>LN902844.1:12476738-13762452 GCA_000469725.3 Echinococcus multilocularis | reverse complement strand
CCTAACCCTAACCCTAACCCTAACCCTAACCCTAACCCTAACCCTAACCCTAACCCTAACCCTAACCCTAACCCTAACCCTAACCCTAACCCTAACCCTAACCCTAACCCTAACCCTAACCCTAACCCTAACCCTAACCCTAACCCTAACCCTAACCCTAACCCTAACCCTGACCCGAACCCTAACCCTAACCCTAACCCTAACCCTAACCCTAACCCTAACCCTAACCCTAACCCTAACCCTAACCCTAACCCTAACCCTAACCCTAACCCTAACCCTAACCCTAACCCCCTAACCCTAACCCTAACCCTAACCCTAACCCTAACCCTAACCCTAACCCTAACCCTAACCCTAACCCTAACCCTAACCCTAACCCCCTAACCCTAACCCTGGAGAATCGAGGACGGAAAGACCAACAAACCGTTACTACTTTGCTTCCATTCTCTCATCTTTTATGTTATTGTTCTTTGTATTTTTAATACATTATCTTGCATTTCTGTGCTTGAGTTGTGAACTCCATGTGGAATACACGAAGTCATGTGGGTTTTTTCCATATTTTATCAAATGACTGTTGAAACATAGGTTGCGTATTTATTCTAGCGATTACTTTGCAATAACTATGCTAATAAACTTTCAGGGGTTTTCTGCGATAGCGAACTTCATGTTGGTAACTGGGTGATATAAATTTTCCTTTTACATTCAGATGCGTGGACTTTTATTGACCGCAATTTCTTCCTCCCTATGGTCCCTTTCGCCAGTTCACTGCCTTTCTCCATTCCACAATGGAGTGGCTGCATTGTTGGCGGTAGCATGGGGACCTGCTCCAAGACGACAAATACACTACTGGTTTCTGTTGATTAACAGTCCTTAGTGTCTGAAAAAAAGGAACTTTCGGTGGATAGATAGGTTTTTGGGCCCGCGTCCTATTTTTCCATTGACACTCACTCTGGTATCGTGTTTACGAGAAGACAGGTATCAAGTGATGCTGTGCCAACATTTTTAAAACAATACAGACCCGAGTTCTATCGTGAGACTTAAACACAGAATTTGAGTTCTATCTGTGATTGTTCTTTCGGAAATGGAGGAAGTGGAGCTGATGTCTGCAAGTCAATTTCACCTGTGTGCAAGAAATTTCGCAAGTATACTTCATGATTTTTCCTTCCATACCCATGCATATGAAGGCCTCAGACGTCAAATGGACCATGTGTATCATTCGAAACGTAGTTTTTAAATTAAATGTATTAGCGATTTCGTTTGATTAGAGCCAAATGAAGCCTCCGCAGTGTTGTCCTTGATGAGATTCTGGAGGTGGGAGATTTCCCACTCATTTCTTTTTGCCTCGCTTCTGAAGCGGAGCTCTTGCCTTCGCCCCACACTTCTTCTCGACCCATCTTTTTGGGCACTTGGATAACTGATGGATGAGGCAGAGGGGAGATCTTTTGGAAAAAAGTATACGTTTTTTTTCGTGTGTGTGTGTGTGTGTGCATAGAAATCATCAAGCATTTGTGAATGCTCAAGTAGTTTTGATAAGTTTTCATAATCAACATTGCCTCCATTATTTAATAGGTCTCTTGTTCTCCCTTTAAAATGATGAATGTGATGCCTCTCGGAGGGGTAGGGAGTCGTCTCGAGGCCCGTCCCTAGATTTGAAAAAATGCATCCTACTACGTAATCAGCATTTCTACCTTCTCATCAGGACGGCGGAAGCGCCGTCCGCATAAGCACGATCAGATGGCGCCTCTCATTCTCTCAATGTTGCTAATCCTGAAAATGATGGTGGAGTGATTGTAACCAAGGCGCTTCCAGAAATATCCATAAGGCGTAACTATCACAAGAGACTTATTTTTTAACCCCAGAGATGACTGGATTGCAAGTAACCTCGGATTCCTTGGAGGGATTGGTGTGTTGTTTCATCCAGCTTGTGAAACGCATGTCTGATGCTATCGTGGAATCACACAACAGATCAGTCGGCCGTATATGTAGCTCCCAGGGTTGACATCCCTCAACCCTGGTTACGATAGCAGTAAACTTTTCAGACACAGGAAGACTTGTCAATCAACACGGCATGCGTTAGTTATGTGCCTGGAGCTAAACTGCAGCTAGTGTGGCGTGGCATTCATGGAAGTTATGAATGGCAGATCATCGGCCTTGTTTGTGAGGGTGTGTATGCAGCGGGCGGAATTTGTGGACATTAGGTCTCTCGGTTTCCGCCTAAACTTCCCCCATAAATCCCTCCCTTTGACTTCCTCTTTTAAGTTCCGCCATTTCAGCTGACTTGAAAGCACTGCTGCTTCAACAAGGCAAAGCTGTGGGATCCTCGAAAGGAGAGGAGATTTTAGACGGTATAGGAAGCGGGGAAGAATTGGATGAGGAAGAACTGGAGGAGCAATAATTTGGCTATTTACTTTCCTAAGTCTTTTTCTTCTACTCTTCCATATTGATGAAGTTGTCATTTGTCCAATAATACACCCTCTAAATGCACAACTGAGGTTTCACTGGCTTGCCTCTCCTCCGAGGACTTATGATACAACAACCGCTACACGTTGGTATCCTTTGTCTCTGCTGTATTTCCCAACTGTCCACTCTTCATGCTCATGTTGGTTTAATCCCATGATAAAGAGGATAAAAGGTAGGCTCCTATTTTCCCTTCTTCCCTTCCCCATAAAGCGTTACTCTTCTTAAGGGCAAGTTTTGTGAGTAAGGGAGAGGGGGGATGGACCCTTTGGGTTCCTTCTTCTTATTGGCTGATCAACTGATGCTTGCCTTTCTGACTTTTGAAGTGTCTTCAAGCTGGTTTTTTCTTGTAAAAATGGGAATATCTTTCCATTTATGTGATTTCCTCCTTGCCTGCACTTATTTTATCTTTAATTCTTAATGCCTACGTGTTCAGTCCCCTTCCTCATCTTGAAAAGCCTATGATTGTATACTTGGTGCCAGTGCAACTTCCCGTCAAGCGGCCCTAGAAATCGTCCTGAAGGCATTTACCTGAGCCTCAAGGAGGGTTGAGAATTGGTGGACACATCATTTGCCGGGTACTTTGCCAGCTGTCCCCTCCACCTCACAGAGTATCCAGTTGAAGCGTCAACTCACAGTTAGTTAAAGGGGGAAAAGAAAGTTCTCTCATTTCTCCCTCCCAGTGGCAGATTCCACTGCATGAGTTGTTCCCTTCACTCACGCATAAAGTGGAGGGAGGGAGGGAGGGAGCAGGGAAGGCCTTAAAGTCTTGACACACACACACACACACACACACAAGCACAGTGCAGGGGAGCATAAGAGGTTGCATGGCACCCTCCATATCTAGCTGGCCAGGTGACTGACTGGCTAACCAACTGGACGTGTGTGTTTGTGTGACGCCAAAGCTTGTCACCATGGCGGCGATTTTTATCAGTTATACCATAATGCTCGCGGTTTTGTTGAGCCCTTGTTGCAGCTGGACACGCATCTCCCAAAACCGCATGGCGTCGATGACGAGGAGGAAATTGGTGGCCCTAATTAATGCACTTTTAATAATTAGCACTCCAGTCAGCCCTCCTCCGCCCGCTTCCGCCTGCCCTGCTAGAGCTGCCTACCGCCTAGGCACTGTGTGGTATTTTCCAATCTAGACGCCTCGATTACTTACCTGGTTGTTGCATTGCCTACTGACTAGGTAAATTTCACTCTAGGCGAAACGTTTAATTTTTTTTTCTCCCCTTGGACCGACGAAATACGACGCGGAGGCGAATGAGGCGAGCTATCCATAAAGACGGTAGGAAACTCAACACAGTTCCAGCTCACACCAAATATCAACAACTTCATGTCGCCTTCAATGGAGAGTGATCGCATTCCACCCTACCTAGGCCACTTCGGTTGGCCTTGGCCCTGTTTTCACCTTGAAACTGACCAATCCGGATGACCGCACGAAATCGTTAGTTCTGACGACACGCTTTAGAAGGCTCGGCAGTTAGGCATGAAAAAACGCAAATTTCTGGGGATTTAAAACTAGTTTTGGGGTAGTTACGCGAGGGTGGGGCCGACAAACCAGGAGGTTTTGACGCTGGTGAAATGTACTTCTCATGCCGTGCATTCAGCTAGCCTGGAAATTTTGGCCCTTGTCATCCCCCTTTCCATCTCATTTTTCCTAGGGAACTATTCCCTTCAGCCTCTGTGTGTTGACTACCAAGTATGGACAAGGGGATGAGTTGAATTAGTGTCTCCACTCCTGCCTCATTCTCATCAGAATGGTGACTTTTCTCCGAGGGTCATGTCAGATGCTGACTTCCTTTGACTCTTTGTACGCCTTAGCTGACCTTAGTGCCCGACCTTCAACCAATGACCACTTCATCGTAGATGCCTATTTTCATCGCTCACTCCTATCAAACATGCCTGAAAGCTATTCTCAACGCAAGAAGGAAGTCTTCCTCTAGCAATTTATCCGCACTTTTGGAAGTAGCCGGTAAAAGAAGATAAGCCCGAATCCAATCTATCAGGCTAATCCGATGAGAAACGAGGCTTTCAGATGAGGGGAGGATCATACCGATGGACTGATGAGTGTTTCTACGAGCCTCTCTCTCTCCGAACGTTGCATCGTTAGACCTTCCGCCAAGCCCCTCTCGTTCTGATTGGTCAATTTGTCAATAACCAATTGAAACGCTAGAATGGAATCAACTGGGGGTATTCAAAATCCCCCGGTTCACCGAAGTTCTCGTTGTGCACACATTTTCGACTTTTAAAAGCCTTGCTTTTTACAACATTCGTTTATTCTTTTACTCTGGTTGCCATCTCCATTACATCTACGATAATTCGGAATGCCATTGTTTAAGAAATTCGCGGAGTTATTGGCCTCTTCCATATGTGTGTGCTCTCTCTTCTCTAATAGTAATAATTTGTTGTATATTTCTTCTTATTTTTTCTCCTCCTCCCCGTTTGATGCATCACCTTTAATCTGTCCCTCATTGACCTCAAACAAGGGTGTGGCGAGACTGGGAGGAAGGGCAGAGGAAAAGGCGGTAGCGCCTCCTTGACGATTGCGCAGTATTGAAACGCTGACCAACAGCATTAATTGCTTCACAGTTTTGTCTCCTTTCTTCCCACCTCCCCCCACCTCCCTACCTGGTCCCCTTTTTTTCCTATAAATGGATGTCCACATTTTTGCTAGGATTTGGGATGACTTGAGTGGGAAAAGGAGAACGAGAAGTGATCTTCAAATCGAAAGTTTTCGGGTGTGAGTTATTCGGACAAAAAGAAGAGGTGGAGGTTTTGTTTGCTCTAATTTATGAGTCCTTTCATTTTGGGCTTATTTGTGGTGATAAATTAAGGATTACATCTGAATGATTGGCGATAATTTATGACTTTTTTGAATGCAATGAGGGAAAAATTTGCTTTGCTTCTGTTTTAATTTTATGTGTTAAATCCATTTTTTATTTTAGTGAGAGAATAATGTCTGGACCAGACATCTGTAGGTGCTAGAACGCCTCACCCACAGTGTACTTCAAAGTAGTGATTGCTGTTTGAATTGTCATTTCCATGCTTAATAACCTTAAACACTGTTTAGTGCTTCACACTGTTGTGGCTGCTTGGAGGGCCAAACTGCTCACCTTGTGTAGCAACGATGCGCCTTCAGGGTAGCCTTCGAATTCTGCCATGCGGTCATGTTCACAAAGGCCATGCCACGGGGCGTTTCACTCGCGCCACCTGCGATCAGAAGTACAACTTTTATTTTGTCGTGTAGAGCCAAGGACATTACCAAGGCATGCCGCCTGGTCGACACGTTAAGACTACCTTTTAATGGGCTCAATCCACCCACTTCCTGCCTACCACAGGTGTCCACCCAGTTATCAATCTTATCCTCGAAAGAAATACACCGCACCACAGATGAGCGAGAAGCCTTTAGTGCTCTCCACAAATCGCTCATTTAGTGCCAGTTTAGACACCACCAGTCGAAATGCAGATTATTGCGTAAAGTTATGGGGAAGGGTAGGAAGGGAAGGCATTGAAAGTGTGGATACCTACTCGTACAAGAGCATCCACTCACGTTGACGTAACAGCATATGTGTGGCATTGAGTAAGGACCTACAGACTAAACTCTAGTCAAGCGTCTTTGTCAAAGTGATTTCTTAAATTTTATTGATGCTTTTCTCACAATTCATTTGCCGTAACTGGGGCATCACCTTGTTTTAAATGGAGGTCAGATTTGAAATTTAAAATGCCGTCATGCGTCGTTTGCATTGCGAGGCGAGTACAACTAAGCAGGTCAAAGGGTAAAGTGACAATCACGCTGACTTGGCGTGACCAGTGATTAAATCGACCAATGCTGACGTGACGTGTTAGTTCGTGACACAATCTGACAAGACCTTGACCTCAGGAGGTGATGCATTGTCAGCCCTATTTAAGTTACACATCGGAGCGTATGTCTTGCAGGCCTTTCATTTGACGGTGCCACCACATCGCTGTTTCAGAACATCATAAACAGTAAGTTGATTCATTGCTGTACTTGTATGCCGCGGTAGCCTTTTTCACAAAACCATTCATTCATTCGTCGGTTACTTACTCAATCAGTTTGTGAGTAACTCGTTCATAATCTCGAATTAGCATTACATGGTAATTTGGACTTGACAATTCTCCAGCACTACTTATCCCTCCCTCTTGTCACTTTCATTTGCATTCTAGATGGGGAAAAGAAGCAGAAGGAAGGCAAGCAAAAAAACGATTGCAGACCTTCCGATGGAACTGGGTCTGAGAATTTGCAAATACCTCAGAGCCGATGATTTGATACAGTTTTGCCACGCAATCCCAAAGTGGAAGTGGATACTCAACACTTGGCCATATTGCTACTTTATAGGTTGGGGTATGCAGGAATGGAAATGGCTCGACAGATACATCTGCCAGGTGCTTTTAACTGAAGAGGACTTAATCTGCGGCAATGCAATTGCAGCAATAGTGCATCGCAGTGAGCAAGACGCCATTTTCCAGCGACTGTCGTATGCAGAGTTCCCTGAACACATACAGAGGTCTGTAAGATGCTTGTATCTCGCATCACATTCTGGTGCAAGTTGGCAGCGAGGCAGCATGGAACGGTACTATTGCGACTTGCAGGTGGTGAATTCCAGCCCTCCGACTCGCATCTTCTTTGATGTAGATATTGACGTGCAGCACTTTTGTATCGAATGGTATAACTCTTCAGTCGAATCACGTGGAAGTCCTTTGCAACAGTTGACAAATATCACGGAGTCGACAATGCAATTGGGGGAAAGGCGTCTTGCGGACTACGACTGTGTAGTAGTAGATGCCGATTATGGAAATGCTTATCGAATGTACAGAGGCATAGAGGAGCTCGTGAGTAGTATGACCCCGCTCCAAACATTCATCACGACTGGTTGGTTGCATTACTCCAGGCGTCTCGTGACCAGTCTCGATCGCATGAAGGAGATGTTTCGGTGTTTAGGTGGGTTTTATGACAACCCACTTCTTCAAACCTCTTCCAGTTGGCGAATTTGGTGCAAGCATACCATGACTGAAGACACCTCTTGTCGGAATTTGGTGGAGATGATGCGGTGGGCCTGCCTCGATGTCTTCTGGAAAAGAAGTGGACTAGTACGTCGCTGAGCATGATCTTGCCGGTGAAATTTTTCTTGCATGCATCTATTTTCTGCTTCAAACCTGCAATACAAACCTTATATTCATTGCTTGATTCACATTAGGAAAAAAAGACTGCTTTACCCTACTAGTGGTGGGTGGGAACAGAAGACCAGCATAAATTACCCACAACCGGTATATAGAAATTGCAGTGGATATCATTATGTTGTTGTGGGAAGTGGAATATTGAGGTCACGTAGTGTCTACCTGAGCTTTTTCGCCTTGGTTAAACAATGTTGGTCTCGGTAGGCTCTCGTGATCACGTATGAAGTATGCTGAAGTGAGCAGCTTGAGTCGACAGCAAACAGTAAGGCCATCACTGAGGTATAGGTATTTGCAAAAATTGAATCCTGCCCTCCCAATCTACTGCAAGTTTGCGGTGTAGGGCATGAGTGTTTTGACATGCTTTGGAGTTGCTTGCTATCATTTTATAATGCGGTTGCTTGTGCAAAACAGTAGTTTTGTATTGGTCTTTCAAATTCGGTGGTTGGCGGAGTGTCGCCCTGAATGCGACGTGTCTTTCTTGTGCAAGTGATGTCACCCTCGGCTTGTAGAACGCCAGATTTCCATGTCACCGAGTTCCACCGAGTTTCATCCATGGACGTGAAAGGGAATACACAAAGTCATTGACTATGAGGTCCAATGTGACAAACAAATCCATCAATTTCTCATCATTTAATCGAGCACTCACTCTGTAGATATTGTTTGCTGATCTAATCAAAATTATGGTGAGAGTAAAATGGAGTGATTTGTCGGGTTAAGTAATTGTCACACCTCCCACACCCACTCGGGTAGTCACTCCAACTTGGTTGTGTTGTAGGAGAGACGGTGACAAAAAGCAGACAAAATAAGGTTTGATTGACAGCGGGATTATTGACTGGTTAAGCAAAGCTGCCATTTAACATCAGCCCTGATAACATGATTGGGTTCATTTCAGAGTGGGACGATGTTAGCCACTAACTGACAAGGTTCACCCCGACCCTAACTAATTCCTTAACCCAATTACATGAGTTAATCTTGCCCCATCAACGTTTCATTTAAGGTTCTTGATACTGTGCAATGCAGAGCACCGTGGAGGTGGCGTGTCGAAGGTTCCATCTGCCCACCACAACTTGACTCGTAGCAGCTGCTTTTGCATCCTTTTGGCGTACACTTACTACCTCATTATTATTGAGTCTTGCGGCATGAGTTTCATTAAATTACTTAAGCTGCATGTCTTGGCAGTGGCGAAGCACTGACAACTGGGTGCATAAAATTTGAAGCGCATGTCATGGTGCTGGCATCTGTGAAAAGTATGATAGGTGAAGAGACCCTCTCTTGATCGTCTGTAGCAGACGTGATCGGGTTGATGGATAGAAGCCACATTCTAAAGGAAAGTAATCAAAGCCACACTTTGAGGCAGTTCTTTTTCGTCAGGCCTTGAGTACTGAGATTTGGAATAATTTAAGTCCTTGTTTCCAAGTTAATGTAAAATTATGCAGGATTTTCTGTGCCTGTCATAGCAAAACCACAAACTGGCAACGCCACATTTAAGGTATTTTTTTCAGTATGGAGGCTTGAAATTTTCCTATTTGGTGGCTTAAGGTGGATCATTGTACCCACCTAAGCTGCATTCAAATGTTGGTCGAGAAAATATGAGGTGAGCCGCCCAATGATAAATGTGATTTCCACATTTCCTTTTTTTAAAGCTATAGGAGGGTAGCATGGTAGCATAGGCATAGTTGGCAGGCCTATTGGCTGCAGCCGTAGTGTTGCTCAAGTGCTGCTGTCAGGTCCTCGATTCATTACTGAATGAAATCGTTTGCTCCATTTTAGCTAATCACGTGCTCCCATTATCATGACATTTGTTGGCAAATCACCCAAGATGCTATTTTGTCTGGGCTCCATTCCAGTAAGTGATAACAAGGGAAATCATTTTTAATGAAATTCATTAGCAACGCAACAGCACCTTCACAACCCAACTCGGTAGAATTCACTTGGAATGGATCACTTTAAGTGTTGTTGTAGGCAATGCTGAAAGTGACAAGGCTGTTGGGCCTTCCATTTCGCTCTCAAGTGGCGATGTTGTGCACCTTTGGGGCGCAATGAAATTTCAATCTGGTAGTGACGAGTTTAAATTATGGTGGTAGCTCTGCAATTACAGCATTTGTTCGCTCATTACTGACGCCTCACCATGACACGATACGACCTCATGGTGCTGCGTGAAGACTGAAATGCTATTGCAACATGACCGCTGATGAAATCCCTCGTAAAGATGAAATCATCTATTCAGAACCATAGGCCATGGCCCAGTTGTTTTGCAGCTGGGCTTATGGTGCGCCAATCCTCCCGTCAATTGCCCTTTATCATGGCATGGAACGAGGTGACAAGACTCCAGACGTATTTCAGGACCACGTCAAAAATAGTCAGCTTCCACTGATGTTTTGCAAGTTATGTAAACGCAAAGCATGGGCATTCGCGTGCCGATCTATCATGCCCCTCTAAAAATCGTCAATTTGACCCTTTTTTCAAACATTACCTAAGCCAATGGCCTTGAGTATTCGCTTGATTTGGTGGAGCCAGACGTGGAATAGTGCAGTGCCAATGACAGTCATCCACTACAGTGAGCTACTTTTCTCTCCTCATAAGCAAAAAATTTAATTTTATGCACAGGAATGACCTAGTGAGCGCGCAGACACCCATCATTTGGGTAGTACCAAATGCTGTTTTGAAAGGTTCCCAAAAAACCTGTTGCAAAGTAATCGTTAGAATACATACGCAACCCATGTTTCAACAGTCATTTGATAAAATATAAAGAGTAATCACACACGACTATGTATATTCACTTCAATTTCACAACCTAAGCATAAAAGTGCAAGATGATGTATCAAAAAAACAAAGAACAATAACATAAAAGATGAGAGAATGGAAGCAAAGTAGTAACGGTTTGTTGGTCTTTCCGTCCTCGATTCTCCAGGCAAGACACCACTCTAGCACCGCAGACTGGATGACTACCCTCATAATACAAAGGCACAAATAAGTCAGTGCTCCACTTTTGCACCCAGTTTCGGCAGGGAATGCAAGCCGGACGCTGCTCTGCACATCTTCAATCTCGTCAACCAGAAAGATCCAAGACTTTCCAGGTACAATATTTCAGGCCAGCACCGACCTTCAAGTGCCCCAGGAATCCATTCGCGTCCCAAATTAGACTTTCTCAGTCATTCTTCCTGTAGTCTCCATGTTTCCCTGGAAATCCATAGCGTTTTACCGAATCCACCCCAGCTTCCATTTGCGTAAACAGTAAACGCCTACGCAAGGACTCTTTAAAACAAACGCACGATTAGCGCCCACGAGGAGTGCCCAGTTAGCGCGGTTGGTGCCGTATGCTCCTCAATAGTGCAGCCAAACAAACTCAAATAAATTCAAAAAATTTAAATAACTACGCAAATTGAAAAAAATTGTAAAAATTGCTTTTTGCGATTTATACAAATGTGCGCAATTCGGTGTAAGCTGATGCCAGAAGAGAATAACAAATTCAATTCCTAAATCCAAGACTTGATATGTCACGAATGATAATGCCTTAATTAGGCATTATCACTCATGACATACGTAATATGAAAATTACTAACAGCTTGTAACTGCTGGGCACCAATTCTTTCCTCATTCACTTCCTTGGTTTGTTTAACGTAAAATATCATCCCCCACCCTAACTCTTTTCCAATGCCTCCCAAGCACTTACTACTCTTTTGTATTACTCCTAAAAAATCGGTCCTCCTAAGCTTGCTTGCATCTGAAATTAACATTTATCACAATATGCTCTATTGCATTCGTTATGTTATTCACAGGCCTTGAAGTTAGTCGCCTAAATGATTGTTTTCGGCGTGGGCCAACTCATGTTTGGAAGTGACCAGCTGTCGTGATAGATGTAGGCCACTGCTCATTGGTTTCCACTGCCTCTAACCATGTGGTGGTGGGACGATGCAGCACTCAATACCAGCTCCCTTCTCTGGCGTTCTTCCATCCACTCTGCAGTTCCTGTTCCCTCGTACTTCCCAGAGTTTGCTTATTTCCAGAAACCTGATCATTGTTTATCCTAATTTTGGGCTTTCAGCATACAAAAATACACTACATTGCGGTTGGTTTCCTCCTTCATTGTGCTAACGCTAAAGTCAGGTCACAGCATAGTCACCAACTCGTAATGGTAATGCAAAAGCCTTCTACTTGCTCCTTTCTTAATCCTCACTTTGGCCCTTTTTCTTATGCTCGTAGCTCCTACATAACTCTGAAAGGATTGAATGGTAGTTAGGCTGGTCTTTCTCCCCTGCGGTTGTAAGTACCAAGTGAAGAGAGACACTTGGCATCCCCTGCAGTACCAAATAATTCATTAACGTACTGAGCTGGTGTAGTTTTCGGCAGAAATCGTGGAATCTCACACTTCTACCCCTAATTCATACGAAAATGCGAGACGAGGGTCGCCGTTGAAGAATCACCCCACAGTACTTTGCATTTCGCCTAAGAGGTTAGGTGGCGCTGCTTCAAGTGGTTTCTATGTAGGGCGTGTTTCTAGTGTGTGTCATCAGTATGCTTAATTGTAGTGACTTCTGAAGTGGTATTGTTTCATGTTCGTTGCTTGGTGACGAATGTCGTAAGGAAGAAGAAACTCCAACGACTTCTGCTTTAAATTGGCCTGAAAACCGGTTGATGGTTCTGCTTCTAAAAAGGCATTTAAACCGTCCTGCCAGTCAACACACTTTATGTTGTAGTCGAACTACTGACACCCACCCACAACCAAACAATGAGGCGTAGACGGATAAGTCTGCTTTGCCATCTCCTCACATAGAGACAGCTGACCGCACACAGTATATTCTACAGACAGGTGACTGGATGCGTTGACTAGTGGTGGTTGAAGGCAAAGAAGCTCTGTCAATTCTTCACTCCAAGGTCTATCCACTTGTGAGGCTATTCCCAGCATAGTGAGTTGGAAGCCCGAGTTGCAAGACGCGGTTTTGAGCTGGTAGTCGAGGTGGGTGAATAAAAACACTCGAGGAGAAGAAATCTTTACTACTGTGGATTGTATTTCCCGACATTACACAAGGCTGGCGTCAGCAAACATGTTTATGCACGTAGTTTGAAAATGGTGCAGTTTAGACTTCGCTACTCACACATACTATGCATGAATCGAATGTTCTAGAAGCCCTATCACACCCATGAATAGGGAAAAGAAGGAAAACAGAGAGAAAAAATATGCATTATGATGATGCAGCTGGCACGTCTAGAAAAAGACGAAAAGTAGAAGAAGGAAAACGAGGAGTGAAATTCGTCCGACAACAATGTTACATTAAGCACGAGTAGGTGTGTTGAAGGAATATTCGAGACGGTCTAGTATCCCCACGACGGGGCAAAAGATTAGTTTGATAATAAGGCTGTAGAAATCACCAGTAGAATGTATGGTTATAAAACGTTCCAGAGGGTCAATCGCTCCCCAACGACGTTATAAAGGCAAAATTAGCCTGACGAAGACGATGACGTATCAAACACAAGTTGAATGTGTGCTGAGCTAAGCTGTAGAGGCTCTTCACATTTCTGGAACATTCGCGTGCACGCCCGTTTTTGCCTTCGTTGAATAACTTTTATAGGCAGTAAAAAAAGTTGCGCCTCTTCCGGAATTACCAGAAGGCCTAGCATTTAGTGGTCATGAAATCCATCAGATGACCCATGTTGGCCTGATGGGCAGCATCGCCTAGCCGCAACCCCCAAACCCCTTTCTAATGTAGGCACACCTAAAACCCCACAACCGTTGCCTCCCACTCCCCTACCCTGCCCTCCCAGGTCCTCCTGAAAACCACGCATCTTGACTTATGCCTACGGATAGTCAGCCTAAGAGTCCTAGAAGAGCATCGCCTAATTTACGACGCCGGACTTCATTTCGTCCGTAATTTGCATTGATGGATCTGATCCTTACGAGGCATTCAAGGCCCCCTGACTGCCACAACAATGAACCGTCGACTGATGAACACGCTTAAGCATGCCCTGAAGCCTTGATGAGCCTACTTAGCTGCTAATTTACTGGACCATGCCCATCTTAGGAGCCTGACCTCAGCCCGCTTTGCCATCTCCTAACATGGATACAACTGACCGCACACAGTTTATCCTACATCCAGGTGACCAGATGCCTTGAATGTGGGTGGTTGAAGGCAAAGGAGCTCTGGCAGCTCTTCATTCCAAAGTACATTCACTTGTGAATTCCGAGACGGAATTCTGAGCTGGTAATCGAAGTGGGTGATTAAAAACACTTGGGGAGCAACACTAGAGACTGTACGTCACAGTGCTACGCAATGCTTGAGTCGTCAAACATGTTTATGCGCATGAGCCAAAGGTTCTAGAAGGTGGAAACAAGGGGAAAAAGGAGTGGAATTCGTCTGATGGTGTTGAGGATGTATCAAGCACGAGTAGGAGGTGGGTTAACGGAATGGTAAAGACACCCTCTTACCAGCGCGAAGAGAGACGGGAGAGAAAACAAAGAACGAGGTTCGCCTGATGGTGAGCATGTAGCAGGCACGAGAATGTATATGCTGATAGAATGATCAAAAAATACAGTCACCTCTTCAAAGACGCAATAAAGGCAAAATTCGCCAGTCAAAGCTGATGACGTATCAAACACGAGGGGAATGTTTGCTGAGCTAGGCTGTAGAGGCGCTTCACGTTTCTAGAACATTCGTGTACACGCCCGTTTTTGCTTTCACCATTTCCTTGTACATCTTTTATAGGCAGTCAAAAAATGTGTGCCTCTTCTTAAATTTACCCGAATGCACAGCATTTCGTGGACATAAAATCCATCTGCTGATCAATGATGGCAATCGCGACCTCTATCCGACGTAGACCTTACTAACACCCAACAACTGTAGCCTTCTACCCGCCTGCGCTCCTCTCCCCTTCCTCATTCTCCTGAAAACCATACCTCTTGACTTTTGCCTAGGGCGAGTCAGCCTACGAGACCTAGAGGAATACCTCGTAATTCACACCTCCAAGTCTACAACTAATTCAGTCTGCTCCCTCTCTTGACAGTTTCATATTGGAGGTTGATACCGATCAGGGAGGCCATACCTACTGAATTAGTTGCTGCCTCATAGGTAACAGGACATTGCTGGTAGTGGAGGGAAAAATTAGCTTTGGGGCAGAGAGCCGAGGCCAGGGTCGATGCCACAGCGAGGCGTAGCTAAGACACGCAGCACGCACCGCGTCCCTACACTAGTGTATGGCATTGCCAACCAATGAGAAAGCAGTATGATAGTGTGGCACTTTCTGATTGGTTAGGAACATTCTAGTATGCTGCGCGCACTTTGGAATTGTTCTAGAACATCACTTTTGGGGTTGATATAAAGACTCGCAGCGGTCGCGCGCACCACAATATCTGTCGTAAAGCTATGTCGAAAGGTCCAGCTGTTGGTATCGACTTGGGGACGACTTTCTCTTGCGTTGGTGTATTTCAACACGGCAAGGTGGAGATCATCGCCAACGATCAAGGCAATCGTACCACTCCGAGTTATGTCGCTTTTACGGATACGGAGCGTCTTATTGGTGATGCTGCCAAGAATCAGGTGGCTATGAATCCCAGCAACACGGTATTTGATGCCAAGCGATTGATAGGACGTCGTTTTGACGATAAGGCGGTGCAAGATGATATGAAGCATTGGCCTTTCAAGGTGATCAACTCAGGAGGCAAACCAAAGATCGAAGTTGAGTACCGTGGTGAGACAAAACAATTCAGCGCAGAGGAGATCTCATCCATGGTACTATCAAAGATGAAGGAAACTGCAGAAGCGTACTTGGGCAAGAAGGTGTCAGATGCGGTTGTCACAGTGCCGGCTTACTTCAATGATAGTCAACGCCAGGCAACGAAGGACGCGGGTGCGATATCGGGTCTGAATGTATTACGCATTATCAACGAACCGACAGCGGCTGCCATTGCCTACGGTTTGGATAAGAAGGTAGGCAAGGAGCGCAATGTACTCATTTTCGACTTGGGTGGCGGTACTTTCGATGTGTCCATCCTATCCATAGAGGATGGCATCTTTGAGGTAAAGTCGACTGCCGGTGACACGCACCTTGGTGGAGAGGACTTCGATTCTCGTCTGGTTAGCCACTTTGTGGAGGAGTTCAAGCGAAAGCATAGGGGGAAGGATTTGACATCGAATAAGAGAGCCATCCGTCGACTGAGAACGGCGTGCGAGAGAGCGAAGAGAACGTTGAGTTCGAGTGCTCAGGCGAACATAGAAATCGACTCGTTGTTGGAGGGCATCGACTTCTACACGTCGATCACACGGGCTCGCTTCGAGGAGCTGTGCTCGGATCTCTTCCGCAGCACGTTGGATCCAGTTGAGAAGGCGCTGCGGGATGCAAAGTTGGACAAGGGTGCCGTTCACGATATAGTGTTGGTGGGCGGTTCAACGCGCATACCGAAAGTCCAGAAGTTGCTTCAAGACTTCTTCAATGGACGTGAGTTGAACAAGTCCATCAATCCAGACGAAGCGGTTGCTTACGGTGCGGCGGTGCAGGCAGCCATTCTGACTGGCGACAAGTCGGAAGCGGTGCAGGATCTTCTGCTGCTCGATGTGGCGCCGCTGTCTCTGGGTCTGGAGACAGCAGGTGGTGTGATGACTGCGCTGATAAAACGCAACACAACAATCCCAACGAAACAGACACAGACCTTCACCACCTACTCAGACAATCAGCCTGGTGTGCTGATTCAGGTGTACGAGGGTGAGCGCGCGATGACGCGTGACAACAACTTGCTGGGCAAGTTTGAACTGTCGGGTATCCCACCAGCGCCGCGTGGCGTGCCTCAGATTGAGGTGACGTTTGATATTGATGCTAACGGCATCCTCAACGTGTCGGCAGTGGACAAGTCGACAGGGAAGCAGAATAAGATCACCATCACCAATGACAAGGGTCGCCTATCGAAGGAGGAGATAGAGCGGATGGTGAATGATGCGGAGAAGTTCAAACAAGAGGATGAGAAGCAGAGGGATCGTGTGGCAGCCAAGAATGGTTTGGAGAGCTATGCCTTCACCATGAAGTCGACGGTGGAGGATGAGAAGGTGAAGGATAAGATAAGCGAGTCGGATCGAAAGAAGATAACGGAGAAGTGTGAAGAGACGATCAAGTGGTTGGATGGTAACCAGCAGGCGGATAAGGAGGAGTACGAGCACAGACAGAAGGAGTTGGAGAGTGTGTGCAATCCCATCATCACGAAGATGTACCAGGAGGCAGGTGGTGCTGGTGGCATGCCTGGAGGTATGCCAGGAGGCATGCCTGGTGGTGGTGGCGTGGGTGGTGCGAGTTCTGGTGGTCGTGGTCCCACTATTGAGGAGGTTGACTAATGCGTTTCTGCTCTACCACTCGATGATTTCCAGACACGTTTGTATGCCTCTCCCCTCTTTCTTTGGTGTAATGTATTTGTATTTTAAGTAAAGACTTACTCACTGTCATGTCTGGTCTTTGTGGTGGAGTGAGTTGTCTGGGCCATCGGTTGGGCTGCGCAGTAGTCTATTGGTTGGGAGGTGTGGGTTAGGCGACGGTGGCATCACAACGTCGAGCGTGGGGTGCCTTCGTGAGGCTGCTCTCTGCGCGGAGTTGCGGATATCTCGGAGGACATTCAGCCCTTGGCTTTGAGGGTGTTGGCGAGTCGCTCCTTTACTACGAGTCAAACCGACCAGTCTTGACGAGAACTCTCACGATCTTGAGGATGCAGTTAGCGAGTAATCCACTAAGCGATATTTGCAAACCACAGTAAGTATCCAGGTTGCGCCCTGCTAGAATTTAAGGTCAGAATGGTGGTGGAACATTGTGGAAGGCTAACCACCTTCACCGTTCCACCTTGTACTTTGGTTGTCAGTCTACTTAAACACATATAAGTAGGACACAAACAAAACGACTTTAATGCTCCGTTCACTGCGAGAATAGCACCTGTTTCATCATGGGCCTGACATCCATGACAAGATACTCCGGACGCCACATTATGCAAAGACCAAAACTGTGGAAAATTAATGACAGGTTGATAAAGATTGACACTTTTTGACCCTAATCACTGAGACAGTTGGTGTCGTTCTCTCGGTCGGCTGGTCCATCAATTCGTGGTACCTTGTGGTCAGACAGACAGAGCGATCGTTGGCATTAGGCGCGATGACGCGAACGAACGCCAAGACGTTATGGACACTTCCGTGAAGACTACTCTTTCCTTTGCAAAGTCGGTCATCGCTCGTGGAATTGGGCTGCTAGAAGATGGTGATTCCACCCCCGTCGCAAAGCACAATCGTCTATTTGATAACCAGAAAAAAGCACACCTCTAGAAGGTCTAAACGGCATTGAGGATGGTAAATATCCCTCCGTTTTACGGCTGAATGACGGAGGCATGGGGTGAAAGAGGTGCAGAATGCAGGTCAGGAAGCAGCATGCCTCTCCACTAGTGAAAGCAATGATGTTGACTAATCGACATGTCCTGCCACTGATTACTAGCATCAACTTTGGGTGTATCGAATCAACGACTTTGGGGAGGAGAAGAGAACTACCCGCAAGTGGATTTAGGCACTCATGCAACCCTCTTTTGCTAGCTACTGTGACAACTCCACATTCTACCCTTCTTCAACAGGGTACACGTTTTCCTGGATCCTTAGCATTCACCACCAACGCTGAACCACAACCACATACACATCTCCACGAAGTCATGCTATTTTAGGAATTTAGCTTCGATAGTACATTGCAGGGTGAGCGTTTCATTTAGAGGAACAGCATAAGACTTCAAACCTTGGTGCCCGTGGTATCAACGTAATTGACGTATATAACGGCACTGTAAGGTCAGATGCAAACACGGCAATCCTGGTCTGTAAAACACGATCATTTAAACACAACTTTAGGCCACGGAAGGCAGATCGAGCGAGTATCCAAACTGAGTTGGTGGTACCAGACTCAGAAAGGAAGCAAACCCTGGCTTCTTTCTCAAGAATTTAGGCATTCTTACCACTGTTTGGATGCAAGGTCGTGGAACCCGGAAGTAATAAACCAACAAAGATGTAATAAGTTAGTCGTTCAACTCCCCATTTTGGTAAAAGACTACTTCGTGCCTTGGCCACTGTACCTTCTCCGGGTGGGATGACCACTAATCCATACTAGCAGCTGCAGGCCCTAGCGTTACGTTTACCCTCGTCTTCAAGGAAGGCTCAGAGTGCTGCAACAAGACATGTAGAACAGCACTCATGTCTGTCCAGCCAACTAGCTGAAAAGCATTTATCATTACATAACAAAGTAAAAAATAGAATCAGTAAAGTGGCTGGTCAAAAACCAACTGAAATTCTGCAGGGGCATTTAACTTTCGTTGATCCCATACGTGCTTCAGTTGCTAGTAGCTCTACTGCCTATTTTCGCATGGTACTCTTTTAGCTACTTTGCAAATGCCTAATTTTAGAGCGATGTAAATGGACAAAGCCCTATCCAATATCGCAAAATAAACGCTTTTGTGATGATGATGACGATCTTAACCTTAGTCCCACCTCGCACGTGATTGGGTGACATTGGTTTTGGGAGACTTCAATCTGTGGCTTCACGCCGGCGATGATGATGAATGATTCTCAGGGTTATATCGCTCCCCAAGTGCAACGCAAATTCCTAATTCCCTTGGCGGAGGCCGTAAGATAAAGCATATGTTGTTATCTCAGATAAGTTCATAGCCGTTGCGGAGGACCCTTCTTCTTTGCAAGAATTCATAAATTTCGTAATTACTGGCAGGAAAACGACGTGTACCAAAGATAATGTTAGAAATTGGCGCAAAGATGCTCTAAAAGGTCTGTTAACATTTATTGCTCATGTTAGGAGTAGCTTTAAGGCTTGTAAGTGCTAGAGAAATGATGGTGGAAGAGGTTCCTGAGGTGTCAACCGACCAAAAACGTCCTCCTGGTGAGAGTGATGCCATGGATACGGAACCGAGCGCTCCTGTTCCAAAGAAACTGAAATCGTCATCTGTGCTGAGTTTGTAGAAGGCTTTGTTCTAATGGTTCTTTGTAGAAATTGACATCTCTTGCTGCATTCCAACGTTGAAAATCAATGACATTGTCAATACGGTGCCTTCAGCTTTGTTGGTTGGTATCATGCTTTGTTCTTCTATTGTCTTTTAATTAGAAACAAGTGCAACTTGCTTTTAAATGTCACTTAAAGCCGTCGAATCTACCGGACGTTTGGCCTACAGTGTTGATTAATGGTCCACCCTTTTGTGGCAAAACCACACTTATCAAGGCCATTGCAGGGGTACTTTAAGTTGGTCGTCCCGCATTTTGTAGACCCTCCAAGTGAATTATCTCTCCGTTACTGTAGGTCTTGTTACTCCAACTAGTCGTACCTGGCGCGAAATTTTCAATCAGGCCAAGGTTTGCGTCTTTGTAACGTGTTCTACTGCCTTCCAGACCAATGCGCCCTGCATTCTCCACATTGATGCCATTGATAGTATGGAAAAGCAGAACGTTCCCGCTGGGACTTTTCGTGTCGTCTGTTTATTGAAGAACGAACTCTTAACAGGTGAGGTATTGGATGTTTATCATTGTTGTAGAATGCGTTGGCACTGGCGTAGTCGTTGTTGGCGAGACTCGTAGACTGATAGCGAGTCTTCCTCAAGATGTTACAGACTTATTTACGCACAGGTTCACTTTTGGTATGATGGAAGAATCGTGTCGGTTAAGGTTAGACCCTTCGTTTTCTGCATTGCTCTACTACATTTAATCGCATTGACTATGTCTGACATGTACTCCTGTAGTCTGCTTTCCCAATTTCTTGTGGACGAGGTTTCAAGCCTAGAAGAGGGGGATAGGCCTTCCATGAAGGAGGGATCACAGCTTGTGTTGGCGGAGGATCTAGCTCTAGGAGAAATCGCTCATCGCACACCAGGCTACGAAGCGGGTGACTTAATTCGGCTAGTTCTTGCTCTTCGAATGGAATTAATGTCCAGGTCAGAGGAAGAAGCATCAACATTGGTTGAGGTTAGAAGTCCTTTTACTTTGGTAAATCATTTTTCCTAATAACATTAGTTGTGTGGTCGGTGATAGCCGCAAAGACCGGTCAGACGAGCCCGAAATTTTGGCAGGAAGATGGCGTAGATGAGGCAGTTGACTGCGTAGGCGACGTCCTTCAGAGAGGAGAGGAATTTACTCAAATTGATGATACGGATGGCTCGTGGTGTGTTTTCCTCACCCAGACAGACGGTGACATGAAGGCGCATGAGCACGACGATGCCGAGGGGAAGGTAGAGAAGGAGGAAGCATGTGGTCATTGCCAAGTGGCCGGTGATGCGTCCCATCTCCTGAGCTCCTCTTGCACCACCTGTCATCGTTGTACGCCACCGATGGGCCCTCCAGAGTTGTTGTATGATTATGAGATTGAGCACGAGGACTATTATCACAGGTAGGAAGAAAGTCACAATGGTAGTGAAAACGATGGCGAAGTCGGCTAGCAGAGCTCTGCTTCGGTCCATGCGACAGGCGATGTTGCCTTCCGTCTCCAAGCTCAAAGTTTGCACAAAGAGGGTGGGTATATTGCCACTGGCGCCGAGAATTGCGACAATGAGACAGGCCAGAATGGCTTGTTTGCGATAGCGGCAAGCGTGAAATCGAATTGGGTGGTGGGTAGTAAGTACGCGGTCGATGGAGAAGACCGCAACGAGGTAAGAGGCGGTGAAGTACATGGTGTTGGGTAAGTACTCCAACAATTTGCAACTTGCCTCTGAGGTGGCATCCAATTTGACAGAAAATGCACCGCCAGTTGCGTAGTGCAAACCTCTGCCGAGGAAGTCATCCATGATGGTATTAATGACAAGGGAGGTGGTGTGAGCTAAGGCCAAACTGATAGCGAATACAGAGAATCGGGTGCGTGGTTTTTCGCGCCAAAAGAGGTATATGATGAGAGCATTTCCGAGGATCCCTGTAATCGCGATGATAGGTGAGACGTAGGCTCTAAACGCGCCAACGAGGGCACTGAATTCGGCAAACTTGGAGGCAAAACGATCGTTCTGTAGGCTCTGCTGTCGATTTAGCATGAGTGAAAGCGTCTGAGGCGGTGTTGCTCGATGGAGGAAGTGTGTTCGGTGCGTGGCGAATTGCCTTTCAGTAAAGTGACTGGGTGAGTTCATGAGCGTGACCTTCGTTCGTTTCTAACTTTTATTTGTAGTGCAAGTCGTTGGGTCGAGTGACACGAGATGTGTTGGATGCGGCCTTGACTCAAGTCACACCGGCGGTTAAAAATACTGCAGAATTCGTAACAGTTCCCGATGTGACTTGGAATGATGTTGGTGGCCTTGAGGAGACTAAGATGCATCTGCACAATCAATTTATGGTGCGTTCGGTTCAAGCAATGCCATTATTCTTCCTTACCATCGCTCCCTACTGACTGTACGTTGTTCTAGTTGAATGTAGAGTAAGATTTATTAACAACTGGCGGGGAGACTGAGGGGTCTCTTCACTATCCCCTTTCCTTCCGTCCTTCCTACCTTCCCCCTTTCCTCCTTCCTTCCTTTCTTCCTTTAACTCCCATTCTTGGCGCTCCTTCTGCTTCGGTCTCCACAAAGTAGTCGGATCTACTGGAGGAATGTGGATTCCGCGATGATTTTGTACCGAAGAGGAAATTCCGTTTAACAGTCGTTGCTAGCGTGTTTGCTTGTCACTTCCTCTGTGCAAACGGCCTTGTTGGGTCCATTTGCATTGTAGTTCTCCTAATCAATGGACGTTTTGAACTTACTACGTAGGAGAATCGTAGGTTTCATGGAGTTGGCTTTTGTGGCCAGTCTTCTCTCATGCCTTGTTGGCATTTCGGCGTTGCTTAGCGGTCTGTCTGAATTATATCTGACACAGAGGAAGGTGGTATTGAATCAGTCTCCAGAGTTCTGACTCATTCAAATCCGAACTTCCTCCTTTTCTAGACACCGTCTAGAACCATAGACGGAGGACTGGAACCCCCAAAGTCGGTGTGCCTTAACTAGTTCATTATTACTCTTTGTAAATGTCTCCTAGCTTCTCATAGACGACTGGGAAAGAGCGCAAGCTCTGCGAAGGCGATCTGGAGGTGTTTTGTTGGAAGGACCCCCAGGGTGTGGCAAGACACTGATTGCCAAGGCCCTCTCCAACACCGCTGGACTCAACTTTCTCTCTGTGAAGGGTCCGGAGATTCTGAACAAGTTCCAAGGTGAAAGCGAGCGCCGAATCAGGGAAATATTCGAGCGAGGACGTGCGTGTCAACCTTGCCTCATCTTTTTCGACGAAATCGACGCCATTTGTCCACGACGAGATGCAGATGAGACCTCTGGTAAGTGGCCATTTGGATGGACAGCACTGTAAGTGGGTGGATAGGAGAGTTGAATTGGCCTATTTTGGAAATGCAGGCAGTCGAGTGAGTGTGGTGAACCAGTTATTGGTGGAGTTGGATGGAATTGACAAGCACCGACAGGCGAGGGTGTTTGTAGTGGGCGCGACGAATAGGAAGGATATGATTGACGAAGCAGTTTTAAGACCAGGACGCCTGGGTCTACACTTGAGCGTTGCGCCTCCGGTGTCTCAATGCGAGCGAGCTGACGTCCTCTCCGCGTGCACTCGTGGGGCTACTGCTCCAAGAATTGAAGGTGGAACAGAGGTGCTGCAACGTGTTGCGGCCGATCCTCGCACTGTTGGAATGAGGTGAGTGATTGCGTGTGGTGGGTGAGTGTGTATGCGTGCATCCACGATGGAGGTCGGACCACTTCTGCTGCCTTGTTTGCAGTGGTGCAGACTTGGAAAACCTGCTGGAAATGGCAAAACTGAAGGCTCAGTTGGCAAAGAGGGATTTCCTGGTAGAAGATGATTTAAAGATTGCTTTGGATGAGTTGAAAAAGTAGAGTGTTGTCTTGTACTTGTATAGAATAACATTTTTAAACAAATAAACTTTGGGGATTTTGACTTTGAGTTAGTCTTCTGGGTGAGTGGGAGTGATTTCTTGCGAGGAAGTGTGGGCCGTGTGTTAGTTCCCTCTAGTGCTCTGTGTTCTCGTGTTGGCACATAGTCAACGCACTGCAGGTGTAACGATGTGCATGTAAGGGCTGCGTGAGAAATGGGTGCTTGTGGGTGGGTGTTGCTCTGAATAGTCGCAATGAAGTCGGTGACGCAATGCGTGTGCGGTTAAATACACCTTCCCAGGTGTGAAGGGTTCAGTGGGTGCAAGTCCCACTTCTTAGTAGTTGTGGTCAAACTTCTGGAGAGCACTGCGTCCTCTATCCAGTCAGCCTACTTATTGCAAGGGGATTGAGGACGACGAGAAAGAGATGGTGGCATAATTTGTCAGAGAGAAGGGCACTTTGTGGGGATGGGTAAGCTAATGTTTGGCTGCAGTTCTAGCAATGCCTTGTCTGACAAAACAGCATTTTGCCAGAAGTAGACAGTTTATATGAATTAGAAGTAGGAGGTTTTAGAGTAAACGCGAATTACCCTAATACCAATAGTGTATATACTGAATCGTTAAATAATCACAAACATATGTCTAATATAAATAAAAAGCAAATTGTTGCGCTAACTTTGCTGTGCAAACAGGCATATTTACCTGGAATACAAATTTGTGTGCACTTTATTTGAAGGAGCGTTCGTTTAGATGAGCTAATTCGATCATTGTATGTTTAATATTGGGGCACGTGTGCCGCTTCAATTGTGCAGTCCGTTCGTTTTTGTAAATACATCAGGCATTGTGGTTAATATTGTTTCACTAGAGTTATGGTTGATATTGTGAATCCACCTGTGGAGGAGGAGTGGCCCGAACTGGGCAAAGTCGGTGTGAAGACTGTGCAGGAAGCAGCGCCAGTTAAACGGCGACATAAAAGGAATTGGAAAAGGTTCGAAGATGATATTGGGCTAGAAAAAGCAGCATTCAAGGAGGACAGCCAGTCAATTGGTGTTAGCGATGGTGCCCAAAGTGGGCCCCGTACGTCTCGTCGTAACAGTAACGACAATAATCGTTCGCCTGTTATCTCGAATGCAACAGTGGGTGATCGTAACCGTTCTTGCCTTCTCGTTGGGCCAAATTTCGTGGGTTATGAAGTTTGCCATCAAGCACCCATACTCGGATTTGGTAAGTGTTTGCCATATTTATTGCTATATAGATCCTAGTATTGTTAATTACTACAGTGGCCTCACTCGTACCCCTGTTACTTGTTGCTGTCACCATCCAGAGTGTGCATTTTGCACATCTACTCGTCTTAATCGAATCAAATTACAAGTGGAATATTATTTTGGAGACGCAAACTTTGGTAAAGACGCCTATCTGCAGGGTCTCATGGAAGACGATCGCTTTATCCCGCTTGATGTAATCCTAGGTTTTCCTCGCATGGCCCAGCACAAAGCAAAACGTGAAGATGTTCTTAAAGTAGGCTGCGTTATCATTCTCAAATGCTGAAATCTTTTTAGGCTTGTGCTGAAAGCACTGTTGTCGAATTCGATGAAACTATGAGTAAAATACGCCGGATTAATCCTAACTCATTTCCCCCTCTTGTTTCTGCCACAATGAGTTTGTCTACTTTTATAATTTCCCTTACTGATTTGCCTTCTAGAATTGCCTGAGCCCGCCGCACCACACCCATTGCTACAATTTCCTGATCAACCTAACCCAATGCCGGTAATTACGCTGCAGCAGTCTCCTCAACCGCCGGTTCCGGAAGTGGTTTTAACATCAGATCAAGAAGAACCCTGCTTTCTTGAACAACAGAACACCCAACAACAACAGCAGCAGCAGCAAAAACTACAAGAAGGACGCTGGCAAACAGTTGACCGTCGATCGAAGCGGGCTGGCAATCGTTCTCATTATGAAAGCGATGCTGAAGCTCAAAGAATTTCACGCCCTGTAACGCCTTCGTTGCGTTGTTAATCCCATTTTCCACAAGTTTGAAGAAAACTGCGCTTACGCCCCATCTTCTTTTGTAGGCTCGGTCCCGATCGCGCGCAGTTTCGTCCAGCTCTGATTCTGTGGATATAGATGAAGAAGATCTTTTGAAGTACCTTGTCGTCATTTTACCAGAGCGAGCAATTGAAAGAGAGGATCCCTCGACTACTGTTCTTACATCTAAGGCGCCAGAAGAGGCTTCACAACAGTCAAGCACTGCTTCTGGTACAGCTACTTCTGCTATTGCTCCTGCCTCTGAACTTCGTTCGAAGGGCTTTTCTCACAGTCACCACATTACCCCTCAGAAATTGCAGAAATCGGAGGGTGGCGGTGTGTCGCAGCGAATTTATAGCAAGCACCCAAGCGGTGATAGACACCCCAATCCCGATTACCAGTCAAGGTTTGTTCATTTCACCGGTCTCACTTTCGCTTAAATCTACTCATTGTAGGGCCAAAACTCACGCAGAGCATTTGCAGGAGATTAAGCATGGTTTGGAGGTTTATCAGAGTAGTGTGCGACGTCAACGTCGCTCATCATACACTCGCCTGGGATTTGATTTTGACTACGACTTTGACGACTATCTCAGTTCCAGAAATAGCTCCTTCTCCGACCTTGGTAGTCTAGACGATCATCACATTATCAGCCAGCCCAGCAAGGTAGGTTTCTCAACATATCCCCATTTCCTACATATCATCTCAAGGTTCAACTTTTATCGGACGAAGATTTTGCTACTCTAAAATTTGCCGCTGAAGATAAAGTGCCACCTTCCGCTGAGATTCACCCCGCACAAAGCGAACAGTTGTCAGCTGAAAATCCCGGCGAATCGATTGACGAGAAGAAACCCACTAAAATAAAGGAATACCCATTCTTTTATCCTTCAAGCATAGTTGAACCTCCTCCATTCGTTGCTCAACCAATTATTTATTACCCTACCAACGTCCAATTAGCTCAGTGGAACCCCGTTTTCCAAGTGGGCAACAAGGACAACTCTGCTACTGCTGAAGACCAACAATCTGCATCTTTCCACCTTGCAAAAGCCGCTGTCGATGCTCTTATCAATGAGGTCTCAATGGCCGCTTCGAAGGCGGAAGAACAGATTGGCCAATCACCGAAAAAAACATCGCATCTACCAACTCCTAGAACTCCACGTCGTGTGGTCGGCTTCTACCCTGTCAAAATCGGTGCTGGGGGCAGACGTCGACGTGACGAATTGGATGTCGGTTTTGCCTTTGATATCGACAAACCTAGCGGACATAGTGGAAAGGGGCCTCGTCACTCCTCCAGCAGAGGACCACGTGTATCTAGTGTCTCCTTCTGCGAGGGTGATAAAAGTGTTTTTAATTTTGTACCAGACATAGCCGTTGAGGAGGACAAAGAGAAGACTGTTGTGTCGATGGGCCGGTGAGTTGACAACTCCCTTTGTGCAAGTGAAGAGAAGGAGGAGGATATCACTTTTATATCTTATTTACCTTTCAATTACAGTGATTTTTGCTGCTCTGGAACAACGGTGATAATTAGCAGCCAGTCACGTTATCCCTCAAGTGGGGCAGAAGTGCGTTCGCATAACACCACTGGTAATCAGTCAGAGGATCAGGAAGCAACAACGGCAAGTTCTTTAAGAATCCGAGGTCGACGAAAGCATGCCACCTCCTTCTGTGCCTCCACAGCTCATTCGGTAAACAATTTCGCACCCAACTTCCGCAACAACATGACCACTCAATCGGTTTTGAAGGCGGGTGGCTACACCTCAAAGGACTACATGCGTTACCGTGCTGCTTGTTTGGCCGACAGGGAGCGTTGTGGTGCGGGCAAATCACAGGAGATGAACACCCTTTATCGCTTTTGGTCCTTCTTCTTGCGAGACAACTTCTTCAGCAAGATGTATCGCGAGTTTAGACAGCTGGCTAGGTTAGATGCTGAGGTCGGCTATCGCTATGGCATTGAATGTCTCTTCCGATTCTACTCCTACGGTCTGGAACGTAGATTCCTACCTATCCTTTTCAAAGACTTTCAGGTGCTTTTTTGAATACTACTATTTTTTAACTCTACCATGTCTCACACAACTGGAGCCGATTTTGTGCTATAGGAGGAAACGCTTAGGGACTATGATGCTGGCCATTTATACGGTCTAGAGAAGTTCTGGGCTTTTCTGCATTACGGTAGACAAAAGCCCGAACTGGACCCTCGCATTGCTGAGCTTCTCAAGAAGTATCGACGAATTGAGGATTTCCGCATTAACGTGAGTCGTAACTTAGTTGCTACATCGTTCTTGTTCTTGTGTGATATTTTTTTTCTTTAGTTTGAGGCTCCAGATGGCTTCTTCGGCTACCGCAAGCGCCTGCCTTCAACATCCGCTGATGTGTCAATTTCTGAACCCGCAATCAAGCATAGTCGAGGCTCCTCTGAGCCTGAATCCGTCAATCCCGACGACTTTGAGTCTGAACCGGCGGCGGTCACTGCGTCAACATCTCAGGCCTTGGAGTCTCTTGCTTCCACAGATTGCCCCATCAAAACTCAGGGAGCTAAAAAGGAGGCGACCGTGGATGAGAATGAGAATAAGATTAAATCAGTGGGTGAGGTGTCAATTAAAGGTGGGGATTCTGCACAAGTGAAAAGGGGACTTCAAAAAAAACGATTGTCAAAGAAGGGCAAAAAAACAACCAAACTTGCGGTGAGCGAATCTGGTGATACACCGCAGCCTCCAAAGAATGAGTCCGATACTGCAAAAACTGCTTCAACCGATGCCACTGATTCTCCCATCACCACCAAGTGGCCTGTGAAGCACTGGGATTCCAAAAAGCCCGTCCCGACTGCTGGAGACGTTGATTCGCAGAAGAATGTACAATTCACTGTGCCAGCGGGGGATCTCGCAGATGTCACAAACGTGACAACAGCTCCAAAAAAGGCGCCAGTTGATCATTCAGCTCCAATGAGACCGCGTAACCAACGCGGTAAACCCAAATCTGGGTAGCCCTTTTTTTCTTCCCCCCCCCTCTATCTAATTTCTATTCCCTTAAATCTGCCATTCTAATTCTCTCCTTAACAGCACCATCTTTACCGCCTATCGTCCTCCTGCACCACCGTGGTTGGTTGCTACGATTATTTTGGCGATGGGTTTGTTAAAACCGTTTTTATTATTTTTTAAAGCCCTTTTCTTTCTTCTTGGTTTGCTTATTGTGGAACCCACTACCTTGACAATACTCCGTGTGTGTGTGCGGTTGTATGGCTTGCATCTAGTACAACAATTTGCATTTTATTTCCTTCTTTAACAAAAACGTGGAATTTGAGGGAGTGAAGTAACTTGAGTTATCTGTGGCCACGTTCAGGTGATGGTGGCCTTGTTGGCAGTTTCTTCCTTACGAAACAGGGAGTGTTGAGTATTTTCTGAGCTCTTTTATACAGCTCTTTCATCTCCTACAAGAGGGGAGAAAATGACAGCCGGTCCGTCTTCAGCATCGTATTTAACTGGTCTAATTTTCGATCTTACAGCGGGAGCTGGAGGAATAAGTCCATCTTCATGGATCCGCCCACTGTCCTCCGAACTGATTTCCTCATTTGTCACCCAATCTTCCCAGCGTCGCTCATCTGAAGTCACCTCACCTTTCGTAGACTCGATCGGCGCCTCAAGTAGTGCCAAGTCACGTTGACAATCGTTATCCAGAGGGATTAAGATTTTGTGCTTAGATCCACGACTTGGCAGCGACGACTTCCACTCTTGCAGCAATTGGAGTGAAACCGATGTGTCAACATCCTGGTCGGAGGTTAATTCATTCTTCTTCAGCTCAATCTGTCGAGTCGCTACTGTAGCTTTCTGCAATTCAATTCGACCAATTAGACATCATACGCTGGGACGGTTTTTAACTCACCAATTTATCCAAATCAGGTGCCACTGTGGCGGTGTTGAATGCGTCAAGATGCGTCAGTAAATTTATTGTCGTTGGACTGCCCTTTTTACCGGCTTTTCTTCGACGGGCTTTGTGCTTCGCGTTGATTTTTGCTGTGGACACCTGATCGTAGATCTCCTGTTTGATCACACCCTTTTGAAGTAGTTCCATCTGTCTCTGCCTCTCGCGTTCTTCCAGACGCTTCATGTGGTCTGTTAGATCGACCTAGCATAGGTGGAGACCCATGCCTATTTACAAGATAGTGTGCACGTCTTATTCGAGACAATACGCAGACGCGGAGGCGTCACGTGCTCTGTTGTCACGTGGGTATAAACGAGGTGTACATGCAGCCGCCCTTGCGTGCGTCGTAAATCGGTGTCAAGTGGTTCAGCAATAAACCGTCTAGAGGATCAATCAGTGAAGGGACACTTGGGGCGATGGAGAATCTTCTTGCCTCTTGTCCTAATCGTTGTTGCTGTCTGCATAACGTCAAAGTTTGGCAATCTCAATCCCACTCTCTTGTAGGCGACGATGTAGGTCACATGAAGCGAATGACTGCCTGGCAGATGTGAACTACGTGGAAGTACTGACGCATCCTTCTCTCCTACCCCACAATTGGTGCCCATCTACTCTGAGGTGATGCCAGATACGGTCGAGGTCTTCCACGATTCCGGCATTCACGCCGATAACATGAAGGACAAATTACCTCACTTACATTAGCGGTCTTTCAACACCTCGTGGACCTACTTACGGTGAGAAGGTGAGAAGTTTCTTTTCAAATCCGACCTAACAAATGAAACACCTTCCATTTCACCGAACCTTGCCGCGGTGTGCTCAAGACACAGTGCTGGGAATATTTGTGATTTCAATAAGGCAAGCTTTAGAAAGAAGACCTACTCTACTCTTTTGTATGAGCAGTTGGCCCAATTTTTCGTGCCAAATCCTATTGTTGATAGGAGCATACTCCTTGTGCAGAAGTTGTCGAATGTTCCTTCTAATCATTTTTGCCATTGGTCGCCTGGTATTGAAGGCAAAAAAACGAGGAAGCAAAATTAATCTTCCGGCCTCTACACAATGTTGGAAGGTGATTTTACACCAAAAGTGAGCAATTAGGCTCTGTCCGCCCGTACTTTTTTTCTGCAAAATAAGAGGGTACGCCTTACGATTAAATAACGGCGGCAAGCTTTTGAGGTCATCACGGGTGTATGTCCCGTGGTGATGGTGTGAGAAGGGGGTAAAGGACCCTGGTCATGGGTTAATTCTATCCAGCAACATTATAATGTTCTTTTGTCAGATTTTAGGAAAAAGCCAAAGTCATTGTGTGATGAGGCGGGTGGACTTTGGAGATGGAGCAACACGAGGCAAGGTGTGGTGATTGCGTCGAGCCCTAAGAGCCTCTCTCAAGATAGCATAAGCAAGTCACCTGGATTACCAGTGTGGCGGTCTTTGTGCACACTTCCGCATTTCGGGGGGTGCTAGTTGTTTAGATCGCGCATACCGTTATGCGGGCGTTTTAGACACGTTATGGTTCATCTCTAATGGTGGCGATACCACACCATTAAATTTTCAACCATTCTCTGCCTCAAAGAAATGAGGTAGAACGGCAGGACGAGACTTTGACAAGCAATTTTGTCTTATAAATTTCCCCTTTTGCTAACAAACTGCAGAAACCTACATTGCGGGTTCGTAATCCTGGACATTGACACGGTATTCGATCTCAAAGCGCTGTAAAATGTTTTGCCTTCGCCGGATGGGGTGGCAAACAGGGAGGAACCACTGGCGCCATTTTGCGTAGGCGCCTGAACCCTGACCGAATTTTTCTGCCATGTAATGTGCCGCCGCGTGTAGAGCCTCGGTCTAGGATCGCAAATAGATACCAACAGCTTTAAAGGTGTAGTTAATAAACTCTCAGTCCAATAATATAGTTTTACCACTTAGTATCGTTACCAAGAAGTGTGCTAGAAATTGAGCCTATTTATTACAATTCACTCTTGTTAAATAATTAGGGGATCACCTACATTTGGCTTCTAAAAGTCCTGAAGTGCACCCGACAAATCCCTTAATTCCTTGGTCTTGAAATTCAATCCTGAAGTGGCTCATAGCAATTATTCGCTAAGAACCGTTTGACTGCTCAATGAAAATTTACTAACTTCTTCATATTCTTTCGTCAAAATATATGCGGGACGGTTGAAGTGATGGTGTTTTGATCGCACCTAGCAGAATTTATTTACTTAACGCAAAACGGCAAAATTTGTATTTATTTCACTTAAAAAGGCGTATAAATTATTGCCTTCTTTAGTTTAAATTGCTCAGCGCATTTACGGGCCCATTTTGAGCATATTTAAACTCGGCATCCTCGTAAAATCATTACGTTTGCCTTAATGCGAAAAAATGGAATAAGCAACTACCTTAAAGTAGAACCATTGACATGCTGAGAAAATCCTGCAAAAAATTGAGTGGCACAATCAAACTTGCGGCTTTTACATAAATACCCTAACTTTACTGCCAAGATCATCTCGTAAAATAGGATTGCCAAATAGTCCAACACAATCTTCTCTTCCACTTTTCCCTTCTAGCATCATCGCATAGGCTCGATGTTGGGAGGTATGAAAGGTGAGAACTTTGCTTTACAGGACGAGAGTAATCCCGTTTAAATGTAATCACGCAAATTTATATGGGTTCAGCTTTTTAATTTCATATGGGTTAGTTTTCTTCACCACTACCCAAAAAGCATGCTTCTTAATTAGATATACCTAGATGATTAAAACGCGCCTGAAATGGTTTCATAGAAACTAAGTATTTTGTGAGGCTTTGGAAAGACCGGAGTCATTTCATAATGCTGTTCAAGAGCAGCGCAAAGCAGTCTGCCTTAACAAAATCTTTGCTTTTCGCTTGGTAGCCAATCAACAGTCGCATCCGTTGTTTGTGCCTGGTTAGCGCAGTCACCCTGTGACTTGCGCTTTGTGGGTTGCTTTGTAGTTTGCCAAATTTTGCTACTTCGTGCAATCCCGTTCCAGCCATCCTGAGACCAACAACCCGTGTACTTTTATTCGGGCGGATTTCACAGGACAGCAAAACTTTTTAGATGGGCCATGCTGGGTGGAGAGTTGCGTATTGTAGGCCTCCAGAGGATTAATGTTATCTTATTAGGCTATAACTCACGCCTCGAAGGCGGCGCTTTGCAATTGCAACCATTGGGTGGCGGATTGGTCTGCTGGTTGTTGCATTTAGCCTCACTGTGAAGCCGTAGTCTTTCTTTTTTTAGATCACAACATTTAGAAGGAAAGATTTTGAGATGCCAAACCTCGGGGATTACATCATTATTTACCATCCAATGTCGGGGAATATTTTTCCTTTGACAAGAAACCATTTCATTGGGTATCTGCCTAGTGCTCAGACAGCAGGGGTCCGGTGAAATGATAAAATTTGTCAGCAGATTTTTGGAAAGAGTGGAAGATGATGGAAATAATTATCTGACGGAGGGAGCTTCAAACAAAAACCTATTTTTCAAGTTCTAAGGGATTTGTAGTCATACAAAATCTGACACCTAATCAAATACTTTGGGACTAAGCAAATCTTTGTCCAAGAAATAAAGAGAAGAAAGAAACTATGCAGTCCTCCTTTGACACCAAAGTCAATAAACAGCACCAATCCATACCTCCCTCCACCTCTGGATGTTGGCACTGTGATCCTCCTGTAGCAAACCCTGCTGTCGTGGATTAAGTGCAAATTATTAACAGATATGGCCATGAGGACACAAGAGAGGAATAGGCCCTCATTTTTTTACCTATTCAACTCACTTACTTCGTTCGCCGCTTCTGGTCTGAGTGTCACCTTGTCACCCTCCCTTTTCAGTCCACTCAAGTTGACGATTGTCGTCCAACGTCGCAAAATTTGCATCGGCGACAATCCCACTTCAAAGAAAAGCAAATATTTTAGTACCAACAGTAGAGCAAATTAGCCTGTCAATGGTTTGCACAACGCACGACCTGAATAACGGCTGGTGAAGATAAACACGTTCCAAAGCCTCTAATTTAACTCTACCTTTCCAACAACACTGAAGGGCTGTTTCAATCGTCAAGGTACTTTGGGAAGCTTACCAATTTCGCGCCTCGTAGTTCTAAAGTTGGGTTCATTGTAGTCGTCCTCAGGTTCCGATTCCCTAGAAGTTATTAATGCAAAGCCTAGGTGCTCATCCTCGTTACTGGGGAAGCTTGAAAAGAGTCGCAATTTGGTCCCGTCATAAGGCTCCGGCGGTAATTGGAATTGACTAATTCGACGGGACTCCTCGCTCTCCGTCTGACTGGATGCAGAGACGAGCCAATCAACCGGTTGGATGTGTGTGAAATCTACAAAGTCTTCATCCCTCCAGCTTGTCTTATTCGCGAGGGATGCTCGCACATCCGAGTAAGTGTCCTGGGAGTGACGACGTGACCTCCCTAACCGATGTGACATGGGTCAATAATTGCGTGAATTTGAAAGCAAATCAATTCTCAGTTCTGCATGACCTTGAGGTGTGGAAGTAGAGAACTTGAAGTAGTTGTATCAAGCGAGAAACAAGTGACCCTGGTTCCGTTCGTCAACGTCATACAATGCATGCCATTGTCCAGGATCGGCCTGGGAGCTATCTCGATTTTCCCGGACTAGGCCAACAAGGAGGTATGCCTGACCTAATTGTTCAAGGAATCCATAGATGTTTGAGTCTGTAGACAAAAGGTAATAGCGGAAGGAGATGAGGTATCTGAACTGGCCTTCCAATTTGCAGCCTCCACACTGACGTTTGATCATTATAAACTATCGTAAGTTGATTCGAGCTTGTCGGGTGGCTTACAAATCGAGTTTAACTCGTTTTCAAAGCTGGAAAAATTCCTTCGTTAATTTTGTTAAGTTTTTTTTCGATGGGTGGGAGGTGTACCACGGCTCCCAACTCCAATCTGCACCTGGGGAGGAGAATTCGTGGCAAATGAGTAAATGATCGCCAGAGTGCTACTCATAAACAGGTGACAAGGAGCTTCAAAGGCTGCCAACTTATTCGTCCACACCTTCACGGTTTTCTAACTGACTTGTAATGAGGGGTAGTATTGGTTACTCCCTCACCACCCATCTCACATCCCTAAGATCCATTTTACCTCCAAAAGTCCATGCAGTGTGTGTCAACAGGCCTGTTTGCACTTGTAAGGACAACTTTCGTATAAACTGCCACGACTGGTGAATCAGATGAAGGTCAAGGCAGGACATCACACATCATTTCTTGACCTAGAATACACTCACATACGAGATAGAGTTGCATCGTCTCGAACGTGGTCAAGTCCCGCATCCACTGGGACAAAACGATCTTTTTCAAAGGAATTGGAATACAACGAATTTGTTTCGTTGCTTTATACTCCTGATACGACTTAATCCACCCTCTTTGTGTTATTCGTTAATGATTACAAAAATGCGAGGTGTTATGCAGCGAAAGAGTTGGTCGGTACATTTTGACAGGAGATCGCCTCAGGCAGAATAGGCACACAAAACTTTGCCATTTCCCACTGCTCATTTTCGGAAGCAACAAAAAGACGTAAAAACGTTGGTGAGGTTTTCTTCCCCGCCTCCCCCCCCCTCAAAGGGCCACTAGAATCCAAGGACCGAGACACTTTAAAAAAAATACAGGAATCTACAGGAGGAAATGGTTTTTTTAACTTGTGAGGGAAAAACGTCCTTTTTCGACTTTTTTTGGGCTGGGTTTCTTACCCGTTATGTTTTACAGAACTCCACTGTCGCAGCTGATGAGGCATGCATCACCCAGAAAAATCATCGGGATTTGCAGACTACCTTCCCGTTTAAATAAGAGCAGTAGGAAGTGACATTCTCACAGCCTTTGACCTTTCAGGTAGCCAGTTTGCAAAGTGGCTATTTTCCAACAAAAACAGAATGACATCGACGGAGTATGGATTGGAACATTATCCCCAAAAGTAAACAGTTCACGAACGGGGAGTTAAAAAGACGTGGATGGAAGACTACCCCCTCCTTCCCGCCACCATCACTTTTGGTGAAGTCTATAGCAGACTATGTAAAAAAAGCAACTAATTTCTCCAAATTGTTAAAGTCAACTTAAATAAATGACCCAGAATCTTGAAAAAAAAAAGAAAAAGTCCACCACTAACAGCGTAGGTGCTTCAAGAAATCCTGTATTTCAATCAGTTGTACTTCTCAAAGCTCAAATTGGACATGCTACTGAAAAGCCTTAAGTAGAACACTATTAGGAGGGAATATATGCAGTGCCGATAAAGTGGTAAGTTGTTTCATTTGTTTTCTTAAGTAGAAACGAGAATAACGAATATACACGGATTGTGAGTATTTACATGCCCGTCTACACAATCTGATGCGAATGCTCAAAGTGTGGGACTATGCCGTTGCATGTCGGAGGCATTCTCCGTCTCCTGCTGAATCGGCAAAACGAGTTCATCAATTACAAAATTTTGAAAGATGGGATCATCCTTTACCATATCCATGGAATCCTCCTCGATTTGTGGCTCATTATTATTACCGAATTCGCGAGAGGTAGCTACGGGATTGGAAATTTGTAGAATTTCGTCCTCCTCCTGCGTGGACATGATTGGTGGAATTTTCACAGCTAATGAAGAGGCTTCTACACCTTCGACGTCCCTTTCCTCCTCGCCTTCCTCCTCAACACCTTCTGCCTCCTCACTTGGAGCATATTCACTGCCAGAAGAAGCGGTGTTAGCTCGTCTTTCTGAAGAATTCTTCGTAACAGCGACCTCCTTCCCTCCTGCTCCTTCCTCTTCCTCTTCTTCAGAGCTTTCGATTTCCCTGTAGTTAACGCGAACCCTTGAACTGCGTCTATAAACGCAAGTGGAGAAGAACGTCAAGCAAGCATCCAACTCACGAATATAAAGAGATCAGCTTGCCTGAGAGGAACACTTTCTTCACCATCTTCATCACTGGACGGACCTTCGAAATGTGGAATTCGACGTCCACGTCTTCCCTTACTGGGCCTTCCACCACGACGATGTCTGGACCTCCGAGTAAGTCTTCCATGGCGTCGACTTCGTCGTCTACGATTAACGTTCCAACTCTGATCTGAAGAAACTGACTCCACCGTCGAGGAGTTTGGCTCCACCTCCTCCTCATATTCCTCGTCTTCATCTTCGTCATTTTCACTTTCATCGGAAGGTCGGAATTCCTCGCTTCCAGGTGAGACACGCCTCCGACGCTTGCTGCGTTCTCTACCCTCGGAGTCCGAGGATGCCGAAGAGGAGGAGAGCCGCTTCCTCTTTGCAGTCTTCGGTACCACAGAACCAGGCAGTGGAGGTCCTCCACACGCCGCACTTTCATCCTTACCTTCCTCCTCGTGATCACTGTGCTGATTCTTCGCTTTGCTGCGCTCCAAACGCTCCTGCGCATACTTCTCATCCTCCACTAGCACTTCGTCCAACTGCTGAAATGCGGCATTCACGTTGTAGTGAATATTTCGATGACGAGTTATACGAGCAGGTAGCTCATCTTCCTCTTCTTCCTTATCTTCGTCGTCATCATCATCATCGTCTTCTTCTTCTTCATCATCGTCACCATTCTCATCAGAGGATGAGACATCATCCGAAGTAGAACCGCTACTTTCGTAGTAACGTGAGCGTCTGCGTCTAGTTTGACGAGAACTTTCCTCGCTTTCGACAGACGAGGAGTCACTGTCTACAACTGGGCGACGCGTTCGCTCATCCCGTAGGATATTCGTGACACTTATGTTGACGAAATTCAAACGCTCCTGCATTCTTGCAGCGCTGTCCAGCTTCTTACTGCGTGCTTGGAGAGTCGACAACTGCTCGACGAGAGCAATCACTAAACGAGTGTGTAGACAACGTGGACAGAACCAGTCGCCCTCAGGGATAAGATGAAGAGCCGGACGAAGACATTGGGCATGAAACCCGAGATCACAGGAATCGCAGAGGAGGAGCCATTCTGGATGATTCGATTCAGTGCAAATCTGACACGGCGCCTCGTCCAGAACCTGCGACTTTTGACGCTGGAGATTCCGCCCAGCTACAACGCCGGAGTCGCCTCCATCCTCAGCCTCCAAATCGAAATCACTCTCAAGATCTTCTAACCAATCACGAGGCGATTGTTTTTCTCCATCTTGAAGAGAAGATCCGCTGTTATCAGGACCATTCGAGCCAACGTCGTTCCACAAATCTTCTTCCTCATCCTCTTCATTGTCTGTTTCCGAGTCTTCTGGGGAACGGGTCCACAAACATCCGCTGCTGCCGTTTTGACCATTTCGGGGATTTTTGCCTCGACGCCGTCTTTTCCGCTTTTTGGATGCTTTTTTCTTTCGAGATTTATCCTCTTTTAACTTCCCTTCTGCCCGTCTGGATTTCTTTGATGTTGAAATGGAGATGGACTTCTTACCTCGCGATCTTTTGCCTTTGTTGAAGGACTCCATCGCGAGGAACTCAACCTGCTTGCGCTTTCGACCACTTCGACGAGGACCTAATGCCTCCTGTGATCCTTCTTCTTTGACACTTGAAATTTAAATGAAAAATAACAAGCTTAATCACAGAAAAGGTAAAACAAGGGTGTGAAAACGAATGACGCTTCAACCTGCTCTGCTGTTCAGTTTGTCGCTGCTCAAAATCGGCTTGAGGAACGGCATCTTCGCTAAAAACGAAACAAGGGACAATTGGTAAAAAAAGCAGTCTTCAGTTTAGCAATGTAAAAATGGACTATCTCACCAGGCAATCAGTCCAGAAATTGGCTTTTCATCCGCCGGCGCAGTAGGTGTCTCCGCGCTGAAATAAAACAGAGCGCATGATTTAAGTAGAAGGTAAGGATGACGGCAGTCTTTATCACACATTCAGAAGAGTAAGCCACGTACCACTTCTTCGTAATCACGCCCTCTACCTTCGCTTTCTCCTCCTCTTCTGTCTCCTCAGGTTTACCGTCTGGAAGTTCTGCTGTCTCCGGCTTCACATAAACGTCCGATTCATCAAGCTTTACCTCTCTCGGGGCCACAATATCTGGGAGAGTTGGAGGAGATGGGAAGTTTATTGGCCCCGTAGGCTCCTGTTTAGAAGCTATACGAAAGACCGAATACAGCTCCGAGATGGGAGTCTTTTCGTATTTTTCGTCTTTAAGATCTTCAATTACAGTCTCCAGCGTAGAGAATGAATCACTGAGTAGCTGTGATTAGAGATCCGGAGGAAAAAATGAATGATTTTAATGAGAGAAATAAGGAAGAGCCGAGAGTATCGCAAGTTAATTCTCAATTTCAAAGTATGTTGATTTTTCTACATCATTCAAATACACATGCAAAGCAAATTTCTCTCATGTTTCATCAAAAGTCCTACAAGGGTCGCAACGGAGAGTATGGTCTTGTTTTCACCTATGTTACATAAACGCATCTAAAACATTCACCAGTTTCAGGTGCCTCGGACAAAAAGAGAGGGCTCAATGGGTGGAAAAATGTTGAAAGATGGACGGTTAGTGATAAAGCAATTTCAGCCAGAAGTACAACTAAGCCAAATACACGGATGTAGTAGACTTGGGTGTCATGTATTACTTTTGACTGTGATTGTTTTGTCAACCCTACATTCCCTAACTACAATCAATATGGACTCGCATACTTTTCAAAGGAATGGAAATATATGTGACCTCCCTAAAACGCCCCAAAATATCAAAGACAAAGCTTACATGAAGGGCCTTCAAATATACTCTAGAACTACGCCCGTATTGACAAGATAACAAATAACGCGTGCGCTACATATCGGCCTAAACAAAAAGTAACTAACCTCCAGGGTCATGTCCTCGGCAGAGGAGCGATAGAGAAGGAAATTGCATTCAGTGTCCACGAGGAGCCAATAGGAGTTACCAAAGATATCTACTCCTAGAGGTGGAGTTCGCAGGGTGTGCGAGTCTATAGTCTTCACCTTCTCCTTAAAAGGCACGTTAAGATGGAATTGGGTCTCTAGACAGAAGAGGAGGACCCGCAAGCGGCGCTGCGGAGCGAGGGAGAAGAAGAGAGTCGGTGGACTGCCGTTATTGAGTCCGTCGCCGATAGATCTAAGCTCGTCACAATTGTATGCATGTCGCTGTAGGAATCGGCCCAATGCTGGCTGCCAGCGGTTCAGCTGAGTGCGGAGACGCATCTTGTTGAGCAGTTTCACCACCAGCGTCGTCAGTGATTGCAGATCGGCTTAAGGAGTTAAACAACGTGAGGAATTTAACAATTCACAGGAAGGATTATGCTCAAAGTGGGAGAGTACCATCGGTTTCGCACGACAAAAGACGAGCGATTCGCGGAAAGGTGAACATTACACCGAGTTTTTCGCCGAAGTGATTGATGAAGCAGCAAATCTCCGCAAACTCAGGAAATCCGGAGATTTTCATCGGTCTAAAACGCATTTTTAAATCATACAGACTGCAGAGACCCTTAACAAAAACAAAAGCACTAAAAAGGATTGCTGTGAATAAAAAGAACGCCGAAGTTATAACGCCTGGCCAATACTTTTCGAAGAGTCAACAGATTTCAAAAATATGACCCGAATTCCACTCCTTAAAAGTTACCAGCGTTAAAGAAAAGGTTATATTAGGAAACTGAAATCCATATTAGAGAGAGTGATGGAGAATACCTAGTCGTAGGGACGACCGTGCACATAGGCAAAATAGGAAATCATAACTAGACAATTCAACTGCGCAACAAAAACATACACTTTATTGTCTCCAACGATTTTGGGTTCTACAGCCTCAGGTTTTGGGTCGTACATCGTCCATAAATATTAAATAAAACCAACAAAGAATTTAGCTCAGATTTAAAGACAATTTCCAGCCTCCATTTGCGTCTACCAATCAGCTGTCCATCTACTCCATAAACCTGCCAGTAGGCTCAATATACCAAGATAATTATGGAATTTTCATTTGGACAATAAACATTATTATATAAAGTGGCAGCAAAAACAGACCCTAATAATAATTGTTTGTAAGCCGACTATCCTTACATAGTTACATGGGAGTATAGAATAGCAATAGAAGCCCTGTCATCAGGTTCTGGAAAAAATTAATACACCTAAATTTTAAGATAATGCCTTAGAACTAACTAATAGCAGTAATCAATTAAAAAGGCTTTTAAATTGTAGCCCCAATGTATTATGTGTCAGTCCGGAATATTATTTATATGTGGCACACTACATTACGCCGTAATCGAAAGTTGACAAAAAATTTACGGATGAACTATATTTTAACTGAGGCTCTCATTGCAAAAATATAGATTGGAGAAGCGTTTCTTGACACACCTTAGCCTTGCAGAACACGATGTTCTTCCCTTCTTTCTTAATAATTCAGGATCAATGCAATGTTTTATGTTTTAATAAGGATTCGCCTTATTTAAGTGCCTTCCATTTATCGAAGATTAGAGTTTCTTAGCTCACAAAGAACACTGTGGATAACTAATTCTGCACCTAACTCTCCGCACATGTGTTCGAACAATAGTGGTAAACGTACGATCAGTCTTCCTTAACAAAACATGTAGGTCCATGCTTTTTCTACCTTTTACTCCCCTTTGCTTCACACATTTGATCGTTTAAATACACGCAGTTATAAAAGTAGGTGCTTTTATGCAGATGTTGACACTGAGAGTGCCTTCAGGACATTCACAGAAGGGAGCATATTTAACCGTCTTTATCCGGCATTGGGACTGGATCACTAGGAGCAGTGGTTCACTCAAACCATGATTAATAACAATGCTCAGGTATTTGCTGCACTGTGTTTTATAATTATGCTGTTTATTGGAAAAGCACCATTATCAGAAGCCAAAAGGCGAGTTTGTGTGATGTGACCTGTTAACGTCTCAAAGACTTATCCTAGGTGCTTTAAAGTTCAGTCATGCACTACGACCATGGGACCTCGTTCCGTTTTAAACATAGTTACCTGAGCATTTTGGCCTTCGGGACACCTTTTCAAAGGTAGGTTTAGGACTGATGGGAGTGTTACGTCTATCAAGGTTGTCATCAATCCGCTAGTTCGTTCCAAGAATAATTAGTGGTATTATTTAAAAGTAAGCCACCTTTTAGACACGACAGGAGCAAAATATTTTGATTTTGAGGCCTATTTTTAGTTAGTTCAAACAATGGTTACATATCCAGAGATGGGGATGTTTTGATGAAATAAATCGGATAAAAGTTAATAGATTTCCTGACATTTATCAGCTATCCATCAATGGCAACTCATTTGTTAAACAATGGTACTTGACATTATACAATTTCCCTTATGCGCTGAATGAACCAAAAAGTACTAAAGGAGTTTTGATTTTGTGAAATTATTTTTTAGCATCCCACCATTTATGGAGCCAGGCAAATTGCCGAATATTCCTTCAAATACTTCCACCGTTCACTCCTCTTGGCTTTGTTCTCAGTTTATCCTATTCAACAGAAAATTTCAGAAGGCTTATATTTGCCAGAATTTGGAGCCCTACTGTAGCGTCCCGGGACTCCCTGGAGACGAAAGAAGACAATACTAGGGCAGAATATATATATATATATATATATATATATATATATATATATATATATATTCAGCACGGAGAATGTGTCTGGTCTATTGGCATGGCCCAAAAGGCCAGCCCACCCATCGAGGTACAAGGGGGCTAATTCGAAGTACAACAGTGGCGCCTCACCAGAACCGAGGGATAAACCACTACCATATTACATTACACTGTCAAATTGGCATTTTCTTTATTTAATAATAAAAGGCTTATAGCCTAACAATCAACGGGGTTGATTATCCCTGATCCATTGAACCCATGCTCACTTATCAATCTATCTATATAATCACCCACCCACCCAATCTCTAAATCCATTCGCCTATCCACTCAACCATTCATCCTGTAACCATCTTTTTATCCATTCAATTATCCCCTACCCATGTTTATTTACCAATATTTAACTCTTTCGATTAGTGCATTCATTTTTTTACACACTCGTCCGGTCATGGTCATTACCTTTTTATCCATGGCCAAATCACGCCCCCTCTCATCAGTTTATTTACCTTAGCACCTCGGTTTCTTGCATGCATGCACACGTTTGTCAAATAAGGATTGATTTGTCCCTACGTTTGTCTAATAATTCTGGTTCATCCATGTCTAATCCATCCATCCGACTGTCCAATCATTCAGTCCTTATTGAGCTTTCATCCATGCTTGGTCTTATCACACGCTTATGGTTCGTCAGCATGTTCTTCATTAAATCATTCACCCTAAGCTCATCAGCATATCTTCCCATTCGCTTCCCCCCTCCCCCCTCTTGACTTAACTGACCATTTGAGACTCACTTACTAAACAGCCCGCATTCGCACCGTCCATACACCCGATGCCCATGTCGAATGTATCAGGGGTCTTGCCCCTGAATTTTCATTATACCTCATTTTCTTGACAGATTATGTGCAGAAAACATAAGAAGATGCGTTTGATTGGCTTGCATATAGAGCACAATGGTCGCTTACATCCACGCGATGGAGAACGAGGCCTCTAAACTTCACTTAAACCAACCCTTGGTTTGTCGATCAATTGCTAAATAATCCAGTAAATGTTCTGTTCGTTTAATATGTGCAAGAAAGGGAGTCCTGTAAATGTGTGTATACCCCACGGCTTTAATTTCGCACCTGAAGTGAGCGCTCTACGGGTGAAGAATCTGTAAAAAAGACGCAATTCCAGAGTTGTAATATTTGTTTATGGAGAGAGTGACAACGCATGAATCGGTATTGCAGCCATCAACCTTTGCATTCCTTATCGAGCATGTAGTTACCCAAAATTCGAATTGATCTATTAACCAATCAAATACCACCTGTTAACCAATAAACCAGCAGTGAACCTGCCAACCAATTAAACAGCACCAAATATCGACCAATTCAATAACAGCACCGGCATCTGACTGACGAATCAGATCAATCGCTTTATAATCATACAAAAGGTAATTAATAAAAATATTTCTCCAAATCTTTTTTCTTCGAAGCTTTCAGCACCGAATTCCAAGGGCAGGAGATGAGAAAGCAGTCGTCCACTAGGACCGGTGACTTCAACTCTCCGGCTTACCTAGAGGAAGCCTTCAATCGACACCAAACCCAGGGGTAGAGGAAGCCCCCCTCCACTTCCTCTTCCCAGATTCCTCCAACTTCAAGCATGTACAGCAACATCGTGCCGACTGCCTTCAATTAATTAATTCGACATGCGCCTCACCTCCTCATTTCCCAATGGTTTCAGCAGACAGCCAGTCCACGACAGGTGTTATTCAAAAACCAGGACACCGAAACATTGCATTTTTAGTCACCTTTCACACATCAAAAATCCATTACTAAATAGAACAAAAAATGATTGTTTAAAGGGATAAATCAAGTCAGTTGCGTGGACTTTATAGAGACGGAAGTGACAGTACCGTAACTAAAAATCACTCAGAGAATAATTTGATTTTTGACACTCCGTGACAACTCCTTGTGTGGCAGCACAATTGAGTTGAGCACAATCACCTCGGGCGGTACATCGACGTTTGAACCTGCGTGAGGAAAAAAGGGTGGGTGCACAGATTTTGTTCCAATATAAATGCGTGTAGCAATGAAATAACGTGGGAGATAGCCTTGACCTCTAACAAAGCATAGCTGACAGGTGGTATTCTAAGGAGAAGTCACGTATTTTAAGAGACAGTCCACTTACTCCAGAATATAGGTCCAACTACAAATGGATGAATCCTTGAAGAAAAACAAGGCCTTGCCGACTTATTGGGGATTAGCATAAGCTAAATGTCGTCGGAGTGGAAATTGCGTGGCAAACAAGACTTGGTATCTTAGTTTCCCACCTTACAAACAACGTTAAGATCTTCATCTCCCCAGTTCACTCACCAATAACCGTGATTGAGGGATTGAGTTGACCCTTGGCATTGAATACAGGTACCACCTCCAGCTTTGTAAAAGGTGTATTGGGGTTTGGACCAAAGGCTGCAGTACCCTCAACACGGGCCCACTGACCAATGACAGCGTTCCAGCCCACCACACAGTTGAGACAACAGGCGTGTGCATGGATCTCAGCATTACGCAGAACGATTGAATCGCGGAGCCGCACCCCCGCTCCAATCACTGCGCCCGCGCCGACGCTCACGTTGGGACCGAGGACTGCGGTGGGATGTACACGTGCTGTAGGATGCAAATAGACATCGCCAATGATGCGGGCACTTGACGTAGTTGTTGTCTCGCCATCCCCTGAGGCCTCTGTTGTGGCATCTGTCGTGTCAAACGTGGTGTTTCCGTTGCTGTTAATGGAGACCCTGTGAACTGCCAGACGGTGGGGGTGGGTACGGTGATAAAGGGCCAGCATCTGCCGGTTTGCGTAAATCACCGCTCTTGAAATAACGGAAAGATCGAAATTTCGAAGTGCGACGCGGAAAACCAAGACAGCCGCATGGGCTTTAGAGCATTGCCAAAATTGGATAGAAAACTAATGATCAGAAAGTAAGGCGTAAAGGTGCTGTGGAAATCCCAGCTGGTTTCTGTAACATCAAGAGATACTCGAGGCCCTGTGGACTACCGCAGGCTAGCTAAGACAACCAATTGACGTTTATCAGTGCTCGGTTTTAAATATCAGCAATTCACTCATATAGAGGTCCCGATGGGTTCCAGTGACCAAGATGGGCAAGCAATCACAGAACCCAAAGTTGTAGTTACTCTAGCTTCATAGCCTTTCCAAAGTTACAAAAGTATCTCAAAACTAAGTGTATTATCACTTCCTTGGATGGTATTTGCGGATTCAAGAGAGCCTGAAGACCGCACATTTGCAGGCAGCGGAACGGCATCACCCATGATAAAGTGGAGGTGATATGGGAACGTTAGATAATTACTATGGTTTCAAAATGCTCTAGCAGAAAAGGTTGGGAAGAACACAAGTTTCTACTACATCGCAAATTATGCCAACGCGGAAAGCGGTAGTCTCAGATATGACATGCAACCAATAAGAGGCTCTCTACCCATCACACATTTGCCCACGTAGATTGCCACTCCGGAAGAGGAGTAAACACAAAAGCATATCAGATAACATTCAAGCCATGGAAGACGATGGAAGCAGTTCTACGGCTAGAAAACTTGAAATGATTATTATACATCAAATGGGGAGAAGAAAATCTAGCATCTAAGGTCAAAGTTTATCAGCCCTCAGCGTTAACGCTGCTTAAAAGGCCAAAAACTTACCCCGGATGCTTGATTTGACTCCAGAATCTCTCCGTATGGAAGGCGTAAAGGGTTCCACTACCCGCAAGCGGTTGAAATATCTCCGTCTCCAGCTGAATGCTCTCTTTGCAAGTTCCTCCGGGCTTGGTGCTAGGAAAAATTTTTCCCAAATCAAGAGTAATTTCACAAGAAAACCAGTTGATAATAGACAAACTTACAACTTTTGGTTTTGATGCTCCAGAAAGGCTACACGAATAAATTTGAAGATGCTGGGAGTGAATAGATAGATGCCACAGTTGATGCGGACGCTAACAAATGTATCTGGTTTCTCGACGTAATGTGTGATCTACGAAAGTAAAAGGTGTAAAAAAGCAGAAAGAGTGGGCCGTATTGGATCAACTTCAGCCCACCTCGTTTGTTTCGGGATTTTCTACAAGGCACCCAAACTCCATAGACTGTTCACGCGTTGCCTAGAGGAAAGCAAAAAAAGCTCCAAAACGACCATCCAATATTAGATAAAACTGAGATAAAGAAAAAGAAACACACCTCTGTTGAGAGGACCACGAATTTATCAACAGAACCAAGGCTAGTGTGGAAGTCGACCATTTCCTGCAGTGGAGCATCACAACAAACATCAGCATTCATGACAAAAAGGAGATCCAGACCACCAGCACTTATTTGATCCCGAAATTGGAATATTCCGCCTGCTGTTCCGAGGGAAGTGAACTCCTGCAAGTAGCTAAAAGCAACAGCATACAGTTCGCTCTTACAAAAAAGTGATTACCGTATGTTCATACCAAACTCTCTCCCAGCATCACTTATGAGTCGGGAGAGAATTTCATTTGGCTGATAAAACCCAATGAGAATGATCTCCTTCATATTGGGTATCTTTGAAAATGCTTCAATGTGATGGTAAATCATTGGATACCCGGCAATCGGGAACAGTGGTTTCGGCATTTCCAAAGAAAGCGGTCGAAATCGTGTACCTTTAGCGGGGCCCCCAATGAGAATTACGGCTTTGATAGTTTTCTTCTCCAACATTTTTATCTTGCACTACGAGGTCTATGCACAGGCGGCAGCAGGATAGAGATTACCAAATCCCACTGCCTCAAGATCAAACCAATGAAATGCAAAGAAGCGTCAGTGTCAAGGTCATTAATCCAGTATATAAATCAAGGAAGAGAAAAACCCACAGTAATTTTGATCATATTGCCATTAGGGCATTAAAATTGTTCTTAAAAACACACTTTGTCTATATGTACTGACAATAGCTTATTCACGAAAACCAGCCTTCTTGCTTAATCAAACGTTAACATAAATAACTTAGTTATAAGCAAAAAATGAGGGACCAAAACTCAACAGTCGCTTACATGGAAATTGATTTTAAGCATTTTTAATCTGTCAACAATTCAGATGTTATGCTTCTTATTTTTATTGTGGATGAGCTGAAACACAGCTTAAATAAATTTCACTTCAAGGGTTTAATCGACCTCATCTTATGATAAAAATTAATTGCAAAACCATTCTTGCCCAAAAATATTAGACAATGTCAATATTGTCGTTCAGATCTCGATTTTTTTACAACAATAAGGTAATTATACACACAAGAAGTAGCAAACTATTACCACCAAATTGCTACGTCTCGATACTCACCCATTTCATATAACAAAGGAAATGCGTCAAATGAATTTTTCCCATATATTGTGGGATTGTTTTGTTTTAAGCGGCGCGCGGCACTTGTATTAGGGGTCAGCGAAAGTTATTTGACGTGGAGGGTCCGTTGGAGTCCTTATGATAATAATTGGCTTTCGTTTTACCAAAGCCCTACAGATTTTATTTATTCTCAGAACGTTCCACGGAAAAATACTTGACCAGATTTAATAAGTCAGATTTTTGCCGAACATTGTCGAAAAAATTTCATTCTTTTGCTGTTTGGAATGCTGCAATTTTGGGTCATAGGAATCAATCCGTCTTTTGCCATTTCTCGCTTAGATCGGCATATTTTTCGATTTGTTTTTTAGATGCGTTTGTCGTCCACTAGTTAGTAACAATCTGCAAACCAAATTGGATGCATCATCTTATTAAAAGCAGTATGTAAAGTCGCCTTAGTGCTAATGCAAACATCTTCGCTTTTTCTAAGCTGTGCATTTGTCCAAACATGAAGGTGTGTTGCGCAATGCAGTTTTTTGAGGCTTTAGCACTATTAGAGCAGATGGTTGTCAATGGCAGATTCGTCTTTTCCACCGGTCCCTGTGGTTGATTGACGGGCTTGATTGACTGTCATGTCTAATGTAATTGAACCCTGCACTTTGCATGCTGGATACTCATCTGGTTTAAGAACTACGTCATGTCGCAAAAGGAGAACTTAGTCTGTTGCATCAGCGTGCCAGTAATCCTACAAATCTACTAACACTCGTGGGTATTTCAGCAGCATAAATACCGCGCAGTTAGATTTTAGTCATGGTGGCGGAGGCTCGAAAGGTGCCATCATACGGGGGGTTGCGTCACGCGAGAACCTCGCTTAATCGGCTTCTGCAGGCACGCGCGCACAAGCACTTATGGATAAACTAATAATCTCGGAAGAACTTTCAGTTGCACAGAAGGGAGAGAAGCTAAAGGTATAATGGAATTCTTGCGTTGTTAGAACTGTCGTGGTTAAAAACGCAGTTTTAAATATTTGTAGCAAGATCAGGTCGGCTACTCGTGTGAGATTGGTGCAATGAAGTAGTTTTGCCACTAAGTCGTGGAATTTGGTATAGAAAGGTTGAGTGCACTGCTATGTAAGTAACGCGATTATTCATCCAAAAATTATGAGCACACCTTGAGCATAACTTAAATTGACTAATTTCATTAACTATGGTATGACATGACCATCGTCTAAATGAAATGCAAAAAGCTTTGTTTATGTCACCTTAATCGAATGGTGACGAAGTTATGAGCTGTTTTAGAGGCATTGGGGAGGTAGTTTTTAATGGCAAGCTCTGCAGTGATTGACGCTTTTTTCTGGTGATTTAGTTATGAGACCCAAAAAGCTTATTTTAACAACTAAGAAAGGAAAAATCAACCATTATATACGCCTTATGGTGGGTTGAAATCCCATTCCATTGAGAATATGTGATAGATAGCTTCTATTTACCTAAACACCTTCAACACTGGGGTCAATTTTAAATTGTCCTAATTTACAGCATCAATTGCATCCGTGACCAGGAAACGCTAAAACAATAAATTTCATTTTCTGATACACACTGCTAAATAGAGTTATAATATCTTTACCGTTATTACTCTTCAAAAAATTTGATACTTTATTTTATTATACATTATTAATGCATCTGGAAGTAAGGTTTATCCTCTTGCGATCCTTAAATCCTCTAGAAACGCACATTTTCACAGGTTGTGTTGTTCGTTTTTTTTCACAGGCAAGGAATTGGTGCCACTCCGTATTACTTGCCCCTGAATTTAGAGTATTAATGAATTCAGTATATACCCTTTTTAGTAGGCTGGAGAAAAATAGGGATGCTACCTGCACGGCGAAATCTAAGCAGTATAAACACCCATCATTTTTATAACAACACAACACTTTAGAATACTAGAGCAATTAATTAAAACTGGGTACAATTATTTGTGGGACTCTCGCATAACAGTGAACACCTACCTTCTCTGGGACTAGGCAATTGAGTCGACTGCCAGAGCCGTGGTGTGTGCCCGTGTGCGAATGTGATTCACTAATTTGGCAGGAGCGTTGTGTGAGAGAAATGATTTTCACCGAAAGTGGAGTAATAGAAGGCGGTTAATGATGTAGAGGAAGACAAAAGATATCTTGGCTACTTCACAAAATATAGAAAATAAAAATAGAAATGCACTTCAGGCCAAGTTGCTAAAAATGGAATTCGTCCTGGTGTCGGAGAAATTCGTCAACTGGTGACTCGATTTTATGGGTCTTTTGACTGGAGTTTTACGCAAATTTTTAGTACTCCTAAATAATCCACGTGAATTGCTACTAAATTCAGAAATTTTCCTTACTTTTTCGCCTTCTACCTAGTTATTCATGCTATTCAGTTGAAAAATTTGGTTGAGCGTAGATGTCAAGTAGAAAATTGCAAGTGGTTAAAGTCCTGAGGTCGAAAACTGAGCATGCCTTTACCTTGGTTATTGAGGGTGGTTTAATCTGCCATCTTACCGCTTGAAAAGCGTGTCCAAACGTGCAAAAATTCTCAGCTTCAAATTTCAATGAATGACTTGCAAAAGAATTCCGACAGACGTAATCGTTTGTGCTTGGCAGAAAATTTTACTCTATAATTTAAAAGCAAAAATTTTATTGTGCATTTTGAAGAATCCACACTTGGTTGCTTTTGTGTAGAAATTGAAGAAGATCAGATTTCTACGTAATTTAATTTACACTCAGCGTTTTCTTGGGAATAAAGCATATGAAATTTCACTGTATGGACCGTTTTTTTATGGGGAGAATTCAGAAAGGAGGAAAAAGAGTGCAGCATTCAGAGATGTTTGACATTGCAGAAGTCAAAATCTAGCCGGAGTGTCGTACAGGGGAGGTGCCAAGAGACGGTGGGTGGGTGAAAACAGCACCAAGACCATGGGTAATAATTGTGTACTTGTGGCACTCCAAAACCTGTCTATTATTCTTGCGCTACGTGATTGCATGATATGGCATTAATTCACATCGAATGGGTGGATGGATAAGAAATACTTACTCATTAAGAGAATGTGAGAAAATTGGAGATAACGCACACACATTTTACACTCTTGCGAATATTCGCAAAGATGGAGCGCCATTGTTTGCATTGCATTTGTTTCCCTAGCATGTCCGCCCATTCAACAACGAAAAGCGTAAGCTGCCACTCCTTAGGGCCTCACCAATATCACACAGTGAAGCCTCGCCCTCACCCACTGCTGTTTTCAAAAAGTGCATGATTGTGTCATTAGTGGTGTCAAAAGGAAATAAATGGACCACCTGTTCAGATTATATTAAATTAGGATTTTACAACCATTGCATCAAATTGATCGGTTACTTTGGTGACACCAATCTCATGTAACTTTATCTTACCTCTTTCAGTGCTGCTATGACTCAATTCACTATTTATCTTCCTTTTTGTAGGTGTAAGTCACCTAAAGCAATTCAATTAATCTTGAGAATCATGAGGCATTCATTTGTTTGCTAATCATTCATTCACTCACCTTAGTGTAAAACAAAAAGTGGAGGAAAAAGCACATTAAAGTAATTTGGAAATATTAACGAATGGTAAGGCTGGGTGGTGGTGGTTGGAATAAAACCAAAAGAACATGAGGAGGTAGGCAGCAATTATCCTATGAGTAGCCTTACATTTCGTGGATTCACCTTTAGAAATCCAGTCTACCTCCATTTGGATATAGCTAACATCAAACCGTCAAAAGCTCTTAAGTTTTTGGATTTAAAAGCGGCTGCGTTCAATTACTACTGCTATATTCATGAAATCAAACACTTATCTAAAAAGGCTGTAATCATGGTAAATTTTGAAACCACCTATCCAAACAAAAGTTGTAGGCTATCATCGACAAACTATAAACAAGGCAAAAAGCATTCTCTTCCTCCTTTTCTACTTATAAGAAATTTTTAATAGTGAAATTTGATCAAAATATCCCAAAAAGCTTTGCTATCCTTAATAGGCCTCTCTTAACATTAACATAGGGTGATAAAGCCCCCAAACCAATCAAAAAGGCTGCGTTATCAACCTGAGGCACTCGACTTAGTCATGTACTTGTGTAATTACCTCTTTCGCATATATTCCTTCTTCCTTTATACGCTTCATTCTGCCAATCATTTAGATGTTTAATGATTTTATCACTACAGGGTGTCAATAAAGTTGCTGGTTCTTCTTACGGATGAGGAGAATAGATTTTGGAGTTGGTATGGATCATGGTGTAAAAGACGTCTAAATTAGGAAAAGGTGATTGAAGCAACAGGAATGTGCCTCATCCCGAAGACATATTTGCATCCACTGAAACGGGATCCAAGTGAGACCCTAGCAGAGCCATCGTTTAATTTAATTTTGGCTGTGGATAATCATGAATTGGGTGTTGAGTATTCGCATTACCTACACTCACAGATTTGAGGAGTAATGCTTCCGTCAATTGAACAGAGAAGCCCACCAACAACAATATTAACGACAACGAATAAATGGCGTACTGATTTTCAATTTTGACGAAAGAAGCATGAAGCATTTAGGAAATCTTTACCTTTTACTCTAACTTTACTGCTTCGAAGCTCAAGATAAAATGATGAAACTGAAAAGTACTGATTGATGTTTGGACATCGAGGGAGGAAACGCGAGGTGATGGAAGGGGCTGACAGAGTGAAAGTAAGGCAATTTTGGCCGATAAGATGGACGTAAAATACTGGGCGATCATAACTCATTTTAGGGTTTAGGCTTCTTGCCCTTGTTCTTATCCTTATCTTTGTCATTCTCGTCCTCATCCTCTTCCTCTTCAAACTCCTCCGGACAGACTTGTCCATAAAGCGCAAGTGTGCCCGCTGCCATTTGGTTCTACAAGAAGCAACGAAAAAGGTAGAACGAGGACATCACTTGTAAAGGGCTAACAGAAGAGGGGAGAGGGCGTTACTCACCCCATCACAGCAGACTAACTCAGTGCCGTGAGCTCCATATTGTCTAGCCAGTCGACTGGCTGTGAACACATCGGTTTCACCCGATCCTCCGGTTCGGTTCTCTACGCCCAATCCGGCTATGCCCATTTTCCAGTTTCCACCTCTCAAATAAGGCATAATCTATAGGTAAGCAGATGAGACGATACACGGGAAGCTACCCTATCCGTCAGATAGGTGACAGAACTGGGGTCACGAACATCGTAGACACAGAGAAGGAGATCACCGTTTGTAGCATTTATTCTACCATCCTCATCACTCCCACGGGTGGGATCAATGTACACAATATATTTTTCCGTGGTACAAGACAAGTTATTTACCTATCGAGGCGAGATAGAGAGAGAAATGTCGGGCTGAAGGCAACCCATTATTTGCTTACCTGTCTCAGGTACAAATCTACAACTCTGGACAGACCGCACACGCATACATGGATGTTTTTGGTCTCACGCTCCTTCTTCTTCGGCTTCTTGTCACCTGCGTTATTCTGGCCCCCTTTGTTGGCATTTTTATCCGGTTTCTTTTTGGGATCCTTGTTGTTCTTCAATGGCATGGGAAATAACTGATCTAGTCACAACAAAGTGAAAAACACCATTTTATAGCTCATCTCAGGTGACACCTGAGTGACAGGCCAATCAATCCTCTGATTGGTCATTGGGTGGGTACTGTGTTTTTATCAAGTCTTTCTTGTCCGCACATGAAGGTGACTTACCCTAATAAAGGCGCCACCCCCATCTCCTCCCCATTGGACAGAGAGTTTATTTGTCTCCCTTACCCACAATTAAAAAGATGGCAAAGAATTGTCCGTATGTTTTACTTTGCCTGCGGTGAGCACATTCTCCTCACGGATTTTATTGTAATTGCTTATTTTTATTTTTACCCTCCTCCCTTCTTTAATGTTCTTTTCCATTTTATGAGTTTATGTGCTTCCAGTCCTTCATATTTTATCTACGGCACTTCCTTCCCTTCCTTCTCGTATCGTGCTTCTTTCAGATACGCCACGATTTCGCGGTAATAACGGACCAGGAGAAGGAGCAAGGGAGGTTCAAGGAACTCCTCATTTTGCTCATAAAATCCACTTATCATTTGCCCTAGAAGTAGAAACGAAGAAAGGAAATGCGACAGAGGAGGGGAGGGGGAGGAAAGAGTGAGTGACAGCACACAGGCCAATCTGAAGTGATCGCCACTTTTCCTTGTGCGAGAATTCAAACAAAGAGAGTAAATATTGTCATTGATGCTGTATCAACAAATGATGGCAGCAGAGAATGCAAGGGGATTGGCTGGGATGGAAGGACAGCCAAAATGGACTTCCGAGGAGGGGAGAAAAAACCACGAGGACGTTATTTCTTCTTCTCCTTTTTGGGTTTCTCCTTCTTTGCTTTCCCCTTCTTCTCCTTTTTCGTCTTCTTGCCATCGTCTTCTTTCACCTCCTCTGCCCCTTCAATGGGTTTGGTGAACATCGTTGGATTTGCAGCAGCGTAGAGAGAAAACGCCCCTGCTGCCAACTGCTTCTAAAAAGGTGCCTCATAAAGTGATCCTTTGTTAGGAAAATGGAACTAGTAGGATGGACAGAGGACTGCTTACTCCATCGCAGTAGATGAGCTCAGTTCCCTTGCATCTAAACTGCCTGGTAAGTAGGCTGGCTGTATCAATACTGACGCCTTCTTGATCTCCGCGACTTCTATACTCCAGCCCTAGACCAGCCACCGCCATCACCTTATTCAAGGCCCTCACATTTGGCAAAATCTAGCTCAAAAGTGATTAAAACAACTCCTTAAAAAATCACATTTTTTTGTAGAAATTGGACAGTTTTTGGATCCCGAACGTCGTAGACACAAAGACAGAAGTCAGCATCACCACTGTATAGCGTGCCATCACTGTCATTTCCGGGGTTGACATTCAAATTCACCTGATATTCATCCACAGCTACATCCAACTCATTTTCCTGCAAGATTAGGCGTCACAGACATCAAGCTTACCTTTTGTTTAAACATCTCAATGGCATTTGGATGACCATAGACATTCATACTCAAGTTTGTCGCCTTTCTAGCCACTGGTTGCTTCCTCTTCTCCTCCGACTGTGATTCGCCTTTATTTTTCCCCTTCTTATCTTTCTTTGATTTGTCGCCTTTGGATTTCTCTTTAGGTGCCTTTTTCTTTGATGCCTCTTTGTTTTTCATTCCTCGCGCCATCAAAGTGTGTACTACTTGCCCATCAGGTTTGATTGCTTCTTTATAGGTCATTCAACTCCCTTCTGATTGGCAAAGCCCTTGGTTCTTTGATTGGATTTTTTATTTCACCTTATTCTTCTCACCTCTTGTGTGCATGTCCGTGTGACCTAATGCAAAAATTTGGTTGGCTCCGCCTTACTGCTTAATTTTTAAACTCCCGATTTCAGTAGTATGTGACCCATTTTGTGTAACTGCGAGAAAAATGAGCAATTTTATGACTTCTGCGCCATTTTTTCTACCTCAAGGAATTGAGAGGCGCATTTGCCTATAAGGCTTTGTTTTAATCTAGTATTTTGATGTCTCTTTTAGGCGTAAGGTCTTCCAACACTTCTAACCATTAAATCAAAACACCTCTCCTTACGGGTGTCGCATTTGTTACAAGAAAGGACTCAGAATGGATTGGCAATATTGGGATGAGTACTAAGGCGCACACTTTTCCCATATTTGCATTTGAGAGAAGCAGAGACAAAGACTGTGGAGTAAAGAGATCCTGTTCCTAAGTCATAGGGACTACGAGGTCCTCATAAGTCAAAAAAGAGGTAGAAGAAGAATCGGTTAATACTAGAGAAGGATGAAAGGAAGACAGACATGTTGAAGTGAGGTTATTGAAGGAAAAGCAAAATCTCCCTTATTACATCTTCTTCCTCCACTGCTCCTTTTCTTCCTCATCTGGGACTTCATTAACTTCGTTGAACCTCTCCGGACACGCAGCCGCATATAGTGAGAATATACCAGCTGCCATTTGTTGCTAGAAGATGGCAAGAAGAGTGGATTAATGACAAAATTTCTGTTTTCAAAGATGAAGCGGTGACTACTCACTCCGTCACAGCTGATAAGCTCAGTGCCTCTACATCCGTAGAACCTAGCCAGTTGAGCAGCTGTTCCAATCCCAGTGTCGCCGCATCTACCACCGCTTCGACATTCCAATCCCAATCCAGCAATTGCCATCGTCTTGTTCAACTCTTTGACTTGTGGCAGGACCTTAAAACCGGCATGTTATACCCCCAAAATTAACGTGCCCTGTATCTGAGGAACTCGACTGTCTCGCGGTTGCAAATATCATAGACACAGAGGATAAGATCGGCTTCTATGCCAAATAATTTACCATTCCGATCATTTCCAGGATCAGTGTAAATCTGCACCTGATACTTATCCACCGCAGCATTTAATTCACCGTTCTGTAAAGAAGGGGGAGGAGAGTCTCAAGGGGATTCACTACACACATAGACTTACTTTTTGCATTAACAAATTTATAACCTGAGGACTGCCACACACTGTCACATTCAAGCAAAGCTTCTCCCAATTTGACTTCTAGTTTGGAATTCGCTTCACCCTGCTTATTTTTACTTACCTTGCGATATTTATCGCTCTTCACCTCCTTCACGAGCTTCTCTCTCCTCAACATTACGATCACACTATTTGCAACTTACACATCTGTTGCTCTTTTTATATTTTATCCCAATTAATCTGATTGGGAAGATGATTTGCGATCTTTCATTGTCTTCTACTACGAAGTTATGGCACAATCTTTCGGCGCGCGTCTATCTGTCTGTCTTTTTTAGTTTACGAGCAGATACGAATGATCACTGTGGATCGCCTTATTCTAGCAGTGCTTTTTAACCAGGCAGGAAATTTCAGGAAAAAATAAAAAAAAGGAATTAATTTATTGGTTGGACCAAGCGGCCAGTTAGATTGGGCAACGTGATTAGTTTTTGATTGGGTAGCCCTGACCAATCAACAGAAGGTATATAGGGCGTGCCCAATTGATAGCCAATCAGAAGCATACGGTCGAATTGTATACATATTTGCTAAATCGGCAGAGGCCTCAGAGAAGTAGGACTCGTTAAGTGTTGTCTGCCTGTCAGACTGGAGATCAAATACACCTTTCTGCTCATGCTAGAGAAAGATCGACTCCACTCTCATTGTGTCAAAGTGTAGAAGTAGTCTAGGTGACGACCACAGAACAGACGAATTAGACTATCTCATATCCTTTGATCCGTGTGTAGATCAACGAGCAACTCCTGGTCCCAGTAAGAGACGACGTCACACACAGCAATAAGTGGGATAGACATGCAAGTCTGTCCTATTCCTAGTGGAAGACGCCCTTTTCGGCTTTCCCTTCAGACGTCCATCAATGTGGCGGCCACGCAGGCAAGTATCTGCGTGGAACTATCTCATGGCCATAGGTGGGAGACACAAATTCAGGAGCAACTACTAAGTACAGGAACCACAGATGGACGGTGCTACTCTCACTCACAGAAGGGCTTCCAGTAAGACAGTGCAACTAACCGCAAGGATTTTGACCGTGACGGCGGTATATCCACAGAACACAGCCCAAATGCATCAAAGTCATAATGAGCCGCCTATCAAGTAGTGATGTTCTACAAACGACCATTCAATCTGTCCAAACAGTGAGCTTTAGCTTTCACCTACACCACATGTTGACAACTTCTTCCAAGTCGACGCATCCTTGGCGTCAACGAAAATACCTCCGCACTTTGACCTTCAAGATTGTGAGTTCAGTGATGCGCCGAGTTGAAGACGTGGTTGCAAACACGGCGCCTAGAATTCTCTGGTCTACAGCATTGCATGCGACAATGGCGGAGGCGTTCCTTTACCTCGCCATCAGAGCAACGTGGCGGATGGGAGTGCCAATTCACCATCATCGCTGACGAAGCTTCAGTGGTTACGTCTGTCGAGAATGCTCACATTCTACAGACAGTAGGGAAGACTGCGATGATAAATATACACCTCAGTGGAAGATTTGACTGTGCTAGGTCAATTACACAGAAGGGTGTTGTTAACATCACCCCTGAAGGTGAGATCTCATTCCGAATGACCTACACCAGGCTGGACTCCCAAGAGGAACCTCGAAGCTTGATAATTCTTGGTGCAAACCGGTAATACAAAGAGGCGTAAAAAAAGCAGGTGAGGAACCCAGCTAAAGAATAACTACTTGTCTTCCATAAATATATCTCCTCTCTCCCCCAAAGCTAAGGTTTTAGGAACAAACACACACTGACACACACAAAGAGCCTTTCACTCAGTTTTCAGCGATAAGACATTTGACGGCAGTTGAAGTGGAGGCATCAAATATTGTCAACAGGTTGGTAGATTGTAGGATAATACGTAGGAGGAGGAGGAAAAACCCAAAATTCCTATTTTTTCTTCACCTTCTTCGTCTTCTGCTTTGACGTCTCCTCCTTACTGTCTTCCTCGGTTCGGTCTACAATTAATTGCCTAATCTCCTTAAATTTCTCCGGACACGTAGCTGTGTAAAGTGAGAATGTGCCTGCCGCCATTTGATGCTAGAAGAAGGCAAAATAGAAGGGAAGAGAACAATCATAGTGGAGAAGAAACCAAAGTGTTATAGAGGGAGGGAGACGGGGGTGGAGACTACTCACCCCATCACAGCAGATGAGTTCAGTGCCCTTGCATCCATAAAAACTGGCCAATTGTGCAGCCGTGCCTATCTCAGTCTCACTTTTTCCTCCACTGCCCCTACATTCCAAACCCAATCCAGCAATTGCCATCTTCTTGTTCATTGCTTTGACCTCTGGAATGACCTTCCAAAGGCGGTTAAAGCTACTCAAATCAACTCACCTTTTTCTTAAGGAACCCCACTGTCCTGCGATCACAAACGTCGTAGACACACAAAAAGAAGTCAGCTCCTTTGATAACCACTTTACCATTTGAATCATTACCCGGATTAGCGTCAAGTATCACCTGATACTTATCTACAGCCACATTCAAGTCACCGTTCTGTCAAAGAAATGTTGTAATAAGATCAAAATTATCACAGACTTGCCTTCTTCATGAATAAATCAACGGCTTGAGGATCACCACACACGGCCACGTACAACCGTATTGTCTCACCACAAGGCTTCTTACTGCGCCCATTTTCTTTGTCACTTTTTCCACCCTTTCCTGACTTCAACTTCTCCATTTTCAATTTCTTTCCCTTTGCCTTCTTCTCTTTCTTCACCATGAGAAAGTTATCACCTCCGACAGCAATGAGTTTATGTCTCCTTTATATAGTCCATCTCACTAACAATGATTGATGGGTCTCTAAATTCACTGATTGGTTTTAATTAATTTTATTCGCACCTTATGTGCGTGTCCGTGTAAGACCCCACGATAGGCCCCTAATTGGATCTACCCTCGTTTAACTCCTATGCTTTTCCTTCAGTCTTCAAGTAGTATGCTGCTATCCATGTTTAACTTGAAAACGAGTAAATTTTATTCAAAAAGCATTTGCCTCTCCTCAAAAATGGACGCCTTAATTAATGGAGAATGAGGCGTTTTAATTGGTTAACCTGTCACCCAATCAGAAATGGAGTTGACGAATGTCCAACTTAGAAGTCAGACATTTGTGCTCAAACCTGATAGAGTGAAATTAAATGCATTTAAAGGCACTAAAAGGCTCAAATACGATTTTGCAAAGAAGAAGAACACACTTTTTTACTCGTTTTTGTTCCCCTTCATGCTGTAAGAAATTGGCTTGCTTCAATTATAATCCCCTAGGCACCAATTGGAGTTTCTGACCTTGTAAGTATCATTCTGAAGAACGCCTCACCTTAAAAGGTAATGATTGCAACACCATGCTGGGGAAATTGCAGTAGGTAGTAGGTTTGTCTAGGTATTTATTGAGAGCATGGTCACATCTTCCACAAAGGTGTGTACACACCGTCTGATCTGTGCTTTCGGTGGCTCTAGTTGCTCCTGACCTTGTGTCTACCACCTCAAGCCACGGAATGATTTCGAGCAGATGCTCGCCTGTGTTGCTACCATAATGATGGGTGTCTGAAGGAGAGCACGAAACGTGAGGCACCCATAGGGAAGAGAATGAACCCTCATTCTGAATCTGGCGTAGGGTGTAGACCTGGTATCTTTGATAGTCTCTCATATATTCTGAGGTTGTCCACTAGACTACTTCAACAGCTTGCAACGTTGCAGACTTCAATCCAATGCGAGCAGAGTTGATCTTTCTCCATTAAAAAGTAAAATGCGTAATTTCTCCACTATAACAAAAACAGGTCTCTTTGCAAATACTACTTCTCTAAGGTATTAACTGAGTTGACTTTCATGTACACGAATCAAGTAAGTGCTTTTGATTGGACATTAATCGGCCACACCCTTCGTACCTTCTGCTGATTGGTCAAAGCTACGCCCAATTAAAAACTGATCAAGTTGTCCAATCAGATTGTTGACTTTTGCAGAAACAAAAGCCGAAGGTTTTTGCTTAAAATGCTCTACTTGGCTGCAACTATTGTGAACTGGTGAGGTTAATCTTGATCAGTCAAATAGTACAACGAATTGGGTAGAGAATTTAAAGACACCACTTTTTAAGCCTTCTTAATGTTAAGTGTCAACTTTTGGAGAGGTTATGGACCACCATGGGATCCATGCAATGGTTCCGTAGGAAATTTACCTTATTCTTCTTGGCTAAAAGTGTTGCATCTCCTCAACTTAGCGTTTGACATTTCACGATACGGGCGACCTAACTTTTCAGGCTTTTGTGAGCCTTCAACACTGTCCTAAGTCTCCATAGGAACCACCGATCTTGCAACTTCAACATTAAGTCCTAACCACGCCTAGGAATGTTCTAATAAAAGTAAACAAAGTGGTTGATTAGACAGCCTGCATTCTCTCTCTTCTCTAACTATTCAGTAACTGTTCTTTTCACTGAAGCCAATCGAATTGAGTATTGTTGGGCTGAAAGCCCCTCTATTGTGCCAATACCACCCGAGGCACTGTGGCACACATTTGTTACGTGGGTGGCATGTGAAACCCCACCAAGGCTTTTGTCTTCTCTAGTTGCACACGCATAAACTAATCACCAAAGTTAAGAGGCTCCTCTAAAAATTAATGTAAATACCTTTTATAGTAAAGTTGAAATCCACCTTTTGTTCCTGCATTTCTAAGAGGGAAAGATGTTGAGGACTTAAACAAAATATTTTTGCTTTAGACATAGATTTATGCTTCCTAAAATTGGTCAAATAAAGACACTAGGGGGGGAGGTGCGGTGGGGTAATAGGAAGACAGATTAAAAGAATAATTGACAAGCAGAAGGTGTTAAACGGATCAAGAGTGCAAATGAGAGACAGAAAAGAGTTCTCAATTCTTCTCTTTCTTTGATTTCTTTCCACTTTTCTTCTTTTTCTTTTCTTCTTCTCCTTCTTCTCCTCCTTCTTTACTGTCGGGGTTAGCGTTAAACTTTTCTGGTATTGTAACTGCATACAGAGCGAATGTTCCAGCCGCCATTTGTCTCTATTACACATCAAAGTTTAAACAGGGCCATTAATCATGGTAAAGAAGAGGTGGGACCGGAGGTGGAGGAAAGAAGTGCTTACTCCATCGCAGGAGACAAGCTCAGTGCCTTTACATCCATATTGTTTAGCCAATGCAGCAGCAGTGCCAACGTCGGCGAGCTCTTTACCTCCACGCGTTCTATACTCCAGTCCCAATCCAGCAACACCCATGGGCCGCCTTAAGCCTTTCACCACGTTCATCACCTAGAAGACAGCTAATGAGGCGATCCCCTAGAGGTATACCTTATTTTTGAGGAAATCAACTGATTTGCAATTGCATATGTCATAGACGCAGAGAAAGAAATCAGCTTCTCCCTCTATCACTCTGCCACTACCATCATTTCCAGGCTCGCTGTTGATAAACACTTGATACTTGTCTATTGAAGCATTCAATTCGGAGTTCTGTAGCAAAAAAGTAATTGAGCCCACAGACAACACAGCCACACTTACCTTTCTCGTAAACAATTCTATAGCCTGGGGATCGCCACAAACTGTCACATACAAATGTAAAGTCTCGCGACTTGGCTTCTTCTCATGGGAGCTACTCCTGTCCTGTTTTTCCTTCTTTGACTTCTCCTTCTTTAGCATTTGAAATGAACTACTTGGCCTTTAGAGAGCCAAGTGCTCCACTTTATAGGTCAATAAACTTGCTTTCCGATTGGCAAATCATGCACCTTTCCAATTGGTATTTTGCTTCTTTTGCTCTCATTTTGTATGTGTGTATGTCCACATACTAGTGACATGAGTTGATTGGATGTCTACTTGCCTCTCCTATCAGGCACATGTGTTCATTATGCCGGCAAAATTGTTGAAAAGGTTGCACAAATTTTTATTCCCTTCCCTCTAGTTCGATGCAACACTCCCATTGGGTACTGGACCCACTCTGCGATTGGTCACTTTCTTGGCCAATCAAAAGATAATGCCCAAATTTATGCTATTCGGGTTATAAATTTTGACCAAAATTGCAAAACCTTTCTAAAATTGGTCATTTTTAATTAAATTTGATTGCATTATGTTATTTTGTTAAATGAGATTAACGAAAACAATTCCTCGGGAGCGTGCTCCTAGCTGTAACTAACTACGTGTCCATCAATGTCACGTACTAACCGCGTGTGTTTCTTTTATGCATAAGAGAGAAGTAAGGTGTTCCATTACTACTGTCGATCAAAAAATAGGGAAGAGATATGACAGCAAGGACTGGTTCTGGTGTAACCCTCTGCCTGGCCACGTCCCTCTGGAAAGCCCTCTCCAAGCAAGAGGCGGTTTTTTGGAGATCTTGTAGGGATTTATGTGTAAGAATACATAATACATATATATAAGGTACCGGTGATAAATCTCAAGTGATGCCCACAAAGCGGTTTTTAAGATAAAAATCGAAAAAGTGGGCAAGTGAGAAGCCTCTTGAAAAGAAGTTTTGAAGTGTGCCACTTAGAGCAGCAAAGAGATGAGTTAATGGCTAGATTGCAGAAATGACAGAAAGGCATTACAGGTGGACAAACTGACAGGTATGTTGGAGCGCAGCAGATGGCGGAGGCTGGTGGAGGGTCAAGGGGAGGTGACAGGAGTTGGCAGTTTACAAATGCTAGATCATTCCTACTTCTTCTTCTTCTCTTTCTTCTTCTTTTCCTTCTTATCCTTTTTATCTTTCTTACCCTTCTTGTCTTTCTTATCCTTCCCTTTCTTTTTACCGCCCTCCTCCTCCGTCTTTTCTTCAGTGTCTTTATTGTATTTCTCTGGATTCGAGGCTGCGTACAGCGAAAATGTTCCAGCTGCCAGCTGTTCCTACAAAAAGAGGGTAAAAAGCGTGTCAGCACATTAATTTTAGCGGTAAACAAAAAAACTATCACAAAGGAAGATTGGGGAACTTACGCCTTCACAGTAGACTAGCTCGGCACCTCGACACCCATACTGTTTAGCCAATGAGGAAGCAGTTCCCATATCAGCGAGATCTTCGCGTCCACCCATTCTATACTCCAGCCCCAATCCAGCAATTGCCATTTTCTTATTCAAATTCTTGACCTCTGGTAAAACCTAGAATGAGATAGGTGAGATTGCAAAGGACCATTTACCCTTGATCGCAGGAAATCAACTGTTTTCCGATTGCGTACATCGTAGACACACAGAAAGAGATCAGCTTCTTTATCAATCACTTGGCCTTCTGTATTGGTGCCAGGATCTGGATCAATGTCTATTTGGTAGCTATCTATCACGGCATTCAAATCGCTACTCTGTAGGATCCGCATGTGAGGTAAGCAAAAGCAATAAGTGGATTTACCTTTAGCATGTACATATCTACGACATCGGGATGCCCACATATTGATACTTCCAGGCGTTCGGTTTTCCGAGTGACCTTCTTGTCACTGCTACTGCTCTTACTTTTATCGCTTTTCTTGTCTTTCTTGTCCTTCTTATCTTTCTTGCCCTTCTTTTCTTTCTTCTCCTTTGGTTTTTTCTCCTTCTTCGCCATCTGAGTCAAACTGTCTATCCTTCACATGGTGAAAGGCCTTATTTTATAGATAATTCTATTAACTCTCTGATTGGCAAGACACTCGACACTTTGATTGGCTGTCTAGAAAATGAGTGCTCAAATCTTGTGTGCGTCTGACACTTTTATGATCTGATTGGAACTCGGGGTGATTCACAACTTGCGTCATTAGGTTAGAACGCTCCCAATACTTTGAAAGGATTCAAAAGTACCTACCCATAAACTAAATTTGCTTTTCAGCTATTTGGGAACGTTCCTGTTCTCCTATTGGTTGGCCACTTGTCCAATCAAAAAATTGGGTTTAATATGTGCTTAAAAAGCCATCCACGGTCGGCAATTTTGGCTAAATTTTTCCATTGGATATAATGACTTTTAAAGGGATGACTAACTACTCAATTCGCAAGATTCTCAAGAGTTTTAAAGTGGTTTCTTCGACGAATTTACGAGTTGCTTGAGGAGCAGAGTAGAGCACAGCATATTATTCGTAAGCAATATCTTTGGTGCTGAGTCTGACAACCAAATTTTATTTGTCCCTTGTACTTCCTTGCCTCAAACTCTCATTGGGTAATTTACAGCGAACAGAGAAGACACAGCAGGGAAAAGAAAAGAATTTTTTTCCCAAAAGTAAAAGATCAGTTAAGTGAGCCCTGAAACAGAAGCAAGAATTTGTCTGGAACCTAAAAAAATAAGATGAGCAAAAGATGATTCAGTTAAAATTAGCACAATCGTGTCAGTCACTCTGCGTACTAATCAATGCCATAGTAATAAAGCACTTAGCAATCAAGGAGTACCTACCGTTTGCACAATGTTTTGCTTAGAGCTTTAAATTATTGGATTCTAAATTTAAGAGAAATAACATAAAAATGAACGGTTAACGTAATTAAAGGCTTTTTTGCTTTTAAGACACTTCAATGGTGATGTAGGACCAATACGGAGGGTGGTATTAGCTTAGCAAACTGATAAAACATCTTTAATATTTCGGAGGCAAATTGCCAAAACTCTATACAGGACTTGATTAGAGAATTAAAAAACCAGCAGGTGGGAATGATAGAAAAGGCATGTGGGCTTTAGTAAAGCTAAAACAGAGTTACCTTTTTTCCAATTGGCAATTTACCGGATGCAGTGACTAGAAACGCTACTGATTTGAAAAAAGTAAAAACTTCGTCGAGTTATATCAAAGTTAAAATTTCACTTGCTGGACCCCAATTTGATTACGTAAATCAACTGACGTTTAACTCTTGTATGACCTCTCTCCTAGCATTGCACAGCTGTTTAAAACTAATTACCGCCCAATTTGACTTATTACCCGGTAAGTATTGCTATCCTCTGCGATCCGATTGGTTTGACAACCTGCCAACCTTCTCGTCTTTGTGTACCTATTTGACACGAGAGGGCTTTTAACAATGTGACAAACGCGGCCTCCTATCTTTCTTTAAATTACAAGACCTCACAACTGACAGTGCAATGTTATCCTTAGTGACATTTCTGAAAAAATTTAAGTCCTCGTTACCCTTGTCGCCTCAATAGCTAGAAAAAAAAAATTTGGCCGCCTTTGCTACAATCGTGAAATAGAGTAGACGCTATTCCTAATTGCTTCCTCTTGCCACTGGCCAAAAGTTTCAGTGTTCTTGATATGACATTTTAGACGGAAATTGCAATCTACATCCGTAGAATTGAATTTTGAAGATACCATCTCTCCCCACTACCTTCCAATGGTTAGCTTCATTATGCTGCCCTCATTCAGAATAGGCATGCATGAATGTTTTGGTTTGCCTTTAATTAGAACCTACCATGGATTGATCCTGACATTTGTCAGTAGGCGTCTGGCAAATCCACATTCGTTTGCGCCATGGGCAGTCGGCGAAGGTGCCTACTGGCTAATGTCAAGGTCAGTCAACTGCCAATCAGATTAACATTTACTCCATCGCCTTAAGATAAAGCCTTACGAAAAAGAAAAGTGCCCACAATAATCGACAATTCAACTCCAATTTGTCAAGTGTAGGAAGTACATGCTTATGGCGTGGTGAACCACCCAATCGCCTATCTCTTTTAACGGCAGAATAGCATTTTCAACCAAAAAACTTGTACTTTTATAAACCTAATGGATTATCTTTGTTGTAATGCCACGTATCTAAATCAACTGCTGGTTTCAATGCACCGTCAGCAGAGTGCGGCAAAGACATGTGGAAGTAGACCCCCAACGACGTCTCCATCAAAAGTGATCCATGAATTTCACACAAGGTGCGTTTATCCATAAATAAACCTTTCGGCATTGATAGCACCAGGAATGTATCATCGGACAATAAATTGCTTAAATGCGACTTTTACTTCTTAGTGTGTAGCAGATAATGCACAACATTTTCCATTTTATCTACATCGGGCTTATAATTTGGGACAATTGCATTTGAAATGGCCTTGGTGTAGGTAAAAGATGCATTTGTGTCCAAAGTCTTGTCAAAGTGTGTTATTTCGCAACTCTTAAAAACAGCTGACAGCACCATCGCTGTACATCTTGTTTAGAAATTCTTCTTCATGATGAGCTGTTGGCAGCAGCATTTGCGTGAGGCCTTTACCAAGGAAACCAATCAGTAGACAAGGCGATGCTGCAAATGCCAGCTTATCATTGAGCAAAGCATAAATTTGAATAATTGGTACAAAATGAGACAGGGTTATTCGAAGTTGCCCAAACGACATGCAGGGGTACATTCTCTCTGTTGGTCATTGATTGGTTAACAAATTGTTCCAATTGGCGTCGAGGTAACCGCAAAGAGGTTCGAATGGGAAGGTGTTCACGAGTAAGCATCTCCTGGCTGCGGGACGCTTTTGACTTGGCACAATTAATTGCGAGCGCTTTGTAGAGACGGCCTTATAGGTGTCCTAGTGATAAGTTCTGACACCGCCGATTCCTGTCGACACCACATCAGCAAGAATGTTGACTGCCTCCTCCTTCTTTTCAGTCTTACGTTTCTCGGGTCCTCCGATACCCTGTACAGATGCCATTTCTCCAAGTGAAGTGGTATTAACAGTTTATGTTTACTTATTTTTTGACAAATCAACATATTGTGTCCAATGTGACAAATTTTATCCAATCACAGCAACACGAAGTGAAACCTGCTACTGACACCTCTCAGCCACCTGCTTTATCACATGCTACGGCTTAACTCTCAAATCCGTCAACTGGTTGTCTGCTCCACTCATTCCATTTCCTAAAACACCATTAGAGGTCGTACCGAAACTGGTGGGTGACAGTGCTTTCCGCTGACCCTGTATATTCCTCTAGTAGTCCTATTTATTAGGCCGTCGTCCTTAATCTTGGTCTGCTAGGCGATGATTTGTTCACTACTTGCCAGTATTGGAACAATCTCCAGTAATCAGATGGTATATGCCACTCTTGGTGAAGGAATACCAAGAAGAGGTCCTACGTGAGGTTGTTGTGTTTATTTAAATTTGTACGGCGTCACTGCGAACTAACTTGACAACTCCATTCCTATCATTGGTTTATTTAAATGATCTGAATTATTATTGTGATCAGATGCAAAATAAATAGAAAGAATCCTCTAATACTACTTCCCCACTCGGAGTAATGACATCTGTACTGGGTGTTGGAGGGGATGAGAGACGTTAGGATGCAGAGGCAAAGGAGAAGGTCACCATCGCTTCTGTCATTGTGGTGGGTACAGGTATTGACAGCTTTGGCACCTATAATCAAGGCACTTAAGAGGCCGACTTCATGAGGTGGTTACAGATAATTCAACCAGGTAAAAGGAAATTTCAGAATGCACCCCCATTTAAACCTATTATTTGGCCAGAAAATGAGATTCTTCCCTAAATGTTATTTGGAGGGCTCCATATATAGCTTTCCTCTTTCGTGCCTTTTTATAAAGAGTAGTGGTTATGCAGCATTGTCTTGTCTACTTACGGGTTTCTCTGATACGGGCTTGGCGGCGTATGACAAGAAAAGAGGAACCTATGGATTGCCTGTGATGGAGGCATCATTGAAAGTCTACTTTCGACCATTCTTCCCTACTTCGGTGATGAGACATATTAAGCGAAAGTGTGGGTAAACTAGTAAAATTTTGAAAAAATCCGGAAGGTCAGTGTGAAGTGGGAGATTTAGGCGGTATAAAAGTACTCCTTTACCTTTAGAAGGGAAAGGGATAGGCATAGTTGGCATATATCCTTGCACCTGGCCAGAAAAAAACATCCGCTCCTTAATAAAAAAGCCTTGATTTTATTTTTAGGCATTTTTATCTTGTGGATAAGACTATTACCGGGTCCCGTGATAAAGCTTAGTTAGCAATGGCATTCGCTCGACCTTGGTATTAGCCAATGGGCGTCTCCGGCGGCCGCCCGTCACGTAGGCAAATTCGGAGTTGCGAGACCCTCATTTAAGAAGAGGAAGGCTGTCCACGGATGCCGCATCAAAACCCAATGAAGAAGTCAAAGAATACCTAAACTAATTGTCTAGTTGTATGCTTGTATATTTGAGTGACTGATACTCATTTAAGTAATAATGGCATTTACAACCTTAGCAAATTCCGTTTTTTGCAGGTCCACCAAGAGATGGGGATTCTTAAGTTAGACTGTCTTTAACACTTATATCATCATTTGGTTTGTATGCGTTGAGGAAGCACTCAAGGAATTCGCCAGCATTAATTTGCGTAGAATTGACATAATTTTGCTTACCGATTCGAATCTTCTTATCAGCCTGCCTGGGAAAATAAGGGGGTCATACTTTTAATTTCGTGTTCTATAACAATTCAATGGCTATGTAAGACAAAACATGGCAAAACGATGAGTGTGTTCACTTTGATATCTGAAATTTTCTCCCCAATAAGTTCTTTGGAATGGAATTTGGGGCATCGCTTCCTGTGTCGCATCAATGTCTATGAACCTACAATTCGTCTGCCTTCATCGTAGCTGTCTGACGGATTGACTACTTTGCCTAATAACCTAGACACCCTGCCATCTGTAACTCTCTGCTCTCTAGACGAGACAATTTTAAGGGTGGCTGCCATCGGTATCCGTAGAGTCAAAATTGGGCGACCGCCCCGTAACTACCAACCCCAGAGTTATTTTGACCATGTTAGGAATAACCAAGAGAACTTTCAAAGATAAGGCTGTCGTAGTCACTTAATGCTGCACAGTCTTCCAGTCTGGACAAGAATGCGTGGAAGCACATCGAAAACACAGAAAACAGGCTTAAAAATGCATATTACATTCCTGACCGCTGCAACGACGACACAGCTAAGTCAAAAGCATTATTCCAACTTGAAGATAAAATAAAGCTTATTTTGTGAGACAACTCAACATATAGTCCAATCTATGTCACTGAGTTTGACTGTTTGAAGAGCGCGGTGTCGGCTTCATCACAGAGGTTTGAAAAGACTGCCTTCCGTTTGATTGGGGTTTGAAGCTCCCCTTACTACCACTTAGTTGGACAATTTCTGCCAAACTTTGACAATTACAAGAAGATGAGTAAAAAAAGCACTCAACTGGCATTCGTCGTTGACTTCTCTGTCACCAATGGCAGAATGTGAGGTAGCGTGATTATTCCAAAGAATTTTCCCTTGTCAGATCAACGAATTGCAACAGTGAATATTAAGAATCTGCACTTTCTACTAACTAAATAATAAGTAACATGTTTTAGTGCATAGTCGTTTTGGACAGAAACGTCGATTTTTTTGCAAGTTTGCGATACGCAGCCCTCCCAGAGAGATGAGCATTAACTAGGCGTTGAGGCTTTCCCAACCTTTGTTGTAGTTTTTGCATGATTTGTAAATCCACCTCCTTCCTTCTAATGGGAGGTATCCGCATTCAACCGATCCAGCGATCTTGCATGAAGGACTACAAAACTTTTCTCAGCACCCTCACCATCTTTCTAATCATTAAAGGCCATTATGGCTAGCAGAAAAACTGCGAATACCCATGACAGCGTCAAGACAAAGGTGTTGGAACATCGAAAGAATGTGGAACTTCTGGAAACTTATAGATGTATTGATGAATGCAGGTTGCAGTTGCGACATGGAGCTGTTAGTCACAGAAATGTTTACAGTACGTACTAAATTGAAAGGATGTGCTTCTTCCATTTACTTCTCCCCCAATGCATGCAGTCGAGAGGAGAGCAGCTGGTGGATGCGAAAACTGCATTGCCAGAACTGAACAGTCAGTGGCTTTACGCCTGACTTAGTAGTTGTTGATATTGTTGATAATACTTTCACCACTCAAATAACCACGCCTTAAATGGCGTGCTACAAGTGACGAACTGTTACCGCGCACATCTTTCTACTACATGATACGTCTGTTTGTCACCCAGAGTTCATCACCCTTTCAGAAGAATTTGTTGCTACATTGAAGATTTCCATGAGGTATCGACTGCGTTGTTCAGTGGACAAGTGCATCGAATTTGGCACTGACCCACTCTGATGTGATTTTTAATATCTAAGGCGATATTACTTCCTTCTCTCACATTGTCCCCACCCAAGATATCACAGTACCATTTTTAACACAAATGTCATCTCGCATTACACTCACAATGTGCTGTTTAGTTAGCCGGTGAGAGGAAGCTGCCAATGGATTTAAAATTAAGACTATGTTTGCAGTGGCAAGCACCTGTCGGGATGTGCGATGTGCGGCGGTTCTCTCACTGCACTGCGCAATTCAAATTATCCAACAACAGAAGTTGATACCTCATGGTGTCTAGAGAAGTGTGCCATTTCTACTCATTCCAATGCAGCAGTGGTGGAACTGCGTGCTAAAATTGTCAAGAGAGCGAGTTACCAAACCAGCAACCCATCCATTGCACTTCTTGTCCACTTGCAATGAATCCTAAAGGCTTGACCAGGGGTAGAGGAGCACGAGCACTGGAACTGGTGAAACAGACCTCCAGCGAACCAGACGACCACTGCAAGGAATAATTAGAGGAAGAGTTTTGTAAATCAAAACGGGCTGTTCATTTTTTTGCACTTTTGATCAAAATTGTCTCTGTCTGACAATTTCTTGTATCTGCTTCCCGTGACTTTTTCTACAACACGGTTCTTGACTGATCATCGGCATCCCCAACCAGAGTATTATCCTTCCAAAAACTTTTCATCGTGAAGAGGCCAATTCTCACTTCACCGACTTTGTTTTCATCCTCTGTCTATATTGCTCAAAGCATCTAGGCCATCTCCTATTATACAGGGATAAAGTTTTCTTACTCAATGGCACATTTGGAAAGTTGAAATGACCACCTCCAGATGGGATCCTGTTTTGGGAATTCTTCCTCCTCTGGATTATACTCACTCAATTTATCACATTTTAGCATGTTGTTTGAAGGTCATGTTAAAGTGTTCATTGGAAACTCGGACCAGCTGTCAATCAAAGGCGAGGGAGAATTGGTCTGATCTCATTCCTCCACGGGCATATGCGCCGGACACTTTTGACTGCCATTTTAAGGTGTTAGATAGTGTAGGAGGATGAAATCTATTAAACGACAACCAAGAAATCTGACAAAGCAATATGCTTTAATTTGAAGGTGGTTTTCTTAAAATCGCGACTTTGCAAGAAGAGACGAGTCAATCTGGACACAACTGTTCACCCCAACATCGTCTCTGATATGACAGAGGTAATAATCCAGTTCCCCTGACAGAGAAATATCTTTAAAATGCCATAAAATGAAACCTTTGATTGCTTGTCTGGAACAGCTATCCAGTCAACGGTCAACAATCAAGCTCATTCGAATAACAATAACAATATAATACCAACGGCGACGCCTATTGGCTGATGTCAAGGTCAGTTTGAATTCATTACTAAATAGAGTTTATCTAGGGAGCCTGTATTAAAAGCTGATGGGGAAGCAAAGCAAAATAGGAGGACCTAGACGAAAAGACAATGCTAATGTTTATTTTCGCTAAAAGAAGTGCTTACTAATTATTTGGCTTACTACCTAATTCCCCAGTCCGTCCTACCGGCAGGTGAGCAGTTGTAGCCAATCTAAAACTTACATTGTCTGGCCTACAGAAGAAGCAAATGCCGCCACAAGTAGGCAGTACTCCTCCTCCTCCTCCTCCTTTCTCACAGTATTACGTCTCTCACTTCCTCTAGTTTCTGATACAGATGCCTTTCTACTAAGTGGGTAAATGCTAAGTTTAGCATCATGCTCCCAAAAGAAGGTTCTGTGACCTGCATTATTCTGTCTACTCCTTGTGACTCAGGGGTAGATGGTCTGCAATATTCAATGGTCTTGAAACTACCCTGAAAACATCCAAAGAGGCTTTTAAAATGACGAGATCTTGCCACCTAAGGATGGTGCAGGCTTCAACATTATAACCATTGGAGACCTTAAGTCGGCCAGGTGTGAGTTGTTAAGGAAGGAATGGCTTTTGAAAATTTCAGCAGAAAGTGGAGGTAAATAGTAAAGAGGAGTAAAGGAGACATCGAGGTAAATATAAAGTAGGAGATGTTTCACAGCCACTGATACTTGAAGAACCATTTCTTTTTCATGTTTTAAACTTCCTAAAGTATTCTTTAACGTGTTATTAAACAGAACAGGACAATCTTTGTTGCCCAACTCACAACTCAGAAATTGGCGAATTAAGGAGTGTGGATCTCCTCCTTTTCACATCCCTCACTCCTCAAAGACTATCTCAAGTTTTCTGCACAAACCTTCACTAAGAATAACCTTTTCCACTTTTTGGTTTACTTTAAGAAGGAAAAAGGTTTATTTGCGATCAGCGGAAAGACGACGTGGCGAATTGGGAAGTACAAACAGAGAAAAAAAGGTCAGTGGAATAATGGTTGTTCGTCAAAGAGACGAAGCCTTCACTTGGATCGAACTCTCATTGGAGATGCCATAGTCAGTCAACAACTGACGTGGTTCCAGTTGAACGCTTTTGCAGTAGAAGGTAATTTTTTACCAAATATATGATTGTGACTTTGACGTAACTCTTGTTCTTCTTCCACGGTGCACTTACTTGGAATGGTCATGAGAATGCGACTTCCATTCGCCTCGAAGTAGACCAACATCTTATTCTCACCCCCAGAACTCTCTTCCGTTTGTGGATTAGGCTCCTGACCTCTACCGTCGCTCAGGTAGACACTGTCGCCTTCAACGAGGTCTAAACTATCTGGTGCCTTCACTGGATCCACTGCTTTGCTTGGCATGATGAAGGTTTGATGCTCTACTTGAATTGAGCGGTTTGGATGGATCCAGCGTCAGCGTGAAAGGATCACCACCCTCCTTCATAAAGTTCGCGCTGATCATTCGTTGACAAGGCTTTGGAAGCACCTTCCCTGAAATGTCTTCTGGCTCAAGTGCACGTGCAACTGTAATGCAGGCGTTTTCCATTATCCCATGCTCCTCCAGTCGTCGCAAATAATCCAAGATCCAATGTGAATAGACAAGCAATGCATTGGACAGGTCAGAGGTTTGTCGACTAGCTTGCTTGACAATCTCGGCACGCAGTTTTGCCACTGTTGCACTGCAACCGATTGGAATGATGTAGACTTCCTCTGCCGAAATAACCACTCGCACAGAGATAATGTTCCGATGATTTAAAGGCAGACATAATTCCAGCGAGCCGGAATCTACAATCGCATGTTCTTTAAGCCTTCTCGAGTCTTCGAGGTATACACCTTTGAACGTGAGCGTTTGATCCTTCGGTGGGGCTCGAAGCGCCTTGGCAATGGCAGCCTTCACATGCAGCACGAGAGTTTCAACTTCGGCTGATAGGGTGAGCAATTCGCTACGGCGGTAGATTGATCGGAGTTTCATGTCACCGTCGTAGGCGCACTGCTTTGGTAAATTTATGATTGCACATTCATGCACACACACTTCTCTGGGTGCTCGCCATCGTGAAGGCGTTCCTTCCGTCGAATCAGTTTGCGGTGACCTTCTATTGGCTACTCGAATAGCAAAATTGGTGTGCGATGACAGATGAAATTTGAGTTGTGATGGCTAAGGAGGAGGAGTGCAAATGCTTTAGACGCCAGATACAACCACTGAGTAAACTATTTATTTAACAAGAAAGTTGACACCTATATCATGCCTTTCGCACTTTCCGTCAAGATGGTCGTCTCTTGGCAGCCAATCAGACTACCGAACGCAATGCACTGATGTGAGACAACGGCTCGTTGCTAGTAACATGAGTTTCAGGGCGTGGCTATTTGAGCGGTGGGAGAAGTATCAATGGTTTCTGTAGCTGTAATTGTCAGAAACCCTTACAAGTAGAATTGAAGCAAATGGTGGTTCCTTTGTGATAACACTACCTCTCACAACCACCTACTGCTCCACTTCGGAATTTTTTTACCATAAAGAGAGAATGAGAAGAGTAAGGGAAGTCATAGAAAAAGCAAATATCCCCACTTCAGCGCAGATTACGAGTAAATTAGACAGACGACTCTGTGTTGTGCGATTCGCAGTATTTCTCCAATGCTAACAGGGCAAAGGCTAATAGACAATAAATGAAGGTATTTGTAGCTTGTTTGTTTTGCAAGCATAAAGAACAACTGATAGTTATATCAACTAACATACTGTTACAAGGGTGCAATGGTTTGCTTCGAAGACTGGAACACCGGATCCGTTGAATGCGGCTACCTTCTATTAGAAGGCAGTAGGAGGTCAATTTACAACTCATGCGAAAATCACGGCGAAGAGTGGAGAAGCCTCAACACCTCGTAAATGCTCATCTCTTAAGGGGATGTGTTTTATAGCCCTCCAAAAAAGGAAAAATAGAGGTGTATATCTATAAAAGCAATTGAAGACGTGTTGTCACGCCCCATATTACTTATTTCTTTGTAAGTAGCAAGCCCACCATCATTTCAAATGATCAATGTGGAATAATCACTGATACTGTTATTTGATTACGAGGGGGTAAATTCTAGAGAACAGTCGCTTTATTAAACGTCTACGGAGAAGTCAATGACTAATTCCAACTGAGTGCTTGTTCAATCAGCCTCTTGTGATTGTCAGAGCGCAGTAGAAAGTGGCCAGCAAAAGCGCAGTAAGGTGACCCTCAAACCCCAATCCAGTGAAGGATTTGGATGACAAGGTGTTCCTGTGTTACACATATCTGCACATATGTGAGCATCACCTCTGACCTCTCCAAACATCTCCACTGGGTCCTCTGTAGGTGCGAGCTCCTCGTTGACAGTTTCGCGAAATTCGTTTGCTCAAAATGGCTTGACGGTGACTTAAGCAGCTGCAATGGGTTCATACCAACCGCTACTGATGGCTACACCATGCCTTATCAATGAGGAGGGCAAAATGGGCAGCCCAGGATGTAATGAAGGGCGATCAGGCAAGGAGAGGCAAGCAAATACGTGGATGAAAGCTGGGTCCACCATCCGCGCGGCCGACTAAGAAGGGTAAGCTAACATTCGAAGTAAAACACCTCTGGTTATATAAAACAATATCCAGTGGAGAAGTAAGGAATTCGGATAAATGAGAGTGAAAGCAGCAAAACACTATCAGCGCCCCAATGTTCCAGAAGTCGGGACGCGTAGTAAAATGTTTGCTACCTCTACGCCAGTAGGAAAGACGAGGTCTTAAATATTTCTTGGACACATTTAATAAGACACCATTCAATCAAATGGAAAAGATTTTTCTGCATTTTTTTCAGCATGCAATTATTGATTGGCATTGTGTAATTGATCTTCATATGTCAAGAGGAAGTTACCTCAAATGCTACCCACAAAACCACCCACATTTAGAGAAAAGTCTGCCATTGGTATAAATTGGGTTTACAAGAGTTGCCAGAGGCAGCTATGCTTATTTAAGATTTTACATTGTTCTCAGGGGTGGGAGAATTTCCCTTGGCAGTATCTCAACATTAACCCTGGTCCGTATTACTCGACCTACGCAGTGACCGCACCAGCTCCACCACGAGGTCATAAATCGTAGTGGGATGAGAAAATCCCTTTGTTGAAGCATCAATCCACGATTGCTACTTCATTCAGTCAAAAAAACAGCAGGTAGGTTTATGCTATGACACCTGTTGTCGTGAAATCGGCAAGTCTAATGCTCTAGCAGGCCTTGGGCTGTCGCTCCTTCAAGAAATAATTCTTTTAGCTGGCTATTGCCATGTGTTTAAAACATTCGCCAACTGTATTCCTCCAGTCTGTCATTATTCACAGAAATCTTCTCTTACTAGTGGTCGAGGTCCTCCCTTCCGCAAGAGTCTACGCCTGCCCTCCATCCTCCTTGCCGTTGTATTTACTGCATTTGCTAACGCCACACCTTCTAGACTCCGTGAAGAGGCAGATGGCCCTTCACATACCTCTGGGAGCATTTTACTTGACAATGACGTGATAAGGAGATACTCAGCTTTCGCCTATGGGAGCTTCCATGAAGGTAAGCAAACACTTTGAGATGACTGTAAAAATGAGAGGGGAAGAGAAGCAAAAGAGGATGAAGCCCATGGAAGAGGAAGGAACCCTGGAACATGCAATAGGACTAGGAGAAAGGGAGAAGGATGAAGTGTGATAAATTAATCGTCGTGTGAAGTGGTAAGAACTTGGGCGCCACCTAATACCATTCCATCACAAATCTGGGTCCATGGCGAAATCACGAAGTCCTCTAATAGCATCAAATCAGCGGAACGCCCACTTGCCTGGAGGTGCCCCACAGGATGTTGGAGCCAATACCTTACCTATCCTACATTGTCAGACGATCTTCTCTTCATCGCCATCTGCTTTGAGAAGAAATCACAAGTCAATCACAGTGCTGCAATTCATCCACGCCTCGGCAAGGGTAGCTGGAGAGGTGGCTTTTAACTACTTCTGGCTAATCCACCTGTAACACACTTGAAGACTGTCAGTATTCCACGTTTGGAGCTTACCGTAGCCTTTGCGGCCGTTAAACTCGTCGCCTCCTTGAAGGGAGGTCTCTTCACTGATGCCTCATCAACGGCCCTCTGAACGGACTGTCACCGTGCCGTAGACTATAGAAAGCACGACTACACGATCAGAGATGTCTATCGGCATCCTTCCGATGGTTACACGCTTGTCTCCAAACAGCAGGCGCGACAAGACGAGCCCACCACAAGGAGCTCAAGTCTCAAGCCCACAGAACTGCGATTGGGAGCGATGGGTGCACTATAATCATAGCAGAAGAGCCACTATTGAAAAAAACCGGTGGTAAAAATTGCGAAGTAGGAATGCCGCACCAATCGCAGGCGACACCAGAATCTTCACTCCTTCATATTCCAATCTGTAAATATGCCAGTGGACGACTACGTTGGGCACGACAGCCAGTCCTCCTACTTGTCAAACAGTTTTGCGAGACAAATAGACCTCATTGTGGTAGCCTTCAACAGACGGCCCTGGATACTTCGTGGTCACTCTACAGATAGGGTTTGCCGTAGAAATTATCGCCTGCCTATAATGGCACAGCCCAACAGACAGACCATAACACCACTTTCAACACATTGAACGCTCTTCAATAAACTCTTTCATCGCTGATGAAGCGTGGCAGACAGACGGAGACACGTCTGTTCACCTTGGAGAATCACATACAGTATGATGAATGCACTTCCATATTCACAGTGTTTTGCAACCCAAGTCTGTGTTCTGACTCGTCCCAAGTATGTTCTAATGTAACACCTTTACCCCTCTGAAACAGAAGATATCATAAGCATGAGAACGGTAGTGTTAAATTATAAAAGCTGGATTAGGTTGAATTAATATATGCAACATTGGCTTTGTTCAGCTTCTCCTCTGTCTCCTTATCAATAGGCACATCTCGAAGGCTGGAATAGTCTTTCGGACGTTCACTTTCTTCACAAATGAGCTGATCGACTACCTGCTCAATGACAAAAACCAAATTCCTTTGAGTCTGTAACTCATTTCCTCTTTCTGTCCCAACTAGGTTTTGCTCGACAGCACACTCGTGACGATGCATTTCGCGCAGAATGAAGTAAACCCCAAGACTCCGAAGGTACTGGCGTCCAGTTTTAGTTGAACATAGCTACGTTAGAGATAGGATACAAAAAGCATCATCGTACTCACCTGCAACAAGGCCTCACAAATAGTAGTTTTAACTAAGGCGTCGGATTCTCTTTTTGCAGTCTTTGAATCGTAGGCCTCGCGAATGGGAGGTGGGAGTTTGCCTCGATCTTCATCGTCAATAGTATCACTCGCATTGCATAAGACAAGGAGAGCAGTGACCAACATATCATTGGAGAGGTAGCACAAACGTCCATGACACTCTAAATATGCAAGGTGAAAACAGGAGATAGTGGACTACCCTCTTCAAAGCAACAATTCTTCAAAATTCCAGCAATTGTAAGACGGGATGCGGTGTCCTGCAGTTCAGGCAGGAGCGAAACAAGAGAAGACAAGTGGATGCAATCATTGCACATAATTTGGCGCATTCTTCGCACAGAGGTTAAATTGAGAAGGAGCTAAACACCCTCCATCAAATGGTACATTTCAGCATCACACCTTCAGTTCGATACAGGGAGGCCTTCGTTTAGTGGCTATTTTCCTGCAAATTACTTTCGTGTAGGAGGCATCACAGAAAATGCCCGCCCATTCAACCAAGGTGGTTAAATTGACAAGCAGCGAGGCTGTCAGTAGTCTGGTTTCTTCACCAGCACCAGAAAAGTAGAATGACGTGAGGCTTGCTAGCAACTTCTCCCTTCGTTCCTGTTTACTGCATTCAAATAAAAGTCTCGCTAAGTCTTTATTTGCGCAGAAGTTAATAAGGCACTTGATGGATAGTTGAAACATTCTGTCCGAAGCTGAAAGAAATATTAACTGGAAGAGCATGTACCCAAGTTCTGTGGAGAGAGTAAATTTGCCGACTCTACGACAACACCTGTCATGACATTAAAATATTGACCAAGTTCGTCCTTTAACTGACAAGTATAGTCTTCATTGGTCGATACTTCAAGAAGGGATTCCAAAAGCTCAGTACGCTCCATAACCTCGAGGTAGAGAAGCAGTACTGAACATGCAACACAAACTAGAAATAGGCACTAGGGCATGAGTGGTTGATGCACATGCTAATTGTTATGTGTTATTGTTAAAAACGACCGAAATTGTTACAGAAAAAAGCAACAAACTTTCGATAACCTAAATTTTAAATGACAAAAAGCGAAAAAAAGTCTCCGGTACCCACTTTATACCAGTAACACAAAACTTACGAAGAGCTGATTTCATAGGTAGCAAAAGTATACCCCCCAACACCGCACATAATGCATTAGTCACAAATATTTACGTTTTGATCCTTAAATTTGCAAAGTAAGGGCTCTTGCACTAAATGAGCTCTATTCGATTCATTGTCTCTAATATTTTTTAATTTTTGAGGCCGTTTTTCCTATAAATGTGAGTAAAATCAACCCTGTGCTACCCGTTTCGAAGTCCAGCAGATTAAGGCATTAATAGCTCTTCTGCAAATCTTAAAGTTTTTGCCATGTTCTCACTTCTGACTAAACAGTAAAAGCCCTCTTGGTTCGGCTGCACAGATAGTCGTATACTTATCTGAGACTAGCTAACTTTAATAACAACACCTGTAATTCATGTATTTCTTCACGTATCCTTTCCTTATCTCCCTCTTGTACGCTAAGAGACACAAAGTAGCCATCAGTACTGGATTACTCAAAGCCGTTGCGGCTGCTACATCCGCTGTCTACTTTTTTTCAGAATAACACCGCAGCCGCAATCCGTCTCAAAGTTGCCCACAAGAGTACCCGCGAATTTACCCTCATCTCACCAAAAACTTTCTTTAATTATTCTCCTCAGTTTACCTTTCCAACTGTAAATATGCCTCCTCCTAACAGTAATTAATGTGCTGTGGGGCATGGTTTTCCTAAAGTTAATTCATTTCCTAGGTATAACCCTTTTTTGAGGTGAGCACTAGACACAATTCCTAAGAGATGTGCATTTACAGAATGTTGAGGTTTTAGCTCTTTTTGTCGTGGTTCTCGCATGGTTTGTAAATCCACCTCCTTCTGCCTTTTTAATGGCAAGTAGCTGTATTCAGCTGACATAATAATACTGATGACGATGATGGCGGTTTGGGGCTTTCATCTAAGCGCCTAAAGTAGAGCAGCAGGTGGTTGCGCGGGGCAGTTTTGCCATCACAGAACCACCAGATATTGCACGCCTGATGAAGCAGTTGCTGAGAGATACGCCTGTTTACTGGGTAATAAATCCATAAATCGTCGTAATTTCTCTCGTCAATCAAGTAGCCACGCCCTGAATTGCATGCCACAGCCGGCATGTCGCTGTTGCACACCACGTCACCACTTGATACGGTCCAATTGGCTACCGAGGGATAACTGTCTACACAAAAACAAGCGAGAGGTCTCGAATAAGTGCCAATTTTTCTTGGATTTGATATTAAAACAGCCAAAGGTAGTATCGGATGTCGGGGACAATTGTATGCCTCCTCATCCCTTAATCCTTCTCCACAATATCTCGGCACCGTAGCACTCCAAAGGCATTTGACATTACACCCACAATGTGCTGCTCAGGCAGCCAATAGAAGGACGCCACCAATTGATTCGAAGGAAGGAATGCCATCGCAAGAGCAAGCACCCACCGATGTGTGTGAACATAAATACACTCAAGCGGTGTGCTTACGACGGCATTATGCAACTCCGAATAATCCACCGCGGTAGCGAATTGCTCACCCTATCAGTCGAAGTTGATACTTCCGTGCTGCAAGTGAAGGCTGCCATTGCCAAGGCGCTTCGAATCCCACCGAATGATCAAACACTCACGTTCAAAGGTGTATACCTCGAAGACTCAAGAAGCCTCAATGACTATGAGATTGCGAAATTGGGTGCATTGGAGCTGTATCTACCTTTGAAGTATCAAAAAATTATCCCCGTACGAGTGGCTATTTCTCCGGAGGAGGTCTACTCCATTCCAATCCGTTCCAATGCAACAGTGGCGGAACTGCGTGCCGAGATTGCCACACGAGTGGGTCATCAAAACCACAACTTCGCAAATGCATTTCTTGTCTACTCGCATTGGATCTTGGAAGATTTACGACGGTTAAATGAGTACGAGATTGGAGACAACGCCTGTATTACGGTAGCACGTGTACTGGAGCCCGAGAAACAGCCCTCCAATGAACCATACGACTACTGCGATGACTTTGCAACGGAGAGATTGCCAGCACCCTGTCGACGCATGATCAGCGTCCATTTCTTGAAGGAGGACGGAGATCCCTTCACTCTCATATTAGATCCATCCAAACCACTTAAGATCATCTCCAAGATTGTGGAGGAAAAGACAGGCATTCCTGAAGAAAATCAGACTTTCATCATATCGGGTAGAGATGTGGACAAAGAAAAGACGCTTGATAGCTTGAATATCACAGAAGGAGACAGTGTCTACCTGAGTGATAACCAAGTCCGAACGATCTATCCAACCACAAAAAGGGGTCCTATGAACCGAAATGGGATGGTAATCTACTTCGAGGTGGGTAAAGAACGTTTCTCCATGTTTATTCAAGGTGATTCGACTGTGAAAGATGTTCAACAGAAATTGCAAAATCATCCCTCGGTAAAAGGGGGAAAGACCGACCTTTACTACAAAAATGTTCGTTTGGAATCTCGACGGACCTTGACTGAATGTGGCGTCTCCAATGGGGGTGTGATCAAAGTGAAAATTCACTACCTTTAAAGAAAAAGTCTTTATTCCAGCAACCCCCTTTTATGTCATGTTTATGTTCCTCAATTGCACATGTTATCTTTTAATAATTGGGTGCAGAACTTTTCGTCTTTTAAAAGAAGTGGAAGGGAATGTTTCCAGCTAAGATTCCCATCAATCAATTCCTCTTCCTCTGGGGTTAAACTCCCCTTGGATGAGATGTGAATTGGTTAAGGGCAAATGTTCTCCAATTTCAACGGACTCTTTAAAGACTACACTGAAGCTTCTATTAGGAGGTTGAACGAGTCTTTAGTCAAAGGTGAAAGAAAATAAGTCTGATTCCATTTCATCACGGAGAACCGGTCCACAGATGCTCTTGTCCACTCGTCAATAATGCACCACATTTGACAGCCACTTTGTGGTTTCGGGAGGTGTAAGACGACAAGACCTGTTCGCGTACAGCGTAAAGTTCTTCAAAGAGGGTTTCTTGATACACAACACCGTAAGATGAGACAGGTCATTCTGGAGATGAATATTCACTCCGACGTCCTCTACGGCATGATAATCCAATCCTCCTTGCAGAACGACATCTTCAGTGTCCCTTACAGTGCCTCATCTCTGATTTTCAAGAAAGTGTGGAGCGACTTGACAGGGTACTTTTACAGTCTCATTGAGACCCCACATTCCTTCTCTGGAATACGTCTCCATTCTGCCAGACAAAAAGTTCTAAATTTTCAATACAATTCTATAGAAATCGGTATCCCACTGTAGACGATTTAGATGCATTTAATCGGGTAGGTGGGTCATATCGAGGGTGAATGGCAAGACTGGCAGTTGGCATTTTAATAGAAATGCACCTAATTAATTTAAGGCTTCTCTTGGTGCAAGAAAGGCATTGTACCTTCTCGAATACGACACGATTCAGAAACAAAGATGTTTCTCATTTATTTTTTAAGCTGATAAAGGTTGGCATTAACTAAACATAGGCATGAAGGAAATTGTCATCGAGGCAAAGCCCTGATTTCAATCACATTGGTTAACTGGCTTTATTCATCATCATCACCCTCTTCTTTGAAGGTCTTCCAATGCTCAGTTCTTTGATTTTTATAGACTCTTTTCGAGGGTAACTTTTAACACTGGGTCTTAATAAACGCCCCAATCTCATCGAAGTGTACCTTTGAAAGATGAACGTTTGTGGCGGTTCTTTTCAAAACCGTACATACAATTCTGTTGAACTTTCGACAAAGCACTCTCCGCAGTCGGCTCTGTTGGACCCAGATCAAGTCACAGCAATCCAGTTTAATCATATTGACGGAGGTTAGCTAAATAATTACATGTTTACTGACTAGCTATTACTTCTGGATCCAATCCAGCTAAGGACCCACTAGTTCAAAAGAAAAGGCAACCGGGAGTGGGAAACAAACTTGCTACTTAAAACAATTTCAGTAACAATTTATAAACGCTTTCTTTAAGTCATTATTTACGAAATTGGGGTAAAATTACGAACAAGGGATAACATAGCTACGCAGGATTCCATTGTTTTCTCAGGCAGCTATTGATTGGGGTTACAGTACTGTTTTCCAAGACCTCGAAAATCCGACTAATAAGAGTCTTCTCCTCATCCGACAAAAACAATGCAACCAATTCAAAGTTCTCACTTGAACTAATTGCCTGTAAAGTGTTAATTACACGCTGTGGGTCCTCTGATGACGCGGTTAGAAGACACTTCAAAACTCGAGGAAGAATAGGGAGTCCAGCACTGGAAGCAAAGACCTCTTGAAGCAGTTCCCTCGATTGCTCCATCAATAGATCCGCCAAAGCGCGCTCGGATTGGTGGCCTTCAAGGTCACCCCAACACCGAATGAAATCGTCAATTTTGTTGAATCGCACCTAGGCCGTACAAACATAAGAAATCAAACGACCTTGAGAACAGCCACACCAACCAATGGATGAATAGGGGCATGGACCAATCATGTTGCCTGGTTGAAGGTATATCTACACCAGGGCTACGCAAAGCACTTTGGCACCTACTCGGAGTAAAAATAAAATGTGCTACAAAACCGTATGTGAAACTTGTGGTAAGCCAACATGGAAAGGTGAGTCACTGGGAAGGTTAGGAGGGGGCAAATAATAATTTTTTAAGTATTTATTTATTTCCGGATTTTCACCCTACTTTTATTTATCCCTTGTAAAAAATAGGCTGCGGACAACACATTGAAGCGGCATTGAAAGATGTGCCGGTGAGTGAACGATGCAAATGCCCTCGCCCCAAGAAATGATGGAGGCAGCATTTCCAATTCTCATGCCTTTTAAATAATCTCCAAAAATAAAAGGAGAAAATAATTAATGAATTAGTGATTTTAATTGTGGCTTCTATCACATAATGTGGGGATGAAAATGGGGGTGACATTTGGAAGAAGTTTGGGGAATATCACGTTGAGGTGGGTTTAAGGCCGATAACCCCCCGACTCCGGTAATTTGTTGAGCAATCAGGGAGATAACTTACGTACAATCTGAAAGTCCCCCAAAGGTGCCAGATCGCCAGGCTGAGGTATTTTAACAGAAGTGGGGACTGGCGCGAGAAGAGGACTCCATCCAGCATAGCGTTTGGTAGCCTCCTCCACCTCCTTTAATTGCAGCGGTCGAAGCTCGCAACCCTCAACGATGCTCCTTGAATTAGGAAAGACGAATTATTCATAGGAGTGGGGACAATTTGAGGACTTACCGAAATTCCTCATACGTGGCCACCTTCTGCTGAACCGCTCTCAACTTGGCGTCATTTTCATGCCAATGACGCTGCTCCTCACGCACAGAACGCTTCAAATCCGTCTCTAAGGCGTCAATATTTAGACCAATGGACTTCAGGTGGCTTTCTTCCATTCTTTCAAGAAGGAGGAGGGATAAAGTGCATTTTTTACCCGACCATTCCACCAGGCGCATAACTCGACCGTCTTTAAAAACCATATCGATCGACAAAAAAACACTTCAGTGACAGCCTCCATTATCTTCCAATTCCTACCCCGAGTTACCCACCAAATCCGCCATTCGTCTGTGGAGCAGAGTGGCGGAAGGATTCAACTAGTGCAACCCGTCAGGTGAATAGCTGATCAAACTGCGAATATGATATATGTTAAACCTGTCAAACAGTATTTGAGGTGAACATTGCCATTTTCAATAAAAGTGAAATAATCCGGCGATCAATACAGGGCATGCCACGCCTGCTCTGACGTGTCATGACAAGGCGCTTTAAGAACAACTCAAAAGCGTACCGACGCAACAACAAACAAAGAAAACCGCAACCTTGAACAACCTCGGTGTTGGTGCCTTCGGTGATTAAGTAACGTGCAGGAATCAGTGAAAGCAACACGAAGCGGAGAAGGAGGAGATCCCGTGAAAGGTTAATACATTTTTTACAAAAAAATAAAATAAACAATGACCAGGAGGTAGTTTAGGACGATCGAGAAGCGCTTTCTGCAGCACGTTGCCAAGCGAGTCTCTCGTCAGCACTGAGGGAGGTCCACTTGGTGGCAAGTTTTGACTCTAACCAGGCCTCAGACACGTCACCACGAAGAGCGGACTTGTGCTCGCGTCGCAGTGTCGCCCCGACGTGTTGCACAAAGAAAGCAAAAGCATTAACCGCTTCTTGTGGTGGCGGAGAAGGAGGCAATGATGGAGCGGTGGGTGGGATGGACTAGTAAAAGTAGAAAACAGTGGGATTGCGGGTTTAGAACGTCTGCTGACATGACCCCAAATCAAGGCGGCAGCAATGTCCTCATCTCACCTCAGGTGCACGTTTGACCTGCATTCCCTCTTCCACCTTCACTTCCACTTCATCGACACGTTTGTCACCTTGGATAGCATTGCCAGTGTCGCCAGTATCCTCATGGAGGTCAGATGGATATGTACCATTATGGATGGCTAGTAGCCATTCATCTGCTGATGTGTTATCAGGCATTTGAGGCATTCCTAATTCTGCGTAGATTTGCCTCAATTCTTGCAACTCAAAGTCAACCAGGACTGATAACTGCGCAACTGATAGAGCTAACATCTCATTGGCTGAGGTCAATCGTTTCACAAAACCATCCAACATTTCTACACTCCGAGGATTAACTGTCGATGGAGAAGGGGACTTCGCGCCCCGCTGCTCCCCCTCCTCCTTCGCCTCGGTTTTTAACATTTCGCCTAAAAAATGGGAAAATGCAAGGAAAAAGAATTAAAATGAGCACATCGGTTATGTGGGATCGGAACATACACCCCTGTACGTGACTCAACAAGACCAACTTGAGCATTGGCACAATATTAGTGGAAACAAATTTTTCTTGAAAAATGTAGCGCATACTGGACAATGTTTCGTGGTGCTAACCTCTAGGGTTGGAATAAAGAAGGTAAGAATGTGGCCAGCCAAATGAATTGAATGACAAAGTGTGGAAATTGAATGCATAGAGATCACACACACACACACACACAAAGAACAAAACAGACTGTTTAAGGGCAGAAATTCATTCCTCAAAAGCAGAGGAAAAAAGTCAGTGAACTCGAAGAGAAGGAAGAGAGAGTTCAATCCGATTGACCCAAAGGTTGGCACAGGAGGCGTGATAAACCCGACCGGCAAGGGAAATGACAGCGGTTCCCGGTTCAGCCTCTACCGTGGGCGAAGAGGTGGAGGAGGCAGGGACAGGCGTCACACAGACCCCACAATTAGGCTCCACTGAGAGGGGATCCACCGTGGTTGCAGCTTCAACGGATTGGACAAGGCGGCGCTTCAGTGTCAACTAAGAGGAAAAAGAAGGTGATGATTATCTACAGATCAATTCGGTGATTAAGTTTGTCAATTAGTCTGGGAAGGTCTGAATCTAGAGGTAGAAGACGAGATAGTCATGCTTGACTCATCCTGTGATTAATCGTCCGCGTCGACCATCGTACACCACGGCAGTAACTTGAAGCGTAAACAATCACCAGACGCAAACGAAGATCACAAAATGACAAGACTTGGTATTATGCAGTTCGTGTTGGCAAAAAGAAAGTCTTTAAGGCTGTGCGATCGCCTTTCTCAAATGTTTTTCAGCACTAATTCGGTTTAGCAGGACGAAAAAAGAGTAAAATTGAAGTATTACCCCCTTTTGGGTGTTTCCCTACAAATATCAAATGTGCCTCTTCAAATAAATAGATTGCTAAGCAGTACACCAAAGGCGTAAGGAACCAGTGGCCTGAAGTGCATTAATGGAAATGGGCGTTGACATGTGCTTAACGAAAACTGTGGTGACTATTGAAAACAATGTAATGCATTACAAAAAAGAATACGCCTTCAAACTTGACATTTTTGATATCTGTCTCTGTGTCCCGCATTCATCCACTTCATCCGGCATAAAGACTTGAGTTTTAGGCGGTGATATCGCCTTGAAACATTAAGTAACAAGGGGGTTTTTCTCCCACAAGGGTGTATATACCTATAAAGTATGAAGAAGGAAAATAGGGATTTCTTGTCTTCTTTTGTTTTTTTGGGGGAAAAGAGGAAGTGTCCTGAAATAGGTACAATCAGGGAAAAAAGGCGAAAGATTGCATCAAATAATGTCTCGAGAGGAGCACTCATGCCATATTTTATAATGACAAGGTAAAACGCACCTTGTGGTCTTGATTTTTCACAAATCTTGCCAAATCGCCCCAAACACGATCAATTTGGTTAAATACTGCCTGTAGCTGGGAATCCAATAGGTCTACAAAAAATGCAAAAAATGAGGAGAAAAGCATAGCAAAATGACATATACGCAATAAAACTCCAGAGTTACCATTAAGAGAGGCCGCCAATCGAATGCGCTGGATAATCCCGTAGATTTCAATCAGTTCTAGGCCATTAAAGTCGAAAATATAATGCGCCCTACTGAAAAGCATTAAGTGGACGGTTTTGAGAAAACTAACCAAGGATGAATTCATTGCCACGAGGAGTTGCTACAAAGGCGTCCACATCGGAGTCCGTGACAAGGGATGACAAAATGGAGGCCGATTCGGAGAGCATACTGCGGCACTCTGACAGGCATTTCAACCACTCCTCTGTGGGTAGTTGCCTCTGCTATGAAGGATTGAATTTTAAGACGTCAAATGGAAAAGGCCACTTAAATGGTACGAGATAATTAACCCACAATTTGTTCGACCGTAGAGGGCGACTCGTAAGCACAGGCTTGAAAACTAAAAATGGGCTTTTTTACTCAACTATATCATTTACTCTTCAAATCCATCTTCGGGATCTGTTTCGTTCAGCGCGGACTCAGACACCAATTGCTGAAAGAAGGAGGACATTGGGACATATAACGAAGTGCAAAACCCGATCAAGCACGGATAAAGAATAAAAACCTTATCACCACCAAATCAGATGCAATCAACAGCTTATTTCAGAAGATTTTTCTCAGTCATCACAATGTTCTCCATATCTGAGCCCGATTCAACAAAGACTATTCATAAGTTAATGACAAGCATTCGGCACTTAGGTCTTCCCGAGTCACAATCCAAAAATCTACATTCTAACCATGGAGGCGAATTCCAGACTTTCCCATACCAATAGTCAATTATTTAATAAAGTTAGTTAATACTGGAGATTAGTTTAAAAATGAGCCGAAATACCTCTTTAGGTAGTGCTGGAGCAGGAGAAGGGTCAACATATTTTGCGGTTTTAATTACCTAAAAACAGGCAAATGTCAAGTAAGGAAGACCCCTGAAATCGAAATCGGTGTTGGTTCAGATTAATTCGCATACGTGTAGAGAAAGTGGAGATTTTTTTGCAACTGATGGCGTGGATGGGAGTCTAGAGCCCACGAAATCTGAAAACTTTTTAGAGAAAAAATGAGGTAAACAAAAAATTGGTGCGCACATGACAAAAAGGCTTGCAAAGACAGCCTAGTCAAAGGCTGCAAAAGTCCAGCAGTATGTGAGAAAGTGGATCAAGACTTCACAGAGGTAAACGCAGCGTAAAGCCTAGCCAACGAACCTCATCAAGCGGTCCCGACGTATCTGATGTCTGATTAGAATGAGATGGAGTAGGAACGTCAATAGGAGTAACGACACTACTTTGAAACTAAAAAAGAACAATTACCAAGCAAATGAATACGCACGAAGATCCAAAGGGTTGAAAAGATAACTAATGAGCAACTCACAGAAGAGGAACTTAGACTTGAGAGATCAAAGGCAGGCGGCAAAATAGGATTAGGAGTAGAGGATTGATCAGTTGACTCAAATGAAGTAAAACCACCAAAGTCAGGGTCAAAATTGAAGACTTTGTCCCCTTTAATAGTCGTTGGTTGCATTAACCTGAAGTAAAGCTTCGAATTTAGCGAGAATTCAAACACGTACTAAAAACGCAAAACTTTACCATGCATATCAGTTGCGGAAATGAAGTTAGTGTTTTACTTTGACGCAAAATAAAGGGACTGATTTACGCGCTCTTATCAAACGACGGCTTGAAATTATTCCATGTGTCATCCGAAATGAAATTAGATTCCAGTTTTTGACTTGAAAAGGATGGGTTGAATGCAGGACGTTGCGCCTGAAGAAAGTTTAAATAGAATTTCCGGAAAAACTTGGTAACTTAACGAGAATATACTTTTGCGGTACCTCTAAATGCGGGAATTTGGGCCTCCATGACGATTTGCCAGCAAAGTTACTCGAAGAAACGAGCATCTTTGAGATGAAATCATCAATAGATACTGAAGGATCATGCTTCATGTGCTGCAGCCTTGATTTTGTTATAGCGAAGTTGCGCCTCTGATTTTCCTGCTGCTGATCATCCATACTTCACGAGCGGCAACCGCCAGAGAACGCGACCCGGCGAACGAGCGGATAGAAAACGAGGATCTGGTCCATATAAACGAAAGTGAGGTCGAAGACGCAATCCTTTCTCCGTGATAACAAAATTCTAAAAGTATGAGCACGTGTTTTTTAAAAAGGCTTATAAGGGTTAAATTAAATGTTTTTTTATTTTTATCCCAGTTTAAATTACTTATACAGCACAGTTTTGTGTTTTAAAACAATAATATGAGCTGCCCATCTTAAATACATCTTTCTTTGTATCTTGTGCATTGGCTCACTTTACTACCTGATGAGACATTTTGTGTTAGGCTTTGTAGCTGGTCTAACCACCTTTGGGATCTGCATAGAAAATATTTATTGCAAAACATTTTTTTCACCCAATATTGTTTATTTATTGCATTTATCGTCGCATGCATCTTCCCGTATTTAGCTCTCATGCTTCAAGGTTATAGGTGTGCCTTTGGTGCTTGCTAATAGTGCGGGTTTGGGGTTTGTGGCTGTCGGGCAGCTCTGTACTCTTTTGTCCTTTTGCAAAATAAGACAAGTGTTCCCCTACTTGCTTTGACAACCTTGGCTATATTTTGCCCATGTTGCTGTTGCATCTGGCTAAGCATGTTAGTCGAAGGTAGACGGTGATATTTAATGTTAGTGATGGCCTTTTTGGTTCCTATCTTAAAAGATCATTCAAAGCTCACCTTATGGTCCATGCATTTCACTCTCTTACATTTCGTGGGATATTTTATTGCGGATGCTATTGAGCACTTTGATTTTAAGGTCCCGTGTGTCCGCCGAGCCTTTTATTTCCTTAAATGAGTGCACAAATGATTTTTTGGATTTGCATGATCTACTTGATTAAGTTGGGCTTAAATCTTCTTTAACAGGCGGAAGACTTAGATTACGCTGACAACCGGTGGGTCGAGCGTCTCTTGAGTAAATCTACATCTCTAGATGCCCTTAAGGCATCCAAAAAGGAGTCATTCACTGCAAACAGTTCCGTGCCTCACTCTGGTCCTGTTTCCCTTGCGGATCGCTATTTCACCACGCACTACTTCGTGGATGTCGGCGGAGAAGGCGGTGGCGATGATCTCTGTGTGATGCAGCACTCTAACCGCATCTGTGTGGTGGGTCTAGCTCCAGGCCACCATCTCTTCCGTGGCTGTGGGAATTCGCCGCCGCGTGACACAGAAGGTGAGCAGAATCATGTCATCCTCGGCGTGGATTTTCAGCTATCCAGCTCCTTCAACCTCCTCAATAGCAAGATCAGCGGTCGCCGGAAACGCGGTAGCCACCGGTTGCACCAAGGTAGTGACAAGCAGTGCATTGGCTACGCCATTTGCGATCATGGTGAACGCCACGCCTTGTTGATTGGTGGTGGCTTGCCTGGACGCCTCTATGAGTCCAACTCAAGGCTATCCATTGTAGCACCCGTGGAGGATCGTGTTCCCCTGACACCCATTGGAGTTACAGGCAACAATGAGGCTTATCTGGCCATCATTATGCCGTCGCGAAAATCACCTAACAACGAGCATGGTGATGATTGTGAAGGTACTTCAGGATCGCTCCTGTCCAGACAGGGCATTCTAACAGGTGGTTTGACTTGGGACGAGTACAAAAAACTGAGAAAGTTGTAAATATATGTATCATGATGACCAAGCATTTGGATTGATTTCCTTATTTACGGTAATTTGGCCAGATGGTGAAGTAAGCGGCTTCAAATAAAAGGCATGAAGCCTATTCCATCGTGAATGTGGTCATGGCCACCTTTGTTGTTTCTCTTTATCATCCGCTTAACCATGAGTTTCTCGCCACATGGGGTGTCTTCGATTTCCCTTGTTTTAATCGGTGCTTCATTTCTGGGGTATCGTTTTCAGCAGACTCCATGTGATTACTATGGAATCCTATGCCTTGGTCCACCATTGAAAGGGGATGTGTTCCCTAGCCCTCCTGCATCATTGTTCGCGGTGGTAGGAGTTCTGTCCTGCTGTGTCTTGCTTTGACTCATTTAATCGGACAGGGGCCGGAGGATGTCCGTAGGAGTGCGTCCACATTGATTCTCCGAACATCTTCTTAGCTTGAAGGTCGTGCAATTTCCGTCTTGAGGCCACTTGGGAATGTTGTGAGAGATTTCCCACCCTTAACTTCGAACCTCCAAGCGTGGCTGGGGCTTTACCCGCTGTAACCGATACGTTCTCGGCTCCACCGCGGATGTGCCATTTGCCATGCACTACTCTACCACACCCGAGACTCGCCTAACATTGCTGCAATACCCAACTTGGTTAAACTGGCGTCGACCCCGTATTTGATTACTTAACTCATGCCTTGTAGTGCGTCAATCACTCATTAAAATAAAAGGAAAATTAAGTAGTTATCTGATGCAGTTAAACAGTTATCTAGGTCTGAATAACTGATGCCTGCATCTGCCATTGGTTGTCTGAGGCAAGGGGTCGACTCAAAACTTCAAATTACACAGTTACATAAGGATTTGATGGTAGGAGACAGTGAGAGTTTAAAAACGTAAGTTATTAAATCCTATGGACAACATGGATTCGCATCTTGCGACACCTATCCCCGCCTGTCTCCATCAGTACCAAGGGAGGATTTGTGGCATTTCCCATTTTAAACACAAGACATTAAAATATTCACCATAAGCCTTCTCTACTTCTAACAGCTAATTATAATTTCAAGAAAATGCAAAATATCGAATAGAGGAAACTTTTTGTAACTGATGAAATTCTTTTGTAAAAATTATTTGGGTTCCAGTCCGCTTCTACATTACACTCCCAGTAATATTTATCCGAAATGATGAAACCCTTGTGTATAAATAGGTTTAGATATAAAAACCATTGCCTTGTTTTAATCACTAGTTACGGCTTACAAAATATCCGCCTAGTTTTATTGTCTAGAATGATATAGATAAGAGGATATTTCGTTCGCAAGTGATGAGAAGGGGAAGAGTTGCTTACCTGGGCAACGCATAAATAAATCTAACCAGATACTTCCAGTACGTCTTACGAATGGCGGTGTTTTAAAGGCCTGTGGACCTAGAAATTGGAGAACCGCCTGATAGTGAAGGGGATTAGGTGTGCTTCCATCATAGATGATGATCCTCAGGTTCTACTGTCTCAATCTCAAATGTCGTACTGCAGAATAGATGGCAGCTCGGGCTCGTTAGCCCGCATTTGGAGCTACTTCACTTCCACCGGTGAATCACTCAAAGGTGTTGCGCCACGATCATGGTGTTCTTTCAGGCTTAAAAGTGAGCCACTTGTGTGCCATCTTGACTAGTTTGTGTAAATGTGAGATTATTGGCCGAGTAACTGGTACGGTAGAGGCATTGGCGAAAGTTTACAAAATTCTTTTTTTTCTTCATTACGCTGTCCTTAGGCTTGTTCTTGAGCTTCATCAAATAGCTTTAGCAGACGAGTAAGAACTAGGCGATCGCTAGTGTCGATGCCACTAGTAGGGCTCCTCGTCGTCGCCCAGCAAATTTTCAGCCTCGTCCTTGTTAATAGTACTTTCTACCTGTATGACATCAGTAGCGTGGTCCCGGTCCTGTCTATTCAGAAGAGAAGAGATACTGCTACAAGTCTGTTTAGGCTTATTTTGACGTTACATTAAAGTAATTGGCATGAAAAGGTTTTTTTTGGTCCATGTGAGGCATTTAACTTTTTTGCAAGATAAATAAAGCGCACACACAATCACTCAGTTAATTGGCCTGTCCTTCTCGATCCCAAGGTCGAAAAAGAGGTCTAACTGCCTGCCTACCCACTCATTACCCATCATTATTAACCAAGCAACTCTCTGCACTTATTCCCTTTATTCATTTGGGAATACTTTCACCAATTCTGGAAGGTAATTTGGTTCAGTCTTATAAAGGGCACCAAAAGAGTGACGGCAAGGAAGCAGGGTTACGAAGAGAGGGGGCGAGATGGATAGATATATGGTTTAATTAGTGAAAAAAAATCAAATAAATATTTATGCCGGTTCCTGTTAGACCTTATAATTTCGACACGGGTCGCCTGTACAAGAGGTCATATGGTTGATGCACTCTCATTGAGATGCCCGACGCTCGTTCGGAGCTCTCAGAAAGTGTTGGCGCCTGAAGTCCATCTGTATTTACGTGACACCTTTCTGATCCCTCTCCAGGTTCTAGAGTTTGAGACATTTGGAAGTCTGGAGGACTATACGGTGAACGTTGGGCCTCCTTTAGAGCCTTCAACTCTTCAATCAAGCGTGGAAGCCAATCATCCAGTCGTTTCTCCAGAGCTTGCAGACGATGTTCAATGGTACCAGCGGCAGTGGTAATACTTGTACAGCCTGAAGGTAATGCCGTGTTTGTCGTACCAATCGTATAGCGTCGATCTTTTAGGGCAAAACTCTGCACCAAAATAAATTGTAGTACCGCCTCCGTCTCCGTCCTACGACCCCATAAGGCACTGCGAAGATTGTGGGTGAGTTTTTGAACTCGTCGAGAATTACGCAGTTGTTTATTCCACTTGCGTTTTGCAACATTGTGGTAGAGTTCAAACTCCTTGTCCACACAGATGTGCGTATTGCTGGTAATGTGGTGTTGACTCTCAATGTCATCGAGGTCTATAGAACTGCGACTTTCGGAGGCACTGATATTACCTCGATGTCCAGCAGTACCTGATCGACTATTAATGCCCTTAGCCTCACTCTTACCAGTCTTTTGATGACGATGCCGACAACAACAACGACAAATCTGACTGGAACAGAAGCAAATCTCCACCATAATGGAAAGCAGATTCAGCGGTGGTGGGAACATGGATTTATCTTGATACTCCTTCACCATTTGATAGCGATCTGCCAACCAGTGAGCTGTTGATTGCATCCCAATTCGTGAGACGGTGTTACTGAACAAGGCAATAAGAAGATTGATGAGGATAAGATTGACTATCACAGTGTAAGCGATGAGAACAAAGAGGATGACCAATTTATTGCCAAGTTGACTTCCACACTCTTCCTCCGGTCTGCATTCGGCCTCTTCAAGTGCAACACTCACTTCAAACATGGAGTAGAAGGCACGAGAGATAAGCTTCTCCACCGTGGAAAGGAAGGGCAACCTTCCATACACCTTGGTCCCATTTGAAAGGGTCTGTTGAATGTAGGAGTTGGGATACATGAGACCCTGAAATGATACTCCATAGGAGAAGATGAAGATGGCAAAGACAATAATGAGGGGCACTAGATCCTTCCTCAACATATCGGCCATCATCTTTAACCGTGGACCAATTATCGGTGAGATGGAGGTGATAAATAGGGTTCGCATACAGAAGAGGTGGAGACCGAAGAGGTAGCACACTCGAGCAATGTAGAAGGAGGGATCGTAGGCTTCGCGTTCTGGTGGTGCCCATTGGTTAATTTTCCCAACTCTTGCCCAAAATCCAATCAAGGTGAAGGTAATGGCACATATCTCAAGGGTATTCCAACTGTCCTTGAAGTAATTACTAAATTGTCCACGTAGAGATTCAATAATGATTTGACGGATCTCCTCCACCGCATAGCCAATCACATAGGCAATGGCACAGCACTCGGTGACACGAAGTTTATAATGAAGGGAATTGACAAGCACCACAGTGAAGGTGGCAAGAAAGATGACATGGAAGATGGAATGGAAGAAGAACTTCACCTCCGGTGAGGCATAGATGGCTTTGACAAAGGATAATCGCGGTGAACCCTGCCATCCGTATTGTCGAGAAAGACGATCATAGACAGTGAGTGGAGTGGGTGCCGATGCCTTTTTCTCTCGTATCATCGGTAGAATGGAAGTGGAATGATCCTTGGAACGAGTTCCACGTTTATGATGTGGTGAAGCCGTGACTGTTGTCGACTTCCAGGGATCACCATCTTTATTGAAAGTACTAAAGAAATCGGTTTCCATGGAAGGATGTTTTGTATTGTTGGTAGAGTTGGCGTTGGGAGTGGTATAACTAGCCGCATCAGCAATAAAATCGGCGAGAGCTTTAGCTCTCTCCTTGCGTGCACGACGCTCCAAGAAGGCTATCGCTACTAGGGGACAAAATCGGGACAAAAAACCAATCCAATTGGGTAAGTGGGTTAGGACACCACGCCAGCGTTCATCGAGGACACGCTGACAGATGGGTAGACTCAGGAGGTTGGTACATTTGGCCTGAGCACAGAGATCAATTAAAGAGAGGTCGCCACAAATCCGCAGAGGTGCGTTGAGTATGCCTCGACAGATCTCCTTCTCTGGAGTGTTGTCCTTCAGTGACACTAGTGTCAAAACATCCACAGCGATGGCTTCCACTAGACTGGCGATTTGTTGAAGTTCACAGCGTACCTGAATTTATGTTAATAAAATGATTTTATTAATTTAGATAAGTCCTCTTGATCATAAATCATCTGGAACTTAAAGTCAGGCCCTCTCTACATTCCTGTCTCAAAATGGATGTGTTTTATACTTTAATTTACCTGTTTCTACGCTAAAACGAATCTCTGATGATTTTTCTGTCTGTATGCTGCCCTGTGGCTAATGGTCATACAAGCTGACCTTTTCATGGCGGTTGCTAGGATAATAATATCACCCGCAAAATGTTTATTGGCAACAACAAAGTCTAAAAAGTGTGGTATAGTCTAAAAGGCCGTTTCACTTATTGGTTTGAACATTCTACTTAAAAAGAAATTAAGTAGGCTTAAAACGCTTAGGTGTTCAGACAAGGTAAATGAATAAATTCTCATCGTCTCTACATGTGCTGTTGACAAATTGTTTGCTTTAAAAGTAGCTGTCGATTCTGTATGATAAGAAAATGAGAAAATGAACTCCCGGTCCTTAAAGCATAACTGCTCAGTTTTAACTCGTCAAGATAAATCAGGCACCACCTTCGCCGATGCTTCAAGGATGATATACGGCCACATATATTTACAAACTGGTATAAGGACAAGGCCGTTCGATGTTACATTGGAAGCTTAGTGAATTGAGTTACATCGTCAGGAGGACAGAGAGGACAAAGGTGCGGAGTGGGGGTTAGGGCGAATACCTGCCCCTCTGCCAGCTGCCTTGTCCTAACGCAAAGTAAAAATATTTTGATGGGTGGAATTTGCAATAGGTGGTGGGCTGTCCTGTGCCGCCATTTAAAAAGGCAATTTTGTGTCAAATGATTCACTATGATGGTCTGGCTCTAAAAGCAAGGTTCCACTTTTATCCGCTCCTGGCGTTTGTAATTACCTGACCTTTAAAAAACAATCCTTAGGGAAAGGTGGTGTCTGCATTCCGCTGCAAGACATAAAAAGCAGGCACCAGTTCCAGCTGGATAAGCGATTCATAGAAGCGTGAGGACTAATCTGTTAATCCATGGGTAACATGGTGACGGCAGAAAATACGTTTGTCACACCTAGAAGGATGCCACCACTTTAAGTGACGCGTTACTAAAGCAATTAATTATTTAAAAATCATTTCTGGGTAAAATGTTCGACAAGTCTAAACTCTATAGGGATCAAATAACACGTTCAATGAGAAATAAGGTTAGTGGTTAGCCTCCTCTCCACTTTCTACTCCCATTTATCAAACATTCTAAGCTCTTCTTTCTCCATCACCCCAAAATTACGAAACCAGCCCACACGATCACCTTTTGTGTCCCATCACATCGCTTTTCTTCTCTGTGGAGCGTACCCTTCTCCATGTCTTTATTTCATAACTATTTCACAAACTGCAAGTCTTCCTTTACTTCAAAGGATTTCAAAATACTTCATTTCCATATGGCGATGTAAAAATAACAACCAATCACCTTGCTGCGGCCCAAGTTGCCCATAGTCTAATCTGATTGGTCAGTAAATTTGACCAGCCCAATCAATGCCAAACGGGTTGACCTACCTGTTCGGGAAAGGTGGGTTCTTGATAAAGTCGATGAAGAATGAGTACAACGAGAATACAGGCTGGAATGAGATCAAATTGTCGCATTCTGAGAAGTAGTTCAGCCACTCGAAATCGTCCACACAGTAAGGCCAAAAAGAGAATTGATGTGTGAAGTGGTGAGAGGATGACCACTCCATCCACCATGAGTTGTTCAAACACCACCAGACCGGTCAGGGATCGTAGAACTGTGAGGAAGTCATGCGCTTTGATATTTATTGCAAAGTTGGATTGAATGTAGGAATGCACACCAGTTCCGTTCTCATAGCAGTCGAAGAAGAGTTCAGACCTCTGAAAGGCTGTTAAGCCCTGAGAGGTCTCAAAATCCATTGGTGAGGGCTTATCTAATAGAAAGCTCTTCTTCAAGGCCCTTCCACGAATCTCTTTTCGCTTTTTCAAGTAGCCTGGATCCTCTTGACACCAGAGGAGGGAATCCCGCCAGGACTCCAACATTTCTACATCATCATTGAGAAGAATTTTTCGCCAAATTGCCACGTTATTTACATTATCCTCCTTTCCATCGGTTGGCCCTACGGCAGGATGTCGTCGAATGAGAGAACTTCTTGGTGCACTGACACTGACTTTTCGATTTAGTTGTTGAATAGACACCGAGGGGGATTCGCGAGTTCTTTTGGTTGAGATATTTTCACTGTACTTTTGTCGAACACTTCGAGGCACTACATCGTTAATTCGCATCAATAATTCCACCATCATAGCTGTAGGCATTATGTCGATGAGGACCTTAGCACGTCCGGCTTCGTAGGCGAGATCCAGGGCGGTTTTCCCTTGAAGTGTTCGAAGCATCGGGTCGCCGCCGGATTGTAAGAGGATGGAAATACACTCTGGATAGTCGTTTACAGCTTCTTCGGAGCTGGCACAATGAAGAGGAGTTCGTTGAAGATTGTCAAGGTAGTTGGCAGCAGCGGCAACTTTGGCCAGTTTTGAGGGATCCTCATTATTTCTACCAGCAGTAGTATTCACATCCAGAATCAGGGAATCGTGATCCTCATCTGATTCATTTAACTCGGCTATTGCGTCGAGGAAGACTTTTGGAATGGCTGAGGGTCGTAGACGATGCGAGTAGGCTTCAATGAGGTAGGAGAGAACAGAGGGCCTACCGTAGGTTGCAGCCACGTGGATTGGAAGGCGGCCATGATTGTCGCTTTCGTGAATGTCCGCGCCACGATTTTCAATGAGATCGCTGAATGAATAGAAAGGAAGGGATGAATTTTTTTGTCGAGGGATGAAAAATAAGTGGTCCCTGTCCTAGGATTTCGTCACCACTTGGACGATATGGAGTCATGTCAACAGGCTTCTGCATTCCACATCCTCAGGAAAATCTGCTCCACTAGCTCGGCGGCAGCGCTAAATGACATCAATGCAGATGAACCGGGAGTCCTCTTTCCTTAGCTGCATGAGACAAACAAAAGTTGTTCCCTCTGTCAAGAAGTGACCTTATGAGCAAAATTTCCTGCTCAAAAAAAGGATTTTGAATTCTGAGTAGCAGGTACTACTTAAATTTGAAGGGGCGGCCACACTTTTGACCTGAAAAATCTTTCTTGTTTTACTGGTAAATATTTCGTATGCGTCTAAGGACATTTCATTGTCTTAAGAGAGGGATTAGAGAAGAGTCTCTGTGAGAATAGAAAGGAAGGATATTCTAATGATGTTAGGGAGAGAGGAGAGACGGATGGAATGCCCTTTAACAGATTGACGCTACTCACCAGGCCCTTTTTCATATTGAAATAAGAATAAGGCCAGCGACGGCCTTTAACAAGCCTATAGGGAGGGTTAAATAATCAATTTGGAGGTGTAGAAGACACCATTTGATCTATGCAGACGGCACACACATGCGAAACCCCAAATATGTCAAAGGAATGGCCTAATGAAATGCATTGTTTTCTACGTGAGAAATACACTGGATTAGCGCGAATTTGCATTTCTTTTGTTCAAGACGTGAAATCATTTTCCAGATTTGGCACCAAGTGGATGTAGGGAGACTGTGGATGTCTCACTATCTCTTTGACTGTCTCTGCCTAACCTTGGGGCACGAAAGACACCGATGCCAACATCGTCAGGAGTTTGATAGGTAAAAATACAGAGTAAATCAGAGACAATTACTTCTTACTCTCAATCTCACACAAGTCTCAACTGCCTTCAATTCGTTAGCCCCCGCCTTCCGCTTTGCGGCAGTATGCAAGAGAAGGCGATTAGGCACATAGGTGAGGGATGTCTCAATGGGCTAAATTTCACTCCCGCAGACGGTTTTGTCAGAAGGATTTCAACTCTCTTGTCTGGTTGTCAGCCCACGCGACAAGGAGTTGCATCCTTACATCCATGCTACTTCCGTCAACTTCCATTCCTCTTCTACATAGAGTGACAAGTACACGCCTTGACATCGCGAATGTGCAGGAGTAATTCTGCCAACTCTTCTTTTTCGCCTACTTCCTTTTCTTCTTTTTTTATCCTTTCTTTTCTTCCACCAGCGCTCGTCTTCAATCTCAATGAGCTCTCCACTCTATGGTCCCGTTTCCTTTACCTTCTTTTGTTGTGCCAACTTCCCAACGTCACCTAGAAATTGCCTCCTACCGACGCATCACCCTTTCTGCCTCGGAATTGTACTTTGTCCTTTGACCTCCCCTTTCCTCTCCCACCACATTTAGCCTATCCGACAGGTGACTCAATGGGGTGATGCGGTGATATGATTGTGCCTTAATGTGGGTCTCTCTAAAGCACCTTCGAATAAATTGACCCAGTGGCTTTTGTTCCACGATCCTGACGGGTGCAAAGAACGGATCGTTAAAGGAACTAATATATGATCGTCACGGACCTCTTTCACGACGATCTTAGGTAAAAGCGAGCCTCCGCGATTACTTAAAGCTTGCGAACGAGGACAATTTAAAAGGCTTCAAGCACAGCACATTAAAGTGATGGAAGTCTTGAACGTTTAACAGCAAAATGCTTAAATGATACAGAAGTTAAAAATGTTTTAATACTCCTACAGACACAGCACGGAGGTCAATTCCTGAAGAAAGTTTTTGCTTAAAACACCACTTATTTATGACGCAAGGGATAGATGTTTCCATAGCATCGTTGTACGCCGGATGCCGCAAGAGGCAAGCCACCATATAATGGTTCAACCACTTCAACAAGCTCTTTAAGGGTATTATTGAAGTCCTTAAGAGCCTTGCACGCCCTTGAGGGTTCCACACGCCTCTTTAGCTTTCACGATGTTCCCTCTCCCTGCCGAAAACATCTGCCGTCTTAGCGATAGTGAGGTAGCCGTCATAATCTAACAGCTAAGTAATCGCCTTTCAACTCGTCAATCAGGTGATATTAAAGTAGGTAATTCAACAGTGGACTTCAGCTTTCTGTTTTTAGGCACTGTGATCGTTGCTGAAGGCAGTTAGACGCCTCAAGAGCCCTTCGGGCTCTTGTTCTCTCTTTCCTCATAAGACGCCCGTAGCACTGGAGGACTCCCGTCCTTCCAGACATAGTGCATACAAGCACCAACCATCTTTACACCAGAAGTTCAATAGCCTTGGCAAAATTCGAGGTTAGGAATGACATTTCTACCTAAGTCTACGTAAGAATGGCGGTTTTGTTCAATCTCTTAAAATGGAGCCTCCCTGACTTCATTACAAAGAACCGATCAAGATTTGGGAAATGAAGGCCAACTAAGAGTATCTTTAACTTTAGGTTAACAATTTACCAATATTTAGTGTGAAATGGCCAAATTTCTTCCCTTGCAATTACGGAAATTGCCCAATTTTAAGTCAGTCAGGAAGTGACTTAACTATTCCGATGGCAATTATCCCCTCCTCTCCATTTCTCGCTTGCTTGTGTGACTGTAGTTTGGACGCTTTTTATTGCCTTTAATGGAACCAGCATTATTGGATTTATGGCGATTTCATAGGAAATTCACAAAATTTTAAAGTAGCTTAATATCTTTAGAGAAATGGATAATTATTACTTTATCTACTCTTTCATTGGTGGAATTCTTTTACATTCCAAAATTGATTACAATAGTGATTTTCTATTTTACTGGAACAAGACTAGTAAGCGGTTAGGTTCTTCTCAAAATTCCATGTAGCAAAGTCTTTTCTTTAGCAAGAAACATGCACTTTTGCAATATTTTTAATCTGTAGAATGTATCACTTCAAACTAGAAAATGATTGGCCAATCTTACACCAATCAAATTGTAGGGCGGGCAAATCAAAAAGTTCGATACGAAATTTATCATATGCATTTATGTTTGTTAGAAAGATTTCACGAATTTTGAAAATGTACGCCTTGATTATTTAGGAAAAACTTTCCAGAAGGCCAATTTGAGTCATCGGTCTACTGCTACCCCTTACACTAGCTGGGTGAATGGAGAGTAAGATTAGATCAACACCTGGCCTAACAAAGTACATGCCAAGGATAGCTAAACTCAGCATTTGACAAGATCGCTGTCGATGCTATCAAATCGCCGACGTGCAGAGGTCACATTGATACCTTGGGAATTAGGTGGGTTCAACCTGAATAAGCTTTTATGCCCCTTTTTAAGTTCACTTTTTACCTGAGCCAAGCCAAAAAACAAGTTTTTCTTGATTTAAAGATTAAATATGATTTAATGAAAGTCAAAATGTAATTAAATTCTAAGGACAGAGTTTATTTAGGCCGCTACGAAACACTTTTAGATGTCACTTTTTTCAAATAGGAAGCTTTTGCAGTTTCCAAACGGGGTTCAGTTACCAGTTTTTTGGAGGGTTTTTATACAAAATTTTTGAAAAATGGATCTACTGGACATGATTAATGGTACTGTTAGCGTATTGGTGACCACACAATCTTGCTCTATTTTAATTGGCCCTTAACCAACCAATGAGATGTAGGTACCTTTCAATAATTTCTAAGCCGTTCCCAAATTTCTGACACCATTACCGATTGTTAGTGTTTGACAGTGGAACGACAAGTGGAAGGATTGCTAGGAGCTTAAATGAAAACAGTGAAGTATCAGCCATTACCTGTAAAGAAGAATTTCTAGGTGAACGCGTTGGAAAGGAAGTCAATGATATCCGTCTTCTAGGCTTGTAAACGGCATGCCCCGTACACCCATCAGAAATGTGGAACAGCTGCCACCAAGTCATCTAGTTAAGGGAGCTTTAGAAAGATTTGTAGTGAACCACAAGTGTGTCACCACATCACTCCAGCCAATCATTAGTCAGGCAGGCTGAACGGAGTCAAAGAGGAGGAAGAATAGGGCCTAGAAGAAGAATGCATCTTCGAGACCAAGATGACGATGTGAATAGCTGAAGTTTATCACCCACTGGGGTTTAAGAAAGAGGACTTTTCTAGGCAATGTAAAGTGTTTGGCACACTAATGGATAGTGGTTGAGAGGACTGTACAGTGAGGTGTTGCTGATGGAAGGTTGAGAAAGAGGGGCCATAAAGTGGGGAGTGCAAGAATGGCAGACTTAGTGAGTGTGAAGAAGTGCGCTGTTGGAAGATTGGAAAGGATAAAAGAAAAAAAGGGGGTAGACAAAAAAGTAAAGATGGGCGTAATCACACTTGCACATCCTCGATGCCAAGGCAAAGCTATCAAATTGGCGTGTACTTATCACTCTTGGTGGAATAGGGACGGAAGTTGACAGAAGTGGCATGGATTTGAGGTAGCGATTAAAATACAAAACCCAATCAAATAAAATCATTAATGTGTCACCTACAAACCCACCCAACCACCTTCGCCGCGGGTCAAAAATCAGAACCTAAGACGCAGGAGACGGATGAGGAAAACAACGTGGAGGGGGAGAAAGGTGCGAGTAGGTGGTGGATAGAAGAGACGGTTTGGATGGTGAGAGGCGTTGTGAAGGTGAAGTTTCTCTCCTTACATTGTAATTTTACTTTTCAAGGTCTTGGTATATAAGAGCTCTGACAGCGTCACAAATATGTGACGCTAATTTCAAACAAGGAGACCCGGTTGTTGCGTATATGCAACGTCGGTAACACTTGTGTGCATCTGGCTACAAGGACATAGCTACCCACCAATTGCACCTCTTCGTCACGGTGTAGAGCCTCGCCCACTCCATTCCCTCCGTGGCAATGTACCACACCTCCCTCATCCACAGTGCTAGACAGACGTGCCGATACTGCCAACGTACCCCACTTACTTGTCCTAAATAGCGCCATCGGTACGCCAACTTAAACAACACACTTCCTCCCACTCACTCATACACTCGCCGCCAAGTCCACCTCTGTCTGCAAATGCCACCAAGTGACTGGCGTTGACTCCAAGACAGTCATTCACTCGGCTACCCTGTCCACGACCTTTTACTCCACTGACAGCTATGGCAGCCACATCAATAATTGGCACCCATCAAGTGTACAGCCATTTCAATTGAGCCTTGACCGTGACAACCATTACCCCTCCCCCCTCTACCTCCTGCACAGACACTTGTTCAGTAAGAAGGAAAGTGTACTGCACTAAATGAAATTCCCTTTCTGATTTTAGCTAACAACTTAGGAATGGATGAGGAATTGTGGCACACTGCTTTCTGCCTCCACCACAGCAGCTAACTCTCACCACTTCGAGACGAGGCACACAATGACTGTGGAGAGCACCTCTTGGGGATGAACAACAATGTCCTGCCGCCAGAGGCGAACTTTCACTTTCTGCATCCATGCATCTCCGATCAAAATACACTTCCGTTCCCCATCCATCTCTCCTCTTCCATTCCACCCTCTGCCGCATTTAATTGGGGGCTCTTGAGAAGTACGACTTGGACAGCATGGTGGATGAGGGTGAGACGGACATGCCGAAATGGATCGTGGAAGGATGATCGAATCAGAACGTGGTGGAGGAGGCTCGTGGAGTGAGTCAACTGTGGAATGGATGAGCTGATGTGGAGGTGGAACAATGCCCCAAACCCGAATAGAAGACATCCGTTTAGGGTGGTTGGTCACTTCTCTGGGGACATGTTCCAACAGGGATAATAATTAGCAGACTGACCCTGAGGGAAGGTCAACTGGTATGTTTGTCCTGAAGAAAGGCGTTATGAGCATAGACTGTCAACATGACAAGCGAAAATGCTTGCTGAATGGATTCCTCCTCCAATTGCCTGCAATCCTGTTCCATGGTTAAATCCATATTCCACCCACCCACTTACCCACCTACTCACTTTCGTCACCACCGAGGTGGAAGAATGTCCACAAGGAAGGGGAGGAGAAGACGATCAAAAGAATGGGGGGAGCATGTGGTATTTTGTTTTATTATACCGCATTGTTTACCTATTTGCGTGACTTTCAGTCTGCTCTTGTTGTACTTTTGTCTTATAGCATAACCTTATGGCCATATTTACAATCCTCTAGCATTTTGTGTGCGAACAATAAATTATTCCCCTCATCTAGCCTGCCCTACAACGACTTGTATCAGGGTCATTTTTAAAACTAGCCAAATTCATGCCATATTTAAGATGCAGAATTTTAAAATATTTTGTCCATTTTTAAAGGAAAAAGTCCTTTGACTGTTGGACAGTAGCGGACATTATAGAGTGACTATTTAAACCGACAAGAAAAATGCTTGAATGACTTGATCTATCATGTCACGTCATGCTATGCCAAGCATGACCTTGTCTCTCAGTGGCAGTACCTTATCGCCACGACGGCTGAACATTTCAGGTCCATCTTTAAGGTTGCAAAAACTAGTTAATAGGCCAATTCTGAACAAATTCAGCAATTTCATCAAACCTTTTTTTAAATAATGGCTTTCTTACTGCACCAATGACGTTCCCCACATTATTTCAAGAAATTCCTAAGAATTTTTTTGTTAAATTTTGCCAACTGACATCGTATTGCCCACCACTCAGGGTTGATGTATTGTCCAAATTTGTCTACTGGTGCATTAACCAATTAAAAAATTTCCTGAAATATTACAAGCAATTTCATTGGTGGGGTGCATCACGCTTGGTTTAATGACTTTTCTTTAAACCTGGGACCCATCGATACAATTGTTGCCTCTGGAGAAATGCCAAAAAGTCCTTTGCCTCCCTCTTGGTCAGAAATAGCGGAAAGCCCTGTGGTGGATGTATGAGATCACAAAAGGGAAGAAAGAGACTCAAAGTTACTTCGTCCATTTAAGACGACTTTAAACACCTTCACTGCTTGCACGTGTGTGAGAACCGCCCTCGACTTGGCTAAACAAATTAGTCCTCTAAAGTGTGAGAATCCCACTTTTATGGTTTTAATCTGGTTGTTTATTAATTCATTAAAAATGCAAGGAGACTGTCGTCTCTCAAAGTTCAATTTCACTAAGAAATTGCCAATAACACGTGAATGAAGAGGAAAAGACAAAGGAGAAGATTAAAGGAAAGGTGAAGATTTTATTTGCAATGCAAATTCACTCCTGCTTCATTCCAATGCGCAGAGACATCCTTTAAAAGTGTCAGGTTGTAGTCTTAGGAGTTTCACCCAAAAAAGCAGTCGGTATTCCACGTTTTACTTATTTTCAGTGCGAAATAAATATCTCCTGTTTGTTTAACTACTGCAAGCTGCCGTGTCGCTTGAAATATGGCGACATTTATGTCGGACGCTCCTCGCGCTGCCTTCCAAAATGGCCGCGCAGATTTTTATTTTCCACACAATTTTCAGGATTCGACTTTATATAATCGCTCTTACTTTATGCTCACATGGCCTTAAATTTTCTCATTTTTTTATTGAAAAACAAGCATGTTTAAATGCATAAATTACTCCCTATTTTGTCATTGACATCCATTTTTATGTTTCAAAATGCCCTTGATTAGAGAAAAAAATCGTTTCAATGATTAATTTTGTAGTTTTTTTAACCATCCTTCTGTTTTGACAAGTTCCTATTGATCAATCGATCTTTTGCCCTAACGTTCACTGCACTTCTGCACCCAATCGGATTATCGATTTGGCCCACCGAGGCATGAGCGCTGCGTGGTGTTCGATTTTTGCAATTGAGGGTGCCAAATGGATGACCAACTAGCACTAATAAATCGATAAATCAATAAACAAATAACGGAGTTTAAATACGCACCTAACGATCGCCAAATGACCCCACTGACAGGCCCAATTGAGGAGGTTCTGCCCCTCGTTCCTCCAATCCCGACACTGCATTCCATGCCGAAGGAGGGCCAGAATGACCTCCGGATTGCCCCCACCTCGCATGGCAAAGTGCAACAAGGTGGTGCCAAATTGGTCCACAAAGTCGACATTTGCGCCGTGGCTAGCCAGCACATCCACAGCTTCAGCATTGGAGGCGATACAGGCCTTTTGAAGGGCAAAATCGAGAACCTCCTTGTCCACCGTATACTTGCTGAGGTATCGATCCAGGCCCTCGTAGTCCTTCACATGGATGAATGCGTGGATAATTTTGGCCGGCGAGGAGCCACCACTTGGCAAAGCACCGGCGATTTTCAAGGCGAAGGCCCTTTTGCCGTCTTTTATGTCAAGCGATTGGGGCAGAGAGATGGTTGGCGTCTGTGACGAATCTGAACCGATGGTGAAAGCAACTCCCAACTTCTTATGACCCTCGTGACGAGAGTGGTGAGAGGGGGAGCCCCCAACTCCGCCACCTCCAAGGTGGGGGGTGTTGCTGTTGCTCATTCTGCAACCGACCACCACCGAATCGCCACTTCACTGACGAACAACGATCTCCAAACTCGTGTCTGTATCGGTGCGTGTGTGTGTGTGTGCTAATGGAGCGCTCTTCTAGCTGCGTGCGTGTGTGCGTGCGCATGCAAACAAAAACGCGAGCGTATTTTAAGGTGACCAATCAGTGAGGCGAATGGATGCACGCTTGGGGTAATTGGCATTTGCAAAAGAAAGGCGAGAAAGCGCACCGAATGCATTGCGTTCGACCAAAATGCCTTGTAAAAAGTGACGGCAGTTGGCCATGTGTTCCCACTCCTAGAGTGTGAGCCGGACAGCTGATAATGTCAATGCTAGTTTGAATGGTCTATCCACTTTCCTCATCCCTTGTCCCTCCACCGTAAAATAGCCTTATTTATTGGTGGGAATAGCCTTCACTCGCTACGCTGTTATTATTTGGCTAGAAATTGATTTAAAATGGCCTTCTAGTGTATATGTTCAGGTAACCAAGGTGACTGAAGTAAGGGGATCAAATAATGAGGGCAGCAAATGGCCAATCACTGTGCTCCAAACTTGCTTCCATAACAACGAACCTGATTATCATACAGCTAGCCTAAATAAATGACCTTACACAAGGTCGGATGTTATCTCCCTGGGGGGAGAGAAGCCGAGGTGCAATCAGAGGTACATTCCAGAGGGAAATAAAACGATGTGATGTGAGGCAAATGCTGATTGCGCCGGCTAGGGCCAGGAGTGATTGTGGGCTTGTGCCAAATGAAGGGACAGTGGGGTGACGGATGCAGTGATGCTAAATGTCTAAGGAGGGTCTAAGTGACAGTCCTTCCACAAATCAAGCCAGCAATTTTCTGTCTCCCATCCTGTTCCATCATTAGTCCACCTTTCTAATCCCAAATTCCATCGGCCTGATTTCATTCACTCCATCTCAGATCAAACAATCCGTCCATCATTTCAACTAAGACCCTTTACGTCCTCAATCTATCCATCTATTTGCCGAATCCCCAGTCATTCAGTTTTTATCAATAGCAACACCTCGATAGTGGAGGATGTTGGCAGGCCACCTTCAAAAAATGCGTTGCCCAATAGAGTGTGGATCTGGAAAATCCCTCGGTCTCTAAACTGACCCACAGCGATCTCGTACTTGAGGTTGGCCACGCGTTGGCGCCCGGTTGTTGCTGTTTGTGGTGGCATAGAGGAAATTTTATACAAACAACCTCAGCACACGAATGCGGACGTCTGGGCTAGTGGACGACGATAAGGCACGCGGTCATCTCCAGACTGAGTGAACTATTCATCACAGACGACTTCCACCACTGATGCAGTTTCATCAAAGTTAAGATGCTTTGAAGACTTCAGCAGGTCAAGTTTGTTAAGCCATTCCGCAGACGTTACAACTTTAAACCCATCAAACTCAGACAGAGAACCACCGTCTAACCTCTGCAACTGGAGCCTAGATTATGGTCGAACTCCGATGTAACTGAGTCAATGAATTGGGACTTTTGGTTCACCGTAATTCCACAGCAGAGTCTCTGACAAATCGGCTTCCAGCTCTAGTGCATCCATGACCTAAAGACCTGCTATAATTCCCCATTGGTTAGTCTCTAGTCCATCCAGCTCAAAGCTATCGCCCTTCCATTTATTTTTCATCATTATATTATTAATTTTACCTTAAAAAATCAGTTTGTCACAGATTTTTCCTTTCAATTTGCAATTTGGTTCACGTGGAATGAACTCGCCCTTGGCCGGAATGACAAAGTATTCATCATTGTCAGATAGATGGTCAGTTTGTCCCCAAAGTACGCCATTATCCAGGAATTGATCAAGTTCATGGTGGCAAAAATGCCAAACCATTTGGCCGTTACGCCTTAATTCCTCCCTCTTCCTTACAGACACAAAAGTGGCGGTGTGAAGAGTGGAAGAATTTACGGCTGGACAGAGGTAGTCTCTCTCACCCGTGAATAACTTGGATGGCATTCCTCTGCTTTGGCGATGGTAACAATTAAATGGACATTTGACAATGTTTTTGTAGGCAAATCTACCATCAAAATCCACCGTCCATCAATACATCGCCTAGCCATCCATCCATCTACCCACCTTGAGACAACCCTTCTCTAACCCCTCCTGCCACCGCGAATAATCTCCCAGTCCATTGGTCTGGAATGGATCCATTTATCTACTACATGTCGGCTCCTTCCTCTTTGATGCTTTCTACTTCTGATCCATTAATCCATCTTGGTGATGCGCTTATCCAACTCAGATCGTTCTGTCTGCCTCAACTCGATTCCGTCCTTCCATTCTGGTCTGATGGTTAAATCAGTTGTCTCAAGTTGTGCCACCATCGTACCAGTTATTGAGGGTCCACTTCCTCAATGTCCATCCCGTTCGCTGGTTTGATTATAATCTGAAAAATTTTAAAGAATTTGGCAAATTTTACGATTTGTGCACATGGCTAAAGCAACTTTTTATGGTGGGAGGAATTTCTACAAGAACGGCTGTTCAAACGGTGTCTGTTTTGACCTTCGCCTTCCCATTTTTTTCACCGTTCACCCTCTCCTAATGCCTGCAGCGAAGGGTGTAGAGGCGGAGAAACTTTTTGACTAGAACATGTCCTATTTTTGGGTGGTTTCAAAGAAGCGGAATAAATGGAAAATGCAGTGACTATTCGCTTAAAGTTCATGTGCTCATCTCTTATATCTACTCGTCCCTTCCGGATTCAACCGTCTGGTTTTCACCAAATTTAGGTCCATTTACCAATCCCAACATCCATTCTATCCACCTTCTTCTAGATTCGTCTATCTCTGGAATATCTATCCACCCTTTCATCAACCCTATCAAGCATTCCTCACTGTTGAATGCGTTTGCTACTGGAGCTTAAAAAAATTGTTAATAATGTCTGCATACTGTATGGTTGCGTCTGCTCAAATTTATTCGCCCCTTTTGTTTAGTGCATCGTGCAGAAAACCACGGCGTCACGTATGTGTGACGGTAGGAGAGATCAGTATTTTTGTAAAGGCACAATTAGCGAAAAATGATGAGATCGCGTATTTATTTGGAAGTTAGGGTATGATAGAACAAATTATTACAGGGCCTCCCTCCCTTCTGGTTGTCACTTTTTCAGTTACTTGTGGACATTCTTCCACCTCGGTGGTGACGAAAGTGAGTAGGTGGGTAAGTGGGTGGGTGGAATATGGATTTAACCATGGAACAGGATTGCAGGCAATTGGAGGAGGAATCCATTCAGCAAGCATTTTCGCTTGTCATGTTGACAGTCTATGCTCATAACGCCTTTCTTCAGGACAAACATACCAGTTGACCTTCCCTCAGGGTCAGTCTGCTAATTATTATCCCTGTTGGAACATGTCCCCAGAGAAGTGACCAACCACCCTAAACGGATGTCTTCTATTCGGGTTTGGGGCATTGTTCCACCTCCACATCAGCTCATCCATTCCACAGTTGACTCACTCCACGAGCCTCCTCCACCACGTTCTGATTCGATCATCCTTCCACGATCCATTTCGGCATGTCCGTCTCACCCTCATCCACCATGCTGTCCAAGTCGTACTTCTCAAGAGCCCCCAATTAAATGCGGCAGAGGGTGGAATGGAAGAGGAGAGATGGATGGGGAACGGAAGTGTAGTGCGATCGGAGATGCATGGATGCAGAAAGTGAAAGTTCGCCTCTGGCGGCAGGACATTGTTGTTCATCCCCAAGAGGTGCTCTCCACAGTCATTGTGTGCCTCGTCTCGAAGTGGTGAGAGTTAGCTGCTGTGGTGGAGGCAGAAAGCAGTGTGCCACAATTCCTCATCCATTCCTAAGTTGTTAGCTAAAATCAGAAAGGGAATTTCATTTAGTGCAGTACACTTTCCTTCTTACTGAACAAGTGTCTGTGCAGGAGGTAGAGGGGGGAGGGGTAATGGTTGTCACGGTCAAGGCTCAATTGAAATGGCTGTACACTTGATGGGTGCCAATTATTGATGTGGCTGCCATAGCTGTCAGTGGAGTAAAAGGTCGTGGACAGGGTAGCCGAGTGAATGACTGTCTTGGAGTCAACGCCAGTCACTTGGTGGCATTTGCAGACAGAGGTGGACTTGGCGGCGAGTGTATGAGTGAGTGGGAGGAAGTGTGTTGTTTAAGTTGGCGTACCGATGGCGCTATTTAGGACAAGTAAGTGGGGTACGTTGGCAGTATCGGCACGTCTGTCTAGCACTGTGGATGAGGGAGGTGTGGTACATTGCCACGGAGGGAATGGAGTGGGCGAGGCTCTACACCGTGACGAAGAGGTGCAATTGGTGGGTAGCTATGTCCTTGTAGCCAGATGCACACAACTGACAAAAAATTATAGCCATTAAATTTGTTCTGTTTTTTGGGTCATGTTTTCCGCCTACATTGCGTTATTACGTCTGCCCAATTTTCTTGTCATAGCCTCTCGTCACATATACGTGACGCACTAACTTTACCAGTCTGAAGCAGCTGATTGCACAGGATTTGGCCGTATACACACAGACAAAGTTTGCAACAATAAGAGAAATACAAAATATGCCTTATTAAAGCCGATTTATAAGGCTTTTTCCCAGTTTTTCTATTCAGTTATCAAATTCGACAATTGGGTGATGGTACAAGCGGTGGCACAAAAATTTGTGTTTCATTTCTGCATTATTTTCTTTCCTATTTTGCAACTTAACGTGGGCGAAATAATGACTTTTGTTCTCTTGTCAAAGCATTTCGAGGTGCGCCCTCGAGAGAGGATTACTACAGTCCAGTAGGGTTGATTCAAACAAGCAAAACCACTATAAGGGGAAATTATTACAATTTTCCGTTTGGAATAGTAATATTTTTTCCAAATATTTACCAAAAAAAAAATATTTGAATGGCTCAATGCTGCAGTGAAGGAGTGGCAATTAGGCATGACTTGACACGTCATTTGGCCATATCCATCTGACAAGCAGATTGACCTCGTGACCTAGCGCAAGCGGTTAAGGTGGTAATGTCACCTGCTAGAATAAATGTCTGCCCTTCTTGGTATAAAAATCTAATATTTTTACCACTTACGCCATTTTTGCATTAATCGCCTGACAGATGAGAGTCTAGCCAACTTGTCAGCACCACATCATCGACCAAGACCGCATCTCGAAGTCTGCTAGAAGGGCAGAACAAAGTGATCTGTCAAACGGATTTGGCTTAAGGCATCACCATCTTCATGAAGACTATTTACACGTGAATGTGTCCACCTATGGGGACTGTCTCCCCCACCCTAGCTTCCTCTTATCTTGTAGGTGGCCTGTAAGGTTGGCGATTTCTTCAGGAGCTGTCGAGTAGATGGATCTCAGCCACCATACACCCAACAACACCCAGAAAACAGTTGTCTTGACATGAATAGGCACTTGCCTTGGAATATCGGAGGTATTTAGTAACGCCTTTATAGGTCACCAATGGCACGGCGCTCCTTCGTGGGGTACTTTAAAGACGAGGCGAGGAATTCGCTGCTCACTTCAGGTCTTTGATGTAGTTTTGGGTGGTACCATGTGCTGAGCGGTCTTGCATGGAATGTCTCATCCCTCAAGTTAAACACGAAGAAAACAAGTTTTTTTTATCTTTCGATAAGTTATTCATTGGATAATGCATCGTGTAATTTTCTCCCTGCCAGAAATGTAGGGTCCGTCCTTCCTCGGTGGGATCGGTCTACCAACCAGTGACTCATCAAAAAAGGCGACCACCTGGCTCCATTTATAAATGGTGCGCTTTTCCAACGCACCCCTTTTAAAGGGTAAACAAATGTGACAAGAAGTTTCTGCAGCATTTACCAAGTTCCGAAGGCACTAATACTTCAGGCAAGTTCAAGGGAGAGGAAAAAAAATGAGTACCCATTTGTGGGTGTATTATTGTCTCTCAAATGGGAGGCTGGAAGTACGGAGTGGTGCAGTAAGGAGATGCCTATTCGTCCAGAAGTGGTGCAAGCATTTCATAGACTGCCATCCCCTTGCAACCCCGAAAGTCCCGGTTTGGTGTGAACAGAGAAGGTGAATACTGACAATGTTTCAACCAGAGCATTATATCTCGGATTATTAGCCTTTGCATCACGTCTTTGTTCAGTTAATGCGAATTATGTTCCCTCCTTTCTCTTGATTGTAAAATCTAACATTTACTAGGCAAAATTCATTCAAATTTGGCTTATTTATCCAACCTTTCCCCATTTCTGCATTAATATGCAGCGACTTGGATGGAAATTGCAAGAGTTAAGTAGCGATGCATCTACTGATGCCATCAGCATTATAATTTTTTTTATCACCACTTTTTCCCGAAAATAGCTGCTCTTTTGCATCACGCATTGTCTCCCTCTCTATCTCATTCAGTGCCTAAAAATGCACCTTTTAATATAAATTCTAGGTGCAGCAAGGCTAAATATATTTTTATTTTTATGCATTTAACTTGAACATAAATTTTTTCCAGTTCTCCCCTTAGATGCACTTTTTTGGTTCGTCGCAAAAGCCATTCGCCTGGTGGAGAGTTTTATAACTGTTTAGAATTTCACAGCTTACCTGTTAAATTCCACTTCCCTCATCAGCAATTTAAATTTTGAACAATGTTAGGCAATGCTTTAGCAATAACTTTATAAATTCACCCTAAAAGCTAACAAAATCTCGCCATGTCATTAATGGGTTTCATCATCATCATCATCGTCGTCGTCGTCGTCGTCGACCACTCAGCAGGCAGCAAATCAACAACAAAAAAACTCGTGATCACATTACCAGCACTTTTACGAGTTGTTAATCTCTCCACAAATGGGGATTAAAGTAAATCGTCCAAATCCGTTCCCAGTAAACTCCTACTCTGATGTACCACCCAAAAATCTGTCGTCTAAAGCCAGTTAACTGCCGGATCAAAGAAGTAGGAAGTGGAAGCTAGGCTTTTGGTAACCAATCAAAATTGCACAGGTTTCTCCCTTGTTTCCCTTACGAAAAAGGTGGCGTAGGAGGAGGGAACACTTGGCAAGACCTCTTACAGGATTGATGGTTATTTACTACTTAAGTAATTCAGTAAAAATGTACACTTGAGGAAGTGCGTTAATGGGCTTGGTGACGTTGAATGGTGCGGTTGCGGAGGGGCCCTTGACAAAGGCCTGGTGACGCCTATTTTACGCACTATTCTAAGTACTTATTATGCTACTTCAATGTGAATTCGACGCATTTTCGTGGCAAGGGTGTGGCCTATTATGTTACGTCAATGGGGGAGCGTATCGTCAGGGCCGCACCAGGTGAGAGGCAAAAAGAAGTTCCTTTCGGAGAACGAAATACAGCATTTCCCCGCACTGCTATTTAGCAGACTTAATCTACTGACCAAAGTTGTCACAATCATGCTTTTTTGTAGGTCAGGTCATCCTGTTTTGCTGTACGGACTCGAATAGAGCGACCAGAGGTCACAGGGGGTCAGTTACTCTATAACAGCATTCCAACTATAATGCTAAATCTTCAAAAAAGGTCAGTGCAACCACCCTGCCCCAACGCAAGTGTAAGTTCAGCCTAATCCCAGAGCAGAGTCCTGTGCAGCACATATTATCCGATGGAGAATGGAGTCTCGTCAACACAGACGCAGTGAAGAGCACTAACCTATCCTCGAAATCTTTTTTCCCATCAAAATAAAGTCTTTTTTCAGTTAAAAATGCACTTGATTGCAACTGCTATGTAGCTACCTCACACAAGCATAGAGAAGAAAAGCAAAAAAACTGCACAGAAAAAGGGTAAAGATGGAATGGGTCCACTAGCACGATCTCGCCGTGAATCCGTTCAATTTAGGTTGATAGAACTCCTCCACCATCAAGCCAATCAGTTCAGCCAACTCTGCCTCCAACTCAGCCATTGATCGTCTACAAAAAGAAGGAGGTAGTTAAGGCCTGTTGAATGGGCTCTAGAACTGCCGATGGAGGGGAAGAAGGGACTCACTTATCACCCGGTTTTCCACAGAGCTCCGAGTAATACTTGATTTTCGGTTCGGTTCCACTGGTACGCAATGTCACAATCGCTCCGTTGTCAAAAGTGAAGGTTATCATTTGACTCGACGCACTGACTGGAAGTCTCTAGAAGGACAAAAGGTAGACGAGCACCTTCTTGTGTGAACCCTTCTTCCCCCCTCCCCCTCCGGCCTTAATAAGCTGGAAACTTACAGCCTTCTTATCGGGATAGGAGCTGTCATAGTCAACGGTTAGATCACGCACACCTGTCACCTTGAAACGACCACAGGCGAGGGGGTAGTGACCACCTCCGGGCATGCGACGCAGGCGCTCAAACATTTTAACAATCTTTGGTGGTTCGTAGCAGAAGTAGTAGCTGTTGTTAGATACATGCTTGCCGTAGCTGTGGAGAGAGGAAAGTGACATTTATGGTTTGTTTCGACCCAGCTAACTGAACTGCGTGGTTGTGACCCGGTGAAATAAACCGAGTTTACGGATGTCTAATGATAAGCTGGTCGTGAGTACAGAGGAGGAGGACCAAACGGGCCAGCAGCATAATTCACTCTGGTTAGACTTACATGTCAAAAATGTGGTCTAATTGTTTGACTAGTGAAAGATTTTGGTTGTAGAGGTGAGAGGTCATCTCACACACCGTGCTGAAGGCTCCAATGCCGTCCTTGTCCAATACAGTGGTTCCACACATGAAGCCGATGGCTTCTTCGAAAGCAAAGATAACCTCACCTCCCTTTTGCATAATCTCGTAGGCCTTGTTGGCAATCCATTTGAATCCAGTCAAGGTTTCTTCAAAATTGAAGCCCTCCTTTTGTGCAATAGCGCGAAGGATCTTCGATGACACTGTACTGGCAATCATGTAGACCTTGGAGACTGTAGATTTGGGGAAAAAAGGACTAGTTAAAGTCGGAGTAATGATTAGATAAGTAGAAAGATGAGGGGGGATATCTTACGATCGGCGTAAGGATTGCGTTTCCGCCAATTTGTCCACATCCACCATCCCAGAAGAGTGGCCAGTTCGTTTCCACTGAGAATTTTCCAATTGCCGCTGAAATTAGTTGATGTTGGTCAAGCAATGCCTACTTTTAATCAGATAGAGAAGGGAAAAAAAGACGAATTGAGACAGACACATTTGGTGAACAGGAGGTAGTACTTTCGCCAGGAGACAGCCCCACGAATATGGATAAACAATGAATTTGTCGGCGTCAAAGTTTGAAAAGGAAGTGAAGTGGTACCACCCCTTGTTATGGGCGCAACTTGCATGAAGACACACACGTACAACATTCGTTTTCAAAGTGTAGCGGCTTAGGGTGGTACCCAAAAGGAGGCCTTGATTATCTGTTTCTGTTTATGATGTTACTGATCCATTAGACAACTAGTGCGCGGTAAGGGGTAACCACTTAGCCAAAAATCATTTTTTAACACTGCGTGGTGGGGATATGATGGATAAGTTGTACGTTTATAGACGGATTAATAACAAGAGGCATTCGAGCATCATCTCGGTAATTCTATGCATGCATTAATAAACACAACAGAGGGGCTTACTCAAGCCATAAAACTTATGCTAAGGTAGTAGACAATGCAGCAGAGAACAAGAAAGACGTGGTTAGGTAGTTTTGATTGCTCTGCCAAGCAGAAGTGAGACAAATTTTAATTAAATCTGAAAGATTTAAACTACCTGGGTAATTTCTCAGCCACAGCCATACGATCAGCATCAGGATCATTAGCACAGATGACAGCAACACCGGCTCTGTTAGCAGTGGCGATGGCGAGCTCAAGAGCAGACTTACCTTCCTCTGGATTGGGGAATTTGACGGTGGGGAACTCAGGATCAGGTTTAATCTACCAAAATGAGGTTGATAAAGTAGCGAAATACCCGAAATTACCTGTTCCTCAACCAGGACGAGATGTTTAAAACCAAAATGATGAAAAATTCTTTGGGCTGCAGGGGCACCAACACCGTGCATGGCGGTATAGACAAATTTCACATCAGATTTTCCATTCTCTTCCCTAAATAAGGGGTAATAAGTGAGATGCAAGATCATACTTGGTAAAACAAATGCTTTCTTTCTGCATCTTCATATATGTATCCTCTAACTCAGGCATTGGATCCAGGCAAAGAGGGTGTTTCGTCACATCTTCATATTGCCAAGAGGTCTCTTGTGGTTCGAGGCTCTGCAGAATAGCACTGGCGATCCCTTTATCATGTGGAGAAAGGATCTGTGCACCATTTTCCCAGTAGACCTTGTAGCCGTTGTCATCTTTAGGATTGTGAGAGGCAGTAACCATAACACCACAGGCGGTTTTAAAGTGTCGGACACCATAGGCCAGGAAGGGAGTAGGATTAAAGTCTCTGAACAGGTAGACCTTCCAACCAGCACGAGTAAAGATGTTAGCAGTGATACTAGCCCATTTCTTGCTGTTATGGCGTCCGTCGAAGCCAACAATGATCCCTTTGGGTTTCAGATAGCTGTGGTTGTCGGTTAGATACTTGAGCAACCCCTGAGCAGTTTGAACGATGGTAAGATCATTCATTTGAGAGTAACCAGGACCCATCCTTGATCTAAGACCCGCAGTACCAAATTCCATCCTAACCATCAACAATTTCCTAAGCTTCTCCAAGTCATGGCTCGAAGCAGCCATTGCGGCAATTTGGGAACGGGTGGATTCATTCTATAACTATGTGAAACGAGTCTCGTAGTTTGCTTACTTTGTCCCACTTCAGATATTCTTCAACCTTTGCCTTTAGTTGCAAGTCCATATCGATGACGTTCGTGATGTGTACAGAAGCCAGATCAAATGTGAAACACACGAACAAGTAGTAAAGGGTGACCAATCCGATAAAAGGAAATGGAGCTCTAGGTGAAGCTCAGTGCATCTAGTTAATATAAACTAGACACTGCCAATAAAAGAATCTCTTTAGCATCTAAAAATATCTAATTTGTTTAACTTGGCGCGAAACTTTATTAGTTTGTGATCTACGCTGTTATAGGGTTGCTTTATTGGCTCACCTAAGGGGCAATTTTATGACCAACCGAAGAAATACCGATGTTTAAAATTTGTTCATAAGTACCCGTAAGCACTACAACAGCATACATAATTGTTTTAGATTATTTACTTTTCCTTCTTTCTGTGTCTACTTTAAGCTGGCAGGGACACTTTTCGTAGCTGTATGCGGCTCTCACTGAAAAATCCCTACTGAACTATTCCTGACGGCTTAGCTCCAACGTCACTTCAGTCGTTAGAAAAACCTATTTTGACATCTGCCACAGGTCAGTTTTTATGTTACCAATGCAGCTCACCCTTTGGGTCGGAATCACTTGCCACCCCCACCAGTGTAGCGTCCGGGTCATGTCGGAGACGTAATTGTAATACGATGGTAGTTCATCCCTTAGTAATGGTGAGGCGCCACTCTTGTACCTCACTGGGTGGCCTGGCCTTCAAGCTATGCCAGTAGTCCAAACACCACCTCTGTACTGAATACATATTCTGCCCGAGTATTGTGTCGCCTCCCGTCTTCAGGGAAGTCTCGGGACGCTACATAATAGCGCGTGGTATGAAACACTCACTAGGGTACAGAAGAGATGGGACACCACTAACGATACAATATTTCAGCCCCTGAAACTTCAGGCTATTCCCATAGATAATATGCCCTCTCAGTAGTCTCGCTGAGTTAGTGTACTACAACCGTAATTGGGAGAAAATACCTTGAATGCAGTGGACCCGATGCCTGCGCCCCCTGGCTAGCACCAAAACGCCGACCATAACCCCCTTCGCTTCCACTGCCTGTCATCGCACACGTGAAAATACCTTCAAGAGGGGGTCTTTTTTAAACGCGGCTAATTTACACCAGAACTGCACCCGTAACTTGATGCACAGCTTCTTGTTCTCCCTACACAAAGTGGCAATATTCACCCAAAACTCTCTGCAAAGATTGCAACTGATACGATAAAAAGCGTGTGAAAAAAGTGTATATTTGTTCGCTTATACAACAATGATACCGTCGCCACAAACACCAACGCGTAAGCCGATATTTACAGTTGACTATGTGCGTGCCTATGAGCGGGTGAGTTGGGCAGCAGGGTATCAAAACACTCCGAGAGGCAAAGCTGCCGGTGGGATCTACAAAAAGCAGAGGGAAAGACCCCGGACCTCGCTCAGTATCTAAGGCTAAAAGCAGTCGTGAAGAGCGAATGCTTTGATCGACAACTAGAAAAGTTTCCACCCCGTGGGTTTCAAAAATCCCTAGCGTAAAAAAGCTACTTAAAGGTCATGCAAGCGACAGAAGCTGAGACCGTGGTAGCGGTGAATGATGTGCGGAAGGATGGATGGATGGATACGAGATGGACGGATTCAAATCCACAAACAGTTCAAGTAGCTTCAGGTGAAGGCAAGCCCTTTAACACCACACAGGACAGTGAGACGTTGAATATTCAAAAATTCAAACCTACATAAAAACCCATACGAGGGGGCCGAAATTGACCGCAACTTCAGTTGGATGGTGGAAGAGGAATAGTGGAGGGCGAGGCGATGTTATAGAGCCGACTGTCATTTGATCGCACAAAGGAGGTCGCCTGCTCCTCCTCCAACGACACGCATGACCAATTACTGTTATTTGGCACTGTCAGTGATTGACTCTTCGCTTCATCTGATCCTACCTTCAACTCAAACTCTCCCTCCCTCATTGTCCCGTCCTTTACTTTCTCCTCATCTGGCGACGACTGTTCCTGCTTCGACTTCTCTGCTGAAAGCAATGAGGGGGGAAATAGAGGAAAGAGAGGCAAATAGGGGGTAGTTAAGCAACGAAGACTCCGCAGGTGTTAAAGTCTATCTCCCTAACTCTTCTGCCCTAATTAAACTTTTCTCAACTCAAATGCCTGGTTATGCGTTGACGACGAGTACTCGAAGTGCTGCAATGGTGGCAACAGTGTCCGGATTTCGGCGACTAAATAGTCAGCACAAAAAGGTCATCTCAACCTCGTATTTGGGGGCAATAAATGACACCAATACAAAGCCAATTAGCTAAGAAATGAATGCAGACCCATCAAAACCTACAAAATGTGTCACCACCTCATCCTTGTATTTGAGATTGATATATTTGACTATCCTGTGATGACTGGCTCAGAAAAATGACAACAAAGCGCGCCGAGAGAGGAAAACAAGTTAACAATGTCACCAGCTACATGGTCTCCCTGTAGGCCTATAACAAACTCGCCTTAAAACGCGCATCTTAAAAGAAGGCAGGATAAATGAACCCTACCAGACGCGGAAGCGAGAGGTGAAGGCCTGCGTGTGTGCCTCGATCGCGACTCGTGTGAACGTCGCCGCTGTCGTCGATGGCGGGAGGAGGAGGTGGTTGCCGAAGACGAGGAGCGACGTCGACGACGGGAGTGTCGTAAGTGACGGGAGGACCGAGGAGACCTTGACCGTGACCTTAGACGGTCGCGAGAACTTCTAGAAGCGTCGGAGATAGTAGTAGTGGTGGCGGCTACTTCTGTGGGTGGTCGGGCATCAGGAAGCTGAAAGTAAAGGACGTTTGACGTTTATTATTGTTTGGCCTGCCATTCGCTGGTGGCATGGAGACCCACTCCCTCTGTCCGAATTAATAATCTCCCAGTCCTTCTGTAGGCGTAGGAAGGAGCTACTTTTATACTCGAGGGCAGCGTAGGGAGACGAGCTCAACACTTTTAACCCCTTGGGATGGATGACTGAGTCCGAAAAAAAACACTGTCTACATTATTTCTGTATAGTAAACAAAATGAAAGATCACTACTAACCACCCGTGCCCATGTCACTTCCTTATTTTCAAACGGTCTAATTTACACCTCTGGGAAAGAAAAGGTGAATCAGAACTTGGAACATGGAGAATTATCAGCAAGAGACTATGGAAGATGGAAATGAGACAGAAATTTCCCCTCCCTCCCCAATCTAAGTAGGGCATAAATCGTCTCATAAACGTCCTATTGCGGCTTGAGGTCCTGCCCTTCGAGGTGTAACGAGCGCATCTCGGCCACAATTTATAGTAGACAATTCCATCTGTAGTCCACAAAAAGCAATCATTAGACTACTGAGAATGAAGCAGTGAGTGCCCTAAAAGAGGCTGTGGAAAAAAATGTTTGGAGACAAACAATCCCATCGTAAAACGTACGTTGAGTGAGAAACAGATGGGTAATGTTTGAAGTTTACTGTCAAATAAAGAAGCACGCTCAGTAGCCTCCATGACCTTCTCCTTCCAATTGATGAAGATGCAGACGGCTTGTTAACCACGACTTAAAGTTATTCTTGACATGTAAACTAGCAGTATCGACTCGTAATTCTTCGTTAGCATGAATAAATAGTCTCCATGAGCGTGATGTGCCTAACTTTAAGTAATTCATCACTAGAACGGGATTGTTTGGACCACATCTGGGTGCTAAGTTCTGCTACCGTGCAGTGCACTTTCTCCAGTATTATGAAAATTTTACGAGAAGCCCTGCAACCTGGCAACCAGATTCACTTCCAGCACTCACTTCACATTCAAGGAGGGTTCAAAGAAAGAGGGGAAGTGAGGGGAACCACAAATTAAGAGCACCATACTGGCAGACCAACGCATGACCGCCCTTTATAAGGCATGCCTTTCCCGAGTGCCCTTAAGTGGAAAAAACACGTCTTGGAAGATGGGTCGGAAATTTGACCGATTGAAAGGGGAGGGGACGAAAGATGAGAGACGCTGCCGTGTAAATCTCCCTAGAAAGCGAAATTAATCCAAAAAAAGGCACTAGTTATGGATAAAATCCTATTAAAACCCACAAGGAACACCACAACAAGTGAATTCGGAAGCCCTCCTGCAGAAATGGCAGAGGATCGTGCCGTCATTCGCTCCTATCTCCTGATTGATTTCAAGTGAACAAGTTACTCTTGTGATGGCTTACGTCAGAGACGAAAGAGATACCCCGAAATGAAAAACATTTGGGTGAACTCGTTCAATCCCTCAAGGCTTCTGGTCCCCCAACCCTTCCAGCACGACCAAATAACGAGACTACTTGCCAACTTATTTATCTGCAACGCTCCAAAGCGGTCAATATTCACTCGAGTTAAGCTTTATTTCCTGAGCAATTAAAAGCGTAATAACTCCCGACTACACGACTAGAGATATGACGAAGTTATCAAGTTTATATGCCTCATTTCAGATTTCAAGGCAGAGGCTGTGATTTCCATCCATCTGCCATGTTTCAGCACCCACTGAATGACTAATTACATTAGGTTAGGCTTAACGGCCAATTAACCAGTTATGTCAACGGTGCTGCTGGCCCATTAATCCCATTCACAAGCACAATTAAGTTGCCTCCAGATGCTTTTTCTGTAACGCCTTCAGGAGCAATTTGAACGTACTAAAAACTACGTCAACGTCTAAACCAACCATTTATCGTGACTCCTATCGAATATCGTGACCTTGAGCCACGAAAATTTTTCCAAATAATTTCGCACATTTATAACGCCATTCCCATTTCCGCTGACAAAGTCAGCATTATGTTTTTAGATCGAGCTTTTCTTAGAGCGTTACAATACGCTACATCAATTTTCTGGGAATAAAATCCACAATTTCTAGAGTTTAGCCATTTGCCATCTAAGGTGAGTGTCCATACAAAGTGGCCGTAGTTCACCTATTATGAGAACTTGTAAACCCGCTATTGGTCAGATTCAAATGAGGCATTAATGTTAAAAAAGCAGAAAAAGATTAAAAAACAGACCTGTTCTACATCCATAGAAAGCAGCTTCGCAGTGACAGAAGCAGCAGCAACAGCTGTCGCTGCGGGGAGTTGACTAATCACGGGGTTTGTATTGATTCCATCGGGTGGTGAGATGGCCTTTGTGACCCTCAGTAGCTGGCCACCCAAGTCAAATCTGTTCATGCTCATGACCGCAGCCGTTGCAGCTTGTTCCGACTCAAATTCAACATAGCCAAAACCTCGATGAAAGCCAGGACGATGTGGGTCAGGTGCCAAACTAAGGTTTTATAGGGTTAGTAGTCAAATCGGCGAACTTACCGACACATGGTAATCTTTCCAAAAGCCTCAAAAACCAACGCGATATCAGAATCTGAAAGATCTAAGTGAACACCAGAGACATATATGCGACTCTGAAGTTTATAATCATGGATTAGTTCTGCCATAAATGGCGCTGCGTCAGGAAGGTTGCTAGGCCGACCAACTTTAAGAAGACGACCACCAAAGTTTGAACCATTCATCTGTTCAATCGCCAACTGAGCTGCTTCAGGATACTCAAATTCAACGAATGCAAAGCCCTTGTGCTTCTGCGTGACTGGATCCCAACTCATACTGACATTTTTGACAGGACCAAATGGGAGAAATGCTTGTTTGATCATCTCTTCTTTGATATCGTAGGCGATTGAACCAATGTAAATCCGATTAAGCAAAGCAAGAGTCTGATTTCTGCGTGCCGCATTCATCTGCAGGCTTTGAGATTGCTGAGTTTGTTTAAGAAGAACTATTTTAACATTTTGTTCCATGGCGTACTTTTTTGCACGTTCAATTGCATCCTGTTGTGAACCTTCAAGTTTTCGCAAAACGAAAGGAATATCACGTTTCTCGGCGCCGGGACCATTAAAGACAGGGCCATACGCCTCGATGATGACGTCTTCGACAGGAAGACCCGTAATCATCCTCCGGAGATATGGGGGAAATGCACACCCAAAAGGGTACGAAATTATACTATTACTCGACTGTAATTGGTTAACTTTGGAATTGTAGCTGCAGAAAATATTTTTTTAAATAATTTCTTGAAAACCTCACAAAAGCTAAGTTGTCAAAAAAATAGTCAAACATTTTTTTGTGTAACCACAAGAGTAAAGAGGCTTCTGAAGAAACCCTTTTTATAAACGGGGCGGAATACAATAGGTTCATAAGCTGTTCCATGTCACTCTCATTTTTTTTGTTTTTTGGGTCTATGTGCAGAAGAAGACAAATTTGTCACAACATTATTTAGGACAACCTTAAATTAATGGTTTTGAACCCAAAGACTTACATCAGGAATATCTACGCAGTGTTCGTTGGGCTGTCAAAGCGTTACATTGCTTTTTTTATTTGCCTTTTACATTTTTAATTGATTTTTAGTGAGCTTGGCGTTTGCTAGGTTTGCAGTTTAATCAGCATTTTAGCTCGTAAAACCCTGATTTTTAAATTAGGTTTCATAGGATACCTTACTTATTTCGATTCTGGAAAACTACTTTTGATGGTCGTGTAAATTTTATCAACGTCTAATTGGTTAGTTTATGGCTTGGTGCTTTCTGCAGCCTATTTCCCTTCATCCGGAACACGTTCTAAATGGAAGATAAAATGTAAGGTTTTTATTCACCTTTGAACATTCTTTTTAAGTGGTGCAGAAAAACCTTTGCCTAAACTTCCTACAATACCAATAAAGCTCCTTAAGCGCCGGAAACAGACAAATAAGGATGTCATTAAACAGCAAAGATTACGTTCAACAGAAATCCGCAGAAGAGCTCATGAACGCCGGAAAGCCTTCCACAGACCTGCTCACTTTATAGCTGTAAGTGCACTTGTTTCCTATATTTATGCACTAAGGCTGCTCGGAAAGAGGCCAGAGATAAAGCCAGGATCGCTCGAGAGGCTAAACGTAAGGCCCCTATTGCTGGTCCGGAGCGTCTCGGCATTGTCATTCGAATTCGCGGCGATGAGGGTCTTTGCACAGATTCTATAAAAGTCTTGCGGATTCTAAATTTACAAGCCTTAAACACTGCTGTGTTTGTTAAAGTCTCCGCAGCAATGCTTGAATTGCTGACAGTAGTTCATCCTTACGTTGTTTGGGGCTACGCAGATCTTGCCACCGTTCGGAATCTCATATTCAAACGAGGCAAAACCAAAGTTGGGCATAAGATTCGCTCGATTGACAATGCTTTGGTGGAGAGTAAACTCGGTAAGACTTGATTTTAGCCGCCTTGAACACGTTTTCACTAGGATCACTGGGTATTCTATGTATCGAGGATATTATTCATGAGCTTATGACTCTGGGCCCTCACTTGCGTGATGTTTTGGGCTTTCTTTGCCCAATTAAACTGATGCGTCCTGCCGGTGGGTGGGGGAGTCATCTGAAAAAGTCACAGCATGCTTTCAACCATCTTGTCGGAAACAGGGACGAAATGATTAGTGAACTTGTTCACAAAATGGTATAGTCTCTTTGTGCAACGTTTGCGGAATACATGATGTTTTAAAATTAGTCGATTTCCTTGTTTTATCTGTGAGGGTTGCCTGACTGCGAAATTGGTCGATTGAATGGTCGGCTCAACGAAAGCGAGAAATCTGTGCTTCGAGCCACTCAAGGTGGGGAGTTAATGGTACAGTTTTATCACTCTTCAGTGATGTCCTGCATTTATATTTGAAAGGTTTTTTTCAGATTGCTTCCATATCAGCTATGAACGGATAAGAGCAGTGAAGGTGACATCAACATTTTAACCTATTTATCGTCCCAAGTTTGGGTTGGGTTAACTGAACTTGATGCACTTCAACATCACGTCGGTGGCCAATCCACGTACCGTTTGTGACAATGACTGGCAGCATTGATGCCGCGTGCTTGCGTGTCACAGCCGTTCGAAACCGTGGATACCCGCCGTCGTCTACAGAGGGATTCAAGTGCACTATTTTACGATAATATGGCAAGCAGTTGAAGTAGGACATCTAACTGGAGTGATCACCTGTCAGTGACGACGCCGATCTTTAGCGGCCCTCCATCCACAACAATCGTCTGCTCCTCTAAGCGAGCACCCAGACTGGTCAACGCATAACTCCCTGTCATGTAACAAGGTCATGCAAGGTTCGAGATGGAAGAAAAGAACTTCCCAATTCCTGTCAGTACATACGACGAAGCTGGCGTGCAACTAACCACCACATTCTAGTAAACAAACGAACACCGAGGCACCCTGAGATGGCACGCCCGTCTGCATCTCGGTTATTTTTTAGGCGGTATCCAGGGCCTCGAATAAATGCAGCTGAAATTCGTTCCGAAAAAGCAAATATCGTCACCCCTTCCCTATTTTTAAAGCAATAGCTCCCGAATGGTATGGCCAGGCAGAAATGCCATAGGAACATTCACATGTAAAGGTCTATTGCTACAAACAAAAGCTCTTTATACAACAGGGAGAGAGTAGGCAATATGAAAGACAGGCTGATGGCAGAGTTCTGGGGAAAGATGTACAAAAACGAATGAAGATGGCGAAAAGCAGCCCTTTACTGTGCCGCATGAGCATCAGGATTCGAACGGGCCCGACTCGATGATGCATCTTTGAGGTCCAGAGAGCCAAGAATGTGCAATAATTTCTCCTCCTCGTCGGACTCCCCAACTTCGTCTTTCGGTAATGAAGGAAGTCTCCGTTCTCTCGCGTCCTGTTCCACCTTCTTCGGTAATGTCTTCTCAGACAACAGATCCTCCAATTCAACAGTCAACTCTTTCTCATCTTTAATCTCTCCCAAAAAGCTATCAGGGGAGGTCAATATAGCGTTGGAAATGGAATTCACATCATCCATCGCCTCTACTATCTCGTCCATAGTCTTTTCGGCGTCTTCTAAACCTTCTAAACCACCTGTAGTCTGTTTCAAAGCCAAACTGGCGTCTGAAATGGCATTGAGAACAGTTCGGTTATCCTTTGCAGCACTGATTTTCAACTCGAGCGCCTCTAGTTGGGTGAGATGCTGAGTTTTTCGTGCCAAATCGGCTTCTAATTGCTTGCAACGACGCAACATATCCAACGCAACCCGCTTTCTGCAGGAAACAAATTAGTACATTTAACACTAGCTTACTGATTATTTCGTGCCAGTTCCCTGACTCGCGCACGACGGGCTGCTATTTCACTGGAGAGACGGTTCTCATCCTGACTAATTTGTCGCATGGTTTTCCGCAGGTGTGCGATAGATGCTAGGGTTTTGGAGTCAAGATTTATAGGCTGCTTCTCGGTGAGCAAAAAGACCAACTAAATAAGAAACGTCGTCAGAAAACCATGCAAAAATTTACCGTAACGGGAGTCGAGGACTCAACTTTTACAAATCCCCTCTCAGAAAGCTGGTTGCTGATAAAGAGGCGAGTGGGTGTATGTTCGAAAAACGACACAAGAGCGTCGTCAAAATCGTCATACATATACACATGCGCGCCATGAATAAGAGATTCCTGCGATGATTTGAGGTTTTCAATAAACTGCTTGCACAAAGGTGCAACATGTTCAGTGAGATACAGGGGAGTATCTGGCGACTCATAGCTCCTCTGATTAAGATCATCATTGAGTGAACTAAATGGGTTTTGGGAAAGAAGAAAGCTTACTCAGCCCCCTGTATAAACGCCCATACCCAAGAAGCGGGTTTCTTAATGACCCACTCCAAACCCCAACTCATAATGCTGCTAAACATGCCATCTTGTTTGGCAACATTCAGTAGTCCATTGTTCATCATATCAGTAAGGACTTGATGCAGACACAGTGGATAGTAAGTAACTCCGTCGGAGCGAAATTCCCGTTTAAAGAGCTTTGTTAAGGAGGCCTCCGTCACAACAGCAATCCGATTATGCATTGCGTAGCTAACAATAAGATCCCTCCAAAAAGAAACCTTATGATCGTATAAAACAGGATCAAGATGGCGAGGCCTTTTTATTGGAACAAAAAGGCTATATATTTCATCATCATCACCCCAAACCTCTGGGAGTTTGAACTTTTCCATGACTGGAAAGAAGCCCAGACCCTAAGCACGTCAAACCAAATCAAGCAATATTTTGTCAACCCATTAGAACACTCTGATGAAACAGATAGTTAATAATTGCCGCATAAGTAGGAGTACACAATTAAAAAAGTTTGTTTAGGTGGTACTGCAAATGCCATGAAACGCCTTCCTATGGGATGTGCATTTCAAGGTATCTCGACTGAATTGTTGCAGAAACAATGAATTTGGCTAATGCAAATTTGAACAAACCTCTTGAAAAAAAAACTTAGAGAGAAAAGGATTTAAAAAAGACACTGTAATTATGCATAGGATTCTTGCAAACTATCGAAAAATAAACCCAAAAGCATTTTATTTGTGGTGTCCCAAATGTAAGCCTCTATTAAAGTTATTTAAATGCAACATACTATGCCCGATATCTTTTCTTTGGATAAAGAATTAATGTCCATCACTCTGGTAAGGGTAGGTGGTAAGGTTAACAGTATTACTCTACTACCACGATAATGGGGAAGGCCATTAAATGTAAAGGTCAAAAACAGGGTGCTCCGACGCAGCCTCTTTTAAATTTTGACTTTCCACCTTTTTCCGAAAGTACACTTTTCAGCAGTTTACTTAGTACGCAACAATTCCTAAACAACCGGGGAGAATGTGTTGCCTTACTGTCTTTTGTTTACGGTTTCGGAATGATTTTGCAGCTCTTTCATATATTTAACATTTGTTGCGTTTTCCAAAATGGTTTAAAGATCAGCTTGCCTTAAAAAGGCAACAGCGGAGGCCCCATTGGACGCCTTTACTAAAATGGCGAGTCGAGCAGACAGCCATCGCATTACATCACATGCAAATTATGGTTTTAACAAGTAGACATTTAATTTCTAAGATAAAGCAGGTTTGTTTGGATTGTATTCTTATAGTAAATGACAAAAACCTAAAATGTTTGATCTAGTGTTTAAACACAGGTAAAAGCCTTTTCAAATTGTACTTCGTCCCCACAATATGCACTTGGGCCATGCCGAAAGCCTACCGGACATCGTAATGTCACTAACAAGTTTTCATCCAAAAGGCTATGTCTATTATAGCAACAGGAGAAATTTGAGGTGTCGCATTACTGGCAGCAGCAAGCAAAGCCGATACAATATTGTAGTTGTTTGGGTTTTCTCTGATGTAAGATCAGACATAGCTTATCCGAAGAAGTGTATTTGCCGGTAATAAGATTAGCTATAATGTCTTTGGTGCTTTAATGTGTAAAAAATTAAAAACATTGGAAAGCTCAAATTGACAACTGCTTTAGCCCCCTGTCATGCAGGAATGCCACAATCTGAAGGCACACATGTTATTGAATGCCTTGTAAATTTTATATCAAGTAATTTTTCCCTTCTTCATAAAGAAATGTCTACAAAGTTTACTCGTATTACCTTCTTCGTTAGTAATGCCCACTTATGCTACAGCACTTCTTACATATGCAGGAAAGTCTGCTGGAATTTCATCTGCAAGTGTAAACAGACCAAACTTTTGTTAAAAGTAAATGCGCCTTGCAATCTATTTTACGTAAGCTTCTCTTGGTAAAAAAGGTCGTATCTTTTGACCAGACTTCATAATTATGGAATTAAAATCCTGTACTCCTGAAATTTTCTTTGCACATATAAACGTGCCTTACAAACCAATTTTTTTCTGCACAAAAATTGTAAACGTAGTAAATTTTTATTTAAAGTTAATTATTTTTAAAAATTTCAAGTCAGTATTTTATTTCCTTGCTTTGTTTCATTGTTTTGCACCGGTGATATCTGATAAAAGCGCTGGTTTGGGTCAGTTCTTCACTCACTTCGTTATGCGGACTGCAATACTTTCTAGCCGATTTTCCCCACTCCTTTCTCGCTTTTTATCCGTACGATCTCTTCATGATCTCCGGATGCCTACCTGTGCTATTGCCAATAAGGCTCCAAAGCAGGTAGACAGTGCGGCTGAGCTTTTCCAGCATCTTCAAAGTGGCCAAAATGTTTTCGTCCAGGGTGGCGCTATGACACCTACCATTTTGGTCAAGCATCTTTGTCAGTATGCTATCGAAAAAGATTTAACCGACATTAAAACCGTGCATATTCACACTGAGGGGGAATTTCCTGTTAACGACGAGTCTGTTAAGCACCGCTTTCGTAGCACTTCTCTTTTCACCGGTATGTCTCTAATTTCTTTTTACAAGCATGTTTTTAGGTGGGAACTGCCGTAAGGCCATCGCTTCTGGTCAGGGTGACTATGTTCCTATTTTCCTTCATGAAATTCCCAAACTTTTCCGGAAAGGAATTATACCCCTTCGCTATGCTCTTATTAACGTCTCTCCCCCTGATCATCACGGCTTTTGTTCCATCGGTTGTAGCGTAGATGTAACAAGAAGTGCCCTAGAGGCCGCCGAAATCATTGTTGCCCAGATTAATCCCCATGTTCCTCTCTGTAAGGGTGATGCTGAAATCCACATCAGTAATATTGATTACACAATTGATGGACCAATGCCTCTGTACGAATTAGCGTCTAAGCCAAGCTCTCCACAGGAGAAGAAAATTGCTGAGCTTATTGCCAGTGAATTGGTTGCTGATGAGGCAACTCTTCAGACAGGAATTGGTTCAATTCCTGACTCCGTTTTAGCTCTTCTTACTAACCACAAAAATTTGGGTGTTCACACTGAACTCTTCTCTGATGGACTTGTTGACCTCTTTAAAAGTGGAGCTGTCACCAATGCTAAAAAGCGCCTCTTTCCCGGCAAAATTGTCTCCAGTTTTATCATTGGAACCAAAAAGTCTTTCGATTTTGCTAATGCCAACAACGGCATTGACTTACTAGACATCGCGTGGACGAATGATCCTTCGAACATTGCTCAAAATCCACGTCCTACTGCAATCAACTCGTGCATTGAGATTGACATCACCGGTCAGATTGTTTCTGATTCTATTGGTTCGCGAATCTACTCCGGTTTTGGTGGTCAAGTTGACTTTTTACGAGGCGCTGCTATTGCCACCGACGGTCTAGGTGTCCCTATCATTGCTCTGGCCTCAACCACCAAAAAAGGTCAATCAAAAATTGTGCCATATCTCCAGAAGGGTGCCGGTGTTGTCACCACAAGGGCGCATGCTCATTACGTTGTAACTGAACACGGTATTGCCTTCCTCTTTGGCAAATCCCTTCGTCAGAGGGCTTACGAGCTGATCCGTATTGCCGATCCTGCCCATAGGTTAGTTGCTGTTAAACCTGGAAATCTTTTAATCTTTATTTTTCACTCTCTTTTTCTGCCTTCTAGGGAACAACTTGAAAAGGATGCCTTCGAAATTCTCAAAGTCATGCCCTCACGTGACTAGACTTTTCCATTCGCGTACTTCAAAACTCAGGACAGTTCGTTTTTGCTGCTGCTGCTTTTGTCTATTGTAGCTCAATCTCAGACATTGCTGTTTCTCACGCACATCTATTTTGTTACTCTTTCCTCCCCATTATTGCCACCTTATAAATTCGATGTCAGTGATAGAATCAAAAATGCTCTTTTTTGTTCATTTTTATGTCATCTAAGTTCAGTCAGTGGTTATTTAAGGTCATATATCCAAGCACACACACGAACGGAGAAATCGCGCCAACTCAGTGAAATTAATGGCACGATGTAAAATAAGTAAGGCTTCAGCCCCGGGCGTTCTAAATGTGTCACCTCGACCTCAAATAATGGGGCGTCTCGACTGCTGAGAGGAGTCATACGACTTGTGTGCAGACGGCGGTCTGAGGTCATCGCGGCTTAGGCATTAGGCCAACAATCAGGTGATGAGATGAAAGAGCGTAGATGCACTCCATCAGCCATCCAAAGCCTATCCAGGCATTTTTACCTCCATTTCGACTGCTTTTCTTTCCCTCTCCTCACCATCTAGATTAATAAAGCCATTGGCACAAAGCACGAAGTTAGAGGGGCGCGAATTATCGTGACCTACTTTACTGTAGCCTAGTTCGTTGTGTTTGTGTTGGTTTAATCACGAGGTCTGTGTTTTGGCTTCACCCGTAAGATCTTGCAGCAGTTATTTCGTTTGATCAATTTGACTTCACCGCGGGGGCGGGGCATGTGGCCACTGACTAGCGTAGTAATTCACTTAGAAACCTCTTATTATTCTGCCATGTCATGACGGTAGGGCCTCGTTAATGATTGCCTCAAATCAAATGCATGGACTCAAGGATTGGGCGGGCAAAACAGCTTGGCAGGCTATCAAGGCGGGGGGGGCGGTGAGGAGTTGCGATGGAGGCGTCATTAAGTAATGGAGGAGGCGACGGTAATCAAGACAACCTTAGAGAAGTGGGCAGGCAATTCAAGCGTCTCTTACTGATTGACTTACCGGTCATTACCGTTGTCCTTCTCCTCCGTCGTCTAGGTTAGGGTACACAAACACGCATGAGCCTACTTACTTTTGTTCATAGTGCCTCCAGCCAATCGGTAGGTCATGCTTCTTTGAACAGAAGTAAACAGAAACAACAGCTCCAAGGATACAGCTAACAAGCACGAATAATGAGGAGGTAATAAAGTGGCTAGCCAGGCTGAAGTCCCCTACCCTCCTCCCTCCCCACATTAAGGTCACATAGTGGGTATGAGGGCAAATGAGGTCCGAGACCTCGGGTTATACGGTCAATAGCGTTTGAGCGGTTAAATTATTCTAAACTGAGCCCCGAGGAGGAGGCATCGCCTGTTAAAAATCAAATTCACGGTTGATTTGAAGCACTCAGGCGTCTGAACACACCAGAATGAGCGACCCTTTGACTTCAGCGTGGGCGCTGTGACGCCCTTAAGGGTGCTGGCATTGACTAGGCGCGGCGCCACCTACCTTTTCTCAGGAGGACCGCTTTCAACGTATTTTAAGCAGAGTTGACGATTTTTACCTGACTTTTCACTTTTTTCATTTAAAACCAAGGGAGAAGTAGATGTAAATACGATGCTCTGACGTCTTGTTTAACTCGGGGTTCAGCTGCGCGGGTAGTTCAGTTTTTGCGAGTAGGGCGTCCGTTCTACAGAAAATGTTTGACAAAACACATAAACATCCTTTCAATGCAAGAAATGTCCTCTCCTCTAAATTTTTTGTTCTGGTTTTTCTAGTACATCCAAGTGTACTTGCAATTTTGACAAGTAACGATGGCAAATCTATAACCTCGGCACAGGATTTTGACGCCTTCCCTTTGATTGTAAATTTTAAAACATTTACAATCACGTGTTTGTTGTCATAATTTTGGGACAGCGCTGGTGATAAACATTTCTTAGCAAAGTTGAAAGAAAAAGTGACTTACTACCCCTCAGTTGGCCTATTACGATGAAATTTTGGTTTTTTTGATAAGAATATTTGCATTATAAGCTTCGTAAATTATTCGAAAGCCGTTAGTTGGAAGAAGTAGAAAAAAAACTAAAAACAACACTTGGGGCTTTAGCAAAAAATGTCACAGTTCAAGCACATCCTTGAAGTTACTGCGTCGAAAGGCTATTTGTAAATTAGATGAGGAGCATAAACAAACGCGCAGAACAAAAAGCGTTCTAAGGCATATAAGATGAAAAGCGCACCATTAACTCTTCATCTTGGTAAAGGTTTGGTAACTCCCTAAAAAGGCTATTTTTAGCAAGAAAGTAAATCGCAATTGCAGTATACTGATTGTCAATTTATCCCTCGGTTTCGGAAATAGGGTTATCGTGCCTTCAAAGGGTGGGCCACCCTCCAGACCAGGCCAGTGGCGCCAGTCGCCTTTTGTAGTTTGACAATATATAGTATGCCCGAGTGCTGTACCTTCTTTCGCCTTCAGGGTAGACTCAGGTACTGCAATGGAAGCAGGGATAGCAAAACTTATCGTAGTGCACATCTATCCCGATGTTCGGTTATAAATCTTTGAGGGGAAAAAATGGGAGAATCTGTCATGAACCTTAACAAAAGGATTAAAAATAACGTCTACTCTTGGCAGCTACCCCACCCTGGTATTTTGTAGGAAAGCCGCCAACAGCTCAAAAAAACACTTATCCTGAACAATCTTAAAGAGCTTTGTTGCAGAATCGTCAACATTTGCTCTGCAAAGATATCAAGTATGTGACCTAGCATCATCTACTAGCTAGACAGAACCCAGGTATGTATAGGGGGCAGCGTTTGAGTGGGAGTAACGTGGTACAAAGAAATAAAAGCGGCATTCCAACCTGAGAGACCTATGCCAATTTTTTGCCATATGCCATTAGGTCGGTAATCCCGTAAAAAGCTCGTTCATTTCCCCGTGCCTGCTACAAATAAATATTCACTTGGAATACGTATATTTGTTTATTTACTCGAGTTAGGTAATGCAATGTGTCCTTGTTTTAATTAGTAAAAAGTAGATAGTAAAACTGGTTAAGCGCAAATGATAAATATGACAAGAATGCCAAAATGGAATTGAATTTTGACAACGCGTACTGTAAAAGTAATTGTTTTATGAGCAAAGTTGGGCATATAACCTAAGACAGTTGCAAGCAAAATTTCAAAAATGCTAAATTGTTTAATTTGTTATAGTCTATCAAATTACATCTTAAGGTTTTAACCGCCGTTTTTAGCAGTATCCCCATTGATTCGTACATTGTGTGCGGTAGTGTCATTAGAGGATTCGGGGATTTAATATCAAGCTGGTCCGCTCATTGTACCTCTGAGAGTATTTTTTGCGGCGCACATTTGTAAAAAGCACTTGTAATCTTGTATAAGGATGTTCTATCAAATCTCCTTGTCTTTTTAGTAAGGTAACTTTGCTGCTTTATTGTATTCACATGTCCAAATCTCCGAAAAATTATTTTAACCTTAACTTGGTCTTGTAGAATGCCAAGTACGACAAATTCGTCTTCTGCAAATTTTAAGATGACTAATAAATCCCTTCAAATCCAAGTAGAAATGCTTGATTCAACACGTCAGCACTTCCAAATGTCTGTAAGTTTTACCACAAGTCAGTTCTACTAAAAAGCTTTTTTGTTTTTTGCTATTCTTTGTTTAGGTGTTACCATTACAGTAGAAAATTCTCCTAAATCTGTCCTTTTTATCCATTAATGTGTATACATCAGTTAGTAAGGTTTTGATAAGTTTTAATTTATGCAAAATTTTTAAAATTCTCGTGTTGTTTGCTCCTTGTGTTCTACAATTTTAACATTTTACTTTTTTCTTCTAGCTACGTTCTTCTGGCCAAGATCTTTACACCGCCCTAATGGATCGATTAGGCGTTCTTGAAGCGGATTACTTCGATCTAGAATATGTTAATAGAGACGGCAATACCGTAGCGCCATATTTCTTCCCTTTACACCCTATCTTCCCTCTTAGTGCTGGCTTGATCATCTCAAACCTCTGTGCAAACAGCACAACGCGGAAAAGGAATTCATTTTCACCTTCTGCGTAAAGTTCTACGCCCCGCATCCAAACCTACTTGAAGATGAATTTACCAGGTTTCTTAGTTTCCTCTTTTTTGTTACCACCTACAGGTATCTGTTTGCCCTCCAAATCAAGTGGGATCTCTACCGTGGTCGAATTCAGTGCAGCGAAAATACGGCCGCCCTCCTGGCCGCTTTCATTGTTCAGGGTGAGTTATCATACTCGTCTCATAACCTGTAGTATGTAGCTAGTGAATGGCACTTTGTATGTTCCTTCAAGATCAACTTAAAGAACTTCTTGTTCATACGTCCATTTTAATTGTGATTTCCTTATTCAATACCTTTTAGTTGATTAAGATGAATCGTATTCCCATACTTGAGGCAGAATTCACAGTTGTCCCCTCTAAATCTTTAAATTAAAAAAAAAGTATCAGCAAAACACTGCGATTTTTTGGTTTTGGAGCTGACTATCAAAAGAATGCTTAGGGTTTTATTCCCCACACACAACGGGCTGTCTAGCATTGACTAGCAGCGAAAGTACCAAGCCGATGCTTCCTAAAAATGGTAATTAGTGAATATGTGTTTTAGTTTAATGCCGCTTTTAAAGAATTGCCATTTTGACCGACTCGCTGGGTTATTTTCTTGCAATTTTGCTAAAAAGGTGATTTTATGCAAGCAAACTTTTTAGGTCTAATTAGAATAACCTACTTTTGCATGGAAAGTTGTCGTGTTTGTTGATAGTTTGGTGTCAGGCCTCTTAAACTTCTCTGTCCAAAGTACAAAAAAGCACAAAACAGTTGTTTGGCTCTGCCACCACTTTGCAAACAATGTATAGACGCCCCTTTTGACATTTTACTCTGTGATTCCATCTACAGTGAGGCTGCATTCCTTTTCATGATCGCTGTTTTAACCAGATCTAATGATGTCTTTGTGTGGGTGACAACTGATCCAAAGTGGCCGCTTTTGGCCGCACAAGCGTTTTGCTTCACCTCGTGCTATGCCTCGGTCATAATCTGAGTGTCTGATTCATTGTTCACAGCATAAAAAAGGCGATTACCCTACTTTTTTGGCTTTAATTAGCTGAAATTGGCGATTATTTGGAGGATGCATTTCTGGATCATTCCTACCTTACGGGTCTACGATTGGTTCCTTCAGCAACTCCAGAATTTCTTGACAAGGTTATGGAATGTCATCGAAGCCTAATGTGCGTCCAATATGGTGAATGCATCCACTCACTTTTTACTATGCAAAAGCAGAAATGCTGAATTCTATCCTTCTTTTTTCCATAATTTTAGCGGTCAAACGCCAACAGAAGCTGATTTAAGTCTTTTGGACACAGCTAGGAAGGTTGAAATGTATGGAATCCGATTAAAACCAGTCAAGGTGAGCCCTCAAATTGGTAGACTTACTTCTACTCCTTACTCTTCCTTGCCATACCAATTCACGTTAAATTGATGCATCAACTTAATTCTACTGCTGCCACTTTCAGGTTGGCACGATCACCAATTTTTTGTTTTACCTTCGCCTCGGCTTTGGCTTTGCTCTCATTTGTGACCCAGAGTAAATAATCCTTTCAGTAGTGAGTATATGCAACAGTAAATTTATTACAAAATCTGAGTCTTGAGAATGGGAAACTGAACGTTCTTGCATTGATGAGAAACCGATAATACCAGCAGCTGCAAGTGGAACAAACGACCAAGTACAGGTGGAAGCTTCCTCGATTAAGAACCTGTAGTTATTTCCTCACCGTTTGATAGACATTCAAAGAGGATGGATGAATAGGTACAAGATGGATGGACGTATGAATGAATAAATGATTGGATAAGTGTTTATTGCCAAAGTTCAAAGCAGTCCGATGAAGTGGGTCACGCTCAGCCCCGCAAACCATTAACAGGACCCCCTTTTACCCTTGAAAATCCAACAAAATTCTCACAAACAGGTAGCAGTGACCACGGCTAGAAAGCGGTTTGGTAAAATTCAACTTTTCATAACTAAAGACTTAATAGCGGGGCTTGTTTACGCCCACCTCTCTCCCCCGACTCCTCGTTATTGACGAGGCTGGAAAAGCTTCACAATCACTTAGTGCTCAATATCGTTGCACTCTGTAATGGCACATTTTCGCCTCTGCATCAAAAAACAATCCTACCCATTTGCTCAACTCCTCTCTAATTCTCTCGCTCCCTCTCTCTCCCCAACTGGCTTGCCTCGAAACCCTCATTTTATGAGCGGACGAGTGCGAATGAGGGAGCCAGCGATGGGACTTTAGTGACGCAAATTTGATTCGGTGTGGGAGTGTGTTTTCTCCTGTAAGCCATTCCTGACTGAAAGAGAGGATTTTGAGCTTATTCCCCTTTGAAGACATTGGCGTGTGAGTAAGGTCAAAGAGGTCAACCTAAGTGCCAAAAGATTCTTTCTTCTATGGTCGCACTCCATTACGGAGGGTTAATGTAGAGCTCGTGACGTTGAGGGCAGCGATCACAAGTCTTCATTACTGGGTCTTATAGACCCAATTTGTCAACAAAACTCCTTGAAGGCATTTTTGATACGTCGGCTACATTAATGTCTTAGTTCAAGGCAGGGATATGACTAGATGAGTTTCCACTGTAGCGTCTGGGTCACCTCTTCTCCCCTCTTGGGCTGGTGGCCAAGATCGTGGAGATCGAAGAGCCCTCTTAGTTAAATGCATGGTTAAACATTCCATTACAGCGAGCAAGTAGCTCATCTCTTTTTTTTACCTTTTCCTCTCCTGTTTTCACCATTACGATGTGGTTGGGTGCTTTGAAAGCCACCCACGAGTTGTGTAGCACCCTTCATTAAATTTTCATGGGGGCGAGGCGACTATTTGTCTCACCGTGGGCAATGCTTGCCATCAATTCTATTATGCCTGGGGTTTTGTTCTCCTCGTTATCTGCATTAGGGAGAGTGCGGGGGGGTGGAGGGGAATTGACCCACCTTATGCAACAATCGTTTTGCGTGCGAGTATCTGTCCAATGCCCGAGACACTTAATGCTAGCCGTCCATTTCGTCTTACCGCCTTACTTGCATCTACATGTTGATTAGTTAGTAGCCCCATGCCGAACGTCTTCAATTTAGTCCAGTTTGACATGCCCACTGGACAGCATAAGGTATTAATTGGCCGACCTCGGTAAGTCAGAGGCCTCCGGTTAAAAAATGTGCATTTTTAAATGGTTGCAGCTTTTCTACCTACTCCAACCATTGGGCTTGGGACTAAAGTGTCCTTGCAACTGAGAGATCCTCCTATTACGTAATTCCTTCTTCTAAATACTAGGGGTCGGATGGAATGCCACTGAATCTGGCCGTGTCACATGCCGGTCTTTTCGTCTTTCAAGGCGTCTCTAAAGTAAACACCTTCTCCTGGGCTCGCATTCGCAAGTTAAGCTTCAAACGCAAGAAATTCCTTATTAAACTTCACCCTGAGGGTTACGTAAGTTCATCTTCTCTTCTAACTGTTTTTTTCTCAATTACATTCTCGTCTTCTTGTAGGACGCTGTAGAGTTCTTTTTTGAGTCGCGAAATGAGTGCAAAGGCTTCTGGAAGCAATGCATCGAACACCACGCATTTTTCCGTTGTCGGTCGGTAAAGGTTGTGGGAAAATCGGGGAAGTCCTCCAAGAACGCCGCACAAGTGTGAGTTATGCTTCTCAATCCTCCATAAAAATGAGATAATTTTTATGGGTTAAGTACTTTCGAAACTTTTTCTTCAATTTGTCGTTTCGCTTTTTTGGTAAGTGCTTCTGGTCTTAATGAAGCGGAAAGGGGTTGGAAATTGCACCAAATAAGCCACAAGCTAGAAAAATAAAACCAAGTGGTTTAAATAAATTGCAAGCGGATTTTCAACCAATTGATGGGCTTGATTTGTTGGCAGTATGATTGGCTGATTCCTCAATTTGATCAATATTTTATTGGTCGATTACGAACCAACTTGTTATGATCGGATTGGCTGACTGCCCTATTTTGTTCGTTGTTTCATTGGTTGATTCAGGATCACCAATTTAATACTTACCCTTCAATTTTTTGCATAATTTTCTTGAAATAAAAGGCAATTCTATTTAACTTAGTCTCTTTTTTGATTATTTATGAGGGACTTTTGATGAGAAAAAAGCGTCACTACCTTGTTTTTACATAATTGTGTAAGTTGTTGCCATATTTAATCTGAAAATACATTACGACAATTTTTTGAGGCCACTTTTTGAATTCCAATCACTATTTGCATAGGCGTTTGCCTATAGCCAATCTTTTCCAAAGGAAATATCTTTAGGATTCAACTCGCTCAACCCGGGTTTCGCTCCTCTACCAGCACCTGCTGCAGAGCCAGATATAGCGGCAGTTGTGTAAAGCCGATATGATTTTAATGTCTTCATGAATTCTATCAAGTTGTGTCACTTGTCTCCCTTCTAAAATGCATTGGGTCGTAAATCTTCTTCAAAGCATTAGTAAAAGCGGGTATATTCTTGCCTAAAGAGTAAAAGTGTCGGATGCATCCCCTCAATGAAGCTGCCTAGTTTATGCATTTATTCCTATTTTGTGGCCCCTCAAACCCGGATTTACTCACTCATCCACTGATTTTGAATCTTATCTATTAACATAATTTGCAGTAAATCTCCTACATTGCCTTGTCTTTCAGCGCCTCTGCCTCTTCAACCGGTCGTGTCAACCGATCTCCAGGTCGTGGATGTGGCAGTGCCAGCAATCCCTCGCAACCGATCCTCACTTCTGCAGTATCCATCGGCTGTGATGCAAACCACCTTCATCATCACCACCATGTCATCCAACAACAGCAACAACGGGCAACATCAACAGCACAACAGCCATCTCAGGTGACAGCACGTAGTCTTCCTCTTGCCGGTACTGTAGACGACGCTTCAGTACCCTCCTTTGTCCAGCTACCAAAAGGTGGCTCTCTGAGGTATCCTCAGAGGGTGATGTTGGTGGTACCGAGACGGGCTGATGGGACAATTGGAAGGACTACTGTGACGACGGCACAGGCTGTTGCGGCGACAGGTGGAGGGGGATTTCTGGTGATGTTGCCGACAACTAGTGCGGATCAACAACAGCAGAATGCATGGCTTTCAGCCATCCAACAGCAGCATCAACAACAACAGAGAGCATTTTCTCCAGTGAATGGAAAAGGTAGGAGGGAATTTTTCACCTAAGTATTTGTTTCTTCCATTTTAATGGGTTATTTGATTAGTAGGCTTGTAGATTGAGTGATTGTTAAGTGGTTCGATCTGAAAAATGACTTCTGTACTTCAGAGTTCGTTGGTCGAACGAGCATGTCATTTGTTTTGGTCTGTCCGCTTCCCCATCTCTGATTCCTCCATAGTCGCCTTATCTCTCTAAGGGAATTTTTTCAACTTTTTCTTCTGCCTTTTCACCATCCTTTTTGGCGACAAGGTCTTTTTTCCCCTCCATTCTCCGCTTTATCCCCGACCTCAAAAGTAATTAGATTTGCGTCTCAAGCATAATCCTTGGCAGTTTTTTACCTTGTTAAAACAAGCTAAAAAAGGAAGTCACTTTAAACTTTACTGGAACTACTATCACTGCTGGCATTTGTTTCCTTTCTAGAACCGACCTATTCAACGTTGCAAACCTCCCTTGTCATGACTACACAGGCTCCACGTAATGGAAGCCTTCAGGACGGTGGAAATGTCTGCCCACAGACGTTGAGTCATCTACCAACTGCACGGGTGCTTTCACCGAATTTTCTTACCACTTCGCAAACTGGACTTTCCACAGCGTGTACGGTGATTCCATCAGCTCAAAGACCTGCGTCTGGAAGGGTTGTCTACGTTGATAGTGCTACTGGGAGGGTGAGAATCATCTTGAAACCCCCTTTTCCCCTTGCCTGGATTGTAACACTTAATTTACTCCTGAAGTTGCCCTATGACGTACGGGTGCCTCGCCCAGCGTTCTTACATTTTCCAATTCTAGCTCATCTCCGATACCCAGCTGGTTGCAATCCCACGGTCCTTAAACGTGGTGGGCAGTGGATTCAGCTCAGCTCCAGCTTCGCAAGATCCCACTGTTGCCACTTCACCCATTGGGGGCCCTTACAGTGGTTCTACGGCAGCAGCAGTAGCGGCAACAATGATTGGAGGACCTAATGAAGTCGTTCCACAAGACATTAGCAACACAGCTCCCATTTCTGGTGGTTCCAGCACTGCCAGCAGTCTTCCACAACTTCTTCGGTCTCATCCACACGGTCCTCCTCCACCAGCTCCTGAGGTACGTCTTTGACCTTCACATCTTCGTAATGCGTTAAATCACTCTTGTGGTTCATGAAGCATGCTTATCTGGAGGACTAGAAGGTCTTGCCTCTAGGATGTTGTTACAATCTGCAAACCTACACTTATGCTTTTGTTCCAGAGGAGAGATAGTGTGCATCCACGTGACCGGCAGCTCTCTTCCAGCACTTTGGATTCTGGCATCACTTCAAAATCGGCTTCTCTTTCAAGACCCTCATTTGATGCCTCGGCAGGGGATGTGGAGGAGGATGAGGAGTTGCCTCCACCACCGCCTCCTCCACCAATGGAAATGGAGGATCCCGATCCTGCTCATCCCTACCCCTTTAATGTCATACCGGTAGAGGGAGATTTTTCAACACGAAGACCAATGCAGGCCTCGTGTCTCAGTTTAGCGGCGCGGAGTGTAAGATCGAGCTGCCAGAGTTTGCTGCCTACTGATAATGAGGTAGGTTGCAAAATATTACTATTAAAGCTTATAAGTAGAGGGGTAAAAAATAATTTATAATATAATGGATGAGGAGAAACCATATTATTCCAGTACAGATGATAGGACGATGCATCGCAATAATTAATTCCACATGAATTAACCCTATCACGGTTTGCTTCATACTACTGACAACCTAATGAGTAGTTTTGTGTATCAGGATTTGCAGTGGCAGTATTCTCTTAATAAATGGTATTTCAAGAAATTGTGAAGATGTTAGCACTTAAGGTGAATCTTAAATGCATCTTCCGGTTGTGGTGGTGTTCTGCCATATCACCTAGTGACAAAATAGTTGTACCAGTCCATTAACAAAAGCCAAATAAATCAACTACGCAAGTTCAACTGATTATTTTTATAGGAAAGGGCCTTTTGAAGATACTTGTTGACAGTATTGGTGACTGACCGACGTAAAACCTACCCGCCTACGCTTCAAAGTTACCGCTGTGAATTGTGCCGTAAATCGCCCAAATATGTTTTTATCACCTAACAACGTCTCATCCTGTTGTCTATATTTCCCTCTTTTTGTCTTTTATTGTCATTTACCCATTGTTAAGTTATCTTCATAAGTTATTACCAGATTTTTACATCATGAAAGGGTAATAAGTCTTCAGAAATCCTCCACTGTTTACTGCTATCGCAGGATACTGTAAACAGGTACCTTGACTCTTCTGTTGATGTGTCACCACAGGTTTAGCTGCCCACAACAAATGTTGTTCTGCTAGTAGTTACCACTCGATCCACTTATAGGTTGGTCCTCTGTTTAACGAACCTAAGAGCTAGTAACGGAGCTCTGCGATACCACCCCCTTCCACCCTAAGGAGGTTACACGATCCGAAATTAACTGTGTATCAATCGACAGAAGAGCTGAAAGAGCCTACTTGTTTATCACAGAAGGAGAGGAGCAATAATCTTCGTTCCTGCTTTCAGGATCTCGATGAAGATGAAGAGGAGGAAAACCGGTCCCTCTCTCACCATCAATTTGCTTCACGCAGCGCCAGTCTCCACCGCCCCATGGCAAAGCGCGATCGGTATGCAGAGGCGTCCACCATCACCCAGGACGATATAGCCACGGCACTAGCGGTTAATCGCAGTTCCACGAATTCCTCAGCTACCGGTAGTGTTGCTGCCGCTACCTCATCCGCATCTTCTCGCAGTCTCGTCTCCCTCTCCTCAAAATCCCGTCATGAAGATCGATCTTTGCGTTCCTCTCGACAAGGGTCGACTTCGTGCAGTTCCAGAAATCTGGTTAGTGCATTTAAGTGGATCTTTTGCAGCATCCTCTTCCATTTCCATGGATGTGTAACAAGGGAATCCCAGCGCGGAAGAATGGCTCGTCATTAGTGTACTTAAGGACCAATAGATTATAGCAGAATCCGCGGTCACTCAAGATGTACATTTAAGTAGCAAGCATTTCCCTGCACCTTGTTGTTATTGCTTTTTTAAGCAGAAGTTATTTACTTCCCATTGATACTTTATAGCCAAGAGCTCCAGCCAGTGTTGCCTACCACCTGTTGCGAGAGCTGACAATGACGGAACGGACGTACAAGAAGGATTTGGATGTCGTTTGTGAGGTATGGAGTTCATATTTTGTAATCTGACCAGCACTTTTGAAGTTTTAAAAAAAGACGATTTTATTTTTAACTAACCGTAGTTGCTGTTTCACCTAACAAATCGACCACCGATGTCACATATATGTGACGGATTTATGGCAATATCTGAGTCCGGTTTCACTAATGTATATTAAGCGTATTTTAGCAAGTTAGATAGCGTAATATCCTATAAGCCTTTTGTAGCTTATTAATATATTTCTTTTCCTTGCAAAACTTTATGTTTCCTGGAAGGCTTGGTTTTCCCCTCCTTTTCCTTCCCCGTTTTTTAAGCAAAATCCGCTTCCCTTCATTGATTAAAACCTTAGTTTCCCTTAAACATTCAAGCCCTTTTCAGCTCTATTAATCAGGTCTAGTTTTACCGACGGAAAAAAAAATTAGGTTTTCCTTGAAAACAGCGAAGACCCGAGAAGGGGAAGGATGAGGAGGTAGGGAGTTCTACTTCCATCTGACAAGCCGGTTGTTCTGTCATCTTGCAGTGAAAGTGGCTGTAAAGTTGTAAATTTTATTTAAGGAGTGTGTATACGTTAGAGGCGCAAATTCACTTCCTGTCTGAGGGCTAACTGAGTCCTCGCATAGAGTCAGAATATAGCGGTGTGGTGGATACGACCTGACCTCAGTCGTCCAACCGACTACTGTCACACCCTTGTATTCAGGAATGGCGGCTAAAGATGCTCCATCTCCCTCCATAGTGGACTTATTCATGAAGACTTCATTTTCAAATGTCTTAATACCGAACGGCTGGACGTACCGTAACCACGCCGTACTGTAATTAATGCCTGTTTTAGATAAGGCTAGATGTCCGCCAGTTGGAGATGTACCCCGTTGTCGGATTTTATCATCAAAAGCTGTTAACCGCAAGCACACATACACGCAGTACAAGTGTTATCCCCATCTTGATTAAAGATGCATGTGAACCGGGGTGGATTAGTGGAGCTCTGGTAACGACATCCGCGTTGCCCATTATTTGCAAGAACAGCCCCTACAAGTCCCAGCTTGGTTAAAATAAACACTCCAGTCCGCCTATTTAAAAGTCCCTTAAGGAAGAATTTATTTAAGTGATACGGCCACGAAAGCTACTAAGGTATCGCGGCTTCAGAACATAGAAAATAACTTTTTCCTCCTGTTGTCAAGAAAGCGTCGCCACGAGATTAGGTCAGAAGGGGAGCTAGGCTGATAGCTTGATAATGATGGGAGGCAAATTCGTCAACTTCTTTTCTTTCCCTTTTTGTTACTGGAAAACTCCGACTCTCTTGAACTTAATCCTCTCTATCTCCCTCTCCTCTTCCTCCCTGTCACTGCCTCCTTTTCTCTGGGGCTTTGCTCATTTCTCTGCTGGCGAACTTTCATGGGCTATTCAACTACTCCTAGAGCAAAGAAAAAAGGTGGCAAATTATTTCCTCTTGTTTAAAAAAAGAAAAAACTATTCCATAAAAAATGCGTAAGAACCGAAGTGTTGCGTATGGAGAAATTTTAGCTGAGTGATTTAAGTAGGGTAACTTCTAAGCTCAAATGTGCGCAGTTCTTGGGCCAAAATCTCCGTCGCAGTGGATATACTCGGTCAGCGGTATAGCCATATTTCAATCAACCATCAATTAGTGTTGTCTACTGAGTCTCCGAAATCATCCCATCAAGTTCTACTTCAAACATTGTTGTTCAAGCAAAGAGGCAATGGAAAGTAGTGGGACATCCGACTCGCAATGCTTTTAGGTTTCACAGAGCCCGTCTTGGACATCAAATGACACCTTGGGGTCACTTCCTACTGAATGCCGCTCTCCACGATGGCTCACTGTTGTCAATACACTCACTCTGCATTCTCACAATCACCGTGACCTCCTAAAGTACCTTTCCATGGCTACTGCTGACCCACCACTTGACTGACATTTGAACAAACTGTTGAGTCGGTCGACTATCTAAAGGAGAACCTCTGCCAGTAAAACCCTCACCAGTGATGTGAAGTCCATGACAGCTCTAAGTAGCTGCGACAGATCCCCACACCTGTGGATCGTTGCATCTCCAAGCCGCCCCTCGCAAACTGGGTGGCTACGTCAACCACCAGTGCTGCATCATTTGCAACCAACACGTCGGCAAGAGGAAGGGTCTGCACACATGGAAGGGGCAAACGAGTGGAGGAGTGGACAAAGCCCACTAGGAGGACGAACGTTAGAAACAGTTGTGCAGGTCACCGCAGTCCATGGTTCTCGTTTTCACCGGATTGAAGTAGGCAGAGGGACTGTTCACCCGAGCAAGCAAATGCCAACAACTCCAATGACAATGCTTTCATGCAATGCAAGACAAGCGAGTGTTGACAAGCGCCAGCACAATTGCGTTGACGAATTGCCGGTAGTAGGGTGAGAGTTGTCAACTTGCCATCATTCGCCTCTCCAATTCGACTGATTGAAGTGAGATAGAGCGACAGACGAACAGGCACGGGTACATGCAAATCCTCATGGACGACTGGCAAACCCCCTTCTCTCAACCCCTTGGACTCCTCGCTTTGATACACATTCTGACAAAATCGACCTCTCTTCCACGGACCCAATAAAATTTCAGATAGTGGCCATTAGAGCATTCTCTCTTCTATTGGGATAACCTTCTCGCAACTGAGTCTGATCTGTTAATTTAGCACTTCTTAACTTGGCGTCAACTCTTTCGACGAAACAGATGGCAGATTGCTTTGTCATTCTTGACGGGTATTACGTCAAAGTCGGGCGATTGTTGACTATAGTCGCAATCTTTTGCTTTTGGACTATAAAACCATTTATAATACGATTACCGTGAGTTAGCGTCCCTAAATTTTCGCCTTAAAATTGCTGAAATTTGAAACGTAGTAGACTAATCTTTACGAGGGGTAAAGTTCCTTCTCTGCCTTATAACAGCATAATGTAGACAGCATTACTGTTTTGGCTCAGACATGCAATTAAATGTGCGTCTTCACTTGTGAATGGCGATTTTATTCTCAAAAGTAGGCATTCTACTGACTTTAAAAGCCCTTAATTAGGGTCGCCTTACTTGATTTTCTCGTATTTCTTATATCTTGCTCCAACCAATCACTTTTCCCATTGTACCAGCCTTTCAGCCAATAGCATGCCAGCCTAAAGTTTATCAGCCAAATTGCATAATTCTTATTCCAACAGTTCGAAATACTTGTAGAACTCTGCAATTCTTTGAATTTCTCAATATCTTTCTAGCCATTCATTTCTGAATGGTTTTCAAAAACTAGTCAATCTCGGACTAACGATCCTTTCACCAGATGGCCAACCTTCTTTCTTATTCTCATTTACTGCTTAAATTGATCAACATATTGAATTGGCGTCAAATTGCACTTTCTTGCAGTATTGTTTGGAAAGTTTTTTAACAGTTTTGACTTGAGATAGCTCTAATGCAACGCACGCGATTCGCCTTTTAATCAAACCAATGGCAGAGCGAATTTTAACACAAACAAATCAGCATCACGCCGTCTTAAACTGATTTCTAATTGGCTGTCTGCCTCCTGTCGTCTTGTGCAGTCATTGGTTATAGGATTTCTGTGTTTATTCTAAAAATTTGAAATGATGTAAAGAAACATCTTAACCTTGGTTGAATTTTACTCATTATCCATTATTTAATGTGCTGGAGTATACATTAGTTTGACAAACACCTAGTCCGTAAATTTTGTCAAGTCGTACGAAATAATGGTTTAGAGCAATCAAATTCTAGCTAATTATGGTAGAACTCACCAGGGGAGAAATTCACACTTTATCAGTAAATTGTCAACGAAGTCACTGATTTTCCTTGTCCCTTTTTGACCCTCTCCTCCATGCAGGGTTTCCGTGAGGCATTTACTGAAGAATCGAAAGACTCCGCCGCCGTTGAATCCGTTTTCTCCAAAATCTTTACTCTCCTCAACCCAATACGGGCCCAAGCAATTGATTTTCTAAATGAACTTGAATCTCGCTTCACTGCTTGGTCCGTACGCCTTGATGGCACCTCACGAGGCTTGCATCGTCATTCCTCTACTGCTTCGGCCGGCGCCTCCGCCTCAGGCTCTGCATCCTCCGCCTCTGCCTCCGCCACCAGCGCCGGTGTTGATGTGGACTCACCAACAACGCCGGTTCGTATTGGTGATCTTTTCGTCACGAATCTGAAAATGCTGCAGGTGTGTTTTGCCCTCTTTACTACTTATCACTTATAAGGAAAATTCTTTGTTTTTAAAATCTCTATATCGTTGATCATTTAGACTAAGTTTATCTACCGTCGCCCCGTCACTTATTTGTTCTAGTCACCATAAGCCTTCTGTGGGTTGTAACCAACCGCGAGACAGTAACGGGCATTAATAAGTTTGGGATTCGTATTACATCAAAACGTTACTTTGGCCTTTCCAAAAACTTTTTATCCCTTTTTGGGCTGACCACCCCTCCGCGCAAGTCGTATATCCAGATCATTTTTATTCCAATCTGGTCGCACCTCGTTACAGGTCATTGCTTGGAATCCGAAAGTCTAATGCTTGTCAAAATTTGATGAGTTTCCAACGCTTCTTTTATTGTAAGCCTCCGGGACTTCAGTCATCCGCGGCTTATGCCTTCTCTTCATGATATTTTGGCGAATTAGCTGTCCAGTAAAATGAAAATATTTGTTTCAATATCCCTTTTACCACCACAGCCCTCCGGCCATTCCTACGGTCATAAGATGTGGGAGTGAAGGGAATGGAGGACTGACCCCTCCTCCTCAAGCCATCAGAATGGTACCTTTAAAAGCTAATTAAAATAGAAGAAATGTCAGCTCGGTGCCCCATTTTGTTGTTTCAGTGGTCCGCTGGGTGTTGAAACAGATCCACTGCTGTATCACGAAGCCAAATAAATCCATGAGGGTTTTTTTGGCAAGAAAAGTCCCCAACGTACCTTTTTTTGTATTTCTTGAAAAAAATGACTGGTATAAGCCATCATGCTTTCCTAACGAGACAGTAACCATCTTCGATGTAACTGCGCTTCAATAAAGACTTCCTATTTCACTTGAGGGAATAGAATCAGGAGAGTACAGCAAATGAGGATGAGGTTAAGGTATTGCTTCCCACCATCCCCCCATCGTAAAGTTTAAATTCACTCACGGCTAATTTCTACTGGATGTAGTATGAGGTCTTGATTTGTCATGTTCTGCCATGTCAGGCGTTATAAAAAAAGCATATCCTCCTACCTAGCCTCACCGAGTAGGCAGATCTCAGAAGTAATTTCCGCTTGGCTTGTAGAGAAGAATCCATCTTGGAAAGCTCCCTTTGCAGTTCGCACGCACAGAGTCGGATATAACAAAAAGTTTGGTACAGATATTTGTGGCCGAGGAGTAGTGTAAGTGACAGATCTTTTAGGGATGACTAAAGAGATGCTCGTTCGATCAACGAACCTTGAAATACAAAACCATTCCTTACCATGGATTATTTAGCAACCATTCGTGACGTAGGTTGTTTATCTGATTTATTGGCAAGAGCAAGTTAAAACATTTTATTTTAGATGAAACCACACCATCTCCAAAAGAGAGGCTGATGCGTTTGTGGAAATGAGTTATGCCCAGGTCGTAATTCAGACAAGTTTGGCGCACCTGCGTTGCATTCGATAGCACTTTGTTGTTAGAGGTTTCAGAAGAAGAGGAATATGGTATGAAAAAGCAGTCTCCACAGAGATTTTGCAGCTTCCTACCAGTGGTACTGACATCTTGTGAGCTTTTGGGGTCATTCTATGCTGGGATTTTAGCGGAATTAAATTTGTCAAAATAAATCGTAAAATTTTGCATCTGGTTAAATTTTATCCCATGTGATATTTAAGAATTCTAAGAATTGAAGTTAAGGAATGATTTATGGGAATGGTATTCACGTGATTGGAAGAATGCAACAGAATTTGCACTTTTTATTTCTCCAAAAGTTATTACATCTTACTTCCCAAATGGCATTTCTCATTGCACGAGCTTAACAGTTTACCCATGATTGGTCAATATTTTCAACCAGTTATATTAAACCTTCAATTCCACCATTCAGTTTCAGAAAATAAACCAATAGAAAGGATGTCATTTGCACACTGGCCAATCACGCTGCAAAATGCGCTCATGCTCCCTCCTGATTAGTCAGTTGCCAAATTTTAATTTAAAACGAAAAAACGCAATGATCAACACTCTTAACATTCTTTTTGAAAATTTGGAACCAATTTTTTTTAAATAATGATAGTTTGAGTATTCTTAGTTGATGAAGACTAAGGGTGTTAGTTGCCCCAATTCGAAAAGCAAGGTTGCAGGAAACTGGTTTCGTATTTCAAGAATGCCTAAATCGGCATCAGTAGAGTAACCCTCTTTGAAGCGTTCCAGATTTAACCGGTTAGCGCATTAACATGTTTGTCCTCCCATATTTGGTAAATTAATTATCACTAGCTGCGTCATGATGCTTCCATGTGTGCTTCCAACCTCTATTGCAGAGGAAAAGCTCAAATGCACGTGAATTCCCTTTCCATTCCTGGGATATTTTACATTCCTTCACTGTTTAGGCTTAAATTTTCCTCTTAGCACTCATGTCTCAGACCAAATGACGACTGCTATCGAGTCTCGTTTGGCCACAATCAATTAACATCGCCTGGGCGTCACATTTATGCGACGGCTGGAAAGAATGCGTTAACATTTTATCATCTAACGCGTTTCAATTTTTAAACCTTGAGAGCAGTTGTACCGAACCTTCTGCATAAAATTTCGGTGGGCACGCGAATGCGCATTATTTTCCCACTAAAATGAAATGACTATTCAGAATTGTAACGGAAATTTCTAAATTATGCGTCAGTACTTTTGGCAATCTGATACAAGTGCTGTTTTTTGCATCAAAGAGTCGTTATTGAAGGATTTATCTCAAAGCAAGATCATTCCCTTTTCTTCAAAGCCTGAATTTAAAGTTCTTAAAGCGTTTGTACTTAAATTTTGTCAGATTTTTTGCTTTCAATTTCGTGTGATTTTATGTATCCCTTCGATACTTTTGTGTTCGCTCTGTGGATTTTCCTGTCGCGACACTTTTTCAAATCACCCACCAGTGAGGTCTTGCTCTGAGAATCGTATTTTGCAATGAACTATACCTTTCATGATTGGTAATTTATTTAAAGGTCAGGCTCTGCTGCATTATTTTATAGGAAGGGGGTTTGCAAGATAGCTTCGTTCTAAATTCGCCCTTTTGACTAGACACTTTCAATTCTTCTTTGCATTGACATCATGTCTAAATTTAGTGTCATCAATTAATGGAGGACGATTTCAATGTTCATTTTTATCTAAACAACTTTCGCTTTAAGGTTAGGTTTTTGTAAAATACTCGAGTTGCACTATTTCTCAGAAATTAAATGATGATCGGTTCATCTGATTGTTTTCAGTTCCACTAACCAATCACACTTCACCTAAGATATTTCACTTTTTAAAGCGTCCCAGTAATTGATATTTTTTGAGGACGAAATTTTCCTTAGTTTAAGGATAGATTATTAGTTCATTGAATTTTCGATTGACTTAAAACGATGTGGATCTCTACTAAGTATTGGCCAATGATGGCACGACCTTGAATACCACCAACCAATTACATTTTTAATTTTTCTATACACAGCTCTACCGATCATATTTGCGTGAAACTGAATGCCTAATCATCGATTTGGAACGTCTGGTTCGAAGTCGTGCCTCATTCCAATCAAAAATGCAATCCTTCGAGGCTCAAAAGTCCTGCTACCTACCCTTCTATGCCTTTCTGCTGAAACCGATGCATCGTCTGCTCCAGTACAGATCTGTGCTGGAGCGTCTGATGCGACATTACAACGAGTTGAATCCAGATATGCAAGACTGCAGAGGTTAGTAGTTTATTTATTTTAAAGAAAAGTGCCTTTTTAATCAAAATGTTGGCGACTACCAGTGTCAAGTAATTCACACCCCTTCTCGGTTCACACAAGTTCCCAGCAGAATACTTCTTTTACGAATAAATACACTTTTATCGAAAACAAATTGATTATCGCTGTGGCTTTAGTAATTACCTATTTTAGTGCTTATGAGGCATTTGACATGTTAGGTCGCGAAGATGCTGATACCTCTACCTGTCCCCACGGTGACCTTATTTCGGAGAGTGTTTTCCCTTTGAGTGCCGCCAAATGTCACCTTAATATTGTCAGTAAATTTGCCTTCAACTTTTTAGCAGTTACATCTGGTTATACCACTGGTAAAATTAGTAGGGTGGACCATTAGCTGCGCACTCCGGGATGGGGAAAATTACAAACTTTTCCACGATAACGAAGAGATTCCTATTTCCATAGTGAGTACCCAGCCTCCTCCCACACATGCACCTTCATCCTGGCTAAAATTCGCATTTTTTGTCCTTTCTATTCACTAAAAGTCATCGGAAATATCAATGGGAGGAAATCATGTGCTGTTTTTAGATACCACCGATTACACGCTGCATTGACCACTTTTATAAGCAAATGAAAGCGGAATTTTTCCCTTCTATTAAGCCGAATACCAGTGCAGGTAAATTTGTGATTTTGGCACGGGCAATCTAACCAGAGAATTGGTGCGAAAGAGCGCTGTCTCCTCCCCTCGTAAAGGCAACCCCCATTTTAGCTGCCGATCAACTGCTAACCATGTGTTCATAAATAAAGCCTACTTTGTATAAGGAATGCTGAAATCAATGAAAAAACGCAGCTATAATTAACTGTAGACACAACCTCCTATTACATGCGCACGCACGCTTACCCCAAAGGTCAACTCGTGTCCGGGACGCAGCTTTAAGGTGGCGAAATCCGTCAGTACTGCTAAAAAAACCCTATGACAGTCTGCTTCACATGATTATTGACGCTTAAATTGTGATTAACATGCGTGTCTCCACCGCTTTGACGACAGCTTTCTCTCTGGAGTGGAGTCATGTGCCCAGGTTTCATCATATGCATTGATTGGGTTCAGAAAATCCGGGCAGCTGTCGTACCCATTTATTCTGCGCTCGCAACAGCGGGCCACTGGCCGTTGAAAGCATTCCAACGCCTTATGGCTGACCAGATGAGCGTCCCATCAGCGTAGTGTCCTGGGTGGCCATCAACTTTATTCTAGGCAGCAATTTTGTTTAAAAGAAGTTTCATTAACCCACGAAGTTTTATGGCCACGCTCATTAATGCTGTTGCCTCCCATCTTGATTAACCGTATCCAGACTGACGTATTCGTCACTTACCACTGAATGTGGTGACACCACGGTAGCACCCCTTCCTACCCTAAGCGCGTAAATTTAAAAGAGCCGAAATGACTGGTACACTAAATGGAACTTAATATTCTCCAACTTCAGTCGCTCATGCACGCCTTCTGGACACCATACAATCCCAATGGGACAGTTATAAGCGCTGCGAGAACCTCTACAAGTCTCTCGAGGTGGAGCGTGATCTCGTGGGTGTGCAGACGACGAGTGAGACGACGACTGCTACGAGTTCGGGCTCAGGAAGGGAAAAGGCAACTGGTTGGCTTGCTTCTTGTTCACGTCAATTTATTCGTGAGGGCCTCCTCCAAAAACTCTCCAAGAAGGGCTATCAACAACGCATGTTCTTCCTCTTCTCTGATCAACTCATCTACGCCAGTCGAACTAATGCGCCATTTCTGCAATTTAAAGTGAGTGTGACTCGAAGTCCTTTTCAGAAGCAGGATTAAAGCTTATATATATATATATTACTCAAGCTCGGTTCAGTTTCATGAACCAATCATTCACTCACGAATTTGGTAGGCGATTGGTTGACATGTGTAGGTTCACTGTCTTATTGGTTGCGTGTTGACCAATAAATGCGAAGTGTGAATTTAATTAATACGCAGTGGGCGATGTGATGGGTTGGTGCATAGGAGTCGGAACTGCCATGAGCCAGTCCCGAAACCAGATCACAGTTATATTATTCAGATTACAAAGTGCAGATTTTTAAGTTGAGCTTAAAATGTCTCTCCACTTCTTATAGTTTCCGTAATTTTAGATAAGGTGAATGAAATATAGCCGGTGAAAAGAAGGGATGGGCTAAAATTATCAAGGTTGTGAACGCCTTTTCAAAGAATTTATCCAATCAGATAGCTGTCTGTAAATCCCTCATTGAAGCTCATCCTATAGAAAATAAGCTCATTTTAAAGGCGACCTTGAAAGTTTTAAGTGAATTTTATCCTGTTAGAAAGAGAATACGAGTTTTTGCCAGGCTGATGAACTCATCCCTTGAGACTGATTCTCCTCTTGCAAAGAATGAGTTAGTTTAAGGATATGGCTTACAAAATTCGGGTTAACTAAGTGTATTTAAATAAAAAAGCTTGAAATTGCCTGGTTTGAAACCAACTAACCGACCTTTACTGGCTGGTCCATCCACGGGCGCCGATTTATCCATAGCTTTTTTCACAGAAAACACTATTGCTGTGTCAAATTATTTTTGCCGAATATAACTTGAGAGTGTTGAAGTGAGATTTAAAAATTTGTATTATAATTCTGTGTATCTTTCTACTTTAATGGAGAAATCGCGAGCTCTCACACCAACTAAAATCTTGTGCTGAAGATTCGATGCCATTAACTGGGAGGTTTGGGACTTGGAACGTGATAGGGTCGGAAACATAGGGAATGATAAATGGAAAAGACAATGAATTGCTAATTTTGTTCTTCATGGGTGTGTCAAATACGTGACGCTCGGGTCCGATGTGACTTTTGTTGGTTGTCAGCTGACAGTAGCTGTGTTTTGGTCAAAATTATGTATCTAAAGGAGAATTGTTGAGGTTTAAACAATGAGGGATGGTTTAGGCTACTCGAGAACTGAGGAGGACTAATTCATACGTTCTTGAGCGTAGAACCATTGCGCTCTGAAAATCCGTTTTGCTCTGTGATGACTGCTTGATGCGAAATTGAAAGCATCCTCTAGCAGTTGCTGTGATCGTCACTTTATCAAACATAGAAGGCCGGGGAAGGATGCGCCAAAACTGTTTAGGAGGCAGAATTATTTAGAAAATATTTATAGTCTAACCAAGGAACATTTCAAACAGCGCAATTCCCCGATTATCCCTTGGCAAATATATTCACATGAATTCTTAACTTCACGCGCTCCCTAATTACATGTCAGAACCAAAACAGTAATGCTGTACGCATTATATTATTCTAAGAGAAAGAAAAAGCCATCCGCTTTTCGAATTCCGTCATTTTCGAAGGGACCTTTATTAGCTACTTCGAAGTGATGCCATCAAAAATGGTTTTGTATTCCAAAAGGCAAAGATGCACTTGTTGGTCACTAGTCCCCCTCTTTGGTAAAATACTCTCCTAAGATGTCAAAGTACTCGGACATCTCGTTAGTCAAAAGAGTTGACGTAAAGTGAATGAGTGCTTGACTGACAGATCTGATTCAGCTCTCTAGATTCTAGACACCTAACGGGTAATCGAATCTGGTCAAAGTATTACAAGAAAGTAGCTCCCCATAGGAGAAACAGTAGCCCAACAGTCACTTCCTGAAATTTTGTGGCGATTCTTAGGGTGGATGGACGACCGAATTGGAGTACTCACTTGTGGAACTCATTACATTCCATCCGGCCAATTAATGCTGAAACTTCCTCATGTATTGGTGGTGGCAGTAATGTATTAATGGAATCACGAGGCTTCAAGGAAGAACATCCGCCCAAAGTGTTACGTAGAGCGTTCTATTTGTCTTTACGGCATCAAAATTCTCCATTAAGGCGGTAAACTTGAATCTGCATTTTATTGGATAGCAAGTGTTGTCAACAGCCATTACCGTCGTTAAATGATTAATCACGGAGGTAGAATTTGGAGAAGTTGGAACAAGACGAGGGAGGTGCACAATCTACTACTCCAAGGATGAGTGTTTGCGATGTGGTTGGCCCCTCCAACTTGCAAAGTAGCTTTCAGTCGTGTTTACCTCTACTCGCAAGGTTGCCTTGTGAAAGTGTCATAGCTAGCTTCACGTGTATGTCATCCTCTGTCAGGAGGTCGGTTCGGAAAGAACAGCACTCTTTCCTTAAATGTGAGTTTAAATTGGCAAAGCCGAAGAAGAGTAGATCGTTAAAAGTGAATTCTTTCGTATTTTGCATTCCGAGGTGGGATGTGGCAATCAATGTGAGGTGATCCTTCCCTACTCCTGCACCTAGGTGAACAGAATAAAGACAAACTGGGTAGTGGCATTCCCGCCGTCACATTCCCATCTTGGTACGTAAAATGACATTTCCTTTGCAGTTGAAGTTGAGGAAATAGTTCACTGGCCTTTGACATTGTCAGCCGATGTGAATCCTAACTGCGACAAGGTGATGGGTCCGTGGAAGAGAGGTCGATTTTGTCAGAATGTGTATCAAAGCGAGGAGTCCAAGGGGTTGAGAGAAGGGGGTTTGCCAGTCGTCCATGAGGATTTGCATGTACCCGTGCCTGTTCGTCTGTCGCTCTATCTCACTTCAATCAGTCGAATTGGAGAGGCGAATGATGGCAAGTTGACAACTCTCACCCTACTACCGGCAATTCGTCAACGCAATTGTGCTGGCGCTTGTCAACACTCGCTTGTCTTGCATTGCATGAAAGCATTGTCATTGGAGTTGTTGGCATTTGCTTGCTCGGGTGAACAGTCCCTCTGCCTACTTCAATCCGGTGAAAACGAGAACCATGGACTGCGGTGACCTGCACAACTGTTTCTAACGTTCGTCCTCCTAGTGGGCTTTGTCCACTCCTCCACTCGTTTGCCCCTTCCATGTGTGCAGACCCTTCCTCTTGCCGACGTGTTGGTTGCAAATGATGCAGCACTGGTGGTTGACGTAGCCACCCAGTTTGCGAGGGGCGGCTTGGAGATGCAACGATCCACAGGTGTGGGGATCTGTCGCAGCTACTTAGAGCTGTCATGGACTTCACATCACTGGTGAGGGTTTTACTGGCAGAGGTTCTCCTTTAGATAGTCGACCGACTCAACAGTTTGTTCAAATGTCAGTCAAGTGGTGGGTCAGCAGTAGCCATGGAAAGGTACTTTAGGAGGTCACGGTGATTGTGAGAATGCAGAGTGAGTGTATTGACAACAGTGAGCCATCGTGGAGAGCGGCATTCAGTAGGAAGTGACCCCAAGGTGTCATTTGATGTCCAAGACGGGCTCTGTGAAACCTAAAAGCATTGCGAGTCGGATGTCCCACTACTTTCCATTGCCTCTTTGCTTGAACAACAATGTTTGAAGTAGAACTTGATGGGATGGATTTGGAAGCTTAATGGAACAACCTTGCCAGGCCTTGCTGATTGAATCAAGAGGACGCCGTTACCACCACGCGAGACAAGGTCGAATAAGAGGCTAAAATGAGTCGAGTTTGCCTTGATGAGGTGCGAGAGGATAGGTAAAGAGGCAAAAGAAATAGGTCCTCCTTTTAAAAAAGTAAAGCAGTGTTTTGTCAACGTTTGTTGAGCTTCAATAATAGAATGTTTGCTTGGATGTGCCTCATTCCACTGAATACGCTGGTCTGATAGGAAATAAATTAATCTCCTGCCACCCCGAGATAGGCTGAGTCGAAAATATTGCAAGAGGCAGATTGGTGTAGAGGCTTGCAGAGAAGGATTGAAGGAGGGAGGGCGAGAGAGGGCAAAAGGTAATAAGGAAGGAAGAAAGACGGAAAGGCAAGAAACAAGAAAAACTCACCAGATGTTTGTGTCTTACGACAGCGGAGGGATAGATAGGTAAAAAACTCAAGAAGGAAACACAAAGATGAAAGACTGCGGAGGTCCAGCAGCGACCAATCATGACGGTCTGTGTCGTTAGCCTCCTGCCTCGGTCGGTACCTTGGCGTGCGCTCTCGAATAAAAGTGGTCACGCAGTTGTTTTTCCTCTTTGGGGAACAAGTGCGTGAGGCCACTGTTAGTCCTCCTCCACCTCTCAAGTGGTCAGCAGCAAATAACGACCAACTGCGATGAGGGGATCACTGCCCTGCTACCTATTGCCACAAAGGGAGCTGCCAACTGTCCCTCCACCACCTTTACCCATTTGTTCACTAATTCTTAAAAGGATAAAAGTTGATCAGCGTTTCCCCCTCAAGATCCCGTGGGATAGAAGTGAAATAGTCTTTAAAACGGTGTTTCACTGCGATCTTCTCCCTGTCTCAGCCTCCAAGTCCGCTTTTCGCCAGTTCCTCCCCCCCCCCTAGCCTCCATGTTAATTACTTTATCACAGTCCAACTTCCGAATGATTCATTTTGCATTCCAATGTCTCACGACGTTTCGCACTATTCAAATAACACTGCCTCTGTGATCTCTAATCTAAGCCTTTGTGAAGAAGCATATTTGCTTCCAATCGCCCGCGCACTGCCAATTTGTCAGGAGGGATGGGGAAAACTTGGATGACAGTACGCTATTTCGTTTGGAGGCAGCAGCAACGCCACACTGTCTGCCAGTCACCTTACTTCGTCGGGCATATGAGACGGACAGTTGAGGAGTGAGCACGTTGACATGTCAGATGGAACTGATTGTCATTGCAAGGTGGCCAAATGACTGCGTCAACCAACCTGTTCCTACCGCAGAACAAAATAACCACATCGACCCACACCCATTCCAAGTAAATGTGCCCCAATTTTGGTGTCAAAACGTGTGGTCAAAATCAGACCAACCATCTGAGGAGCGCTCTATCGCTGTCCCTTGACTGTTGGCTGTCGCATAGGTCAAAAGAGCGACTTCCACTTCAGCTTGAGGTCTCGTCCAGCTCTGTCTCTCTAATTCTCCCACCCTCTATTTCCCAATCTCCCTAGCAGTCCTCTTGCCATCATTTCCTCGTCTGAGTGTTTGTATGTGAGTGTTTCACTGCACTGTCTTTTGAAGACACAGCAGTGCGGGCACAGTGTTAGGTGGAGGGTGGAACACCGGACAGACGTAGTCAGCCATCCTGGTGACTATTTAATGTCCAGACTACGTGGAAAACTTGTCCTGGTCTCGGCAAGGCAAATGACACATCAAGCCTCGAAGTTGTCTGTTTGTTTTCCACTGCTCGCACACTTCAGTCATCACGACAGTTAAGGCTAAGCACTGAAGAGACATCCGCACTCTCCATCTTCTTTATCTGCTCCAGTGGTCGTGTTGAAGCTTCCGAACACGTACCACGTCACCATGTTGACGGATTGCCATTGCACTCAGGAGTGCTTTGGGACGAGCGAACGAACGAAGGAAACAAGTGAATGAATGAATGAGAGAACAGTTGGCTACGATGCTTCCCTTCTTCCACTTCGCGATCACTTTTCGGCCCACCCACAGTATCCACCGCCGTCTCAATGTCACGATTCAGGTCAGGTCAATCCCCCGCGTGTGACATGGCATGTGGGTCCTTCCCAAGACGTAACGCTGTCCCACCAAAGTAAACGCACCATTTCGGTTGTTAAGTGGACTCGCACACACACACACACACACACACACAGACAGGTAGACAGAGAGATGGACACAGAGATCTGTGACCAAAAATTATGCGACCTCAAACATACTGCTTAATAACACGCCACACCTTCCAAGTGCTCATGTGCATTGACAGTGTTCGTAGTCTGTGTCGTCGGGTAGGTTGACACTCTAATTTGTGCCCTTAACACTTGACCTCCACTTCTCCTTCACAATCAACCGCATTTCGTGATGGCGACTTTCAGCAGTTTCTCACAGGTCGCCACTTCACTGCAATCCATCCGCCCCACTGACTGTTCTACCACTTTGTCCCACTTCTGTCCGCCTTCGCACTCCACGTTGATTAGTGCAGTGGTACCTCCACCACAACCTGCTTTGATTGCTTCAATCACTGGAAGGCATTTCCTTCTTCGCACGGTAAGTGATCAAGTGTAGGGACAGCATTTCGTCACCAGTCGATTGGGTACAGACTTGACCCAACCTGAGGGTCATGCAAATCGGTCCGTCAGAGAGACTGTCCTGACACTCGCATCCAGCTGTCCAACTGTCAGCACTTGTCATTCGTCAGTTCAAGGCTTCTTTCTGCACTTCCTGCTGATCGTGGCTGCCGTTAGCTGGAAGACCAGGTTGCTTGGTGTCTGCCACACCAGCACAAGTATCCTCGAACAGTTCCAATCCCTTGCTAGGCGCAAACATGGCAACAGGCGTCAAGTTGGGTTTCGGTTGTGTTGACGGAGACAGACAGGCGAGGAATGTGGATGTGGCATAGACAGACGGAGTGATCAAGGTCGAACGCATGAGGAGATGGATTTTGGAGGAGGGATGGATGACTCAGTGTGGGGATTCGGAGGAGGAATAGGACTCGATGAACGGATGATTGGATAGATAGGCATGCAGACAGGCAATCAGAATTTGAGGCATGAAATTTAAGGGGATAACCTTTTGACACCATAAAAACTACCTTTGACAACTTTTTTCATCAATCTCTCCTTTTTTCAACAGGTTCACGGTCAGTTCCCGCTGCAAGATCTAATGGTAGAGGAAGCCGAATCGCCGCTGAGTTTCACCGTCTACTCCGGCAATCGTTGCTTCGTGGTAGCCGCACCCAGTGAGTGGCAACGCGATCGGTGGTTGGAGGACATCTCCCGTGCCATCCTCGCTGCTAAAACCACCCTTCCTTCAGTCTCTGCCCTCACTTCCAACGCGTCAGCTTTCCTTGGTCTTGAAGCCTCTATCTCCACTGCTGTTGGCACTGCTGATAACACCGAGGATGAAGAGCCCAAATCTGAACGTTCTGGTGCGTTTTAAACCGAATAATAGTTTTCTCTTCCACTCCCCATTCAGCGTTTCTTGAAAGGTCCTCCTGATTCTCACGTAAATAGCTAATCGTGACATTTTTTGCCACCTCTCTAAGTCCTATCCCCTTTACCCATGGAATTAAATCTTACAATCCACCTCTGTTCCTATCACCAGTTTTCTTCCCATCTACCTGTCCCAGTGTTTAGGGGATTATGTGATTGTCTAGTACCGATGCCAAGAAAAAGCGATTACCACTGCGAGGAATGTCGTTGTTCCATTTTCTTCCAAGTTGCAACTCTTTCCACTGCCGAACTTTAAGGTCCTCAGCTCTCCTTTTTTGCGTAGTCCTGAATGTGTTTAAGGAAGGAAAAGTTGTGTTGAGCAAACAGTTCTTCACCGTAACCGATCTTTGACCCTCGTCACGCATAGTTTTCTGTACATGAGGTGACGTGACCCTTAGAAGTGGGTGGCAAAGAAAAAGGACCAAAATTCTTGCATATGCTCGGCGTTTGTGCTCAATGCCGCTCTCTCGCCGTCTCTGGCTGTGCTGAAGGTGTGGAGGGGAGAATGCCATATGCTTCTAGGCAGTTGGAGCCACGATCGCAGGTGTTTGTTCTCCTTCCGCTTTTTATTCTCTAGACCAGAGCCAAGGAGGCTTCTGGAGCCATACCCTTCTCACAGATGAGGTCGTCAACGATAAAGATAACATTAGGTGGCCACGTCAAAAGCATCTCTTGCTGTTTGTCTAGAAGCTAAATTCACCAACTTTCTGTCTTTGGAAGGAGCTTGTCAAATAGCTGCAGCCGTTTAGATGGATGCATGGTTAAGCCTCTCGACTGACCTCCGTACGGTTCTCCTCATCCTCCCTAGAATTCCTACTTTATCCAACAAAGATGGTAGTTGGAGGAGGAACATTGATGATGCTGCAAGGCATTCGAAAGACCCTTCGTTAGCAGTGGACGTGGTTAACTTAAGTGCCAGGGTGATTCGTTCATACCTACATCCACTGTCAAAGTCATGTGGCAGAGTTCATCTGACTTCCTCCTCACTTGTCGAATTTTGGGCCGATATCTTCGATATCTATGACAACAGATGGCTTCCACACTTCAGGGTTTGTCAATCAAACGATCCACTGCCCAAACTACTCTGAGACCGTATTTCTTAGACATACACCGCTTCATTCTCTGTCGGAGTTTTCCGCCATCGATTTCGATCTGAAAACCAAGCAGCAATTACTCCCGAAGTCTGTTCACTCGGTGGGACCCATAGGTAGGTAAGAATCACTGCCTTTTCTTAATGAGAAACTGCCGATTCTGATGAATCAGCCGAGGGAAGGTGCTGCTTCCACAAGACTTGAATTGGCATGGTATGCCATGACACAACAAGACTTCAAACTGCATGCCGCAGAACTTATCCGTGCAAGGAATCAAGCTTTCTGGTGGGAGAGAGGGAGGAGGCAGGCAGGCGGGCGGGCTGGAGGAGGGGAACAGGGAAGAACGCTAGCGCCTGCTGCCTTGCCTTCACTTCCCTTCCCCATCCTCCGTACCTGCATGATTTTATTGCCCCTCCAGGTGTTTATCACCCTGCGAAAGGGAACAGAAAGTTGGGAGAGGCAAACGAGACCCAAAAAAATCGGTGGTCAGAGTGGAGCAAGGTGTATGCCTTCTAGAGACAAAAAGTGTGTACAAAAGTGCGATTTTACAGCAGACTCGTGTCTGGTTAAAAAGCTAACGGGTAGAATGACATTTTTTTTGGTCTCTTCAATGAGGGAAACTTTTTTTTAAGCGCCTTCTCAAATTGCCTGTTTTGTATTATGAAAAGTGGAGGAAGTTGTCAAAGGCGTCACTTCATCTAACCTGAGATAGGTAGCAGAATATACTTCTTTAAATTAAAGATTTTTTTCTTTTGAATAGCACCGACTTTTGAAAGACGCACCACTGTTTCTAAAGTGTACTCAACTCGAAGTGGGCTTTCTCTACCATCCGATCTTGCAGCAGGAATTATTTATTGAAATGATAGAGAACAGGGAAAAATGACAAATTTGGAAGTTCGTAGTCTTTGTGTCTTCAGCTTAATCTATGTGTCCATCCACCACCCTCAAACAACATCTTCTGCTTCACTTTTTGACTACATGTAGTTCTATCCATCCATCGAGTCCCATTCCTCCTCCGAATCCCCACACTGGGTCATCCATCCCTCCTCCAAAATCCATCTCCTCATGCGTTCGACCTTGATCACTCCGTCTGTCTATGCCACATCCACATTCCTCGCCTGTCTGTCTCCGTCAACACAACCGAAACCCAACTTGACGCCTGTTGCCATGTTTGCGCCTAGCAAGGGATTGGAACTGTTCGAGGATACTTGTGCTGGTGTGGCAGACACCAAGCAACCTGGTCTTCCAGCTAACGGCAGCCACGATCAGCAGGAAGTGCAGAAAGAAGCCTTGAACTGACGAATGACAAGTGCTGACAGTTGGACAGCTGGATGCGAGTGTCAGGACAGTCTCTCTGACGGACCGATTTGCATGACCCTCAGGTTGGGTCAAGTCTGTACCCAATCGACTGGTGACGAAATGCTGTCCCTACACTTGATCACTTACCGTGCGAAGAAGGAAATGCCTTCCAGTGATTGAAGCAATCAAAGCAGGTTGTGGTGGAGGTACCACTGCACTAATCAACGTGGAGTGCGAAGGCGGACAGAAGTGGGACAAAGTGGTAGAACAGTCAGTGGGGCGGATGGATTGCAGTGAAGTGGCGACCTGTGAGAAACTGCTGAAAGTCGCCATCACGAAATGCGGTTGATTGTGAAGGAGAAGTGGAGGTCAAGTGTTAAGGGCACAAATTAGAGTGTCAACCTACCCGACGACACAGACTACGAACACTGTCAATGCACATGAGCACTTGGAAGGTGTGGCGTGTTATTAAGCAGTATGTTTGAGGTCGCATAATTTTTGGTCACAGATCTCTGTGTCCATCTCTCTGTCTACCTGTCTGTGTGTGTGTGTGTGTGTGTGTGTGCGAGTCCACTTAACAACCGAAATGGTGCGTTTACTTTGGTGGGACAGCGTTACGTCTTGGGAAGGACCCACATGCCATGTCACACGCGGGGGATTGACCTGACCTGAATCGTGACATTGAGACGGCGGTGGATACTGTGGGTGGGCCGAAAAGTGATCGCGAAGTGGAAGAAGGGAAGCATCGTAGCCAACTGTTCTCTCATTCATTCATTCACTTGTTTCCTTCGTTCGTTCGCTCGTCCCAAAGCACTCCTGAGTGCAATGGCAATCCGTCAACATGGTGACGTGGTACGTGTTCGGAAGCTTCAACACGACCACTGGAGCAGATAAAGAAGATGGAGAGTGCGGATGTCTCTTCAGTGCTTAGCCTTAACTGTCGTGATGACTGAAGTGTGCGAGCAGTGGAAAACAAACAGACAACTTCGAGGCTTGATGTGTCATTTGCCTTGCCGAGACCAGGACAAGTTTTCCACGTAGTCTGGACATTAAATAGTCACCAGGATGGCTGACTACGTCTGTCCGGTGTTCCACCCTCCACCTAACACTGTGCCCGCACTGCTGTGTCTTCAAAAGACAGTGCAGTGAAACACTCACATACAAACACTCAGACGAGGAAATGATGGCAAGAGGACTGCTAGGGAGATTGGGAAATAGAGGGTGGGAGAATTAGAGAGACAGAGCTGGACGAGACCTCAAGCTGAAGTGGAAGTCGCTCTTTTGACCTATGCGACAGCCAACAGTCAAGGGACAGCGATAGAGCGCTCCTCAGATGGTTGGTCTGATTTTGACCACACGTTTTGACACCAAAATTGGGGCACATTTACTTGGAATGGGTGTGGGTCGATGTGGTTATTTTGTTCTGCGGTAGGAACAGGTTGGTTGACGCAGTCATTTGGCCACCTTGCAATGACAATCAGTTCCATCTGACATGTCAACGTGCTCACTCCTCAACTGTCCGTCTCATATGCCCGACGAAGTAAGGTGACTGGCAGACAGTGTGGCGTTGCTGCTGCCTCCAAACGAAATAGCGTACTGTCATCCAAGTTTTCCGCATCCCTCCTGACAAATTGGCAGTGCGCGGGCGATTGGAAACATCTTTGTTCCGTTGTGTTGATTTTCATTCTTTAGATTTACTAGTGGACGCAGTTCCAGACCACAGGAACTTGATATGCCTTTTCGAAATTTGCTACGTCTCTCCTTCTCAGTACTTCTTTTTTCTTCATTTTAGCCACCTCCTACATCCACTTTATGTGAAAGAAAGACGATCAAAGTTTTCCATGTCCTATTTTTTTTGAAAATGAGGTAGATGCGTTTGAATTACCTCAGGATCTTTATGATCCTTAAGGAGATCTTCGCCATCAAGGTCTTATGATGTATATTCGTGGTTTCACAAACGAGCCAAATGATTTATTTTGCCTTTTAGAGGTCACCGACGTAGCATCTTCCAATCAAGGTGCTGGAAAAGTTCTTCACAGAGCCACAACCAGCGTTCACGTCTGCTGGCATCGAAGTTCCACCTTCTCCATGTCTGATATCCTACGAGCCAATGAGGTTAGTGCCACCCTCCTCTCACCATTCACTCTCCTTCTCTTCCACTCTCTTGGGCGCTTTTTTATCTCTTCCTTCATTTTCTTTTGCCTTCAGTACCAAACCAGTGGCTACCTTCTGCGCAAGTTCAAAAACAGCAACGGATGGCAGAAATTGTGGGTGGTGTTCACTCAACTCTGTCTCTTCTTTCACAAGAGCTATCAGGACACCTTTCCATTGGCCAGTCTACCCCTCCTAGGCTATAGCATTATTACACCATCACCGGAGGACAATATTCGTAAGGAATTTGTCTTCAAGTTACAATTCAAAAATCATGTCTACTTCTTCCGTGACGATAGTCAGACGTCTTTTGAACGGTGAGAATTGATGATTTGGACAATGTGCTTTTTTGCTTGTCCGTAAGGTAGCCTAATTTGGTTGATTTTTTTTCCCTTTGCCTTTTTCTTAACCAGATGGTTTGACTGTCTGAGTAGTGCAGCAGGCACAAGTGCTCGACAACGATTGGTCAGTTCGCGCCATCCTGTCACGTCAACTGTTGCCACTGCGATGACAACGACAACAACAGCAACAACGACAACATCGAATGTCTCCGGTGAAAATAAGGCGAATTGAGAGGAGGGATTAGTTACAATCTCTAGCTTGTGTGTGTATGTGTGTGTATTGATGTTAGAGAAGGTTAGTTGTGATTAACAATTTATTTCAATGACTATCTAAATGATAATTTCTTATTTCCCTCCTTTTCTTTTGCGCTCCGCCCCTATCCTCCACCCACCTACTAACTTTATCAATAATTCTTGTAAATTATGCAGTCGGAATCATTAAAGTGCATTCTACGGAGTAAGATTATTTTTGTTTTTAATTTCTAATTTGTTAAGGCTTTGTAAACGGGAATTGATGGTTAAGGCCTGGATTTTTTGCAGCATGCTGACGCTATTTAACTTAGGGCTTGATGATGTCCGGCTTTATTTAAAAATTTACGAAAAAGTTAGGGTTTTTGCAAGCTAAAGATTTGTCAAAGGCATTGAAATATAGCCTACTTAATATATCCTCAGTAGCAATCTTTATTCGGGTGTCGCTCGGTTCCTGTGCTTTGTAGATCTTTTTGTGCAACATTTGGGACCCCTAAATCAACAAATTAATGTAGTAGACAATAATTCCATCTCCTAACCTACTGGCCATTGCCCATAATTATTATTTATTGCCTCCCCCCTAAAAAAATTAAGGGAAAATAGAGTTCCGTAGGATTTAGGTTTTCTCCTCCCATCACTCACTTCCTTGATCCACCTCTCTGATACGCCTTTCCATGGTGCCCGTATTGGATGTCAAGCTTGTGGTAAAACAACTTCAAATGGAGCACGAGGTGTGGATTAAAGATCGCAAAATTAGAAGGAGATCGAGCTTTGACCAAAGGAATTGAGTGGCTAAAGAAACGCATCCTACCCCCAGAAAGTCAAAGTGGAGTGAGTTGGCAAGGTAGCAGACCTTTCCAATTATCACTTTATCTCCGGTTTTCATTGGTCTTTCTGGAAAGCGCTGATTCTTGGACGCCCAGACAGGCGAATCGCACCAGGAAGAAACTTGCTTGGAGGATAGTTTCCATGTCAGGAAGGTACCCAGGATGCATTTGATGCCTCTGCTTCGTTACTGAGCCAATGGACAAAAGTCAGGTCGTGGAAGCCTAAAAGGTTTGAGACAGTTTCGAGAGCCCCCTCCCCCCATAAGTCAATATCTCACTCCCGTGGTGGTCAAATGTGACCCCAACCAACAACGGTGTTCAATCACTCCTGAAGGACGCCTTCGGAGGTGGATGAGATGGCGTGACAACAAGGTCGTGACACCTTGACAGATTTTATCGTATTTACATCCATCCACCAGTGCATCATATAAGACAGCGTTGGTAACCATTTAATTCAACAGCTAGTCGAAACCGACTTACTGGATTTTAATATCTTCGTGAATGGTAGTACTGCGCTACTTTGTGTCTCGCTGAGGGGATTGAATGACACCTGTGTTGTGTTGCAGCCCGTGAGGTGGAAACCACCACGATAGAGGTTGTGATTGACGCCTTACGGACAAGACGCGCATCCCGTCCGGTGGTCCTAGAGTTCTGCAGCATTCGTGTAGGCATCCCAGCGAGGCATAGACATTACCTGAAGTCTACTACTGTTGCGAGTGGATGCTTGTGTCTGGCACACGAGGACTGGAGACACGACTGCAACCTTGAAGAATGAACGGTGCATCCGGTTGGACTCAAACGGTTTGCACTCCACACCCACGTCAACGCCTCGGCCATAATGACCGCCTAACCACCTAATTGGTCAAGAGCACGCCCAGCATTACCCACCAATCAGATGACGAAGTCTCCGCACCACGAACCAATCAACTGCGCCGCTCCTAACAATTTGAAAACGTAACTTCACAACTGGCGCTCGGGGGGCCACAACAATCGCCTTCCACAAACCCCACCCCCAACGAAACAGTAGAAATGTGACACCTTAAATATCGGTAGGGCCATGAGGACATTATTTACAGACGGACAGGAAGAATGGATAGACTGACAAATGTGACTAGATGGAGAGATAAGGTAATAAGAATCTTGACAGAAAGGACAGGTTTTAGGTAGGAGGTAAAATTTCATCAGTTTCTTTTTTCCAGCTCTTATTTTTTCGCCTTGCTTTTATCTTTTTTTGGTGGAATGTCGGGACATTGTCATGTCGAGTGAGGCCCTCCTCCCCCGCCTCTACCGAGTAGACACCGCAGTCTCCGCTTTCCAGTCGCGGGAGAAGTCGTCTGAATTGCCATTTTTTTACAGAAAAAAAAGACGTAGATGATTTGTGTCCCAAGAATAAAAAGGGTTAAAGAAGCAAGAAATCTTGTTTGAGCAGGCCTTTTCTGAAGGTTGAAAAGCAGAAAGATTTAATTAAAGCGACTGATAGCGCAGGCGCATTATCAGCAATGCGGGTACTTCATGATACGGGCTCTGCGGCAACTAGGTCCGCAACCCTACTGCGTAAAAAAGGTTACCGTTTGGCTACTAATTCAAAAGTAGCTCGGAGAAGACGTCTAAAATGGACCGCTCACCAAAAGTTGTATCGCGGTAAGACTGGATCTAAGTGAGTTTTAGGTATCCAAAAGAGAGGAAGCTGTCAAAGCTGCTAACAGCTAGCATAAACTGAGGAGTCATTTGATAACTCAGATGAGTAAATCACGATGTCACATATGTGTGACACCAGCGGGTAAATAAATGGTGCAACACGGAGCAGAAAGCATTGACCCACCTTGAGGAGGGTACCATCAGTGCATCCCCACAATGGAGTTGACGGGGAAGAGATAACTTCGGATCCACCGAAACAGACAAGATGCATGAATCGGTGGAGGGATGAGCAAATGAAAAAACTACTTCCAGATCAACACACTGCCTTATCACAGCCATCAGACGCACACTTAAGAGCTAGTTCAACCACCAAATTCTTCAATATGACTCACTTGCTGAGGCAAAGAGATTCTGCGAGTCGACCAGCACTGCAAGGTCTGAGAGGATCTTCTGCAGTAAAGAACTTTCCATCAGCTCGGCAGTGGGTAGAGGGGGCTGGCAAATGGGGTAGTCGTGGAAGTCGCGGTGGAGTCGAAAGACCATACTGCAGAAACAGAAACGGAGGACAAAGACACGGAGGAAATCCACAAAGAGGAATTGGTGCATTCCCGGATCTGAAATGCAGCAAAATGGAGGTGAGAAGATGTAATCGGGGCCGACTCGGCATAGGAACTAATGACAAATGGCCCAAGTTGATGGTTAACCAGGAAAGAAGGGTCAAAGAGTGACTGCAAGGGTGGGAACGAGTCAATAAATGGATGGAGCAAACTCACCTAAATGCCTTGCCCTGAATAAAATCCGAAAACATTCGCCCATGAAAGAGTCCACCAAGGCCTGTGCTCTCTCCCATGTCTTCAAACTGATGGATTTGAGCCCGCAGACGTGTAGATACGCCGTCAGCGGACAGTGCAGAAAAAGGGTGAATAGATTGCCTTTTCGACGCTCGTTATCGAAGATGGTGGGAAGAGTGTCAGGTGAGAGTAAAGCAACCAATGGTTGGCCGAAAAGACTTTGGAAGTTCTGTTGGAAAGACGCAAAAGTGGATTAGATGGAGTCAACTTTTCCTCTGCCTTTCAACTTCTGGACGTACCTTGAAAGCGCTACTGTTGTCGCTGTCAATTATGAGGAAGAGGGGCTTACGAGTGTAGGCGTAGAGGTCGCCAGGGTGAATGCTGAAGAAAGAAAGGCCGGAATTAGTTAAGGATGCAAATGCAGCACATTTACCGGCGTGTACTGTCAAGTGATTAAAGGAAAGAGCGAATCAACAGATCCGTGGTAGAAAAATTGACGCGGACGACTAGCAGGTGCAGACGTGGAGACGGGCGCTGAAGGCGGCATGAGGAAATAGTCTGCGCCCTCAGGATATGGATTTTGGAAATAGATGGGAGGATGAATGCGGGATGAACGGGTGGATAGGCACATAAGCCTGATGCACAAGAACACCTACCAATGCGGCTCCCGAGCGTGACCTTTGAACCGCGATTTCACTACAGAGGTAGACTCCCGTTGGGCATTTGTCACAACACCACCAACCTCGTAGCCGCTGCCTCGCAAGTCTACAATCAAATCCAGTCAGGTCAGGTCTTTCAGCCACGCACAGCAGTCACCTTGGTCACCTAGCCCCCTATAGGTGAGTTCGAGGTGGTAACTACTAAATGATAGGTTTTTGAAGAAAAAATTAACGACACTGAATCGAAGTGAAAGCAATCTGCTCTAAAATTACGGGCGCAACCCGTTGTTGCCAGGATAGTAACGGAGGAAGGGTAGGTTGATAAAGCCCACAGTGGGGTCACGATCTCGGTACGCCCCGTGAAGGAAATTAAGTCACATAGCAACCCGATAAATCGAGGTCACTTCACGTTAGTCAGGTAAAGGCAATGCTAGAGAGGATCATGGATCGCAACGCGCGGCATAGTAACAAGCACGTAGCCACGCCAAGGCACGAACTAGCTGCCATAGCAACGGATGGCTCCTACCCCCTTCACTCCACCTTCTGTCAAGAGCACTGGACGCGCGGAGCCCCTGGCCCACAAAACTAAGACTCAACGGAACAGCATAGCAACCAACTGGTGAAGACGCCATAGCAACCGAGGCGCGTAGGTGTGTTTGTGTGCCACCCTCGCAATGGCATCATTCATCAACGAAAAAACAACGAGGCGACAAAAGGCATTCACAAATGACGAATCCGAATTTCAATGTAAACGAACTTGTCCAAACCCGCAGTGAGGTAGAGCATGACGGCAAATTGGAATGAGTAGCCCATTCCCCATTGCTGATATGACTGCTTTATGCTTTTCATGTGAAGTTAAAGACCTTCTACTTCGAAAGTACACTCACGAAACAGTCCATTCCTTCAGTTACTTTCGGTCGACGCAAAGATGCAACATTCACTTTCGAGTTAGTTGTCGAGTGCGTTAACAGAATTTCGAGTGAAGAGCTGACCACCGAAACAATGGCACCGTAGAACCGAACAATTCTACCGCTGCAGAGAAGACAATGGAATAACTACTGCGACACGATTTTCCGCAAGTACTCATAATCCACCGAAGGTATGCTACATACTCATGATGCCAGACGCAGGGAAGGAAATCGGAACGTCACGTATATGTGACGTCGACTGTAAGGATATTAAACGTCTTTAACACCAATAAAAGGTCCGATTTAATGGACAAAACTTTAGAACAGGCGCAAAAAACACGACAATAGTACCATGATGATAGCTTAAATCCCCAAAATCCGATAAGCGCTCAAATTAGAATTGCGTATGACATGGTGACTAAAAAATGGGGCTTACGATCATTCTGCGGTTTACTGACTGATCTCAGGCCATCAGCAGAAAGGTAGAGAAGGAGCACTCCATCAGCTGGTAGATCCTTGAATCCCGCAGCCATGTAGCAATTGAACTGCGAGAAGGTCGGCTTGTAGAGAAGGTATTTGTGCGGATTTTTACATTTTCGTTCGCCAGGGGCAACAACTCCAGTCACAGGGGCATCACAGTCATCGCCATTTTCGAGGCTTCTTTGCGGCCGCAGACCGACAGTTGTGTTACCGAAGTTGTCCTGAGGATCGCGCTCTACACACTGGAGGATGCGGAACATGTCAAGAGTGATCTCGCTGAATCGGATTTGTTCAAAGCAATTGCCGATGATAATGATCTCGGAGAGCTGCAGAGGTTTTATTCCGCCACTGTGAGCGATGGATTTTTCAAACCCAGGACAGTTGAACTGCGTTAACCGATTGGTGATCACGACGGGAGTCGAGTCACCGCTAAGAACGGTGCAGACATCATCCGCGTCAATAAAGTCCTCGATCTCCTGAACAACATTTTTCCACTCGGTGTGTTCGACCAAATCAAAGGATTCAGTGTAATTATTAATTTGGTTGGATAACTCCTAAATGAACAGGAGGATTACTGAGCAGTCAACACTACCTTGATGAGATCCCGGACGGCACTAACCCTCTTCAACAAGAGGCAGACGATGATAAATCGGGCATAGTAGCGAAGCTTTTTAACAGCCTGTTCGGAACGATTCTCCTTACTAATGTGAGCAAAGTACTTGCGTTCTCGTATGGCGGTGAAAAAAGAGGAGGCCTCCATGAGGTACTCAGTATCGCTGGTCCTAAGACTGAGGAGGAATTGGAGGTAAACTTTAGCGAATTGAGGTGCATACTAGAAATGGTAATAGAGCTGGCCGATCTTGGAAGCGATTTCACCGATCTGCCAACGCGTCAATCCATACATTTCGTCAAGTACAGCACGATGCAAGCGTTGGAATTTCCAAAGCTTTGTATAAACATCAAAAGTCCGACCAAAATAGGTCTGCCATTGTTTGTGCCCATACTGTGGGAGGTCCCTTAAAGGACATCAAAAACAAATAAGGAAATTATTGCGACACAATTCAGGAGAGCATAAAACACACGAAATAAACGTGAAATGTTGGGAAAAGTTGAACAAAAATGTTAACCCCAAAAGAACTAAATCCAGGCCTAAAAACATCCCAGTAATTAATAAACAAAATCTGGGAAGAAAAAAGGATTATGCACGCAAAAACCCAGAACAAGAACTAATTTTAAAAAACAATTCGGCGCTAATGTCGCAAGGGAGACCTACCTCAGGCCATTAAAAAGCTGTTTCGATTTTTCCAAAAGATGGCAAAATTCGGACACAACCATTCTCTTGGATTCTATTTCGTCTGGAGAAAAGACACCTTTCTCTTGCAGCAAACGCTCGACCGAGGCCATGAAATTCGAAAAGTGTGGTAAGGCTTTAAATTAAGTTTTGTGGATAACTCAAACAAAAATATTACGGAAGATAGGGCGTGAACCTTATGATACATACCGTTAAAGCTAGTTTTGAGCGCTTATTAAAGTAATAATTTGTATTAAATTGCCTGATTTTTTAACACGTATTAGCATCAATTTAAAATAAGACCATGAATTAAGCTTTAGTAGTTCCTTCACTTCTTTGACTTACCGGTTTTTAAATCATTACCTTTTTAGGCACTTCAGACTAATTTGCACTCATTTGCGACTTAATGAGCGATATGCAATTAGCCAGCATCCGCCAGGAGATAAAGGACCATAAAATGGCTTCGCTTTTCCTTGGCTAAGTGCTGTGATACGCACTTGCTCGAATACGCATTTTGGTGGCAAATAACCAAATTACAACTATGAAGTGACTATGTAGGCGTCACAGTTTCCGGAGAGGAGGTGAGCGCAAAGCATCGGTGATTTTGAGACCAATAACACGGAACCAATACAGCACGGCTCTCTGGTATCCACGCTGTCAAAAAGATATTCAAAAGTCTCTATCCTTCAGAATATTGTAATGTACCGCTGCTGCTCGGATGGCATCTATGAAGGAATGTTGCATTATATCAAGTACAAAAGATCTAAAATCAATGTCATAAATTCAATATAAGACGCATGCCACTGTTTGCCTTACTATTTCAAAAAAAATGCCCAAATCAATATTGTTTCTGCCTCCTATTGCAGGACAAAACTTTTGAAACCATGGCAAATCAGAGTCCACGCACCAATGCTCCATTTCGGGAGAATGCATTCAAACTTTGCTGACTAGCATAACTTTCAAATCCATTCTGATCGACCAATCAGCCCAGGGGTAGCCGGTGGGTCGATATTTTACTGTTGTACATTTGTCTAAGAAACGACTACGCGCCCCGTGCCCTTTCACCCACGTTAGCTAGACGGATGCTCTTCGGCCTTGCCACTGTGAAAAATGCCTTTGACAACGCTGCCGATGGCAAGCACTACCTCAACCATGACGACCTGGAGGTGTTCTTCATCGAACTCTTCGGTCAGCGACCATCCCAGCGTCTACTGACACAAATTTGCGACGCTTTCGACGTCAGATCGGCCGACACTCCAGTGGGTGTTTCTCTGCCCAAAATTATAGGCTTTTTAAAGGACGAATTGAGCTGCAATCTGGATTCCCAGGAGGGCCCGAGGGATGAAGAATATCTAGCTCTATTTCAGGCACTTGACTCCAGAGGCAGCAACTTTATCACTCTTAAAGATTTGGTTGGAAAAGCAAATTGTCGAGTTTTGCGAGGTTGTCTGCGCTTTGCGTTTAGGTTATTTGACAGCGATGGCGATGGACGAGTCTCATATCGCGACTTCATCGAGGGTATTCAAGCGGGGCGAACAGCGCAATCCTTTGGACTTTAGCCATTTTATTAATTGCGGTTCATTTGTACGATTCCTTCCTTCTAACTAATTGTTTATCACTTTTTTTTTCGAAAATAGAGATACTCATTCCATTTAATCGCGTGCTTCCTCAACGATTTGTGAATTATTGGTTGCCATTTGTGAATTCTCAAAATCTTACTGATCGAGTCATTCTATGAATGCCTGAGTGAACACATGTTGTGTCCACTTGCCGCTTATGTACGTAAATCTCCCTCCCGGCTCTTATAGCGCTCCGGCTTGGAAGATTACCGGAGCCGAAACTTGATAGGTGGATGCAGGGCCTCACGCTATTTTCATTGGCTAAGCGAAAGCCATTCAGGTGACGGCATTTGCCAGAAAATGTACATTCGGAGGCGCCAAACCCCTCCACCACACAGTGATTGGGTGCTTCCACTGAAATCCTTCTCCTATTAGTTAATACTGCACGAGCAGGAGGAGGGGCCTTGGAGCCTCCCTGCAGTGCTGCCGGGATTTCCATCCTCTATTTTATTCACCTAATACTTGCGTGGACATAAAGAAAGGGGGTTGTTTCAGTGGTTATTTAATAAATTTTTCATCTAAGTGTAGTAAATATACTACCTATCTGTACTACTTGCAAATAGACGTAGAACCAACACATCGAGTGAAGGAGGCAGAAAACCTCGCAAGACTTATCAATGCAAATGTAAATTAGCAGTATGCCTCATATCCGGACGCCATCAAAGGTGGTCGAAAAGTCGTGTCAGAATTAAGAATACCCCAGAGTGCGGAACGGATGGCCCAAGGCGTCGAATGCATGCCGACAAAAAGGTGGACTACCTAATTGTTAATTGTAACAGGCTCGGTCGGGGGGACAATCAAAAGGCATTCCGCCAAATGACAGTGACGCAAGCTGCAGTACTGTTAGTGCATGCATGTTTTGCACAGATCAAACTCGCCAAACAGGCGCCAGCGCACATGCACACAAATATAAAGCAAGTACACTATAGCAGGGATGGGGTGGTACATACCTTAAAGGCGTTAAGTGAATGTGGCATTGTGGGTGGGTACCGGTGGTACTTTCATTCGCATGCGGAAAGTTAGAAGGCCAAAGCCGTTGCTTATCAAAACAATTTCCTACCGAGAGCCCTCTTCAATGGATACGCAAACAGTTTTGCGGGAAGATTCCGTGTCTTCCAAAGCGCGGCATGTTTACCAAGACTTTATGATACGAGAGTCGAAAACAAAAAAAAGTCAACAGATGGAGGTGCACCTAGGCTTTACAATGTATGCAAGTACAAGTTCCCACAAACTGCTGAGGAGCACACAGACTTTTACGGTCTCCTTAAATGTTCATTAAAAGCAATGTCTGCAAATAAAGCCCCACGATTGTGGCACAAGTCTCTTCTACTACTCACACTCTTCAAAACACCCACTTTGCCTTCCAAAAGCCTTAAGCACCAAATCTTCTCCATATAATACTGATTGGCATTAAACGGAATAGCTGCAGAGATCAGAGCAGATACCACTTTCCTGGCCAATCGATCCCAATTGCTCATAAACCTTAGGGAACAAAAGAGCAGGCCTATCAAGAAGTCAAAAAGACGACTTATTTGGGTACTATTACACTAAGCAAAAAAAGACGTGGAAAAGCCAAAAAAGGTTTACGATTCTTACAAAATATGGCGCCTACTGAGGACTGGGGAGGTAGGGAATCTCCGACGGCCGGTCAAATGTAACCGGCTCTCCCTTTTAATCGGGTGAAGGCATCACCTTGAGTCGTTCGAAAGCCGCCTTTTCCAAAGACTCCCTAGAATTTAAAAAAAAGTGAAAAAAAAACCCACGGAAAAGGAAATAAAGTAGTTGAATAAGAAAACAAACCGATGGTCAGGATGTGCTATTTTAATTAGTGCGTGGGCCCTCTGACGTAGATTGCGTCCGAACAGGTAGGCAATTCCGTACTCCGTCACGATGTAGTGGACGTGTGCGCGAGTTGTGACGATTCCGCCGCCCTCCTTCAAGTAGGGTACAATTTTCGACTCCCCCTTCGCGGTAACCGATGGCAATGCGATGATGGGTTTACCCTCCCCATCAGTCGATATCGCCGCACCTCGAATAAAGTCCACCTGACCACCGACGCCTGAGAAGATGCGTATAGAACAGGGTTCTAGGATCTTACCAGAATAAATTCGCGATCCAATAGAATCAGACACCACCTGGCCGGTGAGGTCGACCTCAATGCACGAGTTAATCGCCATTGGGCGGGGATTTTGAGCGATAATGACAGGTGAGTTGACCCAGGCAATATCGCACATATCCACAAAAGGATTGTTGTCGAGGAAATCAAAACACTTCTTAGTACCGATAACAAAGCTGGTGACAATCTTTCCAGGGCGCATCTTCTTCATGGAATTCGTGATCACACCGAGTTTCACTAAGTCAACAAGTCGGTCGGAGAACATCTCCGTATGTACACCGAGGTGTTGGTGACTAGTTAGTTGAGACAAAACAGCATCCGGAATTGATCCAATGCCTGAGAATACGGAAGAGAAATGGGTAAAAGAAAAGCTAGGTAGAGCAAAAGAGACACTCTTTAAGAGACTTATATTTACCCATCTGCATTGTAGCGCCGTCAGGAACTAGCTCTTCGGCAATATACTTTCCAATTTGCTGTTCAACATCAGTGATTTTTCGTGTCTTCGTCTCGTGCAGAGGTTGTGGTCCATGCATAAGAACACCGATATTGCTCACATGAATGCTGGCATCACCACGAGTTAGTGGCATATGGGGATTAACTTGACCTAAGCACAAAAAGTAAGCTAAAACGACGAGAAACACACCGACAATGAATTTGGCATTCTGAATGGCAGATCGGGTTACGTCTACACTGGGTCCAAGGGAGCAAAATCCGTGTCGATCTGGAGGCGTAATGCTAACAATGGCAAGATCTAATTCCACGTGTTTGCGACGAAAGAGAAGAGGAATTTCACTGAGAAATATCGGCGTGAAATCAGCCCGACCCTCATTAATTGCCTGACGGCAGTTGCTACCTGTTTGGGATCTTGATTATTTTCAGGAATAGGACGTACCGGTAAAAAGGGAATTTGTTCGAAAATGACCAACACATTCCGGGTCGTTAAACGGGAATGGACCCTCGGTATGAATATGGAGCAATTGAACATCTTTAATCCCTCTACTCATGACGTATTGATGAAGTTCTTTGACAAGAAGAGAAGGAGTGGCGGCACCTCCATGAACAAAAACCTTAGCTCCGTCTTTCAAGTGGCTGAAAGCGTCCTCGCCAGAAGTAGCCCACCGGGGAAAACGATCGGGAATTGGGGCAAAAGGCTCATGAGCACCCTCAATGTAGTAATAGCATTTTGATGTTGTGCAAATGTTACGCCGAAACGAAGGGACTGAGCAGACCTTAACTAGGTACTTCCGACTAGCAAGCGCTAAACTAGATGCCATCGTCTCGACCAACTGAAGCGTGCGCCCACGATGCCACTCCGATTGGCTAGTACACAATGAACTTGCCGACAAAGTCCATGTATGATTCAAAACGGGATTTAACAAAACAAACTTACAAAACGTTAAAAAGCAAGATCATGTGCTATTCCACAAATTCACTGCCTAAGACGCAAGGTTTTTGTTTCGCAAGCAGCACAAAATAGAAACCAAAACACATATTTTTCTTTTTGCACAATATTTAAACTTTTCAGTGTACATAATTTAATTGCAGTTGCTATAAAAAAAGATGCTTGTTTAGCAACTTGCCATCTGTTTTGCGCCTAATTTTTATAGTTTTAGTTTTCCAATTATCTTTGGGCCGTTATTAATGCAAATTGTCAACCTTTCAAATGGATAAGTATGTAGTCGTTTCACTGATTGGCGAGGGAGCACATGGAGTCGTCCTCAAAGGCAGACATAAAGACGTATTTAGAAATACTTATGATATTGTGTGTAGTCGGGTGAACTAGTTGCTCTTAAAAAGATTCCTCTCCGTAAGTTGGAAGAAGGTATTCCGCACACAGCCATAAGGTATTTTTCCTCTTTTACTAACTGGAGTTCCTTAGAGAAATTAAGGCCTTGCAGCTAATGTCTTTTCATCCAAATATTGTTCGACTTCGTGAGGTATTTCCTCACGGAATGGGCTTTACACTTGTTTTTGACTACATGGTCACAGATTTGAGTGAAATTCTACGTTCTATCGAATCGCCCTTATGCGAGGGAAAAATAAAAGCCTACATGATTATGCTTCTTAGTGGAGTTGGCTTTCTACACTCAAATAGTATAATGCATCGAGTGGGTGTGTCTTTTTTTCCAACCGTTTTGTCGATAGGATCTCAAACCTGCTAACCTCTTAATTGACAGTAAGGGCGTCTTAAAAATAGCTGATTTTGGATTAGCGCGATTATTTTCAAGCAGCGAGAACAAACTTTACAGCCATCAAGTTGCTACTCGGTTTGTTACGGGCACCTTAACGTAACATCTCTAGGTGGTATCGAGCTCCAGAACTTCTCTATGGTGCAAAGCGGTACACTGAGAGCGTCGATTTATGGGCCGTAGGATGCATCCTTGGTGAATTATTTAATAACTCGCCATTATTTCCTGTAATTTCTTGTCGAAAGTTTCTCACCCCACTTATTAGGGTGACAATGATATAGAACAGTTGTGGTTTGTTATTCGAGTTTTGGGGACGCCTACTGAAAAAAACTGGCCAGTAAGTCTATTGTAAGGGATAACCCTCTTTTTTATTTTGTAGGGTGTAACTCAACTACCAGATTACAATAAAATCAGCTTCACACCTAGCGAGCCCGTGGCGTTAGAGGATATTGTATTGTCTGCCTCACCTTTGGCTCTCAATCTACTAAAGAAGTTTTTGTGTTATGACCAAAGTAGCCGAATCTCGGCACAAAAGGTAGTTTAATTTCCTTCTATTACAAAACTGACGCATTTTACTGATTGGATTTGGATTGTACTGCTCAGCGTCGTTTTTTTTAAAAATGACTTATTTTGCCCACCCAATCCGAGCTCCTGGTTATCTCTTTTACTACTTTCTCATTGTAGCTTAATCGCAAAATCCACTTTGCTTGTAATTTTAAGATTATTTAGTTCTAAGGCTTGGCAAATAGGCGTTGTCAGGAGTATGGGATCGCGTTCTTCTCCCCTCCCCGCGATATCCCATCCTAAAGCGCGGTATGAAAACCTCCCACGGGATAGATTCGCCGTACGAGAGTTCTGTATATTAGATCGTGTTTTAGTGTGACACAATTCCCTGCTTGTTAAACCCGCTAATCCTCACCGGCTTTCAACGGAGAGTGCATCCACTCGCTGTTTGAGCAGTATTCCATCAAACAGGCAGATCACATCCTCTGTCTCACACTCCAGTTTGTGCTTCTTCAGTTTTAAACAAGCATTAATCCCCCTTTGAATGTTAAACGTCTCCAGTTTACAGCACGCAGTCGTGGCCTCAAGAAGTGCCCATCTTCCCGCTCCTATTAAATGTTCCTTCCCCAACGTTTCCTCCAATTAAGAGGAAAAAGACCTTTTGAGGAAGAGGGTGTAATTTCGCAAGATCGCCAGGTCAATTCCACGTATCCAAATAGCTTAGAGACGTTTTTTTGCCTTCCCTTTAAAACGTGTTGATAGCACTTTATTAAACATTTTTAACAATTTTCGCTTATTATATTTCAGTAGAATCGTTTAAAAATATGCAGCGGCATGTTTATTTTCTAATGTATTTTTCACTTGAAAACTTCGCTTCTAACACTCATGTGCCTAATTTCTCTCCAAAACTCCCTAAACGTGTAAATTTTGTGGTTGTTTGTAGTTTTCCTGCCAATATTTTCCAAAAAATTATTATTAAAATTAAAAGTTTACTAAAGGGTAGGAGTGACGCAAAAAAAGTCTTAAAAACAAGAAGACATTTGTTAAATTATTTTAACATCTTTTACTTTAGGCTTTACTCCATGACTTTTTCCTGACAGAACCGCTTCCAGTAGATCACCGAGAGCTGCCGAAGCCCAGCACAAGACGAAGCGTTATAACCACGTTGGAAAGTTGTTTGAAAGCTCCACTCAGCACGTTACTCCCTCCAGCGACTTTCTTTGATGAGGCAGCTGAATATCTACACCATTTAGACAACCCAGATCCACAAAATTAGACCTTTTTTTCAAGTGCAGTAACGTCCTTTCAAAGGCTGCGATTTACGCTACAACTGGACTTTGATACTTGTTTATAGGTATAAATTGACGCTGTCGGTGAGTTTACCTCCTTTTCAGGATGGATATTGATAAATGAATTTTACGATGACAACACTGTGACTGCTAAAAAATAAGGGAACCTGTTAAAGCAGTTTGCTTTTATTACCGGTATGTGCCCTGCACTATTTGTTGGCGACAGTCACCTTCAGGCCTTAATTTATCAAACAGGCGCGTGAATATGATAGCTCTTCGTGGGCATGACAAGTACGTGAGTGATAAATGAGGTGACCGAAGGAGTTGGTGTAATCGTTTCGTGTGGGTAACCACGAAAATAACTCTCTTTGAAGGAACGGTACAATGTGTAAGGTGGTTTGGTACTGAGGATTTTAAGAAGGCGCATGTGACCACGAAACCCACTTGCAAAAGGGTATATTTGTTTGCAATGCGAAAACATCTTTATTCGATTCGAAATTATGACACTGATATACAATTTTTGATCAGTGAATACAAAAGACGCAGAGTTGCTGTCATCCTTCTTTACAACACCCAGTAAGAAAACGCAACGAGGCCTAAAAATTAGTGCCTGTTTAGCAATGAAAATAGCTAAGTTTAAAGAAAAAACAAAAAGTATGAGCACTCTTTCTAAAAAGTGCTACATTTCATCTGTTGCAACAAGCTTTACCATCTGCGCAATTATGAAATAATTTTACGCACAAGTTAATATTAACCAATTAACAAAACTCGAATATCCAGTGAGAACTTAACAAGTATAAATATTTTACCTGTCAGCAAAACTGCACTTAAAATATCTAAAAATTAATATTATTTAAAATTGACAAGTTAGGGCGCATTTTCTATAATTTTTGCAAATAACCTACATTTGGATGATAATCCATCCTCCATTTTCACTAAAATGTGCAACTTAACGCAAATGCAAAAAAATTTATTAAAATTTTAGAAAATTAACTTAAGTTTTTTGTGTGTGCTGCAAATAAGGCCGTTAAACCAAAAAGGTTATGCTTGTTTGAGTGTATCAACAATATTACTAAACTTGGCCAAAACTTTTACCAGAATTCAATGGTGTCTGGGCCGGTGTAGTTGAGGCTGATGCTAGAAATCAAAGTGAGCAATTTGTAAGTCAGAGTTTTTAAAATTTTAATTTGCCTTATTTAGTAGTTACTGTCTAAACGCAGAATTTGCAAGCTATTTCTTCACATAATCACAGAAGAAGTCAATTGTGCAAATTTTGAGGCTCATCGAAAAAGGAATGAATGGCGGTTTTACCAAAAGGGTCCGAAACGAGCTCTACAAAATAAAGTATGGTTTGACATTTGCAGACGTTAAGAGGGTTGGTCAATAGGGGTCCCAGGTTGTGAACTTACTCGTAGTTTTTACAGCAGGACTTGTCGTTTTTCCCTCCTCTTCACCTTCATGGGAAATCCGCATTGTTGGTTAAAGTCTTCTTAACAAAATAGGTTTTAAAAAGCATTTTTTGCTTTTTTTAGGATTTTTGTTTCCCTTTTTTGGGTAGCAGCTGCAGTGTTCGCCAAAATATGAATACATCGCATCAGAGTAATGATTTTGGTTTAGGGCATTAAAAAAAATATTTTGTAAACAAGAAACAGTCTAAACTTTTTACCTGCATTAATCTTTAAAAAATTTTTCCTTGGTCTTGCTAAAAGTTAAAATTTCCCAATATCATCAGAAAACAGTATTTTGAGCAGACTTCTAAGTTTTTACGTAATAAAAGGATTATCTTAGAAATTAGTGTCTTTAACTTACCAGCTAAAACTTTAATCAAAAGACAAAGAAAGAGGATTGTTTGTAGCAGGTTAGGGCTCATTTTTCTCGCTGGGGTCTGCTAAGAACTGCGCAGCAAGTCAGCACTGCCGACTACTTAAATACGTGAAAGAGCCTGCAACATATACCCAAATCGCTGCAAATGAACACATCTTCTATCTGCTCAAATGTTAGAATGATGTTGCTGATGCGTGTGAAATCTGACCAGGTAGAGTGGGAGAATATTTACGGCCCGGTCAGAATTTGTTGTTAGCGGGGATTTGAGAGATGTACGATTAAAGTGTGTACACATGCCTTGTTCGAACCTCAGCAGGTCGCGCTTGACGGTGTGACGACCCCATTCCTCAACAGCATTTAAAGCCATTTAAAAAAGGGTTTGGCAAAATATCTCACGCAGGATTCCGATGCCGGAATGTCCTCATCGGAATTCAAAAAAAGTAAGTTTGCACCCCCCCTAATCATTCATTCCGCGTCAAATTAAGCTAACTACAAACCTTCTGCACTGTGTGTGTGTCAGACTATCAAGTCGGTAAGCACATGAAAACATTCAAACAGCAGCTTCAGATGAAAATTCACTGAAAAGCGAAAACTTTTTACACATCTACAGCACATTTTTGACCAAGCAAATGTGAAGAACAAAAGTTCCTCGCAGATGGGTACGGTAAGTACGCATGTCCCTGAACAGTTAAAGCAATTTAGGCGTGCAAATCAAGTTAAGGGAAAGAGGCTTTACTTTTCAAAGGATTAAGTTCAAAAACAATGCCATGAATGCAGAGGAGCCACATCGACGTCGAGAAATTTGTTTAAATCTGTGCTGTAAATATTTTTGGTTCACTTAACAGTAAGATGGACAATAATTCCATCAAGTATCACAGCTAGGGGACGCTTTACTCAACACTGGAACTGTGTTTCACTTAGCCGAAGAGCATATATTCCCAAATCAAGACCATAAAAACCCATTAAGAAAACTATTTTTCCTGGTTATCTGCCCTTAAAACCATTATTTATTGTAGATCTCTTAGTGAGAGGACATTTTCCTATCAGTAAGCTTTGGAGCTGAACGTTGTTTTTTTAATCTTATACAATGCCGTCCGTTTAGTATATATTTTTGCATTTAATGGATATTAGGGACATTAGAATAAGTGCATATCTACCCAGTTTCATAGCCAGCTATTTCAGGAATCAAAGCAGGTAAAATATCTGTGAAGATACTCCCGATGTACATTTTGTGAAAGTTAAAAATTTTACCGCGTTTATTTCACCTAGTTTAATTGTAAAGTTGATTTAAATTATTTTCGTGTTTTCAAAGTTGTTTGCAAAGCTCTTCTAAGAGCCCCGATAATTCCTTTATCTTGTAATAAATCTTTCAGTTTTATTCATTTAAACAACTTATTTACGGGTCTTCAAACTCAATCTGAAACCATTTAGTAGCAGCAGATACCTCGCTTGTGTTTTACGGGAAATTTGCTATATTTCCATGCATAGACTTGACTATTTATCCATTAAATATCACTTTACATCGACTGATTTCGCTTCAAATAATCTCGTTTTAATTTGGGCGCGCATGTTGATTAGCCAAATTTGGACCTATAGGTACGGTTACCTTGTCTGACAGCCTCACTTTCTCGACATGTCCGGAATTGTGTGTTCTACCCATCGAAGTCTCTACAGTCTCATGCGTTTTTCTGTATTTGACCTTGTATTCCTCATAAATTTATCGTCCTTTCTACATTTTTTTGCTAAGATGCGTCGAAGTTTTCGTTGATGTTTTTTTTTTATTACTGACTTTTTAATGCTTCTGTTAGTGTGCATATTTTCCGAATAGTGGTCCACTAATTTTCCTTATCAGCCAATTGGTGTTTGATGCGGGCTTTTGTGAAATGCCTCCCTTTTTATTGTTCGACATCTGACATAATTTTGTACAAGTTATTCACTCATTGTTTTCGCTATTTAGCGTACTTGCTTTAACCCCCTTTATCATTTGCTTTTCCCACTTCGTTTTTTATGAGCCTGTTTTTATTGATTTCTCCGAAGTCATAACCTGCTGGTTCTGATGTTTAGGTTATTTAACAAATGGGAGCTTTTTTGGACAAGCCGAATACCCGGAAATCCTCAGACTCGGGAAAGGGTAATAATGTTGCTTATGGCGTCTCCAGTATGCAAGGCTGGCGAATGGAAATGGAAGACGCCCATGTAGCCAAGACCTCTCTTCCTGGAGAGCTGAAGACTTGGTGCTACTTCGGCGTCTTCGACGGCCACGCGGGCTCCCGTGTCTCGGAGTTGTGTTCCAAATACCTTCTTGACCACATCCTAAACACGCCAATTTTCAAAGAGCTAATTGCTTCTACTGAGAAGCATGGAGCTATTGAGGAAATAAAGGGGGGTATCGTTGCTGGGTTCATGGCCTTCGATGAATTCATCCTCAAGGACAGCCCTCAGGAGAAATCGGGTTCCACATCGGTTGTAGCGTTCGTCACACCGACACACTACTTCATTGCCAACTGTGGCGACTCCCGGGGTGTCCTCATTAAAAGTGGCAAGGTTGCATTCAGCACCGAGGATCACAAACCCATTAATCCGAAGGAACACAGACGAATCACTGACGCCGGTGGCCATGTCATCCTCTCTCGAGTCAATGGCTCGCTTGCCGTCTCACGGTGAGTCTACATCTGTCGTTTGAATTTCAAGAAATGCGCGAAATCACAAAACCTAGTATCCATTTCTGGGGTGTGTGTTTGTGCGTGAGATATTAGCTGCGTGCGTATTTCTTAGTGTGACTGTTTGTCTCTACATGTATGTACCACTATCAGTTACGTCACGGTAGTGTGCTCTTCATCCACGCATAGTTTATATGGCTTGGTGTCTCGTCTTTGAGCCAATGGAAAAGTCTTGCAATAGCCCACTTGTCTCTTCGTGCCATTTGTGCTGCATCTGTGCGCTGGGGAAGCAGGTGTATTATTAGTTACGCGTTGGATCCGTGGGGTGGAGGATTGGATTATGTGCTCCTGTGGGTGCATCACATGACGCCCACACTCCAGCTCATTCAGCAGTGGACCGAATGTTCACACACGGCTTAAGCGAGATTGACACACATGTACGCATAAAATATTCTAGGAGTGTGTGGGAGGGGTGCTAGGTACTTTAAATTGGCACTACATTTCGGTTTGTGTGTACGCAAGGACCCTAATTGGCTAAAAAACTCGAAACTGTGGCCAATTAGGAAGTAAATTATGGCTTCTATGTGTATTGGTGCTTTAGAATCCGGTTTTTAGGCGTTGGACAATCACCAATGTTTATTACGTTGGGGTCAGATGGTGTCAGCAAGTGAATTGGATGTTGATTGTGGGACAATTCTTCAGTGATTTAGAAATCACCCTCATCATTAAATTTACACAAAAGTGTGACCAATTCTACTACTGTTTGTTGGTAGATCCGTTCGGGGTCAGTGATTTTTGTCGCTTACTTTGCATCTAGTCATGGACGGCCTCTAAGCTGGTGCCTATTCATCTGGTGATGCACTCACTCGTGATTGGGGCTTTCGCCTGCGGCAAAAAAATTATCTGATTAACACTTCTGTAAACTCAAAATTTTGAGCTTGTGAGCGCCTCTGGTGTCCTATGTGTCGCAAATTCTCTCACGCCACTTCAGGTATGTGCGTACCGAATTTGCTGGCGTTTAGTTACGAGGTGGTATCTGAGTTTCTGCGTCCGCTGTAAGATAACCGAGCAGATTTTCGTCGCATTTTCTTGAGATTTGTTAGATATACACATTAAGGCTTGGCCATGTTCAGCACCGAGCACATACAGTCATGCCTTTTGGAGCTAAAAGAACCCCCCCCCCCGCTGATTCATTCCTCTCCTGCTTTTCATTGTCACTTGAATCTTATCCAGTCACGCGTTATTGTGACATTTGTGTATACTATCAGGCGACCAAAAAGTTGATGTGATTTTTTGGTATGGGTCAGTGCTATAACTTGTCATCACTCGTAGAGGCTTGTAAAATGCATGCGATTATTTATGTACGGGCTTGGCAAAGAATAAGTGTGACTCAATTGGCACAATTTGCTTCGTTGTAGCCTACTAATTTCCCCTCATTATTGTCGTTTCCTTGTGTTGCAAAATGCCGGTTGAGCCTGATAACTACAAATGGTGTTTGTCCACTTTGCAGACCAAGTACGAGGGTGCTGCAGGAGCGTTTTTCTTTCTCTGGAAAGTTAATTATATAGTAGTTGGAGAAGGTGATGGGATTCTGGCGGTGGAGCACTCTTCCTGATTAGAACGAAGAAGTTACGCGGTACTGCTCGCACGACAAAGTACTTGTCAACTGATGCGTCATTAACAGCTTTTAGCAATGCTTGACATGAACAATAACGCAACGACATGTTTACACTTATACCATCTGTGCACGTGGTGAAAGCTACCACGCAAATGGTTGTCATCTGCCACGTTTTAACGAATGGGGGTAGGCTTTGCATCACAGTCTCGCCACTTGCTGTGCGCCGCTTTTACCTGTATCAATATAAGGTGGTTTGGCTATTAGGCTTTTCGGTGACTAATTTGCGTTAAATGGGAGATGGCTTTTGTGTCTCTAGGGGAACCAGTGTTGGCAATAGTCACCTCCATAGATGTGGATCACGGGCCATCTCACCTCCTCGTGACTGTGCATGGTTTGTGTGGTGAACTGGAGACGGGATTACTCACCGGGAATTAATGGTGGCGGACATGATCCGTCAGTTTGATAATAGGCCTCTCGAATGATGCCCAAAAGCACTTTCTGCTGAGAACTATGCGTAACCTCACATCCAACTTTAGGATAGGTAGGAGGGAGAGAAAGATACTGCCTCGTCCACATCCCCCCCTTTTCTCTCCCCATTTCTTCGAGTGGTGATTATCATCTTTTTTGGCATTCGACAATCACATGACCGCATGCTGAATCGTGTAGACAGTTGGAAAATGAAGCGGAGGTGGCTAAAGCCAACTTCTTTTTGCTTCTAGTGATGGAAAATAAATCTTTTTCTACGACGCAGAATTCGCAACAAATTTACGGCTTTTGTTGGCTATTACTTCAATGGAAGTTATTCCACGAAACTTTTTATTTGCCACAAAAAAACCAAACAAAGTCATTTGCTTGTCGCGTTGGTTAAGGAAGACAGAAATCTTCGGACGCATCACTTAAGTGTTGTGTAATTCGTTCAGCACAGGTCTTACCTCTTTCCACACCATGTTACAGGTTTACACTTCTGACGTGAGTCTCCACGAATTTCACCATGAATGCCGGATGTCAATCCATTTAGACGTTATCATGGGAAGCTGAAGCGTTTTGGTCTTCTCGTGGCTTTTCTGATGAACTTGTGTCGAATTTGTCTGCTTTCGGATCTCAATCCTTAGGCAATTTTATCTTAGGTCAGGAAGGTGGCGTGTGTTCCTTCTACGCAGAACTGGGACATCCCTTGCGCAGGGGTTAAATCACAGAAGATGGAATATAAATGTCACCCTCTTGCATAGCTCTCCCCTTGACTTCTGTCATCTTCAGCTGTTACCTCCTCCCCTTCCCCTCATGCTGGTAACCAGTTTTGAGCTTCGAATGCTTTTCGCACCTGTTTGCCACTGACACTAATCACTGGACATCAGCAGCCATCTAACCCCATTTTGTTAACATTTTTAGTGCATTGGGCGACTTTGACTACAAGCAGATAAAGGGCCAATCTCCGGCCGATCAATTGGTCTCGCCTGAGCCCGACGTCACTGCGATTGCACGAGTAAAAGTGGAGGACGAGTTGCTTGTGCTGGCCTGTGACGGTGTCTGGGATGTCTTCAGCAATGACCAACTCTGTGAGTACCTCATCCATCGGCTCAAGTGTTCCTGCTCCCTCTCCGAAGCCTGCGAGGAGACCATCGATACTGCCCTCTTCAAAGTGAGTGAATCTCCCCTCTCCTCCAGTCTCCCATGATTTGAGTACCCCTTGAAGGACCATTTTGTGCTCTAATCCCACAAGTAGGGGGTCTTTGAATACTCATTCAGCTTTCTCTTTGGCCCTTTGAATGAGTGGAAGTACAGGTGGATCCCTGATCTCACTTGACAGATGAATGGGTGAATAAATCAATTGGAGAGTTGAATGAACGGGTCTGGATGACTGAGGCGATAGACGAACCCGAGGTGGACGTATGGATGAGTCTGTCACTTATCTGCAACTACAGCTACAGTATCCGTAGCCTGCTTGGTCTCAGCTCAAGTCTCCCTTGTCTGAGTCTCACTCTTGAAGGCGCATTTCCTACTGGTTAAATGAGGCGATCAGGCAGCCGGTATTTCCTCAACCATATCCACAGCTTCCACATTAGTTTCACGTTTGGCTTCCAGTGTAGAACGCAACTGATTAGTCATTCTGTATACTTGCTTTGCGTGCTATGGGGTCAATGGATTGACCTTAGGTGGAGATGGGTTAGCGACAAGTGGATGGAGGCGCCCATATTTGGGTGAATTCGCGATGGATAACTGTCACAATAGTGGATGGACAGCTGAATGACCTGAGCTGAAGTCAACAAATGAAGGGACTGCATAATATGAGCGGTACAGCGTAAAAAAGGCGTATTTGGAAGTAATGAGGCAGTTGAGTGTATGCATCGATGACTCAGGGAGTGGCCAGATGGGTGTATCCACTCCTCGCTTTCACTCTGGCGGTTTTCAGCCAGCTTAACTCCTCCCCACTAACCCTCTACCGCCTTGACGCGTGACTAGGTCATATTTAGATGAAAATACACTGCTAGAATGGCCTTTTTTTCACTCACACCACTGAAAAATGTACTTTTCGTTTGTGCTGCACGTGTTACCAACCCCTCAGATTTTCACAGTACCATCCGCCCACTTTTTATCTCTGCGCTTGGAGTGCATGTGAGTGGAAAGGCTGTCGACCTACTTCAGACGCAGGGTATCGACAAAGCGAGACTGAGCGCACATGCTGTTGTATGTGCCACCCAGGATTCAGACACAGCGCCTTTATACCGTTCTACTACTCCTGTTGAATCAGTGGTGCGGTTCTCCCTATGATTTGTCTAGCCAAGTAGCTTCTAGTCTGCCGCATCATTGCCTGGAAGGTTACCAGTACCACTGAACCATTCTAGAGCAATCAGATCTGAAATAGTGTCTTGTTGCGTTCACTGTTTCTTGGATGCATTCGGCTGGATTAAATGACAGCCATCCAAAGCTGTTGTTGAACTGGAAACGAAATCCTCACTGTTGGAGTTGTCACTATCGGGCGTATTTCGGAGTGTTTGCGACATTCAAATGTCCCATTGCTAGGTGACAGAATCGCCCATCGCCGTCGTCGCTTTGCTTGTCACTGTTGCCTGTCCCTATGACACGTGTGCCGGCCGTAAGGATTAGTTAGGGGTCATACTTGTCTTGTCGTCTACTGTCACGAATGCATCTCCCTTGTCCGCGTGTGTCTTTTTTATGTGTATGCATAAAATCCTCCGAATGAACTGTCTCTGAGGCTGGTAATTTAATGACATCTTCGTAGGCCGACAAAAAATTGCCATTTTCGAAGATTTTTACAATGAAGGAGGCGTTTTGTTTCATCACGCCGTTTTCACCGTTTAAAGGGTGTATATTAATGCCTCCGCCACCTGCGTCACACCCGTGTGACGGTGCGTAATAACCGGTCGCATCACGTTGTGTGTTGGAAATAGACTCGATTTACACTGTTGTTGGTCTGAGGAGTTGACTAGGTCAGTTCGACGGTGAACAGCAAAATATTCAGTCCATGGGGGTGCATTTTTCTCTGCGAACTTGTTACTTGTGGATGGACAGAGAGGAGCAAGATCCAATTCTTCTCTACGCCAAACTTGATGAAATGGAATGAGGATAGAGTTGCAGGCAAGCTGATGGATGAGGAGGGATCCGGGGTGGGTGGCTAGAGTGAATCGGAATCCACATCGCAAGTGGGTGTTTGAATTAGCGAATGGATGAATCTTTGGTGTCGATGGATAGATGATTCCTGATTTTCTACTCCCTCTTGAATGCATCCCTTTGCCATCGACCCGCCTTTTCATTTGTTTTTGTAGGGTAGCAGAGACAATATGACAATGCTGATAGTAGGTCTAGACAGCATGCCCACTCCGGACCCTGAAATGACTAAACTGGACAAGGAGCTCAATACCGCCATCCGTGAGATGATCGAAAGTGAGTTATTTATTCTTCTGCTGCTGTAGTCCTCTACGCCTCAAAATACCTCCAAAATTACGTCACTTTCTCGTAGTCTCACCACACACAAAAATGGAGCGCTCAACAAATTGCGTTTTTAGGAGGCCAAATTGGTGATGTTGCCGTACCTACGCAATTGACTAAAAGTAGGCTTTGAAGAGAGTGGGTTTAGAATGACGTTTGATGGCCTTTCCTTTCTTTTTTCTTTTTCAAATTTTTCCCTTTTTTGCCTTTATATTCAACCTGTCAATCAGACGTCATTGAGATGTACAAGGACACCGACCGATTTACCTCCTCTTCCATTAGCAACGTGATAGAAAATCGATCTCTCCCCAACTATCCCCCCGGTGGTTTGGTCACCAAGTGAGTCTTCCCTTGTCTTTCTTCTCTTCTTTGTGTTAATCGGACAGGAGACTGTTGGTGATGTCTCTAATTGCCCCTTTTAGACGCGCCCTGATCGAAAGCATCTGCTCTAGTCACCCCGAGGTCTCAGACTGGTGAGTTAGCCCTTTCACTAATCTCATTGGTTGGAATGTCATGCTAAGAATCTGTTTAACGGGTCTCCCTCTCTCGACTATCGGGTGAGTAGGAAGGCTTTCAAACACCAGAAAGTATCGTTAAAATTGTTAGAATCTCTCGCTCCGTCAATTTTCGATTGAGTAGGTGGCTCTTTCAAAATTCGCGGTGGTTCTCCTTCCCCAAGTTAAGCATTTCAAAAATGGTGGCTATTGCTCCCCACCCTTGAGTATTGGGTGCAGAAGACGGCCTCCAGATCCTTTGATTTCCAAAGGGGAGTTCGGGAGAACAGAGCATGGGTCGGCAACCTAGACAAGGAGTAGACCTACCCCCCTCATCTTTGCTGCGTTGAGTTATGCCTGCAACCGCCTCGTTTTATAGTCTCGAGACTTCTCATTTCTTATTCACACACCACGGTTACGACGCTGTACTGGAGGTCGGTGAAGATAAGTTGCAAAATTCTTCCCTGCACTCTCAATAGTCCAGAAACACTTTGTGGGTTGTTAGCCTAGTCTCTGAGTTTTAATTATTTTTGAAGGGAGGGATGCCTCTTTGTTGGAAATTCATCGAACACTTCCAGGCGTTTAGTCTCTTAGGTGTCCACCTCGTCGTGGAAGGGGTAGCTGGAATAATGCGACGTAGAAGTCGCCACACCACTGGCTGTTGGCAATTCATCTAGGAAGGTGTCTATGTTGGAGGAGGAACAGATTGTCTTCAAGCATTCCATAACTCATTCTTTACCTTTCCTTTCAGCATCAACATGGGCGGGTGAGTAATTCCAATGACCTTGACCTCCAGACATTCACAGGAGGTTGAGGTGTTGTCGGTCTTCTTTTACCCCTGTGTGTGTGTGTTCCCCCCGTTTTCCCTTTTCAGTGTGCCATCGCAATGACCGGACAGCGGCGCAGAGATGCCTCGTGATTTGTTCCATTCCCCTGCTCTGTCCTCCTCCCTGTTCAACCTTCTATCGCGTCCAATTACCCAAGCCCGATGTCGAAACTCCCTCCCCTCCCTCACGGTCTTTTACTCCTCGTTGGTGTGCTTTTCTTGTAAAATACGACGCACTCACGAGTGAACTCCACCTTTACTGCACGCACTGAACCATCTCCTGATTCTGTCTCTCACGCTTTCGCCGGGCAACTACAGCAGGAGAGACAAAGTCAAACGTCTCTTAATCTTCCTTCCCCCTTCCTTCCTGCCCCATCCCATCCTGTCCACCTACGCTTCCCCTGTCCAAATTCCCTTTCACCCGTGGGCCCCTCGCTCCACTTTCCCTCCAAAAACTGCTGTTTGCTCTTTTTGTGTAAAAAGCTAGAACCAGCTGAAAGATGATGATATACTCTGTGCGAGAGTGTTGTTTGTGTGTTGGGGGGGGAGGGGGGGCTCCGCTTTGGATGGTTCATTTTCTTTCTTATTTGTACTCTTCGGGTCATCCCACCGTCGGTAATTTTTGCAGTCGTGCGGTTTTGGGCGTCGCACACGCAGAAGAGGCTGTCGTGGCAAGTGACGGGTGTGGCTGACTCCTGTCCGCCTTCAATCAACTTGCCAACCGGATGTTGATGCGCATCTGTCAGTAGAAGGCTTCCAGTAGATCCTTCGACTAGTGAGTGGACAGCCTTCAAGGGCAGTCGTGCGCCTCTCAGTGACTATCCGATTGGTTGATGGTGTTCGATCCGCGACATAGCAGCTGCTCCTGTAAACTTTCGACTAACACTTCAAAGGGAGGTTAAGTTTTTGCAGGTGGATTTCATCAGGCAAGTCCACGGTATTCCAGATCCCTGTTTCTTACACATTGGTGAGGTCTAGACACGCGACTTCTCTCCGGAAACTGTTGAACTGTTCAGATTTCCTACCGATGCCAAGGCGCGGTAGACACGTCAATGGACCCCTCTAGTGGTGTGTTTACTTCCCTACCATCCATGAAATATGACGAAGGGCCAAGTCGACAAGGGAGATGTAGTCCCTCCTCCTTGGAAAGGCATTCCTTAACACCAGTTTCGTTTGAGGCAACTTCAAGCGCTCTCCATTGGGAGAAAGGAGGAAGGTCGTCAGGACTTTGTGCAACCCACAATTTGTCTGATTCCCTGACTCAGTCAGCCGTGCCACCTTCACGGCTGAGCGCTCCAGGTCCTCCGTAGTTGGTTTGGAAAGTGCTACTCATATCTATGAGTAGCAATGTTGAGGACAGAATACTATCGCTTTTCTCTTGTTGTGCTTTTAAGACTGCTCTTGGCCAATATTTTTTTTAAACGTCGAGGAGGCGCAGAAATGATAACGCTTACTTTGCATTCAAATTTCGGGGTAAAAAATAATGCCCCTCTGCTATTTTCTATTTTTTTATTTTTATCTTTTCAAAGTAATCGTGTCTACTTAAACAATTGAGTAAAAGCGAAGTTCGTGGAAATTAGTTGGAAGGTCGTTGAGGCTGCATGTCATGATAATAAGGTCAACATCCCAGAAATAAAACTAGAAAAACATGTTTGAACAAATTTCGAAGTAATTTTAACATTTAGTAATGGCTGCGGTGCTACTGAATTCATGCCAGTAGAACCTGTTAGTGTGGGAGGTCACAGTTTTGGAGTAGTCAACCTGTTGTCACTCAAAGAATGTGTAAAAGATGGCGGCCATTATGCCCCAGAAGATAGTTCCGAGCTTGGACTTTGAAGTACCTTCAGGATCGCATTGATTTTGAGTGCAGGTCACGTTGCCTTCGCAGCCGGAACAGCTAATGCCTTTGAGGTAAGGCTGTTCCGTTGACCAGTTGCCACTAAAAAGGGCACACTTGATTAATTTGGCTAAGGAATGGGTTTGGGAAGTGATATACTACCAATCGTAAGTCCATTTGTCAAGCTTGAAAGCAACTTCTAATTGACACTCCAAAATTAGCCATCAATCAAAATTGTGGAAAAGCTTTACCCAGGAGAGTAGAGGCAGAGGAGAGCACTTGAATTATTGCAGCCTGCCTTTGCACACCCCATTTCCCGACTATTTGCCCAAACCATCTACCGAATTAAAGGAAGAGGAGGTTTTTGTGGATGGATAAATGAATGGATGGACGGATGTGGGTCGGATACATCCAACATGGACGTTTTTTTCTCACCTTTTTATACTCTCCACAAATTACGCAACTTCCATCTTTGCTTGCGTTAAAATGGGCTTTTTGATGACCCCACGCCGTCGCCAGTTCTTCCACACTTGCCCTACCGTTCGTGCTCAATGCCAGGTTCCAGTTGTATCCCTTTATCTCCATTTTACTTATGTTCTTTGCATCGCATGATAGTAACTTTGAGGCTGCCTCCTGCTCAACTTCGATGGAATATTTCTAGAATTAATTCCGAGTTGAATATGGAAAATGTTCGTACCAAGAACATCATATTCGCAGCTGGTGGATCAACCTTGGAACGATGCTGGCGATGAAATTTTATCAACCACTGACGCTCTCCCAGTGTCAGATTGAACGGTTCTGCATTGGCGACAGAAGACATCAAGATGAAGAAACAAATCGCAAGGCCAGTTCCATCCATTCTGGAGGTATCTAAAAAACAATGTGGATCAGTGTTGAATGGTGCCGCGTTGACAAGGCGTCCCGCCCATCTCTTTCGACGAGAAGCGAGTCTGTAGAATCCGTCCTATCCCAAGCCACATTTGGAGATTCGAGATGTGGATTTGGGGTGAAGCAGTACCTCCCTCCCCTTTCCCACCTCATAAGGCGGCACAGTTTTACCGCCAAAATTTCATTTTCAGAGGGGGAGACAAACGCCCGGTGAGTTTTAATAGGCAGAAACGGGGGTCATTTTTGAGGTGTCACCTGGACTAACCGTCGCTTTCATGCAGTTCCTCGCCTCAAAAGGGATCACCTTTATTTACTTCGACTAAATCACTGCTAGCAACTTTTGGAAATCTTTCCTGCATCCCCATCAAGAAATCTTTAAAACTCAAAAATCAAGGAGGCTAACACATTAGTTTAATACAACTCAATGTAAATACCTTTTTATAGATTATAGACATAAAAGGCAATACCAATACAACGTACCAGTCTATTAAGACGTTAAATGCCTGCATTTGACCGAAGACTGTGATTTCGTTTGTGGTTGACCCTAGGCGACCGCAAATGGACCAATAAAATGGATGTACTTTTGTAGGTTCAATCAAGCCATCGATTGCCCCGAATCCTGGTTTGCGCCTGATAAATTTCTTCCAAATTTTTCTAATGCAGAAAATCAGTCCTGTTTTAGCTGCACAGCTCATTTCATCACGACACCTCAGTACTATACTACTTAATTTGTATAAAGTAGAACATTGTTAAACTCGCAACTGTAGTCGTGAAGTTGGACATAAATCCACCTAATTCTTCCACCAGCGCATGCAAGGCTTTCCGCAGCCTCTGAACAGTCGATCTTCGTCCACTGTGCTGCATCATTTTACACCGGAATTGCTCATTAGAAATGAACGCTACTCAATGCGTCTAAAATTGATCGTTTAGGAACTTTTAAATTTTTTGCTTGTTCTTTATTTCCTCAAGTTTATTTTTTTGCTATGTCTTGTCCCCATTTTTCATTTTTTGGTACGTAATAACGAGGAAGTTACTGAAGGGATATATCACTACACAATTTTGTAGAACAGTTGGGTGGAGGCACAATTGTGGTTAGACCAAACTCCATCCTGACTTTCAACATGCGTCTATCAAATTATCGCCAAATTCTTCTGTCAGGCCACGATGGTCTTTTATGTTTTATTAGCTCTTCCAAGCGACTCATGTGTGCATGTAAAGCAGCTGCTACTTAATTTTTAAAAGTAAATTGACCATAAATTTCAAAATTTTCCAACTGTAATAGGTTCTACACCTGATTTTTGACAACTTCTAGATTTTACTAAGAGATAACGCGAAATACACATCCCCACGCTCTTTGAATTCTTGTAATTGAGTCACTAAGGGATGAGTGAGATGAGAATTTGAGGTGTAGGTCCCTTGAATCCGTCACTAACGCGACAGAGGCTCTTGTTTCAGTCACCCCTGTTGCCTCGTAAGAATATAGAGCGAATCTTAAGACCAGGATGATTTTGACAAACTTGAAAAGAATGTTTCTTACGCACCCTTAGGTGGATCGGCCTTCAATATCCACCCTCTACACCTACACTCAAGCGGAGGATTTTCAACCTAGACATGTCTTAGAGGTGTGGTGTTCGAAATCAACCACTTCATTTGGTCTAAACCACCTTCCTTGAAACCGTGCCATAGGGCTCGGGAGGTATCACTAGGGCATCACAGATAGGCTGTGAAGCAGTGATGAGTCTTGCACCCTCTCGTAAAAAGGGCATACGTTTTCTAGACCTCTGCCTTTGGAGTGTTGGGAGGATTGCGAGTAGATCATCTGTCGTTGACGCATAAAAGGGCCATAAGTCAGTCTTTTGGTCGGTCGCTAACCTGTGAAGACTATTGTCATCTGCTAATGCATGACAGATGGAACGCGCTAGCTTAGCAACTCCCACCAGCCTCCCCAGGCCATTCAAATAATGTGGGGATGTAAACGAGTCGTCTTATCATCATGCACGTTGTGTATGACAGTGCTAATAGCAACGCAAAAGTCTTTGAAACTCCCTAGCTGACAGGATTGACCGCCACTTTAGCTCATCAGGGTAGAGATCAAGTGATCGGAAATGTAAGCAGAGGCGGGTGATCATGTGTAACCCTAGTGATGGCAGTCCAGGCCAATGCACACTCATTCAAGCGCGTAAACACTCGCAGGCATTTGCCAAGTTTCCACAAGTGACAACAACACGTCGTGGCAGACAGGTGTACCCAAAAAAAACGCATCCAATGTTTTAACTACCTGACAGAGCCTCATAGACAACGTAGAAAAATAGAGGCTTCAGGGGAAATTTGACCAAAGAGCACACCGGCTATCTTGCTCCGGCGTCGTGACAAGGAAGACAAGGCGCTGGCGACTGACATGACCGGGAATCGGTGAGAAATCGAGGCAATGTCCGTACCTTCCTGGCAGGACCCACTACCAAGCAGACCTTCCACATGATCGTTGATAGTTTGGCACCCCTTCGACAGGGGAATGATAAGTGCTCCCAGATGTTATGAAAGCAGTCTCCAGTGTTGAAGTGTCGCTATGCCAGTCACAAATTAACCTGGTCGTCGCTTTTTCCCCTCTCCCCGGCTCTGTGGGATTGAAGACAGCCCGGACACGCCCAAACCGATGGAGGGAGCTGTGAAATTCCCGTCTGCCTGTCTGTCTCACCATCCCCACCCCAGGCCAGTCATAACTACCACCACTTGGCCGAAGCTACACCGCACGCGTGCGTGCGTGTGTATACATGAATGATGTCAACTCGCGGAGGGATTGGTCGCTACACCGGTGAATGCGTCATGCCACTGCACAACCTGTCTGTCCGCGCACCTGAAGTTCACTTTGAATGGACCAATAAGAGGTCGAGTGAGTCAGGCCTCGCCTACATCTACGGGTACGGACTGCCTCATTCACTACCTTTTGTTGTCCTCTCGTTCTCTGTGGCCTTCGTTTGTCTGTCGCGTTTGCGAATTCTTTGTGCTTTTTTTGTCCCTCACACACACAATGGGAGGCAGATCCTCCAAGGTTGTTATTACTCCGGAAGCTCAGAAAGTGGTTAGTTTGATACTCTTTCTTTCCCTTCTCCATTTTTCCCTTCCTCCCCGAGGGATGAAGTGTTTTGGTTACCGATTTATTCCCACGCTCTTGATTGATCTCTCCAGACACCTGCCGAACCGGAGGGAGTGATTACGCAGTTGAAGGAGGCTGAAGAGAATGGGAACGGTGAGAGCATTCCTCCGATTGATGGAGCTGTGGTTACAAGCGAACGGAATGGGGACTGTTCGACAGCAAATGTGACTGCTGCCACGCTTCCTGCAGTCGACGAGCAGGAGGAGCCAAAAGTGCGTCTTTTCGTCTATTTTTTTTTTAATTTCTTGACTGGTGGGTAGTTGGTGCCAAATTTTGCCCTTTCTGTGATCTAGTCGGCCCATAAAAAGTCTAACCCGATGCATTGGATTCAAAAGAAGATTTCTTTCAAGAAAACGAAGACTTTTAAGGCGACCGTCCAGGAGGAAATACCTGTCGAGGCTGCAACAGCGGATCAGCCTGCTCTAGAACCTGTTCAAGAGGAGAAGGTAAGAATACCCAGCTTTATGGCCCAGCTTCTCCTTGTTCTGTTCAAATCTCTCCATGTGCTGGTGCTCTGACATTTTCCAGCAAGAAAATCATCCAACTGGGAATGCTGAAGCTCAGTCGGAGGAGGTCCCAATGATTGATCAAGGCACTACCATCCCAGAGACCGGTGCAGAGTCATCAAATGAGCCTCTCGTAGAAATTTCTCCATCCTCGAATGGACTTCAGGAGAATATCGGTGAGGAAGAGTTTCTTGAGGAGCCGGAAGCATTCATGGAAGGGGAAAAGGAGAACTTTGCCTCTACGCCTGAAGTGAGTCTATGCCTTTACCACCAACGCGATAAGCTCTTCGCCAGGGTCCCTGACATTCCCTTCCTTCCTTAGAAGTTAGAAGAGGAGTCTAAGATGGAGCTGGGTCTAGTGGAAAAGCTTACCAATCTCGGAATTGACTCAGTTCAGTCACTTCAGTCCAACAGTGTGGACGTGCATGTCAACGGTGATGCTGCTGTCGCAGCCGCGGAGGAGAGCTAAACATCGCTTCCGTTTCAGCACTTACTCTGTACAATTGTTCTGCCATGGTAACGAGCCCCCGCCCACTCCCGTCCTGCATTTGATTTTACAACTGACAAAACGACTTTGCCATCGTGACTGAATGACTCGCATTTCCAAACTCATCTGTCACCGCCACCAACTCTGTAGTTATTCGTCTGACTTGTCACAGGTAATCTATCGCTCGGCTAACCTATCGGTCTGGTGGACTAACCTCCCCTACCCCCCAATGGTACTCACTGCGCTCTCGTCTCCAGGACCCCGCATTCCCTACGTCTTGTCGCATCTCGCTTACACAATCAACAAACTCGTGTCGAATTCCTATTTTCTTCTCTCTACGTCCCTTTCTCCTTTTTTTGGAAAGCATCCAATGGCACCTGATTTTGTCCCCTTTACTAGCCTAGGCTGCCCAGTCAGGTTGGTCAAATAATGTCTCGGTGGCCTGGGGTGTTGTCAAATGTCTGTGATTTTGCTTCAGTGCGAAATCTTGAAATTTGTCAAGGGGATCCTTCGCGAATTGTCCGCTTGTAGTGTCACGAAGACGCATTCAACGATAGGAGGACGGCTGATCTTTCACCACTACCAGGTCGGATTCTGATATGGTGTAGCACTGCGAAGAGGGTGGTTGGTAAAGTTTGGCTAGACTGGTGGTAGTCTGTCGTGGTTTCGGTGGCGGAGGTGCGATCCGGCGTCCTGCATCGGACGCGGACGTCAGTTGATCCATCAGGTGAGCAGAGAAAAGAGGTGGGGGCATGTTCCCTCTTTGCCTCGAAAGGGGTTCAGATGCGCGTCCCGGGGGGATTCGCTAGGCGGAAGTGGTTGACCCGCTTTTCGACTGCGGGTGGATGTAACGTTCGGAGGTTTGCGGCAGCCATGACGTCTCTCCCTTCGAATCGTCTGCTCTGGGAGTGGTAGTGCTGGTAGCATTGTGGATTTACACCTCTTCAATCATTTCATCGCTTCCCTTTGCCTCTAACCGTCCTGGGTCTCGGTCATGCCTCTGGGAGGGATGAGAGCCGCCAGGTAGCCGATGGTAGGTAAGGTGGTGGAGCATCCTACTGTGTGGCCGCCCAGTTTTTTGTGAACCGGCCTCCAGTGTCCGCACTCTCTGCTTACTTCTCCAAGCTAGGAGCACCTCAATCCACTTCCGCAAACCGAAAGGGGGAAGGTAAGAGAATTAAAGGATGGCGATCAAGAAATACGCCAATTGCTACTTCGATTTGCCTCCAAATGCTATGGAAGGCTGGATGGTATTCATTCTGGAAGGTAAGCTGACGGCTGGCGTACTTACCTCTGGAGGGATGTACAGGCGTCGTCCAGGAAAAAGAAAAAAAAAAGTGTCTTCAGATTTTCTTCATTACTTTCTTCCTCTCCAAGGCACCAATTCCGCCTTGAAGTTGTAGGAGGTCGTGATATGCAAAGCTTCATGATTTGGCATCCATGTTGAGAGACGGTAGGAAGACGAGGCATTAATCATGCACAGCGTCCAGGACCACGTGGGTGTGTGTGAGGGGATGATTAATTGTGTAAAAGGTGGGGAATAAACAAGGCGTTGGTGTTTACGTTGTCGTTTAGATTAGACATTGCACAGTTTTGCGTGCGGACACTGCAAAATAACACACATTCATTCACACATCCCCACTACATCCATCTCGCATCCATCCACCCATCCATCCAACCATCCATTCGTGACCATTTGTTCATCCTCCTTTTATGCAAACTTTTATCCATTCACCCACTCATTTCTCAATCCGTCTTCCACCCATTCACATATTCATCCATCCATCTCATATCCATTCACCCGTCCATTCATCTACTATCCACCTATTCGCCCATTAATCTCGTATCCATCCATTCATCGATCCACCCATCCCAGATCCATCCTATTATGCCGTTCACATCGCATAGCAATCGTCAGGAGGTGTCACGTCATTTGTTGTTCCCTCCGTCTCGTGATATTCAATCCCCTTGGCTTCCATTTCATTCTTATTTGCTGTCCCTTCCCCTACCTTTTGTGACGTCGCAAATGGAATATATATCAAGAATTTGCGAATAATTTTACAGCCTACAAAGCGTTTATAGTTTACTTTCTGTCACCGAATGACGCATCGCTGTACCTTGCACTATCACGTGGTTGTTAAGGCTTTTCAGCTGACAATTGCCTTCTGCCGTTGTTTGTGGAGGTAACCTGACAGAACTCAACACCTGCAGACACGTATAACTCGATACGACCTTGACTTTGTAAGGTGTCATTCCGCTTAGATACGTAAATAAGAAGAGCACCTCCGAATTCATTATCTGGTAAGCATGCTTTTCTCCTCCCTCCCTCCGCCCTTCCATCCCCTCTTCCTGTTTGACATTTGCTTAACTTATCTGAATAAAGGTGTACGTTGTGCCTACACAAAGCAAGAAATTGACAAATGACGTATCAGTCTACTTAACAACGATCCGAATTTATGAAGGAGCGCTTACAAACCCAGATCGAAACTAAGTATTATGCATTCTTGTGGTCCTCCCACCCACCCCCTTTCGCCCTCGATCCTCTTCCTCGAAAATTCCTGCTTTTTCCACGTCATTTTGTAGGCTAATTCACTTAGATAGGTTAGCTTTCATTATTTATTCGGCTTGGAAGCCGCCTGTGTAACTCACTCCCACTGTCGGCGCTTTGATCTGGACCTCCAAAGGGAACCAATCAGATGAGCGCTTTTGATGTACCCGCGCCTCAAATACTCTCCTCGCCCAGCCCCCAACTCTCGCCTCTCCAGGGCGGGAGAAATCGTGAGCCACATTTTTTTTGAGGAAGAGCTATGGCACGCCATGATGGCTCGCATTTGTGACTACCACCTCCTCTTGTTTAGGCATTCGGATTGCATCCTTTACCTCCTTCCCCTTCCTCGTCGACATCATTCACCATTCTCGTTCTTTTGTTCAGTAATCACAAAACTGCAGTACACCAATATCCCCCTCAAAAAGAAGCTGTCAAGCTTTTTTAGTGAGTCATCACTCTGATTAGTTAGCGTGACAGCAAGATGACCTCTGAAAAGGGACAAACCCTCCGTTAACCAGTCTTTTGAATGGTGGTTAACAAAATTCTCGGGTTTTGAAACAATCAAAAAGTCTTGGAAATGAGTAAATTTAAAATCATTTTGCAAATTTAATGCCAAATTCGAGACGGGAATGTTGATTGATGTAGTCGGATTGACAAAGCCTTCAAGCCGTCTGGTGCCACTTCTATGACTCATGCTTGACACTTATGTCGCCTTCAGTAGTTAAGCTTCCTCTGCTATATCCTCCGATTCCTCCCCTCCATCCTTCAAGGGGGTAGGGGAACATTTTAGACGAAGCTAAATCGGCCTGTGACTCATCGGTTTCCTGTGCGAAATTTTGCTAAAGAATGGCCTCTTCTTCCCATCATTCCGCCCCAGGCTAATGCTTGTACAAACACACAAATGGGCCACAATGCCTGTCTACCTCGTCCCGCGTCTCTACTCCCCCCTTTCCCAGTCTAATCACCTCGGTAGATCATTCACGGGTGGAAAAGAGAGGGGGTCATCCATTTAACCACATGCGATCAAATCACAAATCAGAAGAGCATTGAAGGCTAAAAGGAACAACCAGGTTCACAGATCATTTGAACCGAGATTGACCACAATATTTATGTAGGGCGGAAGGAGTACTGATAATAGCTCTGTAAATATTTATTTGTGTGACGTGTCAATCATCCATTCACCTCACACATGAAAGCTACCGTGGCTGGGTACCGCCACCGAGAGGGTTGGTTGAACAGTGTGTAAAAGTGATGAGAGGAAAAGAGGTCTGAAAAAAGGCGTTAGGTGCCTAACTCTGTTGTACTGGCTAAATAGAGGCTCAAATAGACAGACAAGAAGACACTAGGCCAACTTATTCACCAGTTAGCGCAGAGCCACGGGGCGGACCACTAAAAATCGATAATAGCGGAGCGCAGCGAGGCACAATATTTGGGGCTGCGAAAAACCCTTGAAACTTCACGATAACTTTTTTATTTTTAAAAATTACGATGCTGCATGTTTTTAGCAGGAATGTCCTGCCTATACGCTACTGTATCTAACTGAAAAATTTTGCGATATTTTTTATATTTGTGAAACACACTTTGGGAAAAAAGGAAAATTTTCATATGAAGGGGTCAAAGATCAGTTATGTACTTTGCCAAATTTTGACGTGTGGAATTTGGTGTTTGTGCTGGAAAAGTGGTTGCGATAAACTGGTGAATTTTTATGTGAAGGAGGGTATAAGGTTGTAAATAAAAACAGGGTGTACCGTCAGAAAAAAAAACCCATAGTTGAATCAAAGCTTCATCAAGCGGTTTTAATATCTATCCAAGAGGTTTTCACCAAAAATTGGTTCATCCATCCACACATCCACCTTAAACCCGTGGATTTAGTTCAATATCCATTTATCCATTTGTCCATCCACATTGTATCCATCCATCCTTACATTCAACCTTTGTTCGTTTACCCACCCATCAATTCTATCATCAAATTTGCGTAATTTTACAATTGTATTTCTTTTTATTAAATGTTTTGTAGCTACCTTGCAATCCAGAGACAAAATGAACGCTTTTTTAAAGCCCTTAACCTACTCGCATTTCTCCTACTTTCGCGTTCATGTAATCTACTCTCTCAAGTATCATAAATGCCAGACGCACCTATTTCGATGTACATTAATTATACGGCGTTGCTTGAGAAATTAGTAGTTAAAGCCGGTTATAAAAACGTTCCACTTTCCCCTGCTCCTGCGTGAGTCAGCGGAATGCATGCCTTGTTGATGGATTGGAAAGTGAAAAAGCTCCTCTTATTTTAGGATGATACAAAATAAAACGAAAATTTTTGGAAAATCACCAAGATATAAGAGCGGACGAGCCAAGGATGGCCTAATTTGCAACTAGGTTTTTGAGCATTGATGGCGTAAGCGTAGAGGTAGAAAGCGGTGCCTCTTATCGCCTCCCTCGTCGTTTTACACCTCACGTAGCGATGGTGAGGTAGTTATTTTTTTTAAATCAAGAACGGCGGATCTATTCTACTCAACGTGACACACGACTAATTGTTGAGTGATAGACGATTCTGATTAGTGCGCTATTCTGTTCTTGCATTTTGCACTTCCTCCAACTTCCGCACTACAAATCGGTTCGTAACGAAGACAATGTGAAACAGTATGCAGTGGGGAGGGGTGAGAGGGCCCAAAACAAGGAGGACACAAAGGGCGCAATGGAATGAAGGTAAAAAACAAGCCATAGCATGTATTTGACAATTCTGCACAAATTACACCAACAACTAGACACAATGAGGAGTGGCAAAAATTGTACTAAACTATTGTTTAGACCGACGTATTTAAACAAGGCACCACTGAATCAACTGAAAGCACGAAAATTCCGTTGATGTTTCCAAATTACTTTAACAGGAAAATTTTTAGGAGAGGGTTTCTCAGTTGGGAAAATTACGAAATGTGTAAACGAACTAATTAAATGACGAGCATAAAAGCCCGAACCATTTTTCCACCGTAATTAGTCACCATTAAGACGCATTAAATAATACGGAAAAAACGAGCAGAATGTTCCTTATTCTTTTTTCTGACAAAACAAAATTGCAAGCGCTTTTATAATAGCTCCCTTTAGCGCCATGTTAAATGTCACAAATACCAACGAAAAGAGCGCAATTTTAAGCTACAGTAAGGTGACAAGGTGTGCTTGTAGGATGAGGCTGGTTTTTAAGACGCATAGTGTTCAGCGTTGCCTTCTAAGCGAGCCATTTTAGTGTGGCAGAAGATTTACCGTTGGTTGTAAGAAATTGGCAGAGATCCGTACCAGAAGTGAAAATATCATAGGGGAGGTCGCAGGAGAACTTCAATTAAATGGAAAAAAATAATCAACAAAAAATAATTTGCCAGTAATATTTTTATAAGGGCAGTCGTCACTTGAATATGAAGGTAACCTCCAAGGATGGATGGACGCTAAAAGCAAAGCAAATTCTAGCAACCTTTCTGATGTTAATTTACTCGAGGATGCTGCATAAAATGAACTGAGATCCTTAAAGTAGAACATCATCTATTGATCGCTCTCCCATGGCTCGACATTCATTAGAATGGAAACAGCTTTGCTACCGAACTCCAACTCTCCAGTGAGTTTGGCTGAGGGGGGATGGAATCAAGATGGGTGAGGTGTTCGATCTCACAGACTTCCCTCTCACATCTCACCACTTTGCTTCCTCAGTTCATTCCTCTCTTCATTCTCGATGCTTCTTTTCCATCCACAATGCGGTGAAGTGGTTCTCATGACTTGACACACGCTGTGGTAGGGTACAGAGGGTAGAAACGCTATTTTCTCCACGCCGTAAATGTCCGGTACAGTCGTCTTGCGTTGACCGTCCTTTCAGAATGAGTGATCCATCCACCTCTGATGACCTTTAGGCAGTCCACAGGTTGTGTGTACATGTCCATGAAACGTCTACAATCGGAGAAGCGCCGCAGATGTTTGGCCGAGGATGAACCAGACGAATGATTGAATAATGAAAGAGTGGTGTGTTGCGGACGCCACTATGACGTATGTGGTTACTGAGGCACAAGTGTGGAGGCAAACAATCTGGTACATTTCCTAGTGCATCTAATAGGTTGATTGTCAAAGCAGTGTGTGAGCTGTTCGTTAATAAGGAAAAGATGCCTTTACTGAAGTGTACCTCTGAACAGTGCCATCAGATTAGCATCACCTATGACCGTTACCTCGTGAAATGACAACGTCATTCTGCATCTCGTAGGATCGAACCCCTAAATGTTTGCTGATCCCAGAAGGGGAGAGGGTTAGCAAGAATGCGGCACAGTAGGACAAAACACAGGCCAACGCAAAAAGGCAATGTTGCCTGATCAAGACTGTGAGTCATACATGCCCAGGGTGCCAAGCTGGCGGGTGGGTGCAGCGACGGTAGGAAGAATGGATAAGAGGGTTGTGTTGACTTTGAGGAAGATGAATTTACCTATTTGGTGGGCTGACTGCATGCAAATCTACTGAGAAAACCTACTCCATTTGGAAGCAGAGCAACTGCTGAAAATGGACTTGTAGAATAGTCTGATATTTAGACGGCAAAATGTAGTGTGTCCTTCGAAGGGAAGAAATGAAGGAAGGGGTCAAGTCTGCTCACCAGTAAATACCAACTCTGGGCGGACTAATGCATCCCAGAAAGGTTTTTGAAAGACGACAGGACGCGAAAAAGTTGTAATGATTTTAGAATCTCAAGCGTAAAAATTAACCAATCACAAAACGACCTTGACAACGTCGCCTGTATACTTCAAATTAGTCAACAAATCGTCCCATTCAGCGTCATAGTTTTTTAGGTCATTAGTAATCCACTTGCTCTTGGTAAAATAGTACAGATTCATGAATTAAGACAGTTATCGAGCATTGTTAAATGCTGTGGCAAGGATTGCATGATTAGGCCACAAAGTAAGAACCTTCTATTCCCCATTCTCCTGGCATTGAATTACCTCATGGCTCTCCCATCACTCCCAGGCAGCCATCAGATTAACCAAACATCAAATTAGTCAGAATATAATCGTAGTTACAGTGATGCGGGTGTGCGACACGACTTTTGCTGCCTTTTCCGCCTTGTCGCCCAGAACAGTGGTACCCCTTCCCCGCGTTCCCCTCTCCTCATTCATTCACCTCATTCGACTAACAATTTAACCCTGAGTAGGAGACCACTGCAGTGTCAGTGCTTGTCACATACATGCAGGTTCACTCAGTCGAAGGTATCTCACTTCCTCTCCACCCCCTCTATCCCGACCAAATCCCTGTGTGTGCAATTGCACGCGCCTACTTTCCTGCTGCGTGAAGGCGAGTGGCTGGATGTGTTGAGACAGTCGAGGGAGTGAGGCGTCGTGCATGAGTGAGTGAGAACCCTCCACCCGGAATGCATTGTGGCTAGTTAGATGACTGGTGCCAGATATGCCCCAAGGAAAGTGAGGGATGATGGCCCCTGAGTAGCTGAAGGACTGATGAGTTGAGTGTTCCATCCGTGTAGACTGTCCTGCACTGCCTGAAGTTCTCTGTCGCAACACCAGTGGGGAGCAAAGAGATGTGGTTGGCAAAACGTCTAGTTATTCATTGACAAGGCAATTGGATCGTAAACAGACGCCGTTACACGCACATATTCGTTTCTTCCACTTCCACTCACTCACTCGCTATGCCACCGGTGCCTCCACGAGCTACCACGGTTGCCTGACTGCTCGATGAAGGCTGTGCCGACTCCACTTGAAATGCCCTCGACGTGCAAGTTGTGAGTCTTCTTCGCCAGTCATGGTCCGACTTGCCAATTCACTCAGCCATTCTCCACACGGTGGAGTGGAGGAGGAGACGAGGCAATTCAGTGACGACGTAGTCCGCTATCCCTCTACAGCCTCACTCCGCAAAGGGAGCAATACCACCGACACAGTGCACTCCCCCTCACCCATCTCCTCCCACCTCACCCTGTTGACGAGATGCCTTGTCTGCCTACCCACTGGCGTGCCCTGCACCACAGACATGCAAACCAGTGGAGGCCAGAAATTCGGCCATTTGGCAACTGCAATAACTGCAAATTGACAATCACATGCAAGGTTGCCAATTGGAGACCTCATAATTCACACACACTCACACTGCAACTGTCTGGGTGTCTACACCTCTGTCAGAAATTGATGACGCAGTGTTAAGCCACTCACACACACTCGGTTCTTCTTTGTCTCTCCCAACCAACGACACACAGACAAACTGCAAATTCCGCCAACAAAAGTGTTTTGCCACTACTGGCCCAGCTGCCTCCTCTCCCGTTTCACCTCTTCTTACTCTCCCCTATGTTTGCTCTGCATCCTCTGTTGCACAATCTCGCAGCGACAGCACTCTCCCTCCTTATTGGCTGACGCATCAGTCACTAGTCGAGGCCATTTCTGGACCAAAACAGTGGATGGGAATGCATAAAACGACTTTCGTGCACACCTTGCGCTCCTGACGCAGTAGATGGAAGGGGTGTTCAGTCACCATTCCATTGTGTGAACAGCATCGTCTCGTGGCCTCGATGTCAGTCGAACGCACATCCACCCGAAGAGCTAATTGCTTCCTGGCAATCGACGAGCGAGGGAACACCCACACGTTGAAACAAGTCACCTCGGCCTTTTCCACACCCTGTTGTTATACCCGCTCACATGACCTTGCATGTGAGTCGCTTTACCTGACACAGCACCAACCCTGACTGAATCACAAATCATTGCAAGTGGCACTAATCCGTATTGCTGACAGGAGGAGCCACGGCTCCAATCCAACTCCTTATTCACTCGCCTCTTTTTATTGGCAAACAAGAGAGCACCTACACGTTAAAACAAGTTACCTAGCCTTTTCTGCTCACCCTGTTGTTATACCCGGTCACATGACCTTGTCTATCAGCCACCCACCTCACCCACTTCGTCTCTCACCTGCCACACCACTAACAATGATTAATCATTCGAAGTAGCACTACTCCCCATCTCCGTCACAGACTGTTGTCCAGAGAGATCCACGATCCAAACCAATATCATATAAACTCGCCAAAAGGCAGAAATACTACTGAAACAAGTAGCCCCACATAATGAGTAGTACGTTCACACGCTTGGGTGGGCAAAAAATGACAATCCACCTAATTTTCCCTCTCAACTGATTATCACACTACCCTCAATTTTCTGCTCCTCAGCTCCGGCAACTGGGAGGATGACCAACTGATGAGGAGGACTCTTTGTTAAATAAGTAGACAAATGAGTAACGAATAGTTGAGGAAAATAAATTGTACCATAGATGGTGGACGCGGTAACACAACACTGATATAAACAGCAGCTATGCGACTCATTCACTCAAAATGTCCATGAACTCCTCCAGACTAACTAAAAACACAAATACAAAAAATCAAAATGTGTGCAGCTTCCATTGGAGTCAAGTTACCATATTAGCGCTCTTTTTAGTTAGTATTTATTTTAAAAAGGTTTTTGTCACTATTTTCCCATTAAACTAACAAAATAAATAGTAATCGACCTACTGGATCTGTCACCATCCCTGTCAAATTCGTCTATCATGACATGCAGTTCATCGTCAGAGAGATTTTCTCCCAATTCTCTAGAGGAGATAAAAACAAAATTAAGTGTAGTTGTTTGATGGTGTTAAAAGCATTTCAACCAAATCTAGCTGCTGAATTGCCCGACATTTTTATTTTACTAGAATGAACAATTTGTTCCAGTCAAATGGAGGCTTTTGATTTGACATCTGTAAGTTAAATAATGGAAAGTGGACGGGGGGCTACTAGGCAGGGCGATATGTGCCAGAGTCATTAGACAGTTCATTGAAGTTTTTACACCTTTCAATGGTGGGAATACTGAACGTGTATGACCAAAACAAGTGGCGATAAATTTCCCTGTTGAAGGTTTCGGTGGATATCGACTGAACGCTCTAACCCTGGGAGCCGTAGTTCATCAGGCGATCAAGGATAGTAGACAACAGGGCCCTGATCTCACCCAGCGTGGGAGGTGTCCACTTCCCAGCGCACGATGCACCACAACCCACGCCTATCTGGTCGCGGGCACACCACGCACGCGGAAATAGAAATATGCGTCCCACGAGGCCGCCGGTAACGAATCAGTGATTTCAGTGGCCGTGTGGGAGACATAATATTTCAGCCGATCTCTCAAACCTTTTTGCGAGTGGAGAGGCAGGAGGCCTGGGTTGGTATGCGTTCTTGGATAAATTCGGCTGTACCGGTTCGATTAGAATGGCACGCCTTAATGAGTGACGACTTTGCTCTACTATTTTTGTGTATGAGTAGTAGAAGTGCATTAATTTGCTGCTCCAAGATGCCATCTAAATTGGCTGTCCACATCCAATCAAAATATCGCTACACAAGGGCGAAAAGTAGCCATGGCCCCAGCAATGAGATGTCCCAATTTTTAGCCCCTCCAGACGAGGTGGACGCAGGCGGAGGGAGGACAATGACGCATGCTTGTGGCCAAACAAAGGCACCGCCGAGTGGAGGGCGGGACAGAGAAGGCGTACAGCCACGTGGCCGGTCTTTGTTTAAGTAGTTCCTGTAAACGCAGTATTTTTGGTAGTCAGCTTGTTTCCTTTTTTGGTGTCAAAGTTTCCTTCTCACTCCTGCTTTTCTTCCCCGTGTGATGATTGTGATTGTCAGGAGAAAAAAGTGTTAATCACCGAGGCAAAACGCACTGAGTGGAGGTGGCAGCACCTTTATTATTCTAAAGGGCAATTATTTAGCACACCATGGAGCTATTCCGGTGGGTATCGAGGGTGGTTATCATACGATTGCTGTGTCTGCATTCCACCACAGATATACACACGATGTTAGGCTTCGTTGGGATGAAGAGGTGTGTGCCTTAACTCATGTGTAGCTAACAGATGCCACGGTTGATTGTTTGCTCGTTCGTTTTTACTTCGTCAATTTCAAAGGAGGATTTTTGAAACACAAAAGCTATTTTTCACTAACAGGTCAGCCTCAACAGATAGTAAATAAGATATCGGCACATGTAAAAGGGATGGATAAATATTGAAAAGAATCTAAATTTTTTACCATCTGTCAGTTTACACAAGCCCAGCTGTCGTTATGACTCGCTCACTTCCAAATGACGTGGGTGTAAACTATCAACTGCATAACTCTATACGCTTGACAGTTGATCTTGACATAATACACGCCAATACACTTAGCATGACACGTGGCTCCTGGAGTGTCAAAGGTGTTAAAAATTTTATGACACTTAGAATGACAGGTTGATATGACTTCGTAGATGGGTGAAGAGGGCATTGTTTCCTAATTGGGGTACTTAAGAAACATAGGATAGCAAATAAAATTGGATGAAAATGACTCAACTTGATTGACTCTTGTCACTGAAATACAGCCGTCAGTAGTACATTTAATAATACACCTCAAGATGTCAAAAAATTGTACACAAGAAAAAAAATCATAGAGTGTTTGATACGTTACTTTTCTAGCGTCAAATGGATTCTTGTCAGGCAATCAGTTAAATATTTGATAGACAAATTTGACGGATGCAGTGACAGATCGAGTAGGCTTACCTTTTCATCAGATAATTTTTTGACTACCAATAAAAAAACACCGAAAATTATTTTGTAACAAATTACTAACATCTTTATACGTTGTAATTAAAAAACGGTACAAATTAAACGATTTGACCTTAATTAGCGAGACAACAACTACGTGACAATCTTGAGTTTGTGTGCGTATATCTAGATCGTCTGGAGGAGTTCGTGAGTACCTTGAGTGAAGGAGACACGGGACTGCATTTAAGCGGTTTTACTGCACCTCGACTAACACTTATTATGCAGTTTTGTTGGTACAACGATTCGCTCCTTGCTTGTCTGCTTATTTAACAAAGTGTCGCCCTGGGAAGTTGGATGTGTCTGCAATTGTTCGTGTTTTGGAGCACAAATGGGCGCACTGAGTGAACTAGCTGAGAAGAAGGAAGAAGTGGGTGTGTGGTGTTGTAAACACGGCAAAGCAACTTATTTCGGTTGTATATTCACGCAATGCTAATGAATAAGGGGTTCGACATAAGCCGTGGATGCGTCCACCATCTATGGTACAATTTATTTTCCTCAACTATTCGTTACTCATTTGTCTACTTATTTAACAAAGAGTCCTCCTCATCAGTTGGTCATCCTCCCAGTTGCCGGATCTGACGAGTAGAAAATTGAGGGTAGTGTGATAAACAGTGGAGAGGGAATAAGGAGTTGGATTGGAGTTGTGGCTCCTCCAGTCAGCAATACGGATTAGTGCCACTTGCAATGATTTGTGATTCAGTCAGGGTTGGTGCTGTGTCAGGTAAAGCGACTCACATGCAAGGTCATGTGAGCGGGTATAACAACAGGGTGTGGAAAAGGCCGAGGTGACTTGTTTCAACGTGTGGGTGTTCCCTCGCTCGTCGATTGCCAGGAAGCAATTAGCTCTTCGGGTGGATGTGCGTTCGACTGACATCGAGGCCACGAGACGATGCTGTTCACACAATGGAATGGTGACTGAACACCCCTTCCATCTACTGCGTCAGGAGCGCAAGGTGTGCACGAAAGTCGTTTTATGCATTCCCATCCACTGTTTTGGTCCAGAAATGGCCTCGACTAGTGACTGATGCGTCAGCCAATAAGGAGGGAGAGTGCTGTCGCTGCGAGATTGTGCAACAGAGGATGCAGAGCAAACATAGGGGAGAGTAAGAAGAGGTGAAACGGGAGAGGAGGCAGCTGGGCCAGTAGTGGCAAAACACTTTTGTTGGCGGAATTTGCAGTTTGTCTGTGTGTCGTTGGTTGGGAGAGACAAAGAAGAACCGAGTGTGTGTGAGTGGCTTAACACTGCGTCATCAATTTCTGACAGAGGTGTAGACACCCAGACAGTTGCAGTGTGAGTGTGTGTGAATTATGAGGTCTCCAATTGGCAACCTTGCATGTGATTGTCAATTTGCAGTTATTGCAGTTGCCAAATGGCCGAATTTCTGGCCTCCACTGGTTTGCATGTCTGTGGTGCAGGGCACGCCAGTGGGTAGGCAGACAAGGCATCTCGTCAACAGGGTGAGGTGGGAGGAGATGGGTGAGGGGGAGTGCACTGTGTCGGTGGTATTGCTCCCTTTGCGGAGTGAGGCTGTAGAGGGATAGCGGACTACGTCGTCACTGAATTGCCTCGTCTCCTCCTCCACTCCACCGTGTGGAGAATGGCTGAGTGAATTGGCAAGTCGGACCATGACTGGCGAAGAAGACTCACAACTTGCACGTCGAGGGCATTTCAAGTGGAGTCGGCACAGCCTTCATCGAGCAGTCAGGCAACCGTGGTAGCTCGTGGAGGCACCGGTGGCATAGCGAGTGAGTGAGTGGAAGTGGAAGAAACGAATATGTGCGTGTAACGGCGTCTGTTTACGATCCAATTGCCTTGTCAATGAATAACTAGACGTTTTGCCAACCACATCTCTTTGCTCCCCACTGGTGTTGCGACAGAGAACTTCAGGCAGTGCAGGACAGTCTACACGGATGGAACACTCAACTCATCAGTCCTTCAGCTACTCAGGGGCCATCATCCCTCACTTTCCTTGGGGCATATCTGGCACCAGTCATCTAACTAGCCACAATGCATTCCGGGTGGAGGGTTCTCACTCACTCATGCACGACGCCTCACTCCCTCGACTGTCTCAACACATCCAGCCACTCGCCTTCACGCAGCAGGAAAGTAGGCGCGTGCAATTGCACACACAGGGATTTGGTCGGGATAGAGGGGGTGGAGAGGAAGTGAGATACCTTCGACTGAGTGAACCTGCATGTATGTGACAAGCACTGACACTGCAGTGGTCTCCTACTCAGGGTTAAATTGTTAGTCGAATGAGGTGAATGAATGAGGAGAGGGGAACGCGGGGAAGGGGTACCACTGTTCTGGGCGACAAGGCGGAAAAGGCAGCAAAAGTCGTGTCGCACACCCGCATCACTGTAACTACGATTATATTCTGACTAATTTGATGTTTGGTTAATCTGATGGCTGCCTGGGAGTGATGGGAGAGCCATGAGGTAATTCAATGCCAGGAGAATGGGGAATAGAAGGTCCTTACTTTGTGGCCTAATCATGCAATCCTTGCCACAGCATTTAACAATGCTCGATAACTGTCTTAATTCATGAATCTGTACTATTTTACCAAGAGCAAGTGGATTACTTGTGTTTTAAATAATGTGTGGGAGGTATTCTACGAGTTATCGCCTATGTGAAGGCACACGGCTGATGCGTCGTAGAAACGTTCTACTTATCAAACAATAAGTAAAATCCATTTACTTGGCAATCTTCTTGAGCGTTCGGTAGGAGATTTTGCCGCTTGACTCCTCGTCGAACAGTTTGAAGGCTTGAACGATTTCGGTGATGGGGTCGCGTTCCTGGATCAGTTTTTTTACTATTTTTAAAAATATAGGTCGTAAACCACCCCTGGCGCTTTACATAAAGACAATAGGCAGAATTTTCTAACCCATGGAGAAGAAGGCCCTAAAGGCAATTTTATCATCTGCTGTCAAGTCGACGGATTGCAGGAGTTCAGAAATTTCCGGTGGTTTGAGTTCAAAGCCCAGAGCTACAAGAGCTACCTAAGGTAAAAGAAGGAGGAAAAAGTAATACATAGTAAGAACACACTTTAAATTCATAGGGAGAAAGGCGGTTGTCTTTGTCATTGTCGAAAAGTGCGAAAGCCTCGGAGATTTCTTGCATTTGTGCCGGAGAAAGATTCGACCTACCAGGCCTTAGCACTGCTAGATAAAAGAGACAATTTTATACAGTTGAACTCTTTTCTGCTACCAAAAGCCCCCTTTCAGTGGGTGTATTAAGGAACAATTTAAAATTCATGGGCTATGGGTAATCATTTTTGCGCTGTAACAAATTCTACTCAATTGCTTACTACATATGTGAATGCTCGATGGGACATAAACGCAAAATAATCACTTTTCCAAAATATACATGCTCCTTGGTAAAGTAAAATCAAAAGAGGCCTTTAAGGATACAGGGAGGCGAAGGTAACATCTCATAAACATGAAGCAACTATGAACACGACACCTACGTTACATGAACTCTGTAAGCAATATTTCGTCGCAATTGTTTGTTAGCCTACACTTGTTTAAACAATAGATGCCATAGTCTAGCAACCGTTTACTTTGAGTAAGATAATCTTTGCCATTCCCGGAAAATTTGTTGGTCTGTCTCTACACCGTAAGACTCTAGACAATCCGTCTAGACAAGTAATGCATGGTTACAAGCTAAAAAAGGTTTTTGCGTGCGATTTTTGTCAAAGGAATTGAATTTTATTAGTAGGAACCTACTATTACCACCCATCGCTATGGCAACAGCTAAAGAGGGCTCATATAAAACAAGCGCGTCCTTTGCGAATTAGGCAAACAAGAAGGCCTGATAAACCGCTGTCTCTTACCTGAAATGAAATCCACATTTTTAATTAGATATGCACAAATTATTAGTCAAATGCGAGGACCTAATTTATTTTGCGTGCAAGTATACTTAGCTTAATTGCATTATGAATATCGAGTTGTTGAAAGTTACTCAAAACTAGAGATTTAAAATTTATTATAGAACAAGTCGTTTTTATTTTTTTAAAACTAAATTGTTTAACAAGCCTTTTTATCCCCAAGGCAATCAGGGTTTTATAACGAACCCTTGTGTAGCGCCCCGAGGCTTCCCTGAAGATGAAAATAGACACGATACTTGGGTGGAATATGTATGTTCAGCACAGAGGAGGTGTTTGGGCCACTGGTATGGTACGAAGGTCAGCCCCTCCAGCAAAATACAAGAAGGCAATTTCCAAAGTTCAAAAGTGGGGCCCAACCAATACCAACATATACACCACCATTGTTTTACACCACATATTTTTCCATACGGAAGGTACTAAAGCTCTTGACATTGCCCAAAGGCCACATTACCAGGCCAAGTACAATAGCTAATCCAAACTGGCCCTTAAGGTTTAAAAGTGAGGGAAGAGGAGATAAGCGAGGCTCGCCGATATCACCATTAATGCAGCGCTTTGAGACTTCCCTGAAGACAAAGGAAGCAGTGAAATTCAAAAAAAATATTACCTTCTCAACAAACAGAAAGCATTAGTACTGCTAGCATGACCCAGATCTAGTTCCCGGCAAAGATACATTGACCGAGTCACAGTGGCCCTTTAGCAAAGTCGATGGTTAAGCAAACAACGAATTATAAAGCCATCTTATGCATTATATGGCTCCCTGAAAGAAAATTATTATTTATTTGGCTAACCACATCAGCGATCCCACCAACGTACTAGTCGTACCCACTGGGCTCTATCCAGCTTGTAAGGAAATGGAGGAGGTATCGCAAATTGCTTCATCGGCAGATTTATGTAGGTGTAGTGGGACTACTGTGTAACAAAACATTTCCTGATGATTCACGGCTAGTGTCGCTTCAGTTGTTAATATCTTTTTCTACAGAATACGAGACTGCGGTGATTGCCGAAGGTGGACGTCAATTGGAGTCATCGACAATTCCCACATCCTCAGCCTATGTGTCCCTTTCACCCGCCTAAGCTTTATCGTCCAACGGCAGAAATCAGGACAGATGCCCTTTAGGGACGGGTTCCCTTTATTCTGCCACCAATATGACACCCCGAGACTTCCCTGAAGGCGACAGGAGTTCTAATACTTGGAAGGCCAGACCACTTGACGAGGTACAGAGGAGAGAAGGCATCTTCCACACATGACAATTGCATTACATCAGGAGCTTTTATTATACCTGTGAACCCGATTGTGGAAGAACCGACCTACAGTACTTGTTTTACTCAAATCGCTTCAATGTTTACAGTGGATGCATTTTGTGCGCTACTCGATGCCTAGAGGGCTCGTTAATCGACAAGGGAAGTATTTAACCGCGCTAAATTTGTGAAGCTTATACTTTCCATCAATTACCTTTTCTCACTTTGTCTCTTTAGCGTGCTTTTCAGCCAGTAGAGTCCTTGAGGACGTGCTGTTTGGCCACTTAAACAACCAGTCTGTTTAATTGTGAATAGGGCTTACACTGAATGTGAGAAATGAGTAAATACCACTGGCAGGCGGTATTTTAACCCTTCTGTTAAAAGTCTTCTTAGAAGGGACTATCCGCATTAAAATACGCAACCTTTTGAAGCAGGTTTACCTTCCAATACTTTCCGTTTATTGCCTTGTTCTCTGTCGATTCCCGTTGCCAAGGTAAAGCCTAACCGGTACAGAATATTTAGTCCCCACACTTTACCTGATTGCCTTTTCTACGGCCACTACATTTCAGAATTTACATACCTTTTAGCAAAAGATGAGAAGCCTTATCACATTCAAGAAAATTTTAAGCTGTCATCTTCCTTACTCTCAGACTTTTTATGTTTAAATTGCCATCCTCTATATTTCTAAAACACCCGATATTCATATCTTTTGAAAAATACAAAGCACGGATATTTCTCCTACTTAAAGTAGTCTTGGGTGTGGTAGGGGCAAACAGAGGAGTCTTTGATGTCTTTGTTGGCGCCGATATCGATGGTGTACGTAAATCAAGCACACAAAGACCACCAAAAACAGGTTTTAGCAAATACAAATAGTTTTTTTACAAAGCAAGAACAAAGACGCTTTGTTGTCAATCTCTGACGTCATTTTTTTTCCAAGTAGGCGTTGTTTAAGTGGAGCAATTTTCGCAAATTTTGAGCACAGTTTGAACGGTGGGTTGTGTAGCCCCCTCCATCCTCATCATCTCCCTCTCCTCCGTTTGTTAAACATTTCAAAAGGGAATGAAACTCTGTCATTCGGGTTGACATTGACGAGGCACTGACACTGATGTGGTGGGGCGCCATGCCACCAACGTGAAGGACGATTTGGACATGATGGTCGACCACCACAGATTGGGTAATTAGTTGGTCCGTGCAATGACAACTGACATTTAACTAATGACAAGTCCAAGAGCTTAAAAGTACAATTAGTTTGAGTTTACTAGCGGTACATGATTCGGCCTAACTCTTGTCACATATTTGTGATGCACGGTATTGATAAAAAAGTAGGCAACAAAGAAGTTGCTGCTTTAGAGGGAGACATGTCTTCCAGCTGGCCATGCCACCCATCTGGTGGCCAATTCACGGCAGATTTGAAGGACACGAGCGATTTTAAAAGAATGACACTCCGTTGCATGGCATTTCCTTCGTGGAGGTGTTATCGCAGTAAGAAGATCTCCAAATTCATCGACGGCGGTACTTCAAGGCGATTTCTCGTCTCTAAGATATCACCCTCCAGCATCTCCGATGCCTTGTCAATGGCTGAGGTAAGCGAAACTGGACCAAAAAAAAAACAGTCAATCTCGCTTAATACGCCAAAAGAGAAGACATTTAGTGGTTACAATCGGAGGAAGGGTTAGGGCGGCGTCGGTGTTCGGCATTCTTACCAGACTTCTGACTGAAATGGTAGTGGCTTGAAGATACGTGGAATATGGGAAGAGCTGATGCCACTTGGGCCACCCCTAGGTGCTTAACGGAACTCAGATTAATAACTAGGCAACTAGACAACCCTATCCCACATTGAGAGGTAAGGGTCATCTGCAATTGCAGAGGATTGCTCAGGACAAACCGGGATTCCTGGAATCAGTGCATGGCGGTAGAAAAAACGCCCAGTCACTCAAATGGAGTAAAAAATCTGAACGAAAGGCGCCAATGTCTCAAAGCCGGTCGACAAACTGCGTGTTTGTGGTTCACAGTCCAAAGAACCGTGAATCAGGGCATCTAACGTCTAGAGATGACGGCCTGGCCAACGCAAAGTCAGAAAAACCAGTCTTTTTAGGGGGGACGGTTAACACAAGACAAAGCAGAGATCCTTCCATCCTAGGTAGCCTATAGGCTGAACAAGCCCAAACGCCAAATCTTCCCCCCCCCTTGTCGGAATCACTTGAACCCCCCCCCCCCTCCTACTGTGGACTGAGGTAACGAGGCACCCCTTCCGACTTGACGCCCAAAAAAGGCAGCGAAAAAAGTTCAGCATTTCTGTCACAGATTAATTCAAAAGTGACACGTATACATGAGGTTAGATTTCAAATGTCAATGCAAACAATGATTGGCATCGCCTTGGCGTTTCCGCCCTACCAGCGCTTCAAATGTATCCTCCACCCAGAAACGTAGAACCGGTAGAGCGAACATCAACATCAAGGGCAAAAAATTGGTGAACACGAGGAGCATGACAGTTCCCATCCTCTGCACAGCTCCACCAATCACATAGGTTGTCAATCCAGTGCCACTGAGAAATTGATAGCCCGCGTCAAAACCGAAAGTAATAATGAAGCATATACCAAGCGGGAGGATGGACATAGAGGGAGTTCTCCAACTATGCAAAGCCTCTAGCCGCTTCAATTCTGCCTCTGAGGGATTTTTAAAGTGGAGGAAGTTGAGTTCATCAACTTGATGCTTGACAGGTGTCTGTTTGACCCAGTGAATCACTCGAGCGGAGCAGTATAGTACGATTACACCATTCAAAACAACGAGGAGAGCAAATCGAATAAAGACATGCGCGTAAATGGCGGCTAGGAAGGGTATATTCACCGTAGTGGGAGCACATGAGCATCCACCTTCTTCGAGATTAACGGAGAAGAATTGGGGAACGGTGATAAGGAGACCGTAGATGTAGATGCAGGATTGATAGAGTGTGAGACGCGACTCCACGGGTACAAACCGAAGGGACTGAGAACCGTCTAGAGTAAGAGCTCTATCAACAGCGAAGAAGATGAAGGCTTCAATGGAAAATTTATTGAATAGCCAGTAGAGGAATCGTGAATCCCAGATCATACAAATGGCGTAATTTATCTCCACAATGCTAAATTCAATGCGTGACGGGGTGACATCACCCAACAACTTGATTACTACATCGATGATGTTGTTAAAGAAGATGGTCCGAAGAAGGACAATGCTCACTTTGTTACCTTCAGTGACACGAAGGAGAAGAATGGCAGCAAGGATATTCAAAAGGAGGCCCAATATCTCCAGAATGATGGTTAAAATGTCAATAGCGTCAGGCCATGTCGTCTGGGTTACGCAGTACCAGAAGGTCTCCGAGTTGACTGAATCTGCCACTGGACCCAAACTCGATCTGCTGAGGGATGCAGACATTGTCAAAGTGTTGGTAAAAGGCAGTAAACTTTCAAATTATTAGTAGAGAATTGTTGCTATTGGCTAAAAATCCGTTCAGCCAATCAGAAAATAGTGGAAAAAAAGTCAAATTAAGGCAATAATCATACATTTTTTTTTCAGGTAAAAGTGCTTATGAACAAATTGACACACGAAGGCCAACCATTGTTCGGTCAAATTTTAAGTAAACCAAAAGCACTACTAGTAAAAAGAGAGCAAATGTTGCCATTCCACGTCCGTACGGGACATTGGAGGGGCAAATGAAGAGGGGTTGCTTGCGACCCTAAGGCTTCTCTAAAGTCACGGCAAGGCACAAAAATGGTTTCGTGAACGTTCAAACGTAATTCAGCCTTGCTCCCACTGACCCACTTACCGGTGTGAGTTGTAACTAACCGAGAGGGAGAGGGAGGTCAAAGAAGATGACGGTAAATAGTTATTTGGGAGCATTGAATACGGTGCCGGGGAAGGATGTACATAGGAGACGGGGCACCAGTATATTTTGCATGCCCGGAGTGCTGTGCATTAATAACACTTCCCCAAGAGGGAGCAGAGGAGATGCTCGCGCACTCTCCTCAACTGAAAACCTACCACATGTCAGCTATCTTCGCTCCAGTGACAACATTCGCGCCGCGTGCGGCTACGGTGTGTGAAATGCACGGATTTCAGACCTGATGCACCTTGAGTTCAAAAATATCTACTTCTAGCCACCTTTCCCAGCCCAGGGACGACTCTTCAAAGTTGCAGACGTACTACCTACGAAAGGGAGCGCCTAGATTAATCCTAATTTTTGTGCTCACGCACAGCCAGAGCGCCTCACTTGACAACTTAAGTACTTTAAAGACGCGCTTTGTACTTTAAAGCCCACCTTGTAAAGTACACTAGATTGCCCATTTCCTAGCGGTTAAGAATTTCGAAGGAATAATACCCCTTAGATGATAATGGCGAAAAGTCAAAACTACCTGGGGATGTTTTACAGTCAGCACGTAGTCTAGCAGTTTGCCAAGAAAGGTGGTAAAAGTATTCTTCAACGAAGAGACACATTCAAAATCGGTAAAGCCTTCAGAGGTTAAAGAAGTATCTGTCATAGTAGTGTGGTGTGAAACAGTCAAGGACAAACAAAAGTCGGGAAAAAAAAGCCGGTTGGCTAATCAACAATCCGAAACAAGCAGCGTCTACTTAACGGGAGACACAAAAAACAAGGCAGAAGTCTTCCGATCTTCTTCATTCCAGTTGATGTATACGTTAACAGATTGCTCCATCAAGGCCAATGACGCGCATAAATGAAGGCTACAACCGAAAAAAGAATTTTGAACTGGCCAATGTCATGCTAAAGAAGGAAACATAACTCTCCATTCTATCCAACAACGCCAAACCGAGTCTTGAGGTATAAGATACCGCATGATTATAGGGAACAAATTAATAGGTCACCGAAATACACGCCTACGCCAAATGCTGAACAACAAAATTAGCGTAAAGCCTACCCAGGACCACTGCAATTCGGCTAAACGCAGGTTGCAGAACAGATAAAGCCAAACCGCATCCACCAGTTTCAACTGACAATGTCTAGTGCAAGAATGCGGTGCTATCCAAAAGGTAACGCCCAAAAATAGAGAAGGCAAATTTAGCTACTTAAATAACGTTCAGTAAAATAAAAACAATGGCACAAAACTATTACGATAAGAGGCAAAAAATATAGAATTCGGACATTTCTAAGCACATGAAATAGTGAAAATTAAAATGGAATGTAAAAAATGAACACAAAGAAGGCTAACGAGGAATATAAAAGCAAATAAAGCAATAACCGTAACACAACGTCACCCAAAAACGGTTTCGCAATTGTAAAGCGTAAAAATTAAGACCTCTACCAAAAAATCTTCTCTCTAAAAAATAAGAGAGGCAAAATCAGATTAGGCAAAGTACATAATAATCACCAAATATTTACAAAAAAGAATGAGAGAAGGGATTAAAAAGATGGTGAACAATTATGGCTAGACGGCCTTTCTGGAACGCAGATTTCGTCGAATGGGTCGCGGAGTCACCTCTTCCACTCTATCCGATTCCAAATTGACAAACTCCCGCGCCTCCAACAACGGTGCCAGTCTCCGCACATTCGCCACCTCCTGATGCTCCTCCCTCAATTCACCTCCACCACCTTCCACACACATGGATCGGGTGACACGCGTGCTCACATCACCTCCCACTGACCGATTCTTCACTTCTCCACGCTGACCACCACGCTTCCTTCTTCCATGCTTACCCTCGCCTCTCTCCACCACCTCCTCATCACCGTCCTCCTCCTCCTCCTCCTCCTCTCCAGTAGATACACCATCACCACCACCACCACCAACAGCAGCACCAGCAACAACATCAACCTGGATCCGACTGAGGCCTCGCGCCAACTGCGCACACAACGCGTTCTCCGCATCACTGTCATTCAACTCCTCTACCCCCGCCACCTCAAAACTCGGCACCACCAACGCCGACGTCTCCCGCTTTGTCGCTACCACCGTCTTCCGTCCTCGTTGTCCATGTCGACGCCGTCCCCGCGTCCCACGTCTCCCACTCACCACAACGTCCCCCTCCTCCACCTCCACCTTCACCACTTCCGTCTGCACTGCAGCATCCAACGTCTCTCGCTTCTGAAAACAAACACCACCAAATGACATCTCATCCACTCACACTCACTACCACCACCTAAACACGCCCATCCAATTGCCTTACGCAGTACTGACACACCAGTTCCCGATTCGCCTCGTACTCAGTCAGACGCCGTTGCACCTCCGCCAACTGCACCACCACCTCCTCGTGGGCAGAGCGCGCGTCAGACAGCTCGCGCAGCAGCGCCTCGCACCGCGACTGCAGTGCCGACTCCCTCGCAATCGCCGCCGCCGCAGCCTCAGCCTCCGCCTCGTGAGCCAAAAATGACGCCATTCGCACCACGCTCGTCTGTCAAACAAAGTTACAACCGTTACCACAACCACACGCACACACAGCAGGAGAGAAAAGAACCCGCACAGAAAACCTGCCACACACACACACACACCCCCCACTTGCCTTCGATGGTCGCCCATTCTCCACCGGTTCCGCCTTCACCTCCTCATCCCACTTCGTCCTCGTACTCCACTCCGCATCCAGTTGCACATGCGCCAGCTGCGACAGAACCTCCCGACTCTCCGCGCGTGGGCGCGCAATACTACCGGCACCAGCCTCCACCTTCACACCCCCGCCTTCTCCTTCCGCTTCTACCTGCTTCACCACTGATGCCGCCGCTGTCGCCGCCACCACCGCGTCCGGTGTTGGAGGAATTATGTCCGCGTCAGCATCAACATCACCATTCACACACACCTACAATAGTACCAACATTGCACTACTCGTCACGTCATGCCACAAAACACAAAACAAACAACTACGAGAGTGGACTCTAGACGTATCCACCACCATCAACTAACACGATCGGGTGAACACATCAACGGCGGAAAGAAATGAGTGTCCTTGGCTACACAGGAAGACTGCTCCTTCTTCTGCTTCTGCTGCTTCCCAAACATCGTCGCCTCCTCGGTAGACAACGAAGAAGGTGCCACCACCGACTAAAACAAAAAAAAAAACAAACCACAATACACTCCCAAATGCCATGGAAACTGACACTCCCTAACGTCGGCGAGGACAAGACCAGTGGAAGCAGGAGAGACTGAGTTGTAAATAAAGATACAAAAGAAAAGAAGACACACCTCCACCCCCAACAACGGAGGGAAAATCAACGTAGCAGTGGAACTTGTGGTCACAGTCGCCTTTGCAGACGTAGTTGCAGTCGACGCAGGCTTTGCAGGATTCACCTCCAGCGGCTGCTTCTACACGACAGAAACAAACCAACCAGTAGATAGACAAACACATGTAGCACACAGATGGGAGTGAAAGGATGACAACTCACTGCCAGTTGCACCAGAAACTCCAGACGCCGCACTTCCACCTCAAAGGCGTCGCGTTGCGCCATCACGCCCCCGATTGCGTCCTGCTGATCCGCCAAGTCGCCACGCGCCTCCTCCAACTCCTCACGCAGACGCGCCACCTCCTTCACGTAGTCTACGTCAGCATAAACCAACACGCCAACACTCAGGCAAATTACCTCTTAAGTAAACCAACACAAGCAGCACCGGCGTTCCCACTGGCACCTCGAAAAATAAGGCAAGAAGAAAGGACTACGCACGAGCACAAGAGGGACACTCCTCCTCCTCCTCCGTCTCCTCATCTGCCTCCGCCAGCTCATCACCCATTTCCTCCATCCGACGAGTCTTCGCCGACGGCTCCCGCGTCCATGGCCCACTGCTTTCCACAGTCTCCGAGCCACCAACCTCGCTCCCCCCTACCTCCACCTCTCCTTCTCCTCCCACCACACAGGCCGATGATGCCCACGTGCAATCTGCACCACTAGTGCAAGAACCACGTTGTCGATGCGGTCCCAGTGCCTCCGATCCCTTCCGTTGTCGCCCTCGTTGTTGTTTATGTTTCTGCTTTCGATGCTCCTCCACCAGTCGCGCCTCAAACTCCCGCTCCTGATTCTGCAACAGTAATCTGTCAACACACCCAGTCATTACAATCAATAACATCGACGCCTACTTCCGTCAGCACAAACACACGCAAAAACAAAAATCGGAACGCCTACACAACCCTCTCTACAACTCGTCAATATGCCACATCACCTCCAATGCACCAACTTACCACTTCAACACCTGGGCACTAAACACACACACGACAGCGGCAACGCATACACCTTACTTTAAAAATGCATGATCTGAATTCAGCTAACCCAATCACGGCCCTTTAGTCAGCAAAGCGAACAACCTACCCGTGACTCCGACACTAACAAACAGAAGGAAGGATTAACATGACAGTTCGTGTATGTCGGTGGTGCAGGGAGCATGCAGCACAGTGCACACCATCATTGCCACCACCAACACAAATCCATCTGGGGGCGAACGAGTAGGGGAACTGACACACAGGCTGCTAGTGCAGAGCACACACACACACAGACGAGTGCGGACTGATGTCGGTGGATTTGGAAGCGGAAAGCCACCTGAAACCGCTCAGGCAGGAGGAGAAGGGAGATGGCACTCCCTCACACGATTAGGGTTAGGTGGAAGGATGCACGACAGCACACGCACCCCCACAAACACACACACACACATACACACACAACCTCGCGCACACCTTCCCTGATCAATCCGCACACGACAGAGCGCACGCACACCCACACACACAGCTACTTGCACTCCCACAGACTGACCAGCCGACGACATGCTCAGCCTGCCACCCAGTCACCTCGCTCGCCCCAAAGAGCCCCACGACGTGTAGTGCTACCATAATAAATCGATGAGAAGGGAAAAAGTAGGAAGACATGACCACACTCACTCGTACTGCTCCTCCATTCGCAACAACTCCTCGCCCATCGTCGCGGTAACGTCAGCACGAGTCTCGCTACGTGCCGCCTCCACCTCGGCAGGCAGCGCCTCTGCCACGGCTGCCAGCAGCTCGTGCACCATCTCCACCAGCGCCTCTCGTGGCAATCGCTCCAACTCCGCCTCCACTGCCTCCTTCTCCATCCACTCCGCCAGCGGTCGCCGCATGCCTCCGTCTCCGTTATCACCATCACCACCGCCACTGACACCGTGTCGCACCACCGTCGCCGTCTCCCCCACCTCCTCCACTCTCATCATCGTCGTCTCCCCTGATGCCGCCGCTGCCAAAGTCGCCACACTACCAACGCTGCTGTTCACGCGTCGACCAAGCAGACTGCCAGAACAACTGCAAGGCGCATGGAACAACATCTCCAAACCAACAATCCACAGTGACACATCATCCGAGGCCCGTCTCTAGTTCCGCACAAGAAAACCACATGGGGGAAATCAAGACCTCTCCGATCGTAAACACTCCTGTGGAAAATCACACTGAACGAACGAAGAGAAGCGTCCCACACATTTCCCAACACATCCATCTAATGCTAGCAACAAGTGTACACCGTTCCACCATGATTTATGAACCACATTAGACATCACTTCAAGGTAACTGCCTCCTCACACAAACGCAAACACGACTATTTCCTGTCCGTACACGACAAAAACGAGAAGAAAAGGAGAGAGAACTCGCAACGCAATCATAAAAGCAATTAATGGTGGGAGACAGACCCACCGCAGACGGAAACCCTGTCGAAGCAGTTGAGCACGCAACTGATCCTGGATAGCAGCAGAAGCGGCCGCGGCCGCAGCGGACTCCGAAGGCGCGGCTTTCGGTGGCGGTAACAGTGGTGGCGCTGCCGTAGACATGAGAACCTGACCAGCGAGGGCCGAAAAGCGCAGCGAATGCAGCGTCTCTTCCGCCAACGGAGCGCACGGTGCCGCATTTACTAACAGGCATGCGCGGCTCCGTCCACGACCACCCACCCCCGTTCCTGCAGCCACAAAGAAGTTTTGGAAGAGACGCGTGAGGCGAGACTCGCGGTACGGCACGATTCGCGGGTTGCCACCGCCGCCACCACGTCGCTGGTTGTGACGCAGTGCCTCAATACACTTGCCCAAAGTCAGGAGACTCGTGTTGATGCTGTTAGCCTCACGCAATCGCTGGACCTGCGCCAGTGTCGCCGCCTTTGCGCATCGCTCACTACCCGCGAGGTCACAAAAACTCAACAAACTACTGCTTCCAACAGTGCCGGCGCCAACGCCGATGGGGGCACCCCGACGAGAGCGAAGGGCACGAAGGGTGAGGATAGTGTGCGATCGCGAACTCGACTCGTTGAGTCGTGTGGCACCCACGCGCTGGCAGCGCCGACCCACCGAGATCAGTGAGTAGGCCTCCTCCGCTGAGGTCACCGTGTACCACCGCACACCTGCAACGAGCACACACACTTACGTGGGCATCACTTAGGTCAACTCACCTTAGATGAGATCGCCGCCTCTGCCCCTTCTACTCCTTAAGTCATACAACCCATGCCAAAGGAGCCTCCAAGCGGTAACACCAATAACGATCAACTTCTCAACCACCTCAAGGTTACCTAGCAAACATAAAGGCGCATCCAAGCAGTAAAGACGTCTTCTGAAAGAACTGACACTTCCTCACTCGCTCACCCATCCAAACGCGACTGCTGCTGACGCTACAGTTGATTCTCCATTCCACTCCTAACAACACTCTGACAGTAAGCAATGGAGAATCTCAAGTCATCTTGACGCAGGAGGACTCGACAAATACCAGAGGCATGTTCGGTGACAACATCAGCCTTCCAAAAACCATCCAGAAAAAGGCCATTCCTCCGTCTGAATCACAGTCCCCGAACTGAAACACCAGCTCGAAAAAACAGGTTGCACCGAAATCATAGCCACCTCGTCATGATAGAAGCAGCCCCAATTCAAGTCGGCAGTAAATATGAATTTTAACGAGAATAGGACAAAAAAGGAAACAAACCCTTGACAAACACGTTGCCCCTCTTATCGGTGCGTAAATCTAGTGGGCTTCGGCGCACCCCAAAGGAACCGCCACCACCGACTGCCACACCTCCACCGCCAACTAAGCCAGAAGATGATGCCCCACTCCACTTTTCGACGGTAGAGACAAAATTGGGGTCGAGAAGGTCGTAGACCACCTCGTTATAGATTTCCACGAAGCTGATCCAAAAGCAGAAGGCCGCTGAGTCCTTGTAGGCAAACGACACCTCCAAACACTCCTCTTCCACTCTTGCTACTGCTTCACCTCCCGTACTAGCCGACAACTTCACCTCCGATGGAGGCCGCACCGACTCCCAACTGACTGCGCACGACCGCGACGACTACCATGGGTAAGGAGAACGGGTTAAAAGCTGTGAGGCAGAAAGTGGGAGCAGAATCTACGAGCAGTGGCGCCCATCTTACGCTTTCAGCCGTACGTGCGAGATGCAGGAGAAGGGCTTTCTCGCATCTTCGCTTCTCCGCCTCCGCCTCTGTCACCTCTTGCACCTCATCAAAACCGCGTGGCACCAATCGCTCCGTTGGGTTCAGTGCCACGCTCCTGAAGATGCACTCCAATGCACGTGGAATGACGCCCCCATTTCCTGCGGTGCCTGTTCGAACAGACCATATATGCGATGAGGTTAAAGGGAAGAAGGACGGATAGAAAGCCGTGCACCTACCTTGCAAGGAGTAGGTCTTGCCCGAGCTAGTGGTGCCATAGGCGAAGACCAAACCATTTACACCCTCGAGGAAGTCGCTCACCCGCTCCGCTGCGACAGCCTTGAAAATCTCAGCCTGCGTTGTGACCTCACCGAACACCCGCGAGAAAGTGAACTCATGCGAAGACTGGCCAAACGCGAACATACCCGCACGTAGACCTTTATCTTCCACCGACGGTTTAAGCACCACCTTAGTAGCGCTGCATGCAAACAACACTTTATTCGATGGCTCGCCAGGATTCAGTGGTCGAATACGCAAATACACTGGCATTTGTTCATCTTTCTGCAAGATACTGCTTTCGCGCTCATTAAAATCATCCAGTAAATTCCTACTTAGGGTTGCAAAGTTGAAGGATGGATGCACACCAAAGGACTGGTCACGGAGAGAGGCAAAAGCCAACGCAAGCGGCATAACATGTACGAACCGTTCGAAACCAAAACGCGCTCCAAAACAACAAATGATATAATATCACAAGGTAAAAACCCGTGGTAAGTTTATACAGAATGCCCTCTGCTTCTTGTAGTGTTTAAAACTTTTCATGTAATTCCCCAAACTTACCCGTTGGAGGCAATTTTTGCAAAAACGTCTTTTAGTTTTCATGGGGTTCTTACCATTTAAATTATTTGCAATAAGTATGTAACAATTTAAAAAAATCAATAATATACTAAAAAAGAATTATTAAAAAATTTGTTTTTAAACAGTTTTCAAATGCACAAATATTGTCTTTAAAGGGTAAGTTTAGGGAATTACATGAAAAGTTTTAAACACTACAAGAAGCAGAGGGCATTTTGTATAAACTTACCACGGGTTTTTACCTTGTGATATTATATCATTTGTTGTTTTGGAGCGCGTTTTGGTTTCGAACGGTTCGTACATGTTATGCCGCTTGCGTTGGCTTTTGCCTCTCTCCGTGACCAGTCCTTTGGTGTGCATCCATCCTTCAACTTTGCAACCCTAAGTAGGAATTTACTGGATGATTTTAATGAGCGCGAAAGCAGTATCTTGCAGAAAGATGAACAAATGCCAGTGTATTTGCGTATTCGACCACTGAATCCTGGCGAGCCATCGAATAAAGTGTTGTTTGCATGCAGCGCTACTAAGGTGGTGCTTAAACCGTCGGTGGAAGATAAAGGTCTACGTGCGGGTATGTTCGCGTTTGGCCAGTCTTCGCATGAGTTCACTTTCTCGCGGGTGTTCGGTGAGGTCACAACGCAGGCTGAGATTTTCAAGGCTGTCGCAGCGGAGCGGGTGAGCGACTTCCTCGAGGGTGTAAATGGTTTGGTCTTCGCCTATGGCACCACTAGCTCGGGCAAGACCTACTCCTTGCAAGGTAGGTGCACGGCTTTCTATCCGTCCTTCTTCCCTTTAACCTCATCGCATATATGGTCTGTTCGAACAGGCACCGCAGGAAATGGGGGCGTCATTCCACGTGCATTGGAGTGCATCTTCAGGAGCGTGGCACTGAACCCAACGGAGCGATTGGTGCCACGCGGTTTTGATGAGGTGCAAGAGGTGACAGAGGCGGAGGCGGAGAAGCGAAGATGCGAGAAAGCCCTTCTCCTGCATCTCGCACGTACGGCTGAAAGCGTAAGATGGGCGCCACTGCTCGTAGATTCTGCTCCCACTTTCTGCCTCACAGCTTTTAACCCGTTCTCCTTACCCATGGTAGTCGTCGCGGTCGTGCGCAGTCAGTTGGGAGTCGGTGCGGCCTCCATCGGAGGTGAAGTTGTCGGCTAGTACGGGAGGTGAAGCAGTAGCAAGAGTGGAAGAGGAGTGTTTGGAGGTGTCGTTTGCCTACAAGGACTCAGCGGCCTTCTGCTTTTGGATCAGCTTCGTGGAAATCTATAACGAGGTGGTCTACGACCTTCTCGACCCCAATTTTGTCTCTACCGTCGAAAAGTGGAGTGGGGCATCATCTTCTGGCTTAGTTGGCGGTGGAGGTGTGGCAGTCGGTGGTGGCGGTTCCTTTGGGGTGCGCCGAAGCCCACTAGATTTACGCACCGATAAGAGGGGCAACGTGTTTGTCAAGGGTTTGTTTCCTTTTTTGTCCTATTCTCGTTAAAATTCATATTTACTGCCGACTTGAATTGGGGCTGCTTCTATCATGACGAGGTGGCTATGATTTCGGTGCAACCTGTTTTTTCGAGCTGGTGTTTCAGTTCGGGGACTGTGATTCAGACGGAGGAATGGCCTTTTTCTGGATGGTTTTTGGAAGGCTGATGTTGTCACCGAACATGCCTCTGGTATTTGTCGAGTCCTCCTGCGTCAAGATGACTTGAGATTCTCCATTGCTTACTGTCAGAGTGTTGTTAGGAGTGGAATGGAGAATCAACTGTAGCGTCAGCAGCAGTCGCGTTTGGATGGGTGAGCGAGTGAGGAAGTGTCAGTTCTTTCAGAAGACGTCTTTACTGCTTGGATGCGCCTTTATGTTTGCTAGGTAACCTTGAGGTGGTTGAGAAGTTGATCGTTATTGGTGTTACCGCTTGGAGGCTCCTTTGGCATGGGTTGTATGACTTAAGGAGTAGAAGGGGCAGAGGCGGCGATCTCATCTAAGGTGAGTTGACCTAAGTGATGCCCACGTAAGTGTGTGTGCTCGTTGCAGGTGTGCGGTGGTACACGGTGACCTCAGCGGAGGAGGCCTACTCACTGATCTCGGTGGGTCGGCGCTGCCAGCGCGTGGGTGCCACACGACTCAACGAGTCGAGTTCGCGATCGCACACTATCCTCACCCTTCGTGCCCTTCGCTCTCGTCGGGGTGCCCCCATCGGCGTTGGCGCCGGCACTGTTGGAAGCAGTAGTTTGTTGAGTTTTTGTGACCTCGCGGGTAGTGAGCGATGCGCAAAGGCGGCGACACTGGCGCAGGTCCAGCGATTGCGTGAGGCTAACAGCATCAACACGAGTCTCCTGACTTTGGGCAAGTGTATTGAGGCACTGCGTCACAACCAGCGACGTGGTGGCGGCGGTGGCAACCCGCGAATCGTGCCGTACCGCGAGTCTCGCCTCACGCGTCTCTTCCAAAACTTCTTTGTGGCTGCAGGAACGGGGGTGGGTGGTCGTGGACGGAGCCGCGCATGCCTGTTAGTAAATGCGGCACCGTGCGCTCCGTTGGCGGAAGAGACGCTGCATTCGCTGCGCTTTTCGGCCCTCGCTGGTCAGGTTCTCATGTCTACGGCAGCGCCACCACTGTTACCGCCACCGAAAGCCGCGCCTTCGGAGTCCGCTGCGGCCGCGGCCGCTTCTGCTGCTATCCAGGATCAGTTGCGTGCTCAACTGCTTCGACAGGGTTTCCGTCTGCGGTGGGTCTGTCTCCCACCATTAATTGCTTTTATGATTGCGTTGCGAGTTCTCTCTCCTTTTCTTCTCGTTTTTGTCGTGTACGGACAGGAAATAGTCGTGTTTGCGTTTGTGTGAGGAGGCAGTTACCTTGAAGTGATGTCTAATGTGGTTCATAAATCATGGTGGAACGGTGTACACTTGTTGCTAGCATTAGATGGATGTGTTGGGAAATGTGTGGGACGCTTCTCTTCGTTCGTTCAGTGTGATTTTCCACAGGAGTGTTTACGATCGGAGAGGTCTTGATTTCCCCCATGTGGTTTTCTTGTGCGGAACTAGAGACGGGCCTCGGATGATGTGTCACTGTGGATTGTTGGTTTGGAGATGTTGTTCCATGCGCCTTGCAGTTGTTCTGGCAGTCTGCTTGGTCGACGCGTGAACAGCAGCGTTGGTAGTGTGGCGACTTTGGCAGCGGCGGCATCAGGGGAGACGACGATGATGAGAGTGGAGGAGGTGGGGGAGACGGCGACGGTGGTGCGACACGGTGTCAGTGGCGGTGGTGATGGTGATAACGGAGACGGAGGCATGCGGCGACCGCTGGCGGAGTGGATGGAGAAGGAGGCAGTGGAGGCGGAGTTGGAGCGATTGCCACGAGAGGCGCTGGTGGAGATGGTGCACGAGCTGCTGGCAGCCGTGGCAGAGGCGCTGCCTGCCGAGGTGGAGGCGGCACGTAGCGAGACTCGTGCTGACGTTACCGCGACGATGGGCGAGGAGTTGTTGCGAATGGAGGAGCAGTACGAGTGAGTGTGGTCATGTCTTCCTACTTTTTCCCTTCTCATCGATTTATTATGGTAGCACTACACGTCGTGGGGCTCTTTGGGGCGAGCGAGGTGACTGGGTGGCAGGCTGAGCATGTCGTCGGCTGGTCAGTCTGTGGGAGTGCAAGTAGCTGTGTGTGTGGGTGTGCGTGCGCTCTGTCGTGTGCGGATTGATCAGGGAAGGTGTGCGCGAGGTTGTGTGTGTATGTGTGTGTGTGTGTTTGTGGGGGTGCGTGTGCTGTCGTGCATCCTTCCACCTAACCCTAATCGTGTGAGGGAGTGCCATCTCCCTTCTCCTCCTGCCTGAGCGGTTTCAGGTGGCTTTCCGCTTCCAAATCCACCGACATCAGTCCGCACTCGTCTGTGTGTGTGTGTGCTCTGCACTAGCAGCCTGTGTGTCAGTTCCCCTACTCGTTCGCCCCCAGATGGATTTGTGTTGGTGGTGGCAATGATGGTGTGCACTGTGCTGCATGCTCCCTGCACCACCGACATACACGAACTGTCATGTTAATCCTTCCTTCTGTTTGTTAGTGTCGGAGTCACGGGTAGGTTGTTCGCTTTGCTGACTAAAGGGCCGTGATTGGGTTAGCTGAATTCAGATCATGCATTTTTAAAGTAAGGTGTATGCGTTGCCGCTGTCGTGTGTGTGTTTAGTGCCCAGGTGTTGAAGTGGTAAGTTGGTGCATTGGAGGTGATGTGGCATATTGACGAGTTGTAGAGAGGGTTGTGTAGGCGTTCCGATTTTTGTTTTTGCGTGTGTTTGTGCTGACGGAAGTAGGCGTCGATGTTATTGATTGTAATGACTGGGTGTGTTGACAGATTACTGTTGCAGAATCAGGAGCGGGAGTTTGAGGCGCGACTGGTGGAGGAGCATCGAAAGCAGAAACATAAACAACAACGAGGGCGACAACGGAAGGGATCGGAGGCACTGGGACCGCATCGACAACGTGGTTCTTGCACTAGTGGTGCAGATTGCACGTGGGCATCATCGGCCTGTGTGGTGGGAGGAGAAGGAGAGGTGGAGGTAGGGGGGAGCGAGGTTGGTGGCTCGGAGACTGTGGAAAGCAGTGGGCCATGGACGCGGGAGCCGTCGGCGAAGACTCGTCGGATGGAGGAAATGGGTGATGAGCTGGCGGAGGCAGATGAGGAGACGGAGGAGGAGGAGGAGTGTCCCTCTTGTGCTCGTGCGTAGTCCTTTCTTCTTGCCTTATTTTTCGAGGTGCCAGTGGGAACGCCGGTGCTGCTTGTGTTGGTTTACTTAAGAGGTAATTTGCCTGAGTGTTGGCGTGTTGGTTTATGCTGACGTAGACTACGTGAAGGAGGTGGCGCGTCTGCGTGAGGAGTTGGAGGAGGCGCGTGGCGACTTGGCGGATCAGCAGGACGCAATCGGGGGCGTGATGGCGCAACGCGACGCCTTTGAGGTGGAAGTGCGGCGTCTGGAGTTTCTGGTGCAACTGGCAGTGAGTTGTCATCCTTTCACTCCCATCTGTGTGCTACATGTGTTTGTCTATCTACTGGTTGGTTTGTTTCTGTCGTGTAGAAGCAGCCGCTGGAGGTGAATCCTGCAAAGCCTGCGTCGACTGCAACTACGTCTGCAAAGGCGACTGTGACCACAAGTTCCACTGCTACGTTGATTTTCCCTCCGTTGTTGGGGGTGGAGGTGTGTCTTCTTTTCTTTTGTATCTTTATTTACAACTCAGTCTCTCCTGCTTCCACTGGTCTTGTCCTCGCCGACGTTAGGGAGTGTCAGTTTCCATGGCATTTGGGAGTGTATTGTGGTTTGTTTTTTTTTTTGTTTTAGTCGGTGGTGGCACCTTCTTCGTTGTCTACCGAGGAGGCGACGATGTTTGGGAAGCAGCAGAAGCAGAAGAAGGAGCAGTCTTCCTGTGTAGCCAAGGACACTCATTTCTTTCCGCCGTTGATGTGTTCACCCGATCGTGTTAGTTGATGGTGGTGGATACGTCTAGAGTCCACTCTCGTAGTTGTTTGTTTTGTGTTTTGTGGCATGACGTGACGAGTAGTGCAATGTTGGTACTATTGTAGGTGTGTGTGAATGGTGATGTTGATGCTGACGCGGACATAATTCCTCCAACACCGGACGCGGTGGTGGCGGCGACAGCGGCGGCATCAGTGGTGAAGCAGGTAGAAGCGGAAGGAGAAGGCGGGGGTGTGAAGGTGGAGGCTGGTGCCGGTAGTATTGCGCGCCCACGCGCGGAGAGTCGGGAGGTTCTGTCGCAGCTGGCGCATGTGCAACTGGATGCGGAGTGGAGTACGAGGACGAAGTGGGATGAGGAGGTGAAGGCGGAACCGGTGGAGAATGGGCGACCATCGAAGGCAAGTGGGGGGTGTGTGTGTGTGTGTGGCAGGTTTTCTGTGCGGGTTCTTTTCTCTCCTGCTGTGTGTGCGTGTGGTTGTGGTAACGGTTGTAACTTTGTTTGACAGACGAGCGTGGTGCGAATGGCGTCATTTTTGGCTCACGAGGCGGAGGCTGAGGCTGCGGCGGCGGCGATTGCGAGGGAGTCGGCACTGCAGTCGCGGTGCGAGGCGCTGCTGCGCGAGCTGTCTGACGCGCGCTCTGCCCACGAGGAGGTGGTGGTGCAGTTGGCGGAGGTGCAACGGCGTCTGACTGAGTACGAGGCGAATCGGGAACTGGTGTGTCAGTACTGCGTAAGGCAATTGGATGGGCGTGTTTAGGTGGTGGTAGTGAGTGTGAGTGGATGAGATGTCATTTGGTGGTGTTTGTTTTCAGAAGCGAGAGACGTTGGATGCTGCAGTGCAGACGGAAGTGGTGAAGGTGGAGGTGGAGGAGGGGGACGTTGTGGTGAGTGGGAGACGTGGGACGCGGGGACGGCGTCGACATGGACAACGAGGACGGAAGACGGTGGTAGCGACAAAGCGGGAGACGTCGGCGTTGGTGGTGCCGAGTTTTGAGGTGGCGGGGGTAGAGGAGTTGAATGACAGTGATGCGGAGAACGCGTTGTGTGCGCAGTTGGCGCGAGGCCTCAGTCGGATCCAGGTTGATGTTGTTGCTGGTGCTGCTGTTGGTGGTGGTGGTGGTGATGGTGTATCTACTGGAGAGGAGGAGGAGGAGGAGGAGGACGGTGATGAGGAGGTGGTGGAGAGAGGCGAGGGTAAGCATGGAAGAAGGAAGCGTGGTGGTCAGCGTGGAGAAGTGAAGAATCGGTCAGTGGGAGGTGATGTGAGCACGCGTGTCACCCGATCCATGTGTGTGGAAGGTGGTGGAGGTGAATTGAGGGAGGAGCATCAGGAGGTGGCGAATGTGCGGAGACTGGCACCGTTGTTGGAGGCGCGGGAGTTTGTCAATTTGGAATCGGATAGAGTGGAAGAGGTGACTCCGCGACCCATTCGACGAAATCTGCGTTCCCGAAAGGCCGTCTAGATGCATATCGTCATTTTTTCTTTGTATTTTTTGTACATATGTGGTGCATGGCCCCCAAATTTAATACCATTTTTTCTCTTTCTGTGTTACTCCTATTGGTAAACATTTGTTGCTGTTTGTGCACATTTCCCGACATTCTTTATTTTAGCTCCTGAACGGAATTATGCAAATGCAATTTCTGCCTTTACTGATATTTATTTGAGTAGTTGCTGCTTTTAGTAGTTAGCTTCGATCGCCTTTGTTCTGCTTGGTCTTATTTGATCTGAGGATTGCCGTGATTTTAGTTTGGGTGTTTTTTATCCTTGATGGGAATCGTTGTCAGTCATTGCTTGTGCAATTTTGAAGCCTCATCTTGCGGGTTCTGCCTTCGTATAAACCGTTTTAGGCGCAAATTGTTTTGTTAAATAATTTGAGGTTGGGAAATTGGTGTTTTTTTATCTGTATTTTGGACCTGGCGCTTGGGTTTGAAAGTTGCATGCAGCCCAAACTTCTCCTTCACCCTTTTTATTCTCTTTTTCGATGGTATACTCCGTGTGGCAAATTCATCAAATGTCTATCCTAATGACAGAGGTACTAGCGTCAATCTGATTTTTGTCTAAACTTTATTCCGGCTGGGGACAGATCTTGCCTGTTCCATTGGTTCCGAGCACTAGCAAGCGTTTTGATTACGTTGAAACACGTACCATCCGTGGTGAAGTTGGCATACATTAGTGACAGTGGTAGACCTTCCGTGTTTTTAATCGAATATACGATCTCAAGGAGAAGTGGCGTGCAAGGGAGCTCACGCTATTTGCGCCTCCGTTTCTAAGTAAGCCCAGCGTAGTGTTCGAATAAGGCCATGACCTTGACGTCTTGTCACTTATACATCATAACGGAAACAAGGAAACTCAGAAATAAAAAAAAAATGCACTTGACCCGTATTACGAAACCCAAATTGGTTCTATGCATTTGCCCAAAAATGGGTAGTTTTTTACACCATTAATTAGTTGAACTGGGTGGGAATTAGCCGAGTGAGTAGAAGTTACCATTATTTTCCTCTAAAATATAGGTCAATTGCGAGAGCTTTAGGTAATTAAGTGAAAATGATAAACAAAATCTGCCCCCACATAACTTACGGTTTGTATAAACATACCAAGCGCACCATGAGGCCAGTTGCCAGGGTCCAATGTTCGGAATTGCTTCCATTACACGAACAGTTGTCATGGCCACGAACTCGAAATTTGGGTTTTGCAAATCCTAACAGTTGAGGGGCGTGCCGTGCATTTGCTGCAGGTCAGAATTTTGCAGGATATGCAAAACTGCATAATCGTCATATATGCATAAAAATGATGCATGGAGAGATCACCGTCTTACCTTTACTGACAGCAAAGGGCAGAGGTATATTTACCAAACTACAAGTTGATTGGCTTAATGTTGATAGTTGGAAGCTAGTGTGGGGCCAGTGTCAGCTGTCAATTAGGCATGCCACACGAGTTTGCCACCGCGACTTTAGGTACATTGCAAACATCTTTTACTTTCTAATCTTGCACGAATGTTCACCTAAGAGGTATAAATCACCTCTTCCCACGGTTTTAACATCACAGGAGTTGCTGATTGGTTGGAATTGATTATTTGCATTGTGGATTGATGATTGAATGCATAAATGTGTACATTTGTTTGGAGAAGATTCTATGCGTGTGTAGGGTAGGAAGTTTCACAATGAGCAATGAGGCTAAAATCGCCATTTTAACTCAAAATCACACTTTTTGACTTCGGTGTGACTGGTTGTGAGAGTTTCAGTTTTATAAACATAAGAGAAACCATATTTGGAATTATGAGTGGATTGAAGAGAACCGACAGATAATTTACCCAAAGATGGATGGTTGGATGAATCAACCGTCGAATCAATCCCCAAAGTGAACAATCAATAGTCGCACTTATGTCACCAAAACTCTGTGATATTTAAATGCATTTCTTAGGCACAGATGACCTTAAGCTTTATTTTTCTCCTACCTAAAAGGCCTTTAACTCTTCCTTACGGCTCCAGCAGAGACAGCTCTGCCAATCGGATTGGCCCATCGATGGAGGCATGCTATAATAGCCCGAATCTCATCTCCCTCCACCTTGGCTATACCCGCTCTCTACAGAAAAAAGCAGTAAACAGTTGTTTATATAAATCTATATTTATATGTGGTAGATCGTATTGGCTCACTCGTTTTCTGTGCGACTAGGAGAGGAAAATGTTTTGGCTTCCAGATAACGGACGGAATGGGGATAACTATTAATAGAGCCTTTATATGCTAGCAACAGAGTCAAGACAATACCAACTACAGCCCTCACTGTTGAATAAATATTTTCTCCATTCATTTTTTTTCTCCGAAACAGTTGTTTCTGCCTTCTGGCCAACTCTCTACAAAGGTTATAAAGCAACGCCAGGGAGAGGTGAAATTTGACACCAAAAAGGGGAAAATATAATATGTGTCACCTGGCTCGATTGTTGCAGCCCCTATGGGAAAAATACACCAACATTTTATCGATAGGGAAAAAACCCCATTGATCTTACTCTGCCTCATTGCGAGGGTTCAAAACCTCGCATCCGGATGTGGGGGAGTTCACTAAACTATCGATTGACTAACTGAGTCATTCAACCTGGCCTCCTAATTATCGGCCTTTGAAGTGCACTCAGCGAACACGCATCGGCACAAGATTCAAATCATCTAAGCCAGTAAATTAAAGCATTAAAAGACATTAAGCAAAAAACCAATAATTCTTGCTAACTTGAATTAAAACCTGTTTATGTTTTTAAATGATTGCTTGTCTACAAAATTTTGGCATTATATGAACTCATTTAAATTCAAATTTTTAATTTATTGCATACGTTGAAATCGCACAAGCACTGCAATTATTTTCATGACGCATTTCAGATTGAAGGATTCTCATCAATTATTTCGGCCTACAATGACGCCAAAGCAACGTCGGCCCCACCGCCTAGGCACTTGATAGCACTTCACCGAAACCTATACAAGTCCACCTCTCTTGACAAAGTGTGCAACAGTGCTAGCCTCAATCATTGACAATTTCTTTCTTCGCTGATAGCTAAATTCAAAAAGAAAGATTACTTCGTAAATACGACTGCCTAACATGGTCTTGCTTCTCAAGGCCAGCAACTGCCTCACTTCACAGGCTAAACAGCAGTCGGGGAAGGCAAAAAACAAAATACAAACATTTGGACTGTCGCCCAATCAGGCCACAAAACACACTCCGAAAGTACAACTGCCAAAACACATGCAATCCATCACATTCGTTGCAATTTTTGCTGTGGTAACTACCTCGCAGAGTTTTGCTACACCCATGCCATTCGCCAGCCCAAATCGCACTCAAATCCTGTACGATTTTTAATTTGAGCTTGGGATCGCAAAGCCGACCACTGATTGGCTAACCTAACAACCAATAGCGCCGCTAGATTTCTCCATAAGTGAGTAGTTAGTGTCATTTTAGCCTCAACTGAGTGGGTGGAGTTTATTTTTCAATATTTTACAAAAGGACTACATTTTTTTCTCTATTTTTCTCACATAATACGCAGACCTTATCATGTGGGTGGCGTATTATTCGCAATTATGATGTCTACGTAAGACTGCAAGATAACCTGTCAGACATGAGGAGATTTTAGTTGACGTTACCTTTTGAAGGAGTGGAATGAAGGTTTCATTCCGACAGTCAGTCACGTTTTTGCTTCCTACTTCCTCGTGATTACGAGTGCGAAAAAGTACGTGCAAACTTCAACGTTACATCGAGTAGTCCCGTTTTTTTCGGTGTACTGTAAATCTCCCACTTGGGTAGGGCTCCAATGTTGGCGGCGGCAACGGGTCGCTTTATTGTCACTTTTATGTTGTGAATCACGTGTTAGAAGCAGGTGATCCCTTAATCCCGAAGATGAATCTTCGCCGCCCCGCCTCATCCCATCCACCGGCCCCTCTCCTCGTCGTTGCAATTCACTAGGGTGGGGCGCAGGAAATGCACACGAGCAGAGAGAGGAAAACTTAATGGGCTTTAGGACATTAGCTCGCGCTTCACCTGACAGATCGCTTGGTGACGTCAAATGTCGCGCCTAGAAGCACGCGTTTTAGCATTTTCTACTGGTGTGTTGGCCACGGGCTTGTGCAAACGAAGGCAATTTAACTTGCGCGCTGTATGCAGAATGTGCCGTTGAATACCTCCAACCAGTCCTTTATGAACGGCTGACGCAAATTCCATCTTGACACTTACTAATTTGGTGTTCACGTCATACCACTTGAATTCTTTCTTTCTTTAGGGTAGTTTCTAAAGATGTTGAATTTTCTTCAAATTCAGAATGGGATAAAGTTGGGGCCGTCAAATTTTGGGGGACCCGTTGCCCTTGTCACTTGATTATGGGCGTTATGCGTCAGCAGTCTACAAAACGTTTTGTTTCTGGAATCTGTGTTATTTCAGATCGTTTATACTCTCATTAGGTTGGTTATTCTCCATTGTTCAGGATTCTAGTTATTTTCGGCATTTCATATTGTCTCCGCTTAAATGTCAGTCCTTCTCTGGGGGCGGTGGGGAGGGGATAATATCTGGCTATTAATTTTGGCCTCCTCCCCGTTAAACGTTCGAGGAATGGGGAAAAACGAAAGGGAGGGATGTAGAGATAAGGATGAAAGGCAAGAGACGAGGGGAAGTGTCCTAAGTGAACAAAAGGGCTCGAAAATAAGTGCTTTTCGGCGTGGAAGAAATGGACTGGCCCTCTCCTAAGTGCATCCGTGTTGTGGCTAATCGAGAGGACAAGGCCGTGCTTGGGGAAATGAGGCTGTGGCAGGCAATGAACACTCGCATGGTTACATTCTGCAGGAGCGACTGGAAACATGAAGGTTAGTTGGGTGGATGTCAGCCTAGGAACAGATGAGGTGGAAGGAAGAGGGCGCTTTGTGTTCCCCCCCCCACCCATTCATCCTTGCCCTATCTGTCCATCCCCCTTTCCATGTATCCATAGTTAGTTTATTCACATAGCCACATATTAATTGTATCGTTGCGTCGACAGCAACTGATGGTACAATGTGATAACGAAGTTAAGCGGACTTACAGCAATTCTCTATGGGAGTTGCCTAAGCGATCCACACAAGATGGGTAGTTTTACTGATGCCTACAAAATCCAATTAAGCAGGACTGCTTTTGCCTCCTGCTCCTTCTTTGGCTTTTGGAATTAAATTTTGGCAGGTGTATTATCACTTAGTCATCTTGGATGCACACACACTCGCTCACATACACACACACACACAGAGAGAGAGCGGGAGAGATGGTAAATACGCACATTTATAAGCAGCGAAATTATTGAAAGTCTCACGCGCCAATGCTGCTGCCATCGTTGCTACGAGGCAATTGCGTTTCTGCTATGTGGTGGCACTTCTGTCCCACGTCGGTGACGCTTAGCTGGGTTGACCCCAACTTTTGTGCTCTTAAAAAACGGTTTGACACCTCTGGTGGTGGGGCAAAGGGGGCGCAAATATTCACAATTGTTTTGAACTCTTAATTCGGTATGGTTGTACCATCCCCCCCCCTCTTCCACCTTACCTCCGCCTCCCACGAAAAGAAGGAAGCGGTAAACTTGTCACGAAATGTAAAACTCATCCGCTTTATTGTCTCTATTGTGGCGTCACACAACTACCAAGCAGTTGAGAGGGTAGAAAAACAAATAAACGAAATAAATATCTTAAAATTTAACAACATTTTGACGGATTAAATTGTATCAAATCCCGCGCGGTGGCAGAGCGCGAGATCGGAGGGGACGCAGCGACGGTGGAGGCGGAGGAACGCAGGAGCGTGCGCACACACTCGTACACATACACACCGCCTTCAGTCCGTTCACAGGACGGATCGATAATTATGTGCCCACGTGCTACCTCACCGTGGTATCCTATTGAAGGGTGCAGGCATGCAATTGTGCGTGCACACACACCGACGCACTGATACAGCACACGCACGCATGCACACCCCCGAGGGAGGAGAACGGCTCAAAATTTTCACCCTCTAAGAAAAAAACGCATTTTTTCCAGCTTTTTTTTAGTCTTTTTTTCCTCTGCAACTCTGTTAAGTACAATTTGAAAAGATTAGTGAAACATCAAAGTAGGTCGTCTAAATGCAGTGTCTTTTCTGGTGTGCGTGCGTGTGAATTTGAATGCTAGGGTGGATTTGTGCGTCTTGACACTTTAATGGAATGGCGTCGACTATACACATTGAAGGCATTTTGAATGCATCAGGTGAACGGTGCGGATGTGGTGTTGAGGTAGAGGATGTCGGGCGAATTGTCCGGTGTGACGCTACTTGAATCGCCAGTACTGCTGGCGGTGCGTGATAGCGGTGGTCGGTAGATGGAAAGCGGTGTGGATTGGCGAGGACTACCACTGTTACGTATGTATTCGGCAGCTGCGTCAAAATTCCAATCCATCCTTTCAAGAATTCTCTCACAGGCAGATTTGGAGGCACAGCCCAGTCGACAAAGTAGCTCCACTTTAAGACGTTTTTGGGCTTTTTGAAAATTCCAACTTGAACCGATTAGAACAGCTCGACATTCATCTGACCTCGCGGTAGGCACTTGATTTTGCAACTTCTCGACTAGAGTTAGTTGAATGAGTCGTAGTACCTCTTTATTGCACTCAGATCGGCCCCTTCGAAGTTGGGTTGATCGAAAGTCCTCGCTTTGTACATTTTTTCCAGGTGAAGAGCAGGCTGAAGTGTCAGGCAGATTTTCGTAGTGTGAATGTCCATCATTCCACAGTTTGGTTGATAAAGTAGTCGGTCTGCCGTCAGAATTGATCCCTATATCCTGCCAACGTCTTAATCGCCTTTTAGGGGGGTTAATGACCCAATAATGCGTGTCACTAATCTTGACACCATTCTGTAACACAGGATAAATCTTAACCTCCGCATAACCATCGTCCTCCCCATCGTCGAAGTAGTTCAAGAAACTGCCATCCTCGGAGTAAACAGACGCAGCTAAGGAGACGATATCCACGGGGGATGAAGCTCTCACCTGACGAGATGATTCCAAGGTCTCTCGAGACTTCTCTAACGCAGCTTTGAGCCATGCTGGACGGGCTCTGGGTGGTGGTGGAGGAACAGTCACCTCGGCTTCCAACTCCGCTAGCATTGGATGTTCGTAGACGATAGGCAAATCATCATTTTCTCTTTCCCCGTCCTCTCCATCAGAGGAAAGTGAAGATGCAACTGTGTCCGTTTCTGAAACCACAGATGGTCTTGATTGTTGCTGCTGACAATGATTGTGCTTGCTAAAGGCGGTAGAAAGAGGATTTCTGTACGACTTTTCCCTCTTCTCCGATTTGGTCAGACGACAGGAGTGAAAGAATAGTGATTTTGCTCGATTGAAGCCCTTAAAGTAGTCAGTTTTCACTGGCGGTGATTCAGCCCGTGTATCAGGCACTTTAGGCTTCTCCATCTCTCCTCCTTTCGGCATTGACACCGTGCGTCGCAATCTCTTGAACACACGGGCCTGGGGAGCGAGGAGGCTTCTCTCCTTCAACAAGTTGCCGGTCTCCTCACAGGCGATGGAGAAGTCACACTGAGAAATCCACTTTGAGCTCATGTTTGCCTAGAAATGAGGCATCGCATGGTATCAGCAAACGTCCACACGGATTTTATACTGAGCGAATCAAAAAGCGCTTGCAGCTCATTGGTCGGGCGCCAACCAATCACGAATGGGGAGATGTAATCACTGCTACTCGCGTTTTTTTTGTATATTCTTTGCGATTTCTTTTTCTAAAAAGACCTTTAACAAAAAACATAAATGTGTAATTAAGGTGCTGTTAAATTGGAGCGATCTTTTAGTGATTGTCTTGTTAATTGCAGGCAATCACGTGTGGAAATGCAGTATTCGTGTGATTGTAGGAGGCATCCACAAAGGAGGGCTCCTTTTTACGCTCTGGGTTACCAAAATGTAAGTTTTTCCCTGTTTAAAAAAATTGTAAAGAAATTACCTCCGGAAGTTTTTAAAAGTTTAGGAAAAGAGGAAAGCAATAGATTAAAGATGACTAGACGGTTAGGCACGGCGTCATAGACCTAATCGGCATACATGACTTTGCATTGGAGACAACCCGATGCTCTGAAACAACTTTTTTCGTAGGTGGCATCTGCGGAGATGAATTTAAAAGGGTATCATTTTAGCCTTCATAGAGTGGTGTTGTTTACTTGGCACTTTTGCGCTCTTTTGTTAACTGTAGGCAAGACTTGATTTAGACTTCATGATTGATTAACACCTGCCAAGAAGTGGGGTAACAGTTGGGGTCATTGCTACCACGCCGTCAAGTGAAATTAGGTGACTCAAGTGAAATTAACTGTTGAATATAATTCTTGGAGCTACGTCTATTGCCACCATCACCAGGGTGGATCGCTCCAAAGGGTGTTTCTGCACACCAATTGTTACAATTTGGTTGAAATCATCATCATCATTTAAGTATTCACTCCATCTGAAGCCTCATTTACAAACAAAATATAGGAATGCTCAATCTTAGGGTCTTTTCGGTTGCTACAAAAGTACCTCAAAATTTGACATTCCATTATGGAATGACATTCCAGCACTGACCTTTCTGATGGACGTTGTCCTTACACTGTTTCATATCTCTACTCCGGATTCTTTCCCGGAGTTGTGGTAGGCTGGAAGACGCTACTTACCCGTGTAGTCAAACGCACAGCCGAACAAAAATTGTTAGTGAACCCCTTCATTAAAGCTTGGTCATAATATCTGCTTTATTTTTTAATTACTTCTTCACTTCTCCGATTCCATGGAGGGAGGGAAGTGAGGTAGATCATTTCTGCTACTCCTGGATCACGTCGGGGCAGGTGGAGCCTCTTCTAAGCAAGGCGGCCCCCAGGTTGCTCCACTTTTTAGTCCAAAATAGGCCACTGATGTCAAAGTTGCAAAAACTCGAAAGATTGGACAGTTCTTGTTTAGGAAAATCTGATGGTTTGTTCTATTTTCAATAATATCTTCACAGAAATCTCACGCTATTTTTGATGACCTTCCGCGAATCATAAATTTAATGCTTTTTTACCTTATAAAAGACACAAGTAAAACTAGGATGAATCTCTTGAATAACTGCAATACTTTGGTAATTGGTTGGTGGTTTTGTTTGTTTGTTTGGTGACGCGGGCATCTAACGCTCTGCTGATTTTACTTTCCCTCGGTGGTGTGGCCTCCGGGCCGCGGCAGTAGCCCCTCAGCCCTTCTGTGCAGAGGCAAAACATTTTACGCTCTAATATTATGACTACAGTCAAATCCAGGGAGGACTCAGGGCGCTAAGCAACATAACTGACTTCGTGCTCAAATTCGGGAGAGAAAAAGGCGATCTCATCGTTACAGGGCATGTCATATAGGTAGGTAGATAGGGGAGGGGGAAGAGGGGCTTGATGTATTCTCTTTGCTTTGAAGTAACAGGTACTGAGGTAAAAAACCTAAATTTAAACTCGAATGTGTGTGTGTGTGTGAGAAAGAGAGCGAGAGAAAGAGATGGAGAGGAAATACGCAAATCGCGTGGGTGTACTTTTCCATCACCAGGTAAGGGTTGGTAAATAAAAAAAAATGACATATTGGAGTGGGTTTTTGTGTTTGACACCTTTCGTGTGGCCGTGTTGTGGTATCCAATCCGACTAACCCCACCCCGCCCTCCCCGCCACTCTACAAGGCATGAGAATAAAGGTAACCGAGTTTGTGGATTGAGGGGGAGAGAGAGAAGGCGATTCACATAGTTCAAGGTGGCCAACAGCCACCTTCAGTCAATTCGTACCAATGCTTGACTTGTCTGATCTCGAGCTGCCGACAGGTAAAATCATTGGAGGCCCATGGACTCCATTTTACACCTCAGAATGGATGGATGGAGAGAAAAGTGATGCCACACTTGGAGAGACATGCTGACCTTCATGTTGGAGGTGAGGTGTTCAACCGGGGGGAAGCGAGGTGAGGAAAGTGGCTCAACCTGATACATAGTGGCCATACTTTCTCATCTGCGTGGGCGTCAACCCACGTGGCCCCACGTGTGGAATGCATGCCTTAAAGTGGAGACACAAACACACACACACACACACACAACCATCACGTCTTGGCCTTGCGTGGAGGCGTCACCGAACGTGTCGAATCGGTGCCCATTTGATTACTGTAGGGCAAAAAGGTGCAGCCATCCGCATCCTCTTCTCATCTGTCAACCCTCAGAAGTAGACCACATTAGTGACAACCTCGGCTGCGCATCCAAAGGGCTCGGTTTCCCCTCTCTTTTTTAAACACCCATTCTTTTGTACGTTCCTCTTCCACAAACTGTTTTCCCGCCTCAATGTTACGATTTGCTTATAACACCTCCGATGACACTTATCGCCCTAAAAGCGATAAAATTGGCGCCCACAGCTCAGATGACCTTTTGGATATGGTTCTGTCGCGCGGACAGATGAATTTATTTTAAAAGCAACTTCAGCGCATTATTTTAAGATTTTTGAGGGGAGGAGGAGGGTAACAAAAGTAGGCGGACCATCAACTCCACAGTTGCTCACTTTTGTAAAAGTTGGTCAGACGTCAGATATGTTGGTAAGCTTCTCGTGAGACAAAAGTGCAGTGACAGTGTATTTATTTACGGGGGTGTCGCGTCATGTATCTTTCAAAGCCTGGAGTCTGCATTGTGCTACCTCAAGGAGGGACGCCCACTCCAACCCGTCACACCCTCTTCCTCCTCCCACGTACAATCATGCCACACGGGCATAGAAACGCGTTCATTCGTGTTCGTGCAACTCTCAAAAATCTACTTCCCTTCCACAAACTAGGTTGTCTGTAACACGCGTTTCTGGAGCCAAAAAGCGAACATGCCTATGCATTGCACAAATGCCGACGGAATGGGGTTAATGCCAAGACACACAGACGAAGTGGGGGTAAATATACTTTTAAAATGGTAAAAAAGAAGCATTCACATGCTGCGAACTATTCATAGTCAGAGGTATTGTGTGAAGAGAAGCTAATCACTTAAACAATTGTGGACCTATAAACAATGTCCAAAGGTTTATTTCGTCAATAGAGTTAGTCTATTGTGCAATGGGCGGATTTACTAAACCAAATATATGCACAAAAAGACTACCTGACGTTAGCAAAGGCGGTGCGATCAATTAAATCTTCTACCAAGACCTGACTATTAATTAAGAATTTGCTTACTTATATTATTCTAAGCCATCTCGGATCGAAATCCATGCACATGGAGTGAGGAGAATTAAAATATTATGGATTATATCTGACAATTGTTGCACAGTTTACTGCTAGGTTTTTCAAACATTAGTATCTGGTTCCAAAAATGGGCAGCTATTAAGTGAAAACTATCCTATAATTTGAAAAATTGGGGTGTTCTACGTAGTAATCTGGTATTTTGACCTAAGCTTGTTTAATAGGTTTATGTAGGGGATTTGTTCAAAGTATTCTTAGAGATCAACTTACAATGAGGCAAAAAAATTTAGCGTAAAAAAGACGAGAGTTTTTAAAACGATTTTTTTGAATTCTTTTTATGTGGGTATTGATATAATCAAGATTTTTTGCAAATCAAAACGATTAAAAAAGGCATGCAATACAATATTATACATCTCTAAAAAATGTATTGCTATTTTTATTTAAATTTATGCAATAAGATATTTAATATTAATGCAAAGGTGATTATTTTAATTGATCAACTTTAATTTACGCCAATACTTTATCTTTTTAGAAGTTCTGGCTAGTGTTCCCTGATCGGCTATGGGGATAACCGTAACTTAGCATGCGATGAATACATTAATCTTATTGCCTTGTGATTTGCATTTTAAATGTCATACTTTTTAGTCTTCTTTGGGGGTATTTTAGGATTTTATACTTATTTGTCCAATATTCAACATCAAAAATAAATTTGTCCTGAATAAATGCAAAACCATTTAAATGAAGGCATTTCTAGAAAAAAACGTTTCTGTTTTTAATTCAAAATCTGAAAAAATTCTTCGTACGTTATATTTTTATTTCTTCATTTTTAGAATCTCCCAAATATCTTGAACACCATATTAGGCGCTCTGCTTTGGCTTCTTTATTTACTTAGCACAAATTTTTACTCTCGATACGTTATTTTCACTGCATATGATCAGACCAGCTCTATCGACTACAAACCTCAACCGTACATACAAAGGGATTTTCCCGTGTCTTTAAATGATATTCTCTTCGTGGAAGATTTTATCAGAGCACAAAATGATGAATGGACAAAAGATGTCCAGAGTCGCCACTGCCCTTCTGGCATTTTATCTCCCAGTCTAGCTACAATGAATCAAATTATTCTCTCAAATCATTCCAATATCGACCAAGTAGGTATTCATATCGCCTCCCTACCCAACGTCTCTAGGCTGACCCTGTCCCTGTGATATTTTTTGACACCCGTGTTCTCTGGCCAAAGTTTAATCGATCCTTACCCTCTGACTGTCCCTACCGCTGTATTTACACCAATAGCACCGAGGAGGCTACGAATGCATCCATTGCTGTGTTTACCCGCGCACCGACACGCCAACATGCTGCGATGTTCAAGAACACGCTCTGGGCTTTCGACAGCAATGAGGCACCTATTCGTATGTCACCTATCCACCAAGAATATCGACAAAAGGTTGGTGTTTCAAACTTGTGTACATATGTGCATGTATGTTCTGCTCCTGTTTTTGTCTTTTAACAGTAATAGGGGCGGTGAGAGTGGTCACCCGTAACTGAGGGAATGGAAATCTAAAAAAAGAGCTCCAGTTCCTAGTAGAAATCTTATTAACTAGCAAAATTATCTTAGATTGAAGAGCTTAATAAAAGAGAACTGGCAGCCTGCAAGGGAATAACACGATGAGGGAGTGATTAGCGAATAAAATTTTCCCAAAACCCTCCTTTTTAGTTTTCTATCTTCCTGACAAGTAATCCCAATTCTACCGTCTCCAAGCCTTATGGATTGTACTGGGCCTACAACCAACCAGAATGCGTCATGTCTCGGAAGGAGCGAGAGCACCTCTTCCATCATGTGGACTCACGACACCTTCTGCCCTCTTCAATGGGGACGAAAACACGAGTGGTCGCGTGGCTAGTCTCCAATATGTACGCGATGAATCAGAGGAAACTCTTCGTTGCTCAACTCAGACGTCATATACCTGTGAGTGCTCAAAAATGTGAGAGGATGTTGTAGATGAAAGGACTAAGTAAAAAGTGTTACAAATATTTTGCAAAAATAATTTTTGTCGACAGTCGAACCATAACCTGATAATTGTGGGAAAGACGTTCTTGAGGGCTAATTGCTGAGCTCCCCCGACGTAGTCGTGGAAGCTTAATTGTGACAGCGCATACCGAAAACATACGGCATGCGTGTTGTCTGGTTTTTGGAGTAGTTGTGTTTGTGTCTCCTTTACCATTCGATTAATGTTGATGATAATGAGCCTGATGACAGGAACGGAGTCGCCGCGGTAAGTCTCCCTTCGAACGAAGAAGTTTTCGGAAGTGCAACTCATTAGCTTCGACTAGACGTAATTTTCCAGTCTTCCAATTGCACCGAAAAAAAGACAAGAGGAGGGATAGTGAAGAAAAATTCTTCTTAACGCAGAGACCTGAAGTATGTCAATCATATCATCGCTATTAGAAGCGCATCTTTTTCTCAAAACTTCAAAGCTAATTCAGCACTTCAACCCCCCGTGTGCGTCTTTCGCATGCACACTTACAAATCTTGAAAGCGTACTGAAGTGCCAATAAAGCGTCAACCCTTGTCGCCCTTCTCACACAATGTAAAAGGTGAGTAGAAAAGAGGTGGCATCCAAATAGGAGCATCATGGAACTGATCTTCTTGGTGTGCTATTCCACCTACTTCCACTCTCTGCCTCCACTACAGCACTCGAGTCGGGAGAAGTAGATGCAGTGCGCCCTACCAGATTCGCTGGCTCAGTAGACACTTGACCGCATGACCTGATTTGACAAGGTGTCCTCAATTGTCCTAGTCCACCCACGAGGGCTTTCGCGTTTCCACAATCACTGCAGCTCATCCTCCCTTGTACCGAAAGGCAATGAAAAGACTAGTTGGGAGGTCTTTCCTCCGCCTCGTCATTGCAACACTTGGCTGTGGGGTGAGTCAAATAGTGCAGAGTCGGGAAAGCGCACTTCTGATTGATATAAGGACGATTGTCTGTGTGATTGAAGAGTGCAGAGGGCTTAGCAACAGGGAGTGACGCCAAGGCCAAGCAGTAGACGCCTTGTGCGAAAAAGTGGGTGGTAAAGAACAAAGCCTAAAGTGGTGAAGAGGTCTGTTTTTTGTAGGTAGACATCTACGGATATCGACGTTTGAATTGCTCCAAGTCAAGCTGTTTGCAGCATCTTGGACAGCGGTACAAGTTCTACTTGGCAATCGAAAATTCCAACTGTCGGGCGTACATGACAGAGAAGCTGTTTCGCACTGCCCTGAGGTGAGTGGATTCAAATGCTTCAGTGTTGCTAGACTGTTCTTCCGCTCAACACTCCATCCATCCATTCATGCTGTATCCATCCATCCTGCATCCACCTTGTATCCATTCATCTATCCATCCATCTATCCATGTATCCGTCCTGTATCCATCCATCCATCCCGCATCCATCCATCCTGTATCCATTAATCCATCCTATTTCCATTCATCCATCCCTCATCCATCCATCCTGTATCCATCCATTTATCCATTCATTCATCCGTCAGACACCAAACACTGACATATGGGAGACATCCATGTAGCAAGGAGACATTTTTATAGTGGTTACTGAAGTTTGTCATGTCATCTCTTGGTGATGGATGTGGAACTAACAGTGCGTTCATTAAACTCCTCCCTGAGGAATTGGCTAGAAATTGTCCTACAACTGTTCAGCAACGTACCCTTCACTAAGAGCTTTTTAATTGCTCCAAAAGGAACCATGCCTGGAATGAATTTCCTTTCTCTTTTTTAGAAATGACATGGTGCCGATAGTAATGGGAGGACGTCCAGACGACTACTTCAATCTCGCACCGCCTAATTCATACATCCACGTAGACGATTTCCACTCACCTGCTCATTTGGCAGCATATTTGAGCTACTTGGATGGAAATGACACCGCTTACGCCGCCTTCTTCGCCTGGAAGGCACTTGGGACAATTAGGGTGCGTGATACGTCTGACAGGTAGCAAAGGCGAGAGTAGTTTACTTAATTGTCTTTTGCGGCTCCTACAGAAAGCCTCAATGACCTTCTGTCGCCTTTGTGCTCTCTACCATCACGGTTACCTTAAACACGGTGGCGGTGTCCATCTAGGTCACTTTGAGGAGCACCTTAATCCCTGGAATCTTTGTATCGGTGCTAGAAAGTGGCCTTCTATCGCCAATTCTGCTCTTCTCTCCGGCCGTCCTCTTTCCCTGCATTTCTACCTCCTCTTTTACCTACCTGTTATAAACTGGTGTTCGCAATCGCTTGCATGAATTTTGTCGACTCAGTGCATAAAGTCCGCTACGTAGATGTCCTTATTTTCCTAGGGGCATAAGCCAGCATGCGTGTTTGACAGCCAGCTGACTAGTATCGACTTCTAAGGACACCGGCTGCTTTTAAGTCCCTTGTAGATACATCAGATGTTTGACCTTGACACTGATACGTGATATCAGCCAATCAGAAGGGAACGGGGTCGGAATCCCAATGGTTAACAATATTTGCGAACTGGCTAGGAAAGTAAAACCTTTGGAACACTCGACATGGGAATGTCTTTCGGGGTTTTGGTGATCTTTAGGCCTCCTGCTGTCTTTCCTTCCACTGTGGTGTCAATTTGTTGCGATTGGGAGGTAATAGTTGATTGGACAGATGGATGGGTGGGTAGATGCAGGATGGATGGATACAGCATGAATGGATGGATGGAGTGTTGAGCGGAAGAACAGTCTAGCAACACTGAAGCATTTGAATCCACTCACCTCAGGGCAGTGCGAAACAGCTTCTCTGTCATGTACGCCCGACAGTTGGAATTTTCGATTGCCAAGTAGAACTTGTACCGCTGTCCAAGATGCTGCAAACAGCTTGACTTGGAGCAATTCAAACGTCGATATCCGTAGATGTCTACCTACAAAAAACAGACCTCTTCACCACTTTAGGCTTTGTTCTTTACCACCCACTTTTTCGCACAAGGCGTCTACTGCTTGGCCTTGGCGTCACTCCCTGTTGCTAAGCCCTCTGCACTCTTCAATCACACAGACAATCGTCCTTATATCAATCAGAAGTGCGCTTTCCCGACTCTGCACTATTTGACTCACCCCACAGCCAAGTGTTGCAATGACGAGGCGGAGGAAAGACCTCCCAACTAGTCTTTTCATTGCCTTTCGGTACAAGGGAGGATGAGCTGCAGTGATTGTGGAAACGCGAAAGCCCTCGTGGGTGGACTAGGACAATTGAGGACACCTTGTCAAATCAGGTCATGCGGTCAAGTGTCTACTGAGCCAGCGAATCTGGTAGGGCGCACTGCATCTACTTCTCCCGACTCGAGTGCTGTAGTGGAGGCAGAGAGTGGAAGTAGGTAAAGAAGTACATCTGGGAAATTAGTTCCGTGATGGGCGCACCTTAATATCGTGCCTTCCATAACGTGTGGGGAAAATGACCACTGACGACTGTTTACTTATGCCTTACTACACTCCCAAGATTTGTGTATGCGTGGGAGAGGAAGAGACTGTTTTATGTGATGACGAAGCAGCTGAATCACGAATTTAAGTCATGACGCAATTCTGAGCACGACAATGTGGACGCCTTATTTCACTAGGTCTCTATGTCCACTCGCCTCCGTCAATTGCAGCAGTAGAAATGACGACAAAGAAGTCAGCTTGCCTTGACACTCAGTCTTATCACAAGGCTTGTGCACAAAATTCGTCGACACCTTTGGAGCATTGTCTAATGTCACGGCTCGTGATAATTTAAGTAAAAAAACGGCTAACTACGACTTGCCAGCCATCGCAAATGCATGCTCGTCAATTGCTTAAGGAAGGAGTGGCACAACTTTAACCTCCCCACGTCATGTTGGGTGACATTTGTCCATGCAGCTGATGTCGCCCAAGAAACGCATTACCTATTAAACTCCATCCAGAGTTTAGTGATGCCTCTGACTCAAGGCACCTCGTAATTTATTAGGGCAGATTCACCGTAGCGTCTCCTTTCCTGTCATCAAGGTTCAGCGTCACTTCATGTACGGGGGACACATATTATCATGAGGAAGCTGCCATGGCAACAATGACATGGAGCTCTATAATCAGCATTTATGTGCTTCTTTCTAGCGGTTATCTGGTTCTGGCCAGTTTCTTGTGCTCTGGTGCAAGACGTTTTCTCCTAATAGACCTTCAAAAAGCACCTGTCGACCAAAATTTTCCTTGCAAAATATTTACACACCTTTTCGTCCTGCAGAATTAGTCATCAAATTCAGAAATACCTCTAGGGTAGATGCTATTTTTTTCCAATCCACATAGACAGAATGTCTAAACATGCACTATATTTAATACGCATATGCTTTTTGAGCATTTTAACGAATCGCACTTTAGAAATACCTGAAGGGGGTAAAAATAATAAATGGTAAATGCTATATTTTGCAGATATGCAAATGAAATATCTTTGACAGACAGTAAAATAGCCCGCCAATAACAAAAAAACGAATAACATGATAGACTTTCTTTTCTTATCTTGCTATGTGGGCTGGCCTTTGGTCCATGCCGGTAGCCCAAACAACCTCCATGTGCTGAACATGTGTTCTGCCTGAGTATTATGCCTTCTTTTGTTCCCAGCAAATTTTGGGGAGGCTACAATGGTAGCAGCGGATATTGAACCCAAACCTTAATGTTTTGTATCCGGACTTCCACACGCAATGTGTCAAAAGGCTCAAAAAGAATATGGAAAAAAGTATTAGCTTTTGTTATTTTTTGTGTAAAAAAATACAATTTTTAATTTTTAAAGTCTTTTTAAAATCTAATGACTGGGTTTTTGAATCTAGGGGTTTTTATTTTAGCTTGACACGCCCAATGCGTTTGTTGGAACGTATCCGTTCAGAAGCGCGCCGCTTTGGCTATCGCACGTTAGTCTTCTGGGAGATGCCGCCGAAGATAGATCCAACTGCTGTTACGATAGGTAAGATGATGATCTTGCGCTGTTACCGTATCGTGACGTGCGTGTCTAGTGTATTTGCGTGTGACTGGCGGCGAGGTTGCCGCAACGTCGGCGCTGGCGCCCAAACTGGGTCCGTTAGGTCTGCCGCCCAAGAAGGTGGCGGACGACATCGCCAAGGAGACGGCAGATATGAAGGGTCTCCGACTGACGGTGAAGTTGACTATCCAGAACCGGCAAGCAACTGTATCATTTGTGCCCACCACCTCGGCGTTGCTGATTAAAGCATTGAAAGAGCCGGTGCGCGATCGAAAGAAAGTGAAGAACATAAAGCACAGTGGCAGCATCACCTTCCTTGACGTCCTTGAGGTGGCGCGCATCATGCGGCCGCGCTCACTGGCCCGAGATCTTGCAGGCACCGTGAAAGAAGTGTTGGGTGGGTCTTTCCCTTTGTCTCCCCTTCCCTCATTCGCTTTGACGGGTGCTAATACCACTACTACGTCTCTGCGTGTTTGCCTAATTGCCTTTTTCTTTCCTCCATTCCGCTGTCCCCTTGGTCATCCTTTGCGTCTTCGCGCTACTGATTGGGGTCGAATGAAATTGCTCTTTGTGGTGTGCAGGCACTGCGCGTTCTATCGGCTGCTCCATCGACGGTGAGACACCGCAGGCAGTGATTGAGAAGATCAATTCTGGGGAAATCGCGGTGCCTGAGTAGACGTTTTCTGTTTACATCCCTCTACCCCTGTTGCAGCGACTGTTTGTTTGAGAGAGTAAGGCGGTAGTAATAAATGGCACCCTTCCTTCCATTGATTGGTTGGGAGGGCGCTGTGTCATCGGTATCGGCGGTTCTGCTTATCTTTATTTGGCGTTCTGCTTGGTGAAACCGCCAGGGTCCACTCAGCCCTCCATCCCACCGAGAATGGGTCGGTAAAGTGAGAAGTGCGGCCGTATCTGAGACACATTCGCATTAATCACGGCCTCTGTCCCTATGCTTTCTCGTGCCATCTCTCCGTGCATTCTTGTTTTAATTTGTGGAGTTGGTGGAACGAAGGAGGGGCGAAGTGGTGGTTGGCGTCTGTGTGGATGCGTCCGTGCGAGCTACACCCCGGTGTAGCGTAGTTCAGTAAGGCGCATTCAGGTTGGGTGCTTTCTCATAAATTTGTATTTATTTTCGGCTTTTTGTGGTTTAAATTGTGGTTGTATCTGCATTAGTTGGCTTTTAATAGTGTGTTTGTCAGTTTCTCGGGAAATACATTGCTGTTGTTGTTGTTCTTCCTCTTGGTTGTATTTGGCCAGGGCAGCGTGGTTTGTGATGGTCGGTTGTTCGTTTTGCTTACATGAACTGGTGATTTTTGTTGTGGTGGTGGTTTGCGTGATTTGGGTGTATATGGTTAGCCTTGGTTGCATTGTGTGCCCGGGGTAGGTGTCAGGGGAGGGCGGAGAAATGTTGATTTGGTTAAGTGTTTTGAGTTGGTGTTCGTGTTTGCGTTAGTAGCCTCAATGAATCAGGTTACGAATCGTTGGGGTGTTGGTGTTTTTGCGTTTCTTCCGTTTTGGTGAGATGTCATTGTGTTGGCGGGTCGGGTGCCTCGAGTGGCATCTTTCCGCCTGCTTTCCGCGTGTTGACACCACACGTGAGCTCGTGTGGTACTCGCTACTGAATCAGTAGTATTCGCGTTATGCTGTTTCTCTATTCGTGGAGAGGGGTGTGTGGCGTGATTTGTGCATCTGCGGAGTGTGTGAAAATGGAATCACATTTCAGTTGGCGTGGATTGACAAGCACTGCAATGAATGGCGCATCTCTATTAACATATTTCACTCATCCATTCCCAACTAGATGGTTAGTTGCTTCTTACTCCACGTGCTTGCGTGGATGCTTCTGTCTGTCTCTCTGGTCAATCATTGTTTTGCGATGCACAGTGTGGTCATCAATCCGCGATTGAGAGCTTCAAGTTGGTTAGAGTTGTAGTGTTGTCTCCTGTTTTGTGGGGTGTGATACCACGAACTGTAGGGCGTCAGGTGAGAGATGTTCGTGTGAATGTCCATATCGGAATGTTTTAAAATGTAGGGTACTGGGGAGGTGGTTACTTCGTTCATGACCTGCAGTGGCATGGGGTCGTGTGTTCAGTCACCTTTGGAGCCATTATTGAATAAGGATGATTCACTGCTGGGTGTTTCATCGTCCCTTCACCGAAGTTTGTTTGATGTCTCTGCCAGATGCGAGTGTTCGCAGGTCATATGGCTTTGGTGTGGTGGCGCTTCGTGTATCGCGATGCGCTGTTTCATGCCCTCATTAGCCCCTTCGCCTTGCGCCGTAGGGGTGGCTAGTTTTGCTGGGTGTTGGAAGCGGTGACGGGACAAAAATGTGGCATTGATGACTGTGCAGTGCCATCGTGTGCGTCACGAGTTCAGCGGCATTCTCACTTGCCTAACTTCTCTTGCCAGTTGACTGCCTACCGAACGCTGTTATTAACGCCCTCCTGGAGGTAGTATTTTGTTTTAACTCACGGATGTATGGGCTGAGAGATTGCATTTTTTTTCAATGAATTTTTGGCTATTTGTAGACTAGAAGACGTTGTTTTATAGGTGGATGAGGAATGGATACACTTTTGTTGTTTCTTTGAACCTTTATTATTTGTAGCACTTAAATTTATTCTGTTGAAACGGTACTTCTCGCACTTACATTTTATTGTGATCGAGTATTTCGAGTGCCTTTTTATGCAAATTTTAATTATGTGTGAATTTTGAGACGCGAGCGATTTTTTCACCCCATATTTGGTAGGTGATGTATCAGTGCGTCGTTGCGGGAATCTTTGTTGTGCTTTCGACCCTTCTTCTATTTGTGGGCTTTTGTCTGCCATGATATAATAGTTTGGGCCTGAAGTAAACGCAGACGTGGGTGCTTTGCGTTAAGCTTGCCTTGTGTCGTGTGGAGGTTATGCTGAATGCGTTTGTCAGTTTGTTTTAAACAGGTGTGCTGTGGCGGTGGCTGATGCTTTAAAAATTATTTAATTCTTTGGGAAGCCTTATCACTTGTGAATAAAGAAGGTGCGAAGGCGTCTTGAGCTGGATTGTTCTAGCTACAAACCATCTTCATGGTCAGATACTGCTTTGTTGCTGGAGCGAGGTGAATTGCCACAGAGTATGTGCTGTGCTGTGATGGTTAAAAAATCATTAAATTTGCATACAACATTAATTTCACTGGAACTGTGATGTATTTGGCCAAGTGAAAATACCAGCTGAAGGGCGCCATTTGCCGATTTTAAATTTAGCTTGTCATGGCCATTCTTGCAATTTTTTCATCCCCTTCTCTCTATGTTGTTGGGCATCTGGCTGCTCCATTTCTGCATCCTTCCACCATTCCTTCCTCTTCCCTTTTAGTGCAGCTTCTACGTGTATGTAGAGCAAGTAACGAGCAGGTGGGTGATAAGGCTCATTTCCATTCCTTATTCATTATTCACCGCTTGATATTGCTGCGGTGCGCCAAGTGTTCATCCATGGATGTTAAATGAATTGCCCGCTCATCTTTTTGATGTGACGGTTATGATAACGGCTATGAATGCTCATGACTGCTGCTTGGGTTGTGTGATGCAGAGGGAATGCTCACTGCATAGTTTCTACTAACCAGACAAATCCTTTTCTTCGGATATCTTGATGTCCTACCACCTCACTCTGCCGTTCTCTACTCATTGAACGAGGAGTAGTCGGTGACTTCGACGCCAAGGTGTGTGGATTGGTTAAGCCGATCATGTCTGCAGCGATGGAGGACATATGTTGGAGGATTCGGGGCATCCATTGTTCCCCAATCGCATGCGCTGTATTTTTTGAATTGAAGGTGAACTTGCAGACAATGTTTGCAGCATGGTCGTCTCTGCATTTGGCGAAAGGACGTGCGTACAGCCCTTCCCCCCACACGCACATAATGGAAGGTTTAACGAAAATGAATCTTGAAATAGTGATCATGGAAGAAGTGGGATTTTAAACCACAATACAACTCCTCTCCTATGAGTACAATAGAAGAGTTGCGTTGTGGTGGTCCATTTTTCACTGACGCTGTTGGTCTTCTCTCTCTTCCACCGAAATTGTCAGTGTTGTTGCTATTTTGAAAGATGCTGTGTAAGGGATCATCAGGTGGCTGCCTTGTGCCCTATTCGAACGTCTGACAGCCAATGTTAATTGCAGGGACGAGTTGGGTGGATTCGCTGGAGGCAAGTTGGAAGACCTAGTGTAGGCTGGAATTACTTGGTGTTTATTTGTAGAGCTAATGTTGGAAGACAATTGGGCTGCACCATGGGATGGAAAACCCAGAGTATTGTTCATTAAGTTCACTAAATGTAACAGCACGCTGTATTGTTGTCAGTTGGAGGAAGCAGTGGATTAATTGACTGCTGGTTCAGTTTTTCTTTTCTTTTTAGTTTTCCCTTCAGATATCCCAACAACGAAGCCGATATCGTACACTGCTTCTACACGAAGAATGACTGCAACAGACACGACTTCTTGATACAACGATTGTCGGCTTTTTTTGTTCTCCCCTAACCTCAGTGATAAGTGTGATCTGTGTCTCCTTGACACACATTAGGCAGGTGAGGGATGAAGTCAGTCTTTTGTTCAGAGGATCCGTTCCAATTGTCTGTGGTACATTGCCTTGTTGCAGTGGAATCCTGGTGTCCCATCAATCTCTAGTGGACGGGATGAAAGGGCTGACGTGATGAGGATTTAGTGCGACGATTCAAAATATCATCGTCTTCAAGGTGGCATAGATGGTATGAGAAGGGATTCATGCTGTTGACATTATGGTGGATGCCCATAGTCCTACTTAGTAGTGAAGCTATTCCGCCGTCCTCCCAATCCGCAATGCTTGTGGATAAAGAAGTGCGGATCACTCTTTTCATCGATCTCTCAAGGCCTTCTTCCACCACTACTTTACTACTTCTGTCGAGTGTTGATTCCTTTCCTTTCATCAATGTATTGTTATCTGTCATGATGCCCTCCTATGAAGTGTCGACTGTTCCATCTCTTATCATCCTAGTTCTCCAATGATGGAATCCTTGAAACTCTCCACAAACCCATCATATTTTGATCCTCTATTGCTTTGTATTCTTAAGTGTTGAATAACGCCTAAGAACCGAACCGTGGGACCTCGTTCCTCTCTCCAATATCAGAGCCAATCAAAAGGTCACAAATGCGTGTGAATGGAACCCTTGCTCCCCGCATACAGTCGTGCAATCACACGCTCTCTTCTCTCTCCATCACTTCGCAGGAATTTTTACAATTTCCTCTATGTGCTCGGTGCCTCTAGTACTGCGATCATCCAGAGAAGGGATTACTTCAGCTTAGTTTTTTGTTTCTTTCTGTAGACAGCGCTTTTATCAAACTGGAACTTCCAAACTTTTTGTTACCATTTGGAAATCGTAAACATGGGAAAATTATTGTTCTGCATAGGCGAACCAACCTGGAAGGTCATTTAAACAGCGCCCAGACCCACACGCCGTTTTCATTGTATTGCCAGCTGTGACTACCAACCAGGACCCACCACCACCGACACCAATTCCTGCGCCTTTATCACCCTCGTCTGTCATCTCCCCCCCCCCTCCCTTCCTATGAGTGGTGTGGGGACATGACCCACCCCGGCACCGCATTTCACTTATCACTCATTTCCACGCATAGAACAACCATGACAGCATTCCTATTTCGACCTGAATAACCCGCAAGACCTACACCTCTCTGACTTTCCCATCAGTATTGACAGCGCTTGAGATGCCTCTAAAAATGACATATCCCTTCCTCTCCCTCTGGAGATTGCCACTTCCACGAAAAACCAGGAGAGAAGGGAAACAATCCAAGTTGCAGAGTAAGTAGATTAAACTGTGTATATGCAGGTATCACTGAAGTCAATGTACAACTGAGAAGATGCCAAGAAAAAGACGAGGAGGAGGAGGAGGAGGCAGGGGATGAGAGAGTGATCAAAATCGGGGTAAGATGCGACACGCGGTGATGTGGACGAAAGTGGAATAAACCTAGGGAGCGAGAATCAACTGCCCTCGCGGGAGCAGAAGAGACGTGACGTGAAGTGGCAAGACGAGATGCGCAACAACGACCTCGCGTCTACAGAGCAGCTACTCTATGTCGTTCTGTTGACGCCTCGGCCGAACCTGTGGATGCTGAACAAAGGGAGGCAAATTAAGCCGCTTGTGCGAGAAAAAACGTCGGCTGCGCAACTTGTCAACTCACAACAAGCATAGACTCAACTACATTGCTGTTATTGACTTTAAATAGATGCGGAGCAGTGACAGGAGAAGGGAATACCGGTGGCTGTGTCACGGGGGTTCGAGGGCTTGGGGCGGTGGCGAAATTGAAGGCAGTTGCGGCCGCGGCAACGGGATGAGGGGGGCAATGGAGCTGGGGGGCAGCGTGCAGCCACGGAGCGGTTGGCGGAGGGGATACCAACGGCGTTTGTGGAGCTGCCTGCGGGGTTGCGGCGGCGGCAGCAGGTGTGAAAATCGGTGGTGCGGTGGTGACTCCGGTGGTAGGATCTACTCCAGCGTAGAGACGCAATTGCTGAAAAAAAATAAACGCGGACGCAGTGCGTAAGTACGCATTCCACTGGTCAGCCACTTGAGAAGGTAGTAGGTCATCATCATCATGCCGCTAACTTAATCCTACCTAATCGAATACTCCCCGACATTATAGCGCAATCGAGTCCGGCTACTTATAAGCACATATGAGTAGGCTCACCCAGCACGCACACTCGCGCATGCTATTAATTTGCCATTTCAGTAGACGTGCTGTAAATTGGCAACCCAATTAATCGGAACCTCTTATCCTGGGTTCATACTGCTGCCAACCGACTTTGGATGGACTACCAATGCAATCGCTCCCTAGAATTCACGTCTGAAGACGAAACATACAGTCAATTTTATCCCAGTTCCCTAGTATATACTACTAAGTAGGGGATTATAAGTAGGCCACGCGGCCTGAGGAAAGACCACTTGGATTACCGGCAGGTGTTACACGTGAATATCATGGCCAGAAAGATCAAGGGGGAGGGTTGGCATTGCTATAAAAAGGCGTGGCGCAGGAGACAGCTTACGTTGCTTAGAAGGCATCATCAGACACGAGAGACAAGCAGGTCGAGAAGGGTCATCAACCTGGACTCACCATTTTGCGCAAATCACTGCGCATTAGTCCGACTTCAGCTAGCTTCTGGGGTTGAAAAGCCTACTTACGATACTCCACTTCGTTACAAACAGAGTCCAATTGCACAGTTGTACAGCGCTACTTTTCAAAGGTACGTGAGGATCTTGCAAAGACGAGTTAATGGGTGCTCTAGAGCAGAGCTAGCAAAAAAACAGCCGTAATCGGAGGCGATAGGGTCTGTGATTCTGATTGAAGCCAAAGGCTTCAAACCTAACGACACCATGCTTGCGTCACCAGAAGCACAATCTTGGATGGCGTCATGCAGAGTAAATACAGGGGGAGGGGGAACATGCGCGACGAAAAACGGTGCTACGTACTCGGGAGGCTACAAATCTGCCACAGGGTTGCTGCCCAGAGACGCTGCTCTGTGGACACACTCCACGTGGACAGTAGTCTACAAGGTCAAAGGGTAGCCAATAAGTGTGCACTTTGGAGTCGCCTCATGGACATTCACAACCAATAAAATTCCGAGAAGACGCACACCACCACCCCCGGTTTATGGTGGACAAAAAAAATACATAATTTTGGAATTACAGGAGCTGCCTCCACGGCCATACGAGCAGAGGCGGGATTGGCAGCAAGGCGTTCCATTTCTAAGGCCTCAAGTTGCTGAGTAAGGTTAAGTTTCTGTTGAATAGCCAATCGGAGGATGGAATTGAGTGTCCTCTTTTCCTCTTCGGCTTTCTGGAAAGGACAAAGGTATAATCGGTCAGGTGATGAACCAAACAGTTAATAATTAAATAGAAAAATGCTTCCAACGGGAAATGTTTTTGTTTAATTTGCAAAAAAGTGAAAAGATCGCCCAAGTCTGACAGAATAAACAAAAGGTGGGCGGTAGTTACGGTTGCAATAACAAGCTGGGAGAGAATTGAAAAGAGGATACACGACTAGCACTGCGGGCTGTTTTTTATTTTGGATTCGGAAAAGAAGTATATCAAAGTCACCGCCAGGATCTTTCTTCCTACTCTTAACAAGCTAATAAATCTTCGATTTAAAAAGAAAAAAGGAAGTAGAAAGGAGAGAGGAAGAGAAAGGTTACTTTATATTGCTGGCTACTCAATTCGTGAAGCTATTTCTAAGCTCTGTTCAATGATCGTTGAAATAGTAGATGGATGAATGAATTTGTGCAGGATGGTTGGGTGGGTGGACAGATGGATTTACGGATACAGAAAGGTAAGGTGGATTTATTGGCAAGAAGAGAGGCCCCAAATCAAATACGGAATGGCTACTTTAGTTCCTACCACTTAAATTCTCGTATGCAAGATCTGAATGGTGGGAAAAAGGTTAAACTCACATTCAATTTCTGCTGCAACTGATCCATCTGCTGCACAAACTCCTCATGCTTCTCCGTGAACATCGCCCGAATAGATGTGTACGTGAAGGCGTCCTCCTTCAGCATCTTTAACTCACTGCGCAGAGCGCGCAGCGTATCCGTAACAATGGCCTTCTCATTCTCATACTTCTGCTTTAAGTTGGCCAATGCCGTCTCCGCCACCGACTTGTTCTTCTTAAGAACATTGCGCAGCGAGGCCACCTGCTCGCGCTTGATGGACAATTTGCTACGTAATTGCAAAATCTCCGCTTGCAACTCCTCCACTGCTTCGTCCGTCCGCTTCGAGCTCCCATTGGTGGCCTACAGATGACATCTAGCCAATCAGAATTCGAAGATTATAAGACTAGTGTCGAATCACAAAGTCCAAATTCCAGATGCTCTGGACAGGCGATTGGCCCTTTACTACATTTATACAATCCTGGATGGAACTTCGATGCAGAACGAGTGAATCAACCTAGAACAGACTGCGGGCGTGTAATGGTAACCTGGATGCGCCTCCTTCACAATTTAACCGGGCGTTTCGCGCGCAGGCTGAGTCTAGCTAAACGGAATCGGTGCCGACAGACGTCCAATCGGTTTCTTTTGAAACAATTAAGCCAATCATTCAAACGTCTTACCTGCTAGCCATCACAAGGAGAAGGTCCAGTCACACAAAACAGCAACGAAGCTGTATGGGCAAGAATACCTGTTTTTACCGCGTGTGATTACGTGTGCGTAGTAGAGTGTGCAAACCTGCGTACGCGAATGGGTATTCGTCTTTGTTTTCGTGTCTATAGTAGGCCGACGCCCCTGGCTACCAACTTCTGTCTATCGATCAAGCCAGCTTGAAGTGGGTTTCTGTCCGATGGACAGTTAAAAGCCGCCAAGGGAATACTCAGTTCGACCTGCACACCGATGGTAGGAACGCTTCCAACGCCACACGCCGCTGCATCAATGACTTGAAATACCAGAATGATGGCAACCAAAAATCTGCCCCAATATAGCTAATTAAATACTGCGTTATTAGTTTACAGTAAATGATGACACCAAGTTGTGTCCTTAGGACACAAGGGAATTGGGACTAACTTCGGCAGGCGATGGGCCACATTAAAAAGGGCAAAAAAGTGAGGGGAGCATTCCCTCTGTCGAGCACAGCCGACTGCCTAATGCTACCATATGGCTCTGCAGCTAGCCCTACTGTACTTCTGTTTCTAGAATTAATTTGGGCGCTACGCCAATAAACGTAACCGCGCAACAGAACATCGTTGCTAAGGGCGATAGCAGAGAGAAAGTAAAAAGTAGCCAATAAACGACGAGGTGATGGAATTTACCACACACGTGAACGCACCGACTGACTTCGGGCTGTGACTCAGAACGAGTAAGTAAATACACAATAAATAAAAAATCACACTACCGCTGCTATGGCGTAGAAGAAGCGTAGGCGTGGTAAAAATTCGTCATCCATGAGGAAAGGGCTGCAGGATGATGCAGGCTGGTTTGAGGGTAGAGCAAGTCCAATCGCATCGGTGTGCAAGGAAATGACAGCAGACCACACCCATTTCCCCATCACAGACAGACATAAAAAGACTTTAAAACTCACATTTTGAGCAAGACGAGCGTTCTTCTCCGCGTACATCTGCACAGCGCGACGCAGATGACTCACAATAGCTATGTGATCTTCCACTTGTTTTGCCAGCATCTCTGGACTGACCTGCTCCGTGGAAGTCGGAGACGTGGACACTGCTGTGCCGGCGGCTGAAGCATCCACAGTAGGATCAGAAGCTGTGGAATCATCGGTAGACGCGTTGGCGTCCAGAGAAACACTGGCACGAGCGGCTAGCTCGCAGACCTGTAAACAGAATAGGAAGAGACTCAAACAAATATGGAGGGACAAAAAGACAGGTTCAAAGGCAGAAGTGAACAAGCTATTCATTAGAGGGGAACATTCAAAGTGGAAGGCGATTGAACCATGAGGAGAGAAGGGTGTACGCTTGATAGAAACCTTCAATAAACAACAGTTCTGGAGAAACTGGAACCCCCTGATGAAGGGATATTTTCTTGAGGTAGCATTGGCTAGCTATACCCTCGCATGGCAAAACAGACTTGCCACTAGTATTTTCCGCTACTGTTCAAGTTCACCTGGAAATTGTTATTCCAAAAAGACAAAATCATAAAGTCTACAGATGATCCAGAAAGATCTTTCTCCAGTGAAGTAAGTGGGAGCAAAAAAAGGAGAGAACCGAGATGAAGTGGCACCCTGTGTGGTGTGAAATGAGATGGGTCGCAAGTGCCTCTCCTCCGAGTGAACTTATAATGGCCTCCCATCGAGTTATATGCACATGCACACTCCCAAACCATGAAAATAAAATACCACACGAAACGGGAAGTTTTATTACTTTTCATATCCAAGTAAGCAAAAAAGACAGCTCTATTTCTCGGGAAAGATAAGGAAAATCTCAATTCTCTTGATTTTGCTGCTTCAGGATTGTGACCGCTTGGAAACAGGCAACGTGGAAGCCAAGTGCACGATTCGGTCAAATTGCCTTGATCACAGAGTAAAAAAAAGCACAGCCCATGCAACATGTTGGTACTATTTAAAGCGCCCCATTCCATGTAGGGATAAAGGGCATTCTTCATAGTTTTAGATGAAAAGAATCTACTTCCATTCGCAAAGTGTGGTAGGCAGAGGAAGACGAAAAAATAGCCAAAAGCAAACATCTCCCACAATCTACTAACCCAGGTATTGCGGAATCAGGGAGCCAAATTACAGAGGCAATAAACTCTACCATTAAATACCTAACTAGAAGAATAGATCAGCCCCCTTCCTACAGACCCATCGGTCTGGTTTTCCTGCCTACCCTCCCAAGCACAGACAAAATAAATAAAATACCTAAAAACGGGGAACACAAAAACGTATTTAAAGCCGATTTGACACTGCCACCTACCTGTTTTGATGGCGTCTCCTTCAACTCCGAACAGACGAGCATGTAGAGTTTGAGAAGGTCGGCGAAACCGCGTCGTAGACAAACTGAGACAACGGCCGTTTTCAGCCCAGCCTGCTGCGCTTCCTCCGCACCATTATCTACCCGCTCCTCCAGGTGCCTTATCTCCTCCGCTCGGCACTCCAGCTCCTTGCGAAGCCGCAGAACCTCTGCTTTTAATCCTTCTTCGTCGGCCAACGCCGGGTCGGCGTTCACCTTCTCCAGCTCCTGATAACGCCACAACTCGTGTTGCATGCTAGCAATTTGTCGGAGGGCAACAGAGTAGCGAGTCTCTGTTTGTCTAAGAGTTCGTTTCAGTCCTGCAGAGGCTGAGTCTTCTTCAGCACCAATGGTAGCGGCAGCATCAGTGCCATCAGAATTCGCGATGGACTCGAATTCATTGTCGGCGCGACGTTGTACACCCATGACTAGGTCTAGCTCATTCTGCAACTGGTTGATACGCTCCTGTTTTGAATTCACCTCACTAGAAGCAAGTTCTGCGGACCTCTGTGCCTCTTCCAACTTGTGCTGAAGCTCCGTCATCTCGGCTTTCAGCTGAGTGGATTCACTCAGCTTTAGTTCAGAAAACAAGTCATCTCCTTTGTGCGCAATATTGACACCTATAAGCACCAAAAATCAAGGCGCTTCTGCACGTACACATGCACGAATATATATAGTGATGCATAAATTAAGCTCCTACTGAAACCTACTGGAATTTGAGTGCTCCGATGACTCTGATGTATTGAATAATTGTAATTGAGCAGATTGTGCGAGACCATTTTGGACTGAATTAAGATGATAGAACGACTCATAAGCCAGGCGGCTATCAAGCTCCTTTTTTAAGTTGTGCCGTTGTTCCCTTTCGATTTGAAGTGACTCTAAGGCCTCCTCTAACGACTTCTCTGTGATTCTCTTCAGCCGAGTGACTTCCTCTAGTAAAACGTGCATTTGATCGTTTTCCTCCTGGCCTCGTTTCAGCTCATGCTTAAGACTCTCAAACTCAATCTAAGCAGATATTTATAAGTAATGAGAGTACAAACCTGACTAGTCTTCAGCGCCAAGACATTCTTCTGTAATTCCAAATTCTCTGACTCCAGTTCATCCAACTCACTAAGCAATCGCGTTTCTACGACCTTCATTGCTTTTATCTCCTGCTTAAGTTCAAGTCGAGTCTTCTCAGCACTATCATATTTAGCCTGAATTTCCTGCATCATTTGATGCAATTTGTCATTTTCAGCCATTTGGCGTTCGTATTTTGCTTTAGTACTTTTTAAGTCGTGCTCAAGGTCTCTAATACGACCCGAAAGTTGTTCTTCACGATTGGCCGACCGACTGAGGAGGTCATCCTCCTCCTGGAAGCCCACCCGGTTCATCTTTCTATGAAGTTCATTTTGTTCATCACATTTCTATGGGAATGTGTCATACAATCATGCGTTACCTCCTGAGTTAACTGTAGCTCCCTTCTGAGTTGTTCAAGAAGTTCTTCAGACTCATCAAGTTTTGCCTGCAAGCTTTCCTTTTCTTCAAGTAGCTTTAATCCGCATTGGGCAGCTTCATATTTCTCGCGTAAAGCCTCCTTCAAGGAGTTTTGTAACTGCTGTATCTCTTCTCTACAGTTGTCCAAAGGAGAAGAACTCATAACCTGCGCGAAGCCCCGAAACAAGCGCGACAAATGAAGCTTGATTAAAATGTTCGACCTTAACAAGTAAACAAATGCATTATAGTTTGATTTGACATATAATTGCGTGCTTACTTTCTTACCAACTATATTTTGAGTCACAATTTTCACGTTATTTTTAAGCTTTTTAACCCTTGTTGATCCTTTAAGTAATTTTGAGAAATGTTAGCACACACAATTCAAAAATGTTTTTTACATTTAAGGTATTATATAATTTAAGTGTTTTCCTATAGATTACAACCTGTAACCAAAGTTTTTGGTCCTAGAACAGACTGTGGGAAATGAGTATGACACCCTCGCCTGGACCTATTAAGCAATGAACTGCCAACCCTGTCCAACAGTAGGTGCCTCCTCCCTCCAATACTAATTCAAAACGATATCATTACACTCACATAAAATTGAAGCCACCCCGTTACCCTGCAATGAGTCAGCAACACAACAAAATAATTGAGTAAAGTTGCAAGAGGGTGAATTTGGGACTCAAAGGGATAAGCGTGAGCGAAGAACTGTGATGGCGCCCTTATGGGAAGGCCACACCATTTTGAAGCAGGGATCACTTTTCACCCTATGTACACAGAAAGACTAACTCCTAACGTCACGATTGGGATCGTCACTACCACCGCAACCGCCACTACCGCTAGAATAGTCCTTTGATAATGCAGCAGATGGCTGAGAGGGTTCCAAGTTCTGACGGAAGTAAGACTGCGCGGTGGGACGTCCACGCTCCTCGAAATCGTCATCTTCGCCCCGATAGGCTGCGCGCAGACCCTCAATGTACTCGCTTCGAGATTGCTCTAAGACCATCGCTAGCACATCGTCGTCGCTCATGTCTGGGGTTGGATAAGTGAATAAAAGTTGACTCCATTGCTATTAGACAAATCAAAAACTTATGCAATACAAGAAAAGTGGGTGGAGTGAAGTTGCTTTTAGGGGAAACAAAGTGAGGAGTCTCGCACACAGCCGTTACACGGTGCATCATGCCTCATTTGCTCTTTCTCCTTCTTTTGTCCGGGAGGAATAACGCCCTAAGAAGCGTGGAAAAAGGATAATTATGTGCATAACACAATCTTTATTAAGGCTACTTTCACCGGAGAGCTAACCCCTTATCCAATGTAGCCCCAGGGCAGCTAATTGGCTGCCTTGACAAGAAATAAAGTTGCTAATAATAGGCTGAAAAGGGTTTAAACTTCTTCCAGAACAATCACTGCTTGGTCACGTGGCGCTTGCAAGATGAGCGAAGGGGAAGTGGAATTAGCACAGAACCCACCAAAAACGATGGTGAGAGTAGGTGACGGAGGAAAAAAAGAGAACAAATGGAGCCTTTACGAAAAAACCGATGTAGTAGAATGTGAAGGTGGTGAGAATCATGATAGCCGAGAGTCCTGTTATCACATGGAGTAAAATGAAAAAAAAAACCTACCAATGCGTGATTTAACATTTACGAGGACATCAACAAGAAAAATCAAAACCAAAAAAGATGAGAGGGAATTAACGAAGTCCGTTTACACTCCATTACTTCCAGGTGGGGCGTGGTTGATGGCTGAATTAATTACCAACTAGTATTTGGGACTACCACCTTAAACCAATTGGCTGAAGGCAAGGACTCACCCAGCATGTTAGCAGGGATGTATCGAAGCACTGCGAAGTCACTGGCAGCCGGGTCGGAGGAAGCGGAAGCAGCAGCGACGGAAGCGGCAGCAGCCGTCAAGGTGGCAGCAGAACCAGGAACATCAATGACGGTATTAGAGGAAGAGGGCTTGATAGAGGTTGAGGAGGAGGGAAGTGCAGAGGAACAAGATGAGGAACAGGGCACTTGGGAGGCAGATGTCGATGAAGGTACTAGATTGGAGGTAGACAGTGGTGGGGGCGTTGATTCCCGCAACCCTGGGGACACAGACTGAGGAGGCGAGGCTACCCGTTGACGCTCGGCTGCCTAAAAGTAGCAACAATAGATGTTTACATCACCTTGTTAAGCATTCAGCACCCTTCACCAGGACAAAGTGAATTACGGGCTATCAAAAATGCCTCAGGATCTCGTGGAAGTAAGCACATTTCATTCTACTTCCTGATCACCTGAAGTGTACGAATTAACTTCTCCCCTAAATGCAAATACATCAAAGTTTACTGGTTCTTACCGTAAACGGTACTAATCTCACTCATTCAGAATAAACAAAAACACCGATTATTTATTCAGAGAGGATCTGAATGATTGGCACCTACTACATTTAAGCAAAATGATCAACTACTGCAAGGCCTCTAGCAAGACATACGGGATGGAATTTCAGAGCCTTGCAATCAACAAAAGGAGCGAATAAATGTTCCAAGATTAAATGCAAACAATTTAAACAACAATTTAACGAGTGTATCTCAATTAACTCATTCTCTCACCGAAAAACAAGTAGGACCTATTTCGAACTCCAATCACAGTGTTCCCGATTGTTGTTTTAAGGCATCACTTAGTTGTTAAAAGAAAATATGCTTTAAAATCTATCGAAGTACCTGCCCATCTAATCGAGCCTTCATGTGTTCGTAGAGGGATTCACGCAAAACGTGTTCAGCAATACAGTCCTCAAGTTGTTTGTTCTCCGATTCAGCCAACTTATCCCTCAGCATGGCTTCTTCCAACTCACTAGTCTCCGATTCTCGAATTGCCTGCTTGACAAGATCCTTTTCGGGCAGCTAAAGTTACACGTAAGGACGGCGGAGAAAGAGATAGCGTTACCCCAGGTTGGTAGTTAGGCATGCCCAATCCATGACCAAATGACGGTTTGCAAGGGTCAATGATCGAGTTGTAATGCGTTCGACCGTAGTAACCCAGTCTAATTGGCACGTCATGAGAGTACTCGGCGTGAAAAACATTGATAGGAACAACATTGTTGTAGTAGATTTCAACAGGTCGATTATAAAGCTCCGATATTGCTTGTATCTCCAGGTGGTTACCAAAGCAATTAGGTTGTCGCTTTCGGTGAAGATAGCGATCAAAATCCTCGGTTACGTATTGAGAAAAGTGTTCCCGATTCTTGCACTAGAGGATGGAAAAATGGATTTAGAGGGCTTCCGCCCACACCTACCATGTAATCGACAACCTGCTTCCTAATTATATCATGCTTTTCCTCATCACCAAAGACCTGGTGTGCTAAATAAATCGGTAATAAACCCATCAATAATGGAACGTACAAACACTTCGGAATAAGCAGGCGCCATCGCCATGGACACGCACAACTTTCCAGCCCTTTTTCTCCTTTAAAATCTGATCTAAAGCATTGTCTTCCAACTAAAGAGAATAATTTTCTACATGAGATATACAACCTTTGAGGAATTCGGACTAGTATTCTCAGACACTCGACCGTATTCATCTTCACTATTATTGCCAGTTCCCAGATCAGTAACTTCAGGGCACTCAACCAAGCGATCACGGATATTTTTCGTGGGTTCATTAGAATTAGACCAGTGTCGATTCACAGAAGTAGGAGAAAGCCGGCTATCCGCAGCTGTTGCATATTGAGCAAAGGCGTATCTGTTTTGTCTAATGACTGTAGATGATGCGTGACCCCGGTTTTGACGATTACGAATACGTGATGACGTCTGTCCACGACTTCCTAAGGTATGTCTTCTTACTCCAAAAGTATGTGACTCATTTTGAGGCGAGGCAGTCGATTCAACATTGGAAGGTTTTTCGGAACGATCGTGTTTAGAACGTTCCTTCCGGTTTTTGATTGTCATTACTTTGGTGTTAGAAGGATAAACGGATAGGTTTCCTAAAACACTGTCGATTAAATAGTCCAAGTCTTCTTCGCTGGTATCAGATGAGCTGTCCTGAACTGATTTTCCTTCGGAGTCTTCCTCAGAGTGTCTGTGTGCCACCATTACAGGAAAGGCACCATATCTTAAATAGATGCCAAAAGCTAGGGCACCTTTAGCAATAGTTTGGATTTTATCTGCGTTCCTTAATGATCAATGGCCGGAAGTTTCACAAAAGCAATCGAAACTGACAAGCCGAATAGACAATTTAGTTTTGATTTTTGCAGAATAAGAATAAACGCAGATAAACAATGGCGTGTGGATACCAATCGTGTGTGACTAATGGTAAAAAACCGTTTTATTAATGATCGAACGTGGTTGGCTCATTGAGTGTACATATTTCGCAGCTTTATTCTAGCGTATGAAAGTGTGCGCTGATCAATCAAATAAAAAGCACATGATTTGGTAAATTTATAGTAAAGCGCTTAGGAATTTCTGCAACCTACGTAAGGAACCAGGAAAATTTTCGTTAAGGCGTCACTTCTAGAGCTCTCCATTGGCAATGGTCCCCTAAAAGATGCCACTTGTCTTCGATTATAAAAAACACGCAGTAATTTAAGGTTAATAGTTAAATGCAGCTTTTCAAATTATTTCTGCACTTCAGCTCATGTTCACCAAAAAAGTGTTTGAAATTAAGTTTTTAAGAATAACATGCACTAAAACAGTCTGTGCATTTTTTGCTATACCTTTTTTTGCTTTATAAAATTCTTATTGTTTGCGTTTGCTAATGTTAGGGTGAATTAGCCATTAAGTCTTTGTTTATATTAATGAGATATTCGGCGTTGATTTACACTGTGTGAGTTGTCCTATTAATTTCTTGAGCGCCTCGTGGTTCCTAGTTGGTTTCTCATTCCTTTCTGTGTTCATCGGATTTAGATACTTCAAAATGTGTTTACTCATATATTTTCTTTTATCCCTGACATAGCATGCATTATGTGTTGCCGCGTCTTTTCTGTTTTGATCTTTTCCTGCTTGTTTGTTAATTTGTGCGACGATTTATTTCACTCTTGTACTGCAGTACTTTTTTGTTTGAAACTTTTCTAACTGATACCCTCTTACTTTTCCAATCATTTCTGCTTTTTGACACCACTTTAGTTTCAATACACCGGTTTTGAGCCTGCGAAGACATTTCGGTACCACTTCGCTGACCATGAAACGCACTAGGCGACGAGTCAACTCGACCCCAACAGTTGACATTGAGGATCTGGTTCCCGAGCTCTGCTGGCAACCGCCCGACTGGTTTTCCACCTTTGAGAATATCTTGTTAATGCGCAAAAAAGCCGACGCTCCTGTCGACTCAATGGGCTGTCACACCCTGGCTGATAAAAATGTTGATCCCAAGGTTTGATTTCTTTAACTCTAGATTATTTTTAAACCCTATTAGTTAAAACCTAATAGCTCTTCACTGAGTTGTGAAATCCTTGCACTTTTCCATAGAAGGCGTTGAATTATGTTTGCGCGGTTTTTTCTGAATATTAAGCTACATCTGCCTTTTTCATCTCGGGTTTCTTATTCTCATCAATTAGCTATGAGATAAACCTATTTAGAGAACTTTTCGTTTTTAGTTTTCTACTTTGTAATTTTTTTTCCGTGAAGTCTGCTGTTGCTGACTCGGTAATCGCCTTTTCATCCTAAGTAATATTTACTCATCACAAATTAACGCTTTGGTTAAGGCTCAGGCATTCTGCGGTTAGTTAGGAACATCTGGAAACAAATTTTGAACACAAGTATGCATTTCCTCCCAAATTAATCGGGTATCGTAGCCTAGTGATATGGATAACTGTCGTGACCCCCGATTAAGGTCACTTGGAATCATGAAACGGGGGCGATTGTACAACATCTGTGTTCATTCGTCTAAGATTAATTCGAAAGTTACAGCTTTCAGGGCTGATAGCCCAGGGGCCCTTGTGAGTAATGCGATTCGGCTCAACGTTTGTCACCATTGACGTGATAACATGAGCGTTTCGGAATCCGATGGCTTAAAAAAGTGATTTGTCTATTGTCTCAGATAATTGTTCCGCCACTTCAGACGTCCTAAACCGAGCCCACTCGTCACGTGCATGTAACGTGTAGTTGTCATCCGTTTGACAGTCGCGACAGCACCAAATCGTGTCACACAAAGAACCGGCCCCCAAAAATCCAATAGGTAGAAATAAGATAATCTCAATCCAGTAGTCAATTTGTTTAATCGGTCGAACACGCTGCAAATGGTTAAATTTAGGCGAGGCTTTTCTGTCACATACGGACTGCGTGGGCTCAAGTAGCAATGTCGGGATGTGGCACATAGGAGTAATTGGTAGCGATTTAGTTAGGTTCGAAATATTAGCACGCCTTTCTTCTGTGTGGCTGCCGCTTTTGTAGTGTATGTTTTGTCGTCCAAGCCTTCTTTTCTCCGATCATGTGCTCCAGTGTGTGGTTTAAGATCAAAATTGTCGCAAAAATGAAATTTTAACTGACCGACTAGTGAATGCGCCCGCATGTTAGTGGGTCTGCAGTTGGAGTTAGAGCAACCGGTTAGTAGGTGACCTTACAAATGTGTGTCAGCTGCTTGATAGGTGAGGACTGGGTTGAGGTCATGTTCATGGCCGCTTTACCAGAAGTCTTTGTGTGCTAACAGGAATGTTGGGGGGGGGGGGGGGGAGTGCTTCACAGGCGAGAAGGCGTCTGTTTTCCCATGTGGTCTCCTTGTCGTTGAGTTCACCTATCACCTAAAAGTGGTTTGAAGGCGATGCTAAGCGGATGCAAGGCTTGCGAAATCCATGAATGGGCCAACGAAGAGAATCACGTTTCTTTTCCCACTATTACTTTCAGCGTCATCATCGAAGTGACATCTAAGTTGGCTTCCTTTCCCTTCTCTACAGACCTTCCGATTGCAGACCCTCCTCGGTTTGATGCTCTCCTCACAGACAAAAGACGAGGTGACGTCCGGCGCGATGGCTCGTCTAATTGACCGTGGTGTTGCCAATCTCACCGCTTTGCGCAATATCTCAGAGACAGATTTAGCTCACCTCCTTCAACCCGTGTCATTTTACAGAGTAATTATCCTTATTATCACTTCATGATGCTTTAATTCGACTTCTACCGTTAATATGTGAGCGCCTCTTACTTCACCTTGTGGATGTATTCAGACAAAGGCGAAGAACATTAAACGGGTTGCACAAATTTTAACCGACGATCACGATGGCGACATTCCGAAGTCATTAGCAGGTCTTCTCGCGTTGCCAGGTAAGGCTTCGGATTCAATTTTAAGTGGTATGTACTCGCAGCACATAGTTATTGGTTTAATCTCTTCTCCTTGTGCTAGGCGTTGGACCAAAGATGGCGCATCTCACCATGAAGTTTGCATGGGATCAGGTAACGGGCATCGGAGTGGATACACACGTTCATCGGATCGTCAACCGATTGCATTGGGTGCCCAAACAGACAAGGAGTCCTGAGGAGACGCGTGTCGCTTTGGAGAGTTGGCTTCCACGGTTAGTGATTCCTCGCCTTGACTGTGCATAACTCATCTACTCCTCCTGAAGACGTGGGGATTGGAGAGTTACATTCGGAGTGCTGAGAAGGGTGGCATCACCAAGTTTTGGTGTACGTGCATTCACTGACGACTGAGAAGGTTGACGCAGTAATCGTGAAATAAGGCGTAAGAGTTGTCGAGGAAGCCTTAGCAATTTTCAGAATTGTTTCAAATGTGGGTGAGTGAATTTGAAGAGGGGAAAAAAGGACGTCTATTCATTCATGAAGAGGTGACACTACTGCGTATTGTACTGTCACACCAATTTCCCCCCATCTCTCTCTATCCCTTCATTCAGTGATCTGTGGGCAGACGTGAATCAACTGTTGGTGGGTTTCGGTCAGCAAATTTGCCTACCCACTCGACCGAAGTGCTCCTGCTGTCTGAACGCTCCCACCTGTCCCTCCGCGTCGAAATACACCTCCACCAGTACGAAGAGGCGCTGCAAGGCGAAAACCCCACCTTTTGAGGAGGTGAGACCGGAGGCGGAGCAAACGGATTCGGAGGCGGAGGAGGATGATGGGGAAGAAGTGGTAGAGTCAGTGGACAATGAGGCAGAGGTGCAAATCATCGGTGAATGCCTCAGACGCAAGGCACCGCGAAGATAGTCAGGGAAGCCAGAGAAGAGAAGAGCAGACGTTTAATTGGCTAAGATTTGTGTACTATTTTTGATACTTTGTAGATGGAATATTTATAGGTGGACTATTTGGTAGTTCCTTATTGCTCCGAAGAGGAGGAAAGAGAACCATACACACACGCACACACGGAAGATGTAATTGATGCGAATAAAGTTGAGTCGGTTCTTCCTCTTTCTTCATTTCCTTCCTTTTTTCTCTTGTTTTGCTCTCTTCTGTGTGCAAGTTTGACACCTGACAGGAGTATTTTGTCATCTTGGCGAATGGCTTTGTTTTACGCGGTGCATTTGATTGGCGTAGTCTCCACACTTTCATCTCCCAATTGCCGAGCTGGGAAGAAGAGGTGATATGCATCACTTTGAAGAAGAGGAGGGGAAATACTCTCACTGAATTATTTTTACGTAGTAAACTATGTTGTGTTGGCCCCTTGAGAAGAGAACCCTCTTGCGACCATTGATTTAACAATTCTCCCCGTTTCCGATGGAGTTGAAGCCGACGAGATGTCGAAAAGGAGGTTGTTCCGCGCATGGGTGGAATGATGGATTGTGGAGTTGTTAGCTGTCTGAGGGAAAGCATGTATTCCCTACCAGAATGTGCCCCCCTTTTTAACCATTTCCGTGTGGTGTGTGTCCCTTCCGCGAGCTCCGTAGTTGCTCTCCAATGCCGTTGCTTGAAAGCTTCTGCAAGTAATTCCTTCCATAGAATGGACACGCCTGGTATTCACCGGGCTCCAGCGACACGCATTGGATGTATGGAGGAGGGTGAAGAGGCGATAAGTGACGTCTGGTCAATTTGTGACAAGATATTGCAGCATGACATGGCGAAACTCCACAAGCTTCTCCTTTTACTTGTCTGTTGACTGCCTACTTAAGCGCAAATGGGTAGGTGCGCAGATACCTTTATGAAACCGCTGGCGCACGGAAGTTAGTTCACTACAAATGCTATTTATTTTCCTTCTTTTTTCGTTTAAACCGTCTATTTAAAACGCCGAGGGGCTTCTGTGAACCCATGTTCCATATTTGTCTCTCATTTTTAAATTTGTTGCTGACTCACCATGTGCCAGTAGCAAACGCGGGTTATTTCCAAATGTCCCAGGCACCTCCTCGGCAAATTTTGCAAGAAATTTAGAAGTGGTGTCATCTTAATTGCTAATTGCCTTTTGGCAAGACACGCTTTTGAGGAACACCAAAAGTGACAGTGACTCTTCGATTATTGCTCCTGGATTAAGTCATCGCTAGTGGTTTTTAATGCACGATATTTGTCCAAATTTTTAATTCCCGATAGAGGAACTAGGAATATTTGGTTATTTTGTTATCTGTAGATGGCAGCACAGAACCTCGAACATCACGCAGAGAAGTTGTAGTTCAGACATTTATGGAGGAGGCCCTACTGTTTGTCCTGCGCAAAAATTCATAACCACTAGAGGGGGAACACCAGATGGGAATAAATGCAGCTACTCAAGTCCAGAGGTGGTGATGCACTTGGACAACTAGAATATGGAATTTTGCAGTTTAGTATAAAAAAGAGTAAGTAGAATAAGACGTATTTTCCGCAACACGAATACATCCACCTGATTGGTATTTGCATGCTTCCAAACGTATCTTACGTCTGTAAAGGCTAATTCACCGCCATAAGCACTTTTTACTCCTCTTTATTTGCTGTACTTTCTTTATCAAAATATCATCTGGTGGATTCACATTAATTTTTACCATGGGGTCTCAAAGAATGCGAATTCTGAGCGGAATATAAAAGGAAGTTTCGAGAAATTGCAGAGAGAAGTGGGAAGGAGGAGTCGAAAAATGGTAGAATGAGTGGATGAGATAAGGCTTAGGTTGACAATGTAACGGATATGCTAAGTGCCGATGTGGCTGTGTAGTTGAAAACACTGTGGCGCAGTCTGCCTATCACCCGACATGAGGGAAGAGAGCTCAACACCACTCTTCTCATCACCTTTTCTAGTTCGTTAAATACTCAGGAAACTGCACTGAGCTTAATCAAACAGTTACGCGGATAGTTGGATATGAATAGCTGTTGGTTTGGAGTTGTCTGCAAGCGATCGACGGAGGCGGACACCTGCTGATCAACATCAAGAGCAACACGCAATTAATTCACTGCGAGGGATTGGTCCGTATTAGATTACTCAAGCTGAAAAAGTAAATCCGTCCATCACGGCCATTTGCTGGGCCGCAGACGGGAAAATTGGTGGGTCAGTTTATGTCTAATAAGTCCTAGTAACTGAAAGATTTATTAGTAGCAACTCAATCTGAGAGAAAGTTTGCCTAGAAAGTGCCTTAAAAAGTAAGATTTTTAAACGACTCCATGTGTGATAAATAGTTTTTTTAACAAAAGAGGCAATCAACGACAATATTTCGCTCCAAGCTTGCTGTACACATAGATGCATAAGATAGCCAGCAGAAGTAGACCACGTCAATCTGCAACATGCTCAAACAATTGGTTTATTGAAGGGTCTGCATGTGATTTATCATCAGGAAGCCTCGTGAGTTGCCTTGTGCTTCGTATAATGAGGACAAATCTAATAATTGAAATATCACCTCCACTATTAGCCAATCAGAAAGGGGCCACTGACCTAAGCTCTACCCAATCATGCATGTGTATACCCAAGCAAAACGAACAAGTTAAACAAATTAGATTGAATGTTTGCAAGTAAATTGCATAACGGATTAGTGCAAAAAATTATCTGACGTGTGATTGATGTCGTGAATTTGCCAAAAAGTGCATTGTGCTGGCTTAAGTGGACTCCTGCGCACTTGAGACTAGAACGGATAACTCACTTACACCTAGCAAGTGATATCCGCTTCGTGTCTATTAGAAGTCCTGACTAGCCATTTCAGTGTGGAAGCAAATTCGCTACTTAAGTCCTAAAAGTTTGGTTGGCTCACGGAAGAACGTGAATCAAAATGGATTGAAGAACTCGAGAAATGTCAATTTATAGCAATTATTGGGATATCTTGGCTCTGTTTCATCATGCTATATTATAGCCGCTGTTTCAGTTCGGCTCTACGAGGATTTCATTTAGTAAACCCTATAGTTGTAATTAATTTACCCGCTTCTACCACCCCCTTGTGGCGGCGATTCTCGTATTTCCGTCGTTTGTGAAATTCAGTCTAAGAATTAGGTGCATTTATGCCGTAATTCTCAAGCTACCAGTCCATTTCCCATTCGCTGTAGTGATTCATTCCATTGGCCGTGTGTGCAGTCATATCATCGTGGCCATAGACCGCCGCTGGTGATGCACGTTCTCCCTGCACTACTTTGCCTCATTTCAACTTGGGCAAACATTCGAAGCACCACATAGGAGTGGGCAGTTTTACTGCTCTCTGAGACCTACCTTAACCATGAAGTAGAGTGCTAGCATTCAATCACAAGGCAGTGCTTTGAAGCAAACACTTTCTCAATCGTGCATTCTTTATTTTTATTTGTAAATTAAAGTGATAGCACTAATGAAGTAGTATACTTAGCATTTTGTAAGCTTAGCACAAAATTGGTGCATTAATAAAATTTCGAAAAGTTTGTGTCATCGCGGACCGATGGTTACTTGTCTTCACATCCGTCCTTGAGGTTGAGTGGAACAGCTCGATCCATTTGTTTCGGGTAAGAAAGATTCAGATTCTGCATAATGTCAACAAATTTCTCCTTCGACGCGCAGAGTCTAAAGCAGTAACAAATGCACCTAAGTCCCCACCTGCATGAGCATTCGGTTGGTCCGATTCCAAGCACAATCGGTTGTCACACCACCTCGTCAATGGACAGGCAAGCAGAGAACAATTGCAAACAGGTGCTTGTCACTTGTACTAGGAACTAGCCCAATTTACTGCCTATTTCGGACCTCCCACTCCACTTATTCATTGCCTTTGAATAAATACAAATAACTGTTTTAGTCAAAATTGAGCCTCTCAATGGAGAAACTCGGTTGCCAGACCTTGTATTGTGCTTCTTCTCTTCTCCCACAGTAGTCATCATACGACCAGAGTATTCGTGGGCAGGAAAGAGAAAGTAGTCGTCAGGAAGGGAGAATATTTTGGAGTGAACGGACTCGTAGAGGATCTCAGGTGAGCCCTGCCCTAGATCCGTCCTGCCGCAGCCGCGGATGAGCAGGGCGTCGCCTGTGAAGGCCGCTCGTGCCGAGTGAAGCACGTAGGTGAAACAACCGTTGGTGTGACCTCACACAAAGGACAGAGCACTTTTAGATGTTGACCTCACTGTACTTGTTCATGCTTGTCGTATCATTTAATATATTCTCAATCTTGTAAGCATTCAAGAAACTACATCAAAGGATTATGAGTAGAAAAGTGATGGAAAAATCTGCTGCAGCACTGTAGATGCTTCAGGTTTTCACTACAAATCATTTACATAGACCTCAAATGGGAAAATTTCTACAGCCTGGATGGGAGCGAATGGTACTAGAGGGCAAATAATTTTGCCTGTCAGGCTTGTGGTTACCCAACCGGATTCCAAATGCGCCTACGTACCTGGAGTGCTGCGACACTCCAATTGGATGTTTCCACAGTCGAGGACTTCGCCCGCCTTTAAGAGGACATCGGCTTGCGCCCCCGAGGTGGCGGAGATGACACTTTGGCAGGTGGGAGCAAACATCTTCTTTAGAGCTCCCGTGCCCGTCACGTGATCCGCATGCAAGTGTGTGTTGATCGCATAGCGCAGATCCAAGTCCAACTCTCTTATCTGCAAGTCAAGAAAAATAAAAAATAAGAAGAAGGTGAAATAAAATTAAATTCTCCTGGTTGAGTCAGCAGTGCAAGAGTAAGGCGGGAGTGAGTTGGGCGCCCCAAGCACTACGGAAGGCTGGGTGGAATGACATCGAGGGTGACACAGTCGTCTTGATGGCCACCACTTGCCACTGCTTCTCCGGATACGAGTTGTCAGACGTGCATCAACAACAACAGCAAAGCATCACTTAATTTATTGCTTTTGAGAGTAGCAGAGTGATGAAGAGGTGGCAACACTTCAATCCCCTACACTCGGATATTAAACGGAGGACAGATTTGCAATTGTTGGAACCATCAGAGGTTTCCTTTGAGTCAACACGGGCCATCCTGTTAGGTAACTCATCCTCGGTTTGGGGAGTTCGAGATGATCCTTTTGAGGCAACAAAGGATTTCGGATTCCATACGTTTCATATCTTGAACGCGGTGTTATGCTTTAGTCGACCAAAATGAGCCCGTCGTTAAGGGGGCAGCATTGTCTAGACAAGCATACCCCTATTAGAAGTGTAGAAGCTCGTCTCGGTAGCACAAATGAAAGAAATGATGTGCAGAGCAGTTACCAATTTGGCATCACGTTGGACAGTCTCCAGCACCGGATCGATGAGGACAGCCCGTCTCGACGCGGCATCGGCAATGAGGTACGTGAATGTGCAACTGGTTGATTCAAAAAGTTGACGAAAAATGAATGGTCCATCGGCTGCCAGCAGGGGAAGTACCTTGCTCGTCATTTTGGAAGAGTTGCTGGAGGAAATGGAATCAGGTATTAGGTTTTCATGCAATCGCATGGATGTTGAGGCGGCACGAGGCAGTACATTGAACCCCCTCCTCTTGAGACTGCAGTTGATAAGCAAAATTTAACTACATGGTCATAATTAAACTAAATTCTGGTGGAAAAAGGGACAGCCCAAAGTAGTTGAGTAGGTGACAGTAAATGTGAGACACCATGCAGTAATAAAATGTAAGCACCAAACCTTACGTGTCTTAGACCTTGCCGGTACTGATGTGGAGGTGGTGAGGGCCGCTACAGAAGAGCGGTAAGCAGACTGGCCAATCACAATGCCGGCAGGGGGTGTCACGACAACCTGCCAATGACAGGCGACTATCTCGAGGAGGTGACGTGAATGAGCACACACCGCCTTCCCTGTGGTGCGACTTGATACAAACTGCTACCTCCATCATCCACTTCACCAATGTGGCGATATCTAGTGATTTTTAAAAAAAAAAGGCATTTCCTCTGCATTATTTCCTTGCTGCATGCAGTTAAGGGAAGCATCTTTATTTCCTTCGACTGCAGCGTGGAAGCGATTCCTTGAGTGAGTCAATAGGGTAGTTAGGCCTTGGTTGTGCTTCACGGGGCCTCCAACCTGACCCCTAGCCGATGGTACGGCAATTGCGGTCCCACAGCCAACTTTGCGATGTGCTTCTGTCAAAACAAAATGCGCCACAAGGTGGTTGCTTGCTGATAGGCATTACTTGGTGCGCATTCACCTCAATCGCATCTTCACCGAGATCGAGAAGCATGGTGACCTGCCATTGGTGGGCACGAAGCATCCTCGAAAACAAAAGAGGAAACGCATTTGCTTGTGAATAAGGAAAGGCGAGGTTTTGGGAAATTGAGGCCGCTGCTTGCAGAAACGCATTAATTAAAATTATTATAACGACATCACCTTACAGTTAATCTCCTAGTCGTTATGTGGACTCGCTTTAATCCTACTGACAGCCAAGTCCGCATCACACGCCCTTCCCCTGTAAAGAACATTCCATTCTGACAAATTATATGTGCAGTTTTTCTCACAAGCGCTCATTTTGAACAACTATAGCCCTAGTCGTTTTGTTCAACATCCAAACCCACTCTGACGATGTGAACCAGAGTATCGCAAGGGATGGAAGGGTAATGGAGAGACTTTGTTGTCACCCATTGACCTTCAGCTTCAAACCCTTTGGCCGATTCGACGTAGGTGAGTTGCAAAACTTGTGATGCAGCATTTGCATAAGGTGGTTATCAGGAGGGTAGATAAGGAGGATGAGGAGGAGGAGGATGAGGAGGAGGAGGAGAATGGGGGGGAGGAGGAGGAGGAGGAGGAGGAGGAGGAGGAGGAGGAGGAGGAGGAGGAGGAGGAGATAAGTGTCGTCTGTTCAATTTGCGACAACATTGCGCCATGACCCGGGGAAGCCTGCACGAGCCTCTTCATTTAATTGTCTTTAAACGGTTTACTTATGCTAATGAGTAGGAGTAAAAACCTTCGTGAAACTATTAGCGATCAAAAGTTAGCCTACTAAAATACTATTTTCTTCTGGTCAATCTATGCAAAACATGGAGGGGCTTCCGTGAACCCATGTTCCATGCTGGTCTCTCATTCTAACTTTGCCGCTGACTCAGCATATGCCAGTGGCAAACGCAGGTTATTTCCAAATGTCACAGGCACTTCCTAGGTAAATTTCGCATGGAATTTAAAAGTCCTGTCATTTTAATTGCTAATTATCTTTTGGCAACACACGCTTTTGGAGGATCACCAAAGTTGGAAGGGGATGTTACTTCGACATTTACCGCTGGGTTGAGTCATTGCTAATGCTTTCAATTAACGGTAAATGTTTAGTTTGATAGTTTCCAGTGAAAAAAAATAGGGAATTTTTAGTCATTTTGTACTCTGCGTATGTAAACACAGAATCTTCATCAACACCCCAAAAAAAATATTTCACAACGTTATGGAAAGAGCCCTGCTTCTCGAGATCCATAAGCCTGTGTAAACATTGTGATTATAAAATATGGACAATTAAGTGTGGAAAAATAAGGCTACCTGACTGAGGAGGTTGAGATGCCTAATGGAGGTATCCCTAAAGTGGATAAATGGAGGGAATGTATGTACCACTTCCTTCGTCCTCTTGCCTCTACCAATGTATAGCCGTAGTTGCAGTTTGCCTGCTGTAAAAATGTATAATCCACCGAATTTTGGTAAGAAAGTCTGCTTTTTTTCAGTGCATTTCGATCAAGTATTTTCCCTAACCAAATTGTTGTTAGATGAACACCTCCCTTCTACTAACCAATCAGATTTCAAGGGGTCATCCACACCCCACCAATCACAACTCAGTGTGGGTCTCACTCGTGGCGCTCAGGCTACAGCTCACCACCTGAGAGGTTCCACCTTCTACTTACTTCACACTACACGTCACAGGGCATACACTTCATCCACCACAAAACCGTGCGTTCTCACCTACGACAATTGCATTCTTGAACTTTCACCTGTCAAAAAGTGGTCTCCACATTCGGTACAGTCACTCCCATCCAACTGTATCCGTCCTCACTCTTTTTTTCCACGAGTGACATTTGAAACGCTACACGCAATCTGAACAAAGTGACGCAACAACTTCCTTTAAAAAAAAGTGTGAAAATGGTCTCTCATGCTTTTTCAACCACAACGAGTAGACGTTTCCACCGATGTGAAGGTCACTTCACCACTCCGATAATCGCCTCGTTTCGGTGCAAGAATTCTCGTCAACGTTGTCTCCATTCGACCGGCTGACTCAAATACCGTGGATGCACAGGTCCCTCCCACACCCCCTTCTCCCCTTCCTTTCCCCTCCCTTCCTTTCCCGGTGTCGGTATCGGTCTTAATAAGGATACCGCGATTAGTTGTTAAGCTGGGTAGCAGCTTTGTTGAAAACAGACACTTTAGTAGGCCTACCATCCCTTCGACACCCTTCTGTGGTAAAACCACTTGTAGGCAGATGCATCACTCAAATTCGGAATGCTCCACAACCTCTCGTGAGAGATGATGGAACTTCGGCAACCTTCCCCAGACGATAGGTGGGAGAGAGGCACTGAGTGAACGAGTGGATGATGTTCGCTTCTTTTGCTCTCCTAAAGGAGTTTACACAGTGGGGGGAAAGTGAATGGTCCGTCCGAAACGTCTGTCGGGTGTGGTCAAGTGACCCCCCATAAAATATTACTAATCCCCACTCCTTCATTTGCTCTCCTCTCCACCCCTTCCCTCGACTCACTCCCTCCACGCCTGCCAAGTTAGCAACGGAAACAGACCCCAAAGGCAGTTTAAAAACGTTTGGTTGTCCGTTCAAAGGCTTGGCTGACTGCTTCGAAGAGTCAATGCCATTTGCCTCCCTCGCCCCGCTGAAACCGGCACTACTCCGAGAGGCAAGCCGAAACTCCACAGACTGAGACACTTCGAGTCTATCGCCTCCTTTTGCTGCCCCAATGCGGTGTGCCGATGAGGATGGCAGGAGCTTGATCCTTAGAGATTGGAGACGCATAGAGTGTTCTTGCTGGAACCCGATAACTTACGGTGGTTCACGTCAAACCGGGACCGTGGAATTGCAGCCGCATTAGACTCATGCACACACGCTAGATTCTGCCATACTAACAAGGCCTCCTAAACCAACAATCTCTGACTAAAACGCAACTGTATCCGAGGTCAGCAAGCAGAAGCAGGTAGAAAAAACTTGACTTCCCACGCATCAGATCATGGACCCTTTTCCGACCGCCTGGTTCTGACCAATCCCCATCCCCTAATTTCCGCTCCCTTTAATTTCACCACTTGCAGTAATCCTAGGGGTAATTGATCCCTTCGTCTCCTCTACTTTTAATTCGTTCTCTTTTTTTGAGGGGAAAGAAGGTACAGATTTGGCGGAGAAAGAGGGAGGGGAACAGGCATCCTGGCACATGCGCACACGCACGCACCCAAATCGTCGTGGTGTATACAAAGCTCGGTTAATAACCTTGATCACACGACCGTTTTCGCTTGCCTACCCACCCGCCAAGATGAAATCGACGTATTAATTAGGCTCACCGAAACAAGCGCCAAGTCGTAAGTGTGCTTAATGATAATCATCCAATCAGATGCGAGAATCTCACTAAAAAGCTCCCGTCGTAATTACCGCCAATTATATTAACCAATAGGAGCACGGTAGTCCCGGCCATCAGCTTGGGAGGACCTGGTTGAGAGCAATGTCGCAAATTGGTGCGATTTTATCACTTTCTAGAAAAGCATCACCCAATAAATGTACACGAAGTTTTTCAGCAATTTAGTCACAGAGTTAAATTCCCCCCATCTCGTGACGCGTGATGTGTGTGAAGTGATGAGGCAAAAATTGACAAGGCTTGCTAACTTCCCACATTATAGCAATGTCCAAGCTACACAAGTTCGGGAACTTTTGTATTTAAAAACCCTCCAAGTCTTTTTGGGGAAAAAGGTGTGCGTGTTCCGCCATATCACTTATCATGATTGTGGAGAAGTGAGAGGAAGCCACTCAATGGTTGCGCTTTTCCTCAACTTTCAAGCCAATGGGGAGACGCTTCCTCCTCTGCTTTGGAAAGGAGGTTAAAATGCTTTTTTTTCTCCATTCTGCATTTCAATAGTGGCACTGTGACTAGTCAAGGCGCCATACAGATAGACCGTCTCTCCCGGTGGTAAGGAAGGAGGGACGTGGGGAGGAAAAATTGCATCATATGCTCCATGAATTCAAATCCCCCAGATGTAATACTAACCAAAGGTTTTCACGCCCACTTTACCGGCTGTTTCCGTTGTTAACGCGATAGAAGGAGAAGGCGGGCGAGCGGATGAAGGAGTGGCAAATGGTCATATATTTTGCAGATTACGTGACCACTTCTAACGGATATTTCGGCCACTCCATTTATTTACTTCTTGTAGTAAAGGCGGATTCAAAAAAGTACAGGAGAAGCTAATAGCATTTACTCGTTCACTCAGTGCCTCTCTCCCACCTATCGTCTGGGGAAGGTTGCCGAAGTTCCATCATCTCTCACGAGAGGTTGTGGAGCATTCCGAATTTGAGTGATGCATCTGCCTACAAGTGGTTTTACCACAGAAGGGTGTCGAAGGGATGGTAGGCCTACTAAAGTGTCTGTTTTCAACAAAGCTGCTACCCAGCTTAACAACTAATCGCGGTATCCTTATTAAGACCGATACCGACACCGGGAAAGGAAGGGAGGGGAAAGGAAGGGGAGAAGGGGGTGTGGGAGGGACCTGTGCATCCACGGTATTTGAGTCAGCCGGTCGAATGGAGACAACGTTGACGAGAATTCTTGCACCGAAACGAGGCGATTATCGGAGTGGTGAAGTGACCTTCACATCGGTGGAAACGTCTACTCGTTGTGGTTGAAAAAGCATGAGAGACCATTTTCACACTTTTTTTTAAAGGAAGTTGTTGCGTCACTTTGTTCAGATTGCGTGTAGCGTTTCAAATGTCACTCGTGGAAAAAAAGAGTGAGGACGGATACAGTTGGATGGGAGTGACTGTACCGAATGTGGAGACCACTTTTTGACAGGTGAAAGTTCAAGAATGCAATTGTCGTAGGTGAGAACGCACGGTTTTGTGGTGGATGAAGTGTATGCCCTGTGACGTGTAGTGTGAAGTAAGTAGAAGGTGGAACCTCTCAGGTGGTGAGCTGTAGCCTGAGCGCCACGAGTGAGACCCACACTGAGTTGTGATTGGTGGGGTGTGGATGACCCCTTGAAATCTGATTGGTTAGTAGAAGGGAGGTGTTCATCTAACAACAATTTGGTTAGGGAAAATACTTGATCGAAATGCACTGAAAAAAAGCAGACTTTCTTATCAAAAGTCGGTGGAATCTATACTAATTCCAATTAGTAAACGAAAGTTTGAGCGGTACATTAATAGCATCATCAAACGAATGGTGGCGTCCACCCATCCATGCGCCTTTTCAAAATGCCCTCCCACAGTTAGATTTAAGCCCCTTTCCCATTTACCTCCTAATTAACCACCTGAATCACTAACAAACTATTTGCATGGGAATAGTACCTAAAAATTTTTTTAGCAGCTTCTGTATCCTGTGTCGCTTTCTTCACGTATATACAAAATCTCGAGTTTGCGATAGCAATTAGTCAAAGGAAGGGGCTAGAGCTTTGTGAAGGGAGACCTATACAAAACGAACTCGGCGAATCAGCGCCGATGTATCCTGGGCAATCTTCTCATTCGACAATAATACGGGTCATTGGCCGGAGGTGACTCCACCCGCGTCACGCATATGTGATGGTGCGAATTCCTTAATCCACCCAAACTTTAGAAAATGTAAAAAAGTTGACGCAAATGCGTAATGTTATTAAAACCTCTTTGGTATCGTGCAATCAGGCATACAATCTTAACAGAATACTATTTTATGGTGGTGCTTTGTCCGCGCCACTCGATGTCAGGCAAAGCACTCTCCGCTCTGTTATAAGTCAGATAATTCGTGTTTCCTTGGCTGAGACTTAAGATAGGCCAGTCAAGGAGAAGTGGGCGTGTTGCGACATTCCATGCTTCAGAAAAGCATTTCCTATGTGTCATTGGATGGATGAATACAAGATGGACGGAAGGATGCAGAATGGAAAAATATGTACTCGCTATTTAAAAATTCGACAGATTATTTTCCTTTTTTTACACAAGAAGTTGTCGCCTTCCTTTGCTTCAGTTGCATGTAGCGTTTCAAGTGTCATCCCTATGGCCAAAGGGTGACCGCAAGATGAATGTGAGTGTGCAGAATGAGCTGGCAACTTTTCTGAGAGGTCGGGGTTAACAAGCGAGATAGATGTGAATAAGTACGTATTATTTTTCCACAGATGTCGTTTTCGAATAAAAGGAAAATATCATTAATCCCTTTTAATGAGCTATTGCTTAAATGCCACTAATGAGACCCTAGCCAGTTTCTGATTGGTGGGGTAATAAGAACCACTTGAGATCTGATTGGCTAGTAGAAATTGCAGAGTGTCACACTGCAATTTAATTAATTGAATCTAATATTTAAAAAAATCTTGAAAGAAGTCGATTGAATTATCGAGACTTAGTGCAGTGTGCATTGATTAAACTGGTCACACAGTGACAAGGGTAATGTATTGATTGACACAATGTGTTAAATAGGGCCGTACACTTGCTTCCCCAACTGTCTCCTCGATGTTTCTTTCCAAAATGTACCGCGACCCCTAGATTCAAGCAGCTTCATTATGTACTTCCTAATTATATACCTACCACCTACACACATAGGTATATACGCAACTACCTGCATAACCTAGAAATTACTTCTTCGCCTGCCCTCCCTCGCGGATGTGAGGGGGTGGACTCGACCGGTAAAGGAAATATTCAGCAAATGAACTCAATGTATCTAACATCCAATTCAACCTAGTTATTTCATCATTATAGGATAAGCTAAAATGATTGGTAGCGTGGAATGTGGCATCACTAAATCATCCACCACAGGAGTAAAACCCAGTGTCACAAATATGTGACGATTTGCAACATTAGGTTACAGATTAAAGTTAAGGTTTCCTTCATCGGAATTACGGAATTGAAAGGAAGAGAAATGCCTTTTATTACGGAAGAAAGGATTTACAGGCAAGGCGACTGATGACTAAAAGTCACTCTTAGTAGACCATCTATGGCCTCCTGCATGTGATGATTTGCCGAGAGACAAAAGTCATAAATGCGTGCTTTGATGCTGTGACCCTCTGACACCAAGGGTCCAGACAAAGTGAGACTTTGATGTACACAAGCAACGCTATTCAGGTCTCCTTAGTGTGCGTCACTCGACCTCACTACCAACAGGGTGCCATGTGTTGGTACTCTGTCCTCTCAGCTAGGCATCCAATGCCTTGCCGGTTGTTTGTCTCCCCATATACCCGTTCAAAATCCCTTCCATCGGTGAGGTTCAAACAACCGTCTTTTTAGCAACGCTAACACCAACAGAAGTGGAGGGCTCAAGTCGATGCACACCTACTCGGAGGTCAGTGGACCACTTTTTCCTGATGTATCTCTAACACTGGAGCATTCCCGCACCCATACACGTGCACATCTCCCCACTCCGACGTCAAGAGGCCAAAAACATAACCGCGATGTCCCATTAGACATGCCTTTAACTCAGAATGCATAAATAAAGACGATTGTGCAATTTATACTCTTTCGTGCCAAATAAAGCAGACCAGGCCGAACCACATCCGACTAGACCGCGCGAGAAGAGACCAGACTGGAGTAGATTGAACTTTATTGGCCTGTATGGGTGAAGAATGGACCATTTCAACCCAAGTAATGCAATGTAGCTCTTTGCCCTGTTCGGTGAGTCCAAACAACGCGTAACGCTTATTTATCGTGTGGAAGGCGGAAGGGGGTGATTGTCTGCCTCCCTGGGCGCATCACATCTACACGCCAACCCCACCGTCATTATCACCACCACCATGCTGCCTGTTTCACCTTATTCTATCTTCTACATAACTTATTGGTTCAGTCTAGAAGTATTTCACTCAGCAGAGCTCAGAAAAATCTTTCACTAATTGCAGTGCAATCCAAATTCCCCTCCTGTTGGATCCCGCTCGACAGGAGGATTGGCTCTCCATCATCCGCCTCAATCCTCCTGTGTCCCTCTCCGTCTCCTCTGACTTCAGTGATGAGATGGAAAGGGTAGGATCACAGGGAAAAGTCCTTGAAGAGTGACCCACTGAATGCATTATTAACCCATGACAAATTGTGCCACTCGCGAGGTAACCAATCAGACACCTGTGACTTCTCCTTCCAGCAATTTCCCACATCATTGCCTCTACGTATATGACAAGAACGCTTTCCTTCTTTCCTGTCTATCGTAAACTTGCTCTCAGTGACTAGATAAAAGCTTTTACACTGTTGCTCATCGTGTCACTCGATTGTTGTGTCAATCGTCACATATGTGTGACGGACGCATAAAAATGCCTGAAGCTGAACCTATCTTTCGTTGCCTGCTGTATCCACGCCCACTTGCACAATGTGTCAGCTTTTAGTCTGGAATTTCTACTTGTTCTTATGGCAGAGCAATAAGTACATCCATCTATGCTTAACCTTAACTTGTCAAAGTCTATGTCGTTTAAAGCGTGTTTCATGCACCCCCCACCTCTGTCCGTCAAGTCTTCGCCCTTCCCCACCGCAACTGTTACCCCATTAAAAGAGAAGGAGTTGAAGTGCCGTTTATTTCCAAAAGGTCACGATTACAGACCAGGTTGGGTCATTGGAATTTTGGTGGAGGTTTCTACAGACTCTGGGTGAAGAAGCCACAAAAATTTTTCACCTTTTTATTGCACAAAGTTATCACACCACCTTTATTTCATGTAGCGTTTTAAATGTCACTCACACGGATACAGTGAGTGCACAGAATGAACAGCCAACTTTTTTGACAGGTCAAAGTGTAGAATCGCGATGCATGCAAGTGGAAATGCATTAATATTTGGTGTCCCAAGACTTCTCTAGACTAAAGACGATACATTGCTTAGGCAAAATATGTATATTCAGCATACAGAAGGTACTTGTGCTACTGGCATGGCCCGAAGGCCAGCCCGCCCGACCTGGTACAATGGCCAAGTCAAAAGTGACTCTTCACCAAAACCGAGAGTTAAGCAACCATCTTATTACAGTTTTTCTACAGATGCAATAAACAGTGTGTGACGAGTCGTCTGATTGAAGTAAAAATTCACTACCTATCCGCCAATGAGCTACTGCTCCAATGTCATGAATAAGGCCTTAACTGAATTGTGATTGGCGGAGTAAAGATGACCCATTGAAATCTGATTGGCTAGTAAAGAGTTGACGCTTACATGGTTGCGATTTGATTGGTGGGAATATACGTATGGAATAACCTCAAAGCAAGCAAAAAGAATTATCAAGTCTGTGTAATTTGCCTTTTATTACTACCTGAATAGAAATAAGGGCACAATACTGATGCATACAATTTGTCAACTTGTACTGTACAATCACTGTCGCAATCGCTCCACCCCCTGAGCCTTTCCAATATGTGCCGTCACCTCTAGAATTGAGTTTCTCCATAAATCACCTCTTAATTGCCCACCTATTTGCCACTCATATAAATAGGTTAATATGTAACAACTCACTCGGATCAGAAACCTTTTTTTCTTACTGTATGTTGTAGGAAAGGCGAGGTGAAGAAGGGGGTGGGGGAGAAAGGGACCTTCACTCGGAAAGGAAAGAGCCAGTAGAGGGATTTGGTAGATAGTTGTATGATACACCTGGGAAGATCTGGTCATTTGACCATGACATGTGTAGTTGAATTAAAGGCAGGGGAATTGAAGAGGTGGGAGGGAAAGTGAAAAGAAATGAGGTGCCATCAACCCACTCACCAATAAAGTTGCAGACTTCCTATTTCATCTATGGTGTCACAATTATATAACAGTTTGTAACAAGTGGTTTCAGTGCAAAAGGTATTACAAAGAGAAGCGAAGGTGACTGGAATCCCAGTACCTATTTAATGAACAAACATCTAAATTGAAGAGTGGTGACTTCCTCTTACCTGAGGGCAAATCTGGAAACGGTTGTAAAAAAACAGATTCGTTTGTGAGCAAGCACTTTTGCTAAGGGGATTTAGGCAGGAAATTGCCCTCGTTGTGGACCAAACAGGGAGAGAGAAGAACGCTACCACCGCATGCCTCAGTTGCTGTGACCTCCGTCATCGAGGTTTCAGGGGAGGTGGGAACTTGACGAAGCCATGTGATGTAGTCGAAGTGACGTCTTTAAAGCATCTTTGGTATCGCGCAACTAGGCTACACCGCCAACAGGGTGGCATGTGATGGTGGTGGGGTTCCACCTACTCCACCAGGTGTCCAGATTCTCCAGCACCTAAAACCTTGTCAGGAAAAACATCCCTACGTGGTGTCGAGGTTCTGCCACGTCGTGTCTTGTCGTTTACGTTGCTGGAGAAGAAGGCAAAGGTAAGGTAAAGGAGAGAAAACAAAAAATAATTTATACCAAAAGAGAAACTGCCCTTTGTGCGAAAAAAAATTTAATGATGAGGCCACGTCACGATCGTATCAAGTCTGAGGGTGTGATGGTGCCATATTTTTAAGGAGAAAGAGGTTACTTTCACATTTCAAATAAAATTTTTTCCACGTGCCAGTGCGTGTTTTTCATCCTTTTATTGAGTGATGCCACGTGCCTGCAGCCAACGTGGAGGTGTCAAGTCCGTCTAAGTTTACCCCACCAGTAATCGACACCTGAGAAGCAAGCAAGTTGTCCTTTGCGGCAACAGTGGGTGCCACGACGTGAAACTGAACACCGATGGAACCATAATTGGGATGAAGGTAGAAAGGATGGGCAAAAATGAAAGAGATGTAAAACGGGGAGATATATGGAAGGGCGAATACGGAAAGGATGGATAATCACGGCATGAATGGATGGACGGACGAAGGCAGGAATGCATGAGGGATGGATAATTTGATGGATGGATTTTAAGTGGATGCAAGATGTATGGGTGGATACAGGATGGACGGATGCGAAATGGATGGGTACGGGATGAATGGATGTGGGCTTGACGGAAAGATGGATACGAGATGGTTTACAGGAGACACCCCTGACGCCATTCAAGGAGGAGAAGTAAGTGCTATAAAGTGACCTAAGTTTCTTGTCGTCTTTTTTCTTCTCTTTCACCGATGTTGTCAAGGTGTCAGCTGTTTGTTCCCTCCAAACTGCCTCAAGTCAATTCCACGGGTTAGCTTCAAACAACTGTTTTATTTTTCACCAACATCAACACTAGAAGATTAAGAATGCACATTTCGGTGTACTCTAGTAATGCCTTTTCCACGCCTCAGTCGCTTCATTAACCCAGAGGTCGGTTGGCCTTTTTTTCTTGATGGAAAATCCCGCAGACATTTACGCACCCACACATGCACACTTACCTGCTTAACGGTCAAGAGGTCAAACATGTGAGAGAATTGACCACGCCGTTGAGCATGCCTTTTACAGCAGACTGCTTCACCGGAGAGAGGTGACACAACCAGCAATTGTGCAATCGCCTCACTCTCGTACCCACATTGTTAACAGGGAGTAAAGAAGGCCACCCCTCACCACACCATCTCAAACCAGATTCGACGCGAACAGACCAGACGAGGCCGTGAATAGACAACCTCGGTCCGAGTAAGGACAGGGACACCTCTCTCTCCGTCTGCCAAGACCCATAGATGACCCACTGAGGTAACCAATCAGACGCGTCTGTCTTCTTAGCTCTCATTGGCTGCCATGTATCTGATACATTCCACTTCCATCTCCTACTTATTCTCCATCTGAAAATCATGGTAAACCCCTTCCCTCTTCAATTTTAAATGTAATAAATGAAGAAAAGCCTTGCTTTGTTCCGTCCTTCATTTATTCTGTCGTAAAAGAGGGTGATTCACCTGCTTGAAAGATGCAGTCGGTTTGATCTACTGGACAGTCGATGACAGGGTGGGGGGTACCTACGCATACCTCTAATCCCTCTCCCCTCATTAGCTGTCAGCACTTGGTCCCCTCATCACTGCACCTCATAGTTTAAGTTGCATAAGCAGCAGAAATTACAAATGGTGGTTCGTTGAGCACGACCTTGAGGAAACGCATCACCCTTGCCCCATTTACTCACTACGACATAAAGCACGTACCCCCACTAATGCCTATCACAAGCTCTCTCTCCCTCGTAGTAATGCGATAAAGTAAAGTGTTTCTGTGGCATTTTTTTACCCCACTGTCACATATGCGTGACACATTGTTGTTTGCATCTGAATAGCCTCGTCGCACTTATGTGACAGATGTCTCTGGCACTTTTTTCTTAATTAACTATAACCATTTTTCATCCAGATTTGTCATAACCACACCTCTATCCTTTATCCTACCTCGTCAAAGTTTAAGTGGTTTAATGGTGAATCCCATCTCCCCTTTCCCCTCCCCCCTCCGGCAAATACCACCTTACTGACAGGGTACGGGTTAAAAGGCACAAGAAAAAGCTCCAACTCATTGAAACAATTTAAAAGGACCACCGAATGTACACACGCAAACACGCTTCTAATGTATGCGCGGATATTGAAACATGAGAGCCTTTTCTCTAGGAGGCCTTGAAAAACTGTATCCCTCATGGCGACAGCCCATTAGTGGAAAAGTTGGTTTAGAGAGGAGAAAGGTGAGGCAAAAGAACAAACAATAGCGTGATCCACATCTGGGAAGCAGGGAGGCCTTATATACCCAGGCTCCTAGTACCTCACGTATGTGGTCGTGTGATTGACATTGATTATGGAGTGACATCCTCATCATACTCTTCGAGATTTGACGTCTCTCTGCCCTGCCCAAGTAAACGGGTGAGGCTTCAGAAACACCTTCTTTTTTGGCAATCTTCTCCGTCCCCCTCCTTGGTGAGAGGAGCTTCTCGTAAATGGCGTTGGGCGGCATTCGGCCCAGATGCCCACCGAGTCTGGCGGATCAAAGGCGTGATGGCTTTCTCCATCCTCCTGTGCTATGTGTCAAGTTGGCGGTGAGATATGGCCTATTAAAAGGTAGAAGATAAGTGGAAAAATCTAAGTAAATGACTTACATCCAATGACAAGTGCCAAGCAGGATGTCATCATAAAGGAGTTTCATTCTCCTTTCTGATTGGTCGGTCACTGGCCTTCCCTCAATCACTCCAGAGGCTGGCACCACGTCATCCACAGGAGGCAAAGGTGACTCCGGAAACGATTTTGTTTAATCACTTCACTTACGACTTGCTGAGTAACTCAAGTGCGCATATTGACACTCCAAAAGTGGAGCAGAGATTGCTCATCAATGACGTGATCTACAGGCCACTTCATATGTCAACACTTCACTCCGTGGTTACATTACTTACTACATGGTTGAAAGTGGGGTAGATTATAATGATTGCGAACAACCTACCACTCCGTGGCATATGTGTGCCGTGGGAATTCAGATGCAGGCAGCAGCCAACGCGCCACATATATGTGACACTGGGAAAAGCAGCAATGTCACGGAGAAATTTCGTCCCATCTCGTCAACAAGGCGGTAATTTATGAAAAGTATGAGTGGAAGTTATGTGCTCTATGCCGTAGTCAGTGAGAGGGGCAAGTAGCCACCGTGATCGCTGGGGTGATGTGGCTTCGCAGGGTCATGCTCAACGTGCCACCTGGCTGTATACCTCAGGAGTTCTACAGGCTAACGCCAGATTGCTGAGGTAAGGTACATGACAAATGAAAGAAACAAGGCGCTTTTTTATTTTCCACACTTTAATTGGGAGAAGGGGAATTCACTATGCCAGTGAGTTGGGAAATAAGCTAGGGGATAAATGCGAAACACACCGTGTACGTGTCAGCCAATAAGAGCGGAGAAGACGGACGCGTTTGATTGGTTACATCAATGGGGCATTCATCAAGCCTGGTTTCCTGCATCCTCACCCAATCGCCTCGCCGTTTCGCCTCCAAAAGTGAAGATTATGGGAGAACAGGGATGGGGAGACGTGTGAAATGTGGAGGGGCAGCAGGAAAGTGGATGTCGGAGGGGTAGTTGCCGCGTTAAAGTGGCGCGAACAGGAGGTGAGGTTCGATGGCACAGAGGATGGTTCGTCTAACAGAACAGTTCAAGTCCGTAAGACATTGAACACTGAGAAGCGTGGATGAAGCAGCACTACATATCACTCTGATGGTGGTGAACCCGAGTGACGTGACACCAAGGCGGTCTGAATGACTTTAGGTCACCGACGTCAAGAAGCCTCGGTGTCAACGATCACAGAAAGGGAGCCCGAGGTGACGGCGTTCGTCCATCATGCTCTCCGGTAGCATGCAGAAGGTCCGATCGGGTGGGTGGATGACTTACAGCGTGCTCTCTTTTTAGGCACCAATCCCACTTCCGAGGATCGCCTGCTTGCTCACAGGGGAAAATCAATTCTCCAAACCTATGACCAGGTTCTTCCTCAGAGAAGAGGAGGTGTCCCATCCCCTTCCTCCTCTTCAATTTTGCTGTTCCCTCATTTAACAGGGGACAGGAATCCCAATTACCTCCACGCCCCTTTGTACCACGAGTCTCAACGCAATTGTCATAATGGAGGCGTCATGTGTTACATATATAGCGGGTTAGTTGACGACGCCTCATACCTTTTCTTGCCCCCTCCCCCCTCACCACCTACCCATCTGTTCACATCTGGCCAACTGACCGTTTCACCGCTCCAGGTGATATCGCCATGGATTCAGCAAGTACATCTGGTGAGTATGCTCCCCGCCTCGACATGGCCCCCATTTCCTTCATTGGACACACACACCTAAAGACGTGAAAAAGTGACATTTTTATTACTCAGTGTCGGCGTCAGTTTTACTATTGGGAGGTGTAACGGGCGATGCTGTTCCGCGGTCGCTGTGCAATCTCGCACACGAGATATTGCGTGTATATGTGGGGGAGGAGAGACAAAAGTTGCTAGGTGGGGGTGAATGCAGTGTTAATGGCATCTAAGTGTAGTAGAATGTGGTTGGAAGAAATGGGCAGTGGAGAGGGGAGGAAGGGGTATGAGTACTACAAGCAGGAAGATGAAAAGGATGGGAGGAAGTGGGATAGGCAGGGGGATGGAGACAGGGCCACCTGTCTGCCTGGCCGACTTCTCATGTATCCTACGCACATTGGAATGAGATGAAGACGGGGAGAGGAGGAGGGGAAACGAGGGGACATCACAATCGCAAGGTGTTGGTGGCTGTGGTGGTGTCAAAACTCGCGCCAGGACAGAGGCAATCTGGACCGGCGTGTCCCATGATCACCTCAAACAACCTCAACGTAGTTGGCGGGATAGAGACCAACGCGACCGTCCTTTCGACCCTTGCACCAGCCTTGCTCATCCTCATCTTCCAACTTCTCGAATAGATCACCTGAAAGCAGAGAAGGAAGCGCCTCCAATTAAGCCGTTCTATTCACCCTTTTCAACAGCGATTAAATCGAGCACCTATTGAATCCGGTATCCACTAACTCATCCTCAATCCGTCCAGTCACTGCCCCGCTTTTTCAGTCGACCAACCATCTGTCGAAGCTATTCACCAATCCCGGATCGCTGCAAGGACCTGCAGTCTATCACTCTAGCTCGGAATAACTTGTCTCTCAAATGAACCGTCCTGGAACCTCCTGCCCCTGAATCCTCCAACCGCACCCGGTCTGGCCAGAAATCTGGATTTTCGCCAATCCATTCACCCATCAAACCGCTGGAAAGCAGGCCACTTGGCACAGCCACCGTGCACAGGTACACATATTTGAAATGCAAATGATCCATCGGTGTGATTTAATGGAGCCATGAAGCCACAAAACACGGCACATCGACAAACTCGTGGAGAAGTGGTTTGATCCACAACACACCAACGGCTTGCCTTTGATCTACCGACTCCAAGCCTGGCTAACAGCTCACCCACAAACCTAGGCACTCATCCGCTTTCAACTATCTCTGCATCAACTACTGCCAGAGGCGTCAACAATCGTAGATCCGTTCTAGCGAGCGCAGAACCAGGAGACACAAAACTGACCCGAATTGAAGGAGAGCTCGTCCGCCTCTACACCCACGTAATCGTAGAGCGCACGAATGGGCACACCAGGTCTGCCATCGTCCACAAAATCCGGGTAGGGAGGAGTGTCCTCTACGCGCTGCTTCTCCTTCGATATAGCTGCCGCAGCTCCGTTCACCGAGGAGGTGTAGTCACTAAAAATAAAGGGAGGAGAAGAAAGAGTTACGCCTCACACACTGGGGGAAGGAGGCAGAGCCGGCAAATCAGAGATCGCAATCAGGTGACATTCACTCCGGAGAGCAGCAGCAGCAGGAAGAGGAGGCAAAACCAAACACAACTATTTCCTATAATTCTGTAGATTAGACGTGGTGTTTGGTGATTGTGGAACCTGTGTGTAGATGCTGATGTGTGCAACAGATGGATCAAGAAAAAAACGGTGGCATTGAAAGAAATCAAACAGGAGTAGTCACTCGGTGACAAGCTTCTGCGATTCTTCGGCTGCTGATGCTGCTTTTTCCTCGGTGTCAACTTCGTCTTCTGCCAATTCCGCCTTCTTCGCCTCGCCGGCCTGCTCCTCTACGGATTGAACACTACTGGGGCTGCGCTTACGTTTCGAGAAGTTGGACAGATTGTCCACCTCGACAGGGCGACAACTTTCCGCCGTTGTCGGTACAATTAAGTGCTCCTTAGTGATATCGGCTTGATCAATGTCAGAAGTTGGTGGATCAGACAATTTGGGCGATTCAGAAGGCTCATCTAGGTTGGTAGATGGGGCTTCTGCAATGGAGCCATTGCTAAATTATTTAGCGTGGAGGGGGGAAGGGGTGCCCAATTGGAGTGGTTTCGTGATCGGCATGTGGACATAGGAGGTGAAGGAGGAGGGATAAGGGGAGAGGATGGTAGAGGAGGACAAAAACAAACAGGTTAGTAGGAGTCCCAAAGACAATTCCGACCGTAACTTCCGGATGACGAATCAAGCAAATCACGAGAGCACTATTTACCCCCATCGGGTTATTCCGTCGAGTAAGATCCTTCCTATCCGGTGACATCACAATCATCCCTTCCCATCACCGAGGTGTCAAGTCCAGACTGGCGGCATTCAAAAGTGGGCATGCAAGGAGCGAGCTCCGAATTCATACACTAGATAAGGCACCAACCTCGTCATAATTAACTTCCAAGCTTGTGAAAAGATCTTCAAACCAGTCCACAGCTTCAGGTTTCTGAAGGGTAAGGAATAGGCGAGGTGGTGATAGGATGGAAGCAAGGTGTACATTGAATGCCTTCCAGATGGACATCGCCTAGTTCTAAGCTCTACCGCACGACCCTAATGCACGCCACCGTCGGAAGAGCCAGCGGCTTCGAGCAACCCACGCCCTATCGTCTGATTTTCACCTACTCGAATGCCGAAGTCCTGAGGGACTTCTCACTCAAACTCAAATCCAGCATAGACGGTGATTCAGGTTATTATAACACCTTTAGATAATAGAGAAACTACGGCAAAACAAAAAAAGCACATACAAGCACAGACACACACAAACAAAGACATACGCACACACAGCTACACGTACCAGGATCAGTACAAACAAAAAACTGACCTTGGCGTAGCACCCTCAGATCCGTGGTCGTAGCTGTTTGAGCCGTAGGCGCTGCACGGATAACTCATAAAATCAAGACAATAAAAAATCACCGGAAACAGGGTCATTCACACTTACGTAGTGTGGACAGGAGAGGTGGAGATATTAGAGCCCGAGTCAGTGGTCCCAGGGATAGGTCCACCTCGATCCGGTGAGGTGATTGTCTTCAAGCTTGTCAATGTCACTCCCCCGCTACTGCCATCCGCGAGGGCTGACCTGCCCTTCTTACCCAGCGCAGACATCTCGGGGCTGTATTCCTGGGCGGAGGGGGGGGGGGAGCGAGGAAAAGGGGACTCGTAATCGGGGCACTGATTCATTAAAAAAGATTGCCATCTTGTTTATTACTTACCTGGAATACAGGGAAATTGGGAGCCATATCGACACCGTAGGCAAGAGACCACTTCTTTAAATCAGCATCGGCGTCCACCTTGGCGACAGTCTCCCTCAGCCCGACGAAGATTTGAGAGAGGCTGAAGGGAATGAGTGTCAAGAGGTCAGCCAGAGTCTGGTTGATCTTACGACTTGATAAAAAGGGGATCTCAAAAGGGAGGAGAGGAAAACGAGGCTGACCAGAACTACAACTATCTGTGACCTCAAAGTAAGGTCTCTCACTTCAAAAAGGCGGTAGGTGGTTGACACAAAAAAATACGTAAGGGTTTTTTGCCACAGCTCGTTGTAATGACGTGTTGTAACTCGTGAGGACGTGGCAACTGCATGCGGGTCTCCTGAACGCCATTTTCACACGTTGATAGGGCTTTTGTATTTCCAATGTTAACTAACCGTCTATAGTCGGAGTGGCTTACTCGCTATTACCTCCACCCCAGGACTACCTTGAGCATGTATCTTTGGTGGACTTCGGACCAGCACACACACGCACGCACACACTACAGGATGGACAAGAAAGGGAGGTCGAGGCAGTTCGGCGAACAGACTGCCGCAAAAAAATTTTTTGTTGTTCCATTTCAAAATGCTTTCCACATCAAAAAAGTCATTGCTTTGACTGCTTTACAACCAATTAAATGGGGTTCTGTGAAAGCGTCAGTTTACCGTAAATCCGTGGATGATAGACGGGTGGTAGGATGTTCTGACGCAAATAAACAGAAGTGCAAAAGGAATGCCATAAAATTACCCCACCACGTCAGTAGATGAATGCCATGTTAGATATCGTCACCGCGATTGATATCTACCTGCAGCTGGCTGACCTTTTCAACCCGAAAGGATCCAGGTCACAATTCAGTTACTTACGCAGCAAAAGCAGTTATCATCCCTCATCGGTATGACTTACTACTGCGATGATTTATTGTCAAAAGGAAGCTCAAAAGTCCGCCTGGAACAGCAGTCCTACCGATAATTCACCATAGCTAGGTCAAACACTACTCACGAAATTGAGGGCATCTTTTTTCTTCTTTTTGACGAAATTGATAGATGGAGTAGCGGCGCAAAAGAAATACCGACTAGCTCCGATGAGGGAGAATAAAGAAGCGTTTGAAACACCCTCTAAAGAGAGGTCCAAAACCTGACCTCCATAACCCTCTCTCCCTCCCCTCTCGTTGACTCAATGACATGACGGAGCTAGTTAATTTTCAAACGCATTCAAACGATTGACGAGCAGCCGAGTGGAACAAAACACCGCCACGGTCGGGCGATAGATACCATTGGACGCCTAATTGCAGATAGAACCAAAGGAAGTAGCAGAATTATCAAAGAGTACAAAGTAGCCCCAATTTTGGAATAGGCAAGTTAAAGCACGAGCTGATAAGACCTTTGATTACCTTCTATCATCGCATAATTAGCTAATTAACTAGTCAATCGGTTCAGTGGGAGTGACTACCCCCCAGGGTTCAGGGAATGGCTTCAACTAACTGCGTCACCAGCTCGAAAGAGGGCGGTGAATAGATGAATAAAGTAAAAAATGATTTCCTCGTCAAAAAAACACTATGGAAATGCCGGTTAAGCTGAGTACTTTTTTAAATGGCCTTCAACATCTCTTTGGAGTTAGGAAAACAAGAAATCACTATCAACACAGTCACTCTGGTGCCCCGACAAAAGGCGGTCAATAAAACCAGGTTCACAGATTGCAGTTTGATCAACAATAAGAAAAATAGGATAAGGTAAATAGGGGTTCTATTGTCAAAGTACAGAAAAGCCTCAAAACGAAGTTCCTATAGCAAAAATTACTCCCTTTCCATCCAACTGAATACCCAAAGGGGGTCACAACAAGTCAAGCGGATAAGAGAATGGAAGACAACCCACAAAATCGTTGCCAATGTGCCAGTCATCAGCAAATTTTCTTGAGACCGACCAACGCAAAACAGAATCACGTGCGTGAAAACGAAAAAAAGAGGAGGGGGCAAGGCGAACAAAGAAGTAAGTGGGTGAGCGAGTTTACGAAGCATGCAGGCAACCAAGTCAGCCGTGCAACAAGTGGGGGATTAAGAGTCGAAGGCGGAGTAAAAGGGGAAATGGCCACACTTTTGTCAGGCATGAAGAACCAATCAATTTCACCAGGCTCATACACGCACACAAACGCAGAGAAGACGCTCCTTGGGAGCGCGTAATTTTCACTGGCCCTGAGTTGCCTCGCCTTGCTCTGCTGCGGATGAAGTTGCAACAAATTGCGTCTCCATACAACTTTTCCTAAGATATTTGGGTGGGATCAAGGAAACACAACTCCGAGCACGAACCGATGGCTCGGATTTCAGCCTTAACCAATGGGATGAGCTGAGGTGCCTAGTACGCACTCTTCATTAAATATTGAAACATTTAGGGATAAAAAATTACACGCAACTCGTAGTCCATGTAGAACTTTACAGCTGCTTTAATAATTCATGAATCACATCAACCGCCAACGGTTTGAAATAAGGTTCAATGCCGTTAAGGTGGCCTAAACGACCAAATCTGAAAACGCTCAACGGACGTTGGAAAATCATGTCAAAAAGGTTGAATTAAGGGCTTAAAATCCATTCTTTGCACAAAGCCTCCATGAAGGATTACTGAATCCTGGTTTGGTGTAACATCGAGATGATAGGACATCAGCAGTTCAGTTGATCACGTCAAGACTCAAAGATTACTCAACGATTCGTGGCTCTCAACCATGACGAAAGGTTGGGACAGTAAAAAAATGATAAGAATGGAGGATCACACAGACCCACAAATCGTCCTCCAGAGGAATCCATGTAATAAACCCGACGATTTGTAACTCATAACGCGACCATAAAAGGATTTGCCGTATTTACACCCTCCCCAGAGTAAGTAGGAAGAATTCGACAGTTCAGTGAAAGACGAATTTAACGTCATAGAGGGGACCTCGGAGTTGATGTAAATTTATGACCGTGGATTAAGCCTACTCGTAACCTAAAGCGGTACATTTAGGCATCTTAAGCAGCAGTAAAGGACCCAGGGGTCGCAAACAGTAAGAAAAGAGAAACCAAACCACTAAGAATCTCCTATCCAGGCTTTAACTCACCACAGCGTTAGAATGCAAAATTTGTAAAACCGCATCCACTATTTTCATGGGAATGCTAAGAAGGTGATCTAGTGTGAAAGTAGAAATTTGATTTAGCGGGCCAAAGGCCATCCTCTTCATAAGATCACATGGAAACTCGAAAGAGGGGCAACCACGCCATAAGCGGTGGCATGAACACCGATGGCTCAGGTTTCAAATCGCTAGTAAACTGATGCATCATAGCCGTATTAGCATAAAAGCGATGAGAAAGTGAAAAGTAGTGAGCGAAGTCAGGCGTTCAAAACCCATCCACACCACAAAATCACCAATTAATGTCACAACACCTACTCCACTCGCGTATTTTTTAAAAAAAAACAAGGTGATGGGAAGAAGGTAGGAATAACTACAATAATGCAACTCGAATTAAGCTCAAAACAACCAGTCCCAGCATTCAAACAAGTAGAGATAATAATGCACTGTACTCGAAAAAGTCACGGATTGGAGAATAATAAAACCAAAAGAGATATAAAAAGGGCGAACCGGATAAATAAGAGTGATAATTTAAAGGTGCCGGAGTGTTAACAACAATCAAAAAAGATGGAAGGGCGGAGACTCACTTCGGTTTCGCCGAGATATCCAAAACCTCCTGCATTTGGAGGGCCTGCTCTTTGAAGTAGATGATGCGTTCTCGTTCAAACGCCTGCGCCTTGTTAAACACCTAGATAAGGCAAGTAAAGATAAACGTATTGGCAGACCATAAAACAGTCATGGCAAAAAATAATGCAGGCACCTCAAGGAAAACACTGCGAAAGAACAGTCACACAAAGAGGTCAAAGCAGTATACACCTAGTCTGGATGTGTCACAGAGGGGTTACATTTATGACCCACCTGTGTCATATCCTCAATATAGCGAGGTGTGACATCTGATAGACTAGATAGAGCCTCCTCGTAGGCTTTTCGCGTCTTCTCCTCCTCCATTATCCCCTTTCTCAATTTATCCTCTATCTTCCGCAACTAAAGAATTTGCAAGAAACTTTATATTAACAATGGAGTAAAGGGAGATAAAGGCACACTAAGAGCAGGGTAGGTGGGAAGCGCACTAGCTTTCTGGCCTACAGTATCTCGTGAACGTGAAATCTAATCAGGACATATAGGGGGCATAACCTTACCCGTTTCTCGTGGCCCTACAAAATTCGACAAGAGCAGACTATTTTACCACTTTTTGAATAAAAAAATAAATGCCAAAAACTAGTTTGACGGCAGGGAATCCGAATGATTGCTGCTAACGTGTTGGTTATCCGTAAGATTACTTCTACCAAGCGTGAAACAAATCAAAAGATGGCGAGAATCAGTAGGGCTAAGAGCACAGAATTAGTCGAGTGGTTTGGCGAATTTAATTTTCCTTTTAAGCCACTTACCTCCTTGCCACGTTGGGCCTGCTAGATTATGCAAAGCCAGTACAGTCATCCAAACATTAGTGCAAAAAGGGCAAAATAACTCAAAGATAAAAGGAGGACTAACTTGTTCAGGAGTTCCAAACGGCTCGTTCTTCGCATTTTGAACCTGAACTTGTAACGACCTAACAGTCTTACAGGCATGAAAATACTCCTTCTTGCAACGGTTTACATTTTTGTAGTGCTTGTACCAGGTCTTCTGGGCATTTTCAAATTCCGAGTCGAAGTTTTTAACCTCCTTTATCGATGTGGAGATGGAACTTTTGTGGAAGTTCTCCCTTTGCCAGTTTTTAATGCCCAATTGAACAGGGTTGATAAGACCAGCAGCAATATTCTGCGAAGGAAACATGAAGATAAAGACACAAGTTTTGAAAAAGAAAAAACTCAAAGAACGTTTAAAGAAACTCACGGAATGTAGTTCCGCATTATCTTCGGCTTCTTTAGCTAGGCCAGAGAGGATATTGGTGGCAGTGCCATACTCTACACCAGTTCGCAGAAACATTTCGAGTCGGGCAGCAAATTTACGAAGATTCGAGGCGTAAGCTTTTTCGATATCTGCTCTCTCCTGAATCATCAGAACGAACTCAGAACAGAGTTTATTGGCATTTTCTGCCCTCTTAACCGTTCGGGAATATTGATGGGGCTCCCAAAAATTGGCATTCGCACCAGCATCGAGATCTAGATCCACAGGTTGCATCGCAGAAAAACAATAACACGCTGGGGAGAGACGATAAGCAGCACGAGAACTAACAATGTTCTAATTGATAGGGGATAAATCGCCATTGAAATTGGTAAAATAAAACAATGCGGGGCAAATAAACATTTTATAAAAATTAGTGCACAAAAACCCTAAAAACAGACAAGAAATTGTAAAATTTAACAGTTGGTAAAATAAGTAATAATATAAGTGCACAAAGTGACTGGATTCAGGTTTTTTATTAAAGCTAATGCAGTCACGCATGGGAAGCCTAACACCATCTTTTTTGAAAACCTCTTTTCACCTAAACAAAGTATTGTAAAAACAATTTCTATTATGGTCTAGACGGGATTCTTTTTCGACGCTTTGGTGTTATTTTATTTTGCCTCTTTTTTAGTAGGTTCTTTAAAACATTTTACACTAAGTAGAGTAGATATAAATACACAAGTGATTTCAACGTTCTTCATTTGAGGTTATTACGCAGTAAAGAACGCTACATAAATCCCTCGACTCTTTTTGGCTTTTTAAATTGACGGCATTCCACTTAAGTTTATTTTACAAAAGAAATTTCCTTAATTTTGCAACTTTTTTAAATGGTAAAACAGCAATATATTCTGCCTGTTCTTCTTAACTTATCCTTGTTTCTATTCACCTAAAAAGTTTATCTGCATTTTCGTGAAATTGCAAGTTGAAGGTTGACCGATTGAACACCGAAATGACTGGCGTTGTTGGGAAAGTTATTATCCCTAGAAAGTCAGATTTTGACAGTTTTATAGACCTTGCAACTGATTCACATGGGTGGGTGAAGCATTATTCCAGCAAATCCAAGTCTTTGCCCATTACAGCTTATACAAAGATTGTCGAAGGTAATGTTGTACGGGCAGCAAAGGTAGTGATTCAACTTTTGTCTTTTTAAACAGATTGCTAGATTGAAGCTGTTTTTTGCGGTGTTTCTGCTTTCAATGTATACGAGAGCCTTCATGACCCAGAATTCCGGAAAACTTGGGATGATTGTATGAAGGAGGGTTCACGCATTTGCTACGTTGCTCCAAACAGTGAAATCGGTTATTACAGACGTAATATTTCTTTCCGATTTTAAAATTAAGTAAAATCGCCGTTTGGTTTGAAAGATCGGGATTTTGTTAATCAACGCTCTTGGTACGCAGATGAAAGTGTCTACATTATCATGAATCATAGCGTCGTTCATAAGGCAGGCTTATTTCTTCCTTTGATTGACATTTTCTCCTTAGAAAAGGCCACCAGTGGAAGGTGTTCAACGGGGAATTTCCTACGTCACTGGCTATCTTATCAAACCTCTTACTCATGACTCCTGTGACTTTACCTACATTTCTCATTCTGACCCACGAGGTAAACTTCATTTTAAAAATTCTTAACTAAAATAATTCCCGTCTAAAGGCAAAGTTCCCGCATGGGTGGTGAATGCTTCGGTAAAGACTGTCGGTCCTATCATCGTGAAACGTCTCTACGAAGCTGCACGAAATTATGCGGCATGGAAGGCTGAGCACGATCCGGATCTCAAGCCCTGGAGCAACTTTCACCAACTGCAGGAATCTCCACCCTTGGATCCAGCTGATGTTGGCATGCTGAATGCTGAAGCTGTTGGCAAGACCAATGATGAGGACGATGATGGTGAGGAAGAGGTTCCAGATGAATCGTCTCTTATGTTGTCAAATTCAGACAGTGGCGTATCACTCAGCAGTGTGAACCATTCCTCACCAGTCAAAGGACTCGATGTGAAATGACCCACTTATACTCTTTTAATTTCGTATCATCTGGAATAATGTGATTTATTTTTAAACAGTGAGAAAAATAAATGGTTTATTGTGAAAATTGTCTCAGTTTGTGGTTATTTTACTTGCGTGAAAGGTTTTTGCCCTTTTCTTTTTTTCCTCGTTAAAAGTACCTAATTTGGAAATACGATCGTAGATTGATACTGTGATGCTGGTTACCGTCATTTACTCCTCAAGGTCGCGTGGTTGTTTTATACCTCTGGAGAAAATACCATCCAATTAGCTGGTATGCTGAGCCCTGCGTGGTAGGATCGAAGGGAGAGGTAAGAAGATGCATTGCGTGGTGCCTGTCACAGAGTAGCGTAAAGCTGATTGTGATGACTCAACTTCTTCTATTCCGTAAGTTCCTGAAGCGTGTGTAGGCTTCCTCTAGCACATTCTTTCGCCATCGGAGAAATGAACAAGCTCAAAAAGTTATTTAGAGTGATAAATTATCCTTAAAATAAAAAAGTAAGCCACAAAATCTAAAGTTTTTAAGTGCATTTTTAATCAGCCAATCAAAGAGTTGATCAAGTTCGACCTTAAGTACCTGGAACATTGAGGAGCTATCAATAAATCATAATAAAACTTGTTTTGACAATGATAGCTTGCATGTGAGATCTTGAGAAAGAGAGAGAGTGGGAGGCTGGTGATGGGTCTACTTCACTTTCAAAAGTTTACAAGGAAGCTATTTCACAACGCCTTCAACAACGCGAAGAGGCAGCCAGCTTGAGTTGTTAATGATTGATGAATCTTGGGTAGGTAAACGAATAAAGCCGGGACGAATGTGTAGAGAAAAAAAGGGGCTAAACTTTAGCACTTTTAATAACGCATCTCTTAAAAAGTTTTCCCTTAATAACATCAGCTATCAATCAGGATAATAGTTAAAAAAAATGAACGGGAAATGAAATCTAAATATTTATTTTCAATGCAAATAAGGTGATAATCAAACACGAATTGTCTATTTAGTTATAAAATCGCGATTTGTCGATAGCTTGAGTCGCACCAATGCATCCTTTAGCGCTGCAGGCAAGTAAATAGGTGATTGTGTAAGCACTCGCTACTTATTTGCAGACAAGTAGTATTTATGAATTAATAAACAACTGCTATTTTTACATAAGCAACACACTTACCTGACCTCAATTTCGAGTGTCGGTTGAAGAGGTAGTGCTCCGAGTGGGCAGCACAGCAGCAGTTATTTTCATTGCTCTGGGCGTCACATACTACACTTAATTTATTTCAGCGGCAGAGATTGCAGATTTTTTGCGGTAAACAATAAATAAACTTACACAGGTCATGTCGGAAATCTCCTCATTGGATTTGTCATTTATCATTTCGTTCACAGATTTTCTTCTGGCTATTTACAAATCAGGCATCGTGGTTAGCTTTCGGGAATGAAACTTTTTTGTTAAGAAACAAAAAAGTGGAAGTAAGATTGAATGTGACTTACTGGAAATGGATGTGGCTGAGCGTACTTTGGCCTCCAGTTTTCCTGCTGCTTCTGTTTAATGGAAATATTGCAAGTTGCATTGCAGAAAATGGAGTGATTTTAGAATCGGAGTCTATTGTTATCAAAATTCATCAACATTGTAAATAATTTGGTTAAATTTGCAACTTTCTCTTTTAGGAATCATTTTAGTGCACCTACTTTCCAGGCTTCTCCGAGTTTTCCCAATTTCTAAAGGCGGAAAATGGTAATAAGCTGGCTTTTGTTTGGCAAAAAAAGGCTAAAATCAAGGTGATCACAGTCCAAACCTTCAATGCGTTGACTGAGGGAGGCGATTAATTTCTCCGTTTTCTCCCGGAACATCACTTTCGCCTCATCGTCTGTCTGCTCCGGGTAAACAGACTGCTGAAAAAGTTTTCGAGAACCTTTATACTAATAAGCAATAGGTAGAGCTGGCTTTTGGGCAAAATTGCCCGCGGATGGGATGAAAGTGAACGGCGCTCTTACTGTTCCCTTATCCACCAGGTGCGTTAGCCCCCTCTGTCCATCTACAAAGAAATATTGTATCAATTATCATACAAGCATGTAAATTAAACGTTAAGTTGGCGAATGTTTGAATTTTGCTAGCTGCCTCCATGGTCCAGACGACTTGCTGAGTGCATTGGCTTCTCCTCCGGCTTTGGGGATTGCGATACATCTTTTTTGTTAACCTACAAATAACAGTAAATGCTTTGAGATGAGAAAGTGGACGTCATTAAGTCTGATGGTATTGTTTGAAAATCCCTCGGCTTATTTTTTGTGCCTTTCCTGTCCAATTATCTTAAGTCGCCTACATGGACATGACTTGTAAAAGTAACTGCTGTCAAATTTTGACAACTAACTAAATGCTGAAACGCTTGATAATGGGAGAAATCTGAACTATTAAAATCTCTTGGTGCAGCAAGGATTTGGATTGACCCATCAAATGGTAAGTTTCTTTCACTTAGTGCAATAGGACAATGTCAATCTCTAATACCAAATCAGCCCGTTCCACATGACGGGTTGGAGTCGCCGGGAAATCTCCATTTTCTAATTCAATTGTTGTTGATAACCATTGTTTTCCCTCTGAAATGCAAAATTCATTTGTAACCAATCAAATTACTTGAGTTTATCGTATTTGCTAACTCACCCAACTCCCTTGAAAGTCGTCGACATTCTTTGGCATACCGATCTATTTCATGATGCAAAAATTCCTTCATCCGATGGGATTTGGCCTCATCCGCTTCTCGTCTAGTTATTTCACTTCTAAAGGCATCTCTCTGTTTGGAAAGTTTTTGAAATTCTGCTAAAAGCTGACTTGTCTGCAAAAAAATAATAATGAAAACGAGTGATTTACGTGGTCAATCAACTTTTGAATGAGTGAGGTGGGTGAATTGCTGGATGGCGGGTGTTGAGGCATTGTCACACCGGCATCACAAAGAGTTCTTTGAATTCGAGAGCTCATTCAATCCGCTGTCTCGGCGACAGCACGTACACTTTCGAGAGTTTCTGTGAGGCAAGCTTTTTCCATCTCGACACCGAGAACTCGACTGTTGAGTTTGTGCTCCACATCTCGAAGCTGATCTTCTGCTACCTGAAGACGCAGAGTGAGTGTGGACTTCTCCTTGCAGGTTGCATCACGTTCTGCAATAATGCGTTGAAGCATCTCTTGTTTGCCTCGCAGAGCTTCCTCCAATACCTTATTCTTAGCATTGGCATCCACAACATTCATCTAAAGCATAAGAAATACTATTTAAATGATGGGACTTTAGGTAAGTTTTATCGGGTAAGTAAACAAACCTCTAGTTCAGCAGATACTTTGACGAATTTTTCTTCCAGATCTTTGAGGGACTGGGTTTTTTCCGCAAGCTTTTCGTGCAATTGCCGGTCGCCTATCTGACGGAATTGTTTCAGGTCTACCAACTCTTCTTCAATAGCTTTGAGACGTTGATTGGTTGATACTTGTAAGGGTCTGTTGTAATTTTTTACAGAGGGAGCATTATTTTCATGTCACATCATAAAATATGATGGACGTAGGGGACTTACTTATCCACGGTAACTCCATTACTTGCCTCGTTATCCACTGGAGCCTACATTTGACAAAACATCAAAACAAACTGTCTGAAGAACCGTTCTGATCTATTTAGTTTCATCAAATTTACCAAAATTTAGTACAGATTTATACAGGGTAATGGGGAACTATTACAGATTCCCTAAAAAAATGCTGCTGTACACAAGGAGTTGTTGTTAGTACGCCAAGTTAAAAGTTGCTCTGGTGTTTCCAGTTAGCCAAATGTATACATCCTTTATATCAAAAGTAATGAATTAAGAAAGATAGTTCGACATTTTTTTCTACCTTTTGAATGTCAGCGTCATTAATAGAATTTGCGTCTTGGCGGAATTCGGTCTCATCTACCTCGAGTTCTTCCAGAGCGCTACTACAATAGTGTTTTGCAAAAAACACTTGTACTGTATTACTTCTTTAAGACAAACAAAAAATAAAGTTGGAATTACATTATTTTGATATTATGAAGTCAAAAATTTACCAGGCAATGTCTTGTGTTAAATCCAAAGCTAGGGTAACCGCTGTAACCTGCATGTAAAATACATTTTTGAGGTGTTTAATATTAAATTTAAATTTATGGTGGCATTTTTAAAGACGAGCAAACTGTGTTTGATTATCAGTCTGCATTTATTTCATAATTAAGTGGTAATTAAAATACTGATGTAGAGCAATTGCCAAATTAAACCAAGAAAACAATGTTTCTGTGTAGAGTTTTGTTATTGATTTGAAAATGGCATAATGGTCACCATTCACAAAACTATTTTTACTTTGAAAACCCACCTTTGTCTTATTTATACTGCCAATTTTTTCATTCTCTCGTCTCTCAGTTAAATTATCACGAAGCATCCCTTTCCCACTAAGAAGTCATTTTTAGATAAAAATCCATCTTCACTGTTGACTGGTACTTTCGGACTAAAATAAACGTTTGGAAAATTGTCATCTTACTCCATCCCTCGAGCTTCTCACACAATCGTTGGAGCCAGATTCTTCTTTTTTGTGCTCATTAATTAACTTCAGTGTTACCTTTAATGCAGCACGGACTTCCTACATCTGACGAATTTACTTCACAAGACATTCAGTAAACAAAGTTAATTTGCGACCGTCAGCGTTTTCCGTGAAATTTTACACTGACCTTGCAGTCTCAATTGCCTTGTGATACAGAAAAAGACCAGCGTGGGCAGAAAGTTGAGATGATATTTGATGGTTAATTTCAATATTGTAACAAAAATTATGTCCGAGGAATGTCAAGTCTTGATTAGGAGTTGATTGCCATTAATTCCTATTAAATGCATGTTGCTGTGTGAGTTGATACATTAAGGAATACCTGATTTCCTTTTGTCTTGTACTACAACGTTCCAGCCTTCTCATATTTGCTTAAAACACACCTTTACCATTCATGTACACCACTTCGATTACGAGCATACCCCAATGCAACTACCTTTGTACTAGTTCAAAACGGTATAATTCCTGTCAAATTTTGAAATGATCACGGACGCGCTGATTTTGCCTGTCTTCAAAAGTATTTAGGCATCAGCAACAATACCTTTCACCAATTCATGATGTCTGCAAAATTGTATGACAAGCAAATTTACCCAAGTCGCCTTGTTAACTTGCACAGAAACGCGCATCATTGTAGTAACGAAAGCACTGCCACTACATTTTCCCCATTGTGTCCACTGATTATGCATTCTCATTCATTAATCTGGAGCGTGTAGGAAAAATGCTTTAGCTTTCTTGATTTTCCAGTGAAAAATCTACTTCTCCAAAAATCGGACAATGATTCTATCGAATGAAACTGCACACAATTCTATTAAAATCGCAGTATTTGTATGACTGACTGCTTTTCTACATTTCTCGCTACTTTTGTATCCCAAATAATTGCGTCTAGAAATTCTAGTCCACCTAATTTACGATCCTGAAATGCTCTTAAACTGTGCTTTGTGCAACTCCCCGAACCTCCTCCGAAGTTATGATAAGCAAGGAGCAAGGAGGTCCTCGGCACCACCAGGCGGTCACAACTTGCTCAGAGGAGGCTCCGATCACCGAGAACGAGAAGCCCGCAAACATAAATTCACCTTCGAGGCACCAATTCATTTTAGTCGCTCTCTTCGGCAAAGTGAAAATTTAACCCTCTCTGATCATGGTGTTCGCGATACAGGTACGAAATGCTGACGACGACGACACAGACGCTCTTAACAGGGACTTGTGATTCAGACGTGGCGTCCGCCTCTTCGACCTGTCAATGCGCCAACGTGCCGATCTCTGCCACCCAACACACACACGCCCACACCCCAACCAATGCAATGTTGTAAAACAAAAATCGCGGGAAAAAAGGCGTTTTTTGCGTATTATATTCACCAACTTTAAATTGAAAAAAGCCATCATTAATAAATGCTGAGACAAACCACATACACACGCACACGCACATGCACACATAATAACAAGAGTAATTTCAACAGAATAGACAAAGACAAATGTAGCCGGAGGCGGTAGGGGGAGGGGACGGGTTTTGGCGATGAGTACGGAGAGGGATGCGGGTAGGACGGGGTTTGACAGAGCTACCTGTTCTCTCCTCAGGGGGGAGGGGGGTGGAGAAGCTTCCAAATTGCATACGAATAGGGCAGTTTTCAATGCCCCTCTAAACCTACTACTTATATATATTAAGAGTAGCACCATAATGCTCCAGATAATTGGTATTATTATAATATTAACACAAGCATTTAAACAATTGATTTTTTGGTTTGCCTTTCACATTTTACCGTTCGGCAAGGTACTCCTCCTCCTGTTCCATCACCGTCTCCACCTCTTGCTTCAAGAATTGCCTTTCAGTGGAACTGGCAACCGTGTTGAACTTGGCGTTGGCGGCTGCAGCTGCCGCTGCTGCAGCCATGTTGGAACAGATTTCGAGGGCTTGGTCGCGTAGTGACTGATGGCTTGCACTCAGCTCTGTCGCGGTAGCTAGAAAACGTGGATCCAGTTGTGAAGCCGATGCAAGACGACGTAGATCAAAGAGAGAGCTCGACTGTTGTTGATGTGGTATTGGGGGTTGAGGATGTCGGGAAGGACGTTGAACCACTATTTGTGGTGGTGGCGGTGGCGGTGAAGACAGTGGTGGTTGCTGCTCTTGTTGATAGTGCGTGAAGTACTGTGACTGTAAGGTGCTGGAACCTCGCGTCTTCGAGTATGGATGGATTCTCTGCTGCCCCTGAGTTGACAGAAAGTTCTGCTGACTCGAAGCGAAGGTGTAATCCGGCTGCTGCACATACATCTGATTCGAAGCCTGACACGAAACCACGGAGACTGCGGCATACATCGAGGTCTGATCGGTACTGGGGTAACTGGCAGCCGAGATTCCAGACTGAGCGTAGGCGGAACCACCGAGGTGTGCGATTGATGTGGCATCCTCATTGCTTGCAGCAAGGCTTTCAGAGGGATCTGCAGAAGACTGGGGTGATGGAGAATCAATGATGGAGGAGTTTTTGCTGTCTCCACTGTCTTGCCATTTCTCTAGGGAGCGTCGTCTCGCGTTCATAAAGAAGTTGGCAACCGTGGAGATCTCCAGACCCAACTGATGTGCGATTGTTGCCTACATAGCAACAAAAAAAAGAAAACAAAGCATGACCTCTTGAAACGTGATGAGTGCATTTGTGCACTGCAGCACTGTCAGTGCGAAGGCTGATCGAGTCATCTCGACGGGATGCGCCAGTGACAAGCGCCGCTACAATGATTTCTAATTCAAAGTAGTTAATTATGAGAACGTGATGTCAGGAGGCAGAACTGGTCACAAATGCTTGGGACGCAATGCCGAAGTTGACAACGAACCTGCATTTCCTTGCTGGGACGTTTGGTCTCCTTGAAGATGGCGTGAAGCGTGCGACGTTGAATGTCGGTGAAGACGAGACGTGGCTTTTTAATAACTCGAATTTCTTCATTCCCTACACCAGGCATAATCTCATGATCCTTTCGTTTGCCTAAAAACACAAGTAAAAAACGACTAGCAAAATTGAGGCCTATAAATATTGCGGATACTGACAGTCTAGATAACAAAGCTTGCCAAAAAATAACACTATTTGGCTTGAGGTGTGACACATCATTAACCGCTGATTCTCGAGGGCGGGGGGGGGGGTGAGGCGTGGTAAGAGAGCTTTCACAAATAAAATAAAAGGGGAGGTCGAATCCCAGAGACCATGTCATATGAGTGGAGTATCCGGGGCCCCTAAACGAGGCCTGACAAAGAGTTTAGTCTGGGTAACGCTGTGAGCAATCAATGCAGTGGCCCATGAGACCGATGCAGTGACTGAATATGCAACTTTGGGAATGGCAAATTTTCCTTCTCAAACAAAATAACAACAAATCAAAAAAGTGAACCCTCGCTGTCTTCAAGATTAGGTTTTGCATTATCAACTGCAACTTGGCTCTACCATTCCGCGGTGTTGATGAAGAGGCAAGGCAATTCTAAGGGAGCACAAAAGTCTGTCAATGTGTATAATCAGGCGACCGAAAAATCTGGCATGGTTTGTTGTCACAGCTTGATACAGTGACTTGCTACGACTTTGGCCAGAGGAGAATGAAGACTGGCACCTATCTACTTATTAATGCCCGTGTTCATTCTCCTCTCCACTGTTTTCCTCCCATTTTGAGACCTCATGTCATGTCGTGTCCTGACTAGAAAAAAGATGTCGCGTCGCGAAACCTTCAATTAATCAACATCAAATGGGAAAGAGAAGTCATGGAAGTTAAAGCAACAATTGCGGCTGAGACGTGTTTAAAGGGGATCTTCACCTACCTCAGCTTAACCTGGATTTGAAAGGGCGGGTTATACTGCCTCATTCCCGGCCCTCGTAGATCCTGAATGTGATTTCCTCATACTCTAGGTAATTATCACCTTTACTTGACATTTGACAACCATATGGGAAAGTAAACTGAGAGTTGAGAGATGACGGTAGTGGCGAGGAGGAGGAGGAGGAGGAGGCATGAATTAGATCTCTTTAGGAATCAGAGAGAAAAAATATTCGAAAAGAACTTGTTGATTGCTGGGGTCTATCCACAGGAAGTGGGCAGGATGGAATCGGCTAGAAGGATCCTGAAAAGAAACTTAAGAAATCAGAATTCTATACGCTCATCAACCGACCACTCGCTCTCTTTACTTGTCCAAGATTTGCCTGTAAGATAAGGATACCGAGGACAAAATAATGAGATGTGGTTAATTTAAGCTGACCTGAGGATCCGCTTTTTCACAAGAGATTGCCGCCGCTCATAGTTAAATGAACAGAGTGCCTTAAAAAGGAATCCGCTCTAGAGAATACATTTTAATACATCAATTGTGAAGGAACGGAGCAATGCCTACTTCCAACAATGCAAGCTGTCTACTCTCCCGTCTTGGTGGAACCGACCTAGGGCTAGTTGGAGGATCACAGCGTTATAAAAAGAAGTCATTTGACAAAAGTAATTCAGTCCGCAGCAAGTGACAAGTGAGAGCCTTCTTGAAGGATATCGGGGAACCATAGTGACTTTATTAAGTTATTGCTTCCTAAACAGAGTCCAAATAGACGACTAAGCAGCAAAAAGAAGGAAACGCAGAACATCAGCTTCGTAGGGCTACATTCAATTATGGCACTAATTTAAAGCAAAAGTTTGTGTGAAATATGTCGTTCAGGAATGAGAAAAACAAAGCCAATGGACCTTCCTTCCTAATTTGATGAGCTAGACAAAACTCCAAATGCAGGAGGATTGACACGTTGCATCCTTGATTTTGACGGAAAGTTCAGACTCTCATTTGAATGAACATTCTAATGTACTGACAATGTTGTGACGGCTGGACCCGAAGGATAATAAAGAGGGTTGTCAGGAATGCTGCTGACAAGAAAAACAAACTCTACTTAAATCCAAAGAGATCCAATTAATACATTTCTGCCTAAACGGTTTGTGCTATTCAGTTATATATTGCAATTTATTTGCAGTTTTAAAATTTCTTACTTGTTGAATTTTGCAGATACTTTCCAGCCAACCGAAGCGCCGACATCCGCTGATATTCTGGCTCTTGAAGCCACTTCCACATGCGTCTGAAGGTCTCTCTCCCCGATTTCAGTTTACTCCAGGGTTTTGGATTCCTGAGTAGGTCTGACAGAGTTCCCTGACTTCGACAGAGCACCCTTTGCGCAAACACCGCTTGTGGAATGCTGTAGCGTTTCAGCTCAGCACTCACCCTCTGTGCCAACTCCCTGGTGTTCAACTCCTCGCTATCCGACATCTGACCGAGTTGAAGATCATTATGACTTTGAGAGACTAGGGCATTCACCACCATTCCCTTCTGAAAGCCTGTCCATGAATCCACCGGCCCCGCCGAGTCTGGATCTACAATCAAATAATCGCAGAGGGAAAATTTACGGTCCCACGGCTGCCAGTTGCGCCGCCTGCATGAGTTAACCGACTAGACTTTATGTAGTGTACTTTTGCGGCGTCGTCTCCACCATCCCCCTTCCGCTTCCCACCGCCTATTCGACACAAAGAAGTGCACTTTAAGGACAATGAACTTAACAAGAGTGGCGTCGACATATTTTCCATCTTTTGAACGTCTGACCTTGTCTTAGTCGTGTTTCATTGAGAGAAGAAGGAAAAACAAGGAAAAGTGGAGACAGCGGATGCTGTCATGCCGTCCCAACTCAATGCGCGCCGTTGATCTCTGCTCAGCTGTCCGCTTTGTGTAACACAAAAATCGATTTTTCAGCGTGCAAATAAGGTCCAGGTGCAAAAAATCGATTAAATCGCCTCCACGCGTATTTCAATACTCGTGTGCAAGTTGTGCAAAGAGGGTTTAACAAAAGCGTGGTCAACAGATTACACTTACGGGTGAAGAGAGACTTATCGATAGAGCTTTCCATTGCCTCGGAGGACATTCTCAGGGCATGAGGATTGGCCATTTCCCCTGTGTAGGGATTAATAGTTGAGGCGCTTTGATTACTGAATACAAAGTTTTGCGAGACAATTCCCTCCATTGGTGAGGTGTTTTGATCACCTGTGAAACCGGAAGAGAGGTACTGGTACGGCAACATTGGGGGCATCAGACTTGACTGAGCGCAGGTCACGTTCGGTGGATAGTTAGGCTGCTGACTTGCTGGACACGGCATTTCGGAAGTCATGTAGACCGTCGATGACTCTTCAAAGGAGGGATCGGTATTTTGGACCTGGTGTTGCTGATCCTGGGAGACGCTCAAACTTTGGTCTGTAGAGCAGTAGTCACCTCCAGTCTCGTCATAGGTCTTGGAATCGGAGCTGCGATTAGAGCAGTCCAAAAGGCCCTCGTGTTCAGTTGCTGAAGTGTAGGTCTGATTCGTGGAGGTCCTTGAAATCTCGGCAGACTGCACCATGCCCTCTGTAGACGTGTTCATCATTGTCGAACTGGTTGCCCAATCAGGCAAGGCTTCATCTAGGCGAGTTCCGAGAACCTCTTCCTCCTCGTCGGTATCTTTAAAGCTGTTTAGGGTCTCATACTTGTAAGCTTCATTTACGTTTGTTATTTGTTCGTTCTCTGTGGCATATTCTTGTGTTTCTGCAGAATAGTAACAGTTCTGCTCGCTTTCCGTCCCAGAAGGCATCTGGCTGGTGGGACAAGTAGATTTCAGACGCTCCTCTTCCACCTCTTGTTGATGATGTTGTGAATGCAATGACTGCTGATCAATTGTTCCAACGTAGGGAAAGAAAGGCACTCCACCCGAGGCTGTCGTCATGACGGGATTAACATGAGCATAGGGGAAACAGGTACTAGAATAGGCCTCAGATCGGGGGTAACCAGAGACAATATTGGCATACATATTGGTGGGTAGGTGTCGAAAGATCTCGGCAGTCTCCGTGGTAGACGCATAGCTAATACTGGCATTAGTGTCAGCAAAATCATTCTTCACCAACGCCAGAGGCGATGCCTTAGCCTCCGAGATGCCCGCTTCCCCAGTGAACTGGGAAATGGAGAAATCCATACGCACTGACAGAACAGTCGATTAGCCAATCAGTCAATCAGTCAACCAGTCAATCGATCGATCCGAGCAGAGTGACGGAGATAGAGAGCGAAGGAAAAAATCGAAACAAGAAATTTGCACGAGTTCACCACAACAATTGTTTGCGCGCGATCACAAGAAGCGCGTGCCGGCGATCGATGCTATTGGTGGCCGAGTTGCTGTCGTTACACCAAGCCCAGCCAATCAGCGGTTGAGGCCCAAGGCTATCGCCTCATTGGTCAGGGCATGGCGTCTATTCTCCCGATCCAGCACAGTGTTGCGGTGCTCGCGCGCTGAAAGGCTTGAGGAGTGCACACTGTGGAGCTTCGATTTGCACCCGCGCCGGTTTGTACACGTCTTAGCACTTGCTGAGATCTTGTAGAAAGTTTTAAGAGAAGGCGGACGCGGAGGAGCGCGAGAGGGGTAGAGTGGAGGGGGGTGGAGTGGAGGAAGGGTTTCTATACCATGCATTCCGTGGGGCTTTTTACCTCGCATTTCCAACTTCGCGGCTAAACAGATTCAAATAAGAAATGAACATTTTGATTTTGGACCAGATGGATTAGGGAGTGGGGTTTCATCTTCGACGCTGCTACGCAGTTGGGGAGGCTAGATTGTGAATACTGACGGCTGTTGTGGTACCTTCACGGAGATGTGTCCTCTCGCGGGCGAGCGTTTGAGAACTGTGCGTGTGGATTTGAATGTCTACAGATCGAAAAATATTGAAGCATCGATTTATCGCTAAAGCATTTCACAGGAGACAACGAAGTAACATGGCGGACTTTACAAGGAATTAAGGCACTACTTTCTCCTATGAGGAGAGGAAATGGGATTTTGAATAAAGAAAGTCGAGGGAAAAAGGTGGGCCTCAAGGGTCCATAAAATGGTATTATTTTGCCCCAATTTGGGGCCCATAATTGCCTTTATAGAGCAACTTAAGGGAAGAAACTGTTTTGGACGAATCACAGGGAGAAGAATGAGTTGGATGTCGGTTACTAGGGCATAGATTTGGAACTGTGAATGACGGAAAAAGGGGATTTTTGGGAGTTCTGCGAAGCAGAATAAATAGTCCCTAGGAGTATTTCACACTTTCGAGTGCTCAGGAGAATGTAAGCTCCTCTCCATGTGACGCTTTCAAATCCTTTGACATTGGCTATTACAGCAGACCCCAAGATAGGGAAGAGTGAAATCCATTGTGGTGTTTGCTGCCCTCCACCCAAAGCGGATGTTCCTCTACGATAATACTAAAGCGAGGCACTGAAAGAAGGAAATCGAGACCCTTGGCAATTTAGATTTGCCTCCCTCACTGTTTTTCCTACACCCCAAAATCATGATGGGGTACTTAACAATCGTGTACAGAGGTTAGATCCCCATGGAAGTGGATGAAGGCACCACTCCCTGGCACTATCCCACTAACCTTCCTCCCTCCAGCAGCCACAAACCAAGTACCTTGATTGTTTGGCAGATGCACGAGGCCTCAACTCAGCAGAACCTTGATGCTAGATCACGTCCACGTTTTCTTTCCACCTAAAAACCCAGTCAAAAATGGCGACAAGACCCCATCATTTTGATCTTGACAGCTACATCACACTGCTCAACAATTAAGTGCCGATCGTTGACAAAAAGTTAGTAGTATGTGCCACCCTACCGCTTCCCACCAAAAGCCTCGAGGAAAAAACAATAAAAATGTGCACATACATTAAAGCATTTATCAAAATACAAAAAGAAATACATATTACTTCAGCACATGGCAGCACGCAAATAATCAGGAGTAGCGCTGATATAGTCCTCCAACTTGAAGTACTCCTCGTTATTTTTGTCCAAAAATCTAGAGACAGAAAAGTCATGAAAATAAGAAGCGGTTAAATTTTTTTTCACTTTTTACTAACTTACGCAACAAAGTCAGCAGTTACTGCCTCCAATAGGCTCACACTGGATGGATCAGCCTTGATGAATGTGATTAGATCCCTCAGACGGACTGTAATAACAAACGAGCGCGAAAACGCCTTCCATTAGAGGCAAATTTCATTCTACTTAAACGCAACTTAAGTAGCAATTACCGAGCAACCGAAGTAGATGCATCGGGCTGTAGAGATCCACCATCTCCAGGCTTGCATGCGATTTCAACAGTTCGGCGTATTGCGGCCGCTCAAATTTGTACAAGAGTTGGGAACCCAGAATAAAATTGAAGTTAACTTTCAAGCCGTTAACGAATTCACGTCGGAATTCTTGCGTTACGGTGAAGGGAGATTGCGTGGTGGTGCTGTTGAAGTGTTGTGACTTACTTTGTTCTAAGTAGTCATCAAACACACGGGCTATCGGTATACGTGCGGGCAGGCTAACCAGCTAGGAGAGGGGTAAAAGTAAAGAAAAAGAATTCAAGGGTGTGAATCTATGAAAGTGCTCAGGATAGGAAGAATTGAGGCCAACAGCCGTTATTGTAAAGCAGAATTACCCGAGACTGTTTGGTGGTGAGATCCCAGTCATCAACAAGCCAGGCTTTGAGCCTATCTGTTAGTTCAACTTTAATTTGAGTTCGTTTCAGGAAACCCTCCTCCTGCGGGAAAGGACAGGGCCTTAGTTACAGAGACAAGACTATCTATGGTAAGTTAAGTAGAAGCCTCACAGTTTCACCAGTAATACTGGCGACCGAGCGAGCTCGACGTTTGCGACTACTGCTGCCACTGGTATTCGGTGGAACTTTCGGCGGGGGCAAAAGTTGGGCTGGCTCCCCTTCTGTCTTGACGGGAGGTGCTGGAGCCTGAAAATCGGAATCCGAGGTGTCGGGAGCCTCGGGCTCCTCTGGCTTGGGGCTCTCGGGACCTTCTGTCGTGTTGAGCGATAAGCCAGTATTTCGGAAATTCAAAAGGTGAAAAAATAGTCACAGTTTTCACACAACAAACTTCAACTGCATTTGGTACAGTTTCCAACTTACTTGCTGTCTGGTCTCAATAAAAACAAGTCACTGATATACAACTAATGCGGCTAAGCAATGTCAGCATTACGGCTAGACAGATGAACAAATAAAAATATTCATAAGTACCAAAATACTGCATCCACGGAAACAAATTGACGTTGATTTACTCAAAACAACTCACCACTAGCCGCTTCCATGGCTATTCCAATATGTTCAATAACCTCAGGAGGAGGATAGGGCTGCTTCTTCAAATCCGACTTTCGCAGAACCTTTAACTTCTTCCCAGACATTCTACATGGGAAGAGCCAGTTAATCATCAAGGTGGTTTACATACGCTATCTTCTCAACGTCTTTCTGCATTCTTAACCCCTCCGCGTCGTACTTGAACATGCGCTCCTCCTTAACCCATTCATCCCAACTAAACTGGTGGTATAAGTGAGTAAACTTTACATACTTTTTGTTCCAACCCTGGTAATGAACAAAATACTGATACTCTTCTTCCTCCACCTTTACGTCCAAAATCTGGACACGACAACAAATGAATTTAGGTGAACTAAGGATCGATTCATAAAAATGGGGGCGAGCAAAGTACCGAAGCCAAACTTTACCTTGGCTTGATATAGCAGTGGACCATGAAAACAGAGCACTTTCTCACCTGGAAATGGTAAAGCAGTTCAAATCTTACCCGCTTCGTACTTCGCCGGTTCCTTCTTAAGTGCCATAGTCCGACTCACGAGCACCCGTCTAGACAAATAAAGAAGCACCAAGCCAACCAATCCAGGGCTTCTATCGCGATTCTAATATGCCTCCAATGGGCAAATTAGCACAACTTCCACAAAAAAGGTAGTAAAACACAAACTCTCTCAAAACTATTGCAGCTTTATAAAAATCTTAGCTAAATCATGTGTAATCATTAAAGAATGATTTGTAATTCAGTGACCTGGAGTACTGGGGACATTTAGTGGATTGCAAATAACGGCGGGTAATACAGTTTTTTGGTGTCCTGTGAATATCGCGTGTTCTACTGCGTCCGGTGTCCGCTGATCGTTCATAATTTAGACATGTCCGGAAGTCAGTGTGAAAAACGTGACGAGTTATCGAGAGACGATTTGAGGTACCTTGATACACGGCCGTACTTGGATCGTACAGTGGTTCCCATCCTAATGCAAGCATTAACTGTTATAGCAAAGGAAAGGTACGCTTTTTCCTTTGGGTCTATTTCCTCACTTAGACCGCCAAATCCAGTTGAGGCACTCGCGAATTATCTTTTGCAACACGCTCACAATGCTGACTCGTAAGCTGCCATAATTGTGTGAATTTTTCACGACTATCATCCCTCGTATGCTTTTGTTGGTACATCCTGCATATAAACAGCGTGCCGGTATATTTTATGAGCTCTTGACTTTATTATCATCTTATTATCTACTGGGACTGCAGTTCTAATGGGCCAAAGTTCTATTCAGTCACCAGTTCTCGATTACGTTACTGTGCTTTGTACGTGCCAGTAAATAACGGTGGGTTGCTGCCATTTTTGTTGATTTAACTGAATCACAGCCTCACAAACGAAGCTTTTGAAGGGTTCTTTCAGTCAGCTCTGATTTATCTCTTAAGTCCATATCTATTCTAATAAACTTTACCACAGCAACTGCTAATAGCAGGCGCGGTTCGTTTACGACTTAAATTGTTAAATCGACAGCACTAAGATAATATTGAAGCTACGTTGATTTGGTCTTAACCGACTATCCCCTCCCTAGTTGACTACCAACAGTGTCGAGTGCAAAATACTATGCCACTCTGTAGATGAACAGCAATTTGTACTCACTTATCCAGTGTGCGGGTTTAGATCCCGTTTTATCTCCTGGCATGAGTTAGGCTGTGGTCATTAATGTGCTCTCTACATCTGGATGTGGAGACGCCGCCACTAAGGTTAAGCCACACAGGAACAGTGTTAGTATTTTTCACTTCAAAGGAATGACTATTTAGAAAGTCCTTCCCCATATTTATCGGTATGTGGTTAACTGACTTGCAATTAGTCGGTTTGATGCTACATGTTGAGGAGCCACATATAATACCCGGATTCAGCGAAGTCGAATCCTATTGAAGTGAGGTGATTGAAATGTAGTGGTCTCCGTGTGGTGCAACCACGTGACACGAGGTAATCGGGTTCATAACCAGTTCTATGCAGTGGCAATAAGTCTCAAGTTTGATGGAATCGTATCTTTAGCGCATTTGGGTATACGATAGCAACTGTGCAGTAAAGTATCGTGGCAGCTGTCACACCCACAAAGGTTGTCTGGTCGTCTCTATTTTCTGATAACTGACCCTACGATCTCAATTGCTGTGATTCATGCCGATATCTGCCCTCCAGAGACGACTGCTACCGGGATTAGGACGGCTAGCGTCGTGGTTCCGATAGACGGATTCGAGATTGCTGTGGGCGACATTTAACTCTTTATTTCTTATTACTGCGATGAATCCCTTCAACTCTCTGCATCTTTTAGACATGGGAAAATTTTTTTTCAAAACACCTATGGACAATTTTGGAACTATGCTATATTTCTCTTACTTAATGTCATCTTAGGCTTAGGGGATGTTGGGCCTAGACAACTGGCCATGGCCCTTTGATCATCTAATTTCAATTCATAAAGCATTTCTACTTCGCTATCACACTATTTTCAACAGGGTTTTGGTCGGGTTATGGCGATACGTTTTGGTGTTGCTCCGAGGTATCCTACGGGAAAAAGACTAAGTTTGTTACTTGAGGTAGGGAGGGAAATCATCTCATTTGGCGTCCATGAAATTCTTCGGAAAGCTTTGGGTCAAATAATGGGAGAAGGAGCACATAGTCTTCTGGCAATCGGATGAAGAGGTAGCTCCAGTGACTCCTCTCAAATGTGGCAATAAGAGGCTACGGAACAGCTACGACAGATTGATTTCTGCCTCTGTCAATAAGCCTATTCTGAAAGGTGCCGGTCAACAGACTCCGACGAATAGTGATTCAAGGGATTTAACTAAAATCGGCGCGTCTTTTGTGGCGCTATAATTTCCCCCTACTATCAACTGAGTTTTACCGAAATGAATTAAAAGAGGTTATCCTCTATCTGCAGACCCATACTAATGATATTTACGAAGGAAGACTGCGCATCAATAGTCAAATTCCTCCGTTGTAAAGGTGATCTGATTACACCCTTTAGTCCTAACATCGTGCTGAATGTAAACTGCTGAAGGTCAAGTTTTCTCTGCGATGAGATAAATTGTTCAACTCCAGAACTACTATGGCTCGATATAAATCAAAACTTTGTTCAGACGTAACCGACAAGCTGTATCAATGCAATTGGATTTGCGGTAGTGGTGATGCTGTAATTGAATGGCCTTTCATTTTAATCACTGTTCCATTCCTAAAACAATTCTTTTTTTTTAAAGTTGCATAGTCCTTGTAAATTTCAACCCTTTTATGGTTTTGTTTTATTCGTCATTCCAAATTATGCACGCTTTAATGTGCTAAACTATCCCCCTGGGCATGTTTGTGGGATGAAGGCTCGTTTCGAAACCTTCGATGTTATTGCAGTTGTTTCAGAATTAAGAAATAAGTACCGTGCGTTTTCTTGTAAATGGAAACTTCTAGCATTACTGGCTACCGCCTAGTCAATGCCTATGACGTTAACAGTAAAACATATTTGCTGAAATTGTCCAGGTACTTTTTTATTTCCATCGTCTTACCCTTCATGGCCAGTTCTTCGTCGGATGAAAAACTGGTGCTTTTTATTGAATCTGGTGTCAGGATGAATTTGACATCTTTTTCTTGGCCTAAAAACACAATGCCTCTAACGTTCACAATGAAAGTTTGTACTTTTTTTTCCTAATCTATCCTCGTACAGCTTCGTAAGCATATTAAGAATAAAAAAATTTCTAACATCCGACAATTGGGAATTGATCGTTTGGTGGATATCACGTTTGGTTTTGAGCAGTACGCCTTCCATCTTATCGTTGAACTCTACGGCAAAGTGAGTTTATCGACTTTATGTTGATGGGCTATCTAGGGGAATATTTTTCTGACAGATGCTGACTATACCATTCTGCACTTACTTCGCTCACGAACAGATGTTGATCAGGATGTCAGATACGCCACCCGTGAGCGATTCCCCATCGAACTAGCCAGACCCGTTCCTGAATGTCTGATTGATTTGAGAGATTCCTCCAGCTTTGAAAATCTTGTCCAAACTATTGCTGATCTTCTAGTTGATGCTTCCGGACCCTGGAACACTGGCCTATCGGCTGAAGGCGCAGAACGTCTTCCTGTGATCTCTGTGCTAAGCAACGTTTTCTGTAAGCTCCATTTCATGGGACTTACTCCTTTTTTAGCCTATGGCACCAGTCTTATCGAACATTGCTGCTTCCTTGCTGGTCTATCAAACGTTAAACGCCGAAAAGTAGCTGGAAACCCTGAAGTTGACCCTCAAGTCCCCTCCGATCCTAACGCTTGTCGCTTATACTATAGCACAAAAATCGCTAGTGCTCTTCGTGAAGTCCTTCTTCAAATCTCCGAGAAGAGAGTCACTACAGATAATGGCACGGTTTCAACACCTGCAGTCGTATTGGGCATTCCAAGCTCTACAGAACCTGGGAAATTGACCAAGTATGTTAGACTCGTATTTTGAATTCGATAAACGTTAGATATGATTCCTATTATCCTCTCCGTTTTGCGCATCTGTCTTCAAAACCTGGTATCGAGTTTGCGTCCTTTAATAAAGCTGTGGATGAATTTTACTCCAGCTTGGAAATTCAACGAAACGAGGTCCACAGCGTCCAAAATGTGAGCATTTAACAGTTCTTTTACTCTCACTTTTTCTAGGCAAAGAGTGCAGACAAGAAGTTGGAGAATATTAAGAGAGATCAGGAACAGAGGCTAAAAGCCCTGAGGGAAGAGCAGATCTTGGATAATCAGAAGGCGCAACTACTGGAATTGAATATGGACCTAGTTGACAAGGTGATAATGACGCTGAACTCGGCGATAGCCAATCAGACAAGTTGGAACGTGTTGGAAGAGGTGCTGGAAAAGCAGAAGGAACGAGGGGATGATCCTGTGGCTAATTGTATTGTCCGCCTTCAACTGGCTTCGAATCAGGCGATATTGCGGCTTAGTAATCTTTACGCGGAAGATGAAGATGAGAAAGCGATCACTCAGGAGGTTCTAGTGGATCTGGACTCCACGGCCTTTCAAAACGCCAAAAAGTGGGTAAAATTCTTCTAATTAAACTGTTCGTGCACAATCAAGTGGGCGGTTATTCTAATAATCTTCACAGGTACTACACACATCGACGACAGGCAGTGGCTAAGGAACGAAAGACAATTGCGGGGACAGAAATTGTAAGTTTCATTAGCCTCACTTTCTACCTTTTTGCATTGGCTCTGTTATTCTCAAAATTGGATCTTCCAGGCCCTGAAGGCGGCGTCTAGGAAGGCAGAGAAGACGCAGAAAGGGGCTCGTGAAGCGCCGAAATTAGCCAAAACTCGGAAACCATTTTGGTGAGTTTATTACTATCTTTGGAAGGAAAGGCTAGTTATTTTTACCTCTGGTAGGTAGATCACTCACTCATTCCAATCTTGCCGGCCAGCATTATAGAACAATATGACGTGTTCTAAGTCCATGGGAATTTCCTTAAACAAAGGGTGACTTGTCAGGGTTGGTAGAAGTAAACCCTTCTGACATAAATAGTCAAGATGTGACCTCTGCCGATAAAGAGGGCTCAAGAATCCATCGGTTCCTTGACATTTACCTTGGAGGCCGTAACCATGACGGGGGGAGGTCTGGAAATTCGTTGTGTTCTCTTATTCGTCACTTGGCTGTGGAACGTCAACACATTGCACCGGCGGATACTTGGGGCAGAGTAGAGGGAGGGAGAGTCCTCTCTCCTGCTGGTTGAAGTTGACCGTGTCGTTGTGACTCCAGGCGCCCAGTTGGCAACACCCACGATCACAGGGAGGTACCGGTCATAAGAAAGGTCCAACAGTAACTCCTTAGTCGCTGATGGTTGTACGGTGCGACGCTTCAATTTCCCCCTCTCAATCCGGCGTCGAGATTATGTGACACTTGTATTTTCTCCATCTGTAATATACTCCTCTAGCAGATACCGGTTAGGCTTGAATCAATGAAAAAAGTGTGGGATGTTCTTACTTTTCGATGGCAGTTGAATTGGTCAAGTTGGCCGGTTCATCTCGACTTCGACATCAAACAGAATGGATGGGTGTTTCCGTCCTCACTGGGAGCGTTAGTGCAATGCTGGGTTATCTCTTTACAAGGCACAACTTGTCTTGGGTTTGCTAGATAACCGCTACGGTGTTATTTATTGCGCTCTTTCCTATTCGCCTATTCCTTTGAATTGTTATGCCATGGAATATCGGTTGAGTACCCGTGGCTTCAACGATGCCCTTGTGTAGCATTCGGAGAAGGCGCAGTAGCAGGGCAGCGTAGTGTCCGGAGTAAAGTGCTTACAAATCATCTACGCCCCACCACGTGTAGGTGGGAGGACAGTTTTCTGCTTCCCCTCTTCCTTAATGGACGAGTTTCTTCGCAAAACCACTCCAAAGCGCTGATGGACAAAGCTTTTTTAGGCTAGTTAAGTCATCTCACTTTTGAAGGGCTGAGCTCAGACCGAGGTGATAAATGCGCTCAAAGCAGATGTGTGTTGAACGGATGCGGAAGTGCGAAATCTGCTAAAATTAATCAGTCTGGCCCCGCGGACAGTCGCTCGAAACTTCATCGAAGTGATTGGCTGGCTACTGGCCACGCTCACTGCACCGGTTGATTAATGGCCGGGGAGTCATTTGTCAAGCTTCAGTTACACTTAACATAGGTGGAACCAAACTGCTTCATAAGATCTTGTGGACTTGAGTCCTTCGTCATCAAGAAGAGAGGGTTTTTCTGACCGTACTTCAGGATCTTTGAGTATCTTGAGGTACATTCTGCCACAGCATAGCGCCCTCTTCAAATGCCTCACAACGTATTCGACGACGATGGTCAGCTGAAAGCCCTAACAAAGATTATCAACAAGTTTGGCTTAAGCTGTCACCCTTCTTTGCCACCTCTATCCTCCACTCATATCTCCATTCTATCCAATCCTCTAGGTTTGAGAAATTCCACTGGTTCATTAGCTCGGACAATTACCTTGTGCTGGCCGGTCGAGATGATGTTCAAAACGAGACTCTCATCAAACGCTACTTCAGCCAACACGATATCTACGTTCACGCCGACATTCATGGTGCTAGCAGCGTTATCGTCAAGGCACGAGCGCTTCAGGCCTGCGAGAAGCCAACTGAAGGTAAGGGAGAACATTCAAGTCAAAGTAGAACTAGTAAGTTACTAAAAAAGCATGGGAAGGATTGACTTTAAAAGGGAGTGAGGTACTTTTCTCTTCCAATCGTCTATCCTTCAACGTTTAACGACTCCTCCATGTGGAACGCAGCTGAATCACCCGCAGACATTCGGCGTGCGGTGACCATTTCGTTTTCATTCTTGGAGAGAGAATCGCCCTCTGTGCGTTAATTATCTGTCCAGGATCAAGCATTCCACTCTAGGACGTTTTATTCACACAGCTTAGAAACTCGGTAGCCACGAACGTGTACATTCGGCTGCCTTCGCTATGCCTGTCCCGAATGTCACCTGTCTGCTGCGTATATTAGAGCGTTCCATCCGCGTAAATTCTTCTGGACGAGCTTTAAACTTTCCTGTTCTGTTCCATGTACCTGCTTACCGAAATGCGTGCCAGCTATTTGTGAGACACCATGTAGTGCCACCGTTTAAATCTAACCCCCTCCATAGGTTATATCCACTTCCCCTCCCCCCAGATCACTTTCATAATCAAGTGATTGGTTGCAGATTCAGAGGACAACGCAATTGCTATCCCCCAACCACCAATGCGGACTCTGTTCGAGGCGGGTCATATGGCAGTTGCCCTGAGCAACGCGTGGTCCGCCAAAGTCATCACTAATGCCTGGTGGGTGCGGTACGATCAGGTCTCGAAGACTGCACCATCTGGGGCGTATTTGCCGACGGGATCTTTTGTGATTCGAGGCAGGAAGAATGTGCTGCCCCAGTGTCTCCTCACTTATGGCATTGGAATTTTGTTCAAGGTGAAGAGCAGTTGACTTTGGATTTAAGTAGTATAGTCGCGTTTCCTTCAGATTTATTTGTAGCCGATTGTTGCTTAATTCTGCATAAAACCAAACACTCCAAACCTGACTCAAGTCGCACCTTTGCGTCGCCTTCTCTTAAATTCCCCACCCACCTGACCTGGCCTGCAGTGACCTAAATTCACTCACTGCACCAATTTGGCTAGACTGGCTAGTTGAAAGAAACCCGGCAGGTCATATTTCTTCCTTTTAATGACCTTTAGCTCGGCGATGATTCGGTGAAACGACATGTTGGGGAACGTTGCATAGATTTGGAGGCCGTAGAAGAATCAAATGCCATTCTGAAGAGGTACGATATTCCACCGCAGTCAGAAGGCAACGCTGAAGAAGAAGATGAAGAAGAGAGCGATGTTGCCAAAGCCTTTAGCAACGTGACACTTAATCTGAATATCAATAGGTGAGTGTATTTTCTCGCTTTCGGAGGTTCAAGGGGAGCCGCATCCGTAGTGTTCAATTTAAACTGGGACTTTTGATTTGGTTGGCCACCATCCTCTCTCTATCTAACCTGGAGGGCCTTGTCAGTACTACCGATGCTGGAATGCTGACCTCTAGGGTGCTCTTTTGGGAATCTAGGCTTTATTCCAAATAATGACAAGTCCCGCTGTGTCATGGGTCTCAAATAGATCTACCGCGGCTGGAGTTGTCACTGGCAAGAGCGTTTTCACTATCATCGGTCTGTGTTAAAAATCCTTCTGTGAATATCTGCAGGTTTTAGATTTCACCTTTTCTGTGACAAGAAGCCGCGCTCATGGCCAAATGCTGCTTCAATTAGGCAAGCACTGTCGCCTTGTCTAAGACGTCCGTACTGTATCGGACTGACCGATACACGCGTTTTTAGGGACAAATCCCGCTTTAGCTTGAGTACTTATGACATTCTCCTATCTATTTTTAGGATCAAAAAACCACGATCAGAGGTAGTTCAACAGCGCAAAAATGGGAATGCCCAAGTGAAAGAGACCCCTCCAAGCCGAGCCCAACCAAAGGCCAAATCTACCGGCCCAAATCCACTCAAACGCGGTCAGAAGGCAAAAATGAAGCGCATTCGGCAGAAGTATGCCGATCAGGATGAAGAGGAGCGGCAGATGCGGCAGCGCATCCTTCAAGGCGCAAGTGGGAAGCTGAGCGCAGTCCATTCGTTCGGCAAGGCTCCTCGACCTGAGGAGGAGGAGGAAGAAGAAGAAGAAGTGGAGAAACAAGAGGAAAGGGAAGAACAATCACTTCCACAGGTAAAGGACGATGAGGAGAGGGGACCTTCAGAGGCGGCTGACGAGTTTGAGAAGGAGAAGGCGGTTGCGACATTTCCAGAATTGAAGGAAGGTGATTTAAAGAACGATTCTGCTGCTGCATTGGGGGAAGTTTCAATGCTAGGGACGTTGACTGGACAGCCGGTGCGTGAAGACAGTCTTCTTTTTGCACTGCCCTTCTGTGCGCCATTCAGCGCTCTGCAGAAATTCAAGTACAAGGCGAAGCTACTCCCGGGAGTTCAGAAGAAAGGCGAGAGTAAGTTAATTACTAAAGTTCCTCTGATACTTTTATTCTTTTCCTCTGCGTAGTTACGAGGTTGGCGATCAGGCACTTCACCATGGACAAAGCGGCAAGCGAATTGGAGAAACAGCTGATTCAGGCTATCAGGGAGGAGGATGTGTGCCGTGTGCTGCCGGGATCGGCGAAAATAGCGTTTCCTGAATTGGCATCGAGGCCTGCCACTGTACAGCATCAAAATTTGATTTGACGTCTATTTTTTCATTTTTAAGATTCAAGGAGGGACATTTTCGTGTGAGGATTTTTCGCTTCGTGGGTGGGGTTTTTGTCAGTGGTTAGTTTTGGGGTTAGTCACCGGTTCCAGGCAGTCGAGGGCGCCCGTCAGGAGCCTGGTGCTCTGGGACGGGAATAGGGGAGCCAAGTTTGGATCTGTGGCTCACAAATACTTAGTCGAAATCTGCTATCTTGGGAGGGTTTATTAAAATTATTAGAAATGTGTAGGGTTGTTGAATATAGTATCAATCACCAACACTTTTCTGTACTAAATTTAAATTTTTCGTGCACTATTGTTCTTGAGCTAATATTAATACAATTCGTTGCAATCAATTCGCTTATTCTTATATTTTAAGTAAAATTTAACAAGGTAGTTCATTTTTATGTTGTTTTTGAGGCCCTTCGACTGAGTCAAAGTCCGAGGTCAGTAACTTTGAAGCACTTTCGAAATGCCATAATGTTGTCGAGTTTGTTCTGAGGGGTCCTAGTTTGCACTAGTTCCTACATGCTACTTGCCTTGCACTTTATGTACATCATCTTAGTAAATTTGTGCAACGCAATATATTTTAACGTATATTTTAAACCCCATCAAAGTTTTTATATGCACCCTCTTTCCCAAAATGGAAGGCTAATTTCCGGGACTTGGATACACAATGGTTCTCCTATTAAACCCTCCAGGTACGTTTAAAGTTAATTTTTCCTTAGTTTAGCAGTCAATTGATCGTGTTTTTAAATGGGACTCTTCAAGTTACAGATGGGGTCGAGTCTAATTCCGGGTTTTATCAATGTTGTTCCGGTTCAACCTGTTCAGTCCCAGTCTGTGCCCAGCTCCTTGACACAACTCCCTTCCTCGTAGAATCAGCAAGGGGTAAATTATTCTTACTAAATAAATTTTAAGGTGACTTTTTTTGGATCTACAATTCCAGCCCTTCGGGTTTTTACACATTCCGAGAACCTGCCACTGAACTGGAATGTCACTTCGCTTTATCAAAGCAATTATTTGATCTCAGAGTTAAATGGACATATGGCCTCCCTGACGATATGGACTCGGGTCACGATTATCAGTCAAGTGTTAACGTGAATCTTTTTTATTACTCCATAATAATGGGACCTACTAATTTACACCACGCTATTTTTAATTTTAGTTCCCCACACACAATCTCTCATTTCCCTGCTCTCAAGACTACTTATTCTTAAAGGGTTTTAATTGTTATCGTTTTACGTTAGTTTTAAAAAGGCAACCTCAAAAAACCATTACCTGTCACGTGTACGCGCGAACTGTCTATGAGAGCCGAAGCTTCCAACCACTCCTTCAACAACCAGGAAACCCCAAAAGGTAAGTAAACTTTATCGGTGTCAGAATTGAGGTTTTTCTCCCAGATCCTTCTTTTCAGACACTGAATTTGATGAAGACGAGTTGTTGGACGAAGAAAATGAGGAAGATTGGGAAATTTTGCGTGAGATCGCATCATTAATAAAACCACCCAACATCACCGTATCGTCTATCGAGTGCGGTGATGTTGTGAATGTCACATGCACAGTTCCGGAGGAGTCCGTGGAATTATACATCACCTCCCACTCCTTCGACTTGGAACGTTGCAATGGCTCTTGGGCTGATCTCCCGAGCAATGGTCTTTCACTACTTAACTTCTCTGTTAGTTTGTTTGATCCGTACCATCTTTTTCTCCTAAGGGACTGACTCGAAGCTCCCAGTTTTTTGGCATAGGTTGATGAAAGCATGGACACATTTATCGCAAAAGCTTCAATCAGACAGACTGGTGGAGGAGACCACTACGTGGTTTGTCGGTACCTTGAGAAATACGCCTTCCGCCATCTGCAGATTCCGAAGTGTTCAACTCCCGACAGCAGTCGCTACCTTGCACTTGGTGAGTGAGTAGGTGGATTGGGAAGGGCGAATCTGCACTTAGACTAGGTGTACTTTTGCGCTTATGTACGTGAGTTTGAGTTCGGCTAACAGTGCACTTGACGCCTGTACATGCCGCCGCTGATCAAAGCCGTAGAAGGAAACCGGTCGATATATCCCAATGCTGTCGTCAACGTTACCTCCAGTCATCTAGTGGAAACTCTGAGATGGTATTAATTCCCTCGAACAGTTGCAGCTCCGCGAAGGACCTTCTAAAACCACCCCAATCTAGTGTCCTTCCGATTGTTGACCTACGCATCGACTTTGTGGATTTAGATTGAAACAAAAGAAGTTTCCTACACACCTACAAGTTGTATCAGGTCAAGTGGGTAGATCTGGATCGTAGTTGCTGATTGGGTATCATCAGGACACGCATCGCGAATGGCTGTGTCTATAGTACTTTGCATTCACCTACACAGCGGACATAGCAATCTGGTGCCGAAGTAGTGCATGCATTGGAAGCACGAAGTTATGCGGTGAAGGGGTGCTTAGGAGATGACCAGTGACATATTTGCTCGGTTAACATGGTTGACACGCAACTGCCATTCGCCGGCATAATTCAGGCGGAACAAAGTGCAAAATCATCGCTTGAAGGCATTTTTATCACGTTTAACTATCCCATTGCCAAAGAGGCCTACTCCTTTGCATGGCCTCTTCTACTCTCTTTTTTCAGCTCAACAAATTGGTGTTATAGTCGTCTGTCAGTTGGTTATTACATCGCTGCTTGCGCTGACCCTATGGTGTTGCTGCTCATGGCGATGCTCACGACGAAAACGGCATTCCACCGCTGCGATGATTTACCATCGTAACGAAACACCACCCACCAACTTTCAAAACAGTTACTCCTACGCTGCTGCTATTGGTTTCCTCATTTACACCGAGTTAACCCATTCTTCGAAGAGTGGAGATTCGTTCTTAAGAAAGATTGAGTCCCTGCAACACTGTAGCGCTGAGGACTACCTGGAACCACGAGAAATCAGAGAGTGTGAGTTATGATTATACGGTGCGCCTTTCCAATGCTCCTTGTCTTTTTCATCTGCTCGCTGTTAATATAGTCTCACCAACTTGCAATGTCGGCGAGGCCGCCATGACTAATAGAACACCCGGACAGAGTACACTAACTCATCTCATATCATTCACGTTTAGACAGTTTTTTGTAAGGCCCAGATGTCCTTTTTATCAACTAGCCCCATATCGTGTTTTTTTCGTTAACGAAATCACTAAATATGGCCTGGGAACCGACGGTAGTATAGACACACACATACTCCAAAAAAACTGGAAGAATTCTAATTGGAGAGTACCCAGCTTGCATTAGTAGGGATAATGTTTAATTGTTATCTAGAGATTCCAAATTATTTTAATTTAAATGCTTACCTCGAACTGGCTCCAGCCTTGAAGTTAGCCAATAAGGAGTCCCTTTTCAACCGTTTAAACTCAAGACTTAACGTGAGTTTTAAATGACTTTTTTTAGTAAACCCGCAGTTTCCGACACTAATATTGATTATTTTGCAATCTATTTTACGTTTAAATTCTAATATCTTTTTGAATACTTATTGCTTCACCTGCCTGTTCGTATTTCCTTGATTGTAAGATAAATTGCGAATCTGTCAAGTGTCTTTTAATGAAATAGATGGGTTACTTTGTCCTAATTTGAGCACGCATCTTTGGTGCTCCCTTCGTGTGTCCCTTGTCTAGAGTACACACTTAAAGCCCTGTCCAATAGCTGTGTTGTTATCTCGTTACATTTCCGTAATTTCCTCCCCTCACTCCTTTTTAGCTCGTTACATGTCCTTTTTCTCACTGCCCTTTAGCTCATCTCCACACACGGCATCTGCCTCGGATGCTGCGACCTTCACGTCAACGGAGGTACCCTAGACGCCTCCCTGTCAAAGGTTGGTCCTCCTCGCGCCCTCCCTAAAACCTCATCGATCATTTCGTGGGAATAAGGGCTTGACACTTGATTACGTTATTGATTTGGGGAGTTATCTGTACTATTAATAGGCCACAGGTGAATATGAGCTCAATTTAGTTAGAGACTGTTGTTTGATTAATTTCCCTCTCTCCATTTCAGCTAACGAGTGGCTTTTTGTGCCTTTGAGTTGTCTTCGCAGATCAGTGGTGTATTTTCGACTGCTACGACAAATTAAAGCTTTGCTTCAGCACTGCACCCGAATGCCAAAATCAGCTAAACTTCTCCTCCTATGTCAAAAGCAACGTGCTAAAGCGGTTAGTTATTCCAATCAACTTTCGGGTTAATTTCATCACATCATAATCATATCTAGTCATTACTAACTACATCATTCTCATAGTTATTGCTCACCAGTAGCTTCACTGTGGTTTATATCCCCACCACTTTGACTCTAACCGATTAGTGTCGGGGTTGCCATTCCTGAGGTTGCACTAGCGACAGTTGATCGGCATAAAAGTGTGCCTCCATCTCCCCTGTCTCAATTTTTTCTGCGTGGGGAGTTGCTGAGGTGTCGACTGTCACTTCTCGCACCACTTCTTATTGTACCATCTTGATGGGTTCGCAGTCAAAATGGGAGTTCAAAAGTAGCTGTCCGTCACTGCCTTTAAAAAGGGCGGAGAGTCTTCTGTTAGGACGACCTCTGGTTCGTTTATCTAGACAGACTTCAGCGCTTCCATTGAGCACAGCCATCTCATGTCTCGGATGTTTAAAAATGCTGATGAAAGGGTGAAAATAATACTCCTACCCCTTTGATTTTCAGAAGGTCAATTTCCAGTTCCTCGCCTGAAGATATTAGCACAGATCTAAAACTTCCAGGGTTAGTATATCTTCAAAGTGGAAGTGACTTTTTTGAAGATTTAGGCACCGGAGTGCTTTCAACTGGGAATTTAGTGTCGGCTATCAGCTGCCCAAGGTCTTTCATTTACTTGACAGGTACCGATCGACACGTCTCACTCCGGCGTCACAAATGTGTGACGCAAGGTCCGCATCAGTATAGACTAGCTGTGAATTAGTTCAAGTTGTTTAGGCGCTATGTGGTGGTCGGGGTCAAGTATGATGTGTTAGTGTCGGCGTCATTCTCACTACATCTTTCCTTTTCAGATGAACCAGTCCCGTTGGCACATTTCAAGAAGTTTTGACTACAAGGTCAAGTAACATGGAACTGATTAAACTCTTCTCCACCCCCCAATCATCTCTATGTATCAAACCATAAGATTTTCGTATTTATTCATTTTTACTCGCATCGTCTGTCCTCTCGAATTTCAACCAGTCCGTGGCCTGAAGTTTGTGCTGGGTGTTCTTGAAGTCTACGGTCTTCAAGTTGTTTCAAAAGGCTTGTGTGACATTCTATTGCTTAAGTAGCGTTTACTCCCGGAGGGGAAATGGGACATGGATGGCGGGGTTTCGCATCTCCTATGGGTGAGAGCGGTCTCCCCCTGTACTGAACTTTTGGCCCATCACGCGTTTTTCCTCCTTCCTGGTGGCGTCCTTCTTAGGCATTGAGCATTTGTATGCTTTATCATGACTTTAGGAGAGGCCCGAGAAGCCGCAATGCTAACGTTGGTGGTGTTGGAGGTGCTGTTAAGACACACCATCCCAAGTGGTTTGAAAAAGGGAGGCGAACCCGTTCAATTTTCTCTTTTTTCTATCTGACTAATCACAGCACTGCAAATCGGTCGCTTTGGCGAGTCACCTTTTGTAATCTACGAATCAGATGGTTAGAGCAGGCGGCGCGGTCCTTTAATTTGGTGGGCATAGGGTAAAGGTAGGCTTTCCTTTAAAAATGTTTAGTATCCAGCAGTGGGAGTGCCTCTAAGATATTTGTCTATCATCTCCACTTTTTGTACATTGTTAAATGAAGCGTAGAACATCGTATAGTTTTTGACTTGAAATCAAATGTGGTAAGATTAATAGTGTGTTTTATGTAGTAGCATTGCGGAAGTTCATAATGCGCATCTACTTCTTAGTTCAATTAATTGAAGTCGACTTTCAGCAGTCGAATTAGGTTTGTTTTGGAAAGAACGACATTTCACCTCTCTATGGCCCAAGGTGACGGTATCTCATCGGTGCTGGTCTAGTGGCTTGCAGAGCTGCAGTTGTACGGGACTGAAAAGCCAGTACCATAAGCGACATGAGTGGAGCCTAAACATATCGTCGTAAAGGTCGGGTTCCCGGAGCTCAGGCAGCTTTACAGCACTCCGACTCTTTCCCGAATGCGAAAGGAGTCACAAAACTGGGACAGGAAATGTAGTGGCGTTGTTCAGCAAGGCTGGGTGGGGTGGGCAACTGGCGTGGTTGCGAGCCATAGCACCCAGCGGAAGTACAATGTAAAATTAGAGTGAAGAACTAAACAAATGGTGAAAGTATTGCGTAGTTCCCCTTCCCTTTTGAGCGTCGTCCCCGCCACCCCCGCGTTTAACCTCCCACATCGGCCATCACAACATAGTCGGAGCTGTCTTCAAAGCACCGGCCATCCAGCCGCGGCAGACATCAAAATCGCGTACAATTAATTTCAGCTTCATTGATCCTTCTTGGCAGTTTTATTGAATCTCAAGTCTTGTCCGGATATAACCTGTAATTGGGGATGAGGGGAATGTCCTAGCTCTCACTAATGTCCATTGCTTGTGATAAGAACATTGACCTAATAATGAAGTCCTATAAATAAGGACGCGTCTGTTCGTCCCTGTCATATTGTTCTTACTTCAGAGCTACTCAGCCATACCTACCTGGGTTCTACCCATCTTTTAGAGAGGCGGGCGAGACATCGCGTGTTTATCTAATTGCCAAGGCATTGGCCTTGGTGCTCTCAGTGAAACCTCGGTCGTGTCGGCAACGACAACCCGTCTACTCTGCATCGATGTATGGACCTCCGAGATCTCGGCGTGGTTCATTTGTCATCTCCTTTCATAAATAGTCTTTCAGCAACTTGTTCCGGTCTCATTAAAGTCTCTCTCCATTTGTATTCCCAAATCCTTGTGGCACACGAGAATTTGGGTTGGAAGAGATATGCCAGACCGCCACTATTGTCAGCTTCTTGATGTATCATTTCTTGGTCTTCCACCATGGTCTGGTCAGATGGAAGTCCTTTTCGAAGCCACAACGAAAGCTGTGCTATTCCTTGCAAGCGCTTGAAGATATGCGGACCATCTGCTCTGGTCAGGGAATAATTCCTGCTTCATCAGTCGCTCCTGTGAACATTCAGACCTAATGCGGAACTTCTGCTTCGTCATGAACTCCTTTCCTGGGCTGATTTAGGCCCAACTCGATGAAACAAACGCGGCTCTTACTCCTCTGAAAGCCTCGGACTGACTTGAGTATTTGGATCATGCCAGTGCGCATCCTCTCTTCCGATCCCACACCTCTACCGCTTGGCGTCGTTCGTGGAGGAGACGATTGTGTCCGGGTGAGTCGTTCTTTCTTGAAATAATTTTTAAGTAGGGGTAAAGGAATTTCATTTTTTTTCCTATCTCTCGACCATGCTTACCTATTCACTGTGCCTTATTATACCCTTCCCATCGTGTTAATTAAGTAGGCTAAATTTGATAAGCTTATTCTTACCTATGGTTGCCCCAACGCCCCCGCTTCACGTCAGCGACACAGGGTGCAGTGTCTAGACCGCCTCATCGATTGCCAGTGGAGGAGGTGCACTCCTGTCGCCTCCCCGCCCACTCATTCACCTGCCAATATTACAATTGAGGGGCCAAAAGGAGTCGCCCTATCCGACGGGATATAACACGCAAAAAATATGAGGTTTTGAGTGACAGAAAGGTTTAGGCGGGTAAAAGAGGAACCTTGAGAGTGAACGAGTTCGGTGACGTTGAACCCCCTGATGATAGACATACCTCCCGACCCAACCCGCCCCTGAAGTCGGTGCTGCAGCGGTACCATAGACGCCAGTGCGTGAGGAGGGTGCCTCGATGTTGCCCAGATGGCACGCAGCTGTGGTGATGCGTGGATGGGACAGTGGGTGGTGATGAGCGAGCAGGTCTTCTAACACAGTGTAGTGTGATGGCGGGAAGTGTAGATGCTCGGATAGTATAGACGTTTCAAGGATAAAAGGGCTTCCAGCATTACCTTGAACAAGTGCTTACCTTTCTGAGACCACGGTGTTAAAGGGTCCCCAGCGGGATGGCGAGAATTTGTTGTCAAAACTTTCGATCCTGCCTCGAGATTCTTTGCGCCTCTTCCAACGCCAAAAGTGTTAACTTGGGAACACCGGGGGATGCCTACTAGTCTCACGTTGGTAGTGTAGTACGCCAGTCTTGCTTATTTGAGAAGTGCAAAGTGCCTGTCTCAGGAATTCCTTCTTTCCCCTGGCTCCGTGCCTAGACCCAATCTCAGATGATTGTCCAACAAGACAACGAAACTACGAAATCGTTTCGTATCTATGCATTTCTCAAATCACCAAGATATAGTCAAAGAAGTCTGCGCAGGGATGGACTGCACCTCCTATTTCTTCCTCTCCTCCGATTGGGAATTCTGTCGCATGAATTCGATGATACGATCGATGCAACCCTCCTCCAGCTCTGGAGTCCATCTAAAACGGTGATGTGGAACCATAAAAATGAGCTTTACAGAGGAAGAAATTGTAAACGAAAAACTAACTGCACGGAGTTGAATTTCGTGATGGCGCAGATGTCCTCGGGTAGAGTGTCGGTGTTGCCCCAATCGAATCGATCGGAGAGGGGAATAATGTGGCAATTGTTTTCCAATGCACAGTTAATCTCCTTTGAAGGAGGAAAAAAATCACACGGTTGTATCTAAATGAAGTTGGGTCTCGTGGATTCGCGCTTTCATCTCTCACTGTTTCATCCGCCCACCCAGACATCCTTCAAAATCCATTTCATCCATCCCAGCATCTATCCATCCGGTATCCATCCATCAGTCATTCGTTCATTATTCGATCCAACATTTCTCCTATTGCTTACTTGACCCTCCCTTTTATCACCAGGCATGCATCCATGCACCCCAAAGTTGGTTAAAATGAATTAATGAGGTATCTCACTTGCCTTTCGAACCCAGTCAATACTTCCATCCGTACTGCATCGATCCAATGCGCCCTCCGTAAGCACTAGGATGAAATTCTCGGAGTGTTTGATGGAATCCATCAACTTATTTTCGAATCGACCTCCCTTGAGTCGTTCAATGTCCAAGAAGACGCGATAATTTCGCAATTGTAATAACGTCTTTATCAGACTAGCCAGATGTGTACCGTTGGAGCGACGGTAGGATATGAAGAAGTCGATATGATTCTCTGAGGCATCGTGGGCAGCACTGCCTCCGCTGGCTGGATGGAAGATATGACAAGAAAGGTGGTTTAAGGTACTGATTTCAGAAGGACTGATTGGGTAGATGCATGGATGGATTGATGATGGGGCAGACAAGAAAATTGGTGCGGACAATGAGGAACGAATTGCTTGCGAGGTGGATGAGTGGATCCAGAATGGATGAAGAGGCTTGCTAGGACTAAAACGCCTCAACCTACCGTCTTTTTTTACCGCTTTCAGTAATTGACGTCGATGAGTAGCATCCGAGATGTGGAAGGTGTTCTTCAATTCCTCGTCGGTCACTTCCAGCAATCGTTGACGTGTCACTCCATGACACAGGAGGGTGTATGTGTACTGCGTGAGTAGGGCGGTAGGGATGGTTGATGCTATAGCCAGGGCGGTGGTTGTAGAAGACGTCGATCGAGACAATCTGTCTTTATCCACGCTCACCGTCTCAGCTGTCCTGCTGCTGGAGTCACGAACATCTTTTGAGGCCTCTGCCAGGAAATCGGCCACTCCAGTTGGATCAATAAGGGAATAATTGACCATGGATTTGAGGTGACATAGTTGTCGCATAAATCTAATGACATAAGGATGCAGATTTTGTAGATGACCTGTCAAAATTGATCCTGGATCGCATAGACATCTTAACTTCTCAGTGATTGGTGGATTTAATTCCTACCATATATTTAAAGGCGCATTTTGACTGGTAGAGAAGAAAGATTTATTCGAATAGTGTATTAGATTAAAAAAAAATAAACTAACCTGCGTCTAGCAATGCAGTTAGTAATCCCCAGTCCTTCCTCCAACTCCTTTTCGGTCAGGCTAAGTAAAATGTCCCCATCAATTTTAAGAGTTTTGCATTTCTCTGCCACCGCCTCAAACCCCTCCTAGAAATACGCGTTCAAGACCAATGTGATGTCAACCTACCCTGTTCATCCAGCAGACAACATCTTCCACCGGCCAATGGAACACCTGGAGAGATAGTGCCTTGGGTACTTTCGAACCCATGCTATCCAATGCCAGAGCTGCCAACTTCCAGGCTGGATCTCGTTTTAAGCCGGAAATCTTCACCAGCGCCGATTCGACGCGGGCCTTTTTGGGACAAAAGCAAAGGCTGTGAGATAACTTACGGGATATAGCTTACTTAAATTGAAATAAGTAGGCAAGCATAAGTTCTTACACTCCCTGGACCCAGTTCAAGGAGGATATCGGGCTTTAAGTGTGCTGCAATGGCGAAATGGAAAGCTGCAAATGCTTCAACTTCCACATACGTTTCTGACGTCAGCGCAGGTAGAAGGAAGAGGAGCCAATCGCCCGAGAAGATGGTGGTCTGATCGGTGAAATGTCGACGAGAAAAATCGCGTACATCATGGCGCTTTACAAAGGGGATCATGAGACTCATCAACAAGGATCGATCCAGAACTCCATCTAATTCCCTTAAAAAAAATTGAGTCGTGATTGGAGGTTTTAAATAAATAATGAAGTGACCAATGGACGATGTGGTTAGAAAACCAACCAATTAATGAGCAGCTGAAGTGAGTCATCCTTTTAGCTGTTTAAGCTTATAATCGCCGGAGAAAATTAAGTCTTTACCATCTATTCACCTTTCTCTCTTAAATGGACTCTTATCCAATACAGTTTGCTTTATGGATGACGGAATGCTCAGGATCCCCGGCAAGAGTGTGTACCACCACTGACAGACGGCGTTATCCCTCTTACATCCCGTTTAGAGGTTGGTTGAAAGTCGCACCAGGACTCGCTACGGTTGAAGCTGAAGGGCGACAATGCGGAGCGCTGACGACGACACCGCAGAAAGGAACAGGGGTGTGTCTAATTTCCCCATTTTTTGTCGTCATAGCTAGTATCACGTCGGATGTTCGAAGAGCCCCAGTGCTGGTCAAACATGTCAACAGCAATAAGACACTCATGCATGATAGCTGCGCAAAGTGGATAATGAAGGAGGAGGCGAAGATTTTTAATTCTTCGCGTAGAATCCCAAGACTCACCGATTATTGGAGAGGATTGTGACAATGAGGAAGACGTAGTATTGAATCTCTTCATTGGATTGGAGAGCAAGGAGAAGAAGCCAAGCAAAGGTATTTTGACGCACCATTTCGTATTGGTGATCTCTGCCAACTCGATGCAACAAATTCACCATCGACAGAAGGGCGTGTTTCACCGCTTCAGTGTCTTCTGATCGACAGGCACGGAAGACGCAATCCAAACCGCCTTCTTCAATCACGTCCTGACATGTGTTCTCGTTGTAATTGGTCAGTTCTGGGACACAAAATAATTTGGATCAGTTGTGAAGTTACGTGGGTTCTTCGGGTCTAACCGGGATTTCGCCAGTGAAGTCCCGGTTTGACCTGAATATCCCTTGTAGATAATTTGTTTTTTAGAACTGGAAAGATGGTTCCGGAACAACCCTCTATAGGTAGAACCGACGTAAGAGAAGCGGTTTTTAATGGAAAGTCATTGAAAAGCTCATCTCAGAACTTGATTTGTTGAAATAGAACAGCGAAGAAAATCGATTAAAGTTTCCCATCATTGATTGGCTAGAATAGATTGAAGGAAAACTTGTCTCTAGGGCTAAAATATTCCGAAATTTTTTCTGGAGGGGGGCAGTTGGAACAGATTTTGTGATTCTAAGATCTTTAAAAGTGTGCGGGAATTAAGTGGTGCTTTTTTTGGGCAGCGCAATTCGCCTGTCCCAAAACTAAGATAAATTTAGTGTCATGACAATGACAATGGTGGGAAAAAAAAGACTTTCGCATAGAACTATGATCTCACAAAAAAGCAGGTGATTTATGATTGGCGGCAAGATGTGAGGGAATTTCTTAATAACCATGACATGCAACTGCTTCTTTTGACGGTTCTGGTGGTTCCCGTGTCCTCACAGTTGATTTGACTGTTCTAAGGTGAAAAATGGCAAGGCCAACTAAGGTGTCGAGAAGTGATATCGTTGACTGCGGTTGGGTGTCTAAGGCGAGCAAATTCTCACTGTGAGATGGTGGATTTCTCACTCTTAACGTTGCAAGCAACTCTGGACGTTCCAGTCGGTTGCAGCCGCAGTCACGATTGAGGAGGCAGGAGGGATCCTCGATGGTTTGTATGCGTCCTTCTTTTTGACAGTCTTGACAGGCTTTACGCGTATGTTACAGGGAATAACCGGTCGTAAATTATTCGACTGTATAGGGATTGACAGCTTCGCCACCTGACCGACTTCCTGACACGCGATAGAGCAACGTGAACTACATTTCCCTGGAGATAGTTACGAAAAATCATCAATTAGAGCTTTGGAAATTTCGTGAGAGCCACAAAGGATGAGGTGGTATCGGCAAGGAGTCCTTTTGGACCAGATTTACGGAATGGGGTGGGACAAATGGTGTTGTGCTGGCATTCCAAGAAGGTCACCTTCCAACTAATTCAGCCGACCTGACGGATTCGCAGGCGGAAGGAAACCTCTTGCACCGTCTACTGTGGCGTAGATCGATGTCAACAGTGAGTGATGGTTGACCTTCAGGAAAGGTACAAATGCTTCTGGAATCCCAACCACATCACATCACACATTCGGCGAACGGAGAGTTCTCTGGTAGGAAGTGATGTCTGCCTGTCCGCAAAGTGTGTTGTAGGTGGTAAGTGGATCTCTCGCGGCTGCCAAATAGCATGCTGGTTCGCCTACCAAGCGTTGGAAATAAAACGGGAACAGGAAGGCATTTCCCATCCCGGGAGGGAAGAAGTGGTATGGGGTTGGGTTGTCTGCTTTTAAAACTTGTAAACAATGCGTGGATAGGACTAGGTGGGGTGGATTCGAAGCCCTTAACCTCAATTCATTTATCCCCTGTCTATCTATCTACCTGTACGTCCATCCACTCAACCACCTGTCCACCTATTCCACCGTCCATCCATCTGCCTGTCTAATCATCTATCCCTCCACCCACCTATCCAAACATCCATCTGTCCATTCTGCCATCTCTCTTCTTTATCTCTCCATTTGTTATATTGTTAATGCGGTTGTAAGGGTGGGTTTTTTTTCCTGCCTCATTATTCAACAGTTTGTTTGTTCGCCAAGTTGTCCTGGGAGGTGTTAACTGGACGCAGTAGTGTTTTTTCTTTCCGTTTTCTACTTGGCTAGAGCATTTTTTTTAGGAAAAAAGACAATACATTTTTAAAAAATGTCAAATATGGAAGTGAATGCGCGGATTTGGACTTACCTTCAATGAGAGCGACAAACTCGCTGTTCAACTCTCGATCCATTGTTGCATCCCTCCCCTTGGCCATCAGGAGTCTGACAGCCTGACGCATTTTTTCACCAGGGGGTAATTCATTTTTGAACACCATCGTGGTTTCCGTGAGTCCAGTGTCAGCAGTGGAGGATAATGGTGGCGAGGAGTCGGGAATGGAACAGGAACAGAAGGCCTCGAGAATGGGCACACCAACGGAACCGCTTAGTGCGGCGTCGAGACCCACTTCGTTGACAAGCTGAGCATTGGTGGGGTAAGAAGGGGACGTGTGGATAAAAATGGATCAAATGAGGTCCTCCGTTGTTATATATCTTGGACAGGCATGGACAAAAAACTAACCGTAAAGAATGGGTGGTAGGTGAGGCATCATTTGGTAATTTTTGCAGAGGAATTTAAGGGCAGGGTTTGACTTTTCAAACTTGATGAAGTAAATAGAAAAATGCTTCCATTGCAATCGCACAGGCATCACAGCTTGCGCGACTTATGGATCTAATGTAGTTTCGTCCACGCAAATTTGTAGGTGACCTCAAAGGCGAGCATGTCGTTTTGCCAGGAGTGAAAGCATTTATATCATGACCTGGGCACACGATATGTCCCTTTTCCAGTAAGGCGAATGTCCCACCGGGCTGCCGGCTTTTTTGGGCCACTGTCCAAGCTACTGATATCTCACGGGTGTTTTCTATTAGTAGTGTTTGCCGTCCAAAAATTTTGGCCGGACTTTCGTTATTTTTAATCTCCATATTCTGTACCTCCACCTTTGGGTATGACTTTGTGGCCTTTCAAACCATCTGTGCGTCACCATTACAACGGCGTGGTGAGAGTGTCTTCCACCATGGGAAGCACTCATTATTCCGATCTTCCAGCCGTTTCTCGAATATTATAAGGGCCGTGAATCTCGCGCTCACCTCCAATTTCCCCCAAAGTTTAGTACCACGAACAAATCGAATTAAATGTGCCAGTGACCTAGGTCAACGCACGAAATATGAGTCTGCATAAATGGGTTCACCCAGTATCGCCAACAGACCACCCGTGGTCCAAAACGCCATCCTGTGTTTCCCCGTCCCTTTAGCCAAACCTTGGCACGCTGGTTTCTTTTTTATTTGATTTTCTTGGTTAAGAATTGGCCGGGATCTGTGGTCAAGCACATGAATTTTCAACTTGACATTATTTATTTTGTTAAAAAAGGACAGTTGTTCACTAAGGTACTTTGACTTATAAAGTGGGGGTCATGCCTAGCCTCCTCATCATTTTTACACCAGGGGCAATAAAGTCAGTGTCTCCAGATACTAAGTGGTGGTTGTGAGGTCCCCTGGATCACAGAAGAGGTGGGACGTGTTTCCTCAGGTGTCGGTGCTGGGACGAGCAGAATCATTTGAAACATAATTTTATCTCTACCTCCTGAATCAGAAGGCTTTCCAAAGCCCAAGGAGGCTAGAGATGATTTCGATGGGTTTGTACATCGAAATCTGCATTATGTTCTTGATACGACGACTCCGTTTAAGTAAATATATAAGCACGATAAAACCTTTATTCCCATACATCTTGCTCGTCAGCTTATTGTCCTTCATCAATATGAACAGGATTTTCATAAAAATGGCTTTCTCGAAGGTAGTATTAGGAATGTTTTGGTGATAAGTAAACCTTTCTCAACTATTTTTTCAAGGACAAAAACGGGTAAACGTGTCAACCATTTGAACCAATCAAATTCAGGAGAACCGGTCGCTTCTTATTGGTTCACTAACTATCATCCTATTGGTCTAGGCTTACAATGAGCACACGTACCTGTCTGAGAAGTCGAAGGTAAGTGAGATTTGTCCGTTTTTTGACCTGTTTGAAGCGAAATCCAATCTCATTTGTTGTTAAGTGCGCTGATGAGCCCTTCCTTTGCGTGAAAAGCGGTTCCACCTGCCTCGAAGACGGTGGTAGAAAGGTCTCCAAACTCTGGTACGAAAGGAGAAATTAAACCGTATGTGCTTTCAGCTCTTTTAATGAGATGGACGTAATTCTAGAGGTTACGAAGCAAATCGCACAGATTTTGACGATATCTTGTTTGTGTTTGGTCACATACCATTCGTTTATGGGAAGAAGACGCAACGCTGCTTCACTTTCTATCGACTTTTGCCTGCCTTCACTGCTTTTTTCCATCTTTTAGGTTTTAACTGTAGTAAACGTGTCACGCGTGTTTCTTTCCTAACTATAATACATGGTTTTTTAGTCGGTCGTGAGGAACGATCCATGGTGTAGTAGCTTTCACCTCATTCCGTAAAAGTAGCCTGTGGGAAGAATTTGCATTGCATATCAGAATGAAAATAAGAGAGAGAGAGGCCTACCCTCTCATCGTCGATACTTACCCCGCCCCCAAAGCTGACTATCAGCTTGTCTTGGCAATGGCCAATCGCTTGGGAAACAAAATACATTATTAAGCAATCAAAGTGGGCCAAAATAGGATGGGACCAAAATTAGATAGTTTGCTTGAACGAATACATATTAACCTATGCCCTACATATTAAACCAAGTCGAAAAAATGGGTGCTTGCAGTCACTTTGAAAGTGATACCTGCCGCAGGTGGGTTTATCGACACTACTTCTCCCCTTTAGGCCATTTTATCCTTTAAAATGGACTAACCACTGAAATAATTATAATAAAAGAAAATTTGAGTAAAAATTGGGAGCTTATCTATATTATAAAGTTTTACTTTACTTAAACACGATTAACCAATCATTTCAACGTTAAAATTTATGACTATAATTGGTTGGCAAGCTACCAGTATGCTGGGGAGAAGCGTCAGCCAATCAGCAAGGTGTAAAAATAACGGATTTTGTTTTTGTTGGTCAAAGTGCAGTCACACATATTTTTTTGGACATTTGCCTCGACAATTGTCAGGAGCCATCCCGGCCACCTACGTTAATATTAGTTTGCTGCTGCTAGGCTTGGGACAGATTTCATGTAAATAAAAATGCTTTTCGGCACCAGGCCGCAAATATTTACAAATCGTAAGACACTTTTATTATTTGTCTGGTATTTGGAGAATTCCATTACGCAGGTCATATTATTTGAGGAAGTTAGAAAACTCCCTAGGTTATGTTCAGGAAAACAGTAAACCAGTGAAACGTATAATGTTGCAGCCAGACAGTCGAAAAAACATACTGGAAGTCTAGTAGCCAATAGGAAACTAACACTCGGTTTTCCCAATGCCCTCTAATTAAGTAAAACATTGCCAATTTCATCGTTTACCTCAAGGATGTTTTCTGGGAAACTTATCAACTATTTCAACTATATATTTGGCTTCTCGAATTATCAGATTTCCCTCAAAATGATACTATATTCCTCAGCAACGCATCTCTTGCCTGACAGTGATGCTCAATTTGCTCCAGTACCGATTCGGAGACATTGCTCTGCTGAAACAGGTTTCGCATCTCTGTGATATTTGCCACCAACTTTGACGAATCTTCTATCATTCTGCTACTGCTGCTGCTCTCCAAAAAACTGCTCTTCGTGGTGCTCGCGGTGGCAGATCTCACGGACAAGGTCTTCATGCCTTCCACAGTCATGGAAGAGGTTGCAACAGTCTTTGATGTCTTAATCGACGTTGATTTTGATGTCGCCGAAGCTGCTGCCGATAGGGATGAGCTATGACGGTGTTGTAGGCGAGTATTCTCCATCATTGGCGATGATAGTGTAGGGGAGGTCACTTCGTAGGTCTCCAGTGTTGAAGTGTAAAGCGGAGAATCCGCCAAACGGTAAGTTATTCCTCTGGCAACTGCAAGTGAATGAAACAGTCACTTTTCACACACAATGGTAGACAAGAAGGGAAGGGGGTCTGCGATTGTTTCAGACAGCACAAGGTCGCATATGAAGGTTATTTTAGAGCTAGGCCTGTGATTGGGTGGATAAGGTATATGGCGCACACAGAGCAGACCAATCACAGGGGGGATACGAATTGGCCAATAGCCAATCGATATGACAACGAGTGCGCGTGTTAAGGTGTGTAAAGTTTACAAAATTGAAGAAATTTTTACATTTTGCATAGGCAAACAAAGGAGACAAAGAAAGCAGAAATAGCTCACCAGGTCTGCTGCCATAATCAGTCGGCGATTTGCCGATTTCCATACTTCCTCACCAACTAGAAGAAATAAGTGAATTAAAAGAAGTGCATGTTAGGATCGAAACGTCGACAAAAAATTAAAAGGGATTAAATGGAATAAAAAAATAAAGGTGCAAGAGGCAGGAGGCGTGACAGAGAGTCGCATTCATCAGAGATACTGATTCCATAAAATCGACAGGAAGGGAAAGTATTTTTAAATAAAAATGGGTAATAGCAAGGCAACGTTATTTGTGTCTTGCAGAAATAAGCAAGAAAGGTTAACAAAAAGAACTAAATTTTAAACCCAAGCTTAACATTGGTTACACAAAAAATTCAAAATTACGCTTAGTTATGTACAGGATCCAGAGTAGCATTATTGACCAGTTTAAAGTTATCTAAAGTAGCACGACTGAATATTTTGAATGTTTGTGGGCTAGCCAAAGAGCTCAAAAAAGGCATCAAAAAAGGTTCAAAATTGAAATCACTTAATATTGCTTTTATTTCTAATATCTACATGCGGAAAATTCAAGGTAAAAAATGCTGTATATTTTTAGCATTAAAAAATTAAACCAAAAACTATTTGAAGGATACAGGGTAGAATAAAGATGTCGGCGACATCATAACGCAATCATCGAACATATTCGTAAGTGCTTACCAAGCCAAATGTACAGAAACGGTGGGTTAAAACAAATCAAGCATTCGCAAGGACAGTCACATGCTAAGCATAAAAAGTCAAAAAAATATCTTTAACTATCATTTAAAAAGTAAAAGTTTACTAAGATAACTATTGCAAAAATGCATGAATTGCTGCATTAATTATCCATTACAAAACTTTTCCATGTGAGTGCTATATTTGCCTCTGTAGGTCACCTGTAAGCTTAAAGAAATTAAATACTTTCCTTTGGGATGCGAGCAAGAGCGATTTGATATATTTGGTTGTTTTTATAAAGCAGTTTTTTTTGATCACACAGTTTTTCTCTATTATTTGAAAACTAGATGAGATGCAAATTTTAGTGCACAATACATGCTATTTATTTCTTTTTGCGATTTATTCTTGTATTTCCATGCAAAAAATATACAATTTTAGAAACAAACTGCTAAGTCGAAGAAGCCAAATTGTTGGAGAGAATTTAGTGTCTCTCATGACAGAGCACTAAAATGAGACGAACATTTATCGTTAAGCTTGCGATTAATACCGGCTCTGTGAAATGCAAGCTGTCTAGTTGAGGGTATAAGATTACTACGAGCGCTTTCTTTTTCGCTGGTAAGTAAGAGCAACCGCAACCTGTAGTTACGCACTAAATTTAGGGAGGTAAATAATACAGCTAAATCAGACGCATTTCCCTCACCTTACATTAAATCGCCACTAGAATCCCTGCAAGAGCTAAAATGATTCTTCACGATGGGTTTTAAATCAGAACATTAGAAGGTAAAAGAGAAGGATACCTTTTATGGCAAAACAGGATTTATAAAATCTAAACGATATTTTTCGATATCTGTAACGCATTGGCCAACTTCCAACACCTGAAGGTAGCAGCACAAAAGAGCCTAATTTTAAAATATTGAATACTCCTTTCCTTATTTTTCGTACAGATATTTGAGAGCAGATATTAATTTTGAAAGAGGGTTTTGTAAAACTCATGGCAGACAGTCTCGTCAGATGTGATTTCTGCCTCTATAGACCGTACAAAGCAGGTTAGGTCATGGACTACACCAACCAATCGGACAGAACTACACATTTTCTTGCTTTTGAGAGATGTCGAGACCTCCCTAATTACTAAGTTGGACTTGACTGCTGACTTTCTTTTGAAAAAAGGTGCAATTAAAGAAAAGTAATGTATCTGCAACATGACTCTTTAAGTAATCTGGATGGTGGTAACAGAGTGTTTTTATCATGTTACGCGAAGGCAAAATAGTTTGTTATAACCTGTTTATAAATTTTAACATAGTGCTGCTTATGCGGCTGTGAGTATGTATTAACCAAATTGCATAATCTTGATTGTCTTCTTTTTATATTTCATAAGATGTGCTTATGCACTAACATTTAAATTTTTCATCAACTTTTTTTCACAATTAAAAATTTGTGCAAAAGTGTGCTTATTGCTGATGTATGATGCTAGAACATATTTGTTCTCATCCTAAATATTGACAGTCGCATCAAGGTTATACGGGTGCATTTCAAATACTCAGGGCTGTAGTTTGTTTTGCTGCCCGTTATGCGTAATGAATGCTGTAAAGTGGCTGAGGAACTTGACATTGCAACCGTTATATGCTCTTTAATCATAGAATCATCTTGCATCTATGAGGGAACGCTGACGTTTCCTATTGGTTGTGGAAGTGCTTCAGGCATCCCAAAAATCATAGACGATGCCGTCGGTAATTTGTCACTTAATTCTTCAAAAGACACTATTGTGGATATAAGTTCGCTGAGCAAGGAGGACAAGCATTTTTTTAATGTGGATGGGTGTGGTGGTAAAATGGCATCTCTTAATGTGAATTTGGTTAAATTAAAGAAGGTAATTTGACATTCTCTAATCGCTTACGGTCCTAGTTGAAAGAAGTATGGAACATGGGAGAGAGCGAGAAGATTTCCCTTGCTTCTATGTGCAAAACCCAGGGCAACGGATTTCTCCAGGTTTACTTTGCGAACCTAGTTTGTGATATTTTTGGTTTTTGTCATGCATTTGGTAAACCAGGTCCTTTCTTGTTCACAATTTCCCTTTTTGTTGTTTAAATGGTATTTAATTATTAACAAATCCTAGTCTCATAATCACTTGAATACAATTGCGGAATTCTGTCTGCGCTGTAGTTTGTTTTTGTTGACAACTTTTTAGCAGCACTTTTTTTGGTAACCCTTCGATCAGAGCTGTTATTGTAGTTCAAATCATGAGGTCTAGGATGTTACTTGTTGACAAACACATCTGCTCATTCACCCCCCGAATTATACACGTTACATGGGAGCATCGCCTGTTATACGCCAAACCGAATTTTTTTTTCCCCGTTTGGACCCGTCGTATCTATTCCAGTAACTTGTGTTAAAGATGCCAGTATCCCGATCTTTTTGTATCTAGTCCCTCACGGCCAGAATTTTTTTAAAGTCTGCAGCTCTTCCTTACTCAGAACGCGAATGATTTAGTACTTTTCTGGTAATACAATTTGGGAGTCACTCTAGTTGATGACTTCGTGTTACTTATATCCTATATGTTGAAGGCAGCACACTATCTACTTGTAATTGTTTAAGTAGGCCGACAATCTCGCTCGCGCTCTCCGTGCCTACAAGCGTGGAATTCAGTGTCTCGAGGGCAGCGTCAGCGTAAAACCAGCAACGCACGCCTCTCATCATCAAGCAGATCAGGAGGCCCAACAACTCTATGCAAATCTCCTTACCAATGCAGCTCTCTGCCTTCTAAAAATCGTCGCTCAACCAGAGCGGGTTACCTCGAGGTCGGACCATCAGCCCATCAGCGATGAGACGCTGATGCGACATTGCATTGCCATGTGCGAAAAGGCTCTTGGAATCGATGCAGACAATGCAAAAGCTCTTTACAGAATGGCTCAGGTAATGAAGTGGCTTCTAAATGTGATATTTTCGTGCCCAAGTTGTCTTTGAAGAAATTATGAAACGATCGGTTAGACTAGTGTAGGGTTCGTCTCTTGTAGGCCCAGGCACAACTGAAGCATTACTCAGAGGCAATTTCAACCGGGAAACGGGCAGTGGAAGCCTTAAAGACTAAGAAATTGAGTTCCGCAATGGTGGAAAAGTCCATTACGGACTGGAAGCAAGCACTGTGTGCGCAGAAACGCGATGAATATGAACACGTTAGATCGGCATTTCTCAAGAGGGCCACTGAGTTGAGGAAACACGGTCGGCTGTTTGCGGTGAGTCCAGAAGATGCCTCTCTGCGGTGAACTGAAAAGCTGCGCAGGAGGAAGATCGTTTTAAAACCGGTGTGGGATTGTTGGCAACTTCCGCATCGGTGACGAAGTGGGATGGTTCACTTGTGCTGACAAGCTTTTGCATGGCGATGTCGTTGGTGTAATGGCTGTGTTGCAAAAGTGTGTGCTGCTGTTTATGAGGAACTCCCTTTAAATACCTCTGTGGTAGGCCTAAAATAGCGAAATAGGGCCGAAATTTTTATCTTCAAATGCTTTCGTTGGGAAGCTATTAGGCCTATGTTTTTGCTCGTTTATCTGTTCAGCTGCCCATCATCCATTGGGAGTTTCGTCTCTCAGGGCAGCAACAGCAGGAGTATCACATTACCGTTAATGCGCTCTCCCTCCATTCTACGCAGTTATTCAGGTGGCTACTTATACATCACTCCTGGATTCTCTTTGCATAAATCATCCGGACACATGCGTGGGGCTTTAATCTTGTATAATCTGCAGTATTGAAGAAGCATTTTTTGATCCCATTTGAATCGTCGGTACGCAATTTTTCATGGTCAAGAAGTAGTAGGGACACAGACATCGGACTCTGAACCAAGTGTAAACCTATTCTAAAGTCACATATCCTTCTTGCCAAGTGGTGCAGTGGTTAAAGTATCGACGGAAGTACGAAGCTGGTGAGGAAACGTGTGTCACATGTTTGTGACGTTTGCTTGTTGGCATTTAAATGGTTAAAAGCTACCAATTTGTTGTGATAAGCACTGAAACACTTTAACACAGATCTACCCAATACTGTCAGTGGACGGTGTTTGCAACTCCTTTTCATTGATGAATGAATTGTCTGTAAGATTACTGCCCTTTTCAAAAAAAAGCATTTAGGGAGGGGAGCATTTCCCCAATGACGAAAATAGGCAGCGGGGAGAAGGTATTTTAGTTTTACTAAAAGGTCAGATTCACCAGGAGTGGGCAAGACGTCCAATTGCTTTTGTCTACTTCTTCATCTTAGCCTCCAACCTCGACTTGGTATGGAAATTCACATAAATGTGGGCGAATCTATGTCCAGTTAGGCGAGAGTGATAGATTGGCCCCCTATTTATGGTAAACTGTGATGTGGGGGTAAGAGGCTTTAAAAACAGTCTGCCAGCCATGGTGGCTGGGTAACGAAGCTGCTAGAGGTATCACCCCCTCTTCCTCATGGCTGGTACGCTTGGTCGATGAGTCAAAACACGAGGGCTTGTTATGAAGGCTTTGTAGAAGGAAGGCTGGATGGAATGTGGGAACTTGCGTGATGAATCCCAATTGTTGAAATTGTACTCAACAGTAGTTGTATCCACACCTACTAGACTAATCCCTTGATCGTCTTGTCAGTGGTTCCTCGATTAACTAATCGGCTTCTCTCTGTTCGTTCTTTGATTAGGATGACGGGAGTGGAGACGCGAATCGCCTACACTTCGATGACTGGTCCAACGACCTAGCTGACAACGTGATGTCCATCCACGAGGAATTAGAGGCTTTTGGTGAGAAGATGCCAGATCCCAGGTCAACCTCTTCATTGTCTGGATCTTTGAAGGGCTCAAAGAAGTCACACCGAACCCCTGCAGTTGCTCGTCTCACAAAAATTGATTCAGAGGATGAGGAGCAGGTGGAGGAAGAGAAGAACTAGACTGAAACAAGGTGGAGAGACTTTTTTTTTAATCATGTAATAATCTCGCTACCTGTTCTCTGTCAAATTTGCTCACTGTTTGGGTAGTTAAGTGGGAGGATCTGTGCTTTTTTCTCGTTTATAAACTGGTGAAATTCTGACGTGTTGATAGGTAGCTCAAAAAACAACCAGCTATATCTCCACTGATTCATGATTCATTTTTACTTAGTCCGTCCATTCTGCATTCACCATTACTGGGTTCGCTCTTCTGTATTTGACTGTGCCCACCTGTCTGTGGCCCTCTGTACACGTCCATTAATTTGGGGTATGCCGACGAATCCTTCAGTGCAGTTGCCCATTTCGCCACCTTTCCGAATTTTCACTCTAATCTCTGGAACAAGGGCTTTCCCTGTGGCAGGCTTGACGTCTTCCAATCGCTGATGCACTTGGCATGTCGCTAACCGTCTGTCAGTACTTACGGACGTCAATCATTGGTGACATCGCCTCGCGCGCTTGGATGCTTTTTAAAGGCAGTAACTTGGTCAGCCCTCCGTACTCTTTAGACTGATTTCTCCTAGATCCATCTAGCCAGTCCTCTACCTTCCATCCATTCGATTCGTCCATCTTTTCATCAATTACATCTGTAGCAAACTCTCAAATTGTGAATTTATAATACCTCATTCTTCAGAAATCTGGGCGGAACGCCCTTCTATCGCCCCTCCTCCTCTGCGCTCTGCCTTCATTGTCAATTTTGGTAGGTTAGGGTGCAAATCCATTCGTCTCTTATAACAATGGTTGACTGGACTTCCACGTTGTTAAGACCTGTCACGACCTCCATGAACGCTTTTGAGCAGCGGTTGGTGATCTAATCGAAGAACAGCCTAGCCGTGGCAGAGTGAAGTCTTCTTCCGCCCAATGTATAATATGCGTACTTGGGGGGAGGGGGGGGGGGGTTCTCAACCTAACCCTTCATTATTATTTGGTAAACGCTTCAAACCTGTGACTTACTACTGACGGCTGAAAGTAGTATCCGATATTCGGCCCATGATCAGTGTACTATCCCCCGGCTCGCTTTCGCTGGGGTTAGAACAAGACTGATCGGTTAAAAGGTGCTTGGCAGTCCTGGTTCTTCAGGCTCTACAAGTCACAATTCTACCTTGATAAAAGGTAACCCTGTGGGTCTAATCGGCCGTGTTCGGTAGATCACGAGGATCTTACCGTTGACAAATGAGACCAATGTCTACACCCAATCCAAGATGTGTGATATCTAGTCCAATTTTCTGTTAAAAAGAAAAGAACAGTCGGTGGTTTTTCCGTCATGATGGGAGCCAGAGAGTCTAACTACAAGAAAAATGGGGGAAGGCAAAAAGCCTTCGACATGTCCCCAGTACCCTATTTACTACTTTACTCAGAAAATATCTGACTCTTGTCTTTTAAATAGTGTTTCATCTTTAGCGTCTTCAAGGTCCTTCGGCCAACTAAAACAAGTGAATCAAATTTAAAATAAGTCAAATTTTTTTTGTAGTGAGAAAGATAATTAGAAGTATTTGTTTATGCAATATTTTACTGACAACGTGGCTTCTAATTATGGAACAGGATGACATTACGCTTTTCCCCATTCCCACGTCAGTGCCTGAGAGGTGAACGGGGAGTAATGCCTATTGGTGGGCGAGCTGTATTTGGGTTCCATAACTCTTGCATTTTCTGCGCTCTGTGCATAACATGAGGCAGTTGAGCCGTCTAGACAGAGCTATCTGCCCCACAGGATGGGTGGCTAGCAAAGAGCATACACTTCATTCACTTGTTTTGTGAAATAGCTTACAACATCATCAAGCACTATGGAGCAATATCTTAAGCCCTAAAAAGCGCCACTTTTAGTCAGAAATGTGCATTTTGCCTAAACTTATCGTCAAATTATTGCCCAGTGCAAATTTTTCTGCTGATGCCCTTTAAGTAACCATAAAGACCCCCAAATTCCTCCACAAAACAATAAAGCTTTGGCCTTGGCAGAAAGCTATTGGAGGGTGCCTTGGAAGAAGACGTCAGCCAGACGCAGCGAGGTCCATGTGTGTCTACTGCACTTCACTGACATCACGCCATATGTACTTGTGAATACACCAAACGTCAAATTTATCAAATGCCAGTGGCAGTCAGGCTGAGTTTATTAAATTTCTTCCCTATCGGCTTTATTTTGCCCCAAGGGGTTTTTGCTTACGCCAAAAAGTTCTGTCAACCGCAAAATGAACGCAATTATTAGGGTGGTGTTTGTCCGGTTTCTGTTGCCTTATGGCAAGTTGAGGTTGTCTTAAATTGTTGCAATTCAACCCATTCTGCGTTCGCATTTTTAAGGTCCCTTCATGAGGTTCGCTTCTTGCTTATTCTTTTAAAAATCCAGATTTATTTGAACCAATAGTCATTATAAGAGTAAATAAAAATCTAAACAGGAAGAGACAAATGAAAAATTTGTCCATTAAAAAGCGATTAAATGGGTATTTGAGTGATTTTTATGTGATAAAGCAAAGTGCGTACTAAAATGCCATCGGACCAATCAAATTCATCCAATTGGCGCATTTTTTTTAATAGAACATCACCTTAAAAAGAAAAATTTGCTTTACCACTTAAAAGTCAAATTAATAAATTGGACAGCGTTAATGGTGAAAAAGTCCCAGTGATTTGCCACTTCCCTGGGAGAAAGGCTGTTTTTGCTTGATGCTGAAAATGTCCGGGAAAAATTTAACATGAAGAATTACGTGCTCGTGTTATCAATTCCCCTTTTTAATTTATCCAGCCTTTAAACGTCTGCGAGGACTTTATTTGGCAACTTCGCGATGTGTTTAGTGACTGCGTCACTTTGAAAAGTTCACCTCGCTGTTATTTTAATATCAAGTCATGGCTGTCTGCCAGAGTCTGAACAACAATGAGAGGCAGACTAGCTTAAGGAGAGGGAAAAGCGAGATTCTGTGGAAATACGATAAAGCCCTCTTTTAGGTTTTACCAAAACTTCAAGAATGCATAGTTTGGCACGGATGGGTGGATCGACCTACCCATTGCATTGTATGCATGAGGCAACAGCCACCTAGACGGAGAGGGGAGAGGAGGGTCAGCGCTTGTGCTTCTCTCTCTGGTGACCACTTCTTTTGCTAGGAAATATGGTAATGCAAAAATAATGCTAATGCAAATGTCCTAAATAATTCAGAAGGGGGAAGGAAAAAAGAGGAGGAAGGTAGGAAGAGGAAGAGACGGTTATTTTCATTATAAGCGATGAAGTACGTGATAGATGGGTGACGGGTGGGTGGATAAGTGGGCACAAGAAAGAGGAATTCAGAGCCGACATATCAGGGGAAACGCCTACTGATATACCCACTTCCAGAAATCGAAATTAATTGCGTAATTTTCTGAATTGCAGACAACCTGCCAGACAGCCTCAGAGTGCCATCGCGAGATTTCACCACAAGATAGATGCCAGCTTTATGCATCCACTATTTTTCACCAAATTTCAAACACAGAAGCGACTCACAACAAACCCTCATGTTTCGGCTGATCGATCAAGTAAACTAAAAAAGAGGAAGATGGGGTGATACCTACAGTCCGTTAGATAGTGTGCGATCCCCTGCAACGCCTAACATCTTCACGTCACTACCAGATAACAAGGACTAGGAGCCGATTAATCCCTCCAGATCAATTAAGCACGGATTCACCCATATTTCTACAAATTTTCCTGACGAAGTCGAGGAGGAAAACGGCGCAGACGACCTGCGGGTAGACTTTTGCTGGTTCCAAGTGAATCTGACCTTTCAGTAAAGCCTAATGCCTTCTACTACTTCGCTGTTTCCGGCGGCAAAAAAATACTTCTTTTCTTCTTATTTATATACTTTTTTTGAATAAAGGGAGATTTTTCGTAGGTATTTAGTTCATTAGTGAAAGGCCACCAACAAATGGCGACCGGAGAAAAAACTTGATGGTAGATGAGAGTCAACTGGAATCACCTGCTCTCACCAACATTCAGCACAAAAGAGCAGGACTACCATGAGAAGCAAAGAATTGACCACTGGCTGTAAAACAGAAATTCGATTTGACACATTGACACTCCTAGCACCGAAACTTCGGAATGAGTAGACGCTCATCCCATTGTATAGCAATCAATACGCGCCCAGTTTTGACAGAAATTGACAAGTTGTTAGGTCATAGAGTTAATTCCTAGGGTTCAGCTAAAACAACTTACAAATTTACTGCAAATTGATCTCTGAAAGTAACTGGCCGATCAGAAATCGACTTCATGGTTATCTACAACTGATCAGTTGATTCTACTTTAACAATTGTCCTAAAAGCAAGTGTTTATTTAAAAAGATTTTTTAAAACCTTACCAAAAAAATATAAGCTGAAATTTTTTCCAAAAAAGGCTGAATTTTACGTTTACGGGACTAAATTTATAACCCATAAATGCACAATCGACAAATAAAGTTCAAGCATCCTGCTTAAAATAAATTTGTTTATTTTCTGAATCAGCAATTAAACGCGTTATACTTGTACATGTCTATGCCAAAATTTGAACATTGCCTCCGAAATGTGCGTATAAAGTTACTAATGTAAAGCTTTTTGAATAATGAAAGACTGCAAAGTAGCCATGCGACCCATCCTCTCGGGAGATGATTAAAACAGGCGTTGAAAAAAGAAATGTTTCCGTAAGAATTGACTTTTGTAAAAGGACAACACATTACAAAAGCTTAAAATTTAATGATTTAGTGAATTTAAAAGAAGAAAAAAATGAATGCCGATTGGGCACTGGATGAATGAATGAACAAGCTGGTAGATGTGTTAGTCTAGGGAAAATGGTATGGAAAGCAGAAATTGGGAATAAAAGAGCCAACTTTAAGTGGTGTGGAATGTAAAAAGATAAGGAACAAAGTGGTAATGTAGTAAGTATGTGGATGGATGGATGAAGAGCTGGATACGGAAAAGAAGGATTAATGGATACTAGATGGAGGCTGGGTGGATACAGGAGGGATGGGTGGATGGATCCGGGATGGATGGATGGCGGGATTGATGGATGGATACGGGACGGTAGGTAGGTGCATAAATCATCGGATGGATACGGGATGGATGGGCCGGTGTGTGGATGGATGGATAGAACTAGGAAGTATGGCCTAGAAATGGATGAATCCATGAGTCGATACAGGACAGTTGAATGGGTGGAAGGATGGATACGGGATAGGAGAACGTGCAGGTGAATGAACAGACGAACTGACGAAGAATGGATGCGAGATGTTTAGATGGATGTACGGATACAGGATAGTTAAAAATATGCGGAACCTGGATGAATAGACGGATAGGTGGATGGATGGATAAACCACCAGCGAATGGATGATTGAAAACATCAAGGAAGAGCGGATATGGATTACATGGATTGATGAATTTAGCTTAGTTTTGAGGGTGGATTTTTCATATGTGCCCCTGCTGTCCATCCTTATGACGCTTCCATTTCAATCGTCCTCGTGGCTTCAAAGATCGCCCCAATTCCAGCACGTTTACCCCTTTTCTCCTCAAATTTTTTTCTTACCTCCTCGCTGTGAAACTGCAATCGGCGGATGTACTTTGCAGGCTAAAGTACATTATACCTCAATTTTATGGCGTCCCCTATAAAAAGGCAAAAGCGAAGCTCTTACATCATCTGCTTGTCAAATGACTTATTCATGTTGCCCTTCTCTCCCCTGTGCGCTTCCGGTGTCACTGTCTTTAAGTTACCTCCTTTTGTTGGATTCTGGAGTCCTTTCCAAGCTCCTAGATGGCAAAAATTTGCGCCCCCACCTCCGGAGACCATTTAGTCTCGCCTTCTCCGACTGGAGGTCTTTTAGCTCTGCAGCCTGAATGCTGAAGTAATCTGCTTCCTCCCTCCTCCTTCTCACGCTTCAAGAAGTTGAGAGCAACGCAGACACTCCTAAAATGCGGCACCCTAAGAGCAGGAACTTTAAGACTACTTAGCAGCGAGCCTTCTCGCCTTTTAGCTGCTGCCTCTCGCATTAAAATATCTGAGGTAAATCGGGGACTTCGTGCTCTTCGCCTTTCCTCCAATTTTTTCTCGCTTTAACCATAAAGTGAAAAGCCATCATACACTTTTTCCCGCCTTTCAATGGTCGTCTGCCCATAGATTTCCCTGCGCCCAAATTGAGTCAAATCGACTCGGTCTCCCGCATTAAAGGCAAATGGATCTCTCACTCTCTTCACCGATTCGTGTCACGCATGAAAAGAGGGCGACTCCAACCAAGTTTCACTTTTTCTTCCCCTCCTCTCTTTATTCTCTTTCCCGCTCTTTAGTAATGCTGTTTAAAGGGAAGTTTGTCCGCTATTTCAAGGTTAGGAAGAGAGGCAACGAAGAGGGCATCGTGTTCTTCCTAATCAAGACAAAGTAGGAGTTGATACGGCCGTAAGACTGCGATTTGAAAAACAAATGACTGTTTATTGGTTCAAAAGGCTTCAATTAAGCCCAACGTAGTGATAAATCAAAATAACGATTGCTAAAATGCCCAAATCAGATTTGCTTCAAATTTGTCCAAAATGCTACTGAAATTATTTCAGCCACCCAAAGGTCCTCTAAAAATTTTAAAGCCATATAAATGCCAAGACTACCATCTTTGAGAATAAAGTTACCACTTTTTACAAGAAGGCTTAACGTAGAATAATACGTGTGAAAATTTGGGAAGTTATTTAGGTCTCTATGTGTGGCCCGCACGATTGAAGCATTCTAGTTGAGTGTATTTTTTTTCTTTTAAATTACCAAAAGAAATCTTTCATTAAAAATTGTGGAAAAAACTGCATTTTTTGGTACTTAAAAAAGAACACTTTATCCGCATTTTCAACCTTCTGCATAATTTAACCTTAATTTCCCACTGCCAATATACTTTCCGAACTGTTTGTGTGAAAGGTGATTTCCTCACCAGATAAACCCATGCAAATAAGTAATCTGAGAAATATTAGCTTACTGATCTGCAAATTCAGCAAGCAACGAGGCCCATTGGCTAGAAATTTTGGAGTTCTATAATATTAGGCAATGTACTACTTAAATCACTTCAGCACACTAAGGAGGAATTATAGCTGATAATGAGGAAGTGCCTACCGGATATTTAGTCGAGGCGAATGCAGAGCCATTGATCAAAGCAGACACAGCTAAGCTGCAAATTTCTGACAGCATAAAATCTTGCTTTATTTAGAAGCCAAAAGCCCAATGTGGCCCCGCGTGTTACTTTCTCCTGCCGACTTGCATTTTCCAGCCCTCCATTCTGTGGTGCATGCAAATGTTGTTGTTTGATTCTCTAGAAAAGTGCTGATTAGCAATGTGACTTAAAATATTACGAAAAATACAGGGGATGACGATTACGACATATGTCGACGGTTGTCTTGCGGCAGTGACGGCTGGTCCAATCTGATACGACATTCCTCGATGTGCCCAAAGTACGAAAGGAATAATTTTTGTGCACGACTAGATTTCAGATTAAAAGATTTATTATTAAATGGATTGATGGACAGATGGATCGATACAGGATGCAATGATGGAGACAGGATGGCTTGATGGATATATGGATGAATAGATACAGGAAAGATAGAGGGAGGATGGATGAATGCAGGATAAAATGGATGGATACAGGATGGGTAGAGGATGGATGGATACAAAAGGAATGGTTGGATGGATTGATGGACAGAATGGATGGATACAGGATTAATAGAAGGGTGGATAGAAGGATACAGAATAAAATTGATGGAGAGAATGGATGGATACAGGATGATTGGACGGATGGATAGATAGATAGAGTATGGACGGATGTATGTATGGAGACAGAATGGATGGATGAATGGATAGTTGTATACAGAATGAATGAATGGACGGATGGATGGATGGATGGATACAGGAGAACTGAACTGATGGATGCATGGATACAGAATGGAGGTATGGATGGATTGATGGTCAGAATGAATGGACGGATGGCTAGTTGGATACAGGATGGACGGATGGATAGATGGATACGGAATGAATGGATGCGCGGATTGATGGACATAATGGATGGATGTTTAAATGAATGAATAGACGGATGGATAGATGGAAACAGAATGAATTGATGCATGGATTGATGGACAGAATGGATGGATACAGGATGAATGGACGGATGGATGAATGAATGAATGGACGGATGGATAGATGGATACAGGATGGACGTATGGATGGATGGATAGAGAATGAATGGTTGTATAGAGGGATCCAGATTGTATGGATGGATGATTTGATGTTCAGAATTGATGGATGCATAGATCGGTACAGAATGGATGGATGGACAGATGGTACAGGATGGAATGATGGATGAATGGATGTATGGAAGTAAATTCCCATGTTTTCACTTTAATAGTCTTTGCGTGGGCGTGTCTTCAGTTATTAACAATCTCCCCTCTTAAACGTTTTTCACCACCGAAACTCCTCACTTTTCCCCGAAAAACCAGTCCTGCATTCCTTAATGTCCTTCTCGCAATGCAAATTTTTTTCTTCTTTTAAGAAAGAGAGAAATGTCGGAAAAAAGGGGAGAATTTCACTTAATCCCCTGCCTTCTAATGCCTCGAAGCAAAGACTGTGGGGATTACGGGAGGCGATTGCCCCACGAGAGTGAGCCAATTCACTTTCCCCTTCCTCCATCGTCGCCTCAATTAAGTGAAACAATAGATATTTCCTTAGTTTTTCCTTTTTTCGAAATGGAAATAGATCACTCTATTTTAAAACCGCTCCTTTTTAGATAATTTTGGGGCGCTAATTTTTTTTTTCTATTTGTGGAATGAATTGGGGCAGGAATAAAAGTGACCTTCAAGTCACCGGTTCCCTTTGTGATCCCCAAGTGGCGTGTTTTTATAACCGCAAGATTAAAAGTAAAATAGCTTGTTTAAGTGTGCGGTCAGCATAAATGCTGGCTCCTTGACCTCCGCGTTGGTTGGTACAACATTTTGGTGACTTCGGTTCCCTTCCACTTCGACCTGGGAGATGACGCAAGGCCCCACATTGTTGACAATTGATACCAAGTCCAATTTAAGACGAGAAAAAAGCATGATTTCTTTTTTAATAGCCAGTTATCTTTCAAAGGGACTTTTCCCCTCCTTCTTGACATTACTCGTAACACCTCAGGCTATGCTCAGGGGTCTGGAGATTTCCTCCCTTCTCCAGGTAATGACATGCTTAGCTTCTCCAAGGCTTTCCTTTCATTCTGATCCAAAAGGAAGGAGAAAATTCCGCGTTGGATAGCCCCAGACATCTGCAAATGCGTTGGTAAAAGGACCTATTGTCACATATATGTGACATGGATTACGATTCGCCTTATGCCGGATATTGCTGACCCAAGGTATCCTTTGTGCCTCTACATTATTAAAGCACTAAAACAGTTGTGTATAGAAAGGGATCCGGATGGGTGAGAAGAGGTGGATTATAAGTAGCATCCCGCTTAGGAAGGAATAAATCTAGCGCGATATTCGTCTAAAAAGTATCGCTTTGTGGTTTGTACTTCCTTCAAATAGGTGTATAGACGCCTTCAGGACGCCTTCAAGCAGACTGGTGGGTCTCACAAAGGCTGGAACAGGATGTCAATAAAATCTGCACAAACATTAGCGAAGCGATGAGCCAATCAAATCGCAGGTTACGTCAAGGTCAGTTAAGATCATTGGCTAGACGGATTTTAATAGTTTTTTTTACCACATCATTACTACTTAATAAATTAGCTCGTTTCAAAATCAATAAATAGTTTGGAATTGACAAGTTTGCTATCAATGAGGAGAGCGAAAATTTCCGAAGATAAAAAAGGGGGAAATAGCTAATGGTGGTGTGGAGGGTCAACAGTAGGGGGTCAGGAATTGCCCCTGATTTGTCCGCCATATGCTGTCACCCTGAGCTAGTTTTCAAGGTCCTTGACGAAGCCATGGAACTTGACCTTAACATCTCTTGAGTAACCCCTGGCACTTGTTACTCTGCAAGACGGAGATACATGTCTGTAGCCATCCGACGTCACCACGACCTCGAAGTATCAGATAGCGGCTCAAATGAAGTACAGGAGGACTGACTTGACCATGTCAAATGCGGGTTAGACTGCCCGACTGATAATTGATTAAATGATGGCTTACTTCATTCTGCTTCCTAGAAAATTAAGACGACTGCTGCGGTTAGTTAAAATCTGTGGCAAATCACTAGAGGGGAGGAAAACACTGCCACCGTTTGGCAAGTATCCTCAAATCCACTTTTAGACAAATTGCCACCGACCTCAAGAAGAAGCCTGTACTCGGTCCTCCCTTCTACAAAATAACTTATTACTAGGGGCTGACAAGATGATGCTGCTTTCCCGAGTGTAGCTTTTGGGGGTAAATGTTATAGCAAAAAACGACGGACATACAGAAGGCAGTGTCTGACGAGCATTGTCCAGACTGGTAATATCTCCCTTAAAAGGCATTCGTCCTGTTGAAGTGTGATTAACAGAACAAACCGACCAGACCTACGTCATGTACTGCCATAAATAAGATGCCATTCTCCTCCTTTTGACATTTAAGATCAGGTCACGATATCCACAGAGAGACAAGTATTCACCAGAGGAGATGTGGAGGAAGAAAGGAGGAGATTTCTTGCCACTCCTAAAACATCTGGTGACAGGACGAAACGTAGCATTGATTTACATTTCTTCGTCGAGTAATCTCAACGACATCAAGGCGTGGAAGTGGGGAAGGACTGGATATACGGTGACACTGGAATGAGAAAAGAGGGATCTCCTGTAAGTCCACACTTAATGCAAAGTAGATTGTCTTAACGGAGTTGGGATAAACTGCGACAGAGAGGGCGCAAATGTCCACTGTCGAAAATAGACAAAGTAGCATATCTTTTAGTATCTTAGCCATTTGTGAGAAATATAAGTGCTCAGCACAGTGCCCTGATCATGGCTTTACACAGGCGCACGCCCTCCATAACACTTAATTATGGCGCGAAGAGCCCTCATTGCTCTAAAGTGAGCGTGAAGAAATATTTACGTACCACTCAACAGTTCCATTAACAGACATGCACGCAAACACGAAAATTGCCGGTTTTTTAGATGCAAAATATATCGTTCATTAAGAAAAAATTAGAAATCCAACTTATCCAATTAGTTGAAATCTGCACTGCTGTTTGATTGGCCGCTTCCAAGGTGCCCCCCTCGGCATTGGTTACCTCTAGGTCAAGTGTCAATTTTGCTTTACCACATTTTTTTAATATCTCAAAGTTCCCTATAATAGAAAATTCCTCAAAAGGAAGAAAGGGAAAAAAAGAAGACAACGAAGAAGTGAATAGGAGGATAGCAGGCGGGGTTGAGAAAAGTGTGGAAACATGTTATCTATGAATAGTAGTTACCAAATTCAAAAGGAATTCACCTACGATCTTGGTGTGCATGTAGATATATATATCCGTGATGGGTAAAAAATTCCTGTAGTAATTAACCCTATCTACGCAAACGTAAAGCTGTCCTCCTCATGCAACTCCTGATTATCTCGTCCCTTGGGGAAGAATTATTAATATTGGCACGAAAAATACTTTTATTACGAGGTAATAAAATTAGGATTAAAAAATTTTTACACTTTCTCTTTTCACTTGAAGAAATTCATCACCAAGGTTCATATACGATCAAAAAGTGAGCGGAATTTATGACCCGTTAATGCCTCGGACTTACCCACCAATCGATAACCTGTACCCTATAGACGGCAGCACGTGACAAAGCGCGTTCTGATTGGTGGTTGTGGGTGCAGACGTGTGCGCTCCCTCTCTATTGGCTGGCCTAATCAACGCGGCTTGTTCAAACGCGATGCCCTTTAACCAGCACAGTGGGCGCCCATTCGATATAAATTTTTTCCGGCCTCTTGAGGGTTGGCGTGCCTGTGGGAGGCTGAAAATTTAATGTCATTTGACAGGGGCACTTGCTCTCAGGGAAGACGTAAACGGGTGTAGAGGGGCTGACGAACCTTGATCTGGATTTTATTTATACATGCCTAAGGGGCGCCGCCATCTCCACCGGTGGAGGCTGTTCTAATGCACTCTGGAATTAACAGCAATAACCACACCGACTTGGAAGGCGCCCCACACATTCACCGATGCGAAAGATGCCATGCCGCTCTCACTGTCCCCTGTTGCCATAACAGCCACCTCGTCGTCAACAGCAGCAATTCGCATCAACGCCCCGTCGAGAGGGCCTCTCACCATCGCTCAAACGTGCGCTTTGTGGAGGTCAGGAAGGCCAAAGGCGAAGCCCTAGTATGTCTCCTGTGTCCTATACCTTTAAGGTTTTTTATTTCTCTGTATTAAATTCTTCGTTAGTGGCGTCAGATTTGAGCAGATTTCCTGTGCTTTTGCTCTCCGCGTGGCGTAGATGATGTGGGCAATTTTTTTAACCAAAATATCTTATTGCATGCTCTGAGAGGACTGGCGTTTAAGCTTTTAAAATCGTATGAAGCGTTGAGTGTCACCTGCCGCCTTCCTCTTCCCTCCCCTTGCCCCCTAAGCTCTGCCTCTTCTTCACCGGATGTACTGCGACAGACCAAATCGCCCCACCACATCTTCGTGGATTTATCACCACAAATACTTCCGGCTTTTATACTAGCCCAAAATTTAAAAAATCCTAAAAATCTGCAAAAAAAATATAGCCAGTTCTGGAAAAAAAGAAATAAGTAGCGATTCTTCTTTTGTTTAAATGCACTTCTCAAGATCTCACTTAAAAGCAATTGATGATGATGAACAAATAAACAAACAATCTATCTACCGTCGTGGACGTAATTAGGGGAAGGAGGGGGGGGGGAGGAAGGGGAGATGCAATCTTCCACTTTGACTAAACGACAGCTTCACCCCCGCCCCGTATCTGGTACTCCCCTCTGGCAGCACTTAGTCCGGAGTGAGCGGAGAGGGGCGCAGGGAGACGCTGGACGCTGTAAGTGAATGGGGCGTGTAGCGCCTACCCGATGGCAGTCGTCTCTGCTACACCCAGTGCATTCAAAATCCTCCTCCTTTTTGCAATACTTCTTTCCGTAAATTGTGAGGAGGAAAGTGAATTAAAGTAATTTTTCTCACACGAAATATTTTATCCACAAGCCTTTCATCAGTTCTGAGCACGACAGATTTTTATGGTTTTTGAAGTCTGATTCACCAAATCTGCTTGTTTTGGGTACGAGTGATACGAGCTAAAATTTTTTTGTACAAATTAACTCTTACAAACCACGTAGCCTTTTGCAATATATATACTTGGAAAAGTCAATCTGTTTACTGAAAGCAAAGATAGGGAAATAAATCATCACGGCTACATTAAAAGGCAAATTTAAGGTTTACTTAGCTTGTAAAAAAACGTTTGTTCGATGGTGGATCGAAATATCTAAATGAAGCGCCACTTATTTTAGCATCCGACGTCTACATTCCAGTTTGCCGAGTGTACTATTCGCAATTTATACGATCTAAGCCCAAATTTGCCTGAAACAAGTTGCCCCGGGTGGATGTCGGAATTGGGCTGTGCGATTGCGAATTTCAAAGGTAGTAGGTGCACGGTTTTTTCTATCCGACAACATTCGGTAGAATCCCTGCCTGTGATACTTTTTGGCTTAAATAAAATTCCACTGGGGCACTCGCTTCGGAGCTGGCTGATTCTGGCACGCTATTCATGTTGGGGGCAAAAAGATCCCCTTTTATGTTCAGCCCTTTTTGCAGCCAAATTTCGAGTCACTGCTGTGTGAGCGGCGTAGGAATTGGCCTCCATGAATGGAGTAGCCATGCCTGTTTAAAGTTGCCCCCAAATCGCAGAATAATCCATCTATCTCCAGGGCTGGGAAAAGTAGACTTAAATAAATCATTCTCGACAAAAATGACTGCGAATTTGACAAAATTTGGATTAAATCGGAAAATAGCAGATTAAACTCTACCAAAATAGTTTATTTTGCCCCCTCAAATAGGACACTCAAATGAAACCATAGAATTTTTAGTTATTTTCGACAAATAAATTCATTTGCCTATCAGAAATAATCTGCTTCCTTTATCTATTGACATTTTAAAGAAATCCTGTTGAACAAGTAAATAGAGGAGGCGGATAAATTTTTCGCCATAAACTTGTTTATTTAGACGGCCTTGGTAATTTCGTTGCCAGGCAAATCGGTTTGTGGATCTGTGAGTTTCACCGCGGCAAAAAAGGGGGCACGCGCTCAAACGTGGCATTTATTGCAGGCTTAGGGGAAAAGTACGCGGTTTAAAGATGAACTAAAATAAATTAATAAGTGATAAGCAAGATTATGTAGCTCTGTGTGTTTAAAATTCGGCTGAAAAATGAGACTAATGAAAGTTTGCTTGTGCAAAAGGTGAATATGATCTTATCCATAGGTCCCAAATCGCCAAGTCATATTATTTATCACAAAGACCTAATATTTATCTGTTTCGGTGTGTCACTGCTGCTAAATGACTCGTGAATATGACTGCAGTGCTAAAGAAAAGCGAGCACTCATCGAAACGAATTGAAGACTTGTTCCTCAGGACGGCCCCCACTTTCCAACTCCCTCCGTGTGAAACGCTATCAAATCACCCTTTTCTATTTCAAGAGTTGCTACCCTTCAGGCCGCCATACCCTGGGTAGGTAGGAGGAGCATAATTTAAGAACGACTTCCTTCGCTTGCATTTTTCCACTCGTCGGGCCTGACAGGATGCCAGGATGAAATTTCCCCCCTCCCCTTCACACACCAAACTTATGTGGTCGGATGCCAGGCGCCTGTGCGCTTCGCATTCGTCGATTCGCTGCTCACTGCCTTGCGGAATTCGCTCCCAACTTCAACTTCACAAGCTACTTCACAGGTCTTTTCGTCCCAGACGCGGCCGTTCACTTTCGTCAATCCGACCTTCACAATTGCACTTGTGGTCTGTCCTTTGCAAGAAAATTTAATGCGATTTCAATACCGAGTTGCAGCATGGCCATAAGTCCGATCAACCTGAAGACGAGGCAGCGTTTTACCTGACTCTCACCCCTTGCAGTCTTGAGGTTGGATTGAAGTTGCCCACTCTACTGGGTCATCTACCACAGTTGTGGTAATTGCGAGAATGTGGCAATCCCTCAACTGCATTATTTTGCTTTTGTTTTTATTAATTTGAAGTGGTCACATGTGAAATTGCTCATAAATGGGACAGCAAAATAGTTGTTAACAAGCAAAACCTTGTGGGTGATGGTGTTAATTTAGCCGCCCAGTTGTGGCGTCAATTATAATCCCATTTTTTGAAATTATGGCATAAGTCGTTGGATTTTGTGTGGTTTTTCTTACTTTCTTTACCTTTAGGGACTCACACTCAGGTCAAGCGCATCGGGTCGATGTATCATCGCACGCATAATTCACGGCGGGTTGACCCACAAAACAGGTGACCTCTCCTCCACCAAATTGGCGCCTTACACATACGCCCACCTCGTGATTGGTTTATTGGCAAGATACATAGATTTGTTCCCTCCACACTTCTTCCTTTATATTAGATATGTGGGCAGCTGTTGCCTGGAGGCTAGGAAAAAATGTATTTTCTGGACTGGGTATCACCACGCACAGCTGGCTAGCTTGGTGGCGATGCATTTGCTCGGTCATCCATCCCCTCTCCATCCACCCGTCCATACACACCTCCATGCATCTCTCCATCCGTCCAACTCTTAAACCCACACCGCGGTATGACAGCTCCACACATCCTTCCCACTTCTTTAGCCAGCCAAGATCATGCTTCTCTCACGTTGCTATGTCGATGTTTTTCTAGGGTAACTTCAGAGCGCCGTTCAAGTAGTATGCCCTCCTTCCTTCCTTCCTAGGAATTCTTCATGTTCGTGACGAGATTTTGGAGATTAATGGCAATCCGGTGACTGGACATTCCATTGAAAGCGTCCAGCAATATTTGGTACGTCCTTGTCATTATTCACTTCCTCCACAAAGCGTCAAACTTGCCATTGGCATGTAGTTGATATTCACTGACACTTGGTGGCATGATGAACCCAATAGCAAACACCTTTTTTTGAGGAAAAGGGTTTATAGGAGACAAAGTGAAAAAGACACTTGAAGTGTGAAAAATAACAAAAGTGAGGAGGGTGGAAGGATCGCGCCCTCTAATTTCGCATCGCCTCATCGCCACATTTTGACCTGTCATTAAGTGTCAAATTGAGCATCAAACGCCAACCAAATTTAAGGACGAAGGTTTTCCTTTCTTCTTCCCCATCCTCTTTTTCTTCTTCTTTCAGCTGGCCTCAGCGGGTGTCGTGGTACTGAAGATAGCACCTTCCTTGAAAGGACAAAAACCTGCGTATCAGGTAACTTGGCTTGGTGGAGGCTGCTGAAAAGGAAGTTAAAGGAGGCAAGGCACACCAGCTCCTGTCTCCTCTCCTCAGGGGTAGCCATTTGAAGGCATGTGTAGGTGGGAGGGTGGGGGCAGGGGGGAGGGAGGAGGGTGAAGCAGGTGCTCCCATTCTCCCATTCCAAAGTGAGGTGTGAGGTCACCAACGGGAAAGCCTCTTCCCACTGGCTTCGCAGACCTGGATTTTAGCCCTACAGAGGTATGACGTACACGCCCACAGGGTGTATCGCGTTGACCACACTGAAGGGGATGTCAACCACCAGTAGTTGTCTTCTGACATGACAATTTTTCAGGCCACTGGACACACGCAAGCACCTAGTCGCAGGCAAACATTGCCACAACACAGATGTGTTCTTCTGTGATAAATCGGTGCCTTTGAAGTGCCATAGTGCATCCATCCATTCACCTACCCCAACGTTCATCTCCCCTTCTGATCCTGTGAAATAAGCAGGGCCAAGAGGATTCATTATTTCCCGCTTAAGCAGATCTTGTTTTTGAGTGTGGAACATTTTAGATGTACGTACGTGCCATGTTTGACTACGACCCTCGTGAGGACTTGGAACTGCCTTGCGCAGAATTGGGTCAGTCTTTCAAAGTTGGTGACATTTTGGAGATTGTCGACGCTGCAGACTCTACTTGGTGGCAGGTACGCTCATTGCTCCTTGACTGTGCTTGCTGACGGACTAGCACTGAGTAGCACTGAACCCCTTCCACTTGCATGAAAAGTAGGCGAGGAAATACAAAGCTGGATCCGGGCCCACTCCAGCCGGTCTCATCCCCAGTGCTGACTTGGAGGAGTCACGTGTTGTACGTGCGACCAATGGTATACAAGGCGCATTGATGGCGGATTCTTTGAATGCTGGAAACCATATTAGCCATATCTCCAGTCTTCGGCATCTTCTAGCTCCTCGTAAAGTACCTCGATCATCCACAAGTAACAGCAGTACAGGAGGCAGTGGTTTGAACGGACTTCCAGGCAACCTAGAGCGCTCCCTCTCCCATTGGATGCCATTTCGACGGAGATCGAGGCATCGTAGGCATCGAAGTGTATCCAGGCGCCGCACCAGCAGCAAACGTAGGAGACCGACCGTGGGGAGGAGTCATTCTTCCGAGACGTTCAGTTTTGCTCGAGAGGATGAAGAGGAGAGAGGCGACGGTGAGGAGGCGAATGAGTTTACACTGCGACAGAATGGGCACTACGTTGAAGAGATTGACAGTGTAGGCAGCACCATTCCCAGCCAGACTTGCTCTCGATGCAATTCAACATTACGGGTAAGAAATTCTTCAGGGTAAATGATTCGACTAACCCAATCAGATGTTAGTTTCAACTTCCCAAATATAGTAATTTAGGATGTTTGACGGAAGCGTAAACAGATCAGTGGATAGAAGGAGGCATCTTCGCTTACGAATGCTTTTTTTGAATGGCTGGGTGGAAGAACTCTTTCGAAATTGGAGGGTAAATTATGCATGGACTCTTGACTGTTATGATGGATGGAAATTCGAACAAAGTTAGGAAAATCATTAGATGGATGGATGGACGGATAAATGGATACGAGATTTGTGGGTGGGTGCGTAATGGAAACAGGTTGCCTGGGTAAATGGCTTCCTCCCCCATCAATTGCATCCTCATTTGAGCTCTGATGTGTGTATAAGGCCCTTTACTTTTAAAGGATTTTAGGCAACCACTTGTAGTTTAACCTGGCTGCAGGCTTGTTGAAATGTCACATCTGTCAGTGCGCTTAATGTGTCCTGGAGAGGCCTGATTCCCCGCCTCAGCCACCCCACGTATGAATCAGTCGTTTATGCGAGTTTTAGAGATGTTGTATGTCAAGTGGTTGGGCTCGAGTGGGCATCCATGAGAGCACCAACCAATATGTCGGTCAGGCAATCACAACTTAGAGATTTCCCATTGATATGTCCTGGCGTATTCCACCCTCCTGCCACACCTTTGTTGCCTAGCTACTGTGAACTGCGTACAGTGTGAGGAGCGTGATGAGTTTCTGCCTTGTCACTTGTACAATGATCAAATTGGAACATAATGAGGTGGACTTTTGCCTTCACTCAAACCTGAGATACAATTACTGATATGAATGGGAATCGTCAATGGCAGATGTGTAGCCATCACGGCTTGAGACTTTCATACTACATAAATGTCCCAGTGGCTGGGAGGCACTGCTTCCACAACTTGGTGTGCTTTATCGCCACCGTCTGTCAAAACAAACACCCTCTATGTAATTATTCGACCGACATAAATTTTAACACAAATCCTTTTTTGTTAGCGCTCACGCAATTTACTTTTTAACACGATTATGTAATAAATAATAAAATTTAGGTTGTTTTTGCTTTGACCATTTTTGTTTACGTCACTCCCTACATTTTTTTCTTCATTAAATCCACAATGATATGGGGACATTTATGAAATGCCTTCCAACATTTCAATCCTTAATGTTTTGTAAATGCGGCTATTTTAGTCTGGAATAACAAGATGACTGTCTCACAAATGCTCTCATAAATGCACAAAAAAATGTTTCATTTCATCATTGCAAAAAGTAAAACGCTTCCCCCTTGATGCTACTTATATTCTAATAAGTAACGGCATATGGTCACGTGACTACTTTACAATGCTTTCTTATAAATCACGTGTACCTTAGCAAAAACTAGGACTCCAGATCTGTTTATGGACAAGAAAGGTGCGTTGAGTTATCATTTTAAAAATTTATTCTCTGAGCTAGCCATGCAAAGCGACACATTGAAGTACCAAATTCTCGACTTAGGTAAGTCGCTTAACACGAAATGATTCAAAACAATTTGAAATATCACCGGAGGGTAAAAGTGATAGAATTGTAGTCTATTTTGGAAGTGGTCACTAGTGGTTTAGTTTCCACTAAAAACGTTCTTGTGTACAAAATATGACTTTCAGTGGGCGGTAACTTTTGAGATAATAATTCGTGAATTCCAGCGACGAATACTGTGAATTATGCCGACCAAAAAACTTTGAGCGCTCAGTATTTAAACCATAGGGAAATGCAAAGACCTATGATACTGTTTGCGATCCCCTCCTCCCCTCCATCACCCTATATGGTCAGTCACCGGAAGATGCACAAAAGCGCTGGGTCACTGTTCATACCGTTTGGATAGGCAATCGAAAATGAAACCTACGATTTTGTTGCAAGTGGAGGAGATAATGTATATGGGAACTTGTCTGGGCAACATGTGACGCCTCGTATGCTTAAAACAATACATTAAATGGGAGCGACCATTAGCCCATCCAATCACGTCCCGCCCATTTACTACACCCTTTTGGAAGCAAAATGTAGCGCCTGAAAGAAGCAATTTTGGGAGCAGGAAGTGCGATTTGTCAGGCCTCAATTTTAAAGGGGATGGGGAGTTAAGACTGTCCGCGTGCGGAGCACGCCGGGAGGGTGATTTTGAAGTGTGTATGTGACCTCGATTATCATGACTTGATAGTTCACCACAGAGTAAGCCACTCCTCATTGTAGGCTCATCTTCTCTAGTGGTTAGAATAGTTACCCTTATGGCGCCAGTCTGCTTGTTGGAGACACCGCAGAATCATTTCCGAAGTCATTATAAGGACGAACGCAGCGCATTGTAGAACCGAGACAATACCTTACAAAATTATGTGAGGAAAAATTAATTAAAGGAATTTAGTAAAATATGTAAGGAAAGACTCATTTATGGAATTACTTTAAAGTCCCCAGGGTAATAACTCGGTGAAAAAAAAACGCCGACCTGACACCACTATTATCTGACAGACTGATGATTGGCTTGAACACATTTATCCAATAGAGGTAGAGAAATTAGGTGTAGGACGCAATTTAATTGGCTCATTTGTCCACGAGCTATTACTCAAAGTTAGCTTTTGATTCACTTTAAAATAACCAATTTAAAGGATCGTTTAAAGTTATGCAAATTATTCAGGAGGATTTGACCACTTCAAAACCATTTACCTAATTATTTTACGCGCGTTCATTAGTAGATCAGGGGAAGTTTTGTTTTAAATCATTTCTCGGGAAAGAATTTGCAATGTTGGTCAGTTTTTAAGAAAATAACGCAAAACCAATTTTTACACATAATCTCCCGGTGTTTTAGTCCACCCCTCGTGGAAATCGCTGCACATAACGTGAAAATTGATTATATGCCTAATAGCAAGAGTTTAATATAATTAAAAGTTAGGTCCTTTGAAATCATTTAAATTTTTGTGTTAGCAGTTCAGCCTAGGGGAAAATTAAGTACCTTTTTTTGTTTGTAAGTGTTTTTAGTTATGGACCGCTCAAAGAATAGGTCATGGGTGTCCTGGCGGTTTCATGCTTACTTACTATTTCACATAAAGTTGACTGGGTGGCGGCATCAAACTGAGGGGGTTAAGGAAGGGGAAATAATTTGCCTCGATCTCCAGGGCATTTTGGCCTTGTAATCCTACGGTCTTTGCTTCTAGGCATGGCGAGTAGTGGATTAAGTTGAAATCTCTTTTTGTTCTTTAATAAGGGGAGAGCAGTTAATAATAAAGGAGTAATTCTTGGCTTAAATAGTGTAGCGTTCGAATAAATCGCCTGCAACTAGAAGCATTTCCAAACTACCGCAGATAATACAGCCTCACCTTCTGAACGACGACCATAAAGGCCGTTTTTAAAGGACGGAGACCTCCATATTTTTTGGGAGATCGCCCCATACGTGATGAATATGGGTCCCGCCAAAAATAGGTGTTCACTTGGATGGAGCCAGAGTGATTAGTGCAAGGAAAGAATTATGGGTGGCCGTATGAGTGGTTGCGTTTGGGCCGGAGGGTGGATGGATCGGGATTGAGTCCCAAAGACGTGCACATTTGAGCCCAGGACCCATGAGGCTTGTCACGTGGAGAAGGACTGGCTAATTAGAAATGCATGGATATGAAAATCTCCACTATCCATGCTGACCAGGGGATTGGAGAATGTGCAGTTTGCGGCACCAGAACGCATCATGAAAGCCTGTGTTTGATGCCAGAAATTCAAGACATTGCGCCACATCAAACTGCCCAAACCTGATGCCTTTAAGGTTAAGAGATTAAGTCACTTTTTTCGACATTTTTGACATGCTAATCGCAATGTTGGATTACCGAATAACACAGGCAACTAGTCATCGTGACCTCCATCCCTAAAGGCAAATCGTGCGGCGTGGCGTAGAAGCAGGGGAGTTAAAATTAATTTCAAATTCCCATGTTTTGGCACCCAATATAAAAAAGCAGGATCAAAGCGCACAACCACCCTTCCCCGTGCTTCCATTGGCTGACAGTCAAGGTCACCGCTGGTGGGCATGCTGCTTACCTCCCACCCCGCAGTCATAGATTTTATCAATGTCAACAAACGAATGTCCATTTTTAGTCCTGTCACGAGAAATGAATGCTTCCCCTTGCCGTATTTGAAATTCTATAGCATGTCCACTTGTTTTGTTTTAATAAAATGAAATCAACATCATTCACAAAACACATGCAAGGCTCATTTATCCGATTTATTAGAATGCAAGACTTAAATCTACAATAATGAAGAAACGTTCAATAAACTTTGCATGCGTAGATGATGAAATTGATACGTTGAAAATCTTAACTAGAACAAGAACGAATGCACAACATTTGCAAGAAATTCGATGAGAAAGCATGGGAAATCGGATTGGAATGGATGGACGAACGGATTGATGGATGGAGGCGTGAACGAGGATTTTCAAGGTCTCTAAAAGAACACAGCACCAAGTGCATTCTTTTTCTCTAACTTGAAAACCCAAAACATGTCAGCAAAGCTCAAAAATTGTGAAATAAAAGTTGGTTTGTTTTTGCGGATAACAATAATTTTACTCTGGATTAAAGTAAATCTTTACTTCTCTCTGCCACCTGTCCTGCATCAGAGTTATGTGGTGCGGGTAGTTTGTGATAAGCGGTGGTGCTGGGGCGGTCTGCAACCGCAGAAGTACTTCCTGCTCTGATTTTATAGAAGTTTCTTCTCTCTTGTACTAATAAGGAACATACTAGAACGTGGCGCTCCCGTTCCTGCACTCCTGATTGCTCAACATCACTTGCATGGATGAAATTCAAGTATGCAAATGCCTTCCATGGGATCAAGGACAGTCAATTATCATGAATACGCGAGTGTAGAACCACTCGATGTCTTTAACAGTCTTTGATAGCTCTCCTCCTCCTCCTGCTCCTCCAGCAGTCGATATGGAGGGCCCCGTCTCTTGAATACTCAAGTTGGCAATTAGTCAGGATCCATACCCACAGGCGTGCCGAAGTCAGATTGATTGGGAAACAGGTGTAGACTGTTCTGCCTTTGAGGACATCTTGCAGCAGGAGTCGTGGACAAATTCACCAAGGCTCGGTAATCGGCTTTATGGGAAAGACGAATTTCGACTGGCGTCAAGACGTCAATTTAAATGCGCCTGTGCGCATTTCTCCGGCCACAGCAAATAGCACTTCCTGCTGGGTGAGAAAGTTCTGTCGACAACAACATCGGCTGTGCATGAATTATCCAGAATAGCAGTCGGGAGGTAGAACTGGATGCCGCTCACTGAAGTGGGCGCTTTCAGAAGTGTAGACAAGACATAGATCAATCCCACCATAGTGTTCCAGAATAATCCCATTTGACTTGGTATACTAAGAAGTGCCCAACCCACGAAATCAGTCGACGTTGCCTTCAATACAGCAACTGCCTTTGCCAACGGCTAGGAGTAATCAGAGGAGGACGGTTGCATGCTTACTTGATAGGCGAATGGTTGATGGAGCGTCTGGGAACCATCAGGTGGTCTTTAATCTCGTGCATCTGTAGTATCTGGTTGACCTTGACCTTGTAGCACATCTGCATGTGATTTTGTCCAATCAGGGGGGGGGCACAAGAACTTGGCACAGGGAGGCGAACCTTTAGTAAATTGGGACAGTAGCTTTTTCCTTCAAGGTTACAGACGCCACTTCAGATCCAGTAAATCCTTTGGTGGGAGGAGGTTTGCTTCGGACATATCATATCTGCCTTTAGAAATATTTATGACCACAACTTACCCTAGGAGAAGATCTCTGGAGGTAGAGACATCCTTAAAATCTGTGTTGAGTATCAATTCAACCAACCTAGTTTATGGAACATTGATCCATCCAAATCTGACCCAAGGCTCTATAGTTAGTAACCTGATGAAAAAGTCATCAACGCTGATTGGTTTATGAGGCCCTTGTGATTAAAAATACACAGTAAATATATTTTAACCTATATACCTTCTTAATTTCCGCATTAGACCAACACCTCGACATCAACCACAACGACGACGACAACAGCATCAGCAGGAATGTCCAGACGTCCACCTCGATGGAGTGAATGTGCAGCATTTCTATTCAGCGAAGTCGCCTTCACCGCCTACGAGGAGGTAACAAAGGTGCACGAATTTCATCATCGTTGTCTCGTCATCCTCGGTGCCCATGGAGTGGGTCGGCGAGCTTTACGAAAAGCTCTGGTTCGAGGCCGACCTGACCTCTTTGCTCATGTCATTCCGCGTAAGTTGGCCAGATTTCCCCGCCTCCTTAAGTGACGGAAATCATGAGTGAGAGAAGTAACTCCAAGGTCATGCCACAACCTTTATTTGGTTCTGGTCGGCGCTTCTGTAAAGGAAAAGTCGTTCTTCCTCCAAGCAGCAGCCATTGCGTACAAAGGCGTGATTGAGGCGATTTTAAGAAGTTGGCACCGTTTTAACGCTTCCAAGTGGTAGAGGAAATCCGGATGTTTGTTCCCCCCTGAAGTGGATTCGCTCAATGAGGCGATAGCCCGAGTCCTCCCAGACACCGAATAAGAAGGCGTTATAATCGACGTAGAGCGGATCCAAAAGGCCTAAAAGGAATGCTGCTGAAGGGAGACTTAGGCTACAAGGGCCATTACTAGGTGAAGCAAGTAAGAAATAAATTGCTTTCAGGAACAATTGGCCAATGCCTGAATGAATTTGTAAGGCGAAGTGGGTGGTGAAGGCCATTAACTAAATGGGTTCCACCGACGAAAATTAAACGCCAAAGGTGTTCTGCTTCATCTTGGAAGGAATCCTATCAAACGCTGACTAACATGTGATAGGAGACGGCTTTCAAGGTGCCAGGGGAAAAGAAAGGGCACATCACTCGCCATCTACCCTGCATTGCAAAGGAATGAAGTACTTCATTCCCCGTTTGGAGTGCATTCCAGATGCAGTTGTTCAGCATGCCCCTTGTGGTGGAAATCAGGTAGGTGAGGGTAATATCCATCTTCACGACAAAACTGGAAGCTGTGTAGGGAGAAGCTTTTCTTAGAAAAAGAAATGATATTCACACCAGACGACGCAAGGTGGCACACTGCAGAACCTGGGTGCGGAGAGACCTGACCAATCGCTTGAAAAACCAGCTATTTTTAGCAGGTCGATGGACTTTAAAGCTCACTGTGACACCCACTGGATGATTTACGTGTGACCTGTTTTCACATCAGAGGGAGGACTTTAATCACTTCAACCAATAATACAAGTTAATTTTTCATGACCAAGATTGGAAAGTTCTCTCCAACCCCCTCCCCCCCACCCTTTCCTTTTACCTTGAAATGATACATCCACGTCCAAGTGACGCCTTACCCGTACCATTTCATTGTGGGCAGAGCGTTTTTCTACCACCATGCACCGCACCATCTACAGATGCTACTGCAATCGGCTTTGGAACCGAGATAAGCACACCTCGAAAAAAAGACCAGGCAAAATTGCATCCATCAAACTCCTTTAAACGAAATCGTGTAGGAATTAAAAATAAGAGCAGTAGACTAGGGAATTTCTGGACTCAGTAATACAGCAACGTAACCTCCCTATAAATCACCCAAAGTCTTGGCCATCCTACTCTTGTGGATTGACAAAAAGACTTCTAAAGCTCTCAATTGGCTTTATTTTTCGTAATAATTTAATTGGAGGAGGAGTATAGAGATGAAATGGTGTGTTGAAATCCTCTCCGTGCATTTTCCTCTAGTACAGTTTAAGGAAAGCCTCTTGCATATGGGGAGGAAAAGGAATATTTGAACTGATCTCCTCCATTTTTTTGTGATAAACTACTCTCTGGAGTTGGCCCGTCGACTGTAGATTCTCCGTCATCAGCGAGGAGACACGAAGACGAAAGTATAAACCAGGTAAACAACTGGTATTACTTTGCGCGGCACTCCTCGGGTCTCGAAGCTTGTCGTCCCGAGGTGTAGAGTTACCTGCAAGACAGAAACAAAGTCAACACGAGGGCTTAACAGCCTCGGAAGACAGCAACTAATTGGTGGCAGTATCTGTTGTGGAAATCACAGTCCAAGCAATGAGTACTACAAAAAACTAGTCCCTTCGACGATACTTTGTGCGCCAATATTCAGGAGAGCCGGAGCATTATGTACTTGATCTGGGCTATAAGCCGTTGTATCCTTGGCCATGTGATCAGGCAGCCTGCTGACAGTTCCGCAACCACATCTACCATCCGCAGTCTTTGACTTAATTAAATTTGAATAGTCGCCCGTCTTGGTTATGCATGCTCGCCTCGATCATCAGGGTAGGGCACTGAATCATCTCTGAATGGGAAATGAGGAGTATCGGTGTGGAAGCCGCTTTTTCATTAGCATAAATAAGAAATGGGCTACTGCGGTGGTGAAAGGATTATCCTGACACAAAAATAATGACCACGGAGATACAAGAGTACTTTACCTCAGAGTGTCAAATTGCCTTAAAGAAACAAAAGGAACAAAAAGACCTAAAAAATGGAAAAGGAATATAATTGCAAGAAGAAATGCATCTCAACACAGAAATATTCGTCACCAGTTTGGTTTTTTCTAAATTAAAGAATGAAAATAAACTGAACTTGTTTATCAAAATCGGATCATTTTGCTGATCAAAAGAACCGTTTGAACCTGCGGAAGTCGAGCGGACGCGGGGGGTTTTCGATTTCACCATCTACTGAGCAGATGCGCAAAAACAACAAAAAATTTGGCAAACAAAAAAAAGTTATGCCAAAACACAAAGCTGAAGCTGTTATTCAGCCTTAGGATTTCCCAGTTCCAAGCCATTAAATTGAATTAAAAACTAATTTCCTTGCATGACCTTTTAAAATTGTGGTAAAGGACAATTTGACTAGAAGAGATATTGAGGCTAATCCACTGCAAATTAGTCTCTGGAGTCTCATTAAAGCAAATGAAATAACTAAGCGAGTTTTCCTACCATTCGGAGAAGGCACTGTTCGAAGAATATCCCCAGGATCCCTCTCATAAAAAGAAAGAAAAGGACTTTATTTACTTTACTACTCGAGTATGCATTGCTAAGGCAAATTTCTTGCCTTTATAGGGCCGTAATTTTTGTCAAGACAAGTAGACATTAAGTTGGACCAATTAATTTCACATCGCACTGGTAATAAAGTGCTACTGAATTTCATTCAAGTACCGTAACTACTGCTTAACACTTCTGATGCAATCAAACTCCGAGAAAAAATTATCAGTGCAGCTGGAAAATTTCATTGCTCACAAATGAGAGTGCTTAAAGTTCCTTTTTTTATCAATTAGACCACTCACAAAGAGTGAAAAATTAGTAGGTTTAGCTAAAATCTATGTCGGCAATATACTATTCAGTAATACTTCACTTTCAATTATTCTGGAGAACGACATCTCTGGCCTGTATTGCGATTGAGATAGGTGCTTCACATTTCCAATGGCCTTTGAGACCAAATTCTTAGTGGATCCTGCAGGTGCCTTAATGGTAGACCCGTTCTAAAATCAGAAAATGGAAGGTGTTTACCAGATATAAAAGGACAGGTTCTGGAACAGCATGCTCGGACGCTTGGGTTCAAGGCTGACAAGTGCAAGGACATTAGATGATCCGAGATTCTCATTTTACTTTCCAGTGTCCTTTCAGCAGCTTACACATACATTTACAGATGTAATACACCTCCTTCGCCATACCTAATATGGGTATACAAGCTGGTATTCACTCGCTCGGGATGTACCTATTTTGTTTCCAGGACTTTGTGCATCTTTACAAGTGTTGTCTGGCTACGTAATGGCTGAGGATTGGAGGAAGACGCACGTGATTTATTACTTACTACTGTAAGTGTGTCTGAGGTATCAGAAGCCTCAGATTGATCCGAATAAGAAATATGCTATAATACAAAGTGAAACAATGCGTCTACATACCTTCCCACTTAGCCATTTGAAATTTACTTCTACCCAACTAATAATTCGGGGCAAACACTTTCATTCCGGGATTGCTTTCCAACCAATGGGAATGCCGTATAACCTATTCAATGTTCCTCCAACCTGATTGGCTATTTGTTTCGACAGACACCACACGTAAACCCGAGGCAAATGAGCGCAATGGGGAGCACTACTATTTTGTGCAGGAGGAAGAGATGGCGGCAGACATTGTGAGCAGGGAGTTTCTCGAGTACGGCCAACGCAAGAACATCCTCTTCGGTATTCGACTGGACAGTGTTCGGGCTGTCATAGCAACTGGACGAATGCCGGTGTTAGATGTGGAACCGAGGGCTTTGCGAATCCTTCGATCAGCGGAGTTTGCACCGTTGGTGGTGCTATTGGTGCCACCGCCGTTAAGTCGACTGTTGAGCCAGGATGGACAGCACGACATGCTGGTAAGTGACTTGTAAAAGTTTCTAAGGTGACACGCACATTCACTGGCACTGATTGCTTCGGATTTGTTCAGTCTTCTCCTCCGCGTATTCAGTATTGATGATCCGGCTCCTATTGCCTCACGTTTTCCCCAATATCTCCCGCTTTCCTACAAGCATTACTTCCGCCACGAAATCCCCCTCTCTGGTCCGACTTTCTCCACCGAGGCTTTGTAGTTGGACTTCTGTTTTTACTTTCCCAATTTGTCCACTATTTTCTTATCCTCCTAGCTCCTCGTAATTAATCTTCTTTTTCTCCCTCCAAGCATTTTACAACTCTTTTGCGCCTCATTTTGGCCTGGATGGTTCCGCATTTTCACTGGATTTTCCCCCGCAATTTACTTCAACCGCTGTCTCACGATTCATGCTCGTTCATCAAAATCAAATCGTTTGCCTCACCTAGTTGCACATTTTCCCCCTCCACCTAACCCTTTTGCCTCTTCTTCCTTCATTTTGTCGCTCATCGGCATCGTCAGCCTTCTTCCATCTTTTGATTCGCTACCAGTGGGTCATCTAAGTCCCCTGAAGTTCCTCCAGCAGAGTTGCTTTTGATGCCTTAGTAAGCGGTTGCAGTTCTATTGGTCGAATTCATTCCTCCTCCAGATGCATGTATTTTTTGTTTCCATTTGTGATTCTACCCGTCTTTTTCTGGTGTTTTTTCCTTTTCTGCTTCTCTCAATCACCCAACCTCTCTGACGGTTTATGTAAACCCTTTACACCCCCCAACCCCGCGACATTCACTTACTCTACCTCTGATTCTTTTTATTACTTCGTCGCCGGTGCTGAGGAGCCCGTGGACTGACCTGGAGATAGAAAATCATCCTAGAAATCGAAGTCGAGGCTACTCTCAACAGGCGGCAGGAAAGCACCTAAATAACGATACTTTGCCTGTAGACATGCTTCCTCACAGTCGTTAAGCTTCACAACCTTCATTTGCCCCTTGCTGTTATTTCAGGACGGGAGTCTGACACAGCTGGTGCAAGAAAGCGAGGTACTGGAATACGTCTACCGACCCTACGTTGATCGAGTTGTGGTCCACCGAGGCGTGGAGGAGAGTGTGGATGAGGTCGTTGAGTTGGTGAATGACTCTCGCCACGAGCGGTGGGTGCCCATTGGATGGACATGCTGAGAGGAGAAGGAGAGGCGTTGACGCTGACATTGGCCCCCGGACCGAGGCCTCGTTTGCGTCACCGACACTGTCCATGTCAAATTCGTGCCTTGACTTCCTCACCCCATTTTACTCGAAATCCGACTATGCCACTCTGAGTACTTGCTCCATTAACAGCCTGTTGGAAATGGACCTGTGAAGATTCAAAAAATGCTTCTGCGACCAAAATTGTTCTCATCTGTCATAAATGTACGGAGCGCGTGAATGGCGGAGGTATAAATGGCTGAATGGATGAGAGATGGATAAGTAATAGATGGAAGGATACGAGATGGATGGATAAATGTACATAGGCTAAATGAAATGGGTGGATATTTATGAATTAGACGAATGCACTATGGCACTTCAAAGGCACCGATTTATCACAGAAGAACACATCTGTGTTGTGGCAATGTTTGCCTGCGACTAGGTGCTTGCGTGTGTCCAGTGGCCTGAAAAATTGTCATGTCAGAAGACAACTACTGGTGGTTGACATCCCCTTCAGTGTGGTCAACGCGATACACCCTGTGGGCGTGTACGTCATACCTCTGTAGGGCTAAAATCCAGGTCTGCGAAGCCAGTGGGAAGAGGCTTTCCCGTTGGTGACCTCACACCTCACTTTGGAATGGGAGAATGGGAGCACCTGCTTCACCCTCCTCCCTCCCCCCTGCCCCCACCCTCCCACCTACACATGCCTTCAAATGGCTACCCCTGAGGAGAGGAGACAGGAGCTGGTGTGCCTTGCCTCCTTTAACTTCCTTTTCAGCAGCCTCCACCAAGCCAAGTTACCTGATACGCAGGTTTTTGTCCTTTCAAGGAAGGTGCTATCTTCAGTACCACGACACCCGCTGAGGCCAGCTGAAAGAAGAAGAAAAAGAGGATGGGGAAGAAGAAAGGAAAACCTTCGTCCTTAAATTTGGTTGGCGTTTGATGCTCAATTTGACACTTAATGACAGGTCAAAATGTGGCGATGAGGCGATGCGAAATTAGAGGGCGCGATCCTTCCACCCTCCTCACTTTTGTTATTTTTCACACTTCAAGTGTCTTTTTCACTTTGTCTCCTATAAACCCTTTTCCTCAAAAAAAGGTGTTTGCTATTGGGTTCATCATGCCACCAAGTGTCAGTGAATATCAACTACATGCCAATGGCAAGTTTGACGCTTTGTGGAGGAAGTGAATAATGACAAGGACGTACCAAATATTGCTGGACGCTTTCAATGGAATGTCCAGTCACCGGATTGCCATTAATCTCCAAAATCTCGTCACGAACATGAAGAATTCCTAGGAAGGAAGGAAGGAGGGCATACTACTTGAACGGCGCTCTGAAGTTACCCTAGAAAAACATCGACATAGCAACGTGAGAGAAGCATGATCTTGGCTGGCTAAAGAAGTGGGAAGGATGTGTGGAGCTGTCATACCGCGGTGTGGGTTTAAGAGTTGGACGGATGGAGAGATGCATGGAGGTGTGTATGGACGGGTGAATGGAGAGGGGATGGATGACCGGGCAAATCCAAATGTCAAATATGTGTCAACATCCAGGCTGACGTTCTACACTGAAAGTAAATTTAAACGAGGATTTACCGAAGATGGGTAAATACCTTGTAGAATGTCCAGTCACTGAGTTACCTTTAATTTCCAAATTCTCATCACGTATTTGAAGCTCTTAAAAAGGAAAGCACACTGCTTAAGTGGGTTCTCAGTAGAACTGGAAAAATATCCGCGGATATTTTGTCATAGCAGCTTGCGAGAAGCATTACCTTTACATTCTAAATACTGGAATAATATGGAAAACTAAAGTGACTAAAGTAATGCAAATTTGGCAGAACGCGGCGTGGATGAACGAAGGGAAGCATGGAAAAATGGATAAATACCGGATGGATGGATACAGGATGGATAGATACAAAATGGATGGATACAGGAAGAACGGATACAGGAATGGATATATAATAGAGGTATGGATACGAGATGGATCCACGAGGAATTGAAGCCGAATGTATAACTGATGAATGAAAGGATGGATGGATGGAAGAATGGACGGAGGGGTAGATGAATGGATGGATACAGGTTGAATGGATGGATGGATAGAGAGATGGGTGGGTGTATGTAGTTTGAATGGATTGATGGATAGAGAAATGATGGATGTTTGGACGTATACAGGATGGATGGCTGGATACAGTATGGAGGGTTGGATACAGGATGGATGAATAGATGGATACAGTTTAGATGGATGAATGGATGGATGGATAGATTGATTTGTAGATACAAGATGGATGAATGGTGAATGGACTCGTAATGTATGCACTTGGAATCGTTGATATGGTGTGAATGGATGGGCGGATGGAAGTGTGCACAGGAGAGGTATTACTTTTATTGAGACGGTTGACTCAAAGCTGATAAGCTTGTGTAGGTTTTGTTATGTTGAACATATCTTCTTCACCTCTTCTTCCCGCTCCCCACCCTGCAACTCATGCAGGCTTGCGCACTTCAGATGACTTTCCTTGGGTGCTTTTCATCTACCTACCCGATACAGCGCCCACTGCTGCCGATTATGGCTTTAAAATAAAGCCACAAAATGTCCTTTTCTTTAATATCACTCCTCACTTATTAGCTGCTGCAGTGACAACCTTGTCAGTAGCGGCAGCAGTTGTCATCGGTGGATATAACCAGCATTGGCGCCTAGGTCAGTATTATGCCACGTGGGCCTAAACAGTGCAAACTCAAACTTGTCAAACATACAAACTGGGCAACTGACCAAAAAGTTCCCCATCAGTCATGCTAACTTCATCATCGTCAATGTCCACATGGCATCACGTGTTCTGGCTTCCAGCCGCCCCTCGATTCGATCGTTGCGGAAGAAGCACAAATAAATCCTTGACACAGCTACCATATTCTTTGTTCTAGGTAAAGTCCCTAAGGCATAAAGAGACCGACTTTCGTTCTCCCTTGCCTCCTCAAACAATCCATAATCCTGTACAACCAACTTCCTCTGTAAAGTTGCCCCATCACGGCAAAAGTAGACTAACTAGTCGGCTGAAAGATTAAGATTTGCCGAATGACAAGCAGACATTCCACAATCAAGGGAGGATCTTTCGATCAATAACACCTTATCAAGCATGAACGAAGACGGTAAGTAGCTATCAAAAATGCAACTTTTTATTCACCAAGCAATGCTATTGGCCATAAATTCGTAAACAACTTTTCACGATTCCTTACTAACTTCCTCCTGTTCGTCTTCAGACGGTGTATTGGGCAAAAAATCAACGAAAAGCTCGTAGAGTTTCTCTAAAGGAGCAAATAACGACAAGTTTCGCTTGAGTAAAAGAAGACTTGCCTTTAAGTAGTTTCTGACGTGCAGAGAAATCAGCTATATCGGCTTCCAAAATTTTCACGTCTTTGAGAATATTACGTCCATCCAACGATTGATCCATTTAAAAGGGTTTTAAAAAAAAATTGGAGAAGAAATAGTTTGTGATAGTTGGAAGTGTGGATCTTCAGCAAACTTGCCTACTAAATTGCGAAAGGGCGGAAATATTGTCAGTTCCTAAAAAGTACCGAATTAATCTGGAAAATTAATGAATCCCAAACACATCGGTGTACAAGGACGGTGCCCGAAACAGGAAAATCATCAGGAAACGCAAATTCGTCGATGTTATCAAACTAAGAAAGCCAAACCTCAAGAGTTTGCACTATTGGATTGCATCCGTATAAAAGCCGAATGGTGGTACTTTTCATAACCGCTCGTGAACAGCCAGCGGATCTTGTTGATTACCGAATTTGATAATTCTTGTCGTAAATATATGATCTCTTGAAACATTATGTTTTTTAACCTCACCAAAGTAAAAAGTTAAGGGGCAAAAAGTTCGCATAAAAATCTGCCTTCTCGTACATAGTCAAAATTTTTGCAAGTTCTACCTCTAAACTATCAAAAGCGCACAACCCCAAAAACTAGTAGGAGGAATACGAAGTGAACACGTGGCTAAGCTTTAAGTGCTTCGATTCGAATTTAAAGTGAACTTTTGCAAAGACTTTGATCAATTAAATGCAGTAAGACGACACTGCTGAAACATGCCTGACAGACCTCGCCAACACGGATGGATTCCAATGTGTTACCGCGCAGTGTCCAGCAAAACAAAACCGCACAAGTATATTATAATTGACACTCACCAATCCCAAAAAGCAACAGTTGGCGGGGAAACTTGCGCCCCCTCAAGCTCTCTACCTGCTGTTCTAAGGTAGCTTTAACTCATTAGGGATCACTTAGCCCGTCGCACCGAAAAAAAACCCTGAACTACCCAAGAGAACCCGACATGCGACCTCCAGAGCCCGACACACAAAGATAGGCAGCCCACGAACAGTGCATTCAGTCACATGAAAAAATTAGTCTACAAACAATTTGCAGCTTTGAGAGACATTATGCCCATTTGAAGGGCACCGTCGAATGTCCTGTGAATTCCAAGGAAGAGATTGGAGTGCACAAACACGCAACCGGGCAGACCAACTAATCCAGACAACTCCTCGTCCCTTTTTCCGCCCCACGCGGCCACCAATGGCACTCTAAAACATCGTTCAATCAGTATGAAAAGAAGGTCATTGCAAGGAATGTTTGCAGCATAAGGGCATATCGGAATGATGTGGCATTGTTTACTCTCGATGAGTCTACTAAGGCAATGCGTGAATAAACTGTGTGGATGAATGAATTCGAAGCGGTAGATTCTTACCGTGCTCATTCTACTTCAAAATTGATGGCAATCTAGTGGCCATTTCCACTCACCGATTTGAGAATGGCAGATTCGGTTTGCAGGGAATGGAGATCAGATTGAATTGCGTTTCACAACTGCCCTTTCGTTCCACGATGACAAACACCGGTCGACCCTTGAAGTCAGTATTCTCGTCATTGTCAGCGTCAGTAATTCCAAGGATTTCTTTTTCTAGCTGGAAAATATGTGATTTCCAAGGACAGGCCAGTGCGAGGTGAAGGATGGCCCCACTGGGGTGGACGGAGTGACGTGAGAGCAGAGCGGCCTCAACAATGCTTCGTGCAGGATACCAGGTCTCCGCGAGGTCACGAACAGCGGATAACAACTCGGACTCGACTAGCTTGTAAGCCCGATTAAAGCACTCCTAAAGAAGGACAGGAGATTCATACAGGAGTTTGTCGCGCCAGCTGTAGGAGAAGACCCATGTAAGATGATGCTCCCGTGAAAATGGGGAAAAAATAGAAGCATTCGGTAACACTGGAAAAAACGTAGTAATCAGCTCAGGCATATGAATGTGGAGAAGTTCGATTGAACAGCAGATAAAGGGTCGCGAAAACAGACTTGCAATATGTAAGTAAGGGAAGCCAATAGGTAGGGGGACCCATAACTGGGGGAAGGATTTGGGATGTATTGATAGAGGAGTAAATCCGGAATGAATGCATGACGAGGGGGAAATCGCACAACTGGATGAATAAATGAACAAATTAACCAATGCCGACTGGAGGATTCAGAAATTGACGCAGGATTAAAAATCTCCAGTTACCTAATTCACCGACATACTGTAGAAACAATGCAAATTTAATCGCAACTCATTAGGCCATCCAATACAGCTCAAGTAATTCACTGTCGTGGAAGTGGCTATAGAAAAGTCTAGAAGATGACCACAATCCAGTCTACCCACCAACTGCTATTAAAAGTTCTGGAGACTTGGCCTCTCAGACAAGCCGGAAAAGGTGAGAATAAAGTCTCATGAAAACAGTATATGAAATACCGTTTCATCCTCATCAGATTTATTCCAAGAGGGATTCAATCGATCGACACGAGAAGATAAATCGGTGTGGATAGAATACCTAAAATTTCAAAAAGATCCCTGAACCTCAAGAGGCAACCTGCACTTAAATACAGTCAAATATAATCAAAGTAAATGAATTTTGGAACTTACGTAAGCGGTACAGGAGCGGTGGGGACGCCATTATCAATACCATCAATCTCACTGATAAAGATTGCATAAAGAAAAGGAAAGACTGCTTTGACAACATTAGAATCGGACGACTCCTCTCCCAAAACGGATGCGATTACGCGTTTGCCGAAGTGCGCGTAGATCAAGCCGGCACTACTTAGTTTTACGGCCGGTTTAAGAGTAGGGTGAAAGTCTTGGATAGTTTTACTGAAAGACCTAGGAAATGAGGGCGACATCAGAATAAAAGGCCAAACGCACGTTTGGTGATGATCATAACGGTGCCTATCTGGATCAAACTCGCCCCCGACATCGAAAACGACATCACAGTCCTGAAGGCGAGCGGGATCGCGGGACCGAACTAGTACGGCATTGCGGTACTCTGGTAATTGGCGAAGCATAGCGAGAGCCAAAACCTCGTCGCAGTGAAAAACACCATTGTGCGTCCCAAGTTTTGTTTGTGACATCGGAAAACGTTGCAGTGGGTGCGCAACCTGTTGGATCACTAAAATGCAGTTGCAAGCAGACTTCTATCAATCCTACATGGAACCGACTAGATCGCATCCACTAATGCGGACAGAGTAGGGGCCACGTGATAAGATACCTGCAAATTTAAACATGCACCGAGTCAGAACACTGTGCCTAGGGGTCAAGATGCAAAGCAAACAGTAGAAATTTTTTAACTTTTAAAAAGTTTAAAAAAACGTCATTTAAAGTAATAGGCCGCATGTTACCACTAAGCAAGCACAGCACATTCAGCAATGCTCCCTTACAACAGCCTATGCATTCATAAAAACACTAAAAATAACAAAAATACTAAGTCAGATTAAATTTTAAACTATTTTTAATTGATTATACATTCAATAATATTGCCTAGGTTACGAAAAGCTAGTTATGTAATCCTGTCCGCCAGATGCAAATTCCGAAAAGCTTAAAACAGATGTAATTAAATTATTTGTATGTATTTACATCGTAATATTTTTTACTATCTACTTTAGATTTGAAAAGGTTTTAAAACTCTTGGATACAGTTTTGTAACAGACCTTCTAAACAAAAGCTGCTGTAGAAAAAAAACGTACTAATTCTGTTGTAAATCTTGACATGTTTGTTAACAATCTTCGCGAACATGCCACTCCTGAAGGTCAACATCTGCAGTTGGTATAGCGGAAATATGTATGCAGCCTCAATCAGTAGCCGTGCTATTTCTTGCTGGTTTGTGTTTTGGAGCGATCTATGTTTTTTTAATATGTTCCGATGAGCACTGCCTGTTTGACATATGTCAATAATCCTCCATCAGCCAGATCGTTCGGGAAGTTTCTAAGATAATGCGTTCCATTTTTAGTTTTTTTTGGCTTCTGTGAGTGATATCGCTCCAGTATGGCTGACGTCGGGGCTAAGTAGTCTCTAAACAGTCTGTATCATAAGTAAATCTTTTTAAATCAGGCTAAGTAATGGTAGTTCGACATTCTGACTCGTGTTTTTCAAGTTCGTGCTTGTTAACTTTGGTTCCGTTGCCAAATATCCTAGTGCCTTTTAATGATTATTAATGATTCGCGCGTGCTCAATTTTTGCCATTTTTTGTCTTTTATTTGGGCAACCTATTTCTTTTTCTCAGTAGTGCGTTCGTTTATGGCACTGCAAACACCACCTACTACCGCAGCGAGTCACCCATCACTTTGTTTTATTCCTTTTGCTTTATCTCTCTTGTTAGCAAGTTTCCTTTCGACTTTTTTGCTTGCTAATTCCTGATTTATGGTTTGGCAAGAAGACTTGTTGTTTTCTAATCCTACGGTAGTTTACTCCGTATAATGATATTTTCTACAAGGATTCACTGCCCTTAGCAGCGTAGCCTGATTGATGTTCGGGTATTTTCCGATTATAGAATCACCGTGCGTATTTAGATTTATTGGTAGCAAGATTGTCGACATTGTCTTCCCAACTCGTGACTTTGGTAGGAAAAACTCTGGTTTCTATGACATTGCGTCTGTTGCCAAACTGCCGTTGTGATGAGTCAAACTACTTGTTTTATGGTTACTACCTAGATTCTGAAAATGCTCACAGATAACCTAAAACCCGAGTACTATCGCAGCAAGGGTCGTTCGCCTCTTACCGGCATCACCGACCACTTTCAATATTGTCATTCTTTCGTCAGCACCACCGTTGGTGGTGCTGCTACCACCACCGAAGATTTGTTGTTGATGGACTCAAACTGCCCTTCCGCCGGCTTCCTCCGTCAGGCCTCCCTCTCCTCCGCCAGTTTGTTGGGCGATCTGAACGGCAAACCACTTTTCTATATGCCTGCGCTCTCCGCTGATGTGGATCCCCTCCTTCCCGTCTCAAAGTCTTCGAAGTCGTCTTCTGCCTCTAGCAATGGCGCTTCGCCGGTCGCTGCCACTGACGCTGTCATAGATTCGGTGTTTGATGCCGCGACGATCGGCTTCCCGTTGGACCTGAATCTTGTGAGTTCAAATAATATTTCTGTGGCAGAAATGCGTACTCTGATTCACTCGCTAACTGCGGCGCGGGCATCTACTGGCTGCGCATTATTTTGGGCGTTGCTCTCACCGCCTATCGTACTTTTTTGTATCAATCACAGCGAAGTGAAATCGACCGGTGTCCATCTCTTGATGATTCCATATTACAGTGGGAAGATTTTCAATTTTAACGATAGCTGATTGCGATTTGGTTAACAAGTCGACTTTTGATAAGGAAACCTTAGCGAGAAGACTCATTGATTAGGTGCCGTCAGTGCAATCCTTATAGTAATTGCGCCTTGTTGGAAGCTTGGCCCCGAAGGGAAGCCTTATATTGAAAAACTTAGGATGACTCCACAAAGCCGATATTCAGTACTAGTTTCTCCTTGCTACTTTTGTTCACTTCAATGCTGTCTCTGATCTACTCTTGGCTTCCTGAGCATGGAAGTACATTTCGTTAGAATTTCAATGTCTTTGCCTAGATAGTATGTGTCTCTCCATTACTAACGTTTTTAAATTATTTCCGTTTGATGCTACTTCATTCATTAATAGTCATACTGTTAGATACTTTGATGGGTTGATCCCCAGACTACGCCGTTTTGATGGCCTTTCCATTCTGAGTCACCCACAGTAAATATCCTCCTCTCCTAACACTTAGATTTGATATCCAACTATTCACTATCCGGATCAAACTTTATTCATGTCGGGTTCGCCCATTACTGCTACCGATGAAGATGCAATAAGCTGTATCCCTTTAAGAATGGGTTATTAACCTACACAACACCGTGATGGAAGCCAAACCATAGGAGTTCCAAAAACTTGCTTAATTGTTTGATATTTCGTGAAATTTTTAATACAGGGTGGTTGGATCGGACAATGTGTGTGATAAGTAAGTAGTTTTGTGAGGTTTTGGTGGGATTGAAAGATTAACGACTATGCTGAATGCTCACAAGGTAATTGCAAATTCCTCTTTGGTAAGCCTTTGTGCTTCCAGAAGCAGTCAACCTACCTCTAGCCCCTTCCATTTTAATATCTCCTTTATTTTTCGCCTGTCTATTCTAACCCCCATGTAATCATGTGATTGTCTAACGCAGATGCCAAGAAAGGGTGGTGGTTATCGCTTGGACTCGTGCATAGGGCAAGAGTGAGGATGAAGCGGTATCTCCCTTATTTTAAAGTACTAAACGTCATGGGTATAAGGTATGACGTCCTGTAAGGATGGACCTTTCGTTTTATAGGTTAACTAGTCCTGTCTGTTCCTTATTCTGAGCATCTTTCGGGGCGTAAGTTCAGCAGCGATTGCTTGACCTTTAGCGTCTGCATTCTATCACGTACAAATGTACAAAGCAAGCGCTCATTTCCCTAAGTGTCACCCTGCTTTTGTCTTCATCATGTTTCATCGCCACTCGTACCAATGATGCCTGAATCTTTTTCTGTCATGTCCACCTTGATTTCGTTCTACTTTTTCAGTTTGCGCCACAATTCCTTATGACTCATGCGTGTGATTCACCACCGCAATTATGTACATTTATCTAACAAATTATGGACAGTGTGGTGTTCTGCCACCACATACTGGGCTTTCTCCTAGTTAAGCTTGAATCAACTCCATCGGTCCAGTCCATGAGATAGAGAGCCGAAATCGGAGGAGGACGGGAACAATTGCAGTAGTGGAGCGCCTTACCGGTGGATTGATGCATATCTCTACTATAATTCATGTAAATGAGGACATTTTATGGGTTGTAGAAGGTAAGTGCTTTGGTGGCGACCTCATAAATTCCTTCTCTCACCTTACAAATGGTGGTTGTAGCATATTTTGGTTGGCCTTTTCTGCGAGTAACAAGTCGTTGGTCTTTCTTGGGCCTATTCAAATAACTTTAGTCGAGTGAGCTATTAATGTGCAGCTTTTGGGGGCTCGGTTACTGTGGCATTCGGTACACTTGTTCACTGCGTCCTCAAGTTGTTTCGCGTTTTTGTGGGTTAAAGTATCTGCGATTTATTTGCTCCATTTCCATTGGCTTAGAGCTCGGTGACGGGATAAACGATGGGAACGTTTTTCCTCGTCGTGGCCGCCTTTGAGCTGAACATCACAGACCTTTTTAATTTATTTTATATTGGGTGTCTCCCAAATTCCTACCTTCTTTGTGACCAATTAGCCATCTGATGGGTAATTACTTTCCAAACGATTCTTCTACCCACCCTTGCGCGGTCATGTCTTCCAAATATCTGAACACCGCACACTGACCAAACACCTAATTTTTTTGGCATCTGGCAAATTAGCTATTCTCTCCGCCCAGAGAATCTTCATTTTTGTAATTTTAATTTGTGGTCATTGTGTCACCTCTTGGTCGTATTACCTAGTTTCCAGCAAGTCACCCAGTAAATTTTCTGACTCTTTTTTTCTATCAATCAGTAAGGATTGTGGTTCTTTTCACCAACTGGATATTTACGGTATGGCCTAATTGGAGCTCGCTTTTTTGCTCTCTTTTCAAGAACCTTACACAATGAGGATGATTTATTCCTTTTGAAGTCTGTTTATTGAGTCACTGCCGGTCTTTGTTGAAATTGAAGACAAGATATTAACCCAAAAGTCTTCGACAATAAAGTCGTTCTTTTCTCAGCTCAAGAAAATAGTCATCTTCTAGTCTCGCTCTTTCATTAGTCATTATTACCCAAATAAAGGGCGCGCAGTTCCCCTCTTCTGATCGAGTTTCGAGTAACGCATGAGTTACAAGGCGTCTTTAAGTAGATGGATCTAGTGTCAGAAAACAAACCCATCGTCGCACCCCCGATCTTCTATTGCCCTTTCGTTTCCCAACTGCGAGCCGGTAATGTTCAACCCAAATCCCAAGGCTGGGCAGTAATCACTTTGACCACAGAGAAGCGGCAACAGAGAGAAATGGGGATGAGAATGGACCATTATTTTCCTCCCATCCCCTCCTAAGGTGTTAATCTTCCTTCAGTTAGTTGTAGGATGGTATGAGGTCTTGGGAGAATAGGACGCCATTCTGACTCATCGGTTGACTAGTACCACCTGTTTCTCATGAAGTGGTGTTCCCTTATGGTCTACCATCGAGTACGTGGATCTCCTTCCCGCGCCACTCACAGAGACACCCATCAAGCGTGGCCGCCTGGCTTGGAAATGTGGGCTAACGAATGATGCATTTGTTTAGTTAACGTGCCTACATCATCCCTGGAGCTGAGCTAAGATAACTTTATAAACCAGAAAGCTGAAATTCGACGCGATTTTAAAATCAGACGTAAATAGTAGTGTTGCGTGCCGGTGAAGTCATAACGCACACACGTAACCCCGGTCTCGTGCGCTCTGCAGGTGCGTACAAGCTACAGCACCACCACCAAGTCGTAGATGCAGCCTAAAGCGGAAACCGTGCGGACGTTATTTCTGTCACCTGTTTAACCGGAAGGGCATACTTGAAGGGTGATAGGAACAGATGTTTACGCCTTATTGGTTGTGTCCTTCTCGCCTTCTGGGTGGTTAGTGCTCATTCTCTCGCGTTTTCAGTTTAAATGAGTGAGTAATGACGGGTAGTGTGTTGCGTCTTCTCCTATCCACCTACTTATTGTCGGCTCTGTGATTGGGTATTGGACAGGAGTTTAAGCGTCCCCCGCCTTGGTGTACCCCTTGTTATCGTTGCTGTTGTTATTTTTGTGTCCACCAGGCTAAGAACTCAGGTCAGCCTTTGTTTATTATTTCCATACCTATTTAGGATTTTCCTTTCCTTTCTCGTCTCTTCTACAATTCGAAAACCGACTCTTCTACTGATAATCACTTTCCACGGTCCACTTTCTATGAATTTGCGCCCTTTTTATGTCCAAGCTGTTTTGTTTATGAGCTTTTAGAGGTCCACTTTATTTGGCTGTCGGTTAGGAGCTACATCATTATCACCCGTTTGTTAAGTAATTGGGGATATAGTGCGCCTCCCATTGTCTCTGTCCTCCGAGATATTTTGTGCCGTCTTATGGGAGTTAATCTTCCCCTTTTCTTATCTTCTGGCTGGTCGTAGGTTCGTTAATTTCAGCATTCCTTCATTTTTTGGAGTTGGAGGCACTCTTCAAGCCTAGAAATCGGCGTTATTTTGTGGGGATTATTAATAGGAAAGGTGCTTTTCCTCCTTCCCATCGGGAGCAGCTGCTTCGTTCAAGTTGGTACTGTGCTGCTATAAATAGCCTCCTTTGTTGCGATTCTCTCTTATATTGTCCTTGCTCCTCATTAAATCTACAATTTCTACTGGGCTTCTGTTTCTCACTCCTAGGGTCCACTGACTCAGGAGGTAACACCTAGGCATCATCGGGTTAACCCATAAAGCCAGTATATCTCTTCGTGCCTCGTTGTACTTGTGACTTGTTGAGACGTGTACTCTGTGGTGGGCTCTCAGGCTACACATTATCGCTTGAACAACGCTGAGGGGTGTGATTTGAGGCGGTCTGCTTTGTGAACCAACTTTAACTTGGTCCCAAGGGTTTCGCCGAGGGATCCATTGTATCACGATCGGAAGAGGGAGGAGAGGCAATGGAATAGTTTGGGACGATGTGGCCTCCTGAATTGCTTAAGAGGGAGGGCACGACATTTTCGACCCGAAGTGAACGTGTCAAGTCCGACAATTTGTCCACGCTTAAATCATTCGAGAAGGCGAAGTCGCGATAGGAAGGAAGGACGTGAGCGCCAAATGTTGTGCGCCAGCAGATGACGCGAATGTAAAAAGATTGTCTAGTTGTTTCTTTTTCACTTCTTGTATTTGAGGAGAGCACCCCGCCTTCTGACTACTTTCTGATTGGCCTGTGAACCTTTATTCATCAACTACCCTTCTTAGGCACGCCCCACTTCTGCAACTTGTCTCTGCCTCTGTGTTTACGTGTGTGTGTGTGTGTAGTAGACCTTCAAAGGTTGTGAACGAAAAACTTTTTTCGTAGGCAGCCGCTAGGACTGATCGTTCAGTCAGATAGGAGTGCTGTGCTTGGAATGTGACGCCATGACCGCATACTCTCACAAGTATTTGCATTTTTGGCTGGTACCAATGGAAATGCTGACTTACTTGCTCTTGGCATTCCTCTGATGACTACTTCGCTAAGGTCCAAGTGATGATTACCACCTTGTCCGCGCATTTGCATTAGACAATCACTTGATTAGGAAGAGTGGGTGATGTGGTGGGAGTAATCCTCCATCCGCCGCCCCATTCCCCTCTGTTGACATTTCTCTGTACTCTGAGTAATTACCACTGTTCTTTCCTGGAATTTGCATTGGGCAATTATCGGTCCACGGGTGAAATGCGAAATTGAGGCGGAAAGGACGGAGGCCCGGGTTGGATTTTGGATGTTTGCTTTTGGTGGCAAAATACTTTGGGAGAATGGAATTCGCAGGTGTCTCATCGGAATGGGAAGCTAACGATTGCGATGGTGACTGCTTCAACGATGGGGAGGGAGAAAGTACTCTTGAAGAATCGGGTTCTTTAGGGGCCGTCGTGATTTGCTGCAGGTAGCAGTTATCACAAGACTGGCAAATAATACACGTCACGCATCTATGAAGTACGAGCCCAACAAGGAAGTCTATTTATGCTCCTCGGGTCCGTTCATCCATCCACTGCTTCCCCCACGTTGTTTATTCCAAGTCTGTAGGTCCATCAATTCACCTACGTGTCTCTATATCATTCATCTCTCCTCACTGATGTTGACTTGTTTCTTGATGAGTGAGGTCACTTATTGCTCAATGTTTTGGGTTTTAGGATCTCTCCCAATTGACTGTCTCTTCACGCCACTCAACCAAACCGAAGCATCGCCGTAATCAAACCAACAACAGCTCTCTCTCCAGTCCACAATCTCCTTCACCGGCGAAGCCTTCAAAGTCGTCCGCCTCCACCTCCTCCGAGAAGGAGCTTCCATCAGAAGTTTGTTCCTCAACGCCTTCGTCAAAGGTAGAAGAGGAAGAAAAGAAAAAGACAGCAGTGACCGTGAAAGCGATTCCAGTAATCAATGTGAGTGATAACAGCAGTGCTAACAATAAGGCTGTCGAAGATGGAAACGAGGATGATGATGACGACGGTGGATTCATCATGGTCACCACGAAGAAAAGGAACCGTCAAGCGCGGTCTGCAGCAAAAGCCACCAACGCTGCTAGCCATCGATTTAATCGTCCTCAGCATCTACCTCTTCCTCCTCTTCCTCTTGCTCCACCGTCCAGAAAGTCTACGTATTCACTACACCAAACCAAAGTTTTGTTGAAACCTCCAGTCCCGGAGAGGTTGTCTAGGCAGCATCCAAGACTGGTAAACTTTATGCTCAACGCGTGGACAAATTTTGCCCACGCTGCGGCATAGACTCACCCACGCACCTACCTCTCGCAGTCTCCCTCGTCTTCGTCGTTGTTGGTGCTGTCTCCTTGGGAAATCCCCATCGCATATTAGCCACCCACCTTGTAGATACAGAAACTCCCTCTTTTCCCAGTTGCCAAATTGTGAGAAGACAAAGTAGTAGTGGACGAAGCAAAAGCTGTAGCGAGGCTATCCATTTTCACACCTAGGTGAGTATCTGGATGGCTTAGTCTGTGTGTGTGTTTGCGTTCTTTTTTATATCCTCTTAGAGTGGAGATACTTCTGTTTTTCTCCCTCCCTTCCGTCCATTTCCTCGTCTTTTGCCGATCCAGTTTGTCTTTCTTTTTACGAGTGTGGTCCCCTGTCTCCTTTTCTCCCTGAACCCCCCCTTCCCTCCTCCCCGGCCCCACCTTGTCGAAGTAGCAGGTGTTTCGTGATGATGAGAAATCTAGTAGTATTGTTTGCTGTTGTCGGTTTTTTTTCTGACGATTTCAAAAGTCGTGAATATTGTGGATGGATTTCCAGGTGGTTCTGCGTCCCCCAACCTAAGACATTTGATGGTTGAAGATATCGTGAAACTTGTCGTCAGTTGTGACGTAGCGATGATAAGGGTGATGTGCTGGTGCGCCAGGTCCAAGAACTAACAGATTTTATGGCAACTGTGACAGCGAAGTCAAATGGTGACCCCAAGAGTAAAATCAAAAGATTTGAAGATGAAGTTTTTGCGGAAGAGTTGGGGTTGTGGTTAAATCTCGTCATGCAGAAGTGATGGTTCACTTTGACAACACACCTCCAAAGATCAAATTTAAGGGTGGCCACGTTTGTCACATTTTTTCAGGCAGAGGTGGGCGGACCTGCTTCCAACCCCCTAGAATCAATAATCTGGAGGGTGACCTGGGATGCGGGCTTCTTTTTCCGCTGGTGCACCCATGGAAGTACAGTTGGGATGGCGTAAATCGCTAACTAGGCGGTACTGGCTTTATCACACCCTCATAAATTTGCATTCCATCCAATCATTTGGCTGCTGTTGGTCCCGCATTGTTCCGCTTACTTGGAATGAGTCAGACAGACGGCCGCCTGCATATTCTCGCTTTCGCCTTTGATCACACACAGAGCGAAAAAAGTTGGATGCCAATGTTGTTGCGGCCTCCACATCTACCCGAAGTTCTGCCGTTGGAAGCGACCAAACACAACTGATTTGAGTCGCCTGCGGCTCGCTTTTATCTCTCCTAGGCCCTCGAGATTAGTCATGAGACTGGCTGGTGCTAACATTGTTGACAATGAAACGTTGTCTTCCAGGCACCACACACCCACAACGCCAGAGTCGCCTCTTCTGGAGTCGAAGTAGTGCCCTCAAAAGTGCGAGCAGCGAGCGCATTGATTTGGGTGTGACCGAAGCGAGGTCAGGAAGGAGGTCCAAACTGTTACGTGACCATCAAGCGTGCGTGGCAAGTGACAGCCAACTCGCCACCTGTTGGTATTCAGGCCTTGACGCTCATCTTTCCCCTCTTCCCATCGTAACTTCCCCTTCTCAAACAACTTAGGTGGGACTGATTGCTTTCTTGCAAACTCGTGATCAACGTGAGTGTCAACGTGTCAGCTTTGTCACGTTCGCCATGGATTATGAGCAGTTGACTGAGACGCATTAGAGTCGACCTACCCGACTCGCACCCATCGGTCTAGTTCCACCCGTATTTGACAATTTGGGAGCTCAACGGAAAGCGCCTGTTTCAACAAGTTAGGAGGACAGATGTAACACTCCGAGTTTACGTGCCGTTAATGCCGCATAAACGAGTCCTGACATGTGCCACTGTTGTTGATGCCTACCGGCTCCCAACATGAAGGTGACAGACAACAGTGGCGCTGTAGACGCTTCAAAGACCACCGAGTCGTGGTTACCCGATCTGCGCGCATATTACCTGTCACGAAGACGTAGAAGGCCTTCCAGGAAGCTAGTCCAACAGCATTTGTAAATTCATTGCTGATAAGAAAGTGAAGCGGACCGCTAGCCGATCTTTCTCCTCCAGAGCTATTTTGCTATCCGAAGGGACTCAGGCGTGTCCCCGTTTTGCTTGAATGCTCTTTTGTGTCAGCACCACATCACAAAGATGACCCACTAGTCATTGTCAAGCGACTAGTCCGTTAGTGCGGTGACGGTCTGGGGCGATGGGTGGGGGTGTTTCAATGTCTTTAACCACCTCCTCTCACACCAGCCGGGCACGCATACACACACACGCCTCTTTGTTTCTACTGTACTCTAAGTTTGTTGAGCGAGCCGCCGGTGCGGTACAGGGCGAGTAGAGAAGGTAGGGTAGGGTTCTTCCACCCCTCGCTCTCTCTCATGACGTCGAGCACTGTGCCCCCAGCTCCAGGCTGCTCGAGCGACCACTGGATCGGCGATCTGTGAACTTGCATTGAAGCCAGGACGATGTAAATTAGCTGTGGTGAAAAAAGTTAATCTGAACATGTTTAACCTCCCTCCCCCCCTTCCACCTCGCCCGGTTTGTCAAATCACATCACCTTGGCAGCAATGTCGGTGTTAGAAACGCGGGTGGGTGCATTATCACCTCGATTTGTTCGGAGGTTTGCGTGGTTTTTTTGTGTAACGTCGTGGATGCGTTGGTGTCACTGTCATCGCTTCCTTTGCACATTGCTTTGCCATTGTCCTGTTGCAGCCTAGCGGCGGAGTGATTCGCACATTTGGGCTGGAAGGTGGGAGGGGTGAGAGGGCCACTGACTCACCCCTAGCCACACCGTCCACACTCCCTTTGTAGTTCTCTCCACGCCTCTTGGCAGGGGAATCAGCCAATCACGTGATGATGTATTAACTCTCATATCCAAACGTCTAGACATGCTGAAGTGAGGTGACAGGCGCTCGGTTTGGGAGGATTCTCCTCCTAGAGCCAAAACGCCCTCCGAGGTTTGACTACACCGAGGGCTTTAATCTTTTCAGGTTGTACTTTCACTCTGCCCGTCACGTCATGTTAGTAGGCTTTGCGTTAATAAGTAGTATGTTCTCCTGCCAAAACTTAGGCTTGTCATGACTTTGAGGGAGATGGGCGACGTTCCCAAAGGACCAAAAAATTGTTTCATTTTGCTGTTTTTTGTTTATATCACTAACGGTAACGCTGCTTTGATGTCAACTTTGGTAGATGGGGAGAAGGGGCAAATTTAATAATTCCCACTTGATTTACACCTTGAAATTGCCACCAAGGTGCTGCAGAGTACCATATAAACAATAAATAAGCACCCAGAAAATTGGTAGAACTGACAGTTTGTGAGAGATATGTCATTTTTTGGTTGGTTTACACATTGCTGTTTTTTTTGCAAACTTGAAGTAACCTAGACACCTTGACAACTCTTTTGACGAAGAAAGTCAGAGGCGTCACACCCCATTACACCACAGTAATTGGGTTGTCAGTTCTCCGCATGAGGGGGTGTTAGGCGTGCCACCCTAGTGCATTTAAACGGAATACTCTTCCATATAAAATGACTGGGTAATTTCTTATATTTTCTGGAGGAAAATATCGATATGTAAGTGCTTGATTTTCATCACTATTTCAAATTATTTCAAAACGACGAATTGAAAATCAGGGAGTCTGTAGACGTTGTTGACATTCCTGTTGATCCGATTCGGGGGTGCGTGGGCGAGGGGTTGTACTTCTTGTTTGCCATCGTGCCATCATTCAGAATTTTTTTCCTTTAAACCATTACCTTGGTAAGAGAGAAAAAAAATTAGGCTGCAGATAAATTGGGATTCGCATGGGTGTTGCGAAAAATCAATAATGTTCACAGGGTGCCGACACTATCGATTTTTGCCTGGGTGTTGGTTTTATCGATTTTTTTGCGAATTTAAGGTGAGTGAGCTTATTTTCCAGTTATTTTTTAAAGAATAAAAACTAAACCGCCAAATCTCAATGCATTAACGGCGGTACCGTGACTCTGAGACGGAACAGGCACCCCACGTATGCGGTTATCAAATTTGACACTTTGATTTATTCTGCCCCGGTTTCACATTTATTGACAAAAATGACTCAATAATGTCTTTTTCCACTTTCTTTTCTAGTAAGTGGAAGACTGGTTGCCTAGGCACTAAAGCTCATAAAAATTTACTCAGCAAAATTTGTATGCTTGTCTATGTGCCACGGAAACCGGCGATTGTGTACGTTTTGACAACCGCGACCGCTACTTCCTATCACAACCAGTTCAACTGTGTTAGAGGTCATCGTACCTCTGTCATGTCCCTCCTAAACTGTTGGCTGGCAGTATTTTATCTTTAATTATTTTCGATTGGTAAATGACAAGATGGTTGACCACCTCTGGGTTAGTACCTCAGGGAGATAAATCAAAGAGGCTTTCGTAAATTTCTTTGAAGTTCCAAGGGCTTCCCAACCGAAGTCACAATTTGGAGTCTTCCGTGTTCTTCTGATTTATGGACGGTGACGCCCTAGTGACCTCCCGAAAGTGGATGAGCACAGGAGAGTCAGAGACTCTTGCAAGCGGGTGTGGTTAGTGGAGGAGAGACGAGTGATGGGTATTCAAATTCGATTTGATTTGATATGCTTAATACACCAAGGAAAAAGCAGCAAAATTGAATGCGTATGGAATTTATTAACTTTTTGTTTGGGGGAATGCATTAGTAAATTTTACTGGACCGGGGGGGTTAAGGGTATCTCTCAGTTATTAAAAAAAATTAAACTAGGATTATTAGGTCATATTACATTACATTATCTTAGTTATATTTGCTCAGAATTGGAATGGGGTCAGATTGAAGCCGTGAACACCCACGTTTCCGATCGTTTTGACGTTCCAAGGGTGGTGAGCGAGGATTTGTAACGGAGTGAGTGAAGAGAGAGGCCATTCATTTCCATACAAAAATATGGAGAAAATCCAACTGATTTTCGAAGTTTTAGCCACATTTCTAAAAGGAACAAAGATGACAGATGCAGCTTGACTAACTGACACATTGACGTAGTACCTCTGCCGCATCGTCGTCAATTTGAATATCAACTTTTCAGTCTGAGTGCTGTGTAAGCAGTATCAAATGAATGAAAGTGACTGCATTATGTTCAGTACCTTGGACGTGGCTTGGACACAGCGTACTGACTTCAAGTTGGCCCCATCTTCTGTCCATTCTACTGGTTCATTCATCAACGAGGTGTGTCACCATTCTTTAATGACACAGATGGCCTCTCCAACTTGCTGTCAACACAAGATTCTCTACGCTAGAGAAATTACAGGACACGCATTCACAATTTAGAAACCCTGCCAACTTCGTGCTCCCTAGTACATCACGCTTGACAAATGTCACGTTTCGGTCATCATGTCTGTCTCTTTTTTATTCAAATAATTCTCAATCAAATGCTAGCAGCTTGATACATCCTTGCTTGGAGGCATTTGATTGGATGGAGGTTAATCCAGTGTCACTTGAGCTGAAGAGTCCACCATCACTCTTGAAGGCAGGAAGTGCTCCATTTGGCTCGAGGAAATTCATTTTAAAGGCGCGGAATCAACCAACCGACTTGGGGGACGCTTGTGTAATTCGATGGTGGTTTATCCCTCGGTATTGGTGAGGCGCCACTTTTGAACCTTTGAATTAGTCTTCTTGTACCTCGCTGGGTAGGCTGGCCTTCGGGCCACTCCAGTAGCGCAAACACCTTCTCTGTGTTGAATATATATACGCTCTGCCCGAGTATTGTGTCTTCTTTCGTCTTTAGGGAAGTCTCGGGATGATACACATACTGTCTCCAAATACGCAGTGATCACCAAATCGCACTCGCCGAGTCCTTCCAACAAAATAGGTCCTGCAAAATTGGGTTATAATGTATTCTTTGAGAGGTTTTATCCTAATTTTACTGATTTGTTAAAACCTCTGGGTTGACAATCAACCCCATGGGACACATGGCTGGCCTTTTTCTGGATTTGCCGTCGGCTTTGTGCGTATGGCCTCTCTGATAGGCATTGGCATCCCGTGCCTAGGCCACCTGAATGTTGGCATACCCAGATAGATGACTGCTGTGCAGACTTACAGGTATTTGTTTGGTACACGTTTCATGATTTTTGTTTGCAATAAAGCCTTAAAACACATCAAGAATCCCTAAAATTAGTTAATCTAGTCCTCTTCAGCAGCGGTAAAGTGGAGTGTAATACCGATTGCCTAATTCAAAAATGTGATGCCAGGTATGTTTGAAACTCCAATCTCTCTCTACTCGCTAGCTCTGAAGAGGTAAGTAACTTGGGTTAGTCCTTTCAACGAAGATTGAAAAAAAAATACATAGTTTGTGAGACACTTTTGGCCACGCTTGGTGGAATTACAGAGCCCTAAAGGTCACATTGTTAAGCTCCCAGCAATAAAAGCAGCAATCGTGAAGGGCTTTTGTTTTGGTCATTTGATTATGAAGCTTAAGGCCGCAGCTGCAATTATGCAAAGGTGAAAACAAAGTGGAAGTATCTACAACACTTAAATAGAAAGCGTAAAATATTGTACAAGTTCAGTGCTCCAATTAACAGATCAATTAAAATAGTTGCCAACTTTAATTGCTGTTTGCGTTTACACTGGTCAGAAGCTAAAAGGCATAGTTGGAAGGCCTCAGCTGCCAAAATATTATGCGGTTAATTAGTAGGGGGGTACCATCTCTGCCAGTGAAATATCATAGACATGTAAAAATGTGTTCGTAACTTTCAGATGCTACAAGCGGTGCAGACAGACGTACATGGAAATATGCCTTAGAGATAGTTTTTTTCATGGATAGAATCATTGGGTTGAAGCAAACACTACTCTTAGGCTACGACGCCTCCAATCAAATATATGCCAAGTAGCTTGTCAGCAACTTTCCAATCCCAAACTAAATAAAATTCTTGGTTATTGATTGGATGCACATAAATTATTTGGAGAAGTAATGCACCAATTAAATACTGAGTCACCGAACCTTTTTCTCATCACTTATAATCCCTGAAAAATATATTAACCTGCTAGTCTTTGATAACATTATATCCCATTTGTCAATGAACGGACATACTAAAGCTATTCAAATTTAGAACGTTTAAAAAAAGAATTAACATATATTTTTTCCTCCTATTTGTGATGATAATGCTTGTTATGTGACTTGTCTGTTAGTTTCGGTGGTTCTTTGGTTCGGCCCCTGCTCGTAGGTACAATGCCGGACTTCGGCCTACTTCCGAAGGAATACAACGTTCGTGTGCATGGGGCCTATTTTCCCGGTTATTACTATGGTCCAAAGGAAATCAAGTTCGGCGATGTAAAGATGGGCGACCTGTGGACCTACCTCAAAACACGAAGTTGCAACCCTGTGGATTACGTAAAGGCACTCGCTCGTTTCTCATGGCGTTACCGTCTCAGATGGATCTATCCCCGCAAGGGCACTCTTGTGCCATTCTTTCACATTGGTTTCTTCTTTGCTACTTGTCAATACCTTATCAACTACAAGAGTCATCAAACAGAGCGTCATGCCAAGTATCACTAGCCGTTTTCCGTGTATATGTAGACCGTGGTATAGATTTTGATGGATTCGACTCAGTTAGTGAGTAGCTTTGTTAAATAAACTTCATGAAGTAATGTTTGACACATTGTTATTCATTCGGTATATGGCATTGTGGATTATTATGGCTGGACTCGTTGTCCACATAGATAACATTTTTTGCTTGTGTTGTCAATCAAGGTGAACGTGTACCAGTTAATACTGGTAGTGCTTTATCTTCAATCGTCTTAAATGCTAGGCCGTTCTATCCAATTGAGGTGCAAATCTTCAATTAAATTAGGGAGACTGGGTCGGTGTGGATCTCTTCTAGGTTTTCTTTATGGTATTCTGAATGTGTTCATTAAAAGGGTGGGAGAAAATAGTTCAATCAACGGGATTAGACCAATATGTGGAGTGCCGGTCAGCCATAAGTTTGGGAAATTTGTAGCTGACTTGTCAGGATGTAGTGAGTTCCCGAAGATTATTTTCCTCTGTATCTTCGCTGGGGAAGATGGTTGTGCTGGACTCTTCATTTAAAAAAGACCTTTGTCATATTTAGACACAAGGCATCTTTTAGAAGCAACGACATAACTGACTGCCTCATTAGAGAAGTTGGTAATAGCAGGTAGGTTTGTGTGCTTTCTCCCCGGTTTGCATGCGGTCGCCCGCCGTCAATGCCATAAAAGTGTAACAGCTGCTTATGCCTTGGTGACGTACTCGGGGGTGACAGGGCCTCGAAGGATGGAACAGTAGCTCATCCTATCCTGAAGCGAATGTCTCCAATAATGGGAACCCCCTTTTACCAATTCGCTAATTCTAGCTGCTTCATTGACCGATAAATGATAGTTGTATTCGGTCTCTGGTGATGGCCTGACAGTGAAAAATCCCGCTCCTGATGGATCATGCGCGTCCGAAAAGTGGGGAAACCTAAGGATTTAGTGATACATAACCTCATGTGAGTGGGTAGGGAGTGAGTGGACTGCGTGAAGTCCGTGTAATGTTTGTTCGAATAATTCCACGATATGGTTACCGCTTTCCGTCACAAATCAGCATGCCACTCTACACCTAATATAAGGGGGCTTCGATGAAGGGAACCATACCAACAGACTGACAAATGTCCGCGCCTCACGGTGCATATACATGCACCGCTCAAAGCCCCACAAGCCAGGACAGCAAAGCGCAAAGGGTCTTGACGGAACCACCGGCCGCCTCACAGTCGAACAGACTGCCACACGCCGAGCTGCGACGGCGACACACCGAGCCCCACTGAGGCTAAACTGTATCACGGAAGCCACCCTTCGGTTGAAATGAATTACAGCAGCCCCAGATCCAGAGAAGCTGGAGGCCCCAAACCCCGCAACCGAAACATGAACGCCCCAACAAAAATTATGCCAGCGAAATGAGGAAAAGCCTAGCCGCACGATGCACGGTTACGCAAGCCAAGCGAGGCAAGGTCGAAAACTCCAGACTAATTAGCTTACACCCAAATTCCCACACGAGTAATGCGCAGCCACCATCGTGACCTAGCCGCGCTCAGCATTGCCAAGCGGCGGCATTATCAAGCACGAAGGGAAAGTTAACGCTTGACCGCCAGGAGAGCAATGGACAACCCCAAACCCTACAGCCAACACCCACCCGGCTCTGGTCACTCTGATGTAGCTCTCAATGCGAACAGTAATCGGATCATCCTTGAAGTAATAACAGCGGGCCAACAGCAGCACACTACACATCATTTTTTGGCTGCAGGCATCCAAATCAGATAAACGATTAAAAACTGACACAGACGAACCCCTTGCATCAACTATCTAGGCCTTCAATCCATGAGTAGGGAACCTATCCCATAATAAGTGCAAGCACACCCAGGTTTTGGAACGAGAAGGGCTAAAACCCACATATTCCAGCGAATAGCCCAGGTACTTTTCAATAAGAGAAAAGTTGAAAGGTACGAAATCCTCCTTTTACTAACAAAAAGGAAAGATGCAACATGTCTGAGCCGAAGACCTGAAAGAGGTCCCGCGTCTCTGAAGCGAATGCCCTACCATAGGCATGCATACAAAAAGGCAGCGGTAGTGCCGCCAATCTGCAAATATCGATAACCAAGCCTATGCCCTAAAAATTGGCAACACCGCAGCAGGAAACTGCAACTTCGACTACGAAAAACCTGAATTTATTTTCGCTAGCACTATTAGGATCGATATTAGCTTAAACCAAAACTTTTTAACCATGAAATTCCACGCGCAGCAAAAGAGCTGCAGGAGCCAGGGCAATTCCTCCATTCCATCTCCAAGATCATTCCATCGCACTCCCTCCTCCGTCCAAATGCAGTCATTTTCGTCAGAAATTTGCGCATTCACTCGCTCCATCCATCCACACATCAGATGGCGTTGAAACCGGTATTGAAGACCGCTTTCACTATCCTCATCCACTGAAATCCTAGTCCTATTCAATCCATTCCTCTCCGGTGGATCCAGTGCCTCCCTAATGTGGACTAATATCCTCCATGGCATCCTCCCTAGTGTGTCCGAACGAACCAAAACCGGCACTAGCAGTGTCCATGTCCAACATGAACCTTCAAAAGAGAGGGATAGGTGTTAGACCTTGGGTGGGGGAATTTCATTACGTTAAAAGGTGGTATTAGATAAAACTCAAGCACACCTCAAAAAAGTGAGGAAGTGTGAAGTTCAGACAGTATCTCTTTAGCGCCGTTCACTCGAGGAACGGGAGGCCGAACGACTATTCGAGTATCGACCTCTATCCCTTGGCGACGAATATGAACGGGACCGTGACCTTGACCGGGAATACTGACGCTCTTCACGTACACGTATGTAGGATGTTTCACCCTAGAGAAAAGCGGAATAAACGATGGAAATGTAAATTACCTCATGGGATCTAAATTTGGAATCGTCCAGTTTCTTCAGAGCATACTTCATGTCCTCGTAACGCAGAAACTCGACGACACCTGAGCCGTCTTTGAACACATCGGCAAACCCAACATCCCCAGCTTCACGCATGTGATCTTTAAGGTCTTGCCAGCTACCAGATGGCGGAAGATTGGTAACAATGACACGATAATCAGAACGACGAGAAGGACCGCTGCCACGACCACCGCCTCGGCGGAAGGAACTATAACTCCCACCTCGAGGAAATTCAACCCGAAGTGCGTAACCCTCAAGTTTGTAACCATCACAATCACGAACGGCATCCTCTGCGTCCCTATTAGCGGAAATAAAGTCGGAGACTAACCATTACCTTTCATCTTCATACTCGATAAAGGCGAAAGGAGGACCACGACGACGTTTTAAATCTATGTCCGCAATACGACCATACTTCGAAAAAATTGAGTCCAAATCCTTAGTTCTAACGTCAGGAGGAAGGTTTCCAATGTAAATTTTCCTATCAGCCCTCATCACCACAGCTATGGATTCCGGAAATCCGAAGACTGGACACGACAGCTAGGTCATATAAACAAACCGTGTGCCTGCTTTTTTAAAGACCACAAACCTTTGATAATAAAATTCGCCCACTTACATTTTTTCCTTTTTCGAATGAGTTGTATGCAATAAAATATTATTTAATTAAAAAACCTTTTTATTTTATTTCTTGGTGGAAATATTTTTAACGCTAAACAAAACTATACCTACCACGTTCTATCGTTTTAATAGTTCGAAAAATCCTTTTTTGATTAGCATTTATTACCTATTTTTGCACAAACCATTGAATTTGTTTTGCATCCTGAATGATTCGTTTCTTGAATACTTTTGCATTTACAATTTTTCGAGTGTCCTGCAGCCTTGGTTCCCATAGAGGTAAAATTTGAACAGGGATTCTTTGCATTAATAAGTCAGATCAAAAAAGAGCACTTTTGTTTACCAATTACGGAATAATTTGATAAGATGTAAATAGGGATTTTTGTAAAGCTCCTGCATTGGCGAATGCTCTTCTACCATTTCCATCCACTTGATCGCAGCCTATCTATCCTATCCATCATATGCGACACCTCACTTAGCTTGAGTTGTGCCTCGTGCCACAGCTCTTCAATGCTTTTGCCGCCGCGGCGAAACCCATTGTCAGCATGGCAGCAATTAAAAACGTCAGAGTTGCAGAGATGCCGGATCCTTCGAAACTCACAATCTATCAATTGACGACTCTTGTCAATGGCGTCTTTGATGTAGGTCACCACTAGAAGACAAAATGAAAATTGAGTGGTTTAGAAATTAGATATATTTTGTGATCTCTTTCTCTACATGAGAGAATTTTTAATGAATGTTATTTAAAAAACCGATATCTATATAGGATTGTCGAGTATGCGTTCCCATTCCACCTTGAATGACACATTTGAACATAGACATCTAGCTAGAGATCGAAGCGGTAGCATAATATAAACAGCTGAATGTAGTTCGAGATGCGTCCACTCATCATACACGCTTTCACTCCTCCACTCGTTGGCGCATCTTGGATCCAGCCATTCTAAATTCCTTCATTTACTCCTCACTCCACCTCCACCTTCCATTTCGCCATTTATTCGCCCAATTCGGACCCAGCTCCACGTTGTGCATTCATTCGTCCGGACATCAATCACATTTGTGACATCCTCGACCGTTTTGAAAACCTATATGCTATCCTATTCATCATAACCCCCCACCATCTGCTTCTCTGCGCCTATTTCGACTCACCATCACTGCACATCATGCACTCGAACGCCGCCAGATCCATCTCACACTCCGAGATGCGGTTCCATAGATCATTCTCCTTTCGCCCCATCAGTCTAAGGTAGTAGCTGGGATCAGGAGCCCGGACACATGAAAAACTTCGTGGCACAGTTCTCTTCCGCGTGGTGATGCGTTCCACAAGACACGAGGTAGCCTCGTAACGCTCGTATTTCGGTGACTGCGAGGACGGAACACATGTCTGGCTTTCACAATTAATTGTTCCAGGTTTTGGAGAAGATGGTGGCTCGCTCAGAGAGATCTAGGAAAATGTGGAAATAGAAATGTAGAAAAAAACTGTCATACCCATCTCACTTATGTATTTACTGGAACAAGCCTTCCTACTTCTTCCGTGATCCAGAGCCCTCTTACTAATACTCCTGCGCATCTAGTATCTCTATCCTGTTCCAGAATAGTGACTGCAAGGTGGAACATGCTTAACAGCTCTTACCCTTTCCAAAACTGTGCCACCTCGTGTCAAGTCTCGGTGCATTTCCTAACTTCTAGTTCGGCGTCACTGAATGTAACTGAGAAGTGCCCGAATTGAATGCATAAAATAACAGCTTACAAAATGAATGTTAGCAACCGGATTTATTAAAAAACCCACCTGACGGCACTCAACAGCTTGACAGTCTGGTCCTGTATTTGTGCACCGATCAACGACACCAGTGGTGTTACAGCAGGAGCCGCAGTTCACTAGCTTTGGCGGTGGTGCTGGTGGCGGTGGAGGTGGTGGTGGGAAGTGAACATCACAACGACAGCTACATGCAACATCGTTGGTCGGGCGGCAACAAGTTTGTGGTCGCAGTGGATTCAGATACCTGATGCGAGGTTTTGGCAGACATGCCGGTGGTAAATTGCATTCACAGGCAACTGAGACTGTACCAACAGCTTTCGAAGGTAGACTAGAGGTAAGAATGGTCTCACAGACAGGTGAGTTAGATCGAGAGTAGACACGAACAAGACTGCTGCCACGGGAACCTCTAGAGGGATAGATGACGCCACGTTCAGACGAACAGGACGAGGCGGCGCGGATTCGTTGTTGCTGTCGACCGCCTGGACTACAGAAGCGGACATTGCGAGTGGATGGGCTGTGACAAGACTTCAGCGGTGAACGATAGCGATGACGAACGTCCTAGAATAAATTGCATGAAGGGGTGGCGTTATTGACGAGAAGGGGCTGGACATTTTGACATGATTGGTAGGTTTGGAGAAATTGGGGTTAGAACTGCTGGTGAATACGTTCTGCCAAGGAATTAATTTTTTTATAGCAATGAAGCAAAATTTTAGTAGCATAAGAGTGGAAATTCAAATTGATTAATTTTATTGAAAGCGATTCATTGAGATCGTAACTTAGGCCTTCGGCCAATAGTAGCTTTGAATCAAATGTAATCGTCGATTTGAAGCAACTCAAACAGGGCACGGCCTCGAATTTTGACTAATGACACCGGCCATTCATGCAAAATGCAGTACTATTGAAATCTTTTTCTAATAAAATTAATCGCAATGGATTAATGAAAAGGTATTGCATCACCTACGGCTATTGTGATCTACAATTATTTATCTTGAGCACTGTCAATAATTAATCAAAATAATTGCTTCTTTGATATAAATTATAATTTGACCTTTCAATGGCTCAAATCTGTCCAAAGTACGAAAATAGATTTAACGCGCAGTTAAATGAGGATATTAGTATCCTCTTTTGGAGCTTTACCTACCCGAAATTTTACCAACATTCAGATGTGAAATGACCAACCTTTAGTGTTATTAATAGACCAAATTTGGACCAATGAAAAAGTCAGCGGAAATTTACGCCAATAGGATTTAGACCTATTCCCCCAAGTTGGCCAATCAGAGTGGGCGCCGCTATAAAATGCCTGCAATTTTTGGCTTATGAATCAGTTAAGGGTCAAGTGTTGTCAAGGGTTTCATGTTGTCATTTGTTTTATATGATTGCTATAGAATTAAAACATCAAAACAGTATCGTTTTAAAAACAGGTCATGAAACGGTGCCAAAATTTCATCGCAGAGGTACCTAGCCTCCTCATCATGACAGTGGTGGGAAGGTTTTTTTAATTCTTTAGCATGTATTTAAGTAAAGACCTCGAGTTCATCAAATGGTTGTACGTGTAGGTTGCTTTTCTTGAGAAAAAAGTTAATGGGAAGTGACTGGTATTCGTACTTTGAACAATGCGTCTACAAGTCCAGCTTTTGATTGGCGATAGCTTTAACTGGGAGGTAATACGAAAATGTGTGGAATGGAGATTATAAGATTAATGTGACCCCTACATTTTAGCTTTAAAATCTCCTGATTAGCTGGAAAGATAATCAAAAGGTTTGGCCATTCTGACATGTCAAGCCGGCAGAAATGGGCAACCTTACCTTGAGAATAAAGGGCGAAGACAGGTAGATACCCGTTTCCACAGGATTACTTGTCTGACAGCATATTGTAGTTGCATGATCAGGTGGTGGTGGTGGAGGTGGAGGTGGTGGAGCACACACAGCCTCCAAAGGTGCGATTCGTCTTACAGAATGGGTTCTATAGAGCGTGACATGTGATGGTGACGCCCGTGGCTGTGTTCCATCCCGTCCAGAAAAGCTGTCCACTCGGCTTCGACGACTTCCCCGCAGTCCACAGGTTAAATCCGCGGTGGTTGTACCTGCAACGGAGCTGCAACAATGACAGCAACAAGTCGTCAGAGGCACATGTTGCCAGTTTGTCTTCATGGAAGGTGGCATTTTTTTGTTGAGGGCAGTAATGCAGTCCACCCCCCTGAACGGCATTTTTATACTGTCCGCAGTGACGATGCACTTTGGGCTTGCATTGTGACCGACGCAGTTGACGGAAATTAATTTGTCCGTGATTGTCACAAGATTGTGTGAGTGAAGCCAATTTGCGCAGTTTGGCAATCGGGCAGCAATAGGTGCTTATGTGAAGAGAGGCATCAATAAAGGTGCAAATCATAAGTTCCGGAAAAAGAAGTCAAAAGAAAGGTAAGGTCAAATTTCATCACATCGGGGAGAGGGTAGATGATATTGGACTGGAAAGGGGAGCAAAATGCTGATCATTTCTAAGCCTACCGGAAAACCAATAAATCGATTGATTTGACGGCGTGTGGCTAATCCACTAATCTATAATTTTACCCAATTGTGGAGATAAATACACGCTTGATGCAGGGCGATGAACATTTACAGTTGTTCTTCTTATTGGAACACCAATTTTCGCGTGTCTTTTTTGTTACTTTACATCATGGCAAAGGCGAGGAGAGAATAGACTGCTCGCGGTGAAGTTCGTCAAAAGTATTGAAATTATTTTAAGATGTCACCTAAATAATTTAAGTACATTTAGTGCTCCTGCTTACTAGAAACTTTCGAAGAATAAGTCAGAGGAATCATTGGAATGTAAGCTCAAGCATTTTTTTTGTCCTCAGTATTAGGGAGAGGTACTTTAAAAAGGTATTTTTTGGAAGTATATCAAGCTTAAAAGATAATCTAGTGGATCAGGTAAAGACTCAAATAAACGGCTAATAATCTCATCATGAAATATTGGTGGCAGGGCACTTTATCAATCCACAAACTTTGTATGGGGAGGCCTAGAATGATACACCCTCTTAGTCACAATCGTAATGATTCAACTAATAAAATGGCCTTTTGTAAGCCACACAAATAATTTGTAGCAAAATTTGGCTTCGTTATGACACCCATTCTTTCCGAAAAGCATTGAATGGAAAAACTTCAACGTAGATAGGGTTGAGGGCACATCACTGGCTAGGCGATGGAGAGAGAGTTACGAAGTTAAGCGCCGATTACGAATCCTCTAATTCGTTGCTTTTTTGGCTGAATGGAAACATCTTTAGCATTTTTCGATTCATGGGTCAGGAGATCAAAAAGATTTTGTGCTATTTTTGCCATAACTTGCTGTAATGACTTATAGATGCCACTTGGAGGCCCCCGATTTGACCTAATGCATTGATACGTTAGTATCTACTGTTCTCTTCTCTCCTTTCTTCTAATGTCAGGCACCCTTCCTCCTTCACTCCGTTTCGCAAAATATTGTCTAAAGAAACTGATGGATGGAAACCAACATGGTTTAAAGAATGCCACAGAGGCCTTTCATCAAATTGGTCATAAGGAGTTTGATGAATGTGTGGTTGGCGGTGGGAGCGTATCGTACTGCTCAGAAGCAAATGGTTAAAAAACCTCGATTCTAATGGTGAAGCACCCATGCTAAGGAGGGTTTTATCTATTCTACGGAATAGTCGCCAGCGTGTCACTAATGAGAGCAATGTGCCAAGTTTACCACCGCCAAGGAAGGCAGCGCATCACCTTCAAAATATGATAATTTCTGTGCTTGGTGTTCTACAAACAGAACTGCCCACTATGATGCTGATGATAAGGAATAAACAACAATTACGGCTAGGACCTATACGCCTAATACTGTACACCTAGGAAGATTGCAAAGGAGAAAGGACGCTTTTTCAACACCTTCCCTGACTTCTTTACTGGCATCATTAATTCTTTGCTAGATGGCAAACAATACCACCAGATGTATTTGACTTCTTAACTATTTTCGAATAAACTTTGTCTTACAATATGGAGCCCAAATGGGCTAAAGGTGGAATCAGTGCTACCCCTGCTTGCATCGCAAAATTTGCAAAATTTGAATTTTCTTTATCAACCAATCAATGTTCAGCAAACTGATCTCAAGGTTATTCACAGGCAGGGACAAATCGTCACAGTAGTCGATGTTTGTGTTCATTTACTTCTGGAGTTGGATTTTTACGAATTCGAGCTGTTGATTCCTCTACTGGCTGGTGTTGTAGGGTAGAGGATAGCAACAGCAGACTTGGAGAGTGAAAACTAAATCCCGAGCGCTGAATTCAAGACAATAAATCCATTGCAGCGTTTGAAATTTTTCATCGAGGCCTAGACGTTCTAGTTCCCGCTATTTCCAAACTAAACTGCTTCAAATAGGATCAATTCTCTGAATAGTTTATTTGCATAGGTTTTACCAACTCCTTTAACGAAGGCGAGAGAAGTTTTAAGTTTTGCGTTCTTGCCGGGACGTTAGAAATAAAGTGAAGTGGGAATCGATGGAGCCAGCGGCGAGACATGCAATTATTCCCATCAGACGGTCCGGTTAGCCGTTACAATTGACCTTAAGCGATGTCATCCTGGAACAAATTTCTGTCTCTAATGAGAAAACTAGCTTGGGGAGCAAATTCATTCCTCTCCGTACATAGCCTGTGCTTGGTCAAACGTTTCACTTTAAGGTTCAAATTAAGGATTTGGAAATGCTCGGAAATGCGTACCAGAAGCAGAGCGCACCGAAAGTCCGACTGGCCAGCTCAAAGCACGGAAGATGAATAACCAGTGTTAAGGTAACATTTTAGAAAAGTTAGGTAAAGGTGGAACAGGTGCCGAAGAAGAACATTGTTGGTGTGACACCTGTCTACTGTCTGACACAGCAGCAACCTCACCCAGTCTTTGTTCCCCAAATCCAGTCCCTTCGAACGCCTTCATAGTAGCACAGGAAGGAGAAGTAGCAACGATGACTAGCCAAAATTTATTCACGGGAGGAGTACACAACAAAAATAAAACCAGAATATATTTAATAATCAAAGTTATAGTCAAAATACGTACAAAGCATCACTTGTCAAGGCTTATCCCTTTCGATTTCCCAATGCATGGCACGGATGTGTGCTCCCTCATTTCTTCGGAAGGAGATTTTGCCTAGCCAAAGAAGTGACTAGTTGCTAACGGGAACAAAACCAACCAGAATGGAGATCGCGTGCAAACCTGCGTCAAATTCGTGCTGAAGAGCCTTCTTGATTAACCGATGTCGCTAAGGAGGAATAGGCAGAAATGAACTTAGCATACCATTACATCACCAATGTTTTCAAAGGCCTTGGAGACAATGGAAATGCGGAAATGGGATTCATGACCGATGTTGGAGGCGTGATGATGACTCTCATTAATGACATCAAGATAAGTGGGCTAAAGAGTTGGAATAAGCAATAGTAGATTCAAGAACTTTAAAAAGAGCTGTGAGTTTCTCTTTGATTGCAGTCTGAATTGGACCAGCTTTGGAGCAAGCGAAACGGGAAGTGAGAATGCACGGGCGTTGAAAAAGTGGCAAAGATTGCATTCGCATCTGAAAAGCAGAAGACACCGGCAGATAAGCTTTGTCTTTTGGAAAAGAAGTGCTTCAACTATGATGGCAAGCAAAAATGCACCAACAATATGTGTTATGCGTTGTGTACATGTTTGATAACTTGGGAAAAAAAGCAACCACAAACCAGTGATAAAACACTCACACAAACCTGTTGCAAAAATGGGCTAGTCTTTACGCGTGAGCAAATCAGATACACAAAATTGACCGATTATTGTTGTTTGGCCAGCAAGGTGTAGGACATCAACTAAAATGTTTAAAAATTACTCAATAAATAATAGAACATTTTATTCAGCACTTGTTGCTGTACCAACTTTGATTAGGATACTTGCCTTCTGCAAAATAACATCCTGTTTACGGTCATTCTCGCTTATTTTAAGCCTCTTTTAGGGATGTAAAGTGCTTATATTTTACATTTAATTACTAGTTATTATGAAAAATTTTGCTACTAAATATTTGCTTCTTACCCCAGTTACTCTAAAATGATAACGCCAATTGTTTTCCAGGGGTAGAGCTATCGCAAAAACATGCTTCTTCTATACTATACTTTTGACTTATAAGTGAACGCAGAAAGGGGTGTTTTTAGCTGTCGTTAGTCATTTGTGACCTTCGACCTCATTTCGAAATTGATTAAGCTCTAACGCTGATCGCTATGTTGAATCGTTTTAATGTTTTTGGCTCTCGTCATAATATAGGGAGGACAGTTGTCACCTATGACTTTCTTAACAAGTATTTCATCGAATTTTTGCAAAATGGTGTAGCCGGATTATAACTGCAAGTATGGATGGAAAACTTCGCGTCTACGCCAGTAAGGACGACCCCAATCCTATTGAATATGTCGTCGGCGAAGCAGTGAACTGTATCCTATGCAAAGTAATCACATAGTTAGGTGAATTCTTTTTTAGGATGAAACTGTGATTGTGGGCACAGAGGGCTTCCATGTCTATCTGCAAAATATTGATGGTGGTTTGGTTGATGGTATTGCTACTCGATTTACGGCCGGTGTAAACTGTTTAGCCCTCAATAAAGACAAAACTCGTCTTCTAGCTGGCAGCAGGTTAGACCTCTCCTGGTTTTTAGATGCACCTTAGTGATTTTATCGTCAAATTGGTTGATCTGACAGGCACAAATGCATCATCACGGGAGGTTACGTTTAGGGGACACACTGGTCCCATACTAAGCGTCGATTTTGATCCACTAGAAACTTTTGCTGCTACCTCCTCCTGTGATGGAACTGTTCGAATTTGGCGATTGAGTGACGCCTCGGAAGTCAAACGTTTCTCCATTCTTTCCAAATTCATCGATCCAGAATTCACAACCTCAAGGTGCAAGCTAAAATGGGAACCCATAAATGGTAGAGTATGGGCCAAGTTTCTCTTTAAAAACACGTAATTTAAGTTCTTAGCTGTTCCTGTTGAAAGAGCCATCCATATTTACGATCGATATGACAACTGGAATTTAGCCCGAACTCTTGAATATGCCAGGGCAGACAAGATGTTCATTGAATGTGAGTTTTTATCAGATGATGAAGCGCTGGCTGCCATAAGTGCGGATGGATGGCTGGTGATATGGAATTCAAAAAATAAGATGGTGCTCTATTCGTAAGTGCCAATTATTCCCTAAAGAGTTTAATGTTACCTTTTTCAGCATTCGTAACTCTGCCTTTGAAAATGTGTGCAGTATGATTTGGCCGCAGAAAAATATTATCTACTGTACTGACAAATTTGGGGCTGTCGGTTTCATATCAATTGATCTTCCCTCTAAACAGGTGCGTCTTGTCCATTTTGGCTACATGAAATGATAATCTGGTTTTACATGTTCGATTGCAGGTCGACTTATCTATTGACCCTGAACATGCTGTCTAGATAATGTGGGTAGGAATCGCAAGTAGTTGGCATCTTAAGTCTACCACCTCCGGTTGGTCAGAGTTATGGATTCAGTAGGGAGCAAATCGGAATTGCTGGGGCGCTGCTGGTGAACTATTGCATCAATGCTCATTTCTGCAGGCCCTAATATTGGAATTTGTTCCACAATTCAGTATGGTTTTGGTAGATTCCCTTTAGTGGGATTCTGCGCATTCACTGGCCTATGGCTGCCGTCTCCCCTCTCCGGTTTTTAGACGTGGAATCTAACCAACAGAATCAGAATTATTGTTAGCCTTGATTGGGTTATTCCACTATTGCCACGCTTGGTCGCCCTTATACATGGCGAAGGTTCGCCACTACTAACGTCATGTAGAGACTGAGGGGTGAATGATTGTAGCCTAGATCTTTGTGCCACTATTATGGGAATAGAATTGGTTTGAACGCGTATATTAAGTTCTCGAAACGCCTTCAAAAGCAATAACTGTAGGCTGTCGAACACTCAGAAGTTGGCCTCAATACGGGCCTCTCTCCCGATGGGATCAAAGCTCTCTTCAGCGATACCGATTCTATGGAATACACTGATTTGATAAACGTCGCCTCTGATCAAGCTGAGGAAGAAGTTGTATTGGCAGCAGCTGCTGCAGAAGCAGCAACAGAGGTGACGGAAACTCTTAGGAAGGTGGGGAAGCAGTCAAAGCCCAATCTCCTTGCCTCCCATTCAGAGGACGAAGGGGATGACGGCGACACCATTGCTATTTCGGATATCAAGGCCAAATATTTGCGTGAATTGAACGTGGAAGATGAAGACACGACTGAATCATTGGCGCCTCTTACGAAAGAACATGATTCTGAGCAAAACTTGGTGACGAAAACGGCTACTACATCATCAGCATCTTCGGTGGAAATTAAGTCCTTCCAACCTGGATCCATGCCTTCAGGTAGGCCTGAAAGCACCCCCCTATGATTCCTACTTTACTAGGCTTCCGTGAGCGTTTTCTTGTGTGGAACCACATTGGAGTAGTAACTCTCTTTGAAGATGACGATTCGAACGACTCCAAGAGCACATCAATTGAAGTGGAGTTCCACGACACCACTCTGCACCACGGAATCCATTTGGAGGGTCAGGGATTCACCATGGCTGACCTGAACGCCACCGCTCTTATGCTCGCCTCACCTGTAAGTCACCGATTTTTTTTTTTATCTTGTTCAGGGTCTAGCTGACGTCTATCTGATGGACGCTTTTGATAGCGGGAAGGCTGTGGACGACTCTGATTTGAGTACTGTCCTCGTTCGTCCACTGGACAACACGGCTTTTGGAAAAGAATCCACCTCAAATACTGTCTCTGACTGGACAGTTAATCTACCTCCAGGAGAGGCCTGCCGTGCGATTTCTCTGGTTATTGGAAACGAAGAAGGCTTAGCAGTGGTTGCTACATCTTCTAGACTCCTGAGAATCTTCGTCCAGCCTGCAGCTTCGGCTGTGGCAGCAGGGGGATCACTTCAATTGCTGCAGGCCACGTCTCTTGGCCTACCACCGATCAGTCTACCCGGTAAAGATGTGGTTACCATGGTCAGCCATCCCTCTTTACCCATTCTCGCGGTTGTTGTTGGTTGGAGCAATGAAGATCTCTACTGGCGAGTGTTCAATTTCTCCATAACGACTGGAGCCCCACGGGGATGGGCGTTTGGCCGCCTTAGTTCGACCTTCTACCCCCTTCCACTTTCTCCCTCTGCTCATTTGACTTGGTTGGGATTCTCCGAAATTGGAAATCTCTTTACTCACGACTCAGCTGGATGCCTACGTCGTTTGACCCATCAAACCATGGCAGGAGCTCCACATGTCATGGATTTCCACTGGGTACCAGTATGTGAAACTCGACGTTGTGTGAAGCCCCACCATCGATTAAACGATTGTTTCTTTGTTGTTGGGGTGGTCGAAGATATTCACCACCCCGTGGAAACCAAGGGAAAGAGTCTTGAGGAGGCTGAAGACGTCGACGCTGTTGCAGAATCCGACCGGACACAGCGAATCAGGAGGGATGAGCTGGGCTTTGGACAGGTGCAAGCGATCTATTGTAAGGCCTCGCGGTGGCCGAGACCTATTCCAAAACCGATTGTGACCAGTCTACCCTTTACACTGCCATTATGCGGCGTCCATGAGACCGATCAGGGAAAGTTGGAGGAAAACTATCTTCGAACCTTGGTTCTGGATCAGAAACCCTTCTGGGGTGTCTGCACAGACTCGGAGGCTTCGCTTAGTCCCAGTCGAATGAGCAGTCGACGAAAGACACTTCTTCGTCTTTTTGCTGTAAGTTGATCGGTTTTATCAGTCGGTTAGTGGTATTTTGCTGGAACATTGCGAGTTTCCCATCCCCGTTTAATGACCTAATAAGAGGAGCACGTTTGGCTGAAACTACGGAGAACGTTCAGGTCTAACCGGGGCTTTTGTTCATGGTGAGGTCTTTGACTGATTGGTGCATATGCTTCCAAAACAGCCGATCCCACGTCTATTAGACACGATTCATTCACATATTCTTGTTCAATCTATTAATTCTACGACCATCTATTCAGTACGCGATGCCTTAAGCCTCCCTTCAATCCGTATGAAGCTGGAGGATTGTGAGTGTGGCCTTTCAACTGTACCATCAAGGCGGAAAGACATCTGGTTCCAGGATCGGTGATGTGTCGAGAAGATTCCATAATATTCGCCGTTTTGTCCTAAACTATGCTTTCGCGGTGGGGGTGGAGGCGAGGAGGAGGGCCCAAGTCCAGGTCAAAGTAAAGCAGTCATTCTGGATTGATATAGATTCCTGATCGGGAGTTGAGTGCTTGACCAATGCAGAACATGCCTCGACTTGCACTCTTGTTGAGTCCTCCTCACTGGCCAATGTGACACGGAGACACACTCCACATGCACCAGTAAGGTCAAGGTCACCAATCCGACCGCGTGGCAAGTACGCACAAATAATACTCCCAGTGCTAAAGGCGTCCGCATTGAAGTCTTTGTCTCATGGTTACTCCTGTTGGGAGGTGTGCATGCTTCTCTCCATCTTATAGCTGGCGTCGAAGCTGGAGAATGATTGGGCGGCGATAACGGTGGCTGGATTAATGCCAGACGTTGAAACTGTTCGACTGGCGATTCGATACGCTCTGCGTCTCAACCGCCCAGCTTTAGCCAACCGGATCGGAAGAATCGCATTGGCAATGGAAGAAGAAGAAGAAGAAGAAGAAGAACAGAGGGATGAGGGTGGGCATTCTTCGGAGGTGGATGATAAGGAGAATAAGGAAGGTGACAATCAAGAAGAAGAAGAAGAAGCAGAAGAGGAAGAGGTTATTGCCGAAGTTCTTGGGTAGGTTTGGGATTCTCCTTTGTGCTCTAGTGGCTTTTGTAACCTATTGGTGTACTTCCATCTCTCCTCTTAGGGAAAGCGATAGTGAGAAGGCAGAGGTCGAAGAAGAAGAATCCAGTGAGCTTCCATTCTCAGCTTCTGATATGACGTCTACCACAACTCAAGGCAGTCGTTTTAACCCATTCAAGGTAAGTGATTTGTCCAGTTTTCCAAACGAACCTTGAATGCTACCCCTTATATGATTTTTTCCACTGCAGCGAAGGCGTGAGGATGGACCGAAGCAGCAGTTTGGAGGACGAGGAAGTTGTGTTCTGGATGAGTTGGAACCGCCACCAGCCAGGCCTCACCAAGCCGCTAGGTCAAATGTGCAGAAAGAGGGGAGGAGGACGTTTAGTGGGAAGGTAGGATTTGGTTTGATGTGGTTTCCTCGTTAAACATGCATCCATTTAGCTTCCTAGAAATCGTTTCCAGTCATTTATCTCCATCCACCTACCTCTTCTGCAACTCTGTTCGTTTAGCCGGCCCATCGCAGGTTCATGCTTGATTCACTTAGCCATCCTGATCCATCCATACCGCTTGGATCCGACTACTGGTCTCGGGCTCATCCGCCTCCGAGTCGTCCATCCACTCGTCCGTCCATCCATCAACGCCCCAAGCCTTCAAGCCTGAGATATTGGGGTTTCTACGAATCTGACTCACCTATCTGTTCCAAAACTTCCAATGTCCCTAGATTCTTCATTTAATCCATTTGGCGCTGGTTCATTCCGTCCATGATTGATTTGACCTCTCAGGATCAACTGATCGGTTTCAGACTTTCCCCTCAACTTTATTGGTCTTGGATTCACATCTCATCCCCCTGCACTCCTACTTTGTTTAGTCATTTGTTTCAGCTTTATGGCCAGGTAGTTAATTACCTCTAATGTGGTGGGGTTTTATGAGTCCTCTTCTACTCGTCGAGCTGCCCATCTAGTCCAGATTCCTTCGATCTACTGATTAGTCTTAGGACCACCTCTCTAGAGATTATTCATCCGCCTGTCATCCATCTAATTTTCTTGGAGTTCTCTTTCAACCTCTACAACCTTTAATCTCCTAGCCATGCTTAATCCACTTTTCGCTTGTCCATCAATCAATTCTAGATCCATCCAACTGTCACCAGTATATTCGTATTGGCTCCACCCATTAATTCTTGTCGATTCCATTGCTGAATTCAGCTATTCAACTCTTCTTAATGCAACCACCCGCCTTGATTTCATCTGATTCTTGCCCAATCTATCACTTTCACGGTTATCTATTTAGTGCGCGTCGCTCCAAATTTCCTTTGAATCTGTAGGAAGCCCGCTGGAAGGCTGTAGGTCCGGCCTTTCAGCTACCCCATCAAGGCATGAAATTCTCTCTTATGCGGCCTTGGCGCTTTGCTTGATCGCTCTTCTTCCTCAACCATCGCGACGTATTCCGGGACATTTAGTTCTAAGATCAGTGGTTTATGTTCGGGCTTCCATAATATCCAAAGGCTCGTCTTAGACTGCATCAGGGGAGCGAGGGTGAGGAGGAGAAGAGGACTCAAGGCGAAATGATGCTTTACGAGTGCCAAATGCTATTTGGTGGATTAATAAAATACCCATTTTGAAGTAACCTATCGATATTACTATTCCGTGCATTTATTCCTCTCGCCACCCAGTCGTTTGTCGGTGTTAAGCTGTGTGACTGTGACTAATTGAAACAATTTTTCCATCCGGTTATTAACTCAATCGACTCATCTCTGTTGTAGACTGTGAATAGACCTCCTTCCAAGTCGAAATCCATTACATCCGAGACGTCGAGCAAAGAGCGGGCGAAACGACCTCCATCGGACGTGCCTCAAAGCGTGGCGAAGCGCCTCTCGACCTTTGAATTTCAGCAACCGAAAGAGTAACACCTCCGTGAATATTATTTTGCTTGTTGCATATGAAGCTATGTTTGTAAATCGTGTTGATTTTCTTGGGCAAACGGAGGGATGAGTGAGTTTCGAATGGATTAATCAGGACCAGCTAAATATGCGACGAGTGGGTGGATTGATGGTGGGCGGAAGGGCCTTATGGATGATGGCTGGAATTTATGACTAAGAGTAGGCAGTGGACCCGGGTCGATGCAATCTAAGGGGAGTTGATGACCCAAGGGCATGCCGCGTTCTCCAACAATCCGATACAGCTTTAAGGAAGCTAAAAGCATTGAAAGGAATTGACTGAAGCGGTGTGGACTTTGTTTTGTAACCAAGTTGGCTGGATCTGAGGAGCCAAATAGTTTGGCTCTTCCTGTTCGTTAAAAAAGTACGTCCTGTCTCGGGTCATTTCATCCGCGGATGGTTCGTTTCCCTCGGTGCCATTCCTCTACCAGCCTGTCTACTGACTCTAGGTATGTCTGCACATTTCTGACACACCAAGTTGGATCAAATTCATTCACCGTGGATTCCAGAATTCATAGTAAACAACCTTGTATGCGTTCTCCCACCGACACAAAAGATTATCAGCAGAACATTTGAAAGTGCTTTTTCCGTGAGAATGAGATTACGATTGGTCAAGGGGCCAAGAAATTCACCAAGCATCATAAGTCAGGAAGTTAAAAAGGATTTTTTAAAAAATGAACGTTACAAAATTTCGACCTGGGAATGTTAGTGGCAAAAAATAGTCGATATGCAATTGCACATTTATTTCTTTCTCAGTTCATCACTTGGGCGATGAAGAAGAGTGCATCCGATTGCTATGAGTAAAGCGCCGAGACACCAAGTGAGGGAGATCCTTTCACCAAACAACCAACACCCGTAAAAAGCCTTGAGTGGATGGGGAAAATAAAAATAAACTCTACTTACAGTAGCAAACAAATTTGACATATTATTTAAGATCACAACGATAATAACTTTTGAACTTTTCTTGATTGCTGTAACGAATATTAACCACATAATCGCATTTCCAAGTAAGTAGATTCCAAACTGAAGTAAAAACTGGACATGTTCGGAAAAATGCGACTTAAAACCAAAAAATCCGAATTCCGGTTGCTGAGCGAATTTGGACCAGGCGGATGATGAAGAGGCCAGCAAGCCCGATAGGACTGCTAGGATTGCAGCCAGCATGTGAAGAGATGGGCTACTTTTCCATCTAGGCTCCCCAAATATATTAAGTCTAGCAGAAGTAAAGGAAGCAATCAATCAGATTAGCTCAAAGCGATTTACAAAAACTTTTATAAAAATTAATCACAACCAAAGAAAACTTATCTGTCCTAATTAAACCGTAGCGCCTCGAGATTTCCCTGAGGACGTAGGAAGAAAATACCCGGACAGGATATACTGTAGCGTCCCGGGACTCCCTGAAGACGAAAGAAGACACAATACCCGGGCAGAATATACATATTTTGCATGGAGAAGGTGTCTAGGCTATTGGCATGGACCAAAAGGCCAGCCCACCCAGCGAGGTACAAGGGGGCTAATTCGAAGTACAAAAGTGGCGCCTCACCAGAACCGAGGGATAAGCCACTATCGTATTACTATGCATACCCGACTTACAGAAGGCATTAGCACTACTGGCATGGCTCAGAGTACAATGGTCGAGACAAAGTGGCCCTTCAACTTTACCGACCGTTAAACTAACAACCAACGTATTGTTAATTCTCCCATGTTACCGTCAGTTATGCGTTTATAGACCTGCGTTGATAAATGCTACGCAGACGCAATTGTGATGTCTCACTTCAGAATCCTCTTTGCCTTGTTCCTAAAAGTCAGATAATATCAGAGTTCAATTCTCTTGATTAAATGACATCAAAACTTTACTATGTAATACTTACGTTGTTTTAATGTACCTTTCAGGGAGGAGGCAAGAAGAAAATTGGAATCTCGTGGTCAGATTGTCCTACCCCATACCTAGTGACTACAGCTCCCCTCCTTCTTGAACATTGTATTTTCCCTCCCCATCTTGTCACCTTTACTAAAGATGTCCAAAGCTAATCAACCGGGCTTGTCTAAGAACGTTAGGAATAGGGAAGCGGAGACCGACGAGTCCCGCTTCACAACAATAATCTATTTTTATATGAGCTCAAACAGCTGCCAACTTTCATTAAAAATATTGCCATTATAAGCAAAGAGTTGCAGTTTGGATAAAAGCTTGATTCTGTTTGGCGATTCTATTGAACCTAAATGATTACCATTCATTTTACAAAATTAAGTATGTTTGGTTTTAAATGACTATAAACCAGGGCTAATTGGGACGTAATATGAACAGACGCCTCTAATCCCTTTTCTTCTAACTCGCTAAAGTTAAGATTCTAACTTAAAATGACTTTTTATGCGATATTAGTGTTGCGCCTTTAAGTTTCTCTGAAGTAGAAAGAAGGCATGGCATTTCGGGGACTACTGGTACCACCCAAAGGTTATGTCTTCCAGCGGAGGTACAATGGAGGAGGCCTAAGTAATCCATTACCAAGACCCAGTGACAGACAAGCATTTAATTTGCCACAGTTAAACATAAAGAAGTCGGGATTTTAAAATTGGTTTCTTGTCTTCGCATAGAATTAGCAAGAGGTGATGGGGGACTTCCAAAAATTTTTAAGCAGAAGATTTAAGTGCAAAGGTACCGCTGGTGTGAACACGTAAATCACTTCAATATCACACCCAGGTGTGTTGGTAAAATTAGCCCTTTCTTGGGCGTCATGCGATTCAAAAGAACAAATATTTATTTTCAAACTTGTCTTTTTCTCAATTTTTGCTTAATATTAGGTAACAAAAGCAGGCTTGTATGCCACAAGTAATTAACTAGCCTAACGATAGTGTGACTGCGGCCCATGGACGTTAGGGGCGAGGATAGACCTTTTATAATCTTCAAGTCGTCAGCTGTTCCAGTAATCACGAAAACCCACTTTTACCTCTCAGTTAAAAAGTCGTAAGCAGCACTAAGTATTTTATCCACTTCTTTACTCTCACCTCGCATAGACTGATTAAGAATTTCACTGGAAAAAGTGGTGAAGTATGTGAATTTGGTTCTAAAACTCCAGCATTATCACGAATGTTATACCATGCTCATATCTTTGCTGTCTAAAACTTGTTGCTTACATGCATACGGAGACCCTCGATTCTGTTGGCATCTGTCAAGTGGGTAGCAGAATCCAAAGTGCTTTAAGAAGCTGTCAAACTGGGTTACAATTATTTCATTGGTAATTTGCTTTTTGTCGACTACTAAAAAAGGGAACAGTACTTCCAGATGGCAATAGCAATACCACGCGGGGGGGGGGGACAGAAAATAAAGTGAAGGAAAAGAAAATAACAAAAATACACAGAAATCTGATTGGTTCCAGCGATGACGCAATAAAACCAAGCCCATCATTGGCCAAGCAGCTGGCACCGTGATCCTATTAGTTCATTGTCCTTACCTTGATGGAGGTAAAGCTAGGAGAATATTAAATCTACACCTTTGCAAATTGGGGATTAAATTTGCCTTTAGAAGTGTAGGAAGCCTTTAACTATTCCTGCTTGCCATCATAGTTTGTCGGGATTATTCTCAGTACCATTTTACTTGGTAAAACTATAGTATCATTGAAATTGTGCACTTTTCACATTTTTATAAAATTATAGATTAAACATGTTCTGAGTAGGGCCATAGGAAACATGAAACGAACAAATAAATTTTGCGGCAATTAGTCGAACTTGGCGTGATTTTACTGGTTCTTTTAAGGAAAGCAGGATGACTCACTAGAAGTTGAGTAGCCAATGGGGCTTGGATTATATTTCCACCACAGCATAAGGGTGCACATACGATTTAATAGATCACAGATATCATTATGGGAAAGAAAGGTATGTAATTTCACACATAAATATCGGATACTGCATACTTCACATGTAGCAAACCTGCCTTAGTAAGACTACCAAAGAAGGCCGGGGGGTGGGGGAGACAATAGAAATTTAAGACACGAAGATGAATAATTCAGAATAAGTGAAGCTAAAAAAGGAAAACGATGCATGGATGACTAGATGAGGGGAAGGATGGATGGATGGATACAGGATGGATGAATGGAGGGATGGATGGAGACAGGATGGATGGATACAGGATGGTGGCTAGATGATTCATAAATGATAGAATGAATATTATTGCCCATTCTGAATGATCTAGGCTGAATGGTTGCCATGGCAACCCCGCTGATCCTCTCCTTTTCCGATTCCTTTTACGCATCTTTTTATCGTCTTTGCAGCCATCACCTTATTTTCTTCATTTTTTTTTCATTTTTTTACTTCTTGGAGTGGCTTTATAATGTCGCTATCCATACACACTCCTTTTAAACCCCAGTCCTCCTATTAATCTATCATACTACTTATTTCCACCATAGTATTCCATTGTTTCGTATTTTGCGATATAAAGGTAGAACTAAAATACAAAATTGACCTCGACTCACAGTTAGGTTCATTCAGTGATGTAGTATCTACTTCAATGCCTGTTTCGCAACACGGTCGCCTCCAAAGCCGCTGTGCGTGTTGTCTTCGTCAAACCACTTCATTCAGGGAGAGTCTACAGCCTCTCACTTTCACCTTTTGCGTCTTCAAAGGAGACTCAGGACGCCACATTTGTGGCATTGATGAGACGACTAATTCTGGGCAAGGAACTACCCGGGTTTCGTCGACTCTTTACATCATCTAGTGGGTTGCGATTGACGAATCCCTTTTATGTATCCCCAAACAGTGACACGTTTCATAGTCCGGGAAATCGCAGACCCTCTTTTGGTTGAAGAACATTGCCTAGCCTTAAGCACTATGCTCCAGGAGTTCAAGGTGACAGCAGAGAGCATCGGGCCCTACATAGGGAAGACGTTTAAAGAATTGCAACTGACTTAAATGCACGACCTCCTGAGCATCCTTGTCCTGACTGAACTGTCCTCCCGTTATGTCCAAAGGCATCCATCCAGACGCCCCGTAGGATGACACTAATTTTCTTCAATGCCGTCATACCTTGTCACAAAGTCAATTAGAGTTAGGAGTGCTACAGCTAAAAAATCAAAACTTGCCATGACCTTAGAATGACCTAGTATATCAGCCAATCAAATCACAGATACATAAATTGGAAAAAAGAAGGGGAAAAAAAGACATTACGCCCACACTCCCCCCTCCGACAGAACTGTGACCCTGAAAACGTAAAATAATATTTCAGTAATTGGACGGGTGCATGTGTGTAGCATTTGCCCCGGAAACGTCTGTGGAATAGGCACTCATGATTTGGCCGTTTCGGGGGCTTCGTTTTAAAGAAAAGTCATAACAATAAAATGAAGGGAAATTGGTACAAAATAGACTTAAACAATTTCACATGTCTGTGCACCACGTTGTGACGATTGAGAGACCTGACCTTCTTTCCCTTCTAGAGCGCATTCAGCAGCCAATTGGAAGACGGTATAGACATTGGATAGGGTCTTGGCAGAGCACTCGATGTGAATTCTCGCTTCAATCCGTTTTTGAACCTGGGCAGCCTCTTTCGGATCCACCAGTCGCAATCGACTTCGTTCGAGGCCTCGTAAATCCGATTTACAGCCGACAAGGAGGACTGGCACTTGAGGACAGAATCGACGAACTTCTGGACTCCAGGTATGCACTACATTGGACAGACTTGTCAATGAATCCACCGCGTAGCAGAGAAGGATCACTCGTGCTCCAGGATAGGCTAGTTGACGGATTTGATCAAATTCCTCCTGTCCACCGGTATCCCAAAGTCCTAGAGTGACATTTCTACCTCCGCCTACTTCAACATCCATAGCAGTGGTTTCAAAGACGGTGGGAATGTAGGTTTCGTGAAAAACACCGTGGACAAAGGCCTGAAGGAGGGCGGATTTACCGACCATACCATCGCCGACAATAATAACCTTTCGCGACATCCACCAGAATGAAATGTGCGTGTGTGTGTGTGTGTGTGTGTAAGTACTCCTTTCCTTCCACCTTCCACCCCTATAACAATAATGTGGCTTTCTGTATGTGGGAGTGTGGGTATTTCCGACACTGATGCGGCTGTGCACCAATCAAAGACGTGGGTGCAATTCCCCACTCGTAGTGGTCAGATGCATGGCTGTGCGTGATCACGCAGAAAGGGGGATGTCATCTTTTTTTGGTTTTGTCTTGTGACTCAACGGGACTAGAGGGAGGTGGAGAGTCTGGAAGAGATCATCGTGCCGAGGAACGCGATCTATCTTCGATTGACACTGAGGGGTGACACAACCTCTGAGGATCAAGGGGTGCTACCCTTAGTCCTCAATTGTGTAGGAAGATAATGGGTAAATGTAGGTGTTACAGCAAAAATTTGCCACAATTCAATTTCAAAATAGACTCACGAGTTATGCTACTTAAATTGAGGGCTGGAAATGAGGAACAAGTTATCCTCTTTTGCAGTAGGTTTGCAGCTACTGCATCAGAGGTTAAAAAGTCAGTACCGTGAACGCACTAGGTCGCCCTAAAACAGGGGGGGGGGGGTGGCGAACCGCACCTAACGTCATCGTTGGGTGAAAATAAAAACTCTAATTTCATTGGCCCAATGGTTACATCAAGTTGACATAAGTAGAGCTACCATTGGTCCGTCGGTGCCAGGTAGAATAGCTGAATGACGTCCCACCGTTGATAGGGAACCCTCATAGGCGGCATAGGGATAATCAGCATTTGAGTAGCATTTACGCATTTTCTGAAAATTCGAGGTAAAATTTATTGCTGAAGGGCATTTAGAGCTCCTGTCGAACAGACTCAGTTTAGACCATCAAGATGGGTGGTTTAAATTAAAAAAGAATCTACTGAAGGTGGAAAATGTACTTGTGGCTGTACCTACTCATCGTCATGCAAAATGGAGGCCATTGTTGGTGAAAAATAGGATCGCAATCTTATTGATTTGTCTTAAAGTGTTGGAATCATAACCACAAATCGTGTGTTTACACATCTAGCAGAATCTAAGTAGTATATGCTTAATACTCATAAAATTGTGAGGAAAATTTAGGGGAGTATTCTTTTAACTTTTCTAGATGGCCATTAAAAGTCGAGAATTGAAGCCCCAATTTTATTGGTTAATTTAACCATATGAGAATTATACATCGAGCTTGAATCGAAGCTATTATTGGCTCATTTCAAGTAGCCTGACGATGCAATTGAAGCAACAATTGGTTAGAAAATTATTTGCGTTATTTATTGGTTGCCAATGCGGCTTCAAGGTAAAATTGAAGCTACCATTGGACGAAATGAAGTGCGGGATTTTATTGGTCCACCGGTTCAAAATCGATGCGTCTGATTTATTTAGGGCAATAAATTCACTTTATTGGATGGCATTTCAAGAGCTCAAACGCCTCGAAAAAGATTATCCTCGGAAATGTGAAATTCTCCTCCATTTGTAGGCCTTTCTCATCTGCGGATATGTCAAGCCTACTGTAAGAGGCTAATTGTTTACGAATGGCTTAATTTTGAGTTTAGAACTATTTAGCTGTACAGCAGTCTTCTTTTTGTCAGAAAGACAATTCACTTGCCGTTACATGGTTGGTTTCGACTGGATCAAGATCTTGTAAGTTCCCAATTGTCTTGTTAAAACAAAAAGAAAGAGTGAAAATTTATTGCAATTAATCGCTTTTTTACGCATGAGGTTTGGCTCTGTCGAGCGTCTGATAAGCGGAATCAGTAAATGGGTGTGATTAAGCACGGCAATGTGGTCCCAGTGGCAGCTAGCTAATTGGCTAGTGGGGCCTACCGAGGACTCGGGATGGACAGCCTCGTTCAGCCTGTGGTCTATCCCTCCCTGTAGTCGAGTTACAGCCCCTTTAAAGTCTCAGCCGGCGTAAATATCTTGTAGAGGGGAATTATTTTAGTAACTATAATGAAAGCGTTTTGCAAAAGTTACAGGCGGTCCCAGCCGAATTGGTGCATGTTTATCAGGTCGGTAATCTCGCTACAATATTCCTTGTACTTTTAAACCTACAGATTATGAACTAAACTGATAGACGTAATTCGGAAAGCCACCTGGAGAGGTTTCGTGGCTCCTGTGATGGGTCATTCTGGGCGAAGGTTCAGCACGGAGGTTAGGGAAGGACGATTCTGACGTGGCCATTAGTGATGGAAGAGGTGTTATGGGTTATGGTGGAGTGGCTTCAAGGATTGCCACTTTGTCCTTCACTTCTCTCACGTACCCAATGGCGACTGACCGACAGAATAAATGTGGTCGCCTTTAAACGATCCACTCCCTACAAACTCGCACTTCAAAAAAATGCCAATGGGAATATTTACAATGAAGTTCTTATTGAACGTCAACCAATGATACGACACAACTTGAAGGTAGACAAAAGAAGATTTAGTTTTAGACTTTTCAGCCTCTGCCATCCCTCCAAACACCTTACTACCTTTGCTTGGCCAAGCAGGACAGACGGTTGGAGAATAAAAGAGAGATTCAAACGCTGTCATACAGAGCAACAAGGAACTCAAACAGGTGAAACACAGCAGAAGTCTCTAGCTTCCATCTTTATCTAAAATTGGGTCTTTTTCACAGTCATAGAGCCTAATAAAATGTGGCAGTCCTTTCAGACAAAGCATCTACAGGAGGGTGTATTAAATGACCTGAATGAAAGGGTACTTACGTGTTCGTAGGGGATAGCATCCACATTACCCAGAAGAAAGCACTCCCATCCATCAAGCATGTAATGCAGCATGGCTAGACGAATGTACTCCATGATACCCTCACATATATATCCTACTTCCATGGATCTATTCAAAAAATAAATCCCCGACGAGGGTGAGAGAAGGACATAGGAGTGATTGGTGCATCGACTGAGAATGAAGAAGTCGTTGGATTTGTGAAGGTGCTTGAAGTCGTTGGTGAAACAAGTTAGAGGATTGTCCAAGGCAGCGGGTTCACAGCAGGGTTGGAACTTGACCAAGGTGTTCAACGCACAGATGCTCACTCCACCAAACACCTTTAAAACTGCGGATTAAAAAAGTATGAATGGAAAATTAGTTACAAAGTAGAGTTTGTCGAAGGTATTCACTAACTGAGATCTGGTAGGGAGTAAGGGAAGGTTTGCTGTAGATGTTGTGCCCTGGGAGGGGGTTGAGTGGAGTAACGAGGACTAGAAAGATAGGCTTAAGAAGAATGGTTCAAAGATGCGAAAACAATGAATAAATAATCAAGAGTGAAAAGGTAAAGGGATGGTCACCGATTGCTCGAGCAGAACAGGGAGGGAGGGATAGACGGATCCGAGATGGAGAGATAGAATGGGTAGATGGACTAGCACATATGGTGACTGAATGCAAAAAACCCGAACAAAGGAAATAGAAGAAATGAATGAAGCAGAAAAAAAAATAAAATGGTCTTAGATCCTTGGGTTTATCTGTACTTCAATCCTGCATCCATTTATGCCGTATCCATCCTGTATCCACTCCTAGGTCCATCCACCCATCCATCCATCTATTCGAGAGTTGCACATCCTTCAATCCAGTATCCGTCCATCCATCTACCTATCCATGCATCCAGCCATACCTCCACCTTCTATTCATCTAATTCGGTATTCATCCACTCATCCATGCAACTTGCATCCATTCCATGTCTTTCCAGGATAAATTTCGTAGTCATTCACTAAAGCATCCCTCAAACAGGCATCCATCTGAATATCAGTCCATCCAACCATCAATCCCATATCCATCTATTCAGGTATCCATCCTGTGTTAGGTCATTGCGTATCCATCCATTCACCCAATCCGTCCAGCCACCAATACATACATGTATCAATCTTTTATCCATTTGTTCTGCTACCCATCCATCCCGTTACGATTTTTGTGTGAATCCACCCGTGTCCATTCATACTTCCATCTGGTACTCAATCATCATTCCATCTATCCATCCATCTTGAACCCATCTGTTGTCCATTCCGTACCTATTTCTCACCCAACCAGACAGTCATCCACCCACTTTTCATACATTTATTCTTCTGTCTTTTCATTCATTTTTAACCCTCCGCTTGCCCCATACCGGACTTAGACATGTTCTTTGGGCGGTTTAAAGACCGCCCCCCTAATTGACCTTACTTAGTTTAAATGTTTCACCTTTAGTGACCCTAAGTAAAACTTAATCAAATTAACCTTTTTAATGAAAGTGTACATGTCAAACGTTGTAAAAATAGGGATAAATTAGTCTCAAATAAAAGTTTTCTCAAAGCCATTTCCACGCAACTAACCGCCATATTTCCCACTCCATTTAACATGCAGTCCATTTGAGTAGAGGTAAAAATTTTTCAAGTCTTTAGGCGCTTTGACTTGATTCTTCTCCTCCCACTCCTTGATCTCGTCCTCAGAGGCCTCAGAATTTGTTTCTACGTCTATCTTTGTTATAGCAAAGGTGGAGGCTATTTCATGAAAGGTCCAATCAATATAAACCCAAATGCTCCTGAAAATCGTCAAGAAATTGCATTTTCAATTGTACACTTTTGAATTTTTGGAAAAGTCGATAAGGGCACTTATTGATTAGGTTGATGGGTAACCATGTTTGCTGCTAAATTATTTTTATTTAAAAAAGGGCAGATATAGTGCCATGGGGAAAATTGAAAGTGCACTGCTTCGACAACAGTAGGAGATATTTAATGATGCAAGCAGAGATCTTTCTCCATGCGCCTTTATTCTAAGCAAAAATATCAGATTTTGCCTCTTTTTCCCTTAATATATGACCTGAGACTCTTTCAATAGTCAGATGTGGTAGAAAATGGATTTTTCTAGAAAATTAAGCACTAATTTTGAGTGTATTTAAAAGGCACATTTCTAACTTTATTTTTGAATAAGCCTCTCACAAAATCCTACCTCCGTAAAGTACCACCTGACCAGGTGGATGAGTCACGCTTGCAGGAAATCGATATCCACCATCGATATTTGATGGCTCAGACGTGAGGTTATGTAAAAAACAATGGGGTCTCCTCATCGCTCATCGCCGGTCGCTAAAGCAAATAAGGTGGAACGCAAAACAAAGTAAGAAATTTCCCTTTTTTGCTTTAGAATCCTCCTTTTTTGGGTAGACAAACAAATATGTTCTCTGTGAAAGGAGGAATTTAAAGTCCTTCAAAAACTCACGAAACTTTACAGTTTATTGGGTTTTATTTGCAAATCCACGGCGAATTGTTAAGTTTGGAGGCAGGGAGTTAGTATTTGATAATATAAACGAGAATTTCGTGACACATCTATCGTGCGCCCCTTATATACAGATAGGCTGACACATTGCCATGCCATGCTGAGTCAAACGTGGTACATGTTTGTGCGAAATTGTATTCCGATATGTTTTCCCTACACTGTGTGGAGGTGATCCAAACAAACATAAAAGTGGAATGTGTTAGCAAATAAAATAAAGCTAGGTAGTCGTCTTGTAAGAGTCCATTGGCCAGACGATTCCTCTCAATGAAAGTAAAAGGGTTATTTGGATGGTAAAATTTTGGCTAATCTTTAAATAGACTGACTGTAGGATGTACTTATGTTGGAATCAAAATAAAATTCAAAGGTAAAGCGGTAAGCACCTTAATGAAACACATAATTCATGAGTCTGAGCCTTCTTCTTCGCGAGTAACCCGTATGCTTCCATACCTCCTTGGCTATTCGTGACTTCGGGAAAGGGAGGATATGCTGCATTTTTCAAATTTTAAAGTCAAACCGACTTTCTGTTCAATTCCGGATATGAGTTCCTGCATTCCATGATCCACTTCCCATCTGCTGATGTCTGCATAGACGTTCTTTTGCACTCCTAAACCGCCTGTCTCACGAGGTGCCAAATGCCAGACCCTTTGGGTTCAAATTCCCTATTAACAAGCAAAAAAAGAAGAAGACTGATATTTTTTCCAATGACCTACGACTCAACCTCTCTGCCGTAGAAGCTTAGCTGTGAGTTCTGAGGTGCCTGCCACTCCCCACAATTGCTACTTGGACGTCCACTTGCATATCAAGAGGCAGCCTCAACGCAAAGGCGCTTTTTGTCGTTGTTAGCACTCGAGGCATCCCATTGGTGATGACGGACAGTCGAATGCGGAAAAGGCTAGCCCGGTTATCCTTACGAATGTCTTGCTTCTATTCAACTGCAAACGCCTCTAGCATGATGTGGAAAAGCCCTTCAAATAGATTTCGTCTTTGTTGACAGCTTTGGCTTTTGTCCCCCTATTTCGAAGTTGTTGGGATGAAGGAGCTACCAACCATATTGGTGGTACGGAACCCCACTACAAGTCCCCCTGTCGCTCTATATGTTGAAAAGGCAGAGAAAACTGCTGATATTTTAGAAATAACTCAAGGGACAGGTACCTCGTTACAAGTAATCCCTTTGTGATCCACTTCTTTCCCTTCTTTGTTTACATCGATGGACAGGGAAAAGTGGGAATAAAGGTATCGCAGAGGTGATGGGACGATGATTCAACTCCAATTCGTGCGACAGTAAAGTCAACGCTAGGTGGAGTTGCGGCATCTGTACTGATGTAGGCGGAAGGATGACTTAGACATTTTTTTTGGTGGGATCCTTCCATGTATTTAGGCGGTGAGGACGAATTCCTTTCAGGGGTACAGCATTGCTTCTGGCATATTCCAGAATTCCATCAATGTGGAACGGAACCAACTATTCCATGAATCTTTTCTCCATGACCTCAAAATGTGCTTTTAAAATTAATTTGGATGCTGTAAGATTATTTTCACGGCTTGGCAACCTTTTAGAGCTTGAGGTAGCCTTCAACAATGCCTAGTAAAAAGCTTTTTTTCTAGTTTCTGTGGAAGAAAGGCATCCGCTCTCTATTCCAGAATCAGTTATGTTGCGTTTATTTTAAGCCCGCATTTTTGCAAAGATAGCCTGGCGCCAACTCATGCTTTACAAGTTCTGCTAACAAATCGTTGCAAGGAGCTAATTGTCATGGCCATCCGCTGGCTATCCCATCCACCCCAAAACCAACTTTTTTGCCCTCGTGACATCAAACAAGAAGGCGCTATGCGGCTTTTAGGGCAAGATTCGACGAATTTCTCGTCACCATACACATCCAATCCATCCTTACCTTTCAACCTGATGGATGGCCACTCGATGAGTCAATTCGTACGAAGTTAAAATCAGTGGATGAAAGTACATTTTAGATATCAATGGATCCATCTCTCTGCCCCATCGTTGACATTTGGGTTAATAGTCCATCTCCTCCTCTGTAGCGTTGTTTCAGTCGGTCGTAAAAGCCATGCGATATTGGTGAACTCCGGTGCAGTAACCCGCATGCCTTAAAAGCCTCATGCCAAGGAATGGAACACCTTTAGCACCTCCTGATGGTAGTTTAGGTGCTCCTATTAGGCAAATAGGTCCGCTTCATTCATTTGTCCCCATCACATCATCCCTAGAAGACTACACTGATCTAGTGCGTGTATCCAACTCACTGTAGGCTACAACTATTCACCATAAAATTCCTTACTGAGGGCTAAACAACTGTTTTCTGTTTATTTACAAAAGGGAAAAAGAAGTTTTTTTAGGTCTGCTAGACGTATAGATTCGCAGTTTGGGGATCAAAATCAATCCCTAATCAGAAGGCGTCATTTTATTGGAGGCAATGCAATGAACTTCCTATTTCTGACTTGTGAATACGTTAACACACCCCCTCCATCCCTTCTCCCTCCCCCCGGACACTTAAGCAATAAAAGACAAAAAAGGGAGAATTTTATTTCTAAGTTTAAATTTGTAAATGCCATTCGCCTCAGCCTTTTCTTAGCGTGCATTTCCGTAATTAATAAGTTGCACACCCTCATTTAGACGAAGCCCCACTCTCCCATCTCCCTACACCCACACGTACATTCGGAAGGAAAAATCGATTCTTTCGGATGATGTCGCACGTACGTGCGATCTGCACCAATATAATTACACCTACCAAGTGCTTCGACCAATGGCATGACGCGTGTAAGGGCAATCCTCCTCTCATTGGCTACGCGATTGCAAAGGTGGTTGTTTCGCTGTAGGCATTGACCTTACCGCGGTTCGCCTTCCCTCGTCTTGCTTTCGCCTTTGCTTGGACAAGAAAATTTTCTAGTGCTTGGATACACCTAAGGATTATGTCAACTGAGCCTGTGGTCTATCAGCTTCGACGACCCTCATCGGATAAGTCATGGGGGTTTGTGCTCCAAGGCGGTGCTGATCAAGGACTCCCTGTCTTTGTGCACAAGGTTAGACAAAATTTTAGTTAACAGGAAACCGCCATTAATTCTGTAAAACTTGCTAGTAATTTCCGAACTTTTGAAACACTTTTCATGCCTAAAATTGGGGGAAAAAGCATTGGGAGCAATTTTCCCATCCACACTTGATAACGAAAGTTTATTGATTTTCACTGACATGGAATAATCGATTAAGTTGCCTGAACATTACTCGCCTCAAAAGTCGATAAGTAATTACCAGCTTGCTGTTTCCTGACTTTTGTGTTTTATAAGGTAAACACATTGTGCTTTTAATAACAATAAAACATATATATATACTTCAATTAAACAGGTTTTACGCAGAGGCCACGGAAATGATTCTCGTCCCTCTTGAATTTCCCACTTTTGTTTAAGACGCACGCAATATTGGGAAATTTCAAAAAAACTCCGTTGCGCTTCTTCTTTTTTTTACTACGTCCTGTTTTATAAGTACCTTGTTAACTTATTTATTCTTTTATATTTCACTAGACGTCTTGCATGTGTTTTTGCCGCTCTAATTAGGAGTGGTCAGTACGGCAATTAAAGGGGATGGGGGAGGGGAGGGGGGGAATGTAAAGTCCTACGAGGGTTTTTACGGCACTTAATAGGCGCGTTTAAGAGGTGATTTCGCCGTTTGGATTTACAACACGAAGGAGAAATTTGTCCTTAAAAACGATGTATTTAACAATGAGCTGAAAGTGAGTAGAGATTGTTCAACAGACCAATCTGCCAAGTAGCACATTAGCCCATTTCATTCAAAAATTGTGCATACTTTTTTCTCTGAAGCAATTTGCATGTTACTTTTTAGCTTTAGCTTAGTGACATCCAATGCAAATAGGCTTTGGATGTTGCGTCGTATCAAGTTGCACAATATATATCCGACCTCGGCCACTGATTAGTAAAGAGAATTTCTGGTTGTTGAATGCAATCTTTAAAACCTTGCCGGTGGGGGGCGGCAAAATAAGCACAGTAACGAGGTCAATCAAAAAATCGTGTTATTTGTGTAATAGATAACGCGTAATGGCATCGCTCACCGAGCTGGACTCGAGCCTGGGGATGTGATCGTCAAAATCTGCAAAACGCCGCTTTCTGGAATGTCACATAGCCAGGTGAAGGCTGAACTGCTTCGCGCTGGAAGCGATCTAGATTTCACCGTCTTGAAGTAGGTTACTTTATCGTCAAGAGAAGGTTTTCTAAGTCTTGCTGAATTTACGTTTGCATGTGAACAATTGTGTATGGGTTAGATGACCGATCTAACTACGCATTTATGAATACAAACTCCTACACGAATTTCATTCATAAAATCACTTATTCAAACAAACAATCCCGTATCCATCCATCCTGTATCAATGCTGTATCCATCCACATATCCTGTATTTATATATCCATCGATCCATCCATCATCTATCCATGAATTCATCCATCCATCCATCGATCCATCCGGTATCCGTCCTGTATACACCCATCCAACCCGTATCCATTTATTGATCCATCCTGTTTCCATCCATCCACCTGCATCCATCCATCGATCCATCCTGTATCCATCCATCCATCCTGTATGCACCCATCCTGCATTCATCCATCCAACCATTCTGTATCCATCCGTCCAACCGGTGTCCATCGATCAATCCTGTTTCCATACATCCATCCATTTATCCATCCTGTGCCTATCCATCCTGTTTCAATCCATCCATTAATCCATCCTGTTTCCATCAATCCACCTGTATACATCCATCGATCCATCTGGCTTCCATCCATCCATCCTGTATGCATCCATGGTGTATTCATCTACCCATCCATACTGCATCCATCCCCCCATCCTGCATTCATCCATCCAACCATTCTGAATCCATTCATCCAACCGGTATCCATCGATCCATCCTGTTTCGATCCATCCATCCTGTATCCATCCGCCCATCCATCCACTATCCATCCATTCATCCCTTATCCATCAATCCATCCTGTATTCATCCATCCCAATACATCCATCCATACCTTATCCATTCATCCATCCTGTTTTATCCATACATCGATCCATCCTGCTTCCATCAATCCACCTGTATCCATCCATCGATGCATCCTGTATGCATCCATTCATCCATCCACTATCTACCCATCCATCCTGTATCCATCCACCCATCCTGCATTCATCCATCCGTCCATTTATCCATCCTGTAACCATGCCTCCTGTTTCCATCCATCCATCCTGTATTCATCCACCAATCCACCCTTATCCATCCATACATCCTGTTTCCATCCATCTATCCATTCATCCGTCTTGTACTAATCCATCCTGTATCCATCCATCCAAACTGTATCCATTCATTCATCTTTTCTCTATCCATCCTGTTTCCTTCTATCCATCAATCCATCCTGTTTCCATCCATCCACATGTATCCATCCTTCGATTCATCCTGTTTGCATTTATCCATCCTCTATCCATCCATCCATCCATCCTGTTTCCATTCATCCATTCATCGATCCATTCACTCTTCCATCCATTCATTCATCCATCTTATACCAATCCATGCTGCTTTCATCCATCCATCCATCCTGTGTGCATCCATGCATCCTGTATCCATCCTGTACCCATGCTTCCTGTTTCCATCCATCCATCCTCTATCCACCTATCCATCCTGTATTCATCCACCCATTCCTCCTGTATCCATTCATCCATCCTCTATCCATGCATTCATCCATCCATCTTGTTTCGTCTATGCGTTTAACTTTTCCTTTTATTTTTTTATTTACTCATGCGGCATAGTTTTTGCAAATTTTGCTTGGTGGCTTTTGATTTTTCTTTAAATTTTAATCTAGAATTTATTAGATCTCTGCTTTCTCTTTAGCCAATGTGGGTAATTTGTGTGTGGTTTTTCTCCTAAGGGAATTTGAGAGAAATTCACCTTTTATATGTGTTTATTTGCTTATTTTCCGTTATTGTTTCCTGTGTCATTGTACTTTTATAATGTTTATAATGGAAGATAACAGGATCATCTAGCTTTTATTTTATTAGTTTTTGGGTCTTCACCTGTCCATTGACTTATTCAGATACTACTCCTTTTTTCGTAGCACCTATTTGTGCAATCATTTCCCTTCCTTTTAACCACTTTTTACTCCACCTATCCTTTTGCTGTTGGCTTAATTCCTACGACTCTGTCCCATTCATACAGCCGGCATCCTTTCAACCATGCTTTTGTCCAACCACCTTTGACACACTCATCACTTTATCCATGCTGCGATTAGTTTTTACAATCTTATTTACTCCTACTTTAAGTAATTCGCCTATTCGTTCACTTAGTATTTTATTATGTGATCTAGGAATTACTTACCACTCATTGTGGATATCTCTTTGCCTCTCTGCCATCCTATTGATAGGTGTCAAGTTTTTTCTGTTTGAGTGCCTTCAAATTTACCCACTTTCCCCATAGACGTGCCTTCAACGTGACTAACTACAACATGAGCATGAAAATGATGGCAGCTGAACAGTCTTCCCCAACAGTCGCTCAAGGCGGACCAGAGGAGCGATCTGAGATTGTTGAAGAACATCTATGGCGCCATGGCGGACCTACTTTTAAGAATGTCCAACCCAAGTCCTACAAAATTCTTGAACAACAGCTGCCACAGTCGGAAATGGGAGGTGCGTTTGGAGACCCGCATACTTTGGGGTGCATGCAAATTAGTTTCACTTCAATTTCTTATTTATCTAACTGCTTTTTTATTGGTTCAGCCTTCCAACCATCTATAAAATCGCGCCCAAGTTATTTAACTACCTACCATTTCTTGCATTCATGATCCACCTATTTACCGTCCCATGTATCCCTTAAAAGCGTCAATTTATCCATTCCTTCATTCATCTATTGTACTACCCGCAGTTTACATTCGGACACTTCATCAGCATGACATCCATTGAAATACCAAGTTACTCCTTTACTATTCGTAATCTTGCCTACTTAGCCACCCAAACTGACCAACCAATCAGCCAACCCCCCACCCATCTGCATCTCCGTCTACCATTTTTTGTCCATGAAGGGTTTTGTTAATTTTTTCCATCAATTTACTGGGTTTTATTCTTAACCCACCTCTGATTTCAGTCCCGGAGTACGCAAACCAGACAGGAGGTAATCTAGCATCTCCGTCTTACCATGAGTTTAATTCATTTGTCTTGCTCTACTGCGTGCTTTTACTAATGCTTTCTCGTGCAGATGTGTGCATCGAGCATGAAATTCTGAACATTTAGACATCCTTGAAAAACGTATTTGCTTTTATTGAATTTAGGAAGCGGGCCAGGATCGGTTTTTGAGCGGTCTGTGGATGAGAGATCACCTTACCTGAAGGCCACGGAGCAGACAATCCAGAAGGCCTATGGAGAGTCGTAAGGGAGGGGAAAAGGTGGTTTGAGAATGTGAGAAGGACTTTGTATCTATGCCTTCTTTAGGATGCACCACCATTTAATAAATCAAACTCGAGAAACAGTTCTCTCATTACAACCTTATCTCCACGTTTTCTCCTTTCTTTTCTTGAACGCAACACAATTCTTACCTATCATAATGATGATTATTATAATGAGTGCCCTCGGTTATCGGCCTTTTCTTTTACGGGATGCAAGATACAATCATGAGCCAGAAGGTGGGTGAATTTTAAGAATTATACAGACATTTAAGTGCAAATTGGTCAACAACTTGAGCAAAAGGATGTTGGCCAGCCGGAGTGAAGTAAGAAGTCGAATATTTTGCCATAGAGAACAACTGCCTAGAAGCTACTGTAAAATATACCAACGAGGGTGTAAATTAAAAACAATGTTTGCTTAGCCAAACGTGTTAAAATTTATTTAGGAGGGTTTTAGGATGCGTTATTATTAATATCATGAAATCATGTGATAGAGTTAATTAATGCAAACTGAATATTCACATCGAGTGCTATTAATAACAACAGCCATAAAATAATTTTTTAAATTTCCTTAAAAGTGTTTCAATTTTTTGCGATAACCTAGCGTGTTTGAACAGCCTTTTCTTTGCCATATTTGTTTAAATTCTTAGAACCTGCAGTTCAAATAGAGTCAGTTTTTGAATACTCAACTTAGCGTGATTGGCTTTGTGCGATGTTGCCGAATGGGTTTTCTTCAAATCCGCTTAATGGGCTATTTTCAACACAGAATGAAGGCTCATCAATTTTTGGCTCAGCAGATGCAACATTCAACGCCAGTCAAGACCTAAGTCAGCCATTGAGACCTCTGTGTCTACAGCAAAACATTGTCAACTCTTCTCCCAATCTCAACATAGGTTTGGAGGACCGATCCAGAACGAACCTTATAATAAACTACCTACCGCAGAGTTTTGATCAAGTTGATCTACAGCGTCTTTTTGAGCGTCTGGGACCTATCCGTCAGTGCAAACTTATCAGGGATAAAGTAAGTTTGTTCTTAAATTTACAGTATGTAGAATACCGGTGCTAGCCTTTGCTATGGTTTTGTTGATTATATGAACCCTCAACACGCTCAATTGGCTATTTCGACCTATCATGGTTTTGAGACCGAAGGGAAGCGACTTCGTGTTGCTTTTGCATGTTCTGGTGGTCGTAAATACGCATCTGGACGTAGTAACGACGTCTCACCAGAGAGCAACATCGAAAACATTATTGGTTGGGAGCTATATGTTTTCGGGTTTCCTATAGAGATAAGCGAAGCAGAACTTGTGGTAGGTTTGTTTTGGATGTTAAAGGTTTTTCTATCATAGAATCTATTTTCGTGTTTTGGAAGTGTTCTTAATGTGAGAGTTCTTACCGCAGCTGATTTGCAAAGGTTGCCCCCTAGCGTCAGCTCCATTATGGCAGATGTTATTACAAATGTCACCGATGGTGTCTTTGGCACCGGTGCGCAGCCCAGATTCAAGACCGTTTCGGTTATTTTGGAGGAAAAGCAAAGGTATGGCGCATTTGTAGGATATTTACTCGTTTGCATTAGTTGCGATGTCGCTGTAACTCGGCTCCATGGTTTTGCTGTCGGTGATGGTTCCTTGAACCTTCGCGTACATATCGCTGGACCGGTCACAAGAGAAACTTGCACAATGATGATATTAAACTCTCGTCAAAGTACGTTATCTTTAACCCCAATCAAAAATTATTCAGATTTGGGTCCTGTAGGGGGGCCATCACGGTCAACTCCGTTTCTACCCAACGTGCTATCGGAAAGGATATCCTCTCTTGGAATCTCATCAAATTCGCACCGGGCTCAGCCACTTCGTATCTTTAATCCAAATGAATCTAACGAGAATTCAGTACCTTTGTCGTCACATAATCGCTCCCTTGTCAGAAGCAGAGGTAAGTCACTCTTAAGCATCGTATTTACCTACGACACTTCAAATTCTCTTTCAGCTGCCGGTATTCTCAGTATTGCTGAAAACCCGGACTTTTCTGATATTTTCGAAGGACACATGCCAAGCGGTCAGAGTCGTAGTTTTGTTGATAGTTTGGCAACGAAAGTGGAAAGTAACAATATATTGGAACGGCCGGGCCTCGCACTTACTAAGGGCGAATCCAGCATCTGGTCTAGTTCAGGCGCTTCATCGGCTATAGATCTATACAGAAATTCGCGTCAGTTGGATGCCTTATTGCCTCGTAGACTATCAATAATCACACCAACAGTCAACAGTTCCTACCTCTCCTACGCCTTGTCGCAAACGGGGGGTCGTGGTGTTGTCGAGTTAAAACTGGAGTTTCTTCAACCTACTGGGTCTGTTGCTCTTCGAGCTATGGATTTCATCGTCAGAAAAGTAAGTACTTCAATTTTAACAAATTGCGCCAAAAACTTGTCTTTCTAAAACCCTTTTTTGTCTAGCTTGTTTCGCAGGGTGCCCAGCACATAGTCTGTCCCACCACCGGTAACGCTGGCGTTGCCGCCGCCGTAGTAGCACAGAATCACAACATCGCTTGCACCGTAGTGACGCCGGAATCGGACACGTTTACGAAAAAACGTCTGTCCGTGGAAGCTCCTCTAGCTAAACTGGTTGCTTCTGGTTCTTCATTTGCCGACGCTGTTCATAGAGCCGAACAGATTGTCAGCGAGGCGAATCAGCCTTTCAGTGCGGTTGGTGACCCAATTCCCGTAAAATTGGTCCATCCATATGAGACGCCAGATCTGTGGTGTGGCTATGAGAGTATTGTTGAGGAACTGACCACCCAACCGGATGTTATTGTCACTCCTGTTGGTGGTGGGGCTCTTCTCAGTGGAGTGATTCAAAGTCTCTGGAACCGCGGTTGGACAAGCACTCATGTTATTGCCATGGAGCCTGAGGGCTGTGACCGTCTTGGTCGTGCCGTGGGTAGCCTTCGCCCAATAACAAATGTGTCCGGGCCTACGTCCACCGTGATTTCAACTCTCTCTGTATCGGCTCCGTTGCCTCGGGCGGTAAACGTGTGCCAGTGCTACCCCATTACAATCATGTCTTGCACTGATGCTGAGGCTATTGACGCCGTGAGGAGGTTCCTCGATGATCACGGTGTTCTCCTCGACCCTGCTTCTGGCGTTGCTTTGGCAGCGATTTACAATGGCTCAGTCGCCAGGTTGCAATCGGAGGGGGTGATCCCGCGCCTTGCTAGAGTTTGTATTCTCGTTACCGGAGGTAGAAATATTTCGGTTCAGCATCTTACCGAATTGGAGAAGACGGTTAAAACAAGTCAAATTGTGAATGGCACCAGGTCGTTTGGCTTTTCTCAGACTCAGCCGTTCTTCGCGGCGGAGTCTCTGCTAGCTGATTTGGACAACGATGGTGACGATACGACCATGGATTCGCGTACTGCGTCGTCTTCTACTGACGCCAACTCGGTGAACAGCAAGTTGGACAATGGTGGTGAGGAGCACACGTCGTCAGTGTGAACACATTCATGTGAACTAGAGAGTGGTTTCCCATTTTTTTCTACATTAGTGGTATACTTGGTATTATTTTACACTGCTCTAAGCTTGCATTTATGTGTCAGTCAGCATTTGCTGTCTTTGTCGTAAACATCAATTTACACACACACACACAAACTACATGTCTTCTAGATAATTCGTGTCCTTTCTTTTCCTTTTCTCCCCCTCTCTCAATGGATCCCCTTCCCCATGTTCTACGGTTGTCTTAATTGATTTTGTAACTTCGACATGTCAATACGCCGCACTGGATCTTTGCTCGAAATTTGATGCTGTATTGTTTGTTTCCGCGGTTACCTGCCTGTCAATCCATTCCTTCATCTCAGTGATTTATTGATTTCTGGTTTCCGTAATTTCTACATTGAAGAAGAGGTAGAAGAAGAAGAACAAGAAGAGGAGGCGAGAAAAGGAATGATATGTTAGCAAGATTGGAAGTGTCCACGTCACTGTTTTTTTTTGCCACGTGGGAAAAGTTGACTATTTTCCCCTCACATTTCTTCGTCACCCTCTCTCCGTCACCCCCTTTCTATCTGTATCCCTAAATTTCCAATGTGTTTTCTCGAATTTGATACTTTTCTACACGTCTTATCAACATTTTATTACTACTACTACTACTACTGGTAAACGGCGATTTGATTTTACTATTCATTTATCAGCGTGGTGTCGCTGCCTCCGCTTCCCTCTCCTGCCCCTTGTCGGACAAAAGCGTTGGGGCCATGTGTGGGTGGATGGCGGCACCTTTGCATTTTCTGCATTAATCATTCTTTTGATCAATTAACCGAAATTGCTCAATGAATACTAAACAAATCGCTTTGATTTTTATATTCAATAAAGGTGTTTTAATGTACGCCTTGTTTTGTGGCTGCATGGTCTTGTTGTTCTTTGCAGTTGTGGTGGTGTTAAAGTGCGAGGTCATGCGGTCGTTGTTCTGCCGACGCCCCGGGGTCGCGCGGACCAAATTATTAGGCTTGTTTGTTAGAGGGACTGGTGGGGGCCGACTTAGTCCAGTCTAGCCCAATCATTTTCGAGGTCAAAGCATGGGACGACGGGAAGGAGGGGGGACACCGACGGCTAAATCGCGAGGTATCTGGCCCATCTGTCTGCCCTCGCCTTGTTGTGACTTCGTTTCGTAAACCCGTGACGTGAGTCACCTACTGAGCTGGCGACAGTCGATTACGTATGAGGGCTCCCGGATGCTGATAATCCAAATGTGAGCGCCTCGGGGTCGCTGCCCTCTGTTCAGTGAACTTATAAACTGGTGGTGATGGTGTGTCATGCTACTGTGCACTGGTTTTTGGCTAGAGAACTGGCGCGGCTTTGCTTTCTACTTCAACCATGTCAGCAGTACGTAGTCGCTTTCTGGATGCACGAAATAGTTGATCGACTATCCTTCCGGGTTGTCTTCATGACGGTGGAATGTTTAATCTAAAGGAGGGTGATTGAGTCGCCGCAGGGATTGAACACCGCATCAGCTCCATTAAATCTGTCTTTGGCCTTACTTTAAGCATCCCACATTGTCATGGTGAGTAATGGGTCCGATTTTTGCCACGGTGACAAAGCTAAATTCTTCTCTATGCTGGTAGTAACCAAGCCCACGAGTTTGGTGTGAGTTCAACGCGTGACACACGTAGAATTTTGGCCGCACATAGTTCGACCCCCAGAGGTTACCAGGCCTCTGTGGCTAGCTGATCGTAGGTTATCTCCAAATTTAGGAACACAAATGAGGTATAGAACTATTCAGCCTTTAATTGTTGATTAATCGAGACAAAATTGAAATTTCTCATTTCCAATGAGAACTACGGAAGTTACTGACCCCACCTACCCTTTGATTAGAATCAATAGTTGACATTAAGTCGATTTTGCGCCAACTCAGCTACGAGTCAAAATGGGGTAGTTGTAAATGAAATTTACATTACAATAAACACAATCTTTAAATTTAGGAATCCGACAAAACACTTTGCCTCCTATTCCACCTAACAAGATTTCTATGCGAATGAGATTAAGAGTGGGTGAAACAAAAACGTCTTTTCTTAAATAAGATAATTTGAAATCAAAATTAACCTCGTACAAAATGAAATAAAGCTTATCATCCGACGAAGCTGATTACTTATGCTTGTCATCGTAGGTATCCTTGTTTTTGTAGCCTTGTACATATCCCGTGTTGTCGACCAAATCTTCTCGACCTGCAATACCCTTTCCTTTCCCAGTTTCTGCATCAAACCGTTCTTTGTGTGCTCCTGTGTAATGCGCTACGTCAGTGAGGCGATCCACATCATCGTTTTTAGCCACCTTTGTAGCGTTATTCAAATTCGGATTGCCTTTTGAAACTTTTTCCTTAATTTGCTTGATGGCCTCCTCCTTGCTGATTTTACGTGCACCTGCATAGGAATCAGAAAGTGTACCTTCTATAAAACTGACAAAACCCTCAAAGTCGACATCTCTTTTGGCATTTCCAATGTGTTTGCGGAATTGGATGTCTACGCGGTTTGCGTCCATCTCTTTCGAGTACAATTTGCAGTCTGTGCAGATCTTTTTTAGCGTTTTATCATTACACGTGGTTGAACCCTTCTTAGTGAAATCACAGAAGGCCAGAAAGGCAGCCTTAAGTTCACCCATTATGACTGGGGGAGAGTCTTACGCGATATCGCGATAGCAACCAAGGTTGCAGAGATGGTTGGGTTTCATAAATCTGTGGCTATGTTTATTTTATGAGATTTCGAATGCTCCTTAATCCATCCTTAGGTTGGCAACGTAAATTTTAAAAACATGATTTTCTCAAGACAAATTCAACACGAATTCTTAATGCACTACTTGACCTTCTAATTAATTTGTTTGTTTGCATAAACTGGTGCACTAGAAATCATGTTATGAAATGTGGAGAGATATTGTGCTCACAGGACCACTTCTCACTGCGACAGAAGACAGCAGCATTTGCACAAACATTTTGTTCAATCATCAATAAGGAAAAATAACGTATTTGCAACTTTTGCAAAATCATAACATATTGTATCTATATCCAAACAAAATATATGGTCAAGTTAAGTGGGAAATCTGGAGTTCTTCTCTTGCGCAGCGATTTAATGATTTCATTTTTTTACCGTAAATATGGAATAAGTTTATGTAGGTTGCTTTATCAACATCGGTTGCTAATCTACAGAATAGGAGTAATGTTATAATAACTTCGTTTGCAACTAAAATTAAAAAAACGAATATGATGAAATAAAGTACACAAATTAAAGGAAATAAAGCGATATCAGCAGCCGTTCCTCCTTTTTTGTGACCAAAATTCCCTTTCTGATTGTTTTGAACAGTGACTTAGTATTCACACATCTCACTGGCACTGCTTTTTCAAGGGCGATGTGTATGGGTGGGTCAGATTGTAGGTACCCATATTTGTATAGCCATTGACGTATCCACTGCAGATGGCATCATCCTCAGTCCCGTCTTTGCCCAATCCTTTCCCGGTTTCTGGGTCAAATCTTGCCCTATGAATTCCGGTGTACAGTTTTACGTCACACAGCCTTTCGAGGCCTTCCTCACAGTCGACCTCGGTCGTATTGTTTAACTGAGGCCAACCGGCAGCAATTTTGGACTTTAATTCTTCAATCGCCGCCGTTTTACTGATATTGTATGCACAAGAATAGGCATCAGAAAATGCGCCATTAATAAAGTCCAAAAAACCCTCATAGTCGACATTCCTTTTCGAGTTTCCCGTGTGCTTACGAAATTGGATATCTACTTTGCTGTCATTCAAGCTTTCCGTGTAGATGTTGCAATCCATGCATATCTTTCTAAGAGTCTTATCACTGCACGTCGATGAACCCCTGTGGCAAAAATCACAGAAGGCTAGAAAGGCGCATTGTAGGTCACCCATTGGAATCAAAGCCCCTTGGGATGGGTCGCTGCGTTGTCAAATGGATCAATACAAAAGTCAATAGAGCCGCATGTGTAGCACGATGGTGGTTTATTCCTCGGTATTTGTGAGGCGCCACTTTTGGTACTTTTGAATTAGCCTTCTTGTACCTCACTGGGTGGGCTGGCCTTCGGGCCATGCCAGTAGCCCAAGCATTTTCTCTATGCTGAATATATATTCTGCCGGAGTATTGCGTCTTCTTTCGTCCTCGGGGAAGTCTCGGGACGCTATACATAAGTGTCCAGAATAACAATTACAAGTGTGTTGCGGATTTTCCAAAATGAAATTTAGAATGTTTGCTTTCACATATTTCCAGGTCTCTATTTAACGTAAAAGAACTAACGACAATAAGTAAACTATTTGTTGGGTGCAGGCACAAGAGTTTTTTTAACTTTACAGAAATGAGTATTGCAGATATTGGGAACTGGATTAGTGGCCCCCAAGAAAATCCCAAATACGCGGACTGCAAGTAATGCACGGTTACTCAACATCTCACAACCCATTTTTAAAAGGTTTTTTAAGCTTTGTATCATTTTACAAAAAAAATTTTAGAATATATTTGCTTTGCCTTTAGTATCAAAAAACTCAAACTGATAAAATGTAGAGTTGTGTGGACAGATAAGTTAATTTTATAGACGTAAATTACTGCAAAAATCTACACTATAGTACGTTTTTCCATTATTACGTTTTACCATTGTTACCTACTAAAGGGCACTATTGTTTTACTATGTCATGTTCATATAAAAGTATCTGTTAGACCTCTTCTAAACTAGCTTGTGATTTTTCGATTCCCAGATAATGATTCACGTTGCTGCATGTGGAGAAATGCCGTTTGTTTCTAAGGTTCAAAGACCTCGATCTGTTAGAGTGAAGTCATTGGGTCAGTCACCTAATAAATCGTCTAAACTTCCTCAAAGGACGCGTGCCTCTGAGGGCTTTCGGGGCCAAGGATTCAAGCGTCCCAGACTTTCATCTGTCTATGCTGACGCCTGCGCGGATGTAAAGCCGAGGGAGAACCGTTTCCATGACGTATTTTTGCGTTTACGGCGGTCACTCCTTCTCTTTAGGACAGAAAAACCTCTCTTTTATCATAATTCACCTGGGCGTTCAGCCTCAACTACTCAGTTACAGAGGAAGACCTCACAAACGGTTAGAAGTGTTTATTCTCCGCAGTGCGGTTACTCTATTTGCGAGGCTTGTTGTCGAAAATGCGCTACCTTGGAGGCGATTTTGGAAGAGGATGTTGAAGATGAAGTCTTATCTACTGATATGGAGCAAATAATCCAACCAAAGGTGTCCACCTGTTTGCGAGATCTACGTACCCGCTATTCGTCTGCTCTTCAAGCATCCTGCACGAAAATCCTCTCCACATGATGCTTTCGTGAGCCCTCAGATTTTCCAACTCAGGCTTTGACTGCTTTTTTAAATGCATTTATTACTTTGTATACATTTAATGGTTTCAATGTGATAATAAATTCTTTTCCTGCCAAATTCTATTTGCGGGGTTTATTTACTTTGTTTCAATTTCTGGCTCCCATTGACTTAAATTGGGGAAGGTGGTAGTGGCATAATTTACTCGCATTTGATCACCTTTTGCCTAGTCTAGCTTTAACGAGGTTGGACTAATTCTGTGGGTGTGTTTCTCCGACCGAGGTATTAATCTTTTTCAGTGGGATTCCTACTTTCCACGCGCTTACTTTTCCATAATTTATGCAACTGATTAGCTCATCCAATAGCACCCTACTAGGGGTTGAGGTGGTTTAAGTTCGTTGAGTTCGCTGGGAAAATCGTCCTTTCTTATTTTTGGTTATAAGAAATAGCTTATTTCCGGGACAACGATTTTGCAATGATATCGGCGCTGATTCCCCCCAGTCGATTCCCCCAATAAATAGGAAGTAGAACGGTTAAAGTGCTACTGAAACTGACTGGTCCTATGGTGCCTCCGATCTCACACTTGTCAACACACCTTTTATTCGTGCCAACAAATGGCTCGAACACGTGCAGGATTGCAAATAAATTACCGAATCAGTTCGACCCACTCAGAACGCGAGACAAGGGTGTGCTCTGGCGTGGCACTTGAATTAAAACTTTTTTGGCTCAAAGGTGCTTCGTACCAAATCGGGGAATCGTAACACCTTAGACCTGGTTACTGTAACCCCTTAAAGTAGCCATGTGATGACATAATCGATTTTAGAGGGCCGGGGGGGAGGGGCAGGGACGGATTGAGCACTCAAATCAAACTCATCCTCCGTTATCCTGCCTTCTCTTCCCTTTTTTTACCATGGATTCAAGACGCTGAGACCACGAAATTTAATTGCTTCTATCCGATTAAAGGTCATGGCATGCCGACACTATCTCACATGACTGTTACGTGACACGTGCCAGAGTAAAGCCGAGATCGGAGTGTCTAAAGATTTGAGACCCAAATTTCCAATCTCTTTTTCCGTGGACACCCGATATCGCGACCCAATAATCGAGTTTTCAGCATTACTAGGTCAAGATTTTGACCTCCACTTCGCCCATAGGCATTGCTTCTTGACCCAATTACTTAACGGGGCTAATGCTTTTTTGGCCCTTTCCACCTGACAGTGTCACACCACCAGGTATTAATGCCACTGTTCCCATACCTTTCCGCCGAGTAGCCGCCTTTACCAGATCGCAAGATTCGTGAATTGTTTCTTACTAGGTGGATTTAAATAATAATTCCTTTTTTTTAGGAAATTGGCGACAAGACAAATGTGGGTGAGGCATGGACCGATGAGAAGAAGCAGCACGCAAAATCACGTGACTAGGTGTGTACTTCCAAGCTAATGGGAGAGAGAGAGAGGTGACGGCGGGGCCCAGGCTTGGGGCCCACTCTCCTCCGATGGCATTTTTTTTAAAAATGCAAATTACAGCTCACGTGAAAGCAGTGTCAACACGACACCTCTTCTCCTCTGCTGAATCAGCTTTCCAATGGCAGGACGAGGAAGATGGAACGAATCGTGATCCAGTGAAGTGCCAACTGATTGATCGGAGCCCAGGTCAGTAACTGTAATAGGCTCTGCCTCGGTTTATTTATGTCTTCTAACCAATAAACAGTAAAAAAACAAAGGGGAATCTTCGATTTTCACAAGCTGTGTGCCGTTTCAAATCCACCCTCATGTATGTTTCAGCACAGGTAGTTGTGTAAACAATGCGACACTTGAATGACCCATTCAACAGTGATTTATCGCGTTGTGGTAAGGACGGTTTTGTGAGCCAAAATATTGTCGAAAATGATTCGATTTACTCGATGGTGCGCAAAAAAGCTTTCCGCTGTTAAAATCTACCGTTAGAAGAGTATGTATCCCCCAATAGCCTCCCCGTTTTCCCACTCCAAGTGAGAGGATTCATCGGTGACGCCGTTACCGATTACGTGGTTTTATGTGAAGGGGTTGACTCAGTTTGACGGCTAATTTGAATCGATTGTTATTATTTGAGTTATTATTTAAAAGCGAAAATTGGGGAATTCTTAAATAATTTTCTGATGGAAAAATGATTAATTTGTAATGTAAAAGGAGGCAAATTGTTAAAGTTAATGAATTATTTAATTCCTGCACCTGAAGTTGTTTAACTAGTCAATTACTAATCGATTAATCATCATCTCGACTTTGTAACAGGGTTCCTCCTGCTCTTGGCTAGGCTGTTCTGGAAATTCCATGCATCGATCGCGGCAATCGATGGGGCACCGTTGTTTTGTCATGGGACGCTGAGAAGTGATAAGGGCGATTGAGAAGTAATATCCCTTTTTCCCTTTTCTGCAACGAATTTTTGATACTTAAGAAAGCACTTTTTTAATCAGAATTGCGCTTTTTTGCGTGCCTCTCCCAGTTTTTGGAAATAAGCTCTTTGCCAACTTGATTTTTATTTTTTATTAAGTAGAAGGAATTGGTGGGAAAAAAAATCCTTTTTACGGGTGTCACACCTCCATTAAACTCGTTCCTTGCATTTTGTTGTGGAAAAGTGCTTCATTATCATGTATCTGTACTTAAAACGCAAAATTGGAAATAGGCGTGCATACTACTTGTGGCAAGTAAGTAGCAGAAGTACATACCTTATGAGCAGGTGACATGAAAATGCGCAATTCTTTTTTGTTTTTCCTGAAAATACTGTGATGTGTCCGTACGCAAAATGTAAAGTGACACCTGCTTCTTTAAAATCGGTGAAGATCTGCGGCACCTCTAAGTAATGGTCGCATTCACAACAGCATCGCTGACAAGAAATTAAGGGAAGAATTTGGACTAAAAAGTGGTGATTTTTCAGGTTTGGTGCATTTGAGGCCTACCTCAGAATGATCTAGTAATCGGCGTCATTTGAACATGGAAGGGGAAGGTCAAGTTGCATAAGTACCGTTCCAATGGAGCAGATGGAACTGATAAAACTAGTTTGTGAACGAAGCGTGAATTCCGGTAATTCGTTCCCGAAGGTTGAATTAACCTGACCAGGTGATGGCGCGACCTAAATTGAAATGGTTAGGAATGAGTTTAACACAGAAACAGCGAAGGAAGAAGTGGAGAGCTCCTTCATCCATTAATTTATCCACCAATTACGGCCCGATTGTTCCACCAATCTGGTCATCCGTCCCATCGAATTCATCCATTTATCGACACCTTGTCTATCCCGTATTCATCCATTTATTTATCCAGCTCTCGCTTCATATTTGCTTAGAAATCCCTGTTTTTGTAGCTAGTTTATTTCCCCCTCTCACTGTGTTACTTTGTGCTCAACTCATTTTTCCAACCCTACTTAATGATTTGGCATATGCAAAAGGCTTTTTCTCCCTTTTTTGCCTGACTTATTAATGTCAATAGCCAAGCAACGGCAGCAGCTTCACCTCTTTTAGGTTGACTAAGATGTGTAGGATGCGATCACTATCCTCCCCACTTCCGCTACGCCAGACAGTCATAAAAACCCTGCCACTATATGGTAACATTCTAGAGGGAAGGCAGAACGTCATTTTCACGCTCCACTTTGCATGCATCACTTGTCAACTTTGTTTTCAAGGTGAAGTAACTGCAGAGATCCGCATAATTATTCAACATCTCCTCTCAGCAAAAGAGGAGGTAGCCCCTAAACACCTTTGTTTCCTTTTTGCCATTGCTTCCTACTTCTGTGGTTTATATCACATTCTAAAGGGCAAACGTCCTCACACCTTGAGTTGGTCTTGTTGAAGGGGGGCCTTTATCCGACCCTTTGCCAACATGTGGCGTCTTCTGTAGACGGTGCTGTTTTTTTCTCACACGTTTAGGTTGATTATTCTTCGTCAAGGGAAAAACTTAAGATGAACGATTTCCTCTCCATTGAATCCTACGTACAGATAATTCGAGCAATTTCCTGCAGGTTAAGTGTTTCCCAAAATTTTTGGTGTATCGAAAAGGACAGTCGGGAATACCCTACCATAAGTGAACCGGCCAGTAAAACAGTGAACCTTCTCAGCATGATTTTTGACAAACTGTCAAACTACAATTCGCTCATCTTTGAGTTGTATTGATAACGCATCCTTTTCATAATATCTTGAATGAGTTCCTGCAGCTACAGCTCCTCTACCCTGTCATAGTAGGCTTGGATGTCATGGACAAGCTCCACGAACAACCACAGTAGTCCCTTTTTTACCTGACGTTTAAATGCCACCTCTGGAGCTCTCAGGCAACTTCAAGAGCTTTGAAGAGGAGAGGTTCCAAAGCCTTTCACACATTTTAAATGCCAGTCACTTGTTATGGAAACATCTGCCCAAAAGCTAAGCTGATTTAAATACAACGCCTCAGAATTGCATATTACCGTCTGAGCATCCGACTTCCCTCCCCAAATGCAGTCACTCGAATCAGCTAACTTCCTTCCACCATTGAAGCATCAAGTACTGCTGTCAAGTTCGTTCTGCCGGTGAAACATGGAAGCATTGACCATGAGGATTGCATAGCGTAGGCCAATATGGTAATGGTTTTCTTTTTGACCTACAGAATGGCAGAGAAGCCAGAGGCGTGGACATTAAGAGCAGAATATCATCCCTCGGTCGAGGGCGTCGTCTCCTGGAAGATTAGAAAATATTCGTGGTCCAGGCTAGCCCGCACGCCAAGCTAACAAGCTTATTTACTTTTGACTTTCTGCAAACTTCCTTTTTGCCAAACTCTAATCAACCCAAGACTGACATCTAATGAGTCCCGATTTCGCTACTTCAGCAGTGTTGCATTCTGTTCTGATTTTGCGAGTTGGCACAAGAGCTCGACAAACAATTAAGCTGGGTGGAGGTACTTAAAGAGTCAAAGGTATGAAGCACTTTATGGCGGTTAGATTAACTCCAAAGGAGTGTTGTATGCGAATAAACATTTTGCACCATCGTATTCCACCTACCTTATAAGTGCCTTTCAATGCAACTCCCATATGCTTCACTTAAAAATGATCAATTGACAACTCTGTGACTTGAAAACAAAAGCATTGTCTTCACAGAGGGCGCCTAGCGATCCTAAACTAACGAGGACCTTTCCTCTTTTTTTCCTCCAAAAATTCCCTGATAATAATTCTCCTTCCCTTCGTAGGTGTCACTTTCAAATTGCTTAAATGTAGATGATATCCTCGCATGACTTGTTCGCATCCATTGCGATGGAGGCGGCACAGTACTAATTTACGGATTCTCTGTGGAGACAGAGGAGCATTTCTAAGTGGATGATGCATAAGAAGTCGTTGGTATTCTGTGCAACATTGTGACTGGCACACCTTGTGAACTCTTCAAATGATGCACGTCAAGCATTCTATTGCACAGGCGAATGAGGTCTGCTCTCAGGTCAATGCGGGGTAATGCTATCCAGGTGGCATGACCTTTTCTGTTGTCAGCTGTTTAGGTCGCACGTTAAAGACATTTATCCTCGCCACCGGTTTCTAAGTCTGCCTCTTGTTTAAAATTCAAAGTTTACCTCCACTTGGACACATGAGAGCTTAAAAGGAAAAAAAATGCACATCAGTAGGGAACAATTAGTACGCGCCGTGGTAATGGCTCGCTTTGCTCCCCCTCCTCCCAAAATTCTCCCAACGCCGGCAAGTAGTATGATCTGTCAGAATATTTTGAGCCACTACGAGTTCAGCGTAGGCTCTGAGGGGCAAAAGCGACACACATCAACAGAAAGGTCCAGTTTTGGAAACGACTACTAATGCTAATATAGCAGTGTTAATAATCTAAAGCGAGGGTTGAACAAATGCTCAGATTTGCTAATGAGGTTATTAAACCAAATTTTAGAAAAAAAATTGAAACAGAATTTAAAATAAACTGGCTGAAAAAGACAAAAGTGCCAAAAATAAAGCAAGATAATCTGAATTTATTCTCAGACCTTACAATGGCAAAAAATATTCAAGTTTGTATGTGGTAATCCGTTCATTAGTCTAAGTACTTTTTAGGCAGAAAATTGACACAATTCATGCTTTGTCTCAAATACGACTGTCTTGCAATGTTTAGTAATGCGCTTCAATAAAATAGACCAGGTGCTAATTGAATATTTGAATACGCTAGCAAGATAGAGAGCACTACAAAAGATCAGGGTATATTAGGGCTACGAAATTCAAGGTTATACATTGTGCAAGCTTAGCTCCTTGATGAGTCGCGATGCAAATACGTTTAATTTCTAATTCAGTAAATGCAAGGTTTGGCCTGATAATCTGCGTTGGTTAATAATCTTAAAAGCATCTAATTTTTTTTACTCAGCGTACTTTAACAAGAACAAACTTTTGCACGGAATTTTGGCTTTCACTTGACCGTGTTTCATCACATTGATGCCACATATTTGTGCATATGCGGGACATTTGATTGTCTTGGTCGAATGTCGAATTGGCCCTTCGTGCGCCGTATTTTTCCGTAATATTGCTAATGGCTAAATTTTCTACTCCCTCACCACCCCAGTCTCCAAAATTTGACGCAATCAGTGATGCCTTTATTTTTGGAAGTGATGCGGAAGATGTTTGGGGTCTTGATGGTTTGTTCCAAATTGCCTGTTTATTTTGAACTAGTTTATTACAGTCGTTTTTTTAAGCTTCCTAGCAGTTAAATGATCCACTTAGCTATTCATTGCCTAATATATGGTTAATAATCTTGTGCTTTGTTCTAAAGCATCCCATAAATTTCCCTTCTCAAAAAAGTTCGTCTTTCTGTTTAGATTCTAAGGAAAATGCCGAATTTTATCCACACTGCCTTACTGATGACGAGCTAGTTCGTGCTCTGAAGTTTGTGCATTTTAGGTCATTTCCTGTCTTTTAGCACTTACTTAGGATCCCCTTCTCACGAATGCAAGTTTGGGTTTCCGAAAAATTTCTCATTGCTGTGGTATTTATGTCAATTTTTCATAATTCACCATTAGGAGCGTAATGTCACAACTGAAGTTTTCTCCCGATGCAAAAGGTGAGTTAATGTTCAGTTGTGTGCATTATTTTCCAGACGCAAGATCAAACATTAGCGTTCTTCTACTGGATATTTGTGCTTCTTTTGAGTAAGATACTTTATTGTTATTATTTTATCCTAGAAAAATTAATCCTTCGCATGTACCTGATTTTCTTCGTCGGTTTCTGTACCTAATTAAAGGTGCGCAAGCAATCATCACATCTACGGTTTGACATCGTTTACTTTATTCATCTTTCAGACTAATAATCTTATGTTACTCCACATTCGTCTTGACATTTTGACTATGTTTCTCAGGTTCACAGAGCAGGATCTCACCCTCTCTTTAAAGAACGTCCTAGAACTTGATCCATCCACCGCCAGTCCTCAGGAATACCTGATGGAATGGGTCTTTGACTTAGTGGTCTCTGATCCCTCTCTCTGCAACTGCTACTCCATTCTTTGGCTCCTCCTAATTCGTCACGGAGAACGTGTAAGTCGTTCTGCTCATATTTCCAACGTTTGCAGACCTCAAAAGGATGGTACAAGTATCTTCACGGAAAGGTGGTTCAAATCCACTCAGGAAAGCGGAGAATTGTCAAAGGCAGTCTAGATAGTATTCGAGCGCGCACGAATGTGGTGAATCCTGCGGGAGCAGTGGACAAGTTGCGACTTTGGCATGTGTACTGGTCAGCTCTGGTAGTTACAACTCCGCTTTGTGAAAAATTTCGTGTAATTTTGGCTGACTCCGAGGTAAGAGGTCTTCCATCTACTATCTACTTTGTAATTTGTGATAGGGAGCTTATTTGATCATTTGCTTGGCTTTGTAATTGGTGAAACTTTACGCCAACTGTTTTTAATGTGCACTTAACTTTGTGCCATCGCTTTCTTAAATGGCTATAATGACTGCAAGATTGCCGTAAGTAGAATTTTTTTAAACGGAGAATTTATGAAAAGGACAAATTTTTCTGTATGGAAGATGAATTTGCCCTTCATCACAACCCCCTGCCATGTTTATGCACCTGTGTTTCGGGATTGCATTTGTGTCTGCAAAGCTGCGGCACAAAGATAAGGAGCTGTCATGTCTACAGATTTTGCGGAGGTGTTGTGGTTTTCTCCCCCTCGTCTGTCCTCATTTCATCTTGGTTTACAAGACTAGAGTGGCTGTCAAAAGCTGTCGGGTTGAGACAATCGGAGTGGCTGACTAAACAACCCATTTATACGCAGTCTTTCTTTAAAGCACCAGCGAAGGCGGTCTAGTTCCTCGCTGATGTCTAGTGGATGTTGTGCGTGTCATACATTTTATTGTCAACGTAAGGAAGAACTGCGTGGACCAATGACAAAGCCGAATACCGCCAACAAGGAGGTGGAATCACGATGGCTTACTCAATTCCCAACTGTGACTGCTAACCAGCAGAAATGAAAGAAATTTTTGGCATTTTAGATTGCGTGATTCAAGACATTTCTTGCTTTACAATCTGCAGGATTGAAACAAACTCTAACATCCATCCTCTTCTTTCAATAGCATCCGACAGTCCCCAATCCTATCTCCAGATTTTCTTCCGCCATTTGGATCATTCGCAACCAATTCCTTGGAGTGAGTTTTGAAACCTCCACTGTTGTGAGGTAACTGATGATGCCTTTTTCTTTTCAGGATAATCCTCCTCCCGAGGAGTCCATTCGTCACGCCTTGGAGTCGATCCTAGCCCTGCAGGCGGTCTGGGGTGCTAATGTGGAGGTTGTGCGTTCACTGTGGCTCTATTTCAGTCGGAAACTCGTAAGCTCCTCTCCGGCACCCTCATGCCTTGTCTGTCCATAAAATTTCTTCTATCGGCTTCATCATTCCATTTTTCCTTTTTTCAAACGCAGGACTCGATGACTGATCTGCGATCAAAAGACTCCAAATCAAGCGTGATGGAGTAGGACTTCCCTTTTTCCAAATGTTGAGTTTTCCCTGATTTTAGGCTCCATCCTTTTACTCTTTTCTGTGACGTCACCATCCAAGCCTTTCTTTCTTATCCAACAGATGTGTTGAATATGTAAGTGGGTGAAATGGTGATTACGTTTTGTAGTGTCCGAGTTGCTTTACCATCACTGGCGTGTCAAGGCGTTGCGAACTACTTTGTGCTCATTGAATGCCTCTTGAGGGCAGTTTTGAGGTCCCCTCAGACTCATAAAGTTGCCTCTGAGCTGGTAAGATCTTACAATATAATTTTTCCTTTAATGTGTCTCCATTTCGATCGACGGGATGGTCTTTTTCTGGCCTGCATTTTGACTAGTTGGATGTGCTGTGGGTCTTTCGTTGCCTACTTATTTGTCAAGACGACTTAGTTAAAATGTTATGTGGAGATAAAATTGAATTTTTTTTTTCGGAAAATGGGGCACGAAGCTTTCAATTTATCCAAAAAAGGACACCCAATGATGACAGTTTGTATTGTGCCTTGCTTGTTCATTGGAGGAGGCGGGGCCCTCTTCCTATTGGCCACTCATTTGGCAGCCTGTGGTGACTTCTCAAGTTTTTGTAAAGCAAAAATGAACCAGTGACTAAAAATTATGTGTAATATTAGAATTAATCTGCTTAAAGAATCAGTATTTTATGGTGGATGCCTAAGTTTTTACCGCTCTCATTGTGGGAGGCCTCTTTCCGTTGGTCGGGCCATTCGCCAGTTCTAGGTGAGGTTTTAGAAAGTATTGAAAGTCCGTGCAGGCGCAATTCTGTCTTTCATTTCTGTAAAAAACGTCTGATGTCATGACATAAATATTCAATGAAATGCTTGTTTTATCTCCTTCCTGAGTTATCAGAATTCCGCTTCTTTCAACTGGTCTGATTATGGTAGGCTGTCTGAACAGTGATGACTCTTGGTTAGCTACTCATGCCCTAATCCAACGCTGTCTTCGGATCTACGCAATGTTTGTAACTGAGTGTCAAATTTGAAAATTGTATCTTTTTGCATTTGTATTCCGAAAAAAAATGCAGATGGATTTTGTCGTATCCCTATTCGGTGGAATGGAAGAGGTTCAACAAAAGTGGTTTTGCAACTGGGAGGTCGGTCGACGTTGCGCCGCTCTGGAAGCTCTTCAAAATCTCCTTATCCTTGGTCTCCATAGCGATTTTAACATGAGCAGGGAGCTCGAGGAGTCTCTGATTCACCTCGTGCATCTTATGTGCCGTTTTAGGGAAGTTCTTGTTCAGTAAGTGCATACTTTCCCTAATCGCCTTTACGAATTTGAATTAATTCATCGTTGGGGTGAACCCAAATTGGGCCATGTAGTGTTTTGAGCATAAACTTTGCCTTTTCTGGGAGTTGATATCTTAAGTGTAATTTTTGCCTCCTGAATTACTTGTTTTTTCATTTTTAAAGGAGTTGTAAATTCTTGGTATTAGTGATCTAGTAAATTAGCGTTATTTGTGACTGGGAGTTTCAACATGGAAGGAGTCAATGCAACAGTGCGGACGGTTTGATCATAGAATGGTCGCTTAATGTTGGTTGATGTGTTGGATGGATAGCTCCTTCATAGCTGCGTTGTAGCCACAAGACAGATCAGAACAGTGGGGAATAATTCGGATAAGCTGAAGGGAGCTGTGTAATGGAGGGAAGTGGTGAATGCATCCTTCCTAAGCTAACGCGATTTGGTGGAGTTGCTATCACGATGAAATTGAAATTGTTTCAAATGATTCGTTGCGATAAATAAGAAGTTTGACATCGGGAAAGACAGGAGGTCTTTAATGTTTGTCAGATAATACATCTATATCTACAATTGCTATCATACTTCTTTGCTCTCCTTCAAAGATGTAAGGTGTGCAAGCTCAGAGTGATTGGGGACTAGAAATGGATCTTTACCCAATCGTCGTGGAAGTCGATGCACAGGAGACCAAGAAGGCCTACTAGCTCGTTTTCAACCCATGTCTTAAAATCTTAAATAGACGGACTTCTAAGACTATCAAAGAGCTACGAGACTGGGAGCGGAATTATGCCATCAACATGGAGGCATATGCCCCGAGAAACAATTAGAATTGGACTGTTTGTTTTTTATTTCTTAGACAGGTGAAAAGCAATACGGTGGAATCGGGTGGAAATGTGAGCAACTTCACACTCCTTGGTTGCCATGATAAATTGGAGCAGCTGGCGCTCTCCTTCTGCCGATCCCTTCTTCCAGACTTAGTCGGTCGAGTGGAGTGGCTTTCTCAACTGCTTGGTGAGATATTTTGGTTTCGGTTCCTCGAGTCTATCTACTCCGCGTTTGAATCCATTTAGATCTGCCCATATGTTTAAATTTCCACCTCTGTTGCACTCATTCATCTCTGGTTTGGCAACCCGGTTCTATTCTCTCCACACCCCCATATTGGCCACATACTACAGGGATCCATTCATTCCTTAGGCATTCATCTGTCACTTGCATCCACCGACTTTTTATGCTCCCAGTTGTTGTCTTTTAACCCCCTAGAATTCATTCCTCCATTTCATCTACCTTTGCTGCTTCAAGTAAGATTTTAGGCTTCAAGACAGCGATGTGCGACGAGGGCCAACGAAACACCCAAAGTAGGGAACGGGGTTATTTGAACTTTCGTCGTTCCAGTAGTTAAGAAATGCGGCCAAACTAGCCTTACAAAACAGCAATGGCGACAACAATGGTGATGAAGCGAGCATCGGCGGCTTTCTGGGCGCGGCCCAGTACTGGAGACAACAGGGTTTTGAACAGCATCAAAATTTTGAAAGGGATAAATAAGAACGCGACAGCACTACCCACATTGGTTCTATTCAGTTCTCCTTCCTTTGGGTTTTTTGAGTCGGATGAAATGACTTTCACAGTGGTTTGATGAAACACTTCAATGGAAGCATGGATTTTTTCTCCTTGTTTTGGATGGTAGTCTTGAATTCTTCGTTGATGGTAACGGGAAGTGAGACGACATCCTAACTTCTCACTGGATGACTTTTTGTTTCAAGGTTTTTTTTTATCAATCCAAAATCATCTATGTATTCATCTCTTGTTTATCTATCCTGATTTGCACTTTCACCCTTGAATTTATCAATTATTTGATCCATTTACACAATTGTTAGTTCATGCAATCCTGCAACGATTCCCTTTGATGGTTAACTGGTTTTTGAGCAGCTCCCCAAGACATCAAAAGCGCTAACTCCCATAATAACTTTTGTTGCTCGCGAAGTCTTTCCTTAAGTCATAGTGCGCCATGTCAGTATGGAAGAAGGTTTATTCTTAGGACGAGGAAGATGTAGGAGATTGGAAGGCCATGCTGCCAAGCCATTGTTGATAAGGCACCAACCGTGTCGAGATTTCCTACTGTCAATGCATTAGTAGCTTGGCGTGGTGTCGGACAATTCGTTGCAATACGTTTGCTTCAAGATTTTTCATTCATACAAATGAAGAATAGGCCTTCTCTTAATCCAAGACTGACAGCTAACCGACACTCTCTTTCCAATGGCGTGTTTTTACAACGCGCATGAGGCAGGTGGTAAAAAAACATTAATAGTCCTCGAGGCTTGTGGTCTGCTATCCGTCATCCGGATGCTTGTGAGCGTAAGCTGTTTGTTTGGTGGCTTCCACTACGATGCTGCTTTTAATTTCAAACCGCGTTAAGTACGACTGGAGGTACTTCCTGGCGCATTAATCTCGAGATAATCGTTTAATCAAACAAGGCAAGGAGGGTCCTCCCCCATTACCATGATATGTCTATCCTTGAGTGATTCGCCTCTCTCTTCAAACACTTGATTCTCCCAGCTAAACTCCATTTGCAAGGCAGGTGGGCTCGGTTTACATGCAATAGAAGCAACTACCTAAAAGTGTTAGGTGAATAGTAGCAAACTCCCAGAAGAAGTCCATCCGTAGCGATGATCTGCTGACCCAGGCCAACGCCTTATGCTCCGTGCACTTTACAAATCCTCAAAAAACTGGGAAATTGCACCATCTCTTTGGCTATCGAATAAAAGATTGTGGCTGTTTTGTAACCGTGGCGATTCATGTGTTTGATCCCCACCTAGATGCCTCTCTCATTGACACGCTGTGTTCTTCAGTGCGTGGAGAATGGCTTTCCTTCCTGCGTGATCTCCTATCCTCCCAGTGGTGAGTTCAACTTCCCTGTCAAATCAACATCCAACACTCCATCGTCATTTGCGTCTTCACTCTTTAACTTCAGTCGTGGTTGCGCCAATCACCCAGTCACTTGGAAAAGTAAGTTAAGTCCATCTTTGGACATTTAGCCCCCTACCCTCCACCTCATTTTCCAGCTCGGTTTTGGTCGGAGGTGCTGCCACACTTCCTCTCGCGTGCTTGCACCAACTCCTCTTGGGCGAAAGAGGCTGTTGAAGTGGCTCAACTTTTTATGCTTCTGGCTCATGCACCGTCGTCAAATCTGTCGCCATGGGACCTGCTTTCGCGTTTCGTCTTCAAGACGGAATTATTATTCTCGTAAGCTGCTGTCTGTTCTCTCCTGATATTTATAAATGGTAGTGTTTAAATTAGCCTCAAAAAGGACGGATTAGGCCATCTTTGACCCATCTGCAACATCTCCAGATTTCGTAGACTTTATCTTCGGCGTCTTTTCAACGATTCCGTTTCGCTGAAATGCCTTCTGTGCACCCAAATCACTGCAGTGGATGTGGAACAGGCTTGGCAGTTCTACGCCACCTGGTTGACCTATCGACTCATTGACGATGCCGATGATTGTGGTGGTGTTCCCTCCCTATGTGTGATAGGGTGTGAATTGCCCGACGGAGTACTCACTCTAGTGGATACTGGAGATGCGAAGATTTCACTGCTTCGACTGTGTCAAAGATTTGAGGCAGTGAAGGTGAGTCCCCGCAGCTATTGGGCATCTGGATTGAGCCCACATAGATAGCACTTAGGTAAAATGGATGGGAGGTTAAGTAGGTGGCTGGTTGGAAGATTGGGTGGATGGAATGGTTGAGTAGATGGATGATCGGATGAGTTAGTGACTGACTAGGTCAGGATGGACTGATAAACAAATAGCTGAATGGGTTGATAGTAGAGTGGAATGGTGGACGAATTAGTCTATGGATTGCCTGGTGAATGGTTAATTGCTTTCTAGATGACTGGGTCTACCCGATTCACAATGGAATTGGAACAAGCACGGTAGTTGGTTGCTGCCTGGCTGATGCGCCATTTAAATAGCAACACTGACGGGCATGGAAGTGTTGTGATTGTTTATTAATGAATGGGGTAGGTGCATCAACACGACATGGATAGATGAAGGAATGTATATGGGGTTATTGGACCTGTTGGTAAATGAATGAGCGGACAGGCGGCTCGGTGGACATCTTGAGACACCTTTGAAGCGTTTGACTCGCTACTGTATCCACAGTTTTTGGTAGGGGATATCAGGAATGGACTTGGTTGATTTAATTACTCCTGTTTGAAATAGGCCCTTAGGCAGCCCTTTGAAATGGTATCTCTCCGTATTCGCGAGATGATTACAACGGTTTCTTGTGGCTTGACTGCAGCGATGAAGGAATAGCTGTAAGACTTGTAAGGCAAATCGGAGATCCGAAATAGGATGGACATACGGATGAATTGGCGACCTACGATAACATTTGGGGATGGACGGTTTGATTACGCACTAATGATTGGGCCAGGAGTGGATTGATTCTGATTCCTTGAAGTCCTGAGCCCTCTGTTTCCACCACATCAGTAATGTGGACATTTTTGCGGTTCAAACTAATTCTATGGGGCGAAGGATGACGTTATAATTGTGCTCCCAAATATTGTTCCTTTTCTTTCCTGATTGGTAGGTGGACAGAATTTGCGTGGAGTTGTTAGGATGGATTAGATGGATTAATAAATTAGGGCCAGGTTTTTGGAATGTAGATGTCTAGGAGGATGTTTTCTTTGCCCTGTCATATTGAAAAGTTCAATAAATGGATTCCTGAGGAATTTGTGGTTCTGCGGAGCGAGGTTTATCCTGAAGGAGTTGTCCGCCTTCCAGCCCTTTCCGTCGTCTTCGGAAATGTCTTGGCGCACTTGGCTACACTTCGCTCCCACCGCGACGATCCTCTTGCAACACATTCACTGGCATCAATAGCAGCGGTTCTTGCAAACCTAACTGTGCGCATTTATCCTCTCTGAATTCCTCATTTGGGGGGAAGTGGTTTCCACAAAGATCGTAGCGGAAAAGACGTTTTTTTAAAGGTCACTTTGAAAGGCTTGTAATTGCCTCTCATCTCTCCTTATTTTTCCTGAATGTTCTGACATTCATATAAACCCATTCTACAAATAATTTCCTTTGTAAAGCGAGGAAAATGATTTAGGCGCATTCTTGGTCTGAGAAAGGAAGAGTTCTGGGGAGGGGAAGGAAATGCGCTCTCCTCTTGTAGGGTGGTAGAGCAAACGGTCGTCCGGATTCGAGGTCGTTTCAAAAGAACACTTTCTGCGATTTCTGTGAATTTACATAAATTATGCGATGGACTAACACCATCACCTTGCCGTCGACTGTTCCACTACTCCTTTTTTTCCATTTTTAAAAGAAAAAAACCCAACATAGAGTTGGGTTTAATTGGTGCTCATGGATGCCTGTGGAAGGGTCGCTGGAACACCCCACCACCCTCAAGTCAGTTGAAGCTAAATAACGTATCGTAGACAAAGAGCTTCTGTTCTGGGTCTCCTGACGATCTCGACACATTTATCGAGGTCCCTATCACCTGTGACATTTCGCCAAATTTTGTTGACAAGCGGTTCTGCGGCATGCTTTAGGTGGTTCTAGTGTGGAGAGAAGGCTGGGTATTTGGTGAATGCATGACCCACTAAAGCCACTATTGCCTATCGTCAGCGCATTCCCACTTCGCCCTCCCCTCCCTCCACTCCTCCCATCCCATTAGCCTTGTTTCCGCGAAAGCCGGAAGAAATTTGTTATATTTTGCTACTTTGCACAGACGCAAATGACCATTTAGCAGCTCTTCCACCGCTCGCAGCTGCAGCTCTAAAGCAGTGAATTCAAGCGCATACCTTTTACTGCTTTAATTCCTTCATGAAGGTAAGATTTTCGACGCAGGAATCTTTCTTTTTATTTAGAAAGGGAGATCCATGACAAGGAGGAACAGGTAGTGCCACCATGGTTGCAAGGAAATCAGTGCTGCGAGTGTTTGCAACCGCAGAAATCATCCTAGACTGTCTTGTGATCTCGTTCAGTTTTACCCATTCGACTTACAAGGCGACTTGAAATGTGCAGTCAGGTGATAGTCACGTACTCACGTTCAGATCTCACTCACCTTGATGTATAAGGTTTTCGGGTCATTCTGATTGAGAACTCCACAGCATCCATGTTCAGACATATCAACACAAGTTCGTAAGACTCAGGATACATCAAGACCTTTGCAGGAGTGACTTGCCAAAAGAGATGGGTGAAGATATTCATGACCACATGGCCTCCTTGGCTCTCCTAGCCTGAACGTCTCAGGTGTTCTTATGCCTGAGGCATCGTTTAGAGGCTAACTAACAAATGCGTGTCGTCAAACAACGCAATAAATTGCTGCTCTTTTACGTATCAAAGAGATGTGAAATACAGTCTTGCCTGAGGTAAGTTAATTTAAATCGTCTTATCCCTGGTTTAAACCACCCAGCTAACCTCGAGGAGTCAAATGGGATTGGAATCGTAGCCGTGTGAAATCTCACCTCTTCTCCTGGTTGACGAGAAGTTGAACTAAAATTGAGTCACTTTGGGCTTATTTGATTGCTTCACCTCAACCATTCACAGATCCTTCCACTCTGACCGAAATACTCAGTATTTGCACTTCTAGACCTTCCAGGAACGCATGGCCTTCAAGTCAGACACTCTTCGTCGACTAACTCCACTGGCTCAACTATTAACTTCCATGATGGAGCGTTTCCTCACCACTTCCACACCTTCAGAGAGCGAAATCACTACAGCCTATCGAGCAAGTGCTTCTCTTTTCCAAGTTGCCTCTGCTCTTCTCTATTCTCCGGACGGCGTCTTTACTCACCTCTTCGATACCTTTTTGTTGCCGCCTTGGCGACGACTGACGAAGGAGCCTTTGGTCAAAAGAACTACTGTTCAGAGCTGTGTGGCGGAAAATTTGCCAGCAGTAGGTTGCTAACCCCATTTTTGTATTTCTAAGTGAGTAGCCAATAAGGAGGATACCCTAATTGAAATTTTGAATGTGGTTGGTGGACAAATAGCCAATGAGGAGAATGCTCAAGCCCCGAAGTAGCCAACCAAATTGCGGGATTAGTGCAAATCCAAATCTCTGTTAGTTAAATGAGGCACAGTAAAAGCTGCTTTCATAGTGTTCCACGGTTTTTCAACAATCCGTTAACCGCGTATGTAAGTTAAGGAAATAACTAAGGCTGAGTAATTATAAGCATTCAGTTAACCGACTAGAATAAAGATTACTGGAATTACCAAGACATTCTATTAATCTCTGTAGCGTTTTGGGAGCTGTATTTTCGCGAAGCTTGCATAATTTCACGGGAATACGATTTGGATATCAGATGCTGATGCGACTGTACTGCCAGAGATCCTCAATATCCACTAAAGTAGAACTGGGGATCGGCATGTGAAACGGCGATGGGGAAAGGGGTTGTCTAAGAATGGCTCTGTGCTTTCCAAGACAAATCATTTTATGCTGTCCTTTTATTCCACGAAACTACTTGATCACCTTATACCTTTGTTATCGAAGTAGATTAGGAACCCGTGCCAGAAGTTGACAAAGTTCCACTCCTTGTGGTCGATCGACTGATCGGCCTCTGATGCTTGCCTCAGAATTTGCGATTGTTTCGATCAAGTCACGTCTTTGCCTTTTCATTCCACCTAGTTCCTTCGTGGAATTGCACAACTGAACTTCCTCAAGGACCCCTTCATCGTTAGGATGCTGCGTGAACTCCTTCGAACTGTGTTTTTTTCTGTGGGAACCAATCACGTCGCGGTGAGTTAAGAGATTTACGTTTTCTACACACTTTTCTAGATTCTCTCGTTGTATTTTGGTATTTCTGGTTTTTGCAGTCTGCTGTACAAATGAGCGACCTGGCCTCTTACAGAGCACATGTGTTGAAGGTTTTGGCACAAGAATTCATCTCCCACCTGGAAGAACCATCTAATGGATGGAGTGAGAACGCGAAAATGGTAGGATGAGGCTATTTTGTTAATAACCGTGGTCCTGAGCCGTTTTCTCATGTGTTGCGGGTTGAGCAATTAAAGGGAGGCTCGCATGACTGTTTTAGTGGATGAAATTCTTCGAGGAAATGGATGAGCGGACGATGACTTTGGGCCAGTGGCTGAGGTGAGTTTGTGAGCTACGATTTATGTGTCCTGTTTAATCATGGGTTTTTAGGAAGATGTGTTAGCGTCGATCTCAATGACATATAGTGGTTTGTATTCTTCATCATTCAAATTGTCACGTGAATTCGTGACATGTTGAAATACAGGTAAACTATTTTGTCAGGAAAAACTCTCGTTCGTGTTTAATGCGGATGACGAATGAAACGATTCACTTGCATCTACATTAAGTAGGAAGAAAAGGTAAAGTCGTAGTGGAGGCTGTTGAGCAAATGGATTTCGCCCACATGCATTAGGGTACCACATGCTGGATGGCGAACCTCAAGGCCTGTCGACTAATTTTTCACTTCCTCCACGCGCCTTCTGAGTAGACGTCGTTGGGAGGGGATCGTTGGCCAGCCGATTGACTGCCTGACTGTCAGAAGGTTGATAAGGAAAGGCTTCTGTATTGTAACGTCCCTGAACTGAATGAACACCTCATAGATTGTCTGCAAAAGCTCTGCTCATTAGACCTCTGTGTCTCCAGGACGTACACCAATTCACCCCTTCCTCCGAAGAACACGCTCGTGTGTGTGCGTTAGTCGTGAACCGCAGACGCAACTGAAGGTCATCCAACAACTACTGGTGAGGCCTATCCACTTACTACCATACGACTCTAATGTGTCCCATGGAGTGGGGTTTTGAGTCGGCGCTGGGACTGTTCACTGATGCAGAAGAAGGCGTCATTCTAACAAGACAATGCATGATCTCACAGATCATCCTGGTGCAGACCTTAATTGTAGTAAGACTTGTCACCTTGATTTCGGCTGGAAGGGGGTAAGGGGGGGAAGGAGGTACTGCCTCATCGTTCAAATTTCCTTGAGTTTGCAACTCAAGCGGATGATTCCCGCCGCCTTTCAGCGTTTGCGAATTAGAAAAGACAGGAGTTAAATTTGAGGTGGAAGCGGTGATGCCCAGAGCTACGTTGTTAGCATGGAACGTTGGGCAGCGTGGAGCAAATCGGAGGCTGCATCGACACTACCTTTTCTCACCCATAGACGTAACTAACTTGCACAGTTTCTCAGTTTTTGCGTTCTTTACCACCATTTTCATATTTCAGAGATGCTCCATACCTCCTTTGGCCAGTGGCAGAGCTACTAGCTGACGAGAGGAACGCGAAATCTTCCACGTCCCTTAATAACCGCTGTGTCAGTGCTTTTGGCACCTTTACTACAAGGTGGAAGAACGTGGATTCTGCTACGGACGACGGTGGTGATAGTGGAACTCTAAGGTAGGAATGAGTCTTGCTGATAGCCTTCCCAACGAGAGAAGCCCATAGACATTTGGCTTCCTCTTGTTTACTTGCTATTTTGTTGGCCAGAACGCTTCGATGAATTGGTTACGGATGCAGAAGTATGGCATTCGGGAAGCAATTTTTCTGATGGTAAACATTTATACTGGTGATTTTAATAATGGGTAAATACCCGTTCATCCATCACTTGTCCGTCCACCATTTTTCAATCTTTTAGGCGAAAATCGAGTTCTTTTTGTTTATTTGCTCTCCCCTTTTTTTCGGTGAATTCACATTTCATGTATAATTGCTGCATAGTATTGTTCCTAGACGATGAAATTTAAAGCATGTGATTTTTCTCAAGTGAAAGTTGTTACGTCCCCACTTTGTTTCGGTTTAGTGGAAGAATTGACCCTTTCTCGTAGTTTCCGGTTACTGATTGTCTCATTTCCGCTTGATTAGCCATTGCTGTCTGTGTCACTTTACCTGCGGTAGCCGCTGAAATTACATTCGACAATGAATTAAGGTCAGAATGTAATGCCCTGAGATTTGATTGGAGGGTTTTGTCTGAGCGGCCGGAGACACCGCCTTCTCTCCCAATCACGGTGATCCACTGGCAGAGAGCACAAGTTCAGACCCCTTTAATGGCACCAACCCTGCAGCGCCTCCTTTTTGAATATTTTCAGTGTCGTATAGCACTGCCGTGTTTTGCTGTCTCACTTTTGACGCGGGAAGTGACATTTGGGAGTTGGGCGTGTCTCATTGTCAAATCCAGGGTCAAGTAGTAAAACGTGCGCCGTGAAAGCCCTTTTTCCTGGGTTATGTGCCTCGGTGGAGATGGGCAGATACGGGAATAATCTCCGACTACTATGTTCTCTGTGAAAAGTACTTTTTGTCAGAAGTTAAATAACCGGCACGTTCTTTGACGTTTTGGCGATACTCGGTAAACAGTGAACCGGAGGCCACTTTCGGGGGGTGGAGGACCTCATGTCCAGTCGACTTTAAAATGGGGAAGTGGCGTGGGTAATTTACCTATGAGAAAGGGCTATGCCTAATCCACTGACAAGTCTGTGGCTCATGTGATTCTGTTTTTGAATCTGCGAAAGGAAATTCGACACTACCGACGCCCCTCGCCTCCAGCTTAAAGGTGGCTAGCGCCTGGATATCACTTTGCTGCCCAAGGCTGTAAGATAGCAAAAGGAGTTCTCTTGGCTTCTTTCAAACTATAAGTGATCGTGTGAAACTTTTTAGAGAATCATTTTCCCTTCTATTTGTTGAAAGACGAAGCCCTTTCCTAATCCGTTCCCAAAAGGCCAGTCTGGCAACGAATGTCTCTTTCTGAGAAACTTCCTTTTCTCTGGAACTAAAAAAGAAGAAGTAGCACCACTTACCCTCGTTCTACTTTCCAGTCAACCAGCCCTTTTCCCACGTGATTGTCCTCTATCCAAGCTTTCTTCGAGGACAAGAGAAGAGGATGGGGCAGGGCCTTTTTCCGCTTCTTTCTGAGGCGTGAATCTGGCAGACACAAAGCCCTCGTGCAACTGATCTACTAGTCCCGGGTGCTTCTTTCACAGCCGTAATTGTTGTTATTTGGCATGTGAATGGTCGTGCCACGCACTCGCACACACCCATAAAGCATGTTCCTTGGGTGGATGAATTGGTGCGCGCCCCGGAGGCGTGGACGGCTCGTGAGTGGACCTTTGCGGATAATACATGGGGCGCCCACCCGCCTTTTCTTGTCACACTTCGGCCGGCCAGTCGGTTAGCCAACAATCCCTTCCCAACGATGTCTTTTTATGACGCACGTGAAGGAGGAGAAGAATTTGTTGGCAGTCCCTGAGGCTCGTCGTCTGGCATTTGGGCGCCATGCATTTACTCAGCAGCGTCCACCACAGCTTTACCTTTTCACTTAACGTAGACGCATGCGAACTGTTTTACTTATCACTCGAGGTAACCACGAATGGAGGTTCGTCTTGGCACCTCAGGATTTAGACCCTTCTCTGACCTGATCCGGAAAGGCGGGTCTTTATTCTTTAACATGATGGAACTTTGCTTGAGTGGTTCTGTCTTCAAGCATCACATACTACAGCTTCCCTTGCCAATTTGACATGCAGCGTCTACGGCACACTTGGAAACAAGACGAGCTCGATTTGTAAAGCCGACAACCTGGAATCGCATCCATCAGGTGACTTGATGAAAGCAGTCGAGACCAAGATACAGAGTACAGCACCAAAGTATGTGTTCGACAAGTTCCTACAATCTACATGACGTCATGGTGGAGATCTTCATGTAACCCATTTTAAGTAGAAGCTCGCAGTATTTCATCCGGCCCGGTGTCCGGAAAATATGGACGGTGGGCAAATTTTAATGGGAAATGGATTGGTGTTTGGTAAATTACCATCTCATTATTCTCGGGTAAGATTAACTCCAACAGTTGGACAAGTTCTATCCATACACACACGCATATAGGAAAAAGCTCTCCTCTCTGTGCCCATCCTACGACCCTCCAGTCAGTCGGCGGTGGAAGGGCCAGACGGACTGGCAATTTGACAACCTAAGGCAACCCTTGCAGACAAAAAAAAATACTTTTATCCTAAACAAACACGCAGCTCCAAATCATTGGTGTCCCTAAGCAAGAAACAGTTGTTATTTGTTGTTATTAGCACCAATCGCCACTCGTACAACCGAGGCATCTCACCTCTTTCCAAGATTCGCTTTTGGCAATCGGAAAACGAGGTGTAATTCGTGTCAAGTATAATTAGAGAAATTTGAATTAGGACACTGTACCTCCAAACTTTGAATAGGTAATAGCAATCCCCTCTCCGCTCCCCCCTCGTGGCAAAAATACGATGCCTTTTCAACACCCTACTCCCATTAGTCTACCCTTCTTTTCCTTTGGATAGAAAGGACGTCATCGCCAGCTTCCGCACCGTCCACCAATTGACAACCAAACCATCAACTGCCTACGTTTTCAACAAACACTTGAAGAAGTGTGATCTCTGGTGAATAAAGTCATTCTTTCTGCTTGTTATGAGCAGAAAATAAATGGAAGGTGGGGGGGGGGGGGGGAGGGAGTGCTCTCTATCGTTTCATTTCGACTTCTCAGGTGCGAACAATTCCACCATGCACTTCCACACCCTACAAAGGGGTGGGAAAAAGGAGGTCACGAGAAGGGATAGGAAAGAAGCAGAATCTTTCGCACCTGTTGTACTCTAGCACCAACTTACCCTCGTGTCATCCTCTGGCCATTTCCAAAAAGGCGTTTCGTAAAGCCACTTATTTCAGCCTAGAGAAGGAAACGAAGGAAAGTGGGGTGGTGAGTATTCAGGAGAGTTGGAATGTATTGCATGAAGGGAGGCATTACCTTGTATCTATCGGCCAATTTTGGCGCTCCAAAGGCTATCACTGTAGCTATAGAAGGGAGAAAGGAGGTTATGTCTCGATTTTGCTTGTGAACTCGACGCAGCGACTACGAGGCGTTTCCGAGTCCGACTTGCATTTGCAGATACAGCATGGAGTGAGGTGCCGCTACAGTGGTACCCCAGGCACTCGAACTAGGCGTCACGAGTCGTTTAGTCAACTTAATCCTTAACCAAAGTAATGTGTCTCGGTTGCAAAATGAATGTGCAGAAGGCTGTGATGATGAGCGGACTTCCCCCTTGACAAAGACGTTGATCAGAGAAAAGCAGTTTAGACGTTTTAAAGACCTGTGTACGTCAGTGAAACTCACGCCCGTGGTTATTTCATGGCATTCATTTGGAAACTACGCACATTCAACTAATGCAAAGGAGACCTAGTCGACACAGGTTGCCGTGAAAGTGGAAGCGTTGTAACGACAATGTAACCACTGCTTTTCAAGTAATAACTTAACAACAAATGTGGCCTTTCATTCGTTGTGGGCCAGCGCAATGACTGCAATTGCACTTAATTTCTCTCAAATCCCAGAAAGTATACAACACTCGCACAACAGCTCAAAAAATCGGTTCTATCAGGGAGGAGGAGAACTAAATACCCTACCTAATGGTCCTATTGGTAGCAAATCAGGCGTGAAGAAGACTTTCATTCATTACGACACCACCGTTCCCAGATAGAAGCCGTCATTCGCAATAATTCAAAACAAATGGATTAAAATGTAGTCCAGATAACACGACTTACTCCATATGCACAGCGTCAAGAAGTTGAACCGCGCTCCGATATAGGTGAGACCGTAGAGCAGTACGCCAAACTGCAATGCACAAATCAGTGTCAAGTGAACAAGAAGAGGGGGGTGAGAAAGGGTTTATCCCAAATCAAAACTTCACCCGAACAGAGTTGCCAATGTGACGGAGGAGAAAGAGGTCCAAGGTGGCATGAATAAGTTTGTTCACCCGATTCGTTATTATCTGTGCCAGGTGCGAGGAGGTTGCTGGACTCAGACGAAAGTCGCAAGTGCTGAAGTAGCTAAAAATCAAAGTAGGCACAGCACAAATTAGGCTTTATAAGCAACAATTAAAGTGCCTTTTGAGCGAAGCAGTAGCGGACTGAAGGCAAATGGCACTTTTGATCTGTTCCTCGCCTTTCGTTCGACGAGGTAGCTTACTGCGCCACTTCTCTTGCCTACCTAGTGATGATGAAAAAGCAGCATTCGATGTCTGCACATTTAACGATGTGATTAAAGATATTTGGGCATTCTTAATAAGCTTATAAATTATTAATGGAGCGCTTATTAACGGATCCCAGAGCAGACATGCATTAAGCGTGCATTCATCCAATATTGATAACAATTTTAACGCGATCTGCATCAGCGCCACGGGCGTGTGATGTCTCCGCACGAAGTCAAAATAAGTAGCTTGTGTTGTTTATCAGTCCATAATAAGCACTGCTTGAGTGGCAAGCGAACTGATTGAGTTCTAAGCATCAACTGGGGCGAATAACTATATAATTTTTTATTTTCGAGGACCATACTTGTTAAGAGCAACCCATTTTTCGTGGACAATGATGATTTCTTTCCCCCGGAACTAGACGGTAGATAAATGCAACAGCGCAAAAATGTTACCATACAGAAAGACCCGTTCATTTTGCAAAATAAACATCAACATCAACACTTGTTCAAGTTTTAAAACGCTAAAAATAAATGCACATGAAATGAGCTTAAGTATTAATGGACAGTTTGTCAACACAGAGGTAAGGAGTACCGATTCCAAATCACAAGTTTGGTTAAGCAAAACAGGCAAAACCGTCACCTTTGAGGAATTAAAAATCACCAATCTAGAGGTATGTATAAAGTGAAGAAAAGACTTACCTGAGAGGATTAGCCTCTGGGGTGCCAACGACACGGTAATAGATTCGCATAAAAGCTGATGCCAGTAGTAAGAAAAGAAAGAAATTGGATACGACGGAGATTACAGAGCAAGCGAGGAGACCCAGTTCAAAGGTCAAAATCAATGCGAACACAAGGGCTGATGCTTGCGGATTCTTCCAGTAGATCAAATCCATTACTTAAAGAAGGAGAAATATTTATACAGCAATCAACAAATGTACTACTTACCAAAAAACAGGATCGTCAAAAGTGCTTTTACTTACGGAGTGCTTCAGTTTCTGGTAAGTTTAATTTCCTAGTCGCAGCGGTTGCTACAATAACGACACCAATAAATTACGCATATATCACCATACAAAATAGGCAAGAAATATGTACGACTAACCCTGGAAATCTGCTACTGTTGTATGATCAGATGGTTTAATATTGTGTTCAGTACACACATCGATGACTGGTTGTTGCTGTTGCTTAGGCGGAATAATGAATTCCAAAGAACTAGATCCATTGTTCGAGGAGTCGCTTTGCACATTGATTGGCTGTTCAATAAAATTTGCAGGTATATCCAGATCCGTTACAGCGTATCCATCTGGAAAGTAACAAACAAATAAAAGCTGACCAACCGTCATCGATAACCACAGACATTCTCAAATAAGGCGGCTAATCTCTCCTTATTTACGCTTATCCACCTATATTCTTCGCCTCTACTTGTTAGCAAAATTGTTAAGATTTTTCAATTATAAGGTAATTTGAAACATTTTTATTCTCAAGTATTACTGTAGATTATCCAGGCACTTTGTTTCAGGTCTATATGGCCCTTTTATTATAAGAGTATATTTAATATATTTTTGTAAACCTGATCTTTAGCATAACTTAGTAATTAGCTCCTACAATAGCAAGTTTGTTGATTATCATTCCAATACGCACAAACAACTAGTGAATATGTATTTAGACACACTGTTCACTCTCCACACTACACAAATTTTGCATGTATTTATACCTACTCTACTACGATGGAGGTCACTCCCTTGTTATTGGTGAGGCGCCGCTTTTGTACTTTAAATTAACTTCCTTGTACCTCGATGGGTGAGCTGGCCTTCAGGCCATGCCAATAGCCCAAACACTTTCTCTATGCTGAATATATATTCCGCCCGAGTATTGTGTCGTCTTTCGTCTTCAGAAAAGCCCCGGGACACTATACTACAATGTTTGCTTTATTCATTCTTCATTTTAAAATTTGACTGCCAAAAAATAGCTCCCGCAATCAGCAAAAACAAAGCATGCAAATAACTTTAAAAGTTTTCGTCGTTCTCTTGTTCACTACCTAGAATTATTCCAGTTTTTCTTTTGTCACCAAAAGCCTTGACGACATCATGTTGCTTAACCGGAATATTGGCTCCCATGCATAATTTTCCAGTGATTGATCCTACAAAGATCACACCATTCTTAGTTTTTTAGAATCTTGTATTTAAATAGGAAATACTCATTTACCCCTTCATTGTGCAGGAATTCATAAGCATCTCCTCCTGAATCGTCAGATACTATAGCATATGAAAAATGAACAAATTAAAACAATTTTGCTGAGTAATTTACACTTCAATCGTGCTTGCGTAGTAACACTTACATAATAATATTAGCCTGTTGTTAAATGCGACAAGAGATGTGATTTTTGGGCCATACTTATTAACTCCAAGAAGACGAGTCCACTGAGCTTCGGATGCCAGTGGAAGACATTCGACACTGCAATCGGAGTCTCCTCCAGCAACCACCACGCATCGATTGAAGAAGGCGATTCCTGGACGGTAGCGTTCCTTCAACATTGGACTAAGCTTCTTCCATTGCCATCCACTCTCGTCTGTTGGAACCTTTATCAACATTTCGGCGTCTCTAGATAACGGTAAATTCGAATCAGCTCGATCACTTCCACCAACGACCACGATTCCGAAGTCTGCAATATTTAACGCAGACATTCCATGTCGCGCAGTTGGCATGTCTGGGAGTTTGGTGAGTCTAAATAGGGTGTCTTAACTTCAGCAATCCTACCCTCCACTGGCGGAGTCCAATCTTCCGCAGAAAGGAAGGCATTGTCCATGATAGTGTCCGCCAAAAATGAAAATTGAGTCATTTTCCGACACGATGCAATATTCACAGCGTGGATCTAGTGGTACAGGAGTTGTGGAGACGGAGCTATCCCGAATATTCGCTGATAATAGACTACTCTTTGTACCAACACTTCCAAGGACATAAAATAGACCTCAAAAGGGAAGAAATAAAATCCTCTATCCAATTTACTATCTGATACAGTCGCTTCGCCATGGAATGCAACTGGAATGTTTATAGATTCTTCCGATTGCAGCTGTGGTACAGACATTAAAGTCCAAGCTCTCGAGGTCTTGTTCCATCCGTAAGTCAAAAGTACATCTCTAGAAATGGTAAAGTGTCTGTTAATTTTAGGGATAGGTGACGCTCTAAAGCTTGTGATGAAGGTGGCAGTACGGTGTCAGATTTCAACTTGTCGAATCTGTTATCTATTTTTTAAAAAGGAACAAGTAGTGGGGGTTAAGCAGAGAGGAAAACTAGTTTCATTGCTTGCCTATTGGCAGAAAGTTGAAGAAAAGCCGAAACCGCGGCTTGATCGTGTTGCTGGTTGACTTCGTTCCAAGACTTGGTGAAGTAATTTCTGAGAAAACGGAAAGGGAACAGAGGAAGAAGGTATGGAGGAGATATAAGGACAACCCATCCCTTCATTCATCCACACATTCTTCCATTGATATATTTTGCATCACTTAAATAGTCACCTACCACAAGCATTCATCCCTCCTCTCACATCCTTCAACATATTCATTCACTCACTGTGCTCACCTGCAGAGAGTAATTCTGCATATTCCTTCACCCAGTTTCCAAAATTCAGTGAGAAATTGAGGAGATATACCGGTTAAATCAATCTTTGAAATAATTTTTGTAAATTCTTTTGCCCTTTTCTCCAAGTCGCACACATCAAAACCGGCCTCCAGCCACTCGGAAATGGCTCGAAATTTGGTCTCCTCACTCACGCCCTCTGGTTGTTTGTTCTCTAGCAAGACCTCCAAGTACTCCGACGTTGTCTGCCGCAGTAAGTCTCGCCGAAAACACAGGTTTTCAAAATTCTTTGACATCAACGGAATGCACGCTTCCATCAGTCCACTGTTCAACGTGATATTGGCTATCGACCAAATTTCTCCTACGTTGTTCAGGGTGATCCTTTAGACAGTCGATGTTTAGCTTTTGGAAGGGGTTTCTTTACCTTGGTCCTAGAAACTCCTCGCACCAAGAGACAAGCCTCCCGGAGCCGAGATTATGCGCTAGCATATATAGTCGTGTGGCATTTTCCTCGGAGATTGTAAGACTGCCCGTATATGCGTAGTTGACGACTGCCTCTACAATGCTGAATGGAGTTTAGTTGATGGAATCGAGAGAGACAGAGAGGTCTGGACATACTCCTCAGAAAACCGCTTCCATTGGACCACCATTTTACCCTCTTCTGAGGTCATTGCCTTCCGTATAAGGGGAAACCTGGCCGCCAGGATCATTCGATGCGCCTTCACGCACTTTTCATCCCTCGTCTAGAAGTCGAAAGCATAAAATCTGCCATTCATCACCCCACCATAATTTGTAGGTCGATAAGTTTTCCCTGTGTACGGAAGTGGCGAAATATATGACCGGGAAAGCAGCCTGCATTTTCCTCCTCATACTCCAACTCCTCCATGGGATGCTAAAGATGTGATGACAAGGCGGCTCGAAGTGCTTTTTGCCTTTAACACAAGCTGTGTGGGAGCTTAATGAATGGTGAGATGCGTGCTGCACGTAGAGAAGCCTGCGAGTAACCTTGACTGAGCCGAGGCGGTGGGCGGTATGCGAAGGAGATGAGCAAACCTGTGCAAATAGAGAGGTGTTATTCGTTTGTGTGCATTCTTGTGCCCTAATTGATTACCATGGTTGCTGTTTTAACTTTTCTTCTTGGCTACGCAGTCACTTATGACCCCGCCTTATTGCTTCGGCTCGGTAACATGGCATCTGGACTATGGCACTGGCTGTCCTAATGATAAATCATAAAAAGGAATTTAGAAAGGGCGTCTATTAGTCCCGCGTTCTGAAGCAAAGCTATTGGCATTAAAGGCGACACAAGCCGTAGATCAGCTAGGAAAGCTTCGTCCTGGAGCTGCTAACCGTACCTGCGTACAGATATTGGTAAAGTGAGCTCGCACTACATTTACCACCTCTCTACTGGATAGAACCCATGCAGATACTGCTGGGCAGCTCTGAAGGGAGAATGACATAACAAAACCTAATTTCAAGTTTACGAATCAAACCCATTCTTTATTAGATAAATGTGCTTTGTGGCTAATGCTTCTACGACCACCAGCGAGCATTCATAATAGCTAGATTGTTTCTCCCTCTCTAAATACAGTTTCCATACAGGCAAAATTCCTGATAAAGTGGAATTGCCAAGAGTGATATGTGACACTTGGATCAAGGATAGTTTCTGGTACAGGCAAATCCGACGACTGGCGCGGTTGGTCTTTGTGTGCTTGTTTTACAGCCCCGACTGTGATGTGGAGGTTAGTAATCGGTAATGGTAAAAGGGTAGAAGGTGCTACGCTATGTCAACTTAGCTAAGACAGCCTGGCCTGGCTTCAAGCTCATATGGTTGTTTGCTGTAAATATTATATCTAAGTACTTCCTTCTTTTGTCTTCTAGCAGAGGCAGGCAGCATCACAGGTGATGGATGAATAAGGAAGGATAACTGGCAATCTATTATAGCTAGAGAATCGCTTGAGTGCTTCATCATTGTACCCTTGCCTGGTGAACAAGTTCTCAGGGCTTGTCAGTAACCTAACTTCCCACTGCAAGTCGCATATATATATATATATATATATATATATATATATATATATATATATTCTGCACGAGTATTTAAACTTCGTTCGTTCGCTCTACATTCGTTTCTTCTTATACATTCGACAAAAATGCAAGCACTACAGCAAAATGTGTTAAAGACTTTATGATCAACTTGATATTATGCATTAAATTGTTAAAAGGGACAAGTATTCCAAACTCTATATCCTTTTTTTAAATATTTTGATGAGAAAATGGTTAGCATATACTCATTTCTTGGCCTAAAACTGATATCAAAAAAGTAATTTATTTTCAAATTTGTAGAAAGGTAAAAATTGCCAAGTATTTTTCATTTGAAATTTTTGTTTTAACTATCAATTTGTGGGGACTGGGTTTGTTGCATTGCCAGTCTTAAGGACGCGTGATTGTCCACAGGGGGTCTTAGGTCGCCGTGCGATTGCATCATTCTCGTCTTTTTTAGCAAGTTGTTCAACTTCTCCCTACTCATGGCACTTTTTTGGTCCCCACTATGTTGACATTACCGCAGACATCCATAGTTTTGTTTCCTAAGTTTTGTCTAAGTACTAGGCTAATCCTTCTTGCCTTGTTTGGAGTAGGCATGCATTGGTATGTCGATACTTATTTTGACGAAATATCGGCACGGTATTTTTGTGCTTAGGTGATGTTGGTTGAGGTTTTGGTGGCGCTTTTGTGTGTATATTGGACCCTCTCCCTCATTCTACTGCGTTGGCCTACTCTGCTGCACAAGAAAAAGACCACGGCGATATCCGCGACAGTTGTGTGTCATCGTGGTGGATCTGGGGAGTTCATTGAAAACACTCTCCATGCCTTTAGTAGGTTCGTGTCCCTTTCTACTGAGTTTCCTTAAAGAGGCACGTTTCTATGCTTTTTGCTCATATTTAACCATGTATTTGTTTGCCACAATCAGTTTCGTTCAGAGATCATCACTAGCACAGGAAAGATCCCCAAGCTGGTAATTTGAAAAAGTGAGCATGAGGCTAACTAATCACTTGAGGTCAATTCCGATTTTACTGCAGCAATAAACGGTCTCTTTGCGTAGAAATGCTGCGCAGAGGTCAAGTTGGAAATGAGTGACGTGGGTGAGCTGGAAGCACCCATTTTGAAGATACAAGTGTGCATTTACATTTTGATTTGCCAAAGTGGTTGCAAGTTCTGGTTTGCCTTTTTTTTCCATAAGGTCCGAAAATGATCTCTCTACTCTACGTGTAGGCTTGGAATGATAAGGAACTCTCTTGACATTTGATTTTAAGCGTAAGCTGGTGTGCTCTTTTCTTTCTTTCATTTCTAAATATAAATACAATATTTGTTGTTACTCTAGAAATGATATCCCTTTTCATTAACGTCTAACGCCGGGACAAAGTGCGACATAATCACCTTTTTTCCTATTAGGAAAGGCAAAATATAATTGAATACTGTATCGGATGTGGTATTTTGGGTTTGGTGGTAATTAATTGATTACGAGTTAGTTTTACTTTTGATTAATGGGTTGTTAATTGAATCAAGTGGGTGAATGCTTGTCAAAACGTTTGCCATCATTAGTGGCTTCAAGCGATCATGGATTGTGGAAGAAATTTTGGTTTCTAAAGGCTGGTCAGTAGAGAAGAAGTGCTGAGTCTTGTTATGTCTGTTTCTTTTTTTTCCTGTATTAGTGAAGCATTTTTGATAACACGAGCCATTCATGTAATTTCATGTGGTTTTTCTTCCTTTCCATTCCAGTTTGACTTTTGACATCTTTTCTCGCAAACTCATGCCATTGTTTATTAGTTGTGAGGCAATAGCTCCCTCTTATCCCATCATAAGATGCAAATTCTCGCAGGGACAAGTTGTGCGGCATTATGTGCCCTTATGTTGGCTCCTTCTTTCCCTATTTTAGTGGTGCTGGCTCAATCTGAAGATGTTTTCGCATGCATCTATTAAATTATCCTTTGATGAATGAAAAATTGCTTCTCCTTTCCACCATGCATACGGGCACTTGAGCTGAAGTTGTGCCTTGAAAGTGTTGTCTGGGTAATGCTTTTACTATCTGACGGGTTAACAATGACGTTTGGACATGGAAGTCGTTTCACATCGCGGGTCAGTCACTTAGCCATCTTGCATCATCGCTTGGATATAAAATGAAGACAGTGAAGGGAAACTACTTGGCGGTATTTTGTTTATTTTATTGGTTTATTAGTGCATTTGATGCCCACTTCTCTGACAGCCTCTACAACCACCTTTTACAGTTGATTTAGGTGTAAGCAAGTTGGTTTGTCATCAGCGCTTGGCTCAAGGTCGACGTGTCAATCGTCGCGAAATCGAAATTGTTTAAAGGACCTGCTTTTGGAGCATTTGTTTCAAACTCACATCAAATCTCTCTCTTCCTGTGCCGCCTGCTGCATAGAGTGGACCTCTGAATCGCACATTGGTGTAGCTTTTCGCCTCTTTTGACGAAACTGTCATCGAGTGATTAATGGCTGTTAAAACTTGTTGGTGTAAGATGGTCTTATGCAGAGCTCTAACCTCAAGTCTGTCTCGGACGTGCCACCCGGTTGAGTCACCTAAACCATAGCCTAGATACCCTGCTTGGCGTTATTTTTTGCATTCTTTGTGCACCTGATTCATCCGCCGCACGTCTATTTTTTTTCTGCCGGCATTTGCGAATCATTTATTCGTTTATCCAGTCCCTCGCCTGAAGTTCATTTGGCAGTCTCCATCCCTCCCTTCCTTGGTATTTTCCCCTTTCAACATACAATCATCATCGAACCTCGGACTAATCCCTCCATCCTCACAAGCGATGACTTCCGTGTCTAGCCTGTTGATAAAGCGATTATAAATTAAGCATTCATTTATTGTAGTTCCGTCAAACTCGGTTGCGACATGCTTGAAATCGACTGTCAGCTGACCAAAGATGAGGAGGTGGTTGTGAGCCACGACAACGATCTTACTCGCGCTACCGGTGTTAGCAAATGCATCAGTGATCTAGCCTTCAACGAGTTGCCTCAGTACTCCGACCAATTGGCTATCACCTTCGGATTCGGTGAGTCCCTCGCCAATCCCGCTTCAATCAGCCTTTGCCTCCTTCCTAACGCCTTCTAACACCTTGTTTTGCCTTCTCTTTCACTTTCTCAGTTGATGACCAATTGCATTCATCAGCTCGTGAGTTTTTCACCTGTTTCCTAGGCGTCTGTTCCTTGTTAGGCATGGTAGCTAGCAGGAATGCCAGCACGACTTTTCAATGAGCCCCCCTCCCTGCACTATGTCGTAGAGGCGATCCCTCTTTTTTCCTTTCTCCAGGTCAAGAATGCAAGGCGGAGGAGGGTGTTTCACGCCAGATTCCCCTGCTCCGAACCGTTTTTGAGCAATTTCCTCACACACCAATCAATATTGACGTAAAGACGGACAATCCGGTGCTGATCAAGAAGATCTCAGCCCTTATCGAGGAGTTCAATCGTGTCGATATTACAGTATGGGGCAGTTTCTCCGATGCCGTGAATCGGAAGTGCCAAATGGAGAACCCGCGAATTGCCACTTTTGTACCGATTAAACGAACTCTCAAGATTGTCTTTGCTTATTACCTAGGTCTACTGCCTTTCTTGTCCCTCTCGGATGGATTTTTTGAAGTCCCATTAGTGCAAAATTTTGGGTAGGTTGTGACGCTTTTTTGTGTCTTACCACTTCCGTTAGCCGAATGCCCAATGTGATGGAATATATCAAAGCGCGAGCTGCTAGGTGAGGCCTTGTACTCCTAGGACCTTGTGCTTGCGACTTTTCAATTCGTTCCTTCCAATTTATTGATTATTCCTGCAGAATCCCGGCCTTCTTGAAATGTGGCTTCACCGACGATGATTTACTGCGGTGGACTATACAATTAGCCGATTTGTGAGTTGGAAATAGGCTATATTTCATATTCTGGAAAGTTGGTAAAAAAATCTACTTTCATTTCAGTTTGCTGATGTCGGAAAAGTTGGTTAATCACCTCAGGGCCCGCGGTATTCAGGTGTGTATTATCACTATCACTGATGATCTTGTAAATAGCGCTGCCCCGTTGTACGTCTCATTTTAGGTGTTCTATTGGGTGTGTAACACGGAAAAGGACTACGATAAGGCCTTCTCAATGGGACGCGTCGCTGTGGTGACGGATTATCCTAGTCAACTAATGCATTATCTTGGGCAGCATCCAGAGATCCAACGGGGTACATGCTCTTCGAAGGCTCTGCCTAGTGATACCTAATTGTGTTGGTGGGGACTTTTTAGTTTCTTTTATTTGTTTGTGAGCTGGTATGAGCGCCAAAAAGCGTATCATTTGCGGTTTGTCTTATTGATCCGTCTGGGTGTATCGACCGGCCTCGGAGGCGGAAGTACGGCGATGGCGAGGTCACTCCGGGTTTGGGGCCGGATTTTTTGTAAAGGACATCTTCCAATTACACGCTAAGCACAGTCTTCTGAATCAAGTGCTGAGTAGTTAAGATAGGAAAAATCGGTGGTTAACGCATTAAGAGAATCTGGCGGAAAAAACTTGTGTTTGGAAATGAAGGCGAAGCTGTGCAATGCAAATTAGCTAAATTAGTGACGATTTCAGAAATATAGGGATAAGCGTTGGATTGGTGCTAAAAATTCAAAGTAACGGGCAGACAGGTTTTTTAAATTTTGCATGTTGCATTTGAAAGGCATTAGCAAAAAATATAGGCATTTGTTCAAATTGGTAAAAGCTGGCGGCTTTCTCTAAAAGGGTTGGTTTGCGGTTGGATGAGTTGATATCTTATTGTTATAGATGAATAAAGACCCCAAGCCTCGCGTTCGGAAGCGCGTGACACACATTGTCACAGACAATAAAGACAGACACAATTATGGTAGTGAAAAACCTCTCTTCATCTACTGCTGTATTTGCGGTCAAATGGCTCTCATACTTGACTGCCCTATTGAGAAACTCCCCGAGCGTCCTCGGGACAAATCTAAAGTTATTGACGTTCGAAAACGCGCTCACAAAGTAATAGCAACTGAAGCTAGTGCTTCCAGTTGTGTCTATATTCGTTGGCCCGATGGAATCGAAAAACAATTTCGTCGGTATTGCAAAAGTTGCAGTCTTCTTCTCTTTTATCGTCACAGTGTTAAGAACCATGTGGTTTGTAGTGCCTACTCACTTCTGACTCCTGGTTGCTTAGGCTGAGTTCATAGTTAGTGATGCCTTGACTATGCAAGAAGGGAATATTGGCCTCTCCGCCTCGGCATTGGCAACAAGAACTGCGAAATTGGATGGTACCGACGCTGGCGAGGCAAATGTGAAGCTTTTGACAGCTTTAGCATCACAGGCCGAGGCGATGGCGCAGCAGAGCGGCTCTATGCCACCGCCAGTCAATCCTCTCTCCTATCTCAATTCGTCTAGTTCTAATAGTTCAAAATTAAGGCGATCAGTACAGCAGCAGGAGACTACTCAGGGTGTTGATACTGCAGTCACAGTGTCCACAATCGAGGATGAGGAGGAGGAAGCAGAGGCGAGGGAGGTTGCCGATTCCTACGCTGCAAACGTCCGGGTCATCGAGGCACAAATGATTCGTCGGGGTATCATCAAAAGACGTTTAGTGGATGAGGTAGTGTTAAATTTGCTTTAAAACCATTTTCCAACACTTTAAGCTAGATTTGGAACTTTTTTTATATTTGCGAGAATTCCCAATCCCAATTTGTGTTTGGAACTTGTGACACTGGTAGTGACCTTGTCAAGAGGTTCAGTTGGGAAGCTTTCATTTTGGCATTTAAAAAGGCGTTACCTGTTTTTACCTTGCACCATCGGTGTCAAAAGCTTGTGAAATTGTTGCTGATGTTTGTGATCCGCAAACATCCTTTTTTACGCACTTGTTCCTCGGTTAAATGCCAGTACTTTTGTCATTCCTCTTTTAGGCGAATGAACAAGCCGCGAAGCGCAGAGTTCGCGGTACGTTGATAGAGAAGTAGCTATACGTAGTTCGGAGAATTCGAGGAATTATACATAGTCTTATTGTCATTTGTCCTTGCCACAGCATGAAGTATGCATATTTTGCTGCGTTTCTTCTGCACTTTGTGTTATTTTTTCTTAATGTGGCTGTCCTACTTGTTAATTTCCAAGTCAACTATTGACATTCTACCGTGGCTGCAATTTTTCAGTCGGTTCGCATGTCGGTTATGTCCACTCACAAAGGTGCGTGTGTGTGCGCATTTAGCAGCGTTTGGTGATGAGGGGGATTTCTGGTGAGCTAAGCGCACATCCACTCGAAGGCATCAGCGTGGCTTCACGTCACTAATGATTCTTGTTGTGCTGGCCCTGATCTTGCGGTGGCTATTTCCGTGAACATTAATCCCGTGGAGTGTATCTTCAATGTTGGTCAACTGACCAATCCGTATTTGGTCGTAAACCTGGGCAAAGGTCAAAGTGTTTTGTGGGGTCAGCGGGCGGTCATTGAGAACTGGGAGCGTTTGCACGCTTTCAATCCCTGCCAGAGTAGGAGATCTGAATAATTCCCCGAATCAAAGAGCGTTTTGGCCGAGCGTGTCGCGAAGCCTGGGCTCATCGTCTCCATGGGGGTTTTGGATGTCTGGCGCACCCTACCGAGCCTCTTGTACGTCGTTCCACTGATAACTCATACTTGTGCATGCAAAGTTAAAAAGGTAAAGCACAACTGCTGATTTTTCACTTTGTGTTACCATCATCATTATGCGCTCTTGAAAGACATATATGTAGAGGATTTTGTCAAAGGGTGAATATGGGAAAAAAAAACAGGAAAAGAGCAGAAGGCAAATGGGAAGACCACCAGTCCACTGTACATTATTCGACTCAAACTCGTTCAACCTTGCGCCGAGAGAGTTCATACCACTTTGTTGTCTTGACCGAGGTGGACGAGGAGGGTTGCAGTTGTGCCAGGGAACTGAGAGGGACCACCGCCTCCCCAATCAAATGTTTCAATCCCAAGGTATCCATCTGTCGGGCTGTGAAAATCAGGATGACGTCTTTGTACGCATTGGGTTGGAGCTCGATGGTGAACTGGATGGGAAAGAAAAGAGTCCGTTTTTAGGGTCCGGCATTGATGCACAACAGCTGGGTGTATCGCGCCTAAACGCCACAGGTCGTCAAACCTGCAGACACCCTCACATTTACTCAGTAGCACCTCAATGAAGTGAGTTTTGAAGTCACCAGTCGGGCCCGTCGTATCCTGTCCGTGTTTGTTCCTCGGTCCTTCTATGCGTCAGCATCGATTGCTGCCAAAAAATGACTCTAACAATGGCTTTTGTTTAGAAGTTGTTCCTTCTAGGTGGCTTATTCCCACTCCCAAGAAAAACCAACAAATTCACACAAATAGAAGAACTTACTTTCTCGTTGAATTTTGGATTATTCGACGGGAGCATGCAGTAGCACTGACGTGGAAACACTCGAATGGAATTGGGAATGCCTCTGATGTCAATCATGGCATTCATGGTCAGGTTGTCGCCCGGTAGCCACTAGCACGAAAATAAATAAACCGTTTAATTCATCAATTTTCAAGGGCAATTAGTGCCATTCTTCTCCCCTCCCCCTCGGGAAAAATGGCAGCAGAGAGTAGACTCACCCATTCGTGACCCTGTTCAACGTACACATCAAGTTGGTCGCAGGATGTGCTAAGCTCTAGAGTCAGCTGAACAGCTGTGTAATCGGGAGGAGGAGTTTTGTCAGTTTCGGTGCTACTTCTGTTGCTTTGTGGCTGAGGAGGAGAGGAGCCGCTACTGAAACTTGGATTTGATGTGACTAACTCGGGGAAAAAGATGCAAAGAGGTGCAAAATTGTTGGGAAGAATCTAGGGCGTACTTAAATCACTACTCGAGCATCAAAAACTCAAAATACAATGAGTAGGAGGGGTAAGTAGGTAACAGGAGACACTCAACCTGAAAACGGTTTTTGAGGTAGTTCAGGTCGCAGATCCGCTTCTGTTGGTTTCCAAAAGTTCATCATACTGGGATCCTAAATTAAAAAGGAAAATTATTTGGAAACAGCTCACTTAAATGAGTTGGCAGCAGCTAACTCCTCTCGGAATCGCAAACAAGCTGCAATTTTGTTTTTATATAAAGCACTTCACTCCAACGTACGAGGGCATGGAATTGGATTAACTCCACCAGTGCCATCGTCAGTGAATTTAGAAGCACTGCAGATGGCGGTGATGGTTGGGCGCAATTCACCACCTGATCATCCAACTCGGACAGTCGATTCAGCAGGTTCAATGCAGGTTGACTTTTGTGATTCGAGTCAAGGAGGCGCCAAGCAAGGCGTTTTAACTCCTGTGCGTCCCTAACTATGCAAAAACCATTACGAAGGCTGTCATCGCCAGCACCGGTAGGATTTTTGTTCTCTAGCTGGATTTCAAATTTGAATGCAGGCTAAAAGTGAAGGGAAAAACGTATTTCTACTGATAAAGTCGTAAGTAGCGCGTTTTGGCATCTGTAATTGGATGGAAGTTTGAGACGCACCCTGGAATACCATCCATTTCGTGTTAATGCAGTATCCGTGACCGATATCTTGGCCAGTCCACTAAAATTAATTTAAAAAAGCAGATTAAAAGTGGGTGAAATTCCAGAATTGACCACCACTTTAAGTGGATTCTGAGGACTGGGAAGTATTTAACTGAACCATTCTGGAGGCCTCTGATTCGCTTTGTCACCGAAGACGAAATCGTGCCCTCTCATTGATTTGATGATCGTCTTGACTTATCTGTGGGGCGAAGTACCAAAGGAATGCTTAATCTGAAGCCGTTGTCATCGTCGCCTTCAAAAGCTAATATCATAAAGGGGTCCTACTTTTGAGTAGTTCAGCCTCCTGTCACCATGCCAACTGTCAGATCACTTGATCTTGATGAACACATGATGAGTAGACCGACCAATGGAGGCAGGGTCACGCATTGTACTGACACGGTAGGAAATAAAGCAAAGATCAAAAAATTAATGGCTCGGCTTTGACGCGAACTCACGTCGTATGATATGCTGCATGCAATTCGACCTCCATGCCAGTGATGTAGTGTCAATGTCATGTGCCTCACGCATCTACCAAAGCCAGCCGCATATTCTGCTTAGCGCTTTTAATCATTAACGAGTGGCCAATGAGAAGTAGGGTCAGATCAAATACACCAATCCGAAGAGGACTCACATTTCCGGTTGCGTATTGCTTGTTGGCGAGAATTTGTTTGATTGCAGATGCAAGTACACGCCCTGGGCTACATAGCCTACGTAACGACTCTCCGAAGGCTCTGGAGTGCTTGGTTGTTTCTTGCTCCTTTGTACCTTATCGTGGATCATGTTGTTGAGCTGAGCCGTGTAGGATTGGATACTCCGCTGAATTAGCCTATCAGAAAGGGGAGATGAGTCATTATCATTGAGGCTCCTACTCTTTGAAAAAGGTCTCCGCTTCAGCATCACTAATGGATCGACGAAGATTTCCATAGACGTGTCCAATTTGCCCACGTTCCAGTCCGGGCAGTTGCATCTGCCAAGCCTGGAAAAGAAGGGAAAGTCAGAAGACGAGTGTATGTTGGCTCTTCAGCCTGGCCCTCTAACCCTTCTCTGCGCCTTGCACTGAGCGCTGTATGCGCGGCAGTGACAGACAAACCCGATTTCTAAAACAACAACTGTCCTGACACCTTTGACTGGTTGTCAAACCTGTGGATGCATTGTAAGGGACACCGATGCATCACTGATGTTGTGCTCAGCGGCGTAAGGCTGGATAAGAAATGGGAGTAGGGCGCTATTTAACAGATTGCAGGCACCTCGGTTTCGCGGGATTTTAGAGGCATAACCCCCCATCAGAGAGGGAGAGGGCGATAGAACCGCCTTAACGCACCATCTCCAAGATGCCCATGATTGAGAAGGCGTATTTGCGAAGGAGGTTATAGGCCTGACAACAGTGTCGCACAAAGGAGGGAATATCAACCAGTTCCTTTGGCAAGTCTTCCTTTTCGCGCGATGATGAAGACGGCGGTTCAGCAGATTTTACCACCTCCACCATATCCGGCGTGAGAATGAAGGGCGACCGATCACTGTGTAGAAGAAAAAGGAGACAGCCATGAAATTGAGAGGTGAAAAAGATTTTGACTTTGTTGTAAACACCTCGACCACCCCATTGCTACTCAACACACCGATTGAAACTGAGGATCTTTTGAAAGTTGCCGAAGACTTTGGCAAAGTCGATGTGGAAGCTTTGACCATTTTCGCGCATCATAATGTTGTCGTTGTGGCGATCTCCCAGACCCAGTACGAAGGTTAACACAGAGCCGGCAACTGTGGAATGGCAAAAGTTGTGCACTGCCTGGAAAGGAAGAAGGAGGGGAGTTGGTCGATTGGCCCTCTGTTTTAAGTCATTCAATCATCTTTGACTCAGACATCCATGCATTCGTCCGTCTAAGCAGGACACCTCTTCAACCTCTCAAAAGGCGATTAGAAGGTACTACAAGGAGGATGTCAGAGGACAAACCTTTTGACGATCCTTATCGTTAGAATTATTTTCGTGAAGCCACATCAACAGTCCTTGGTCGCGTTTGCAGCGCGGATTTGAAGCACTGCTTTGATTGATTAGTCTGAGTGTCTCGGAGTCTGGCACCTACAAAGGAAAGGCGATTCAATACCTTCACCACCTGCGTCACATATATGTGACGCAGGTCTGTGGTCGCAATACAGCGTGTCACGAACAGATGAGAGCTAATTCGTGGTGTCAAAGGAACATCATGGTAATGGACAGTCTTACAGGTTCAATGAGTCCGCGCTTCGGCTCCGTGGGCATTACAGTAAAGTGTGGGATGCACAGATCCATTCCTCCGTTCATCCAAATTCTGTCTGCTACGTGAATCAATTGGCAAATCAGCAGGTCCATCTGCAGATCATCACCGACCTAAAAATCCGTAAAAAAGGAATAGATACAGATGGTTGGACGCACACAGCATGGGCACGCCTAGTGATGGACGGTATAGATAAATGGACGGAAACCACGAGTCCAAATGCATAGATACAGTGTGCTTCGTAGCCATTTTGGATTGGAATGAACCTGGCAACACATTCGTCCATCTATCGGATTTGAACTACGCCGCTATTTCACCAATCATCGGCTACCCGAGGATCTACTGCATTTCAAGTTGTTCTTTTTAATCTATCAATATTATCTTTACCAAAGGATTGGAAGTGTTTATAATACGCGATACAGCCCCATTAAGCGATGAAAGGTCATAAGGTCAACCCATGTTTATCTGCTTGCAGTAACACAATTCGCCATAGCAACAATGGTGGTCACCGGCGTATATAAGTCAAAACCCTAAGGGAAAAAGAATTATTGTTTTTAACGATAGTTTTGAAGAAAAAAGGGAATTTTAATTGAGCAGATAGTGATTGGTGTACCCACTGCTTCCCGCCATTTGATTGGCTAATCATCATATTTAAAGCTTTCGCTCAGAAAATGCGATGATTTGATTGGTTTAATGTCTGACTCATGAAAAGGGAGAACTGGTATCACACTAACCTTGAAGATACATTTACGCATTTCTCCATCGATACCGCTTAGGGTGAGGCGAATTGGGCACGTGAAAGAGGTGATGTATGAGCATGCCCCTGTCTAAAGAAGAGGTAAATATAGCTTGACAGTCAACAAGTGGAGAATTTTAAGTAGCCATTTACAGAGTGGCCTGTCATGCTTACGTGAAGGGATTACGATTCTGCCACTTCTCTAAGTATCCCATATAGAACATTAGGTGGCCCCTCGGTGGAGCTACTTTAAAGTTGGTGTTCCACTAATTGACTAGGATGACTAGCGAATGGTAATATGAGGAACACTTCGTCTTGAGCGGCGCCATGATGTCACATGTCTCCATTGTATACTCTAAAGTGTATGGAATTCCAAACCCCACACGGTGGATGCAATTTAGCGTTGACGTTGTGTTGGCGATAAATCAACACGCTCTTACCTTGTCACTGGTGCGACAGGCTAGCTCGCATGCTCCTCGTCTCGCATGATGTTATTTTCCTTCCTCATGGAAGGATAATTGCATTGCGAAACATGCATCTACTTGGCCTTTTACATAATAAAATTGCGCAGGGTGGAACATCACGGGGCTTAAAATAATCATTTTAAATTTAATATTGCAAATGACCTTGGAATCAGCCGCACAAAAGGCCGTTCCAGTTGTTCACCCGCATGACCTTGAAGCAACCAATCAGAGGTGTGCATCAGAAACTGTTCATTCACGCACCTTAAAACTTCGACAAGCAAAACCAAAATCATAGGGCAGTCGAAAAGCATCCGGAGTTGGGAGATCGGGCACATTTGGTGACGAACGCAACCAAACACTTGGTGGTGAAGATGCACCTTCCTCCAATTCCTTCGGCTTGAATCGGGAGTCGAGAAAGTTTTGTATGGACTCCAGGCCCTCTTGCAATATCCGATACTTCGTTTTGTCCTTTGCCGCTTTTACAGCTTCAGCTAGATCCAAGAGATTGAACAAATTACAGCCACAGGCATCGTGACTTGTGTACATAAAAAGGAGGGAGAACGTGCGCATAAACAATCAGGCTTGTTTGTTTGCAATAGACTTACCGGTTTGACGTATACGGGACAACACATCTGCTTGCAGACTCCATGTGGCCTCTAGACGACTGCCATGCAACCACACGATAGCCGTCCTCAGCAGAAGTAATCGACGTTGACTGTACCACTTGGGGCTCATAAGCATACTCTCGATGCTCCTAAAAAGGAGGCGTTTGAGGCTGAAAGAAGAGATCCTACCAGTAGAGTGCATTGCAGAACCGCAGAGACACCGTTGAACGATGAAGAAGGAGGCTGACCAGACCTGACCAGTCTAAGTAGAGGTCATAGTTAACCGCCTAGAAATAAAGGAGTAAGGCAATTTAGAAGCCATCTATTCGGCCGGAAGAGTGTGTTGGCAGGATTGCTAACCTCCAGAAGACAAGGAAGGTAACAGATGAGACCGTCTGGAGGAAATTGGGATATACAACTGACTGCCCAATGCCGGAAAAATTGGTCGGCAACATCAGGCAGGAGAAGACGCAGTGCGGCTGCTGGTGAAAGCGGGGTTGAGAGTTGTATCAGGCTGGAAGAGGTTTAAACCAATCATATAGCGTTAATTACTCACAGAAACTTAATTTCCGACTTAACTTGAACACCCTTTCATGTACTAGCCCTAGAAGGCAGTGTCCAGGGCACCCCCTTTCAGCCAATCAAAAAGCTCTAGGATTAATCACAGGAAACGCCTACCTATAGAGCTGAGAGAGCAAGAGCATCCACAAAATTTTGTCGTGGGCACTTTTTTTGGATGGTTGGGAGGCACGTCGGCAGGCCTCCGGCCAACAGACAGGAGCTGCAACGAGGAGAGTTGTTAGGAGTTCCGATGAAGCGACAAGCCGATGACGGTGTTGCCAAAGTTGGTCTATAAACAATTGATGTTGACTCAAATCCGCCAAGAAGGTGGTGAACTTGGGCTCTCCAATCGCATCTGTCAGTCGACGTCCAGCCGGTGAAAGCAGTGAGGCTGGTGTGTAGAGAATTTGACTGGCCAACTCGATGTAATGGCGTTTTTCCACATCGAATATGCCTACTTGACCACTTGGATGGAAAAAAAGAGCACAAAATGCCTGATTTTGAGGGGGAATTACGAGTAGTCTTTTTACTTACGCATCAAGATCATCGGCAATCGGTGGCTTGGGGAAGAAAAAGTCCGATGCATAGATGGGGAATTCTAGCTGGAAAATGTTCAAAGTGGCGGCACATTAACGTGGAAGATGAAGAAAAAATTGTTAGAATTGTTAGAAGACCCTACTTCAATAACAACAGCAGTGCGGCTTCGATTTGGCTCTGCAAAGGTGGACCGAAACTCCGGGGAGAGGCCCTCCGCCACTGGAGGCCAAAGGCCGGCAAGAACGACCTCTTGTCGAAGACGTCCATTGGCGTCAAATATAGGAACATTCACCCAGCCAAGGAGGGTTCCGTTGCTCACTAAGAGTGTAAAAATTGTCCTTTGAAATAAGAAAATAAGAGTAGCCGAAAATCCTTATGGAAAGGCTCCCGTCTCCTAGTGGCTGAAGCAAGATTGCTTCTACAAATCTAATTGGGTGCTTCAAGGTCATTTGGCGTAGGCGGTCATTGAGATAAAAAGGCATAAAATCCCTCAATTAAAGGGTGATTAAATGAAACTCATGTATTAGCGAGCATTGAAGCGAAAAAAATTTAGGAGAAAGTCAACCCACGTATAGCAGGGTCTTCAGTTTGCTTCTTCAAGGCAATGAGACTGACATTAAGTAGCGTTTCCCTTGGCAGGCGTCGAAAAGGGAAGTCTAAAGAGGGCAGGAAGGTCGATGGAGATGATGATAAGTTGATGGGTGTCGTAGAGGGTGGGGTGGTGTAACTTACCCAAGAAGCGAATCCATTCGTCGATCTTTCCACCCGAGTTAAAATCGGCCTTACGGGAGTAGTGGAAGTCGCGGAGTACTGGTGTGGTGCAGGCATAATCCACACAGCCCTTAAAGCCCCTCGAATAAGCCGGACTTAGAGGTGATATATAAATAGTGGATAATGGTCGTCCGGCGTAGGTCAGAATCACGTGAACACGAACACAGCTACCGGCACTGGAAGGAAAAGTTCCCCACGGATAGGTTCTGGCATCAATTAACCCATCAATTCACCTGAATAGTTATGTGCCTTTCCAGCCACCTGTAGATCCCTCCATTAATCGGTTCAACCGATTATATTACCATTTATCAACGCAACTCCCCCTCCCAAAACCATCCATAAATCCGCCCACCATCAGACAACATAAACTATCAAATAGATTACGTGCATAATTACACTTACCCCAAACGCTCAGAGAGGTTCCAGGGATCTGAATGATCAGTGGGATCGATCACACTGCCAATACGCATGACAAAGGGCATGTCACACTTAGACATGCGATGGCACTCCCTTTGCATCGACATTTGACAGCCCAGAAGTCGTTCGCATTCCATCTCATTTCCCAATACTGCTGAGGAAGAAAACAAGTGTTTTGATCACTCAAACAGCCACAATCCATCCACTCATCCCTTAGCCGTCCATCCCACGCCAAATACCCCTCACCTCCATTAAGGAGTAATCTGTCAAACATGCTTGAAGTCTAGGCATCGAAAGTAGCAGAGACGACTCCTTCCAAATTATGGCGCGACAGTTTTTGAGTTGTTTTAAAGGGGAATGGGACGATGTGGGGCGTTACAGAAACTAGAAGAGGTGGGGTTTTAGACAGATGCCCCATCAAGGAAGGCTATCTTATTCCTCCTCCTTAGCCACTTTTATCTCCCTTGACCTCCTAATATTCGCTTTTTAAGATGCCACTTGGCCGGTGTTGCATGCCTTCACCCACCACATTGCCACGTTCATCTCCACCTCGGTATGCCGACTGGCGCTCTTTTCTCAAAGGCCGACGGCCCTATCAGATACGGTGGCATTCACATTATGCATTTGTTGTCACCAGTGTGACCAGTGGAAGTGCAGACGCGCCTTAGAATCATCCATGTGTAAACACCTCTGTTTACAAGATGACACTCTCCAGTGGAATGTAGTTGAACAAAGGACAACCTTCATCATTCACTCTTGAAGGCACTTCAGTGCTCGTGTTTTGTGCTAACGCGTGTCAAGTGGCGGCACTTTCTAGAAATCTGCTACACGGTAACGCCCATGTCTGTGGTGAAGGCTGCGATTTCTCCAGGTTACGTCAAGTCTACCATTTTGATCAGTAAATATCGGGAATGGCAGCGTCTACAACTAGGCTGACATAGCTTTAGGATATCAGAGGAAAACTCAAGGTTGCTGATGGACTCCTGATGTATGAGTCATGGAATTCAAGCTGGGTGCCCTTTAGACCCTACTTTTTTTTTGGGTATAGCCCTTAGGCAACGTGGTCAATTTATCACCGGCGAAGAAGTCGCGCCGGTAAAAGTACTGCCTGGTGAAAGCTCACAGTTGTTTTGAGTTTAATTTACTCGTCGACTTAGCGGATGAAAATGATTTTTACAGTATCGTTGAAAAAAAAAATTCCACTGAATGAATCAATGTCATGGACGGGCATAAAACAGACCCAAGTACGGGACAACTTTAGGTGACTATTTACTCACGTATGACTAGTATATATCTCAAAGGAGAGGTCAAATTTATGAGAGGAAGGACAAAAAGTGCTCAGGAATTTCTTTGATGAGACAATTACGACGGGCGGGAGTTGATTGGTCGAAGTGGCGATGGCGGGGGAGGTGAGCAAGCAGGCGGACGATTTTAATTGGTTAAAAAGATAAGCCAAACCGCCTACACAGCAGCATCTCCAAAAAAAGTAATAGACCACGGACTTTGAAAATCATCCCATACTACATGCAACCACTTTATATCACTTAAAATAGGTGGCCAAATGTCTTCTACGAGTCTGTGTTTCGGAATAAATCCCCCAAAAACGCGCCGATCCCCTACGTGTGGGATTTTCGAATAAACTACGCCCACTAGGACTGAAAAAACTTAAGCATTCCTGTTAATTGGCCTAGAAATCCCCTACCAATTGCACACACTTTACAGAAAGCTTCCAAACACAGACATCTTCACATTGTGACAAGGCTAGAACCTTTCCCTTAACGCTCATTCTAATTCCCATTTCAACCTATGAAAACATAAACAAGTAAAAAAATGATAAGCACTGCTTTTCTCCTTTCTCCATCATGATTGGTGGAGTCGACCCGATCTCTGGGCTTACAAATGATTAGCTGAGATACTGTTGAAATGACTACGACTTCTAAACCAGTATATTTAGTCATTTTTAAATAATTTTGCGTGTTACCACAGATTTTGTTTTGGCTATGGATTCAGGTATTTTAATAGACCTAAGCCCTCCAAAAATATTAAAAGTGTGTGACAGAGTCTAGGCGATGACAAAAAAGCCAATCAAAACGCACGTGGAGCGGGAAGAACGGTGGCCATCCGCAATTCTGGATACCAGGCCTGTTTCCACTTTAAGAAGGCTATCGTCTGCCTAATCACCTGCATCTCCAAAATGGTCAACTTCTCCATTACCACCTCCTCCCAATTATCCCCCGTGCTGTGCCTCGGCGACAAGGGCTGCTGGTGGAAAATTGGCTGTTTCTTAAGGCACAAAAAAGACAGTTACGGAAGACTTTGAGGGTTAATTTCACGAAGGTTAAGATGAAACAGCGAATGGATCATCCAGTAAATTCAGACTGCGATGTTCATAGTAGAATTTGGATCTCTTATTAATTCATTTAGTTCTCAAGCTCTCACCCGGGGTTTTCTGCTCAACATGAGGTTGTAGAGACTGTTTTGTACGGCCGCCATAGCCTCAGGCAGGGTGTTGATTGCTGCGCCATGACATATCCCCGAAATATGATCCACCACTGCCTTTCGGATCATCTCACATGTGTGGCCTGTGGCATTGATAGTACTCTGTAAAAGCCAATAAAGGGGAAACAGTTTGCAAAGGCAAATGAGTGGATAAAAAACCGATTTTATCCTCTCCAGTCCCGTTCCCCGGGGAGGCCATTGCCTGCGAAAATATGATTGGCTGGGAAATGCACGCGTTTGATTGATTGACCTGATCCAAATTGATTAGAACACGTCTTCTAGTATTTTCATGACTTTTAAGCAGGATTTTTACAATCGGTAATAGTGAGAATACTTTTACTCACGAAAGAAAGGTTAGAAACCTGTTTCCGGAGGTTCTCAATGTGACCGCTTATTTTCATCACCGAATTTTCGATCATTGCTCTGAAAACATACAAAAAGGTTTTGTTGTTCAAAAATTGTTCAGGGTTCCCTCCAAAAGATAACAACTACAATATCTACATGATTTAATAGAAGAATGATCTTATTGGATTATTTAAAAATCAGTTTTTTTCCTACAGGGTCGCAATGGAGGCTAAGAAGAAACTCTGGCAATGGGGTTTAAAAAGGAAGTTTGTTGCTAATAATGAAGTAATCCTTCACAGTAAATTGGGACATATTGAGGCTTACTTGTCTGGAATACAGGTGTCACTAGCGTAGGCCATATGAAGATTCAGTTTTCGAGTCTTGTCTTCAACCTAGATGAAATATTTTAAAAAAGAATTTATTTCAATTTACCAGGTGGAATAAAATACTAGCGTAGGAGAAAAGGAGAACATGGAAGCATCGGTAATTGGTAAGGCATGGAGGATAGTAGGTGTTACCAACCGTACCGAGGGCAGAAAGTACTCCTGTGCACTGAAGGCCTCCAAAACTAAACGCGCGGTTGACCCCGTTCGACAGCAGTCTCGAATATACTCATGATCACAAAGTCGGGCATGACTAGGGGGCAAAAATCAGTCAAAAATTCCTCCACCAATTCAATTTGAGCTTTAAGGTCAAATCGATAACTCGACCAATCAGAACAGAGTCCGGAAATTTTGCCATTTCAAAGAAACTATTTAGCTAAGATAGTCACTGAAGGAATCAGGTGCTAAAAGTCCATCAAAATACGAGACAACATCTCCAATTACTAAATCACGAGATGATGTGAGTAAGTGCATCTCTTTTTTGGTGCAAAAATGAGAATTAACAAATACCAGTTAGACAAATCAGGCTGAGGAGTCAAAATGCTCTTTTTAAGAAAAATAGCAGATGGGGTTGGGAGTGAGGGAGGAGGAGGAGGATGAGGGGAGGAAAACCTACGGATGCAGAAGATCGGTGCGTCCACATATCCGAAGACAATACTCAGAGGATTTGAGGGGTCTTTCAGTACCGTAGGCTCGCTCAAGACATTCTTTTACCAGTGTGGAGACAACCTTTGTGGCTGAATAGGAAAAAAAGTTGATGGGTACGGCTATGGTTTTTCTGTCCTCCCCCTATCTCTGTCCAAGGGATGTCTGTAAAATGATAGGAGGGGATCGAAAAGGAATGGCGCCACTGGCCATTAGAGGCAGGGGGCGCTCGAAGCGTTTATTCTACAAAACAGAAGTGAAGCCGAAGGTCTGGTAGTTAAAGCCAAATGTCATGCGAAGAGAAGGAGGGTATTGGATCCACCCTCAAGGATCCCACCAACGACACAGAGTTGAGCAATCAAACAACTGTGACAACACATTATAAAATTAGATATTTTTCAACAAGCTTGAGATGTATTTGGAGTTTCTACTCCACGTGGCGCATTCATCTTTGAACTGCATCAAGTAAGAGAGGATATGACAATGACTAGTCCTACATACAATGATATACGATAACTTCTGTCCCTTTTTTCTCCACTAGATCATCATCAGTCTCCAATTTAATTTATGATACAAAAAGAGAGAGTGTGTGTACATTTGCGGTAAGAATAAGTTTGACGAGGGCGGTATCAGAGTGCACACATTAAACAATGACAATACAATAACGAAAGTACACATAATGCCGCCGTATTAAGACAAGAACGGTGGGGAAGGCGACAGAGAAGACCAGATGGCTTTCCGCGATAAAGCATCAGTCTAAGATCGCCCTCTTTTACCTCCCGTAATGCCTCACATCGTCCCTGTTGCCTACTTAAACCACCCAATCAACGATTACTCCAGCCTAATCGATGCTTTGGAATGGGTCGTCTCTGCTACTTCCTGTGCCTAGACTTCAAGAACGCTCGATAGACTACACTTTCACGGAGGTGGAGGGCACTAGTCGCACCTCCACGTTGAGGAGACGTGATGAAGCAAACCTGTGGAGGCAAGTGGTTGTTGAAGAGGCACGTCCACAGGTCCAGGCTAGCCTGAGATTCGTCGACATGTCCACAAATCAATCCGTCTACATCACATTCATTCAATCACTGAGGTGAATGGAGAAGTTGGGACAGGCGCACCTCCTGAGTTGGAGGGCGATGATGAAGTGGGCACCCGTGGACATCCCTCCACATCCCAAATATGGCAAGCTTGATAAAGCAGTGAGGCGACTCACGTTCACAGTTGGTTTGGATCCTCTCCTTCAGCCAATTGCGCACGGTGTCGATGTAGCGATTGCAGAAGTAGGCGGGCATTGGAATGTAGATTTTGAGATCAATATTATCCAATCCATCTGGTCCGGGCACAGCAACGAAAGCAGTCTGTGGCATTCGATCAACGATGACTAGAAGACCAGGATTTATGTGCCAATCATCGTGTAGTAATTCCTTGATATTACATCGAAGGCAGTAGCTTGATGCACTTCCATAGATGGCATCAAAGATGTAGGCATTGAGAGAGACAGGAGGTTGAGGTGCTGGCAGACTCTCCAAGCCCACGGAGAAGGGAGTGGGAAAAGTATTCTTCGTTCCAGGCAGCCATGGTGTGCAGCTGTAGGAGAAGTATCCATAGATTAGACACATGATTGACAAATCAGCTTTCTAGAGACAAGGTCCGACCCCCCACAACCCTTTTACACGCCAATAACGGGTCCTATTCCCAAAGCGTAGACGCATTTTCGACTTCTCGCGTAGAAGGCCAAATATACATCGTCAGACATAAGAGTGGTGATTTCACATCTCTCAGGAAAGCAGACTGAAGTCTGACAGTTGTTGGGCGATCGGAATAGTTTATAGAGGGGTTCGAGAGAGAGAGAGAGAGAGAGAACGGTGTACCCCTACTTCGTCGCCTCGCTGAACCGGTTGAAGTAGGAAAGAAGATTTACCATCAACAACCTTTCACCATCAACAACGTGGAGATCGGAGTGCCAAAAACATGGACTGATGACGCAACAACTTTTTGTACATGCACCAAAATGAAAAGAGAAATTTGTGTAAAATCGGTGGGCAAATGTGTGGCACCCTCATGCCTCAATCGATGACAGGCGAGAGGCTACGAAACCTACCGATTTTTGCTTCCTTTCTCTCATGCACTTCAATCCAACAAGCCGTTTGTGCTTTTTGCACTTCAGAATTCTACGGGTGTTGCTCGCCTATACGCAAACGGTCTGTTTGCTCACCACCCCACTACCTCACGCCGAGAAGACTGCTAAGACTATCCACCAGGCGTCGTTGCATTACTTGACAGAGTGCGTTCTCTCTACTCGATATGAGAAGGAATAAAGCAAAACCTTTTTATCTCAAAGAGCTTCATCTTCAGAAGACTTCATACTGAAATGTAGGATGCCTCTAATTTACCTCACCAAATTCCATTAAGAGGGTGTTACTGTAAGATGGAGAAGAATCAGATGGTTGAAAAATAAATCTGAGAGGAGTGCAACACTGGCTAGCAGTTGGTCCCATCAAAACCTGAAGGGTTCATCACTATTCACAAATGAGGAGGACTCGAGCGTGTGCCTAGATAAAAAAACCTCGTGAAATTTTTCCCTGACTTCCTGGTGGTAACAGATCACACAAAAACTTGGTGCTGATGAAGAATGAAACAGAGTTAACACAGAAGTGTTTTGTCTAAGCCACATAGGCTTTTAATTCTCAGGAATGGATATATCGTGTCTGTCAATCATAACGGGGTCCATCAACATTTATTCATGTGAAGGTGAGGCACTTAAACAGTTGCCGTGTCAAAAAAATGTAACTCACTTTTCAACAGCTTTGGCGAAATTCAGAAGACTCGTATCAATGGTAATATTTGCTTGAAGAGGAGAAAAATTCTGAGGTTTTTGCTAGAAGAGAAAAAAAAGCCAAAGTTAGAAACTTTAGTAGACAGGTTGAGAATGGGTGCAAAAGAGCAGGCGAACCTTAACAAAGTCTCGATTCATCGTATGCGCTGTTAACATGTTCGACTGTGCACAGATGAGCATGAAAAAATTGAGATGAGTAACTTTTGGCAGATTTGAACCAGTTAAAACACAAGGTGTCGCTAGTCCTCGAGTCGCATTGGCGCAGTTGATGAGGGGCTAGTGACGTAAACCCACTAACAGCTTTAAAAAATGATTTAGGATCTTACCACACGTAGCTATCCAACCAATGCCCCCAAGTCTAATTCAGTTAGGATACATCTAAGTCTTCAAAGGTTAGAAAATTGAAGTATTTAAAGGCATACTAAAAGCGAATCCCGTGAAAGAGTGCAGTGAATACCTGTGGTTTCACTTCAGGATTCGAAGTTGATCGCACAGTTGTCAGGTTGGGCAGGGCGGACGAATGTGAAAGTGAACTCTTTTTGCTTAATTTGTCAGATAAGGCATACTCTTCCAGCTCGCCCCAAATAGCATCTTTATCAAATATGCCACCAAGTCTGTTGTTACAAGTTTGATAACACTGATCCACAGACTGATTTGTTTCTAGAGACTGATTGTGCTGTAGGGTTCGTCTGAGAGGCTGGCGTAGGGTTTGGGAAAATGCATTATCCTTCTTCTTCAAATCAAAAAGGGGATCAAATTCTTCGAGAACACTTGTTTTCGGAGAGTTTGCACGCACATTTTCTGGATCCGTAAACGCAATGAGATCGTCTGAGAGGCTAGACATTCTCTGAAATCAATTCCAAAAGAGAACAATTCCAAAAGGCATAATTCTTGAGCGATGAACCAAAAAACAAGGCATTTATAAGTGTCCTTGGATTTGTCTGATGATTGGTTGTGCGAAAAACGAGAAGGCATGAGTTATTTCATATTTACATAAATAGTTTAGCAAATAAAGGCTGAGGGGATCCTTGATATGGTACAGTTCAAAAAAGTAGGTATAAATTTGGCCATATTTTGCAAATATGCTGAAGACGGAGAGAAAGATAATTTACACTGCAGAACTCAAAATCCTGTGGCGAATTTGGGTAAGAATTCGAAAAGCTATTTAAGTAAAGGCACTATATTTACAGATGAAAACTGCAGAGCCCTTTTTTGATTATCCACAGAGACTCTGCACATTGCACCTACGCAGAGCAGCATGTGCGCCATGACCAGCCAATGGCACGTAAGCCCCCCTGAAAGCCTGCGGGCGCCACACAAGCGAGATAATTTAACCAACCACTGCTGAAACATGACGAGGAAGAAACAGCAATATGCCCAAAATGCATTGCAGACTGGTACGGGGTGGCCAATTTTGCTACTAATTATTTGAAAAAAGATCATGGAGTGTATTTAAAGTATTACACAGTATCAACGCACCATTGTGTCATTTTTTCAAAACCTTTAAAAAAAGAGAGGTTGCAACAGAGATTGTCCTGCCAAAGTCATGCAATACCAAAAGAATTCGAAAGATTGCAAACTAGGTATTCGCTTGTGTAACATGTACACACATAATTTGATAATGTATTTTTGGCAGGCAAAAACTAGATTTTAAATTTACAAACAATACCTTGCTAAAATTAACCCTTTTAATTCGTTTATGTGTTCTTAACGGTCCACCTTGTACGCGCGCTGATGAACTTTCGTGGTTGTTGTGCTTCTGCGGTTTGATGTACGGAGTATGTCTGAGCTTGTAACTTCTCCTCCCAAATTAGTGCAAAATTCTGAAGAATTCCCAAAGCCCAAGGAAAAGAAAAGTAAGAGCACTGACGAAGAACGCCGCAAGCATAAAGAAGAAAAGAAGAAGCGTAAACTAGAGAAGAAGCAACGCAAGGAGGAAAAAAGAAAGAGGAAGGAGGAACGGCGCAAACTAAGGGAGGAAAAGGGTTCAACGAAGACATTAGACAAGTTGAACAAAGCCAAACCTGGTAGCAGGGATGATCGTCGCAAATTTCCACGATCTGAAGCGTAATATTTTTTTCTCTATATTCATTTAGGTGTAGCCTCAAAAAGGATAGAAAAGATGGCGAGAATGGTGAACCACCGGCAAAAATACCTAAATTGGAACCTGCTGACGTCAAGCCTGAAGAGGAAGAAAAGGAGTCTGTGGTAAATCCTCTCACCAAGGTCCCAGTTTCTTTGGAAGAACTTATACAAAGGAAAGAAGCTGCGGATGCTGAACTGTCAAAACCGAAATTCATTTCACGAGAAGAAAGGGAAAAAATTGCCCTTCAACGACGTGAGGAGGCTATTCGAGAACAGAGAAAGCGTGCAACCGAAGAGCTCAGTAAACAAATTGAATACCTTTCAAAATCCCGGGATGATTCCTCCAAATCAGACAATCTGTCTCGTTACGATCGTGATTCGCACCGATCACGAAGACGGCTTGATGAGTGGGATCGTCGATATCCCGAAAAAGGTCGAGATAGACGCTCCGAAGATGGCGGTGTCAACAAGGTGTCAGCTGCGGATAAAGTCCGAGAAGAAGAGGCCATTAAGGAGCGATATTTGGGTCAAAAACGTCTAACAAAACGCCGTCAACGCCGCCTTAATGAGCGTAAGTTCGTATTTGATTGGGATGCCAATGAGGACACGAGTCAAGACTACAACCCTCTTTATAAAGAAAAGCATCAAATCCAATTTTTCGGCAGAGGTCATATTGGCGGCATCGATATCAAGGTTGGTTTTAAATGCGTCAATTTTATATTCGTTTATTTTAGCAACAAAAACGCGAAATCGGGAAATTTTACTCCAAAATGTTGGAAAGTCGTCGTTCTGATACACAAAAGGAGCAGGAAAAGTAAGTCTGTTTGTGGGTAGATGATTATTTATCTCCTTTGTTTAGTAAACGTCTTTCTGGTTTGGCCAAACGCGAAGCGAAAGAGAAGTGGGATGATCGTCATTGGTCTGAGAAATCGCTCTCCGAGATGACTTATCGTGATTGGCGCATCTTTCGAGAGGATTACAATATCTCTACAAAGGGTGGAAACCTGCCCAACCCGATCCGTTCGTGGAAGGAGTCTGCGATTCACAAAGATCTTCTGGAAATTATCTACAAAGTAGACTACTCTGAACCGACGGCAATTCAACGTCAGGCTATCCCTATTGGCCTACAGAATCGTGATATTATTGGTATTGCTGAAACCGGTTCGGGTAAAACTCTTGCTTTCCTCGTCCCCTTATTAACGTGGATCCAAACCCTCCCGAAGTTAGTTCGTATGGAAGATACAGAACAAGGGCCCTATGCGTTGATCATGGCTCCTTCTCGCGAATTAGCTCAACAGATTGAGGAAGAAACTGTGAAATTCGGTGCCCCACTTGGTATCAAGACTGTCGCCGTGATCGGAGGTATTTCGAAGGAAGACCAAGCTTTAAAGCTGCGTATGGGTGCAGAGATTGTTATCGGCACTCCGGGTCGTCTTGTGGACGTCCTGGAGAGTCGTTACATTGTGCTTAATCAATGTACCTATGTGGTGCTAGACGAGGCCGATAAGATGATCGATATGGGCTTTGAACCCCATGTGAATAACATCTTGAGTTACCTCCCTGTAACCAACCAGAAGCCGGACTCAGAGGAAGCCGAACAAGATGATAAACTACTGGCCAATTTCTCCACCAAGCAGAAGTATAGACAGACGGTCATGTTCACTGCAACTATGCCACCAGCAGTTGAACGACTCGCAAGATCATATCTTCGGCGTCCGGCGACGGTGTATGTCGGAACTGCTGGTAAACCTACAGATCGTGTTGAACAGATTGTCTACATGGTACAGGAAAACGACAAACGGTAAGGGGAAGCATCCTCTCTTTAATCAAACTTTCTACTTATATCTGGCTAAGTGGCACCTCTCTATGCACCAATTTTTCTCTGTATCATTACAGCAAAAAGCTCTTGGAGATATTGAACGACGGAATCGAACCACCAGTGATTATCTTCGTGAATCAGAAGAAGGGTGCGGACATGTTGGCTAAGGGGTTGGAAAAGCTTGGCCACTCAGCGGTGGTGTTGCACGGTGGAAAGGGTCAGGAGCATCGTGAGTATGCTCTCGCAAGTCTCAAATCGGGTCAAAAGGAAATTCTTGTGGCGACAGATGTAGCCGGTCGCGGTATTGATATCAAGGATGTTTCCATGGTGATCAATTATGATATGGCGAAAACCATCGACGGTGAGTTATCTGACGATGTCCGTTCATGATTTACGAGCCTGCATGGTTTTGTTGTCAGTGTAGAGAGCATTCGAGAGGAGGAAGCTCAGGGGATTGTGAGAAGGTTTGCGTGATGGCTAGGTGGCCGAAATAGTGCGCGGTCATCTGTCATGTTTTTGATGTCGTCTGGTGAAGCCTTTTTCAGCCGTTATCAATCATCATTAAGGCGAATTAGAATTAATTGCGGGACAGAATCGACTTCCCAACGCAGACTCCCCCATGTGATGCATCTCGTAGGGGCGCATCTTTTAAGGGCAGATGATGTTTTACGGCAGTAGGCTTTGAAGTGTCAGTCGACTTTCGTAAGGACGTTCGTCTGAAAGCAAAATAGATAAAGCAGTTCCTTACATTGACTTTAGGACTTCCCTCTTCTGTTGCCTGTCATTAACCTCTAATCAATACGTTGGAGGTCTGGTTGGGTTAATCTCCAGTGCTTTTGCCAAAGGGAGGTGTGCGGGATTTAATTTTTTACGATTGTTTGGTCTTCAAACCCCGTCATTACTTAAGAACTGGTGAAAGCGATTATATTCTTGCAGGCCTTCAAAGGTGTCGGCCGCATCTCACTGCACCGTCGCCACTGGAAGATGGTTTATTGTCAATATTTAGAAGGCTTGCAAGATTATCAGCAACTGTCGTAAAGTTTTAGTCGTGAAGGCGTGAGGAGCCTGAGCATTCAAGTATATTTGGACCGAATTCACCGGAGGATTCGTGTTTTTGAGATGATGGCAAGAAAATTAGTTGTGCCCTCACTATGACAACTTGGGGCCTGACACTTTTCTCTCCATAACTGATGTCTGCGGTAGTCATTGGAGCCTATTCTTTAGCTTTCTCTACGTTCATTGGTTTGAGACGCGATATTTCCACCTTTCTCCTGCAGACTACGTTCACCGTATCGGCCGCACGGGCCGTGCAGGCAAGTCAGGCATAGCCGTCACATTCCTCACCAAGGACGACACTGCAGTTTACTACGACCTCAAACAACTGCTGATCACTTCACCGGTATCCACGTGTCCACCGGAATTGGCTAACCATCCAGACGCGCAGACGAAACCGGGCACGTTTGCGGCAAAGAAACGGAGGAATGATGAAACCGTCTATATTGCTTGAATGGATTGATAACGTGTACATAGACGACTGTGTGTTCACGCACGCCAGTAAATTTGTTTGTCCTATTGTTTTTATTGTAAAATGTTGTTTTACCTTGAGAACACTCTTGTCTTGTTAGAAGGACTGGAGAAAGTTTGTGGAGGGATCGGCCTTTGCTGTTACCTGCTTGTAGTGGACATGGATGGGTGGGAATTGGCTGCTCTGAGACCACCGGAGGTGTAGGGAAGAAGCCCATCTGGCCTGTTCAATTGTTGCTCAAGAACCAGGAGGGTGTGCTCCGTCCGAGCACCGTTGTTCGGTTGTCGCACCGACCAATCTCTTGCACTAACCGTCTGGTGAAAGCAGTTACACTGGTTCGACCGATGGATGACACATGGCACACGTTTGGGAGAAGGCCGCAGTTTCGCACTTTTACTTAATGCTGAGTATGCGGATGTCGCCAGAACTGGAGTGACATTCTGCACCCATCTAACGCGATTCAACTTGACGAGGGAGGAAAACAAGTTGAAACTAGTATACTGTCTTGACTAGGTCATTGTCGTGACGAGTTTTAATTCGCAGCTGTCGTAACGTAATGAGTGGATCGGACCTTCCAGTCGGAAGCCATGTGAACTCGTGGCAGTTCCTCCCTGTAGTAAACGCTGTCAGGGTTGACCCAAGTGGGATGCATGCCCCTAAGGAGGCAAGAGCTCTGAATGTTGCTGCTATCCCATGGGGTAAGAAAATGCCGAAAGGTAGGCAACTGACGGAAATACATCCCTGACGCAACTCCAGAATGCTGCGCTGGGTTGTGTTTTCTCCAAAAAGTTTCAAACCGACGAGCTTTTACGAGACTTTGTCTCTCAAGTCGAAAGCACTCGGTTTTCATCGAGACTTACCACCTCAACTCCCTCCTCTCCCAGCTTTTTTTGTGCCCTCACATTTTATGTCCGCATTGTCCTGCAGTTTTCGGTATTACCGGGAGCAGGACACCGAGTGCGGTTTTATTGGTTGCCTCCAGATGATCCAATCACCACGACGTGCCGGTTCAATGGGCATGTGGTGGACAGTGAAGACGCGATTTTTTGCCTCTTGAAGGTCAAGCACTAATAGCAACAGTAAATACTACGGCTGTGATTGACCTACTTGACACTACCTCATATAACTTCGCATCAGGATGGAAAACGCCTTTTTCTAATCCTTTTTTGGGAGAAATTGTCAAAACTGGTCCATTCGGTGAGTGAGGCGGTAAACCTCACATCATATGCGGCACCACGTGAACGCCTTGGGCTCAAGGTTGGGATATAAGGGCGAGGGGCATTACCTCCACCTCCATAAAGGTACTTGTCTAGCCCTGACATTTGCCCAAAACTTGTGCGGTGACTCACCTCCCCCCGGCTCTCCCACTTGCAAATCACGTGATGACCACAGATGAGATTAAGAAGGCAGCCGTTTCCGGAGGGAAAAGAACACGCTTCAAGGGCGAAGATGGCGACAAGTTGGAAATGATTGCAGATCGAATTGGCACGTGCTTCATTGTTTGGGGAGACTACTTCAAGAGACCGCCTTCAGTCACTCGCGTGCATCATAAGGAGGAATAAACATGAATTCACCTGGCTTTCCCCTGGCGAATAGCCAATTTGCTCAAATCCGTGGTCATTTATCCGACTGGAAAGTCTGAGGCCCTCATTATATCACGGAGGTCAGTGCGTTGCAGCGAGCTGCGAAAAGAAGGGTCCAGATTCCATCAAATGACATGTTCTGAATCCGCCTTGCGTCAATGCGAAACCTGTGGATTAAAAAAAAATCTTGTCTCGACGATCACCCAATTAAGGCAGTCCGCTTGTCAAGTCGAACCGTTGCTAGCAGCCTTCTGGTGCTCAGCGTTGCGTGAAAGTGAGAAACCGCGGCTTTCTCCTGAATACGCGCCATCGTTAGTCGAACTAGTGCGACTGCTTACACCAGACGGTTGGTCAATGTGACGACGGTACATTGTTGCACAGACGGAGCGCGTTTCTGGCGCAAGGATGAAGATCACATCGTCCAGTTGAACAAGTCATTTGGACTTCTTTCTGACAATCGCGGTGATCTCAGGGCATCCACGTCCAACGCAACGAGGTGACGTTGAAAGGAGATGAGGTAGTAGCTCTTTTCTCAGGATTATCCTGTACCTCCTAATCATAAACTTATCAGAAGCAAGCGTCACGTATATGTGACACGCCACGTTCCTTTGCACTTTTGCTGGATGAACTCGAACAATTCTTTGGAAGAACCACTTTCGACATACCCACCAAATTTTCTCATCTTCAGTCTCCTCTCTCTGTCAACTTGACCTCAGCTGTGATACCTGACGTCAAAGAGGCATTCAACTGGAAGACCAAGGTCGATGAGGATGGGGTGTCATCCGAGGTGCTCATCCTTCGGCTCTCCCACAACTCTGACGTAAAATAACTTCCAAACACGCGCACTTGATAGGGTAATTCGAATTCCTCGGGTCCCTCCTCCCTCCTACCTGGTCCAATTTGGATAGAGAACAAAAGGCGGAAGGAAGAAAAGGAATATTTTACTAATAACCGAAAGACATCACAATCTCAACGACTTTATCACCCAAGGAGACGCCCCCTCGACACTCTCCACTCCACTGAACTTCTAGTGTGGTTCATGTGGCAGGAGGGCTCTCCGCGGATAGCAGATATGGTTAATGGGATGGTGAAGAAGATTTGTCACTGACGAAGTATACATCGACGCGTATAGACCGAGGCGCTGCGCAAAGTAGGAGTAGTTGTGGAAACAGCGAAAAACACTGCCAAAACGAGGATTGAAGCAGGACTTGGAAATTTGACGCAGATAATCCCTTTCCTTGCGCCAGGAAGTCAGCACGGCTTGACCTACCGCCGTTTTGCAGTACTGTAGGGGAAGAAGATCAGTCGGTCAACAGATCAACAAATCGGTCACTCAAGAGCAACATTAATGCAGAGCCTAGTCCATAAGAATTGCTGCATCTGAAAGATTTCTTCGTCGTGATCGAGTCTCTGCAGATGGCCGCTGGAGCACCGAGTCGGATGTGCAACACCGTCTAGTGAAGTTGGTGGAGGAGGTCAAGCAGACCATACCGGAGACTCACCTGATTTTCGATAATCAGCTCCTCCAGCAGCACCAGACGATGAAGATTTTTTTGATAGTCCTCTGTATTGGCCAAACTGAGTTCGTTTTCCAGCTCCGGAATGACTGCTGCTGCTGCCCATCCCCATTGGTTGGAAGCGTCCTTGAAAATGACAAGTGACCAATGATTGGCTGAGAGGAAACGAGTGAACCGCTACAACTATCCCCTCTTGCCTTAAAAGGAACGACAGCACAATTTATGGATTCTCACGTCCACTACTTGGTTAAGGAAAAAAGTTTAAAGAATAGGGCAAATTGCTGTGCTGTCTGCTTGTTATGCCTCTTTTTTTGCCCACCTATCCAGCCCTCCACCCACACTTTGATCTGGTTATTTCTTCTAAATTCACTGAACGTGTCTCTGACAAGAGAGGATAAAAGAAGCCTTCTCTTTCTCTAGCCCAGTTTACAACGGCCGCATTTCCTCACTCACCACTTACCGCAAGATCAGCGTAGACATGATCGCCAAAGTAGAGGACGCGTTGTAACTGCCAACCTTTTAACTCCTTCAACAAATTGAGATTGCCCTAAGGGGGAAAGCGGGTAGTGACAATAGTGAAAGCGAGACAAAGGGAGTACTTCGCGTTCAAATTAAACGCACCCCGCGATAGAGTTGACCTCGTTCAAGCTTCGTGACGCCTTCCCAACTCTTGAACGCTCCGGTCTCATCAATGGCACGGAATGGACTAAAATGGCGTTTGAAAGGAGTAAAAGCACACTTCCGCCTCATCGTTTAGTGATACCTTATGCATCTAAAATCCGGCTACTTCGCCTGGAGAAAACGTGACATCTAGTTATGACTTCTCCATACTGTGTGGTCTTCGTGCCACTGCATTGCCAGTAGCATGGAATTTCTTACGGCGAAGCGTATTCAAGTCGAGGGAGACTTTGAAGACGCATGCAAAGAAGAGGAAGATTTGTTGGTACAGCCGAACCATCCTGGGAGGACCTGATCGTTCGAGTTACTTGTCAGGGTAACTAGCATTCGGTGATTTTTGCGTCGCGTTTGATACGCCGGCCGCGCCCAAAGAAAGAACTGTGGCCGCAGCTGTCATTGACTTACAATAGTACGACTGTATCCGAGACGACGCAGCTTAAATGCTTTACTTCGATTAGTTGTGCTATCAATGTACCTTACAACTAGACATCCACGAGGTCCAGTTTCGCGTATTCGTTGACAAGATCCCTCATTCGTCGTCAGCGCACTATCTCGGATGCCTACTAGCTTGATGAACGGTACCTGTTACTACAGACACGTAGTGCCCTGTTTACGAGTTCTCTTTCCCATTGTCTGCCACAATGCAGACAACTAACTGCAAGGCAACAACGAATCTCGCATGAATGTCAAGACTCTTGACTACGACCGAGAAGACCTTTGAATGCAACAATGGTTGTGGATAAGGCCCCACAGCTACTATTGACTATATGACGTACAGATTGGTTAACTGTGTGACCGATTGTTTGACCTTCTTCCATAACAGTAATGTGAAACGGCAGTACAGGTTTCCTGGCACAAGGAGAGCGATAAAGCGCGTTAAATTTCCAGGACCTGCTTCAATCCTTGTGGTAGAGGGTGGTGAGGGGTTGTCTTCTGCTTTATATGCGAACACGAACTACCACTAGTGCTGACGGTATTGACTGAGGTTGACGTGCGCCAATCACTGCCTCCTGAAATGGGATAGACTTGCCTGCCAGCTGGCCAATCAAGGCTCGGTTGGGGACTTGAACACCCTCCGTGCACATTTCATACCCTAGACATCATTTCGATGACGGGCCTACGATTGCAGCAGTGGTGCCGCTATTGACAATGGTAGCGATTGTAAATAGCATCAAAAGGCGGCGGCAACGTCAAAGTAACCTACGCTGAATTGGAGCGGAAGAAGTCTGGCTTATTTGCCTTTACAATAATCACATCGAAGAAGCGTTCCCACCCTCTTCCAACCACGTACCTCATGCCTTTGGTTCTACAATGCATAAAATGATTCAAAAGCAAATCTTTCAGGTCCGGGCCCAACCCTTCATTAGACATGGTATTAATAATCCCACCAGACTACACGTTAAGCATTACTATTTCTAGATTTGGAAAGACGTCCTTTTCACGAAAAACTTTTGAGTTTTGCAGCTTAGGATGTGTGATACTGATGTCAACGATTTCAGTGGCGCACGGCGAATAGCCAAAAATTTACATGAAGTCGGCCCCACTGTTGGAGATGAGGAAGAGGCTCTTTGCATGTGAAGCGAGATGAATCAGCAGATCCCTTATTTCGGGGTTTGGTTTTACATAGCGCTCTGCAAGAGACGTGGAAGCGAGGAGTGAGGTACTTTCCTTCAAAATAAGGGAATTTGTCGTTATTTAGGCAGACCAAGCACGCACCCAGGTCATCGCATATGGTGCTGTGAAGCATTCCGGACCTGTGAATAAGCTCCACAGCTTCCTGCAAGAAACCGAACGTTATCAGTAGGCACTTTCAGCAAGAAATTAGGCATGAATCCCATTGGCTAATTCGACCCTGATGCTGATTGGCTCAGAGATCTGATTCGATGTGAAAAAAAGGCGCCTGTTTTTATGCCAAAAGGTCTCATCACTCACGCATAGAACATGTTTCATTTTCAATTTACAAGCCAATCACCAAAACACACGCTTGTAACACCATCTTCGATCAAAGTGGAACCGTGAGACGCAACAATGTCATCAATCTTGGGGTCGTAACTTTGCCTTCACGATGCCATAGAGACTGAACTGAGTTTGGGTTCAAAAGATCGTGACGGATTTGATTAGATTTGACAATAAACAATAGATGACACGGTAGCAGTTGATTTTTATCGGTTGCGAATCGGAAGTAAAAGTACTCACATCAAATCCAACAATGAAGGTTTGGGGAAAAGTATTAGCAAATGTTTGGGATTGAAATTGGCGGTTACTACATTCAAAATCTAGGAGTAAATATTCGGTGAAATTTAGAGACGTATTCACGACCCACTTTTTTCATTCTGTTACACCTAACCATATCAACCAGCTAATAAGCGTTGAAGTAAAAGATCGCCAATAGCACACAGGGCATTGTGAATAACGTAAGCAAATAATTTACTAACAAAACATACCCTTACATCCGTGTAAATGCACTCAGGTTGATAGTTAATACCGGATTTTTCAAAATGCTAGAAGAGAAAAAGAGGGATTTAGCCACCACCACTTTACATTGATTTGAGGTAGTAGTATTGGCTTCATTCCACCTCAATCACCGAACAAACGGCGTATGCAGCAGGGAGATCAAAGAAGTCCATCATCTGTGTTATTTTGTGATCCTAAAATTGGGGAAATCCGATGGAGAGTTATCCAGGAGGATGATTGAACGAAGAAACGAGCAAAATTTATGTAGGTAGTCAAAGATAGTAATATGGCCAGATTGCTTGGCATGTGCATCTGGACTGAGTGGATAAGAAGGGAAGCGGTGGATGAATAGATGAATCGGAAGACGTAACCGAAGAAGACAAATGCATGCGGGATTAGATAATAAATGAATGGATGGAATGATGCAAGGAACGTGGACAAACGGTTTTGTAACAAGTGAAACGGACTTAAATTGTTTCAAAGCTATTTATAAGCAGGCATGGGGGTCAAGGTACAAAAATAGAAAAACGGACAGAGGAATGGGTGAACAGATCCGAGATAAGTAGAGCACAGAAAGGTACGTCTGGCTAGATAGAATCGTAAATGATTGAGTGCCCATGCATCCTGATTACTCCTCCCAAAATTACTTTTAAGGCTATGGAGGAGGGAGAGAAATAGGTGGGAGTGCGAGCGGAGAGACCAAAGAAGAAGGAAAGTAAGCCTTTAAAACCACTTTACAGCGCACGAGGGCAAATAAAGCAAGGCCCCAATCAGCAATTATTCAGTGAGCGGACACAGCCTCACCTTTGTGTGAACAGAGCCTCTGAGCAAACCAGTGGGGATATAGAGCCCATTATAGGTCGACTGAACTACCTCAGCGGGAACTGGTTGCAAACCTTTGTATACCGTTCCAGGCTGAATGTTTCGGTAGGCATCTACTTTCATTATATAGCCCTAAAGTTTTCAAAGCACAAACTTGCGAAACTCAGCAAAAAAGGGAAAGAGGAAGGATACAAAAGCGAAGCACCAATCTTACTTTTTTGATATCATAATGTAATCCACGAATAAGGAAAGTGGGATCGTACGCCACCTCTCGAAGTTCACTTGGATACTAGTAGTGAAGAGATATTATTTAATAAAAAACAAACAAACCTTCCATTTGGAGACAAGAAGGTCGATAGCCTTGTTAAAGATGAAATCAGCTAGATCGTTTGTGTAATTCACAAGGGTATAGTCGTAATCAAAACCATAAACATCCAATTCGCCAAGCCGGACTTCACGATTTGCAAAAATCGCGTCAACGGGGACGGATTTCATCACAGGAACAGCTGAAAATCAATACAAATGCGTTAACAGACCATACTTTTGGCGATTTCCTCCAAGTTCGCGTATTTTCTATGGAATCGCTCAGCCTCTGGGAGACAAGGGTACTTGATGTCAATCCTCTCATTTTGTTGACGCAAAATTTCAGAAGGGGTGCTTCTTTCAACGCTACCATATGATGAGATGGTGGAGAGATAATGGGACGATCTTTTGAACACACGTGAAACGCGTTTGAGCAAGCAGTCCGACATGACGTTGAGAAAATAATTAAGCGGTGGTGCACGGTATAAGTCCTATGTTTTATCTGTTTACGAAACAATCCGAATAAACAACCTATTTGCGAACTAAGCCGGGAGAAGTGAGAAATGCACGCTTGGGACGATGAAAATTCCTACAGGCAGCAGAAATCACCAAATAAGAACTAAAATTCAACTATTTATTGAAGCGGCCTATTAAAAAATTGCATTGCAAATAAATTTTCCGCAGTTATGGGATTGTGACCAAATTGTCGATAGGGCCCCAAGCTCGACACCAACTGGCGACCTAAAAGTATAGTATCGAAATTCCTTGCTAAACACAAGGTCATTAGCAAGGAGCTTAGCTCAAACAAACAACGTATTGCATCAAATGTTTTGCCGCGTTATCTAAGTCAAACAAAAATGCTTTTTAAAGCAGTTGGTATTTCCAGGATATTAAATTAGCCCATCGACAGCGGTGGCCGAATAACCAATTACGCCGCCTAACTGTCACGAAGCAACCCCACCACGTCCAAATATAACAGAACGCCCAAAACGCGCCACCAGAAAGTCGAACCACCACCGGTGAGCCCAGTACCCCACCACCCTAAAAGAGCGCGATGCAGACCAGAATCTTACATGCACACACACGCACATACATCAAACTCGCTACAACTATTTACATAAAACAAGGCGAAGAGGCTTTAAAGGGCTACGATGCGGGGTCGACTGAAAGACCTGGAGGTGAGACAATGACGTGGAAGTCATTTCACACCATCGAGTCCTCCTTTGCCCAGCATCGCTCCAAGTCATCAAGGAGTGAGTTACACTCTCGAAACCGCTTCGCATCACCATGACATGCCTTGTCCAGCACCCGTTGCATCTTTCCGGAGAGCAAAAGACGTCTCTCCGATTGACTTAACTCTCGAGGGGTGTCAGAACCAGAACTAGGTCCAACTTGTCCGAGTTTTTTGGGATGTTCTGGTGGGAGACTGCTGGTCAGGAGGGCTGAAAAGCGGCAAGTGGACCTTTCAAAATCACGAAAAGTATCCAGCATTCAGTATTGACGTTCAATGGACTTACTAGCAGGATTTGTGATCCAATAAGGTTGAGGAGCGGCCGGGGTCTTGGTAACTTCCACACGCCGTGAAAGGAGTGGAAGGACGGGAGAAGGAGGGGGAGGAGGAAGAGAGGGATCATCTGACGCCTTTGTTGAAGCGGAATACTTTTCATCTTCCCCTTCTGACTGCTGCTTTTGCGAACTGCCACTGGGTGGAGTAAAGGGAGAAAGCGACTGATACGATGCACTAAAATCCCACAAAAGATCTCTTCTCTCGATTTCACTCACTTAGAAACGCCGCTGGATGGAGATGGTTTGGAAGAAGACCCATCGCAATGATCATTGAACCTGGATTAAGAAGTTAAGGGATATTACTAGCCCATTTAATTTCGATCAAGTCTTCAAAGTAACAAGCAAAAATGGTTTGGACTGACTCACGTTTGGTCCCTATCAGGCTGAGTGTCCTTTTTTGACTCACCATTCACACTAAAAATTAAAAAAAATAAATCCATACACAAGGAAAAGCTGAGCCCTTTTAAGCAAAAAAACAGCGGTGTCAGAACATTTCGTTTGTCCACTTTTGTCTGGTAAGCCGAAAAATCTTGCAAACGGGCAATGTGTCCCTCCAGAGTGAAGACTAACACAAGATTGGGAATGGGGAACAACTGGGTGGATCCGGAGCGGATAGTTGTGTACAAAGATGAGTAGGAATGGATGGAGAAACTTGATTCAACTGAATGAATCTGTGATGCCTACAAAGTCTTCAGTGATGATTCTGGGTCCTGGAGTGACAAAAAACGATGCATGAATGGATGTGGGATGGGTGAATGAGTGAGAAGAAATGATACGCGAGTTGACGATCTAATCACTTTTGGATGGATTAGTGGGTGAGTGCAGAAGAGATGGACAGACAAATTGGATAGCAGGATAGATGCATCCAAGATGGATGGATGAATACAAGTACACCTGGGGTGAAAAAGGCGACAAATATGGCAATCACTCCATTTCAAATGGTGCGAAATATCTGAAAAATCGAGTAGACAACACAGAGGAAAACAGTTCTCCCAAAAACCATCGAAAGGTCAAACAGGTTCCTGCGGTTTTCGGCATGGTTGGCGGTGAATATGCAGCACCTACAGGGGCAGTCTATCCTGCCCGTTAAAGTAGACATGACTCAAGCTTGTCTTCTTTACGCAACGGATTTAACTCGTTTTAAAAAATGCTGAAGAAGCAGTAGCAGGATAAAGTTTCACCCAGAATGAAGCGCTCTACACAATCTGATTCTCCAAATTAGGTGGATCACTGTGGGAGAAGACACCCTGTCCAACAAGCATAATATCGGTTATTTCTAAATAATCAACTCGCTATAACCAAGTCTAAGGCAGCACCGCCCCACTCACCGAAGAATAGGTGTATAGTGTACTGTAGACGCAAAAGTTCGCTTGTTAAGGGTCAAACAATAACTGTGGTCGGAATCTAACTGTTATATTCCACTCTACACAACTCAATGTGAGCAAGAAAAATAATTTCTTCCCTAAAAGCAACGAAAAGGAAACCTCATTCCCATTCTTACGAGACAATACTAAAACTCATCCGTCATACAGAATGAAACGATATTTAACATATTCTCTCAGCACTCATCAGACGTATGCCTTCTAGAGAAGTTAGATTTCAAAGCATGCGCTTCGGCGCAAAAAGCTAAGTTTATTTCCAATGCACATCATGAACTTTTAATTACCCTATACCATTCCCGTCTTGTTTGCAAACATAACACTGAAGCAACTCCTCAAGCAAATCAAGAATCAAACAATGACTGGACTTGCCCTGCCTCGCCTTCAAGACACCGCCTCTGATGATACTGAGTCGTCTTCCTCCGACAAAACCTTCCAGCAGCAGCCGTTGCTACAGGCGACACCTCGTGATTGTGCTTCATCACTACGGCACTGATTTTGAACCCTTCTGGGGCGTAGCGAACATCAAACTTGGCCATACAGCCGAGACGAGCAGTGCCGGTGCCAGGCGTGGCTGTGCTGGAGGCACACCGCGCCAAGCTTTTACGCTGGCCATAGTGAATACACTCATAGGTAATGCGCCGATAGCGATAAACCTCCTTCTCTTTTTCTCCCGCTTTGAATAGATCAGAGCGTCCAACTCGAAACTCACTTCCTGTGGCCTCTTCGAAAGCCTTCACTTTGGCCATGACAACGGCGAAGGAGGTGAGTTTTGCATTAAGAAAGTAGGTATTAAACTGTTCTGTAAGGTCAACAACTAAAAAAGCAGTTAGACTCAATTTTCGATGCCATACCGGGTTCAGGGTCGCCTGCGATCTTTCCGTGGTTGTGCTGCATCATCCGATTTACGATTTGGAGTGCTCCCTTTCGAACCTCGATACGAAAGGAGGAAGGACATTGGTGAGCACGCTTTAGGACGCAGGAAAATACTGCCATCGTGTAGACGAGAGTCCGTTTGCGTGGATCTCCATCGTTGTAGCGTAGGGAATTCGAAACCTTATACTTCACTCCGTAGTGCTACCAGTGAACAGTTCAAAATATAGCATCAGATATGCATAGAGTTAAATCAATCGCCTTTAAATTCCCTTAGACAGTAAAGTAACTAACAATACCAACATATTTCAAGGAGAAAAACGACTCAGAAATACAATAAAAGTATACTAACGTACGCGACTAAATCCGGAAAGAAGTTCTTGGAGAGTAGAAAAGTTTTTAAAAGACTTGTTTCCTATCTCCAAATCAAAAACTTCTGACACATCCATGATATTTTGGTAAAACAACCGACATTAAGCACTGCGACTACTCAATCCGACAAGTCAAGCCCTGCAAGACCGAAGGAACGCCAGGCAAGGTGCAATAGTTAAAACAACTTTTTCTGCTTTAAAGGTATGATCGAAATTCCAGATGTTACTGCTTAAAGCATACAAATTGAAAGTTACAGTATCCAAGGCAGTGTAAAGACACCATGCTTTGATTTTCATAGTTTCCTCGTCAAAGCCAATTACGATATTAAACAAAAATTTGACGGCTTTTTGGCATAAACTAGGCCTAAATTTACACACAAAAGCCCAATAGTCTGTTTCATCACAAATTTTTGGTCTTTTGTGGGCTCTGACGCCGCGTGAGTTCATGCTTTCACGCTTGACATAAAATGCCAGTTGATACACTAATTTTGCATCTGGTATTCACTTTAACCGATAAAATGGTAATAGAGGTGGATTGTTTAGCTTATGCTCAGAGAGGGGCAGACCGAAACGTCACCCATTGTGTGACGCCTACAAACCACGCCGCGGAAGTACCCACAGAGTACAAAGGGGTTTAAAACTTCGAATTCGGATAACCCGTGACGGCGGAGTTCCGCGCCAACACCACTGGCGCCAGGCAATGCAACCGATACAAAGCATTGAAAGACTGGAAAACCTGAACCACCCCAATTGAATCAATACATAGAGACAGGGATAAAGAATAGGAGGGCAATTTTGTACAGTTTGGAGTGTTGGGGAACGCGTGTGCGGTCTCCAAAGCACGGGGGCACAGGCATCATGGTTAGTTCTCTCAACTGACAAACGGACAGGCAAAAAGGGGTGAGGAATGGGGACTGGAGAAACACAGCAAACGCTAAACATCAGGCAAGTAAGGGGAGAGGAAAAGAAGTTACAAATTGTTTAAATTAATACAGAAACGTCATCGTCATCATCAAAACGTCACTATTATTGTTGGGACAACGGTGACGCCTGTGGCATTAGCGGTGGTGGAAGTGATTTGAGCGGAGAGGGGGATGAGGCGACTGGTAGTAGTAAATAACAGCAGTATCAGATCCACAAACAAGATCCATGTACAAAGAGAGGGAGGATTGAAGAGGGTACGAAAGAGAGGAGACGAAAGACGCTAGTGGTAGCTCGAGCGCACCCCTTCTGCGACGACGCCCGCCTCCACACTAAGACGAACAGCCTGAAAGTCCACGCCAAGGAATTGGCAATCATTTTCCAGGTTACGCTGCAGGTCGGCAAAGTAGCTGTCCAGTTTGCGCTCCTCCTGATTGTGACCTTCCAGCACCACCTTTTTGTTCGACTCGATCTACAAGATGACGGAGATTTTTTATTGCACTTGTTTGAATAGGATAGACAAATTTTCTGTTGGAGATCATCCAAATGTAATGGAAGACAATTTTTAAGGAGAAAGCAGTCCTCTGGTTAGCTATAATTCTGTCTGAGACCACCAAGTTCCACTGAAAGTGGTGAGTAAGCAAGTCGGGAATAGGCTTCGATGTAGTTAATATCCTCTCACTCATGTCGTTGGAATTTGCAATCCTCTGCGAATAAATCCTGCAAAGGTATATGGGACGAATCTTCTACTCCTTCCAAAAGCCCACTTCCCAAGTCCCACGCCCTTTCCACACAAGTCAACTTAAGACACTCAAAGCACCACCACGCCAACAGAGAACCAGGCTTGCCGACAGACTTACCGCCTCTTCGAGTTGCTCGGCACGAGCTTTAATGCGTCCGCTGAGCTCGGCTTTCTCTTGGTCACACTGGGCCCGAAAATCACGCGCCAGACGATCCTGGTAGCTGTGCATCTGCTCACGCAATTGGCGCATTCTTTCGTTCAACTTGCTACACTCATGAGCAAGCCTCTCCTCAAGTTCTTCCTACAAAAACAAAGCAGGAATGACCAATGTCAATTCAGGCTTTTGCACTCCCAGACCAGAATGGATGCAACCGCATGACATCTGGTGTCTGTGCGTTGATTTTTTTATTCAGAGGTCAAGAACACGTAGAACTATCAACTTTTACATCAGTTGACTGCCAGGTAAGAAAGAATTTCCACCCTGTCAAGCCAATCAGGGGGTTTGGAGCGCCTTTGTATGCCACGGTGGCTGAAAGTTTGAGGACGGAAAAATAAACAGAACAACCCACCATCTCGTATCAATTTTTTGGCACTGAGAATAGCACACCCATAAGGTGTGGTCAAATAGAACTCCAGATTGGATGATGATGATGATGATGATGATGCATCACTCCCGCTGTAGTATTGCAATGTTTTACGCAACACTAAAGCAAAGAAAGGATAACCTCCTAGCCGTGACCAGTGCCCTCTCCAAATTGCATCCGCCTCTAAGAGCGATGTGGCCTGCACGTTCAACACACTAGTGCAACAAGTCGGGAAGTGAACTTTTACCTCACATCTCAACACATGGTTTGAATAAAAAACGAACAAAAGGGGAGAGATTTAAAGTGGAGGATCGGAGAAGTGATACTACCCTCCAGCTATGGGTCGAAGATGGCTGCAAACAAACAGGGAGGCAGTGTCCTGACAATAAACGCCTGTGAGGAAAGCGCAGGAAAAAGGCACTTGAATTTAGTCCAGCAAAAAAAAAACAGGCGAGACAAAATGCCGCATTTGAAGAGGCGGATGAACAACTGGCCACCACTTGACCTTTCAACGGAGCTTATTTAATAGGAAACGGGGCTAGTAAATAACAGCTAGGCAATGATAGACGCATTTCTGTACATTGGATGCATCGAACTATTTGATGAAACGACTAATTGAGTCGATGGAGGGAGAATCATGGGAGCAGACAGATAGCTAGTTAGCTAGCTTGTGCATAGATGGACGAATTGATGGAAGAGGTGAATGCCTGCACAAAGGATGGATAACTGAAACGAATTGGAACAACTGGATCGATCCCAGATGGATAAATTATAGACATGCAAGAACGTAAAGATTAGGGGTTGGAAGAAAACGGTATTGGGCGCATAAATGGAGGGACAGAGGGATACGGGGTGGATGGATGGGTGGATGACATGCAGGAGGAATGAATGAGATGGATGGATGGATGGATTGATACAGAGTGGACAGATGGGTAGGATGCTAGGAGGACGAATTGAACAGGAATGCCTGAAAACCCATGGAACCTCGGCATGCATAAACTGTGGTAGGGGATTAGAGATAAACAGTCAACCAGACGGCTCACTGTTCTCTTTCGACGGAACTCCTCCAAGGACAATTTGCTCTTTCCAACTGTAAGGAGGGGCGGGTTATTCGGAGGCGCCGCTGCCGCCTTGCTTTTGTCCTCCGGTGAGGAGGACTCTTGCAGCTGGGGAGACGATACAGCAGTGGCCTTCCTGCGATTGAGAAGCCACCCTGCGCCTTTTTTCTGCGGCCGTAGTCCCTCCTCATATTGCTACAAGGAAAGGTGATTTGATGCCAGATGAATGATTACAGAGAAGCGATTGACGGATTCGGCATGAATAGTCACATACATAAACGGATGGGGAGAACAAAGTTATGCGGACTAAAAAACTGAGGGACTGACTGCCTGATTGACTAACCTTCACCTCTTTGGCGAGCATCTTGCGTTGATTCCTCGCCTCCTTCTCAAACTCTGCCATCTTGAGGTCCTCAAAGCGCTTTTGCTCGGTGTCAAAGAAGGCGCACTTTTCCTCCAAATGTCGACTCTGCAACTGATGCTTCGCATGCAGATTGGCCATTTCCATTGCTTCCACTTGGTCTTGCTGACGCAGCACCAATTCAAACTTCTCATCCAACATTCGGGTCTCCAGGTCCTTCCGATCCTTGAACTGCTCTACCTGAAGCATAGCAGCAGGAGACATGCCACTGGGAGTACACTAACCTGCGAGACTGGGCAACAGCCATGGACCAAAAACTGCACCCACTTCTCGACGTAGTCCTCAGCTGCATTTGTGCACCTACCTATCGTCTACCACCTGCTACTACTGCTGAGTTTTGCACTGCCACAGCAGCAGGCAAAAGCTCTCGTTCGGCCTTCAATCTCCAACTTCGATTATGCTTATGCAGCGTTACCTTGAATGGCCCAGGACGGTTTTTGTTGCTCTACCTATTCCAACTACCAGGCGCCTATTAAAAGCGAACTAGGGGCGAGGCTACAGTTGTCTATCAGTGAAGCACTTAGCCCAATGAAAAAGGAAACGTAAAATGGTAAGTCATGCATCGATTCAGCGTTCCAACACCAGGGAACCTTTTTCATTGAGAAAGAGAATTCGCCTAGCATTTCACAAACCGTCATTGAAGTGAGAACGTACCTGGAGTTTATATCTACTGCGCAGCTTTTGGTATTTCCACTGATACAGTTTGAAGTTATTACTCGACTGAATTTGCTTGTAGAGGAGGTCCAATTCTAGCTGTACGGCGTGCATGTCGTTGTAGGGTGAATTACCGCCACCAACAGCCATGTTATTTGGCCGCAGACGACTCTTTCGTTCATTCTTTAGCTGCTCCTTCCCACGCATCTCCAGATGACGCACATAGCGTGCCTCCTCCTCGGCGTCGCGTTTCAACAAACGGTCAACTTCACTCACATGCTGCGCTTGCATCCGACACAACGACTTCTTTTTGGCGCCGATGAAGTTGCTGTATTCTCGATTTAGCTCTGCCATCTTTGCATGTTCGATCTCCTAAAACGGATAACATTTAACTAGACCGACGCTCCGGCCACCCAAAATATGACTTGCATGATGACTCCATGGAACTATTAGTGTCCACGACCAACAAGGAAACAAAAATATTGTTTGAAATTCTTCAAAGCACTAATCAACTTGCATTAAGCCGATGTTTTTCCTGCTCCAGCTTCTTCATATGCCTCGCGCACAAACGTTTCAGCGCGCCAAAGGAGTAGATGGCATCCAAACAGACATCCCCATCGGCAGCAGCTGCATTGACATCCGATTGGCTACTACTACCACCACCGCCTCCAGTGCCGCCGGAGGCGCCACCGCATTCACCAAGCATAATGGCAGCAGAAGGAGCGGCTCGCATCATGCGTTGCGTCTTAAGAGTTGGGAAGTTCTGCTGCTGTTGTTGTGATTGCTGTCTGCTGGCGTTCGATCGCACGGTGGGACGAATGGGTTCACGACGATGATCACCAAAGATAGGCTGAGTCGGAGATGGTGTTGCTGAAGTGGAAACAGAGGATTGAAGAGGGACGGGAGAGCCTTCCACTTGAGGTGGGATACCCCAGGGACTTGGGGTGGCGTCAGCTGGAAGGTGGACGGATTAGAATCTTAATATCACAGTGGAAGAAGCCAGATTTCCAGGGAACATAGAACTCACTCGAGAGGTGATGAAGGAAGGCGGGAGGGTCGGGAAGGGGATGTGCCTGTGCCTGATTTGCGAACTGTTCAAGAAGGGGTTGAGGAGCGGAAAGAATAGCACCACCACCACCACCGGTTGTTATGGAAGGATGGATATTAGCATAGCCGGAATCGGCTCCATTCATCCGCGTGTCGGCGCTAATAGCCGCTCCCATTGGGCCACGATCTCCCTAACGGAGAAAGAGCGTAAACCCACCATTAACCAGCAGCTGTTCTCCGTTAGTGCCGGATGTCAAAAAAATTCTCTCAGATCAGAGCCTCTCGACACAATTTATCAACAACATCACCATGAAAGTGGACAAATTTTTCCGTTCCTATAACGTGATTGCTATTGAAGCATTCAAATACTGTTTTGTGCCTGACATAGATCCTGACATGGCAGGATCTACCCTGACGCAATGAATTCCATCCATTTGTCGCTTAGCTTAAGGGAGATGCTAATTCCAGACCTGTCACCAAGGGAGACTCGAGTGCAACAATGATGTCGGCATTGACGATAGCAAACGGTAGACGATACTAAAGGCAGGTATAACCTGTGAATGGCTGGCTCTACGCAGGAGCTACTTACTCTGTGTCGTTGATGTTTTAAAGAAGGATTACGCCTTATCAAATCGGCGGCAGATGAATAAACTTGGAGGAAGGTCGGATACAGCGTCTCTAAAGCTTTTGATGGAAAGAATCCGCATAGATGGATGATAGATGGTCAAGGAGTCATATTGGACGTGAATGTGTGGTCAATTAATGCTCCTCGGTCGCCGTGGGTGAATCCTCCTTGGCGGCACAGCCACAGCCACAGCTTTCCAAGGCTTTTGCACATTTATCACACACTTTGTTCCACACTGGACATATGACAAGCAGACTGGATGGGTCCCATGAGGGATGGTAAAATGACCTCGACTTTAGCACATTGACATGACATTTCGGAAATTATTTGTTGAGCCGGCTTGTTTAAATGCAGCGTCACATAAAGGTGACAGTTTGGCAGCTTATGGATGACTGATGAGTCTGCTCAGTCTCCGATTGACTGGAAGCCTTCAACCATGCATGCTTGGGCACACCGCGCATGGGCGTAACCAACAGGTGGAATAGCACCAAACCAACTTTAGTAGACAAAGTTGACAGACAAAAACATAACCCATTAATTCAAGTTTAACGATCAATTAAAGGTGGAACCGCCTCTGGAGATAAGAATACTTCAGCCGAGAGCCCTCAACTTACGAGCATCTGTTGGCATAGCAGTGGCAGCGTGGTGGGATATGCAAAAGACCGTCTAACACTCCTGAAAAACGGGATAACTTCCAGTGATACCTTGAAGAAGGATCACTTCTCAATCTATTGTTTAATTGCTACGGGAAAACGATACATGTAGATAAGTGGACCTGAAGGAACACACAACAAGATGGGTGGTTATCAAAACGACACCGCTCTCAACAAATACCTCATCTCAATTCATTTATAATTTGTAGAGGTGAATGTATCAAACCCGACGATAAAAGGAACTGGTTAAAAGGCTTTTTTGAAATTTGAGCGCCTAGAAAAATCTTGTATCAAAGGATTCTGATGACAGCACCAAGCAGATGAGCGAATAGGTGTAGGTGAGAGAGCTACAGTGTTGCGACAAAAGTCCACGGAATGAAAAGCAGTTTTTCGTACTTAAACAAGTTTTTAAACTCAGATGCACTGACATATGACCTCTTCCCGATGCGGAAGACCTTGCCGCAACTGAAAACGAGATGCAACACCATCGTTGGATACGCGAGTCTTCCGGGTGTGACGAAAACTAGAGTGTGATGCAATAATCACTGTAAGCGACGAGAAAGATCAAAACAAAACAGGAGCTACTGACCAGCCTCCAAGACGGTATAATAAATCTCTGCTATCAGTCGCCAATCCTTCAGCAAGTTGACCAAAAAAGCAACCGCCAGACTCGAATGTCCCACAGCGTTTGTGAAGATGAACCGTGGAGTAAAATCTAATCACCTTAGGTTAAATTTACCATTCTCACTCAGTGAAACATGCGTTAGACCTCTTTCAGTTAGTTCAGTGATCGCAAATTAACTCGTTTCAAAGTGGTTTACAAATTTTGACTATCGCTCTCCAAAACGAAATCCCCCATTTCAGTAGCTTCAGAGGTAAAAAAAGCGAGAGGAAGAAGGAACAAAAAACATACTTGACTGTCCTCGGTCGCACCACCTCGGTCTCCTCCACCACCAACACCTCCCCGTCTGACAGGCTCACCGAGGACGAACTGGGGAGGATTTGGGTGGCTGGCACTGACTGAGTCCTCGATCTCAGCAATGTCGGTCTTGGCGCCACCGGTGGCCGTCGTTGATTCGCGGACCTTACTTCCGTCTCTGACTCTGCCACCCTCACTTGGGAGACCTTCGCCAAGGCATTCGTAGTGAGTCTCCGACGCTGCACTGCTGGTCTTGCTGGCTTGCGGGAGGGGGACGGGAAGGCTGGTTGATGAGCATCCCGATAGGCCACTTCTAAGACTGTTGGAAGTGCTCTCCGTCTGTCCACAGCAAAACAGAAAGAGAAAATGGGGCGTTAATGAGTCAGTCAAAGGAGGAAGGTCCATTTTCGGAGCAAATTAACCAGCGTGAGAGTTAGCTCTTCCGAAGTGGAGTAGTCTGTGTTTCTACTGCATCGATCAACAGAGAATAGCTTTCTAGGCTTGAAAAGGAACACATTTCACAACTCTTTCTCACTTGGGAGCAAGTGATTGACCGCGTGGAGAGATATCTATCCGATCTATCTATTTTTTTGCTAAAAAGTAGCCAAATGGCGACCATCAGTTGGTCGTTCTAATTTTAAAGACCTCAGTTTCAAGCACATCTACATACACACAGGGCTTTTGAAGTAAAAGGGAGCAAATACGAATCCTGCTACATTTCCACTTCCATAACCATTTACGCGTCAAATTAGATGAACAGAAAATCTCCGCTTTAATTAACTCGCCAAGCATCCGCCAACTAAACTCATCAAAGCTAATTTTGTGAAGCATAGAGGGCCTAGCCAATTCATCCTCTGATCTCAAGTAAACCATACCCACAAGGGTTGGAATTCACCTTTAGCATAGGTTATGTTAAACCGCATATCCACAAGACCTAGACGATTCGAAACCGCTGACTCACGGTGGTATAAAGTGACAGTGATCTCTCAATCACTACACATAAGTAGAATATCATCACCCGCATTTTATTGTCTTAAGCCCAAGCAATTTGTCTGGGGCATACAATTCAAATGAGTCAATCACCCATAAAGTGACAAAGAATACATCACATGTACGTGTAATGGTGGGTTCAAATTAGTAAATTAAATTTAACAGGCAGTTTTAGATACTAACCACCACGTACTTTGCATGAATCAGCTCCACAGAGCACCAGTAATCACACAAAGGTCTCAAAAAAGTGCGTGAAACTCCTTAAGGTTAGTGAGATCAAAAAGCCAGATCGGTTCTACACATTCAACGTAATAAGGAGGCTTCGCAGAAACCATAAAACATAGTGGTATAGTGCGGAAGACTCTAGCAGGATCAACCCGATACGCGTAGAGTCAACTTTCTTTCGGGAAAGAGAGGCCACAAGTGTTAGCGCCAAATTCCAAGTTATGCTATTAAATAAATCGGAAAAAAAACAGCTACATGAGGATGCTGGCTATTAGAAATGGGGAGGGGAGAGGAGAGGAGGATGCTCGAGACGCAAACAGACACCAACCAGCCAGACAGAGCAATAGTAGGCCTAGCCCTCTCGCGTATTTGGATGGGTGAAAAGGGGAAGGGAGAGGAAAGTGTTATGGAGGATGGGGACCTGAGACCTACCCCTCCTGTGTATGGTGACGTAGCTCCATCACTAATTGCATAATCTGCAGATGGGAGGAGAGAAAGAGGATGGGAGGTAAAAGGCGAGGCACACACGCGCACGCACACACTAATTAAATGGAGAGATCAGATATTCAAAAGGGAGGATAGAGGAGGGATGGGCGGATAAATAAGCAACTTACAGCACCATCAGCAGTAGATTGGCTCTCCCTATCGTAGCTATCCCGTTGCTGTAGGCGACGATGCACAGCCCCATTGCGGGCCGGTGAATCTACGGCAGCGTCACCACCGCCACCGCTGTCGGTGCTGTTCTCATGGACTTTTTTAGACTTCGAACGAACTTGGTTACCCTCTGTAGCGTTGGCCATTCCGCGTTGAACAAGATCGTGCAGTATTTGGGTGGGGTTTCGAATGGACGTACAAAAACGATGGTTCAGAGCCTTGGCCGAAGTTGGGCGCTCCTCAGGCTTGAAATTACATAATAATCGACCGTTAAATGTCTAGATTTGCAGATTTCTTTAAAGTGCAGAAATGAAACAGCATAATGGTCACGTGAGAACAAAAAAAACAGCTGTATTTGCCGGTCTGCGAGAGGGTTGGTTGCTAGTATGTGAATGATGTGAGTTCTCTCTAGCAATTTAGCAGCCCTGATCAACAAACGAGTCATATTCTACGCAAAAAAAAAAAAAAAAAAAAAAAAAAACGAACCGTCACAAAGTGGACCATGACGACGAGCTCAAAGCAATTGTATGGAAGAAAATAATGGATAAATTCGCCTCAAATAATGTGCGAACTGGCGGTAGCAAGAGTCAAAATAGACAGGACAAGTAAACTGGTGGGCGAAATTGAATGAATGACCAAACCAGTAAGTCCATTCTGGAAGGATTTGAAATGAATATGTCAGATAAGCAGCTTGCATCTACCCTTTTCTGACATGAATTATAATGGAGAGGAGGCATTGTATGGCCGTCAACCTCCGAACTTTCATCATGCTGACTATATCAGAGTCAAGCGATGAGGAAGAGATTAAATACTCCTCAAAACTGCACAAATCACCAACATGGTTTCATAACTAGCGCGCCCCTTCTCACACTATCCTTATTAACTACATTCTAGCATTAACTAATTCCACGACCCTCAGTAATGTCTCCGATATGTGGTACCTCAAATCCAAACAGCTGACTGATATTCGTTGGTATAACCAATAGGGTGATTTCAATACCAAAGTGACTCGGTTTACCATCAGTTTTATAGTACTTTGTTGAAGTAGATGATGAAATTAAAAAATGACCAATTTGCGCACAAGGCGGTGAAAGTAGATTGAACGAAATAAAAACAAGGGGCGAGATGAAGCGAGAAACAGCGACGTTAAACGGTACTAGAACTTGCACAACACACGTACACATAGCTAGATAAGCAAGCGGGAAAGCAGACAGGAAGACACTGACACACATACACACACACATGCATGCTGGCGCAAAAGGAGAGACAGGTACGCACGCACAGAAAACCGCATGCATTCATTAGTTCATTCCCGATTTATTTAACATCTGATGTTGCTGTTGTTCGAGGCATTTGCTAATAATTATGAAGTCCGGGTGGAAGGGGTGGCAGGAGACCTGTGAACAATCGTATCAATCTGCACATTTCCAACACCAAATTGCCCTTTACTCAGGTGACACATTGACTCATGCTAAAACACGTAAACTGGTACCCTCTCGATTCAGGGCTTGGTGGATGGAAAGAGTGAGTTAACTTTCACACTAGTGAACAAAATTGGAGAGGGCTGAGGCCTGGAATATTATCCAATCATACCACTCCAGTGGGAAAATTGGAGGCAGTGAAGGAAATACTCAGCAATTAAACAACCCCCCAGAAGATGAGGACTCTGGTGTCACCACCCACGCAAACACTTAAAACGGGGTTTGTGTAAGTACCTCGCTGCTGGTGCTGCCTCACTGATCAATAGAGGATAAAACTAGGGAGGACTTTTCTTTCGAATAATTAGCTGCACAAAAACGCGTATGCACACACACAGAGAAACAAACCTGGAGTGTTCATGCGCAAACGTATGCACTAACAATAGCGCAAATTGTGCAAACATTCCCTGTGCATGCATACTGGATGAAAAACAAGAAGAGCATTGCAGAACCGGATAAAATGAGCCGAAATTATAAGATAGTATAATCCCACACTTGACTCACACATACACATGAGACGCGCCCACTTCCAAAAAAGCCACCCTCCAAATTCAACACTTCCATTATTCAGGCACTTTATTTGCCTTGACCTCAAGTGGTCAAAAAAGGAGCGCGACTAGGCTTTAAGACCAAGAAGATTAGGCATAATTGCTGCCCTAACAAATTTTTCATCAAATGACAACGCTGAGAGTCAACACTTTTCTTCCAGGCTGCTACATTTGAGTGCGCACCCATTCACACACAGATGCATAACTAGAAAAAACACCTGCACGCACACAAGAGTGCAGGATGACGTCATTAAAACTAATAAAAGACGAAACCTTACACCACTGCACTCGACTCAAGCACCTGAAAGAGGCTGTACATAGTACAAGGGAGCAGCATTACTCACGTTCTTCTTGAGAACAAAATCCACGAATTCATAGAAATCTGAGGTCCAGTTAGCTTCTCGCAGAGTGGGAGCGGGATTCAATGCTATCTGGTAGAGAGCTGCCATTGTATTGGCGCATTCCATGTATGGCGGCTTCAATTCCGCTAAATCAAGCATACAATCGGCAAATAAGTTTAAAAATAGGGAATACAAAACTATTCCGTGCCAAATTAACCCACCCATTTCTACACAGGTGATTCCCAAAGACCACACATCAACGCGACAGTCATAAAGACCATTTTCCATGGCTAGGATCACTTCAGGAGCAATCCAATAAGGTGTTCCAACAAAGCTGTTTGCGGGGCTTTTAAAGCTCACAGATCCGAAATCACCAACTTTTACCCCGCCGCTTTCTGTGAATAAGATGTTTGCAGCCTTAATGTCACGGTGGATGTAATTTCTTGAATGGATGTAGACAAGGCCAGTGAGCACCTCCCTAACAATGCACGAAATTTCACATTCTTTGAGAGGATGCCTTTGAACTTTGAGAATATCAGCAACGGACCCAAGGCAATATTCCATAACGATCTGCAGCGTAAAATGTTTAAAAAATACTGCCGTACCCAAGGAACTTGTTGGTCTATGTAGCAACCACGGCATTGAACACAATTCTTATGATTAATGCGCTTGATAAATTCTACCTCCCGCCGCATATCTTTTAAGTCTTCCAAGGAAACCTTTCGCTTTGTATCATACTTCAGTTTTTTTATGGCAACTACTTCGCCGGTCCCAACCATAGTAGCCTAGAGATTATTTTGGTAATAGGACATACGCGATAAACTATCCCGAAATTTCCGCCCCTATTGAGACAGGTTGTAATAGCTGCGTAGGATCTCAGTACTATTTATCCCAGATCTGGAGATCGGCAAAGGCGTTCGCACCAGTAACCTTGGGCATAATGTCAGAGTAGTAATGCAAGGTGTCTATTTAACTCGAACAAAAACCCGGATGACTGCCTCTCTCAGCAGAACGCGAAAAATGAACAAAGATCAAGAGAACCAACGGACCACCAAGGCACAATTGTGGCGCCGTCGAAAGCAGACACCCTCAAATCTATTCAGTGGGATAAAACAATTTTTAGGGTGACTGGTGTCCTAGAATTTTTAAGTAGAAAATATAACTAATGTAAATATTGTTAATAACAACTGATCAAAGTTCAACAATTGCAAAGCATCCTAGACATTTTACTTCCTCAAAAAACTTGAGTACTTTTTTAATTTTTTTAAAAAAACCTTTCCTAAATGAAACAAAATAACTTAAGCAATTAGTGTTATGTAATAATAAATTAGCAAGTACATATGTAGCGCCCCGAGACTCCCTGAAGACGAAAGAAGACACTATACTCGGGCGGAACACATATTCAGCACAGAGAAGGTGTCCGGGCTATTGGCATGGCCCAAAAGGCCAGCCCGCCGCGAGGTACAAGGCGGCTAATTTGAAGTACAAAAGTGGCGCCTCATCAGAACCGAGGGATAAACCACTATCGTATTACACAAGAGCTGAACCTCGTGACTGAGGAGTCAACGTCCAACAACCAGGGAAAAGGTTCCGCGTCCGCACTTCCCTGAACCCTACCCAATGTACATGGTAAAACCGAATCTACCTGGGTGTCCTAAGAGTATTAGGGCCAGGGAAGAGAATTTCTACGAGTCTCGTCCTACATATGCATAAATGTAGCAAGAAATTGCGATATGATGTTTTGTAACCTTTAGCAATAAAAATAGTACTAAGCCCTACTCTATGGCAAATATACATGCAAATAACTATGCTCTGTGTCATATCCGTCTTTAAAGAAGTTTCAACGAATAAAAGATTGCCTAGGATTATTGAGTTTCAATATTAATTTGCTTGCGTTTTTGCTAACTTGACATGAAAATTTATTCATTGATTGTTTAACTCTCCGTTTTGGTAAAGGACCTTTTTTGTCTTGGCCGTTGTACATCACTGGGTGGGCTGACCTCCAAGCCATGTTTGTACCCTTAATACCTTCCGTATGCCAAATATATATATTCCGCAGGAACAATATATTTCCTTTCATCTTCAGCAAATTGTTGGATAGCTGCAAAAACATTAGTCTAAGTGAAGCTGAAAAATAATACGCACAAAATTTCAGCTTTTAAGGATTAAAATTTTGCTATAAAATTACTTTTTTTCAGTTCGTGTCATTTTACATTACTGCGAATTACTTAAAGACATTAGATGTATTGTTGGTAATTGCTTTGTCTAATGAAAAGCACAAGACATTTTCACACTCCCACTATTTATAAAATGCTAATAAAAACCCTGACTCAGTTTTTTTTTCATGAGACAGAATAAGAATAAAGGATTTTGTAAGCACATGCATAAGGCGCGATCTTTGGATGTTCGGTTGGCTCGTGGGGGGTCTTGTATTTGTCTGGATTTATTTTTGGATACTGTATTTTGTTAGCACAAAATAGTCTGTTTCTCCGAAAGTAGGGTTCGTCTTTTTTAAGTTACATATATTAGCAGCTTTGCTGTGCGCACCTGTTTGTTCGTGGTGTTTTTTTTTCAGCAATAATGAGTTTATCATTGGCTTTTGATGTGCCAGGCGTTTGATGAGCCGACAAAAACGTTTTTTTGATTCCCTTCCTTGGCGCTTACTCAGCAGAATATTTGCTTTTATAGATCGTACATGCCACCCAAGGGGAAGAAGGCGCCTCTAAAGACTAGTGTCCCGGCTTTCAAGGAGGAGGAAGTACCTTTAACTGCCGTAATTATTGCTGAGGATGTGGCGGAGAGGTTTGAACCAATCACTAAGTGGATACCTCATTCGTTACTACCCCTTGCTAATGTCCCCCTCCTCCACATTTCTATCTCCTGCCTGATCAGAGATGGTTTTCGAAACATTATAATCTACGCGTGCCGTGACGCCCAAAAAATACAGAAATTCGTCGACGCAAGCTGCTACACCAGACGTTTTCCTTTTTTAAATATCGTAGTTTTCAATGGCAATGGCAGTCGATGTTTGGGCGAAGCAATGCGTGATATTGAGTGCAATCAGCTGCTTCGAGGGGTTGAAGAATTTGTCTGTCTTCCTGCTGACCTTGTTTCTGATGTTTCTTTGATCGCTCTTCTTAATGATTTCAAGGAGCGTCGAAAGAAATCCAGTTCGCTGGCAATCGATCTCATTTACACCACACTACCGCCCTTCTCATCCCCAGAAGATGTACGTTGCACCGTTGTTCACACAAGTCCTGACATGAAAGTAATACAGGTGTCTCGTCACAACCGCGAAATGCCTGCGATTTTTGCTACTGAGGCTATTTTTGCTGCGGCCAAAGCGAAAAACGTAATCTCTATCCGATCCGACCTACTCGACACTCGTGTTCTCATCTGTAGTTCCCACATCCCCCCTCTCTTTCAGGTTGGTTTAATTATTTCAAGATGGAGAAACGCGATTGTCTTTCGTTGGGAGTTCCTGTTTTTTATTCTTCTAGGATAACTTCGACTACGATTCAGTTGACGATCTCGTCAATGGGATGCTAACCAACGAGGAAATCATGGGATACACCGTGAACATTCAGTTTGCACCCTCTTCTCAAATACTTGTCCCCGTTGCACCGTGTTTCAGCTACCTCTTACGTGTTACACCCCATTTTCTTACCCGTTTGGGTAGCAGTCGAGTACACCCGCCCAACTACCTTGTCATGGAACCTTTCTCGCGTTTGTTAGAAGGTGTGGAATACGCAGCAACAACCACCAGTCCCCTAGCCATTGCACCAACGTGTTTCGTATCGCGCAGCGCAGACATTGATCCTAAAGCGAGCTTAATTGGTGCCTGTTTGATCGGAGAGCACTGTTGCCTGGAGCGTGGTGTTGTGCTTACTGATACCGTCTTGGGTGACAACTGTACGGTGGGAAAGAATTCACACCTCTGTGGGGTGGTTGCCCTTTCTGATGTCCATATCGGTGCTAACGTCTGCTTAGATCAGTCTTGGCTCTGTTCCGGAGCCTGTATTCACGACAAAGTTCATTTGGGACCTCGTTGTTTTGTCGGCGTACCGAGGGAAGGGGCCAAAAGGGTGGACAATGGGCATTCTGGACGTATGTGCATCGAAGCAGAGCCTGAAATCAACCTCCCTCCTGAGAGTATTATTGTCGCATCTGAAGAGGGTGAAGAACGCGACTGGACAGTTATTAAACGCGTGGAAGTTTCTCGAACTGAGGTAGGTATACGCCCTAAATGTTTATTTTAATTTCCAAAGGAGCAATCTGGTGCTTTTGTACTTACAGCATGGGAAATGAAGGCAACGTGCATTAGTGAGTGTGCTATTACGCTCTGAAACAGGGAGGAATGAAACACGAGCTATCCCTTCACTTCCACTTGTAGGTGTCATTCATGGAAGAGGACGGGGATGAAGTTGTTGCGGATTCGGATGCAGGAAGCGTGGGTTACAAGGATGTGACGCTTTGGCGAGCCAACTGGGGGCAGGTGTCGGTCTCCTCACAGCTTGATGACAGCGAAACCAGTTTTTCACGGCTGCGAAGCTCTGGTGTAGTCAGTGCCGATCCAGAAAGCGAGGCTGGCGTCGGAGGCGCCAGTGCTAATCTCGACGTTTGGAGTGCTCGTGGTGGCGAACCAGAAGACACAGATGACGAGTTCCTCATTCAGGAGTTACAGAAGACCCTCAGTCGTAGCCTGGAGTTGAAACAGCCGTCCGATGTAGTGATGCTGGAGGTGAATTCCCTCAAACATGCCTACAATATTTCCTTGGAGGATCTGGCCTTCCTGTTTGTGAAGGCCCTTCTTGCCTTGACATCGTCGTCAACACAGGGGTGTGATCCTGCTGCCTTCGCGATCGCTTTCAAGAGAATTCTTGCTCACTTTGCTTCGGTGCTTGAAAAGTACGTCTCCAGTTCGACGGAATGTGCGTCCTACTGTTTGCAAGCGGTTGAGGACCAGGCCTGCTACCAACCCGTTGTAATGGAAGCTGCAAGGTGGTTGCTTCCCTGTCTCTATGACGTCGACTTGGTGTCGGAGGAGGTAGTTAGGGAGTGGGTGGTATCGTCACCGCTTTTGTTAGACGATGAACTGGCTTCTGGTTGTCGAAAGTTAAGAGAGAGCATTAAGCCATTTATGGATTGGTTGGACGAAGCTGAGGAGGAAGACGACGAAGACTAGTGTCCATTACAATCCTACTTTCATTGTCCACCAAAAGAATTGGGAATAGGAAGTATTTTGTAATTGTCATACATATACATACTCATCATTGGCTCTGACCTAGTGGATAAATACCTTTTTTGGGGACGTGGAAAATGGTAAGCTGGTACCGTGGGTAATGAGGCGGTAACTGCCCGAATTTCGCCGAAGTCAATCGTGTTCCATGTGTCAACTAGCATTAAAGAGCTTCTAGTTTACTCTCAATCCTAGCCAGCACGTATTCCTCATATCAGATGGAGGGGATGATCAGAATTTTAGAAATCTGAGCCTCCTCTTTTTGACACCGGTTATTTGCAGAGAGCTCTAAAATTGAGTGTGCATTTTGATGCCTCTGGTCATTGGTGAGGGATGCTTCTCTGAGATCACTACGTATGGAAGCGGGTGGCAAGTGTCTTTCACTGCCGGTAATAGGCGCACATGTCACGTATCCGTCCGACCTTCTCTCGTCAGGGTGGTTAAGACGATGGTAATGCGTGTGTGTGTGAGCGTTGCTTCTTGAGGACGCAGGCGTGAAGTCCAACCGGAGTCTTTTGTTCACGGAAGCCACCGGGTAGAGTGTGCTACAGTAATGCGATTCCATCGCATTGGCATGCTTGAATATTGTGAACATTCCATAGGGCTTGTCACGGGGCATGCATTTCTCCAACGCGGCTTCGTGATTATTCTGAAGTCGATTTTCTTTGCTGCCTAATAACCGGTGGTGTCCTCGTCAGTGGGGTGGTGGTTGTTAGCTGAGCAGTAAAATATCGCTTTCACCAGTTGATTGGGATAGGCCTCTGCGGCTTCTGACGCGCCTTATGTAGCTGACCATTTGTAGTTTGTAGCAGTTTGTGTTGATCCGTCATCAGTACGGTGAACTTCATTGTGCTATTCACTTAGTGCTAGTTTTCCTTTTCCGTTGAACAGCGTCGATTTGGCTTGGGCTTGTCTTCTCACCTAGCCAAGTTACCTCGGTTAGAAAGACGCTTTGGAGGCGGTGTGGTATGCCGTGGTAAAAGTTTGATGAGTCACGAGAGAGTGTGGAACATTTAATTGCGCGACCTGAGTGGCAAATTGAAGTTGTTTGAGGCTAAGGTGCCAAGGGAAACTTTCAGTTCTGCATAGCCTAGGTGATGTCAATACGTTTGGGTTGCACAACGAGTGAACGATGATGCATGGAGGGCAACGACCTGGAGCTTGACAAGAATTCTGCAGCCCAAAACCAAGAAGCAGTAGGATGTAACGTGTTAGATGTGCGCGGATGCGTAAAACGGTGAATCCATGCAACGTTCAGCTTAGCGGCTTGCCATCTTCACAGGGCAGCTGATTTAGGGTTACCCACTCCTCTCTTTCAATCCGGTCGATGACCTTGACGATCTTGAGAATGCACCATGTGACATGAGTTGGCGCCAAATATACAAGGCTCTCCACTGCGCACTATTACAAGCATTCCGTCATCCCTACATCCACCCATTCCACATACATTAGTGGATGAATGGAAGGGGAGAAGGATGAGTACACGAAAGTGTGGACGCGAGAGGGAATTGTGCTGGTGGATGCATGGATGGATGGACGGACGAACGGACGCAGAGTGGGCACAGCCAAACTGGCCTGACGAACAGACAACTCGACGTGTGGGTACACGGCATTGACGGACGAATGGATGCAGGAGTGAGCACATGCAGCCAGCGCGGATGAGTGCCCATTGCGTCAACGAATAGCACAGTTAAGTGGATAGATGTTCGACTGCCGTGCGCAGCGTCTTCGCTGCATCAAACCTCTCCCATTCACACAACCAAGCGCTTACATCATCGTGCTTCTCCAGGTAGTCCCACACCGTTTTCACAGCGATTTGAGCAGCCGGTGCGTTCGGAAAGCCTACAATGACGATGTTGGAGCATTTCATGAGGGAATGCAACTCCAACCTACCGTATACTCCCGTGGCAATGCACGGAAACGCCACACTCTTGATACCGTTCTCGGTGCACAATCTCATCGCAGTGTCGTAGCAGGAGCGCAGTGCTTCGGCGCTTCCGTTCGATGGTCCCACGCAGTGGATGACATCTGCCAACAACGCACATTGTTAAACAAGCAGCAGTGAGCTGCACCCAATGAGACCTACTTTCTACAACAATTTAGGCAGCAGAATTAGGCAGAGGAAGGTCACAAAAACCTCCCTCATGGAACCGAATAAACGGTCGGCAAATAGCCAAATGCAATCGTGGGTACATGCGAGGTCGCAGGAAGGAAGGAAGGAAGGAAGGGATGAATGGAAAGTTGAGTAGGTGGAAAGACAGGTAACTCCCAAATGGATGGGCTGATGAATGTTGAAGCCTGGAGTGCGTGCGTGGAGGAAAGGCGGATGAATGGATGGCTCGGGCGAATGCAAGGCGGATGGATGCGTGAAGGGTGAAGTGACGGATTCATTGAAGAAGGGGAGGAAAGACATGCAGCAAGTAGACGGATGGATGGATGCGCTGAAGGTGGACGGGTTCGGCACGATTGAGTGCGTGCGACGAAACGACCAAAGACACACAGCAAGAAGGATGCAACATCAGCGAACTGATGCATGGATGGACGAGTGCATGTGTGGAGAAATGAGGTGACGCGTTCGCAATCGACAGAGGAGCGAATAGGTGAACAGCAAATGCACACATCGTACACTTAGCGGGCAGATTATATCCTCCCGTGATTTTGGCCGATCCAACCGCACAGCCTCCAAGACCACGACACTCCTTCAACAGTCCCGGACCCGCGGCACGATGGATAGCGCCATCCACACCACCACCACCCAGCAGCGATGAATTCGCCGCATTCACAATGGCGTCCACTGCCAACCTCGTTATGTCGCCAGTGATGAAACTCAAGCGCTGAAACATGCTACCATTGTACGCACCGTCTCGTTCTTCTACAATGAGGAAAGCATTCCGCTTCTGTCAGGAGATCCAACCCTTCACCCACCACCATCACATGTCTCCAACACTTCCACTCTTTCTCTCTCTCTCTCTCTTGAAAGAGCTCAACTACAAACACCTGACAAGAGCTCCTCACAAACCAGTGTGATCTGCTCGAACTGATGACTCACCCGTGTGTCGCACACGGTGTGAGTGGGCTTAACACACCCGGACAGACGGAGAGTGCTTGCGATCACAAGAAAGCAACCACACCTCCTCGCCCTCGGTCACTTGAGGGCACACGAGTAATGACATCGTGTCGTCCATCAGTGCAATAAAGAACCTCCGACGGCTGTGCTGCCTCTTTCTCAATCTAGGACAAACCACGGCTAGGAATGTGCTGGATTAAGGTCAGGGCGAGAATCTGCACAAGGATTTCAAGACAGGATAACGAAGCCCGTGAGAATTGCCGGATCCGCCTCTTACCAATGCTGGTGAGACTGACAACTAGACAGGCGGAGCTTGAACGGGAATGCATTTGCAGCTGATGCGACGTCCAATGGTAGGTAGAATGACTGTGTACTGAACGGCGACGCCCTACCTTAAGGAAGACTAACCACGTACAGGTGCTGGGGATGACGTCGTCATGGACGTCGGCCTCATAGATCAGCATTTGATGTAGACGGGTGTCTACGAAGTTCTCACTGATGCATCTCAGCAGTTAAAGGGTGCGATGGGAATCATTAGTGAGACCCTATCGGGCGACATGCCAGTGCACCCCACAAACATATTTTATCATCAGACGACGGACGATGGGCTGCAATGTCTACGAGGTGCTTCCTCATGTTGCGATGACTCTTCGTGCATTCAGCATTGCCTACTGACTGACTGGCACGTGATGAGTATCCGCATCTTTGCTTTAGCATACCATACGGCAATGGCATTGAATATCCACAAGCCAACTGTTTACTTTCCCAAATCACCTCACACTTCTGCGTGTGTCCACCATATGACACAGACAACTCCCCACCGAGGGTTAAACAAAAATTGTGCCAGAGATCCACTCACTCAACACCACCCGACGCTACTAAAAGTTGTACAAGATAACTCCTTCTTCGTGACAAATAAGCCTAACTATTCTATCTCACCGCTAAGAACTGCATAATGGACGTGGCATAACCTAAGGCCTACGTTAATCCCGACCTCACCGTCATTGTCGTCTTCTGTGTTGCCCTAGTGAGGCAGCTTCAGTCCGAAAGTGATGACCTACTATCTTCTCCTTATATTTGTATCTGACAATTGTCCGAGCATAAGCAAAACGCCTAGGTAAGTGCAAAATCCATTTGGAGCAGAAATGGAAACGCCTGGAGGCAGATGAAGGTACTCGCTCTTTGCCAGTCAACGTTTCATCAGTTTCGCACTCACACCTAATTTTCATTTTGTTGATTAAGAAAATCTCACGTACTCCCCCACTCCACAGTTCTGGGATCTTTTATAAACTGGCGGTAGACTTTAAATCATCGAGGTCACTAGGAGTAACCATTACTGATTTCCCCCTGATGTTCCCTGAAAATTTCTTTTAGCCTGAATACCAAACCAGTGTTTTGCCTTATCTGAACTCAAAGATGAAGGACAGAGCGGCGGTAGTTGGCAACTCCGCTACCAGCACCACACATATCACACCCCCATTTTCTCACCCAAGCCCGAACATCACACAAATGAGACATGTTTACTGCGAGTTAAAGATGAGTACTAACACGAAGGACTTCACCTGGCAGCGGGGGAGCATATCCAAAGCCATCATATTTGGCCTGTGCCATATCTGGTCAATAATCGTATCAGTACTAAGATCCTCGCCCTCGGCTGTAAAAAGCAAATGAGATTACCCAAGGGTCTGAATGCCAATTCATTATAAAAAACTGATATCTCTAACGTTGGCCACGTAAATCGGGTTCATTCATGATGTAAGGACAGCCAATGCGTTTCAAATGATAAAGGAAACACCAAACAAGTAAAATAGAAGCGATGGGAATGGAGCAAAATGCAGTACGAGGGTCAGTTCTCGGTCCAAACATACAGGCACTTCATGCAGGAGTACTTAGTAGTGCTAGGTTCATCCGCGGAACGGGTCTGCATCTGAACGAAATACGCTCGATTATGCCCACACTTCGGACACTTTTCTTCAATTTGAGCGGAAGAACTGTAAGCATCAGCAGTGGAGAAGACTGCATCTTCTTCCAGTCGTAATCGCATATCAGCATGCGGAATGTGATCCTGGACGATCGGAGAGGTCACAAACCACTGGTATGCACAGCTTGGATCAGTGCAGTTCAGTGCAAGGCAATGAGAAGATTCTTCGATTGAGAGAAGAGAATTGCACACGGGGCAAAATAGAACAGGCATTCAAGACTGGAAACGTAGCTGGCCTTTAAGATAGGCATGATTGGTTAGGCCGAAAGATAGACACAGCGCAACGCACTATAACAACGATTTACAGGGAATCACCAGAAAGAACCTTCAGTATATTTAGTTAGTAAATACTCGAGTTTCAAAGGAGGCTTTTAATATGATTTTTAAGCCTGCACAGAAATGTTTTTATGTGAGGTATAATATTTTAACACCCCTATGTTTAGCAAAAATGCATTGCGGAAAAGTTTTTGTCTTCTAACAGAGTGATAGAGCATATAGATTTGGAATCATATAGCTCTAAAAATTAGGTTTAAATGCACTCGCTGTCAATACAATAGTTGTTTAATTGCTCTTCATGAATTTGTAGAATAGGCTATGACAATTGAGCTGGCATTTTCTAATGCAATTTTTTGTAACAGGCTTTTTCTTACCTGAGCAACTAACCGAAGACCAATCCGTTTAATGCTTTACAGAACAGTTCACCACTTGTCTTCGTCGATAAGGGCACTTCATAGATTGTCTCTATTTGGTGTGTGTGAAATGACGACTTTGGCGGATATCCCTTCTTGCGAAAGTTTATTTAAAGGTAAGTGATTTACCCCACCTGCAGTGAAATAAAGTGTAAAGTTTCCCTGTTGTAAAGTTATTTGATTATTTGTAATTAACCGCGAATCGCATTGACGCTCTCCCTTTTAATCTGCGGAATTACGGACCAAGTCAGACGTCCTACTAAGTAAATGTGGAGCCTGGGAACCGTACTTTAAGTTTGTTTCAATTCTCATTCATTTCTCTTTATTCCCTTGTTTTCCGCTATTCGTTTAATTCCCATCTCTTATAGTTATATTTTTTTTAACGGTACCCTTAAAGAGCACTAGATGAGATCTAGTGTTAACACGTACCCCTAAAGCACTGAAGTGGATTTTAGGGTTTGCTTCTTTTTGACGTAAGTGTGTGATTTTACAGTCTGTGAAAGACAATCAATCTTTCCTAATCCAGTGTTAAGGTATTGATAAAGAGACTTCAAGTATGTGCAAGTCAAGTATGTAGTGTATAGGTAATTAAATTCTCTGCACTGATCCGACAAGGCTATCTTGTTTTCTTTGCATCTTCTTGTAACTCCTTTTTTTTACTAAAAATAGAGCTGAATCGGCTAGAGGTTGCTCCACCAGAAAACCTGTATTTGCCGAAATTGGGTTGTTTTCATTATTAGAAGGTTGCAAAAGTCGTAAGGTGACTGGATGCTTCTGCGTGGAACCATATAATAAAGGATAAACAAATAGGGAAACCTCCTTGAAGCATCTTTGTATTGGTTGCAATAACCCACACAATGTGTGGTTGTTTTCCGATGAGGCACTGGCTAGACGCAAATTCCAATTCGTTGTTATTTATCCTGGCTGTTTGTCACCCAGAAGTAAACACTTACAGCTGGGTGTGGGCGTCTTCGTTTCCGCCTTACTCCGATTTCACACTTACCCGGTCTATTTTGCAGTAGTCGGCCACTTGTCCAATGCCGATTTTTAACTGGGGACCTCTCAGTAGGGGAACATGTTAACTGACGATGGCGATGCGGTAGGAAGTAAGAATGAGTTACTGCTCCTCTTTCCCTCCACCACATCCTATGAGGTCTTGGGATATGCCACGTTCAGTGTGTTGTGCTTAGCGGTGAGATAGAGTAGATAGGCTTCTTTGTCACGAAGAATAAGTTATCCTGTACACTTTTCAGCTGTGTTGAGTGGAATTGGATTGGTTAGCCACAGTCGTGGTTATTGTTTAGCCATAGGTGGGTAAGCAATTCCAAGTAAGGATTTGTCCGTGTGGCATAGTGGACACATGTAGAAGTGTGAGGTGGTTTGGGGAAGGGAGCATTTGTCCTCGGTATAGCTGATGCATGTCCGTGTACATCGTATGAGTTGGAACACAAAAGCAAAATTGCCATTAATTATTACATGTCAGTCAGTTAGAAGTTGACGAATGCTGATCTATGAGGCCGACGTCCATGACGACGTCATCCCCAGCACCTGTACGTGGTTAGTCTTCCTTAAGGTAGGGCGTCGCCGTTCAGTACACAGTCATTCTACCTACCATTGGACGTCGCATCAGCTGCAAATGCATTCCCGTTCAAGCTCCGCCTGTCTAGTTGTCAGTCTCACCAGCATTGGTAAGAGGCGGATCCGGCAATTCTCACGGGCTTCGTTATCCTGTCTTGAAATCCTTGTGCAGATTCTCGCCCTGACCTTAATCCAGCACATTCCTAGCCGTGGTTTGTCCTAGATTGAGAAAGAGGCAGCACAGCCGTCGGAGGTTCTTTATTGCACTGATGGACGACACGATGTCATTACTCGTGTGCCCTCAAGTGACCGAGGGCGAGGAGGTGTGGTTGCTTTCTTGTGATCGCAAGCACTCTCCGTCTGTCCGGGTGTGTTAAGCCCACTCACACCGTGTGCGACACACGGGTGAGTCATCAGTTCGAGCAGATCACACTGGTTTGTGAGGAGCTCTTGTCAGGTGTTTGTAGTTGAGCTCTTTCAAGAGAGAGAGAGAGAGAAAGAGTGGAAGTGTTGGAGACATGTGATGGTGGTGGGTGAAGGGTTGGATCTCCTGACAGAAGCGGAATGCTTTCCTCATTGTAGAAGAACGAGACGGTGCGTACAATGGTAGCATGTTTCAGCGCTTGAGTTTCATCACTGGCGACATAACGAGGTTGGCAGTGGACGCCATTGTGAATGCGGCGAATTCATCGCTGCTGGGTGGTGGTGGTGTGGATGGCGCTATCCATCGTGCCGCGGGTCCGGGACTGTTGAAGGAGTGTCGTGGTCTTGGAGGCTGTGCGGTTGGATCGGCCAAAATCACGGGAGGATATAATCTGCCCGCTAAGTGTACGATGTGTGCATTTGCTGTTCACCTATTCGCTCCTCTGTCGATTGCGAACGCGTCACCTCATTTCTCCACACATGCACTCGTCCATCCATGCATCAGTTCGCTGATGTTGCATCCTTCTTGCTGTGTGTCTTTGGTCGTTTCGTCGCACGCACTCAATCGTGCCGAACCCGTCCACCTTCAGCGCATCCATCCATCCGTCTACTTGCTGCATGTCTTTCCTCCCCTTCTTCAATGAATCCGTCACTTCACCCTTCACGCATCCATCCGCCTTGCATTCGCCCGAGCCATCCATTCATCCGCCTTTCCTCCATGCACGCACTCCAGGCTTCAACATTCATCAGCCCATCCATTTGGGAGTTACCTGTCTTTCCACCTACTCAACTTTCCATTCATCCCTTCCTTCCTTCCTTCCTTCCTGCGACCTCGCATGTACCCACGATTGCATTTGGCTATTTGCCGACCGTTTATTCGGTTCCATGAGGGAGGTTTTTGTGACCTTCCTCTGCCTAATTCTGCTGCCTAAATTGTTGTAGAAAGTAGGTCTCATTGGGTGCAGCTCACTGCTGCTTGTTTAACAATGTGCGTTGTTGGCAGATGTCATCCACTGCGTGGGACCATCGAACGGAAGCGCCGAAGCACTGCGCTCCTGCTACGACACTGCGATGAGATTGTGCACCGAGAACGGTATCAAGAGTGTGGCGTTTCCGTGCATTGCCACGGGAGTATACGGTAGGTTGGAGTTGCATTCCCTCATGAAATGCTCCAACATCGTCATTGTAGGCTTTCCGAACGCACCGGCTGCTCAAATCGCTGTGAAAACGGTGTGGGACTACCTGGAGAAGCACGATGATGTAAGCGCTTGGTTGTGTGAATGGGAGAGGTTTGATGCAGCGAAGACGCTGCGCACGGCAGTCGAACATCTATCCACTTAACTGTGCTATTCGTTGACGCAATGGGCACTCATCCGCGCTGGCTGCATGTGCTCACTCCTGCATCCATTCGTCCGTCAATGCCGTGTACCCACACGTCGAGTTGTCTGTTCGTCAGGCCAGTTTGGCTGTGCCCACTCTGCGTCCGTTCGTCCGTCCATCCATCCATGCATCCACCAGCACAATTCCCTCTCGCGTCCACACTTTCGTGTACTCATCCTTCTCCCCTTCCATTCATCCACTAATGTATGTGGAATGGGTGGATGTAGGAATGGATGGATGTAAGGATAAATGGACGGCCGAATGGATATGGGATGGTTATTGGATGCACACGCGATGGATGAATGGGTACCGGATTGCCAGATGGAAGGGTATTTCTTTAGCCTCATTTTAGTCTCTTTTTTATAGCTCAGGTTCGTTATGTATCATGTGACTCAATTTTTAAATTCTTTTAAGTAATCTTCCGGATTAAGAAGGGTTTCCCCGTGTCATTTACTTTTTGGACTTAACAAACCACTGGGCTGGACGTCGCATGTGTTGGTCGTTTCACGCTCCTAATAACTGATTCCTGGGTGACACCTTTTTATTTTAATTTTCACAGATTGAACGCGTTATATTCTGCTGCTTCTTGGATGAGGACTACGGTATTTACGAAAATTTGCTTCGTGCCAAGTTCCAGGAATTTACCTCCTAAGCCTTTTGACAGCTTTTCATTACAAAATGCCTACTCTCCTTTCTGTTCCAACATTTTGAAAGTTTTGTCTTTCTTGTTGGGGCTGTTTGGGAACTGGTGTTGTGCTTCGTGATGTGACCACCCTCTCTTTGGAACTGGAGTTGGCACCTCTCCTTACTCATTTGATATTAGTAGTGCGAATTGAAGTCATGATTTTACGAAACAGTTTCTCGCTTTTATTTTACGACGCAACTCTAGAGTGGCTTTTATTGTCCGAACAGGTTTTGTGTTATCGGATTACTAGAATGCGCCTGGATCCTCACTGGCTCTTTACTCTTCAACTGGCCGCTCGGGTACCCCATTGCATTTAGCTCGGCTGTGAATCGGGTCGCGGGTGGATTCAGTTCTTTCCCATTCGCCCTCCTTCAAGTGTGTGTCTCAAACCACTTGAACTTGTGGACAGGTGTGCATCGGCAATCCCTTCAAGCCTCTCATTCCGCTTGTGGAAGACTCCGATTTTTCTCTTACTCAGCTCATGTCTCGACGGAGAGGAATTTGTCCTCCAGGCGCATATAATTTCTTCTAGCGGTACGCACAGGGTGTGGTACAAGGAGCTGAGCTTTTCACATCGTTGCAAATGGCGCGCAAGATTTATAGCTACCTCCACTCCGAGGCGATAAATCTTTTACTCGGCTTGGTAGTCAGGCTCAGACGAAACTGATTTACTATCACCACATGAACTTGAATAATTGTAAAAAAATCGGGGAAAAATGTGCACTGTTTGCCGATTTCTTGGGTTGTTTTGTTCCACCAACGGAGTGTGTATGCCCTCTCTCAAGTAGTAAAGTAAATTACGCTGACGTCGAAAAGCGGTCATGATGACAGCATCAACAGAACTGCCTATTTGTGGATTTCAGGGGCCAAAAACAGCGGTTTCTTTTATGAGGGATTGGCGTGAACGAAATCATGATGGGATGAGTTAAAGTGGTACACTCAAACGAAAGCCGTATGCCCTGAAATTATGCAGAATAAGTTGCTAGCTTATGCAACAGTTGGTAAAGGTTACTTGGTTTGAACAACTGCTTCAGCACTTTTGCTTAATTGAAACAAGGACTGCGTAGCAATAGATGAATGACGCTTCCATAGGTCAGTAAGTTGTTGATTCAAGCGGCAAAAAGATACATTGGATGGTGCCGTGATAACTTTTGAAGGCATTGGAAGTTCCCTTGAATTGCAGTCAACATCCTTAGTAGGGCAGTTGTATGCTTTCAGGGTAAGGGACTGGTAGGAATAGTTGTTCAGGATGGAAAGTGGAAGAATGCGAGGCATTCTAGACAGAACATCGGGACACCTAAAGAACTTCTCCTTCAAAAAAAATGCAACGCGACAAGCCATTTTGCAGCCGGTTGAGGAGAACACTTTCAGAAGGTGGTGCATAAAACCACCGAACACAATTCACAGCAAAAGTTGGTAAGTGATGAGGCAGAAGAAAGTAGCAGGAAAAGTTTTGATAGTTCTTCAGAATACAAATCAATCATTTGCAAAATTCTTCAAGCAACGGCTGTTACTGCAAAAGCAAAGTGTAGAGAGAGCCAACCAAACTAAACCGCAGGCAACTTCCACGTACTTCTGAACTCTTGGTAGAGGCATCGTCGAGGGAAAATGGAGGACGAGAAGGAAGTGGAACAGTGTCCCTTAACCTGTAGTGGAAAATCTTCCCAAGGATGAGTTTTCGCTACATACAGTGGTAGGAGTGAGGTCTTACGGTGTCGAGTACGACTTCCCTTCAGCCGATTCTCAGAGATTATCGGCTTGTACCTAGTAGGTAGATCCAAAAAGTCATTGGTTGTCTTTCAATAATAGGACGACTCATAGCAAACAGTGGCGACTTACAAAAAAGGAAAGGACTGTGGGAATGAAGTGGGTGCGATCAGTGGCAGTAGGCTTCTCAACTGCTTGCGAATGGTTCCAGCCTCGGCTACTTTCCTAATTGATACGCTTCACCTACTGAAGTCCAAGCAGCAATCATGACGGCGATCATCAACGAGGTAAGAAAGTTATTTATTTCTCTTCTTATAAAATAGTTGGAAAAAGGATCTTACTCGAACCCCTTATTCGTCAAGTCGTTGAAATGTCAGGTGGAGACGGACTGTCCCGCTTCGTTCCCATCCTCCTTATTCTAAGCTCCAAATGATGACCATCACATTCCCTGGACGTTGATGCAAGGTAAAACACAGAATTGAGACAACTGTGGCTATGGCAGGGTCTGGTTTAATTGTTCAATTTTTCCAGAAAAGAGAAAAACACCTTTGTTATTATGCAGGGTTTTGTTCCGCATTTGTTTAAGTTATTACTATTTTATGTAAAATTTTTCAACTAAATCCTAAAACTTAAGCCATTTCTAAGTAATGTAATGCAAAAGGACAGAGCATGGTAGTAAATCCCAGCATAGGAATGCTGAGATAAATCCAATCCTCGTCCTAGAGACCCCTCTCCTACTATCCCTCCAGTCCACCCTCCTTCCATAGCAGGAAGACAGTAGCCTGGTCAAGGAGGAGGAGGAGGTGGAAGGAGGGGGGAAACGGCCATGAGGCGTCCAAAATTAACACCTACAAGCTAGCTCCACCACCTTTTCCCCTCCAGTCACACGAAACATTTCATACTCTGACGAGCGCCACTGTACCAGGTAGGCAAACACACACACACACACCCGCACAGCAATGTATGTAAACGCACAATTTTGACAGTTGGTGCTAAGTGTGGCCAGCGCTAATAAACGTGTGGTTATGCCAACCCGTTAGCCAACTTACCCGACTGCATGCGTTCGTGCGTGCGTGCATGCATTTGTTTGTTTGCCCAGAGGCGTGGAGATGAGGTGTGAGGTGGAGGAGGCGGAGGAGGGAGGGAGGGAGGAGCTGGGGGATGGTGGCTTGAATGTCAAAAATCTGTCCTCCGTGTCTGTCCAATTCTATTTGGTTATGTACAGTGGAAACTGGTAACAGCTGTGCATGGCGCCAACCCATCCAACCAACCAAATTGCCGACGGATCAACAACAACCTAACTGTGCGAGAAAACAAACGCAAGTCCAATCCGGTGTACGTCTTTGCTTGTTTGCCTGCTTGCTTAGTTACTCGCATTACTGCCTCTGGGGTCTGCAAGGCAGCAGAACAACTCCCCTCCCAGAACCGGATGGTCTAAACAACTTACTTTTTTACTCCCGATTAATCACTCAAACATCCACCCTTCTTGATTCAAAGAGGAGGTTACGCACCTCCAGAATAATTTATGATTAATGTACCGAGGAGTTGTAGCCAAGTTTAACCTCGAAGGCAAGGAAAGAAAAAAACGTGGCAGTTACGATTCCAAACCCAATTTTTAGCATTGTAAGGCGACTTTTAAGGTTTTCTTTTTGGCCGGATTTACTTCTCACCACCTTTTTGTCAAAATGGCCGAGGTCATCCATTTACCGAGTGGTGCTTAGAGCTAGACGATTAACTGCTACAGGTACCTTTTCAAAGGCGCATCCATCTGGAGGCGGAACAGCATTTACGCCTTCCGTTAACTGGATTTTCACCAACGGGTTCTCTGAAGCCACCTTTAATTCATGCAGCCCTAGTCTGGCTGCAGCGCAGAGTTGTTAACCTCCTCTCTGATTTGATGCTATCAGCCATTCAAATTCACCTTTGTTTCTACCTCTCATGTATTTTCCGCCTCTGTGTCCAGGAATGCAAAGAAAAGGTGGTCGTCAGGACTTGGTGCTGACAGCAATATCATCGGAGGAAATGAGGCACCACCTTCCTCTTTCATAGCTCAAAGCTCAGTAAGGAGGTCTTCTCGTGGGCAAATCCGGCAACATGACCTCTTTCGGTGTCATAAGGAAGAAGAAAAGGACTTCCTTCGAACCGGTTGACCAATTCTAGATGTCTCTCAAGGAGAGGATTTGCGTCGGGTTGTGTCGAGTAGTACTGAGCCTACAATGTGCCTCAGTCGCATTCATTGTTTGGCCATTACAAAGTGGTGCATTCTCCAGAGCTCTGGCATAGCTGATGAATGAATCTTCCGGTAATGACCATCAACAATGTAAAGAGGGTCAGAATGAAGCAGGTGGTTTTCGAGGCCCATTGCCTTTTTGTAAGAGGGACCCACTAACACCTTCGGTTTGGTGTAGGCATAATCCTCCCTTCCTCTCTCACTACGAGTGTCATCATAGTCGCCACTAGTTATCACTCTTCAGCGTCAGGTGTATGAAAACAGTTAAGTGATATGAGTTACAATACTTGATTGTAATTACCATCAGATTCCACTGAAAATTGTCAATATTTTAAAAAGGCTTGAGCATATTCTATGATAAGGACATTTTATTTGTCATTTAACTGTCACAAAAACTTCTTTTTAGACTTACGTTTAAATCGCATTTCCTCCTTCAACTTTTGTTGCAATCCAGCCAGCAATCCGTCTCGATAATTTTAAGATCCTTGCAATCGACAGAGGTTCTCTAGGGATGAATTTGATCTATCCAACCCTGATGTTGATCATGGATCTCCTCCGCTGCATGATCGGAGCCTCTGGTGGAGTCAAAAAGTTGGCGTGGATTTCTATCCCTTGTGTTATGAGCTAGCAAAATCTTACCTACTCTTTGGAAGGAATCAAAGGTGATTAGGTATACATGAAGATGCTATCAGGCTCGGGTACAACCACATTCAAGAATTGAGTGATAAAATAACTCTGGGATAATCGATATGGGGACCCTCTAACCCCTCTACACTATGCTGCCTCAGTTTCTGGTTGCAACTACTTGCCAAGTGTACCTTGAGGCCTCCTCATTCACAAGTTTTCATTAATGAGACTCGCGTCTTCTTGTAATAAACGGAAAGAAACACCTTAATCACTGACTACTTTTTCGAGTTGATGATGTTTGACCCTTAGTAAGGGACAATTTCCCATTGGAAGGTTGCGTCTTCTTTCCATCAAACACACAATACCTAGCCTTTGGAGAATGAGGTGATGCATTTCCTAGACGAGTGAGGACCGTACCCGTGCTGTGGATGGTTTGGGGACACACAACGACATGATCCTTCTCATCCCATTTCAGGTAGGTAGGAACCAGACTCAAAAGTGAGGAACAGGAAAGGGAAATCCAGTCGGTAATGCTTTCTAGCTTTCACCACGCCTTTCCCTTCACTACTCAGTAGATGTGAGGAAAAATGCTCTCACTCATGCCACACACAAGCGCAAGCTGTTCCTGACACATTACCATGGCACTAGGATCACATAATTCCCTGCCCTTTTCAAGAATAGAGTATCTTCTCTACTTTAAGTTTGGCGAAGAGCTTTTGCTGCTCCTTAAAAACTGGCTGGAATGGAGTCTTCCGTATTATAATACCGACGAATAGTGGAGTGCACAATGAAGGGAACCGCCTCTGTAAACACCTTTTGTTCCAGTTTTTTGTCGAACTACTATACTGTAACGTAAATATTGTCGAAAGATTTTTTCTGCGATATAAACAGTAAAACTCAACTATAGATGCAGACTTTCTCGTATTTCATTAATCTGTTTCCGGAACAACTAATTTATAATCGTCGATGGATTAGCCACTTTGAAACGGAACTCCTACCGCCTTTCGCCGGCTCTTCTTCCTCCTTTTTCACAAGGACATTCCCCTCTCTCTCTCATTCGATTCACCTCATCTGTCCGGAGTCGACTAATGAGGGGCGCCTCAGAAATCACTCCGTCATTTTCAATTAATCGTGAGCCAACTGGTCGTTTTGAAAGTAGTAAAAAAAATATGGTGAATAGGCTGAGTCTTTCTATCACGGAAAGACAACTTAAATTTACATGTATGCACACATACACACGCACACACAAATTACAGCTGATATTTAACCCCCAAAAAGAATAAAAATGCCACCTACCTTGTGCGGGCTTCAAATCTGCCCTTCCCTGATGAATCACGCGAAAAGGGGGGTTGAATGATTGACATGGCAGTAAGCGCTCGCATTTTGCTCGCTTCATTACAAGACGCTGCTTTTTCCACTCGCCTTTTCGCACTTCGAGTAAATTAATGCTTTTTTGGAAAAGAGTAATGAGAGATCTAAGCACCTTTCTCCTCAAACGTTCGCCGGACTAGCTTCCTCCACCTCATCTCATGGGAATGACGCAAATATGGGACTAAGCCAATGGTGACCGATACATGTATCGATCCATCGATCTATCGACCGACCGATATCTCCACACTACGCTGATTGGTGCCTTACTAAGCGGTTCCTTTAAAATCTGCCCGGGGTTTGGTACTCAAAGTGGCAAAAAATAAATGTTTACGCAATCGCTTATTATTTTATCAGTTCGAATTAATTGTTTTTTGTTGTCTACGAAATAACCGGTCAAGAGGCTAAGTGCGACCTCTTTTAAACAAAAAATATTATGAGTTGGTTAATCTGGCTATTTTTTTCCTGTTCTGACGTAAAATCTTTCTTTTCCAAAAAGGCACGTTGTCAAACTCTGGTAATTTTTTTGTTGAGGGGATGACAAAGAGGACAGTGCTTTTTTCATGCCCACTGCAAATTACATGATTTGGTTATTTAAATATTGTACTACTACCTCATGGCAGTTTCTTTCCATCTACTTAGAAGGAGTTTTTCGACAAATTTGCAGAATGATTTGCAAAAAAAAATTTAAGAAGCAAGCATATATCATGAAGCCACCTATAAACGGCCAATCCGCAGGTGATTTTGACATTAAATTCGCAAAGCTAGTGACCTTTTTCAAGATGCCACAGAGAATGATGCTTTGAATTCTTCCTCTTCAATGTGTGTACTGAAAATGACATCCAAATAGCAGAGATCTGTACTTTGCGCATTTTTTTCCCAAGGCGATGTGTTCATTTGCAACCGAAAAGGCAGTGCATTTGAGTGGATTTACCAACAATCTCATGGATACAATCAGGTCGGTGTCCTGTTTAAGGCCATGATCGACTCCCTACGTTGGATCCATTTCCAAAAAAATATTTGATGCCAAATTTACTGACAACCATAAAATGCGCTCCTTGTGATGTGGAGGGTTTCCCACTCCCAATCATAAAGCCTCCAATTCACAACGGCATTGTCAAATATTGGAGGTGACAGTTCCTAATTCGATGGATGATTGAGCTTGTTTAACTGTTCCCCCTCAAGAGCCTGAATCACTTTGCATAGCAAATTGCTGAATGCATCGAGGAGACAAGATAGACAAGGGGACCATCCAATTAAGATAATTAAAGGCCACGGAGATGGCTATCAGCCCAATATGAATATATAATGGGGAGATTGGGCTGATAGCCATCTCCGTGGCCTTTAATTATCTTAATTGGATGGTCCCCTTGTCTATCTTGTCTCCTCGATGCATTCAACACACAACCTGTCACAGTTGGACAGCCGGTTTGACGGATGAATGATATTTCCGTGCATATGCAAGCAAGCAACGTTCCACCTCCACTGATATGAAATACCCAGTTCTCTCTCCCTCGCCCTTCCTCTTTGCTTTCCATCCACTTCCAAACGCCTCCTTTCGACCTCTTTGCAGGGCTTCATTGAAGCAGTGGAATGAACCCTTCTGATCGATTACTTACCGAAGTAGTTTAAAAACCATTTTTCAAGGTGCTGAAACCTGTCTCCGGATAGAAACGAGTAAATTTTACGTCCATTTGATACTGTTTTGCGTAAATTATGTAAATGGTTTAAAACAAGAGAAATGCTTTTGCAGACCTATAATATCTTCATCTCATTAACACATCTCAGTAGTCATGATAAGAAGATTAAAATGCAGACCCAAGTACGGAGAATGGATGAATGGAAGAGGGTTGGTCGTAGTTGCAATGTCATGAGTTCTTTTGTTTTGTGTGTGTGTGTGTGAAAGTGATCTGTAAGTCTGTTTGTTGCCACTACGTATAATCAAGAATACCCTGTGCCCAAGAAAGGCGCATTGAACAAGCGCTCACAGATAACATTGACCCTGCAGTAGACCTATTCAGTGGATGTATTGGTAGATGTGTTGGCAGACGACCCGGTATTCGCCTTCTTTGCCTCGTCTGCTGGTAAAAAACCGACTGGAGGGGTGTATGGAAGGGCTTCTTCCAGGTGGTTGTACATTGCAGGATAGTAAGAGGCTGCTAGGTTACCTCCTACGGTATGATATTGTGGACGATAGGTGCTGGAAGCGGTGGAAGAATACGACGATGGACCGTAGGCAGCTGGCGTGGGATAGTAGCCCGGTGTGAAGAAGTCACCCGGGGTAATGGAGGATGAGTCAATAAAACCGCCGCCTCCACCTCCACTGCCCCCTCCACCTACGTCTGCACCCGTTCGACGATTGCGAGTGCTTACAGGAGCTATGGAATTCGCAGAGGCTCCACCTACAGCAGCTGCTGCGGCTGCCGCTGCTGCTATGTACATTTCACTGGGACTTGAATGCGAGACCAGGCCTACAAGGTAGGCACAGCAAAATTAAAACGGCAATTATTTCTGAAATTAAATTGGGATAAAATTAACGAGATTGTGGATGTTTTGAGGGGATGAAGCGAAATCTCCAGAAGCAATAATTTCCACAAATCATACCAATGAAGAGGAAGGTCCTAATTAATATTTATTTGTTTAACATTCTAAGAAAGCCATTAAATTTTGATTAAGGTAATATGTAAGGATTCCTTAGAATTCCCTCTTTACGAAAGGTAACTATCTAATCAAAATTTAATTACGTCTAAGGTAAATTCCCATTGAAAAGCACCTGAATGGTTACTAAACTTTCTTTTAAAAAAGCGAAAACATGCGGTAAAATAAAACTAATAAATAGTGTTTTACTTAAAATAGAATATTTTAGTTGGAATCGATTATACATCGAGAGGAGCTTCCATCCCTTCACCAACGCAAGATTGCCTATCTTTTCCACCAATCATAAAAATGATATCGCCAGGTATTACTTATTTTTTTTTTATAAGTTCCACTTAAGAAATTAATGCTATCAAAGATATCGGCAAAAAACACTAGAAAGGTGCTTCGCAAAGAAATATTACCTTTTAAAATTATTTTAAAACAAGTATGAAGTCAGCTGAGGTGTAAATTTTTAAATTTTCGTCACTCATCAGTTAGGTTATGAAGGGGAAAATCGATAAAGAAACGCTCACTGAGTGCAAAAGATCAATATTGAAACACCATTTAGGCAAAAAGCAATAATGATAAGCTGAATGGATAAATAAGGGTAAAAGGGCACTTTATGGACTGACTACTTTACCAATTAGTAATTTAACAGCCTGGATGCAATTGAAGACGTACCAGCTGCAGCAGCTGCAGCAGCTCGGCTGTAGGCTGCGTATTGGGATCCCTCCATGTAGCCCAAACAGGAGCTGGGTGAATCAGTAGGATACATGTGCGGTGCTGCGAAGGATTAGCGAGGAGAGGAGGTGTCAAAATGCGTCGCTAATTTGATTATACTGGTGAATTAAATACTACTTGGTCTGTTTACTTATTTATGCACCCATTTTCCCGGGAAAAGGGGATAATCCAAGTCTTATGTGGCATAGCCTCTGCCCGCAATGTTACAGCCCTCCCGAGCCCGCAAACGCGACTGACTGGCTGACTTGGTTGACGGAATACTTTACACAGTTGTCATAAAAGAGAGATGTCCACTGTGGACAGTACAATTGCTATACTCACAATCACCGAATTATGGCAAATGCATTGATTTTAAGGGTTATAAGGTGAGACTAGATTTTAATAAATCGGACTGGTCAAAATCTCCTCAGAAAGGTGAGTTGACCCCTCCCTAGGTAAGTAGCTAGACTCAGCCTTTTCGGTCCTTGTGCAAACATTCCTTTTAAAAGAAGTGAAAATTCCGTGGAAAATTACCACTCCTACCTGCTCTGTTTGACTGATCAATCATTGGTTGAACGATACGCCGTCGTGCATTAATGAACCTGAAGTGGCACAAAGAAGGAAGAGATTTACATCAGACACAAAGAAAACCATTGCCGGATAAGGAAGAACGAGTAACTAACCAGTTGTTAACCTGAAGAATCGTTAGTCCAGTGTCCTGAGCAAGTTGTTTCTTTTGTTCCTCAGATGGATAGGGATGCTGGACATAACCAAAAACGCAAAAAGATTCAAGCAACTCATCTCCTGTGAATCATAAATAGGGAATGACCCAGTACCTCCACCCATCTACCAGATAAGCACAGCCGCCTTCACCAAACTTACGGAGAGATGTTGGAAAAGCCATGCACGCATAATGTTTGTGGCAACTTTGGGAAAGATTCCACGCTTCTTCTGTCTTTTCGTGGTCACTCGATTGTCGGCATCACAGTCGGCATCCTCATTGTTCTCCTCTTGTGAGCCAACGGAATTGGCAACTCCATCGTCTTTAATTGGAAACAAAAAAGAGCAGTAAATGTGAAAATAAGTGCTCAAAGGGTTTCCCGTGATTAGTCGGTGCTTCAATTCAAAAGACAATCAGTTGGAACATCTATTAATAATGACTCCTGGGGAGAAATCTTTCATTTTTTTCTGTTTTACATTCTTTCCAGGAATAGGTGTTATTGATTTGTTTTGTTTGTAAGTACTATAGGACACGCAAGTATGGGCGATATTGCATTACGCTACAGGTCACTCAGTTAGCATATTCCGCGCAAATATTAAATTTGTTTTTTTAAACCACCACCTGTAATGTGTTATTTAACGCTAGCAAAGAATACTCTTTAGCTAAGTGGGATTGCTAAGCCCAGACTTGATCTAGCTGTAAACAAATCTCCCCCTAGCAAAAAAGAAGTCCTTATAAATTGTAATATTCACAACAAGGAGTTGTCTTTTAAGTAAAAGTAAGTAGGTCGCTAAACCTTAACTAACTTTAAGAATTTTAGCTCTCCTGCTTTCCTGTCTGATTAGGTGGTGGGGTAATCAAATTAATAGGCAATTTCCCCACCATCTGCCATCCTGACCACCTGTCATTCCACCGACATGGGAACTTGATATAACGCACGCCTCAGCCTTATCTCACTTCCACCGGTCCTCAGACCGGCACTTTTGCCATCTGCTTTGCGGCATTCAGTTCGCATGTCATCCAGTTTGTAAACTTCGCCTGACCAATTGCTGACATTATATCGTGGCCTTCCTTTCTATTTGTTAAGGCAATCAACTCTTTTCGTCCTAGATCCTAGCAAACAAATTGACTTGCAGTGTAAGAGTCCAGTTTCATGGCTTTCCTTCTCAGTTTTCTTCTTACATTTCGGCACAGGGACCGACAGAACGTGTGTCTACAGGGGCATGCATTGTAGTTACGAGGAGGGGAGGAGAAAGGAGGCAGGCGGGCAGACATGATTGATGAATCAGTGCATATGCCAGAATGATTTGCATGGGACATATGCACACAAATGTCAGATTCGACAGGTAGAGTGGGGTGGGGCGGAGAGAAATGGTGGTGGTGTTTGTCTGTCCCTCCTCCCCTTAAATAACCAATCCTGGTTGCCCGTACTAAACAACTCTCATGGACATGGAAGTCGACGTGATAATAACATCTGTGGGCCGGAGCGAGGAGGAGGAAAGAGTGGAGCAAAATATTCACTCCTCTTTTACCCCCATCCCGCCTTACTCCTCTCCTTGAACTAGCTTACAGACCTTCTGTTTGTCTCACTGGTTTGATTGTTGAATATAAATTTTCCTATTTATGCAGTTGTGAAACAATGCCTTGTGATAAGGACTTTAAACTATCAACTTTAGCAAGTGCAAGAACTTCGAAACCATCAGACAGGTCAACCCCAAACGACCCACCCATTGCCCTACTGCCCGGACCGCACTTTTAATACCTGCATGTATGGTACACAGCAAACGGATTGATCATTGGAAATCTTTTGCCTGTTGATAACAAAACAATAACGACGAAGGGCATCTACCTCCTCAATGTACACGACGCAATCCACGATAACTTGAGAATGGACAGGTTAACCTCTCCATGAGGAATGGCTGACAGTAGTCAGTAGGTCGGAATAAATATCGAATCTTTCAATAGACCTTATTACTGAACTCGAGGGTTCGGAGAAAAGAATAGCCCTTCACCCTCATTCTCGTCCTCTTCCTCCTTATTCCTCCAACGCCACCTCTCCGAACTCCCAACGTCAAGGGTCTCCCGTTCATGACATTTGTGCTACACAATCACATGCGAAAAGGAACACCATGGCGGGAGATATAAGCGCGGCAGGAATGTGGGCGGATGGGGCCAAGCCTCGTAGTTCGGTTGAAAAAAGGCATTTGAGCAAAGTGAACACCGCCTGACTGGCCTGCCTCTCATTCCATCAGCCATTTCGCCCACGTTTACTCCAAAGTCGTGCAATTTTATTCGGTTACTAGGGTAAACTAAGGAAAGAATTTTTGAGATGAGATTTTTTTCAGACCTGTGACACCGTGGTTTATGTTTATTATGATTGTAGATTAGCTCAGCTTAGGCTTTACGATAAATGGGCTGGAAAAACTATCGCATTCTGGCCGTGATTGAAATCTGTAGCCCAGGTCAAGCTCTTCGCTAAGTCAACACTAAGTTAACACCTACCCCTCTAATTCACGTCGAATGGGTGATAGAAGTTTTCCGCGATTGAAAAGATACAAAAAAAGGTCGATTCAAGCAGTAGAAAGCTCTTCACCACTCTTTCTTCTTCTTCACCCCACCCACCGTCCTCTCCCTACCCTCCGCCCTCTCACCCCGCCCTTCCCTCCCCCCCCACTCTCTGCTAAATTCTGACATTCGCTTCGGTCAGAACTTAATGCTAATTGGCATACGCCAAGCACACGGAGGCTGTTTTAGTGGTGGTGTTAGCGGAGGTGGGTAAATTGAATCACCCCAATTCTGACATTTGCCTCGCTACCTTTCCTCTCCCCTCCCCTGCTGCCTCCCCAGCATCCCCCGTCAGTTATGCGCCCTTGCGAGGTAGATGGCATTTCGCCTTGTGCAGATCAGACCTGTCGGTCAGGCAGTTCTCTTGGGAAAATATTTGCACCTGAGGCACGCACCCAAGTGCGTGGGTGCATACTTGTACCCCCTGATTTGGCTTTACTCTCCTCCTTCAAGGTCAAAAATCAGCCCATCAACAGGTCGTGCGGATGTCAAACCGCCACCACCTAAGTAAAATTTTACAATCTCGTTCTACTGAGTAGCATCCACTATGTTAGTGCGGATATATTCCATGGCAAAAAGACAAATAAACTATCGCCACCTCCGCTCAGGTCCACTTACTTGCCATTTCCTGTCCTCCAGTTGTCGTGGAATTGCCTCCACCCGTTCCAGTTCCATTGCCACTACTAGATCCAGTCATGTCAATTGCAGGCCATGAGCCATTCTTCCCTCTCACGTCTGTCTTCCTCGAAAGTGGATTGACTATTCCGTGGGTGCCGTAATGTCCATATCCACTACTGCTGCTGCCACTACCACTACCGCCTCCGGACTCGTAGGGGAAGATTCGTGACACCTCGGAGGCGAAAGGATTGGTCGGACAGGGGAAGTAGGGTTGTTGACTCCAGGGATCAGCATCTCGGTAGAATCGGGGAGGTAAGGGTTGGTCCGTGGTGTCAGTGTGATGGGCATGAGATGAGTAGGTTGAGTAGGCAGGTCCTGGTGGAGCTAGAGGTGGTGGATACTGGGATGAATTGGAGTGAGCCACCATCGGATGACCACGGTAGACATCGTCCTCCAAAAAACTCTCACTTCGATATCCTCCAGGGGTAGAATTAACGAATCCTGGTCCACTGAAGCTGTGATGAAAGTCTACACTCTAAAAGAAAAAAAATGCGGGTGGAGGAGAAAGTTTTATAAATGACAGTGGCGCCGAAAAAGTGACGGGTACTATCAAAATCTTTTCATTTCCTCCTCTTTAAGAAGGAAAGGATCAATATGAGGGAGAAAGAGGGAAGAGAGAGAGGGAGGGAAGGGTTAGTCATGCAAGTGCTCCATTTTGGACAAAACTCGACGCCGTTCAACTGTCAAAACTCCCCAATTTAAGGTTGTCAACCAACAGAAGGCTTTTGCGACTTCTCAGCGCATTAATTAACTAATTATTTACACCTAGCTCAGTTTGTTCTTTCTTTTTGTGGTAAAAAAGGGAGGAAATATGAGTACCTCTTAGAAAGTTGGAAACCGGAGAAGCACATTATTCATTTGAAATATTTATCAAAATGCAAAACCACATTTAAATTAACTCGACGCCTTCAGCTGTTAACCTCTTCAGTTAAATGGGGAAATTTTTTCGGCAGAAATTTATAAAGCTTTGAAATTATAAGCTTAGCGGCTCTAGGTGGTGAAGGGACAAAACGCAGTGGTTTAGGGGGAAAGGTCTCTTCAATCGAAGGTGAGGTAGCCAGGTGTCGCCTGTAAGACAGACTTGAGCCGAGATGGGGACACGAGGCTGTGTGGCAATTTTTTTCGGCGATAGGAGGATAGAAAAGGGACAGTGTCAAACTAGTCATTAATGGCGCGTTTATTGTCAAAAAGGGAGTGTTTATTGTCGCACCATTACTAGGCAAACCTTTGAACTTCCAATAAAGAGTCCTTAATATAAAGCACTTTTTCCTTCCTTGTGTTAATTTGCTCTACTGTATTATTTAGAAGGTTACCAAACAATTTCGCGGCGTTTCTGAATAGGCTTGGCCACTGGGAACAGGCCAGCTGTGGAGAGCCCACTCTGATCAAATGTTTCTCTCCCACCCAGGTGTTCCATTCCACATGTGGTCATGGTATTGTGGAGCACAGATGTCACGAATAATTGAGGCTCGATGTTGGAAGATTGAGGAGGCGGCATAAGAGGTCGAGGAGGAGGGTGAGTCACTGCCTCTTTCTGCTGCCCATCCTCTAGTTCAGTGATGAGGTCTTCCGACAGGCAACACCTGTCTGATGGCTCCTGATAGCTCTTCCTCATGAAGTTAACGTACTCACTCTTGAATTGCACGGATTTGCATCCACTGGAAGTACAGTAGTCATGGCTGTTACTTGTCTTTCTCGTGGTCGCACACACACACACACGCACAAAAATCGGTGTGTGGCTTAGAAGTGTGACGGAAGACACCTTATTGTTCGTTCTGAGCTAAAAAATGACCTTCAAAATGGGAAAGACATGTTTCATTGAAAGTCAGTCATCCGGTCAACAAACTTTCCAGAGCGGACTGCCAGTTTGCCTCAACTATCACTCCTTTTTAATCAGTTTATGACACCTCATTGTTTCTTCCAATCGGGATTAAAAGGCCCTCCGAAATGTGTGTAATTCAGTAGACAACTCCACCTTTTTCAGGCTGGCAAAATCTGCTGCAGCTCCTTCTCCAAATGTTATCTACCAAATTTGACAAGAAGTGTTAAATTTGATCAGTCCAGCGGCTAGGCTCGGACCCCATCAAGTCAGTCCAACTGAAATGAGCGAAAATCACCAGAGTGCTCCACTAAAAAGTACCATGACAACTAACTGACAAGTATTCACCCCTAGCAGTTGACATACAGTTTCCGGTTTCTGGGACGTTACGTACCCACCTTATTTAAGTAGTACCATAAGTGCCTATGGGTTTTAGCTTGATACCTCCTAGGGATCGGTAAACATTAACCCATTTTTTGACCTGGACTTTGATCCACTAATACCGAATCTTATAGTCTTCTTTTATTACAAAATATATTTAAAATCTTCTTTGAAGAAGTACTGCTTTATTCAGCCCTGCAATATCACTTCACTTCCGCCTGAATGCCATGCACCCGGTGACACCTCCAAGCGATGGACTTGAAGGAAGGAGGTTAAGAGCAATAAATACACGATGAGGTGAAACCATAACCGCAAGTGGATAACGGGTGCGGCGGGGTGGAGGGAAGGGGAGAGAGGGAGCGATCCATATTATTCCCCCATGTTTACGATTACCAGTGACGGTTGACAAGCCTGAAATGGTCTAGTTGCTGGGGTTCGCAATTGCCATTAACCTGCCTGTCATACGAGTCATTATGCGGGCAAATTATTGGAGGTCTTACCACTGCCAAAGGCTAGGGAAACCCACAAATTAGGGACATTCGGGAGATTTAACGCTAACTCAGGACAAGAGCACGGTGGAATGAGAAAGTTGGAAACTGTCCCACACCTTCCCGACACCATTCCTCAACATTTTTAGCCTACCATGCTGCCCGATCCTCTGGCCTGCTCCTCGCCCGTCTGGCCTTCGTCCGCGTTTTGTCGAAGGGTGGAGGACTTTCCAGACGCCGTTGCAGTATTGGTGGCGTTCTCGAAGGGAGTCAAATCGGAAGCGAAGGAAGCGGACGAGGGTGGTTGGGGACTGCCAGCCGCTGAACCTGTGGAACCTCCAGATTCTCGATCCTCAATCACCAGATCGATGGGAATCTTGCTCTTGAGGCAGGCGATGTAACGAGTGCAGAAGTTGTCGCAGAGTTCGTGAACCTTGATGAGAGAAATGCGTTAACTTTTTCTTCTACTTAGGTGCAATTGGACCTTTATTTTTTCACTGAAAGGTGGTCTTGCGTTGAATTTCCCTTACAGTACATTTACAGCCCTTTTAATTAACCATGAAAAAACTGTTTGTTTACTTATTTTTTTGTCACAAGGTAGGCATATAAGGCGGGAGTAACTTCACCGACAGCACTCGCAAAATCGGACAACCAAAAGACAACTTGCGTGTGCCCTCGTCTCGACACGCGTACGCCGGAAATCCCATGCACACACGCACCCACGCACACGCCACTTTTGGTGTGGGGAGCGGCGAGAGGGGCGTCAACAGGCCTGTCCCACGCAATGGTCGCATTAATCACCTCCCCAACCAACACTAACACCACACCACACTGCCAGAAAGACACATGTCTAAACAAGTGTGTGGATACCTTTTCAATCTCCAGAAGATGGAATCGCAGCACGTGTATTGCTTGAATCATCTACAAATAAAGAAGGTGTCTTGAAACTGGACGCTGAATTCTTTTAAGTAGCAGCAGTGTCAACTCACGAGAAAATTTAACTCCTGGTTCAATGTTAGGAGCGGTCGATTGGCATTACTCATCTGAAAGGAAGGTTACATAGAGGTCAGGTATCGGATATTTATTTAACTCTGCGGGGTCACTGTGACCCAACCAACAGCCCCTGCACGCTGGGGTGGTAGGGGCTAATGAGCCCCACCCAGGCGTGTACCCACATCCTCCCAAAACCCAAGCATTTCAGTAGGCAGAAGGGTTAAAAAAGGTAGAATCTTGGCAAGATCCCTCTTTCGAGTTCTCTAAAGTGCCCATTACTTTGGGAAGGAAGATCAAATTATTCCCGCCCCGTCCCCTTCTTCTGTCCCCTCCTTTTAAAATAATCTTACAGCATGTATCAAACTTCTTTGTCTTCTAACTTGCTTGTCCAATTTTATGAAGCGGATCGAGGGGTAGTAAGAATGGATTTGAAGTAATAAAAAATGGAAAACTCTGAAATTAATTTCTAACCAATGTACTCTTATGTCATGTGACTACATCTGTCTGAAAGTGACTAAGGTGACAGGTGTGTTGAGTTGAGGGAAAATGTTGTCTCTCATGCATCCACCGGCTGGGAGTGGGGTAAATAATTCAGGGATGGCTCTGCCGTTGCAACAGATGAAGAAGGAATCGTGAAACTGGTTCACGAAAAAGGGAGAAAAATTAAAAGTGGATGTTGGTAGTCAGCTAAAACTCTTAAGGGGACCTTCCTGAAACTCGTCATTGTGGTGATCGGTGAGTTGAAGTGTTTAGTGCACTGGGGAAACTCGTCAGGGCAGAAAATAACTCATCGAGTGGATGACAGTCTTGCAATGCATTTCCCCGTCCACCAGTTTATGCATGCCGCAGTTGCAGATCCGTCGACTTGGCCATCCACCAATGCATATCTTTGCTTTTTTTGGATTCAATCATTTTTTATTTCATTTATTTGACCACCCATCTACTCATTTATGCACCCATCCTGCATCCATCCATCCAACATCCCTCCCTCCATCCATCCGCATTTATTCACTCATCCATTCCGTATCTACCTATCTGTTTATCTAGTATCCATTTATGCCGGATCCATCCATCCACCCATCTGTTCATAATTCCACAGATGTTAGATTCATCAATCCCTCCATTTCCTAATCCACTCATTCCTCCAGAGGTCTACCAACTTTACTTCAGTCTCACGGGCAAAGTTTCGGATGTCCACCAGCAGAAAGCACCGAGTGTTGAGCTCAAGACAAGGTTGCACAGCTTTGATAAGGCCGCCTGCCGTAAATTTAGCTGACTAGTAAGCCAGGGGTATGGAAAAATGAAAAAAGACAGACAAATTTGCGTGTGTGAGACAACCTTAGCCCAAGAACATTTGCCATCTGAGGGGCAAAATCCCAAAGTGATTTTCCTGAAAGATTTTGTCCAGGCGAATACGACCTCATGGAAGGGGAGCATCTGAGGCACTAATTCACGATCAATAGTAACAATGAGGGAGACTGGGAGAAGGAGAAGGAGAGAGGCGGAGAGCGAGAGGGAAATAAGAAAAATGTGTAGAATTTGCAGGGAGCACATAATTAATGAGGCAGACTAACTCAAAGTGACACTTTTGTCCGTATGTATGCCCGGTGGTTAGCAAAAATGGTGGCGGTGGTGGTGGTGGGACTCGCTGTTATTGTTGTGGTTGTTGTTGTCGCTGCGTCTGCTGCTGCTGCTTCTGCTAGCCGCAGACAAGGGGAAACGGGACACGAGGGGGTGTAGAGGGGGGGGCGGGTGGATAACCCTTCAAGACCGCATGGATAATTAATGCACCCACCACAACCACCATCACCACCTCAGGCCCACCGCTTCTCTGAAAAAAAACAGCAGAAGCTATCCCATCCACCGCGGTCACTCTGACAACGTTACATTTTCATCCTTCTCATTCGACTCCTTTGTGTCCCTTTGCCTTTCCACAATAACCAATCAAATTGAAAGCCCTGTATGGGTAACTGCAGAACTGCTAGACATCACCACATACATTCCTCGGACTGGAAGGAAGTGGACATCTAAAACCATTCAGGACTGCGGAAGGCAAGGTAAGACTGAAGGGGTTACAGGACAACAATCCAAAAAGAAACCCCTTTAAAAAAATGACCTCTGGTGTTCCCACTGGTGACTCATTTTTATAATTTACAAAACCTTTTTCTAGGAGATCCTTTTAGATTTTTTGAAAGGAATATTCTATAAGCTCTGCTAATTTTGGAAATACGGTTGCAGTCTGACATCCTGATCAAACATTCTTTGGCGATTTTCTGGCGCAGCGGCCCCTGATACCTCCCAAAGGAGTCGAAAAATTGTTTAAAGTTTGGGGTCATTGTGTTTCAAGATAGCTAATCAAAAATCACGACTTAGTTTTTGTTTTTTCAGGGAATAGCCTTGACTTGGTGCGATACCTTGTGGGGTGATGAGAGAATGTGAATTTGGCGACCAAATCCCTCGGGGACGACATCATTTTTCAAGCGTCTGAATGATTGTGGAAGTGCTGCCTTCCTGAATGCAAATTCAGAGAAGAATTTTTAGGGAATTGCTAGGTTTTTCATTTTTAAGAAGCCCCTCAACCACAATTTACTGGCCGATTTTTAAGCCTCCCCCCCCCTCAATGAAAAGGGCTTTTCTGAATTCCGAGTTCCACAATATCCTGTCATGAAAGAGAAGAGACATATTAAGTATTTTTGGATGTTAGTAGGAGGAAAACTGTGCGAAAAGATGCTCACGATAAAGCCACAAAAGCAAATGAGGTAATGTTGTTGTTGTTGTTGTTGACGATGGTGATGATAAAGCAGACTCAGAAACACACGTCATCTTCACCGCCACCACCACCACCGTCATTTCACACCTCCATTAATAATGGGGAAGGCAAGACAAGGCAGGAAGAGGGGAGAGGGGAGGAGGAGCAGAAGGAGTTTTTGCCTAATGGCTGCTGCCAAAAGGCTGCTCCAGACGCACCACCATATCTAATGGAAGTGCTCTTCTCGAGCTGGCTGGTGGGAGGGAGTGGAATGAGGTGGTGGATGGAAGAGCTAGTGAAAGGAAGCTCTCTCGACTGCAATCGATGGGAGCTAGACCCTCTCCGTTTGCGCCTTTGTCTCCCTCCAGGTAATATCTGCTCAGGATATGAGTGTACCCACCTTTTTTAATCAAGCAATGAAACAAAGTGAGTCAGCGGGGCTAAAGAGCACGCATAAGGTTAGTCCCAAGTTTGGAGGGGGTTGAGCTAACTCTTCCCACACATGACTATTCTCCTCTCCTGCCTTTTGTCGGAATCCCGCTACAGATTGGCTGATTTGTCAAATCAAACTTACCCCTCCCCCAACCCCGGAACCACAAAGTCAATCCTTCTCTCTAAGGTATACTCATTCCTTTTTTAGCATCTTTATATCCTTCCTGATCCGGACAACCATTTTTTTGGGATTCACACCGATTATATCCTTGCTCTACGCGTCTCCTCAATCAAGTCTTCAGAGTGGTTTACGGACCCCTCCGGATCGTTACCAGGCTTACACTTCTCAGAAGGAAGGCACTTGCTTTGGATGGCCGAATATTCAGAGTTTCACCAAAGAAGAATCAAAGTAGCAACGACAATCGCGTTTAAATAAAACCAGTCTTAAAGGAAAAGGCTCCACGGTGGAACATGAATTGTGGACAAGGGGAATAGTGGGTAAGACATTCAGAAGTGGAACGAAGTACATCGTGATTCTTGAATGGCTCCTTCGGCCTCTATGATCGCTCTGACTGCGTGGTCAGCAGTCCGTGCTTTCACATTTTCAGACCTTCTGTACCTGTTGATTAAAACCCGCGGGAATATAACCCTATTCTATTGCGGCTCCAGGAATGCCTCCAAAACCGCACAGCCATCCATCGACCTCGTATTATAACTGCTTATTGAAACCCTACTACGGCATTCTTTTTTACTCTTACCTTAGATGCACTCCCAGTCGCTTTCTTCTTCGATTTTTTTCTATAAAGACCTAAAAAATTGTTTATTCTTATAAATACGACTGTAAAATGACCCTGCACTTACTTTAACAGTCTTCTTATGCCATCTTGGAAACAATGTCCTGTGGTATCCCAAAATCGCTATCACAGTCACGAAAAACCAAAAAAGTCCAAAAAAATGCAAAATTTATCCCCATTATACAGTATTCTGTCTGCCTACACCACAGGAAACATGGCGAAAGAGAGTGTAGGGTGGGTAGGATGGAGCAGAGAGAGCGAGAGAGTGGGAGTTGTCAGGCCAGAACGAGAAGAAAAAACACGCATCTCCCATCACCACCACCACCACCACCACCATCGCTAAAGCCAAACACGGTTGTGTTTGACAAGAACGTGGGTTCAACGAACCCGCCTTGTTTAGAAGAGCTTCCTTCCGCCACACCGCGGTTAGTGCTAGCATGATTGCTGCAGGAACAACGCCGGAATACGAATTAATTCACACTTGGAGAGGCGTAATTTTGGTTTTGCTTTTTAGGAAAGTAAAACCAGTAAGCCAGCGAGGAGACACAAATAGCTTTTTGAAATTACCCAAATGTTTTCAAAATAAGCATAAAAGTTGGTGCGATTATGCGATCAAGTGTGGTGTTGTGGATGCCGAAGACCACACACCGAGATTTCTGGGCTCCTTTCTCCCTCAAACCGCTGTCGCTAATGCCCACGTTAAAAAAACTGACTTTATATTCATTCTACAACTTGCAGTATCATGTGGTCTGTCCGGAGGTGACTTTGACAGTTGAAGATGAGGGCCTCCTCTCTGGTAGCCAGTAACACAAACCTGCGTCAAATTTGCGCTAGATCAAATCGCTGAAGTGTGGGTGCCACAAAGCGACAACGTGGGGGGGGGGGGGTACCTTAACTACTCAACTTTACCGAAAAAATTTGTGGATTCAGAAAAAAAAAAGCTGAAAACTGCCGTCTTCATTGGAGCAAGCACCAATATAAGTAGCATTCCCTTTCAAACAGCGCCAAAAATAGGGCCTTATGTGGGGAAAGATTTAAGTCATCAAAATTTTATAGAAATCGTGCAGTTTTTAACTCCAAACCAAAATTCGACACGATATTAACAGCATAAGATGCAAAGGTTGCTACAAGTGGAGAATGCGGTACCTTATGACGTGCAAAAGTAATTTTATCATAGTTTTGGAAATACTCTGAAAGGGTGGAATAACTCGTAGGGGAACCATTCCAACACATCAACATTCGGCCTGCAGTCAAACCATTCCTCCAGTGACGAATAAGTGTAGTCAGGCGTCAAATTTCGCACCAAACCAATTATTCTCAAAATAAAAATTATATCCAGCCAAATAAATTATTAAAGAATGACTGAATGTGATCAGAGCCTTAATTTCACATCAAACTGAACAACACTAGACGCAAATCTCATAGGATTGTTTCCCACTGATTCGTCTAAAATGGCGATAGCACGTGGTGGGTGCAAGCATTTCCGCCCCGGATTTAAAGACAAATCCGATTTTTATAAACAACTGCTTCCTGCTTTACCGCCCCCCTCAGTTAGGGAAAAAATGCTAAAACAGAGAATTTAATGCAAAACCAAATAATTTTGACAAAATTTTAAATTTATAGGGCAGTATTTAAATCAAAAAATTGCAAAAATAGGTTAGCATTTGAACTGGAAAAAAGGGAAGGAAAGGAACTGTGTAGGATACCAGTGGTGTTGATAAAGATGAAAAACACCACTGGAAGGCGCCACTCCGACCAGTGGGAAAGAGAATCACGCAGAGGTCGAATTTAACTAATCCCCATGCGTTTTTACTTAACTATCCCTTTTTAGCGGATTGTAAGACTGTTTTTTTTAAATATCGCATAGTCTAGCCTTAGTGACGTCTAATTCGTACACCAAACCAAATATGGAGAAATTAGGTGTCTCATTGGTTATTCCGCAAGGTCCTATTGGGATAAATTTAAACTAAAAAACTTAAGAAAGGCGAGAATTTTAAAACAGCAGCAAAAGAATATTTTTTGGTTAAAAGCTGGCGACCGAAACCCCTGGCTCATCTCAAATTATAAATAAGAAGGGCGCGATTTTAACATGAAAAATAGATAGGTAAAAATGCAATTATTTTTGGATACAATTATGAAGCGGTTTGGAATTAGAAGTGCAAAAAAGTCCTCCAAATTAGACTCTTTTAACTTTCACTTCCTTCTATTTAAACCTTTTAGCCTGTGGTATACCAAATGTGGCAGCCACTGGAGCTGTCAATTTTCACAGCAAACTGAATTTTCGACTGCTTTGTGAAACATCCCAAAGGTGCCTGCAGCCGTAAATTAGAAAAATTTTACAAATTACTGCGCCAAAATATCTTTACTTGTATAAAAAATATCAGTTTTACGAGACCTAGAATTACTTAAACCAATCAAGACCCCTTTTTTTTCAAACTAAGTAAAAAATTGAGCTTTCATACCTACTTTATCTCCTGCTCCTTCTTCTGAGACTTTTTCTGAGAGCAAGCAGGCAAGTAATAGTATGGAAGAAAATTCACACGCATCAGAGCAGAAGAGAGAGATATATTTAAAAGCTAAAAATAGCACGAATCGAAGTTTGCGCCCCTTCCCCCCGCCACACCTCATCCTATTCTACCTCACCCCTTAGTTTTTTTTCCTTCTCCTATCACCCACCCTGGCTCCAACCCTCCCCCCACCTCCTACCTCTATTCACACCATCGCTTGCCCATCAGGTCTAATTAAACCTGACGTCTGTGCCTACACTCGTTTGTGCTTTCGGTCGTGCTTACCTACCCACCTATGTACCCAAATCTAGATAGTGTTGTTGAAACTGCATCAGCTAACAACAGGGGTAGTGATGATAATGATGATCAGAGAAAAAGGGAGAATGATAGACCAACAGACCTCTTTTGTAAAGACAGCAATGTCTTCTTGAAAGGACTCCGAGGAAGAGATGTCCATTCCACAATTTCGAAGGGTGCTGTCACGAGGAGTGCAGGTAGCCAGCTGACATTTCTCGAAGATCAGTGCCAGAAGGGGGAATAGGGGATGACTAGAAAGGAGAAGGATGTTTTGAAATTTGATCAGTACGTAAGGGAAGGGGAGGAGAAGGGGGAACTAAATTTTGATTTTCAAAACTGGTAAAAAGCAAGCTCATACGCCTTTTTGTTTAAAGTGGATGAAAGATCCGCCTTCTTTTTTTCCTCAAGGGATAAATAATTGCATTAATGAGTTTTATCCGCATTAATTACTTTTGTTTAAGTCGTCCATACAAGTGCGCTGGCTTCGCCTTTATACATGGTGTTTCATCAGTTGTAAGACCGTTGAGTAGAAGAAGCACTCTCACAGTCAGCGCGACACATTTTCTTGACCCCATGGAATTCCTTACATAAGTACACTCGTCAAAAATATATGACACAACATATGTCACAAATATGTGACGCGCATCGCAACAGTTTGCGGTAATGGGTTAAACTAAATAGTGTGACTAAAAAAGAGGGCATTTTTTTTCTGCCCTGGATTCAAGCGTGTTAAAGCCTACTTGTTATAAAAACTTGACACCTTTTGAAAAGGAAAAGCGGTGCCTTTAGTGAAGCCATTGTTTGTATCAAAATAAGGAAAAAAATTAATTAGGGAAAATCTTAAATTCTACAAATTTAGCCTAATTAATGCAAAGATCTGATAAATATTTACCTTTCTTTACTTAAAACGAAGGAAGGGCCAGCAGCTGAAAGGCCAGCTGCTTCTTATGCGCCCTCAGACCCACTACCGGGTGCTATTGTTGTCACCTCTAAAATGGGTTGAGTTTAAAAAAATAAGAAGAATAACATACAGTGTGTTAACGTGATAAGCTGTCGTGGCTAACTAGACGTTATGGATCCCAAAACGGGGAGGTATACCTTGTTAACCCCCATTCCCCATAAAACTGTAACAATTTGTAAATCTCGCCCCCTCCCAAACTACACAGCCATAAGAGGTCTTCTCCATTTTTAGGAGTTAGAAGTAGGAGGTGGGAGAGAGAAACAACGAAAGTAGATTTTTTGGGAGAAGAGAGGGACATCGGACAAGTACTAGATATGTAGAAAAATCCAGGTAAATGGTCTCTCTGTGCTGATAATTTATTATCCACTCTTCCATTCAAAAACTGGGGAAATTTTTTTTCCATAAATAAAAGGGTAATAACTCTTCCCAAGAATGATAATTTTTTTCCTCAAGTGGTCAGAACTTACTTGTGCAAAGCTTCAGTGTCCTTTTTGACGTCACTACCGAACTGTTCCTCAGGCATTGGCACCTTTTGGAAGGCGTGCACTTCACTAACGTAAGACTGATGAGGAATATCCAGTTTCAGTGGGGACTGTCCACTATTGTTGCCGTGATTACTGTGGTTGGACAGACTCGATGGAATCGAGATCTCGGTCGTGGATACTGAGGCCGGTGGTGGAAGTTGTGGTGGAGGTGGTGGTGGCAGTTGTGCTGGCGTCTCATCCAACTTAGTGGAAGCAAAAGTAGGTGTTTTTGAAGGTGTTGGCGGTGTATCTCCATTGGTATTTTCAAAAGTCTGTAATGGACTCGCTGTTGACGCGGTTCCGGTTGCTGTGGAAGAACTGGAAGCCTCTGTCTGAGGGCAATGAGTGGCCACCACGCTTGAACAGGGTGAACTGAATAGCTGATTAAGGGACAAATTGGACACAAGAAGTAATTCTCTTTCCTCAAGTAGGCAAAATGCAGTTCTTCGCTTTTCTCATTTCTCTTGTAGGATTAGAAAAAAATTCACCTAATTCTTCTTCAAAAAGAACTCCAATTCTCCCCCCCCATCTCTTAACCTCACCCAAACTACAAGTAAGGTAAGCTCAAATGCAGCCGCATTCCATTGAAAGAGGCTTTGTCAATCCTCGCTTGAGGGTTGACCAGAACAATCACCTTAGTTGGGTGAAGGTGGAAAAGGGGAAAGAAGGCAATTCGGCTGGCAAGCAGGTTCGGTACAAAATAAATTCAAAATAACCTGGCTTTTTTCCGTCTGAAAAAATGTCATTTTACTGCTAGTGCTGGTGCTGCTGCTGCTGCGAATTTCGGTTCACTGACACTCACGAAAGTAGAGGCAAAGGGGGAAGTGGGGAGGGCGGTGAGGCACAGGGGGAAAGATAGGGGGAAGGGGGAGGTGTTGTCGAGGCGGAAGAGTGAGAGAGAACGAGAGAGAGAAGCAAGGCCAAAAAAAATAATTAAGTATTTAGAAAAATTGTTTAAATCCCGCCGTTTAAAATCAATTTAATTTTGGGGGGTGTTAGTGGTGCCCGCGCATTTGATTACTAATTATCGGTAATCAATTATGATCAAATAGCTGTTTTGACAGCTTTCAGTCTAAGCCAGTTTAAAATTTACTTTTATTTTTTTATAAAATATTTAGATTGTTCTGGATATAAAAGGCAAAAAAATCTCTGGTAAAAAGTGTTGTTTTTTATTCGTAAGCTAAAAATTTATTCATTTGTATTGCTAAAAATAATTTTGTGGAAAAAGTGACGCAAAATATTTTCTTAATTTAATTTTAATAATCTAACGTCCCTGAAAATCCAGCCTAGAGTGTCACATATATGTGACAAATGCTTTCATCCAATGGTGATGGAAGGAAAAGCTTCAAACTGTTGATTTAGTTATAATAAGTAATAACAACTGATACAATTTGTCACCTAGACTGAGGTTGGTAGCGAAGGTTCTAAGGGTATCCCCTAAATCTGGGAAGATTTCGAGATGCCGCAAATAACATTTTTTTCCATAATTGTCGCAATCACAAGGAAAAGATTTGATCAAGACGTAGTGAGTCAAATAAAAGTGAGGATCTTTTGCTTTGCTAAGAAGACTTCTCATGTTTTGCAAGTAACGTTTAAAAGGACTACCTTTTTCAAGCTAAAAATTGCAAATATTTATTACCGGAACCGAAAAATTGGCAACCGTAATGTCGGGCCTATTTAAATTTGCTTCTACAATTTCTCCTGCGTTTTTTTTTTCTAAATCAAAAAATTAGGCATTGTTTTGACCAAAAAAGGCTCAATTCAGAAGGAGGGCTTTCATCACCCCTAGAAGGGGGTTTGGATTAACAACCACGCGATTAAGGGCCGACAATCGACTCAAAAATTTTCCCCATAAATTTGCCATCTCATAGGTGAAAGGCTATCTGGCAGCAGGGCCGGATTGAAAGCTGCTTGTAGTCGTGTCCAATTTTAGAAGTGCCTCCTCACCTCCTGCTCAAACCTTTTTGTTTTTTCGACCAAACGCGTGCTCACAAGGGAGCACGCGCCTCCGGATGATTCAAACGCGTTTTATGTGCCGAAGAAATCTGTTGCTTCTTAAATTCCTCCCGTCCCCCTTCTGACTCCAAATTAGACATTGCACGCAATGCAGCAGTCAATTCTACATCTCCATGAGCGGGAGCGAAGTTAGATAGCTTCCTATGCCAGGCGTGTGATTAACAACCCTTCTGCACGGGCAGATAGATGGAGAGGTTTGCACTAACCTGTACTGAAGCCATGAAAATAGGGATCCAGACAATCAATCGAAGAAGGTGGAGAATCAGAGCACGTGTGTCCGCACTACACACGCAACAGATGCCTTCATGGTCTCTGTCACTGACGTTGGCAGGTAGACGGATTGACGAGTTGCAGCAGTGGTGATGGTGGTGATAGCAGTGTCATCGTCCTGTCGATGTAGACAGCTGTCAAGAAGGCAGGTAAGGAGATGGATTCTTTTGCCCTTGACGAGGCAGCAGTAATGAGAAAGCAGCGTAGGTCGTGGATAGTATCCCTCGCTATTGCTGTTTGTGTGTGCGTGTGTGTATGTACGTGCTAGTCTGTGCGTATACGTAACCTCGCGTTCCTGTTGGTTCTTCCTTGCTACTTTTCTCTCTAGCCCACTCTCTCTCTCCCGCCTTCCCGATCTCTCACCCTCTCCCTTTTTCCGTTTTCCGTGTTCCCCTCCTTTTCTCCCCTTCAAAATATGTCTGGCTCGAATGATAGATTACCCCCTATGATATACGTGCTGGTGCACAAGTGCGTACGCGCCCTCACCGATTGGTCAGTTTGGGAGCGGACGCGCGTGTTTTAGTAGACAGACAGGCGTGGAAGCGGACCAATGGCGTGGGTGACGAGGAGGGGGTCGCAGACATCGATTGTTGTTGTTGCTGTTGTCTTTGGAGGTGATAGTAATGTAAAGGGAAAATTTGTCACATATATTTCGTCTCTCCTACACTGATTGTTTAAAAATGGTCAATGAAGATCACTAAAAAGTGAACTTAGTTTGATGGTGGGCCTATATTCTACTTAAATGGTTTTAATTAAGTAGGTTACAAATGTTATGTGCATTATTTGATTTGTAGGTAAGAAAAGACAAAGTGCTTTGGGGTTTGATGACACTCTTTGACAACTCTCAGCATAAACAACGTATTAACGGCGAGGATGGACTCAAGAAGACCTTAAATCTCTTTAAATTATGTTAGTTTCTATTATTTATTTCTTGGTTTAATCAAACGCAAAATTCTTTGCGACTCCTTAAGAAAATGAAGCATCGTATCACAAACATTATAGAGTTGAAAAAATGTCTTTTTTTCCTCATTGAGTGTTTGAAATATTTTTACCAAAAGTCAGCCCCAAGTATGTTTACTTGAGCTTGTTTATTTAAAGGATTACTGAAAATGCTTATAAAATTAGCATTTTTTGAAAAAAGAAAAAAAGATTTCATTGTTTTTGTACCGCAAAAGAGATAAGCTTTCATCCCAGTTTACTCATGTGGCTCAAAACAAACTTAAATTTATTTGGCTAAATTGGTTTCAAAGCCGTCCGGGTGTGAATTTATTTCTTTTTCTCCTGTTTCAAATGAATCACCCTCGAACCTGTCAAAACTGCCAACCATGCGCGATAGACGAAGCTTTCAAACGCCTTTTAAAGTAACTAACTACATTGATCCTGTGGTTGGAACAAATACTTTTATTCTGCAATGAACGTATTCGAGGTTTTCCAGGAAAAATTCTCCTTTAATGGGTGGCCCAGCCAATCTACCATTACAGTGGAAAATTGAGGTGGGGTGCCTCCAGACCTCTGAACTGTAAATTAACCTCCTGGAATTGCACGAATGCTTCAACAAAGCGCACTGACCATCGTACAAGAGTGCTAATCATTCTCGTCGGATGGAAAATACTTTCCAAATCTGCCAGCATTCCATTCAGTACGAAATCTCCTCTTCGGATCCACTACAATTAGGACAACCGAGAGCAGGCAGGAGGAGTTGGGTGGTTTCCGTAGGAAGAAAGGGGTGGGGAATAAATGGCTTAGGTCCTGAAAAGCCGATAAAATTTTGCTTTTGTTTTTTGTTATTTTGAGTACGTTTCCATATAATGACTTGTTGCAAATTTTGGGCACGTGCCAGCCTGTTAGTATTTTTTATTGTGCTTCGCACTACTCTCTTCCTACCTCATAGGCCTGTATCATTGAACGTCTTTTGAGTGGATCCGATAGGATTGAAATTTTTCCGCTCCGAGGTTAAACCCAATTGTAAGGCGAGTGAATCTTCTTGAGAAGGGGTGACGAAAGAACAACACACTAACCAACCTGGTACTGGTGATGGAATTTTCAAGGAAGGCGAGGACATTCTACCACAAGATTTGAGGTGGAGACTAGATAAAGTCACAGACAATGAGTTTCCGAACTTGATGCTATAGACTGTCTTCTGAGTGGCCGAATTGATGCAAGAATTGGCTTATTTGCTGTCAAAATCCTTTCTCTAAATACAACTCTAGGGTGGGAAGGGAAACGTTCCTCCTCTTCTTTTTGAGAAATGGCCAAGACTGGCCAATTGGTTAGGCCGGAGAACATCCTTTCCAAGTTTTGACAAGACGCAGCAAAAATGACCCTGACCCTGGAGCCGATTGCCATTTTGGACAGAAGGAAACAGAAGGGTAACAGTGTCTCATCCTCACTCTCCGTAGTGCCCTCGGGACACTTATTCGAGCACTAATTGTCACCATCACTCATGCATTAAACAATCACAAGGTCACATGCAAAGCAGACGTGACAGCTGGGAAATGAGAATGGGGTAGAGAGAGGAAGGTGGCTAGAGCTAGCCATTTTCTCTTCTGGCGGCAAAGTAAAGTTCGAAACTAGCTTCTGGTAAATTTGCTTATTTTGACAAGTATGGTGCATCTTAAGAAACTCTACTTGCCTAATTATTTAGTCGCCACCTGCTTGAATTTTCAATAATTTCTTCAGCAGTGACCGACGAGCTGCGCTAAATTGAGGGTGATGGATATCCCCGAGGTCTTATACGCCTTGGAAAGAATATGACAGCTTGCCTTTGGGCTTCAAAGATGGCCCACCGTCCAAAGTGGATGTGCCGGTGTCGGAAGACTAATGATACCTACTGTTGATAGTTGAGCCTGAGGATACTACCAAAATCTCTCCTCCAAAAGGATCGGAATGTGAAACGCCGGGATCTTGAACCAGCACCCGACATCAATTAACACGTAGCTAATTAAGCTTTTAATGTATAAAAGAAATCAATGTGATAAAATTTCAACTTAAAAGCAACTTTATATGGCTTATTGATCACTTTGACCTGACAAAATTCCTCAATCACCTTCGCAAACTAAAATATAAACAATAAATGATTTAGGAATTTGCGGTTACGTCCGAGCATGAAAAACTCTGGGAACCAAATTAGAACAACTTTTTATTCGACTAAATCAATTGTCACTTTTTTTTTCTCACTTATTGCTCAAGGTCACAATGGCAAAGACCGACTATATAACAGCGTCACTCATTTCTGTGGGATTTTGAATAAGGCATTTTAAATGCTTTAGAATTACACTGATAAGTTTGTCTGCACCCCGCTGTAAACAAACAACAAACTTGTCTACTAGTTAGAGCTTCTTGTTTAAACCTAACGGCAAAGCGTATCATATTCGAAACAGAGAAATTAGAATCATTTCAATTTATCGGTAAAAGAATTCCTCCTAAGTAGGTCATTTCTCAGTTACAAAATTCTTTTGCATTTTATGGCAGGTCATTGCTTCATTAAGAGTAGTAAAGAACACCGGCAAGTCTACTGATTCTTTCCACACATTTGGTTTCGAAGTATATAACTTATTTCTCTCATTTTGCACTAAAATAAATCTTTTCCAAACGGCACTTGCAAAATCATGAAGGTGATGTATTTCATTAGTACGCGCTCATATATATCTACTGTTATTTTGTAAATTTCCATCTGTGTTATCGCTGTAAAAAAATTAATTGAAGGAAAAGCAGTTTTTTCCAAAATTGCAATTGTTCGCTGCAAACTGCGCGCCGTTAGCAGATTGTCTTTGGAGCAATAAAGTGGATGTAATTCTTTCCATGAGGGCATTTTTGAGCTCTAATTTTTGGAGCTGAGGTGAATGCAGGTAAAAGCGGTGAATACCAACACTGGTTTGGAATGACAACGCTTCTGAGCGATGGTCAACAGGTTCTCTGCAATTAAATCTGATTTCAATATGGATTAGCTTTCCCCCAAAACACCACATTTTGGTAGCCTTTTGCTATATCCCCAAATATCGAGCTTTAGAATCCCGCAAGCTTTTAATTTTTTAGCTCGGAAACTGTTCGAAAACTGTTTCAAGGTCGTTCGACTCACCTTCGGCTCAGGACTTACACAATAAGTATTTCTTCATTTCCTTTTATGAATTGGCTAAGCTTTCACACCTAGGAAGTCCATGACAGCACCGGAAGCATGGATCGGTGACTTGAGGCAATTCCCTACTTCGATCTACTGTTCTGTATTACTCAATTCCACACCCAAGGGTGCTGAATCATAATAAGTAGTGTCCCACCCAGGACAAATTTTTTCCAAATTTGCTTTGCCCTTTGCTATTTTTCGTGTCACTGCTTACCGAATTTTGAGGTATTTTATGAAAAAGTGGCTGAAAACTGTGCCAACCAAAGGTTTACCATCCAACCTTTTGTTAATAAAGGCGGACCGATTGGGTTCCGTCCCATCCCATCCTACAAGAAAGTGATGGATTCTATCCACGCATTGAATACATAATTAAGTGGAGAAGATAATATCCTTTTATTTATCTCAAACAACACCATAGCAACTCGAGTTAGTCCTGAATACCAAATGAGGCAGAAGGAGCTTTAGAATAAGCCTACAGAAGGGCTGGAAGGTGACGCCAAGAGGGCCAATGGTTGATTAATTAAACTACAATCATTAAATACTGAAAATTTGCCAGTTTTATCCACAAGGCGTCTTCCTGCGGATTTTGACCTCGAGAGCGAGATTTTTTACCATGGCGACCTCCGCCAGTTGAACCACAATGGCAGTATTCCGTCTTTATGCCGATAAGCAAGAGGAGGAGCATTGTCCAGAAACCGTCTAATTTGATCCTCCTCCCTATTAATGATCCCTTCTTAAGGAAGTCTCCTTAACTCCAACGCTTCGAAGCAGATGCCCTTTTTTTAATGTGTTTGAATCTGGTAAGCGGCCAATGAATTTTGGAGCGGGATAGCTCACTCCATCCACCCGTGCAGTATCCCTAGTCGTCCCTAAGGCGGTGAAAAAGCGCCAATGGTACAGAAGATTTGCCATTGGCCCTTGAAAGAACTGGAAAGCCAAGGTTATGACTGATTGTCCAAGATGGGGGTTAAATTGAAGAAATTTTGAAGGCCAGGTACCAGGTACTCCCTTGAATACATCGGTATTTTTTTGCAAACTATCCCCGAAATATGGACCTTGTGTGCTTAGAATGGCTTGAGGGCGCACCGCTCACCAACAATTGGTTGATTGTCAACCATTTCCAGGTGGAATTGTGCCAAAATAAACGCTTCCCCACTTTTTATGCCACTTATTCAAGTCCCAGTAAGAGGTGAGAGGGAATTGTTTCACCACAGGAAGAACCAAGGAAATTGTTTTTTGCCTTTTCAACCCCTTTCCCCTCTTGCCCTACCCTCCTGTCCTACGGGTAGAGGCAGAGGAGGGGGTGATGATGGTAGAGTAGGAGGAGGCAGAAATACCATCCTAGAAATCGGATTAACCACTCCTACCTTCTACCCCACACCACCTCATCCCTCTCTGTTCTAGCTCTAGGCATGCAGGTGGACGAAGTGGGGGCTGGCAAGATGGTACCCACTGTGCTGTCATTCCATGTTAGCAATTTTTACGGACCCCTTCACCTTCTCCTCCTCCAACTCCTCCACCACCATCACTGCCACCTCCTCCTCGTCTTTTGCTGCTTCTCCTTCCGACCTGTTCATCTGTCAATGCCTTCCACACACACACACACACAAACAGAAGCAAGCGTTGCTGCTGCTGTTGTTGTTGTGCGTGTGTGCAGGCAGGCAGGCACGAAGGCAGACTGACTGGCCAGTTGGTTGGTTGGTTAGCTGGGTAAGTGGGTAGGTGGGTGGATGAATGAATGAATGCGATTTGATTAATTTGCCTGATTGTTCCAGCGAGTACTCGTGATTGCCAGTCTACTCACATGGATTCGCTAGCGTGACTGAGATGACACGAAGGGGAGAGGTGGTGATTAATTTCTCTGTGTCTCAGTAAAATGTTTGAGCGAGGCAGAAGGGGGGAAGGAGAAGGAAGGAAAGAATTCACTCCTTTCCTTTTTGAGAAGAATAAAATTAAGTAGACATGCAATGACTGCCATTCGAAGCTGGTAAATTGAAGAGGGCGTACTGCTTGTACAGCGTCATTGCGTGACACCTACGCTGTGCAACATGGGATGGATCCGACATCCACTTCACCTCGTGGTCGATATGATCGCTTCCATCAATGCTTGCAAGGAGATCGGTGTCGAAGTGCGGAGGAATGACACCTCTTACTTGAGTGGGTAAATTCACGAGGGCTCACGAATGTGTGGTGTTAGCTCAAACCTCAACACTTCCACGCAAAACTGCATCATCGTAGAACCTTGCAGTAGAGCCTAATGGCTGAGTTGTGAGTGAGTACCGGACCTGCTGTGAAAAATTGACATAATCCAGCAAGGATTATTGTCTCCGTCATTCGGTAGAAGTAGATCGGATGGTTGCTTTAAAACTATGGTAGTCAAAAGTCCCTAACATTAGTCAATACATCGACAACGATCCACTTCTCGTGGCATGTTCTTGGATGATCAAAATCTCCCCGGTAGTTGTCAGCGTAGGTCGTTATCATAACTTGGTGAAGAATGGAGGGGCTGATGCAGGAACGCGTCAAGGACACCCTGAAATACGTGGTGATTAAATAGTTCACTTACACCCACGTCCTATGAGGGTCCCCTAATGTCTAGATTGCCTTGACTCACCCATAGTCTTGTGATGAGAAATGGCCTTGGGATGCCAACATTGACAGAAGATGGAAGACCTCGCCTGGTAAAGTATTTAAAGACGAGGGAGAGATGACGCCCCGCCCACTAAGACCTCCGTACTCCTCAGATGACATTCCTCCAAACGATAGGGATTTTATTGCCTCAGAAATAGACAGTCACATGTAAACTAGCCCAGCAACAACGGTGGATAGATCTGGGTTCAGCTACCCCCCTCTAGCCACAACAGTATTCACAGGAGCAGAATTCGCCGAAGGCATGCATCGCGTTGAAAAAGGATTCCTGATTGTGGTCCCTCCAGTAGTAAACTCCAACACTACACTGGTGGCAAAGTGATGGATGGATACCACATAGATAGTGGATACGGAGTGGATGGATGGGTGGAAGCATGGATACGAGATAGATAAGAAATGAACACAAGAGAGAATGAATGCTTGGATGCAGGAAAGGATGAATAGAGGAATGGATGTACGGGTGAATGAGTTGATGGATAAATGAATAAATACGGCATAGAAGAATGGAAGCTGAGAAACGGAATAAATGTGTGGATAAATGCAGGAACGGTTTGCTATAGGTGAATGGACGGATGGGTACAGAATACGCAGAAGGGTGGGTGCAAGATGGGTACATGGATGAATGGATAGATGGATGTATGAATAAATGGATGGATGGCTACGAGGTGGATGTAGGATGGATAGAGAGATAGATAGATGCAGATGCATCTGAAATGGATTGGTAGGGAAAGGATGAATGGACGGGATATGGAACAAACTAATGGGTGGGGTGTGATTGACCAAAGTTAATTATTTTGAGGAGACTAAGGCGGCTGGTTATTTTTGAATTGTTGTGAGTGCTAATTTGCTTATCCTGTACGCGGTTTGTCCGTAGCCATTTGTAAAATCAGCCATCATTCAAACCTGCTAATTCAGCAAAATTTTAATGCCTTTTGTGCAAGTTATTCTGCAGACTTTATCACTTATTAATATTTAATAAATCTATGTTCTGGATGGCATCATTTTGTCATTAGAAGGGGCGCACCAAATTATTGTGAATTTAAACATTTTTCCTAGAGTTACAATGATAAGTCATCAAAATTTCGGGCCCACTAAAGTTTAAAACAATGGAATTTACAGGATGGGCGCTTTGTTAAGTTTCAAAGTTGTTTTATTAGATAACAAAACAGAGTTTATGTTTCTATTTAATTATAATCACAATTTTACTTTCATGTAAATTTAGAAACTGATATTCTTTTAATGCCGCTCTTTTTTTAAAAGACATAGTACGTGGCATTTTGAAATTTTTCCAAAACAGAAGACATAGTGCTTGCGTAGAATACACATACATTTGACCTACAGAAGGGAGTGGGCCTAATGGCATTGCCCGTAAGCTATTCCGCCCGGAAAAGGCATAATAGCAGAGCACATAAGAGGCTCCATTACCAAAGTTGAGAGTTAAATAAACAATTAACGTATTGTGAATGCCTTGATGGTTCGTTCAACCCTTCATAGGCACCAGAGTCTCCGCATATTTTGCTTACGCTTGGAGGCATGGCCTCCAAGCCATAACAGTAACCCGACTCTTCTGTACCATAGAAGTACGGTTTCAACAATACGGATATGACTTTCTACAGCCATAGAGAATGCTTGTTTAGATGCCTCTTTCGGGCCAGAGTCGATCGGCGAATGCAAAACTCATAACGAATTGAACGCCATCTTCCTAAAATAAAAGACGCACCCAGATATGTGAGACCCTTTACTTACTGCTACTAAATAAAACATGTCCTTGTCTAACTCATCTGCCCCTGTCAACGGCAGGAAGGACTAAGTAGAACAAAAAATCATTGAGCCTATTACCCGGCTTCAGTTAATGCTCACAGCAATAAAAATAAGTATTTTGATTGTGCGTTATAATACTTTGAAGCTGAATTAAAAAACACGCCATAAATCAACATATTTTTGCCTCCGGACAACTACTGCAAATGGATTACAATGAAGTTGGGAATCAGGTTTTGACGGAGCGAATCGAAAAAATAGGTAGGTATTTGGAGTTGACAAGTTTAATGAGATTGCTAATTGCAACTATACAATACGTAAATCTTAAAGGCCACTTCTGAAATTTTTAAATAGTGCTTTATTTGCCAATATCTTAAGCATAGAGGTTAGCGGGTACCTCTTTAATGTTATTATTTTGCAAGCTCAACTAAAGCAGTAACTTTTTCTTGAATGTACCTGAAGCAAAAATCCTTTGATGCAGCTTTTAAAAATATGAGACTAATTTGTTTAAGCTTATATATTAGGTCTCAATCATTGATTGGCTGTTGCTTACTCCATGGCCTGACTTACTAGTGGCTCATCTTAGATAGTGACCTTGGGCCCTATGCGGCTACCGTCTTCGCCACTCACGAGTTGATGAAGTTTGTTCTGCGTTTGTTAAAACACTTTTCCGTTTATAATGTTTATTCATTCGCAATACCTAGGATTTTTTTGATGGTTGCAGTTTGCAAAAAATAGCTCAAATCTCTTGCCATGACCGTTTGTGATTTGTACTTGTTTGCCGCCGAGGGCTAATAAAACAGCAGTTTATTCAAAGATTCTCTCTACATTGTTGTAAAATATAAAAAATATAGAGTTTGGCGTCAAATTAGCCATTTGTGCTTCATTTTTACCACTTGTTCCTCTTTGTATTTCCAAAATTTCCATTGGTTACCTATTTCTGATATTCCAGGTTTAACGGCGAGGATCTCGGTCATATATCTGCTCACTGGAACCCCACATTTGAGGGAGTTCTTCTCCTAAGACAAAAATCTGAATCATTTTTTAGACGATCCAATTGTGAGTAGTCGGTTATTGTGTTCTATGAATCACTAGCCTTCTGTGAACACTGGTGTCGTTTAAAAGGAAACCTTTTGGTAATTCTTCAAAATGAGGGTGTTCATTCAACGGATCTCGTTGGCATAGTTCTTTTGGAACGCTGCTCTGTCAAACTTATGACCAATGCAGACGTTCAGCACGCTTTTCAAATAGGTATCGATTCGTATTTTGAGCTCATTTTCTCCTATTTTCAGAGTTTGAATGTGGTGATTCCCCCCTACTTTTTGCTGCGCGCTCAGCTGAGGAGGCTAATATGTGGTGTAATCACATTAGGATGGCTGGGTTGTCCGAATTATCTGCTAGAAGATTGCAACTTCGTGAAGAATTGCGACAGTTGACTGGAAAGGATCCGTTGGATCCACTTAATTCGGTTTTGGCCTCGTCCGATTCTTCCTGTAATGAGAGCACTTACCTTGCTTTAGCTAACCACTTGAGTGTTGGCAATTAAGATGACTGCGGTGCCCATCTTCTTTTAGATCCGGATGAATTCAGTGGGGCCGGTTTGGAATTACAACTGAGTGAGTTTTTTTGCATGTTAAAAGTTAGGTATCAGTCTCAGGTGGCTTCTTTGCTTGGTAGTGTAGCTTGAGGTAAACTGATGTGTCCACTTCTTATCACTAGCTGCTTTTGGCCTTTTTGGAAGCAGGATCATTGATCATTACATGTAACATGAGTAAGGTCGTTTTCATTTCGAGAATTCCCATTTACCTTTGGAAGTGGCAGACCTCTACCCTTCATTATTTCCGTACTGGCTCTCTCAGATCGTCTATTTTTAGGTCACCATCTTATCTCATTTTATTTCGGTCTTCTATTATCGATAATTGTGCAGACCTCCAGATTGAGCTTCTTGTCAGTTGGGGCATTTTTGTAGCGCTCCCGCAACGAACTCACGCATATTCATTACTCCACATCTGACGCATTCTTTGAAACATTACCGGAAGTAGTCATACCTTTCGTCAAGGATAGATGCATATCATGGTGCTGCCACCAGTGTTGCCTTGGTCTTAAGGCTGCAAAACTAGTGGCGGTCCTTTATGTCACCAAAGTGGGTGCAGAAGGGGAGGGGAGAAACAACTTGCAAACGCTCATGCAGCTGGTGATATAACATGCACAATTAAAATGGGTTTTATTCCTCTGCAGAAATTTTTGGAACCTTTTTCCTTTAGCCTGTGATTTTTCTGATCCCCTTCCGGTTCACAGGACACGTAGCTGGTTCACTCATGTGCAGGTGGTTTACCTGCAAGAATAAAGCTTCTCCCTCAAAAAACCGACCAAAATGCCAGGTGTTCAGCTCATTGGGAGTGCTTTAAAAAGTTTTTTTAATGGGGAAAATTACGCTGACATTTCAGAAAATGTGGGTCGTGGATGTTACTTGTTTGCTTCACAGTAGGCCGAATGCCCAACATGCTCCATTTCACCTACTCAGGTTTGCTTTATGAGAATACCTCCTTTTCGCGGATTCCGGAGCTGGGTTTTAAAATCACCGTCTCCACGAAACAATCGGATGCCGATAATCCCTGGAATGTAATTGCAGAGACGGAAATTCGGGTAAGGTAATCGCGTTGAAAGGTGATCACCTTGGTAGACTAAGGATTGTCCAACCTTCTTGAAGACGGTGAAACTCAGTTCAGAGAAGTTCTCCAAAACCTCATTGATAAAGTTCAGCCTTTTGGAGTTCAAGGATTTACGATCTTCTGTGGTATGTGAAGCTTACAGATATGAAGAGAGCAAGTTTCTTCATTTGGTTATTCAAGTCAAAGATTTGAGAAATTTCACATGGAATGAGTTGTGGAAATCCCCCATTTTTCCTTCCTCTCATACAGCATCGTGTGATTGGCAGTGCACAGACGACAGCTGAAGCTTTGTGTAATGCTTCTACGCTGAACTTGCCCCTGATTGTTGAATCGAAGAGTCTGAGCAGAACCTCGATTCCGGAATACTTACTAGTTATTCAGGTTTTGAATCAGTGCAGCAACGCTCTGGATTTCGATCATGTAGGTTGCTGATAGAATGCAAGAACAAGTGGTTTAGAGAGTGTATTGTAGAATGGATGGATGTGTGGATGAATAAATGTGTGCATGAATGGAAGGTTAGATGGAAATATAGATGGTCAAATGGACGAATGAGTGAGATGGTGGGTGCGTAGCTGGATTGGCGATGGGTTGGTTGCATTAGTGAGTTAATAGTTATCTCGATAAGTAGTTTGAGTGGTGGATGAGTGGGTCGTTGGTTGAATGGATGGATGAGTAGAAGGGTGAGGTAATAGATAGACACATGAATAAATAGACAAATGCATCCAACTTGCACGAGCTCTTCCGGGGTGGATGAAAGGCTAGGTAGACGAAGCAAAGAATTAACAAGTAGATAGATGGATTTGCGGCATGCTAGATGAATGAGTGGTTCATTAAATGGGAGATTGGCTGGATGAAGAGATGAGTGACTGGGTGCGGCTAACTGACGAGGCCATAAAACGGGTGGATGGAGGGATGAAGTGATTGGATTGGCGCAAATCTCCCGTCACCATCTTTCCCTCGCCCTTTTTAGCTCGATACTCACAGTCAACAACTCCGAAGCGTCTGCGAGAACATTCTCACTCGCAACTACGTCTTTCCCCACACTCTTGGCGAAAACATGCGTGTTGTGGAATTCATGGGTGAATCACGATTCTGCTTCCAGTTCCCCATCGAATACCTGTGAGTTCCTTCTGATGTCCTTTCACTTGACTTGCCCAATCCAACGGTCACGCCTCTCTGTCTCTAGCAAATCGCTAATCACTCAGGAACATCTACTCTACGATTCTCTGCTACGTGTTGGTATGGTGAGTTTATTTGATGAGAATTGAAGGAGGATTTCTAAATTCAGGTAGTAAGGCGGGCAAGCAATTCCAGAGCTCTCTCCTCATTACTTGTTTTTCGTGGCTGGTTATCACTCCGTGAGAAGGAACTATGTGCCACTCATTAGGAGAGCTTGTGCCGCCAGCACAATGTTATTCATCAGTCTAGCATCATTTCCTATTATTGCTGTGTGACAGAAAGTCACATGACAAACTAGTAAAGACCTCAGTAGGAGATGAGTTCCGATTGACAATGTTAACATGGCCTTGGTAAGTGCCAAGTGTCATTTTTCACTGCTCACTGACACACTTGTCACGCATTCTCCAGTCCAGCCGAATCTGCACACCTCCCACCAAGGTGACATGTCACCTAACTCTGCTGGTGATGAGTGTGTGCCCACGTCCAACAGCATGGAGTTTCTGCTGCGCCACAATCAAGGCCTACATTCTCAACACAAGAACAGCTTTGAGCATAAAATGTAGGTCAAGTGGCAGGTCAAACCACAGTTAACTTTTAAAAGACGGCTCCACTTGTTTGCCAGTGATTGTCTAACACACATACACACGCTAGTCATTTTTGTGAACATTTGGCCAACGCGTGGAACTCCCTTCTTAGCATGAATACGCCACAATCACCCACACATACACTTGATGCAAAGACAGTTGTCTACGTTTTGTACTGACAAGGCTTTTCATCTCGAAGGTGGAGCTCTATGCAAAGGCAGATGATATTTGCATTCCCTGAAATTTAATATTTATCTTCGGAAAAACTTGCTCGTCGATTGACATGAAGAATGCTTATACCACCCTCTCAGCCTTTGTCCTTTCCAGTATAAACACTCGTGTTGAATGGGTTTCTTCGAAATGCAGACCTCTGGCCTCTTGTTTAGCTATCTTGAAGTACGGAGTTCCGCGTGACATGGCAGGCGGGCCTGGGTCGAGGTCAAGGTTGAAGTGAATGATGGGAATGCATTGAATGCGGCAAGGTTTGGCGTGAACTCTTGAAGTGACAATAAGATGGTTCGTGTTTGATGACTTTGGCTTGCAAACTTAGTCTAGGTTGGCATTAGCAGGGCAGATGAAGTGATCTCTTTTTGGTTTAAGCATAAGCCTTCTGCCAGTCACGCATCATCTCGGGTGTATCGCAGTGCCGTCATCGACTTTACCCTTGAAAATGGAGGGGCTAAAGGGGTCGGCGGCACCTCCAAGAATTTTCAGAGTATAATCTTAAATGATGACAAATTCTGACGACTCCTTGATTCTCCCTAGAATTTATTCATAAGTTTCCTATTTTTTGATCACTAGAGGCTAACCCTTTCATGTCTATTCAGTCTAATCCAACACTGGAGTGCCTTCGAAAGGAGCGTCTATTAGGTATGAAGAATGTTATTGAATTTTACGAACTCTGTCTTCGAAGTACTGCCGATCACAGCGGTTAGTTAGTTGTATTTCATTCACACCATGGAAAGCCCTATTTTGTTCTCCTGTTTTTATTGTTTTTTATTCGACTCTCTCTGCAGGTCCAAGTTTCAAACGGAGTACAGAAAGGAAGTGCGTGGAGTTGGACTTTGTACCCACAAATCTCCATGCCAATCGAATTGGCCTTCTGGACTTGGAGAGCAGACTAAGTGAGTGAGTGGAGTGAAGTAGAGTGAGGGGGATTGAAAAACTGAATGGTGTGATTGTCTATGTTAGCAAGGTCGGGAAGTTATCAGTTAATGAATGAGCTGATGGGTTAGCAAGCAAGTGAGGCAGTGAGTGGGGTGAATGAATGGAAATATGAGGGAGAAAATGAATTGAAGTAATGTCTTACTTGAATAAGTAGCTATCTTAACCTTCCATCTTTTCTCACCAAACAGTCTCATTCCATGACATCATCTCCGTTGGTGCCTTCACCTGTGCCTCGGACAAATTCAAGACTAAAGGTCTCTTCCAAACTTTAATCAGTGATGAAACCCACAACACATGCCTTGCCGAGTTGTTGAACACTTCGCCAATAGTTGCATCAGCACTACAGAGTGATAAGCACGTTGTTGGAAGAGCGTTCCACCGACTGGCCACAGGCGCGGTCGTCGTGGTCCGGATGTCTGGTGATCTCACGGAGTTGAATTCAAGACTTCGACCTTCTGGACAAGCCGGAGTTCTTGCACAGAGGCTGGAAAAGGGGGTAGGGAAGCCTTCTTTCTTTAAAGTGTAGAAGAAGCAGGCAACCTTGAACCATGAGGATTCGAAATGAGAGGAGAATAGTAGAATTGTGATAGATAAACTAGATCATTATCCTACGGAATTCTATCTTGTAGATGTCCGCCCTTGTTGAGATTTGTAAGAGCACCTCTACCAATGCAAATTTTCTCCACGATCTTCAAGCCAACTACGAACCTCTTTTGAAAAGCATCGTTGAACTAGCAACTCTGGACACCCTGACAAACGCAAAGGCTGATCAAAGGTTTGTCATCTATGCGACTCCTCACTTCTTTTCCATTCCAGTGAAGCCACCTCTATTGATAGAGAACTTGCTCTCCGTGAAATCAGCGCAGCGTCTAGTCACCTTCAGAAAGTATTATTACGCACTTGGGAACAAGTGGAAGAGTGCCTTTGGCGTGAAGTCCTCTCCAGCATTGCTGCTATGGCTAGCACGGCGACTGTTTCAGCGGGGATGAACCTGCATACTGTTTCGAATGTCTGGGACATCATCCACTGTCGACATCATGCAGTACTGTGTCAGGTAATGATGAATTGAATTTTTTTTCCATATTCCAAGTCACTCCTGGGTATACGAGGGATGTTCAAATCGAACAGGTGCTCTTTGGATTTTTGGAGACCCCGAAGACAATTCTATCACAAATAACTTTTCTGGGACAGTCTGCTTCTACCGTTTTGGTGTGCTGGGAGTAGCGAAGGCTGGGATAGTTACTGACGGACACGTGGAGCCGTCTTTGAAGCGTTCACTCAAGAATGCCATGTTGTTGATTTACTTAATCTCTCATCACCGTACGAACCATGCTTGAAGCAAAATACGTTATTAGGATCCTGTGACGTAAGGCTCATTGTACTGGTAACAAAACCCACGGATGCCACAGATCAAAAGCTCCCATTTTCTCTTCCCCCAATTGGTGCTGTTCTTTAGGCGCTGACGGCGAGTTTGACAGGACTGGCTTTGGCAGTGACAAACTGGACGCCGGTAGAGTGGAAACAGATGGTCCGATGTGGAGTGCCACTGCATTTTGAGGGTCTTTTGAGTTGCTATGGTGAAGAAGTCGGAATGTTGGAGAACTGGGCTTGGGCGATTCAGAGCCTGGCGTTTTGTCGCGTTGTCGTGCGACCAAATTCCTCGGTTTTAAAGGTGAGGGAAGAGGAGGTGGAGGATGAGGATGAGGGGGAAGAGAAGTCGCCAAAAGGAAGAAGTGGAAGTGGCCAGGGTTTGATACAGGTCCAGATTCTTCGACACAATGAAATTTTGGTAGGTTTAATGCGAGTTTTTTAGCTATCCCCAACCTCCTTTTAATTATCTTCACCTGCCCTGTAATAGCTCAAAATATCCACCTTTTAATGCAGTAGTTTCAAACTGCAGATGCTCTTGGGTAGTCATTATGCAACGTCCTATCATCGCAGAGTTTATCCTCTGCATTCACCTCTAAGCCATCACTGCTTACTACGTGGCTCTGAAGTAGCCAAGTAGATGTGTGTATTTGCTATTCGTTTTAGCTAACGATTCCACGTTCAGTATGGAGTCAAACCCCTCCTGAATGCCAAGCCCGAGGTCGAATTGTTCTCTCTTTGCATCCCTTCTACTTCAACGTGGGTATCAATGAACAACAGTCCCTAGCCGAACGGTGGGTTTCATGTAAAAATGAACAACTACTTATTTAATTAGTAGAATGTATTTATTTGTCCGTCCACATATGGTGCTACTACCTCAAGATTATTAGTAGTATGTCACTATATTTCATCCAATTTTTGCAGACTTGAACGCGTCAATCTTCAGTCAATTATCAATACCAATGGACTGACTAGCCTTCGAATGTACTTCAACAAATATACTCGAAAATTCGGTGCCCCTAGTACGTTTGACTTAAGTATGCATCCCCGGGAGTTGGACTTCGAAAAAGAGCGTCCTCACTAGTTCCATAGGGTTATTACACGCCGCCGGTCTTTTGTACGCTCCCAAGACATTAATGCGCTCTTTTCTTGCCATGATTCTCATGCCTGAGCCCAGCGTCACAAATGTGCGACGTGCTCCTCATCACCTTAGTAACTAATCATGTTAGGTCGTGTCACACACGGATTGGTTTTATTTAAAACAATAAAGTAGGTATTGGGTTCCCTTGGTCTATGGATCGGTACACTCTTTTTATAATTTTTGAGAAGTCAGTCCGGTGGTCGATTTTCCCCTGGGACCTTGCTAATTGAAGTGTTAAGATCAGCTATGGCTGAAGCAGCATTGGGTATCTCGCCTGTTTTTTCTTGCTTGTAGAGAAGACGCCTACTCAGCAGGACGTCTGTGATGTCCTAAGCAGTTTGCAGTATGCACTGGAGGCGAATAAGTCGAAGCCAGTAGAAGTGCTTCGCTTAGCAACGGAGGTCTCCTCAGCACTCAACGCGCTTCGATTTACCTCGTGCAAATCGGCGAAGGATCGAACAGGGATGGCAGTATCGCTGGAGCAGACAAGATGGCTTATGGTGCGTTTAGATTATGTTTATCCAGCCGTCAATTTATCCGTCTGCCCATCCATATACGGATCGTTTATTCTACTGGCAGTTTAGTCAACTATCTCTAATCCATCCATTCTTGCGTTTTCCACTCAATCTTTCATTGCTCTTCACACCCATCCATCTTTAGCGTCATTGAATGTCCCCGTTTAATTGCCTAGTCTTCCATCACCCCGATTATTCATTCTGCAAAGATCATAGATCGATTTGGTATTATTCCAGTCTTCTGTTGGGAGAGTTGTAGGTAGTTGGATCCTGTCCACCAGCAGGTCTTGCTTTTTGCACAAGTTTCGGCACTGTCGTTTCGTCATATCACCCATTTTGTATGCCAAGGCCACTCACCAATCCTCCAATACATTCCTTGTTTCACTTTCGATCCTGCTCCGTTTGTCTATTCACAGAGGTACCTATCTCTCTTAACCCCTGATCTAGTCACACATTTGGAATCTATCTCTCCATTTCAGGACGCTCATCCATGTATCCATCCATTGCTCCATATCTAGCCTATTCGTCCATCATTCCGTCTTTGCATCCACGCATCTGTGCATCTATCTATCCACCCATTCTTCTCCCCATCCACTTTCTCCTAGCATTTAAGACAACCATTCTGTTCGATTACTTTTTCTTTGAAACAGGTTATTTTGTTTTGTTTATGTGGACTCCTTCAGTCTTCTACGATTCAGATTCCATACTGTTGGCATGACGAACTACTTTCAACCTACCAACCCCTCTAAGCGTTGACAATAAAGCTACCCGGATATGCCTCGACATCTCTAATCCCCTGCCTAAAGAAGAGATATGCGAAGGCCCACAACTGAAGAACTATAAAAACGGCATTATTTTATGACAACCAAACCAATTTCAACTTGTAAATTAAGTCCAGTGTTGCAGTGGAGAGTGATTAAGGGCCAGAATGGGATCGTACAACGTTGGTTTAAAGCATAGTCAGGGAAGTGGTTTTTTTGGAAAGTAATTGGTCTATCAAGTGTTGTATACACCTTACCACCTGCCATGGAGGCTTCTAGTTTAGCTCCTTATGCAAATACTTAAAGTGTTGTAGGTGGTAGTGGAATAGCTTCCCGTCCAGAAGTATATGGTTTGAAATACAATTCTAGGGACTAATTACTCGTAGGACTCATGTGGATCACAAGCTTTTTTCTTTGATGGAAATATACTATAGGATTGGCATTTCTCTCATTGTTAGGGCTAAAACAGATTGAAAATTGGTAATTATTCCCTCGTCTTTTTGATTGGCTCACGCCTCGTTTGGCGTCTCTCCCATTGGTTAAAAAAACTCTTCCCTTCTGCGGCGGCCGCATCTCCTTCATTGGTCCACATCGTGGTGGCAGCCAATAGAATGTGTACAACTGCGTTTTCATCTTCTTTCAAGGAGGTGGAAGGTATGCACAAGGACAGCTTCTCTCCAGCCCTAAAATGTCTTCGCAGCACGGGTCTTCGGTTGAGCAATGCGGAGAAGAACGTCAACACAAGAAAGTATTCCTTCACGCGTTTTCAGGTCCTCTCCTTTCCAAAGGCCTATCGACCACCCGTGGGCACGTATTCTCTCCATGTTACGCCTTGATGGTGGGTCTTGTCTTCGAAAATTTCGCGTTTTATCTTACGTCTAAAAAACATTTTCTTTTTCAAACAAGTCGATAAAGTTCCTGTTTTTTGTTTCAACCACGGCACCCCATATGAAACTTTTCCAAGATAACCTTTCTCTCCATGGTTAATGGCTTCGAAGAGGTCATGCTCATTCTCGTATTTTACTGATCCATTGCCTCTTCCCATCTTTGCTGGAGTTAATGATGGTGTTCAAGTTAAACGGGGATTCTTAAAAAAAATATTTGAAAATTATCCTCTGTCATATTGATGCGACTCGGCAAGTCCTGGCCTTACCTCTGCGAACGCTTTCTTAACTCAGTATAGCGAAAGACTGTCCTGACAACAAGCCTAAAGATTGCTGATGGTTACTTCCACAGAGAATGATCCTTCTCCTGTGCAATCTTGCCGTCAGGTGTTTATGGTGAAGCAGGAGTTTAACGCGCTGACCAAATATCCACAAGATTTAACTACCGTGGGTGTGTGTGAGTCGGGAACCTTTGCAGTTGACGCAGTCGTGGAGCCGTCTTTCAAACGTTGATTCGATGAGTGGTGTGTGTGAATTGTACTGGATCATACCTGTCATGTGTGCCAGCAAATGCGGGTAGTGTAAGAATTTGGCAATTTCTACTGTGTGTGATACCGACGCATGGACATGACATTTTACGGGGTCCCGGTTTGACCTGCATGATCTTACATTTTGAAATCCGGCTGCCAGGGTTTGATGGTGACTTTTCATTGAGCTAATGGTTTTCATTTCGGTTGAATAACGCCAGGATCTGGCAAAGGTCCCTTAAACCCCTTTCCCCCCGATTTCCACTTTTTTCTTTTATGACAAGACAGTGGGTTTGTTCATTTGTTCCTTTGCAGCATCATCGAACCAACTTCTCTCCCTCTAAAATCCACGCTCCGCACTTTCACATTCTGGCTTCTGGTCTTCAAGACACCTCAATATTCACAGATACTGTTTGTGGAAGTCAATTCATGACTCCTACCGGTTTAATCCCTCAGTTAGATGAAACAAATGTGCGACTCTTGGCACTGCTCGTTGCGAGAATTTATAGAGCGATTGCAGAATTCGGTTGTTTATATGAAGCTGGTTCACGCATTGGTTTACTCCATTATAATGGTACCCTTTACTGTGCTCTAGGCTGCTTTTTCTGCACTTTGGAGCCCCACATTATGGTGGATACGATGGTGGCAATAAAGGAATTTCCCCTCAAAAATTATCCGGAAAAAATTTGCACCTTGGAATGGGATGACCGGAAGGCACACTGCCCTATCCTCCGTCATTCCTCGCCTATTTCTCCCAGTAATGAGTATCACCTTGCCTTGACATCAGCATTAGACAGTCATCGAACTCCACGAAAAGTGGACGTCTGGGAATAGGGAATGAGGTGGAAATGGAAGTATCTGTTTGCTTCTAGAAATAGGCTTGCGTCCTTAGGAGAGGATAGTAGGTTGCGACGATGGTCGGCCAACTCAAGAAAATACCTTCAAACCTCTACTGGAGTCAGATCCCCTCCTCTCTTTCGCCTGATTTGACAAGAGAAACAGGGACAAGCGTTCTTTTCTCCCTATTGGACTGGAAGAAGCTTCATTACTCCTTCATTACCATATTTTTCGTTAGACGTAGCTCCTCTGCCTCCTATCTTGCTGACACCAAAAAAAAGGAAACCACCTTTCAATGGCTCCACCACGCCACAAGACTGGGGCTGAAGCGCTGCGTGTCATCAAAGGTATGGAGTCGCGGACAGTCCCCTCAACGAGTTTTGAAACACAATATAGGATCAACAAGTCTGCTTATTGTTGCATATGAGCGAAACCCATGCCTTCCGTACTCTCCACAACCCCACCCTTCCGGCAGCTCATGTAGATGCAGATGAAACATTCCAGTGCCTACCTTAACCATCACTCTAGTTCGGGTCTGGTCAAGATGAGAGGATTCGCCTCCCTTGACAAGATTCACTACCAAAGTAGTCAACTTGTTCAAACCATTCCCGAGTTACATGCTCCGTCACCTCGCCTCCTGTAGCTTTGGAACGGAGTTAAACATCGCGACAGAGCAAAACAGCAATAACCTAGTGTTGCCAAGTCGACAGATGGGGGTGCGCGAAGAGTAGTTTCGACCACCCTCATAAACTTGGAACACGTTTCATCCATACCGTGCCTGGAACACCTGTCCTGACACATACTAACGTATTTCTTTTTTAACCATTTTAGATTCCAGCGCTACCATAGTTCACGCCACAACATGTATTTTTCTATCCTCGTCCGATCAGCAGTAACAAAAGATACTTTCTTTTTAAAAAGAAACAATTCCATCATCTTTCTTCCTTCAGAACTGCACAACCTTATGGTAGAGGTAAAAAAAGAAAGAAAACTCTTTACTTTAAACGCACGATTTACATTGCTTTAGTGAAAAGCATTTGGGTGTCGTCATCGTCGGTGTTAACTAGCAAAATCCCGTCGAATGAGAGCTACACCAGCTAGCTAGCTTGATGCAGCCGCCTGTTCAAACTCTCCGTATAGGCCGAGTGGATTGATGTTAAGAATTCATCGTCATTCTACAAGGAAATTGCAGAGTGGAGAAAAGGTGTTGCAGAGTCCAAATGGAGGTCCCCCACCCCTGTTAACTCACTTCGATCATGTATAGCAGTGCAGCCTTCAGCTGACTACGAGTGAGACCCTCGACAGAGTTGGTAAAAGTGGCCTTGCTGTCCTGCCTAATCATCTTGGCTTCGTTCCGCAGCCGTCGTAACAGCTCTTCATTCACCTTATCTTCATTTTCCTTTTTTGAGAAAACTTGGAGAAAAAAATCAGTTCGGAGTTTTATAGGGAAATATCCCGATAACAATAGTCTTAAAGTTCTTTTACGATTCGGAAATCAATTAACCCTCTAAGGGATCGAAGCTGCCAACCATCACAGGTGGAGGACATCTGTTGTGAATAATGGGGACTGCTGGGATCAACGGAAGTTACTGAAACTGCTTCAACTACTAAAAAGTGCTCCAAGCCTCACACCGTCCCATGTTGCGTTTACGCAGTTGCTTTAGGACAAGCGGCCGTCCAATCTTCATCCCTGATACCCAAGTGAATCCCCGCTATGATGCAGTTTGGTACTATGGAATCCCGTCCGAGTTCAAGACCAAGACGATGAGCATTCTTGTTGTGGCGTAAGGAGTATTACATTATCCTTGATGATGTGGCTTGGTCACTTGCGGTTCACGCAAGAAGATGATGCGTTACCTATCTGTCGGCTATTCTGTGCGTTCGGAAAGAAACCACTTCTGGGCACACAGGAAAAAGGCGTGGGTAAGGCTCATCTCTTACCTGGTATGGAAGTCACAGCTTCCTCCATCTTTGGTGTGGTCGCCTCTTTCAGCGTTCGTTCCAAGTCAGAAGCAAACTGGCAATCTGTCGAGTCTGTGATAGGCGGAGCATCCATGGCACTAGATTTTGGGAAGTACACCCACGTTAGTGGTATTGGAAAGGTTGCAATCAATCTAAAAACTTGTGCATACATGTGGGACAGGTGGAATTTTAGAGAGTTTGATGGATCTAGCGCAGGAGCGACAGACTTTGATGAATCTAGAAGATGGAAAAGAAGATGGCAGACCTACCGTCCTCATTTATAGAACGCTAAAAAAGTTAAAAAAAGACGGGATTCAGTACAAGTTGTGGGAAATTGAAAAATAAACGGTGTAGACCTTCACTCACTTCGAATTCCTCTGATGCGGAAGATAGGAGTTGACGAATATTTGGACCTGGGGAAGTTATTTTAACGGCTTCATCGAGTGAAGCCTTCTCGGGGGACAGGAAGAAGACGTCTTTGACAGCTTTCTCCTTAAAACTAATGCTATTGATCACCCTACGGTAAATTTTGAAAAGGTAGACTTCGAGTGATTGAAAGTGTTTCAGCAGTCAATGTAAACATGATTACCTTTTAAGAAGCTCATAAATGCGTTTGCAATCGTTTGAAACACAAAACCACATAGAGAAAATCGTGAGTGATGTTCTGTAGAAAATGTGTGGAGGTCGTAGTAGAATCTCCAGAGTTGAAGTGATAGGCTGAGTGGAATTTTTTGACGAGTCATTCCGATTTATGACGTGAAATACATACTGGGGATTTGAGCTCCGTTCACAAACAAATAAAACCCCACCAATATCGGTTTTTTCCTAGAATTATAACAATATTAATGCACTGAAAAATGCTTACCCACTCCAGTTTCAACCTACTGAAAACGTAAAGATGTACACCGGGGGATTTGTCCAGAATTGCAACGCACTCCTTATCAAACAATTGTACAACCGACAAGTCAATCTGACCATCATCCATCCTCGTATAGGATTGGACAAAATTCATATGACGGGGTACCAATTTAGGCCATTTAAACAAAAATGTGAAATTCAAATAACAAACTAAATTTTGCAATAATAGAAAGTAAAAATTTATTTTAAAAATGTTTTTAAATATTTTAATTAAATGTACAAGTCAAATTTTTATTGATATTAAACAAAATTTACGACACTAAGATAGCGAAACAGAGTAATGTAATAAACGTGCTAACGAAAAACAAAATTAAGGTGGTATTTGGGGAGTCTTGCCTAAAGCTTAGACAGGACTTGATATCCCAAAAGATAAAGGGCTTGCGAATGATTCATTTTATCTCTTCCCCTCCTCCTTCAAACACGTTGTAAGAACGAATTGACTATCCAAGGGCCTCTTTATTGATCAAATTCGAAGCAAGGAACAGAAGTTAGGTGCGTGTGCGTCCAAGATACACTGTAGCACCCTGGGACTCCCTGAAGACGAAAGAAGACAATACTCGGGCAGAATATATATATTCAGCACGGAGAAGTTGACTGCGCTATCGGCATGACCCAAAAGGCCAGCCCACCCAGCGAGGTACAAGAGGGCTAATTTGAAGTACAAAAGTGACGCCTCACCAGAACCGAGGGGTAAACCACTATCGTATTACAATACTTTTTCCTGCGGGTTTGATGACGGCCCTTTCCTTAGCGAAGTCCATGTTTACTGAATGCTTCTTATTTAAAAGGTACACTCAAGCAAATATATACTACACATTGCTAAAATGCAGCCTGATCTGATGACCATACCACCTGCCGAAGCTCAGGAAAACGAACAAAGAGGTAAGTAAAAGATTCGGTTGTTGCATATCCGCTTACGACCCCTAAAAGCGATAGCACCCATCAGGTGATGGAGTAATAAGAAAAACATTCCTCAAACACGTCGTTGTAACAAAATCGGTACGGCAGATACCTTCGTTCCTTGCTCAAAATTATTATTTCATTTTCGAATTTTTCAAATCAAACCTTTTTTGACTCAATGTTGCAAAGTACTTAGACGACACATTTTGGCTTATTTGCTAAAAAAAACCCACTGAAATTCATAGTTTTGGCAAATTTGTCTCCGATTTACTGGATAAAATACCTTTTAGTAGCTGTGTCGAATTATCTTTACATGCCTTCTTCTTTTTGTAGGTCAACAGATGCCTGGATTCCCCTTTTTTTTAAACCATCCCAGAATTTCTTTACTCGAGTTATTAAGTCGGTGCCGAACTTTTTGAAAATATTTTGTAGACTTTTTAAAAATCGTATTTACTCCAAAATCATAGCCAGGCTAGTGAAAGGCAGGGAATCCTAGAAACCATTTCTGGTGAGCTGTTATTGCAAACCTTGGACCGTTTCTGCAATCACTAGCTCAACAACGCTTCAAGTATTAGAACCATTTTTTCCATGTAGGGACTTGAATTCAAAGTTCTTTTAGTACTCTTGTCAAAATTGGAAAAATGTGCATGTAGAGGGGTAAAATTCGAATTAAACTGTCTAAAAATAGGGAAGTTAGTAAAGCAAACCTTAGCTATCCACATCCTGTGGTGACAATCTCGTCATCGCCCGCCACGTGACCCCATCGATCGCGTAAGCATCGACCATTGGCAATTTGAAGAGTCAAGGTGAGGTGCAGCTGCTAGCTTTGCCTGAACCGACTCCTCAAGATGCCCTGTCTCGTTCTTATCCGTGTTCGGATTCAGGACCTCTACACATTGCGCAACGCCATCTACAAAGCTCGCAGTGTTCTAGAAAAGGGCTATCGAGGCCTTTATATCGGTATCTCCAATGATGTAGGTGCTTCTTCCCACTGTAATCCATTTCGTCTACTTTAGGCTGAACGTGTTCCACCTTGTGAGAGTCAGCCTCTCCTCAACTTCGGAATGGGATTATTCTACTTTTCGGACGAAGCGGACGCTAGACGCTTCATCTACAGTGATCAGGGCTTCATGGAGACGGATTTTTTGGAGAATTCGGATATTATGATCATTCCTATGCTTAAGCCGCTCCTGATTGGTTGTTGTAAGTTGCTATCCCCTCCGTGCCCCCCGCCCCACCTCCATTAATGTGAGTTGCTGCTAATGTGGGCTAAGCTATGCCTAATTAACCCTTCATACAAGCGTGACTTCCTTTAGGCATTTAACTGCAATTCCTGCAGTAAATAAGTGGACAAATTGCTGTATGTTTGTAGACGGAACAGCACTTCTCTTCACGGAGTTGGTTCGAAGTGAAAACTACTGCCAAATGCCAGCATCAGCCATCACCTTTGATATGGAGAAGTGTGGAGCGGTTCCAAATATTGTGGACACCATTCAAGTGGGTATGATTAGAGCCTATGAGGCAAAACCCGGCGGTTTTCGAATCTCTCAATTTCCTAATAAGAAGGTCTTCTACGACTGGGTGAAGTCAGGTGAATTGACTTAGCACGTCCCTGTTGAATGTTTCACTGTTGTGATGCGTGTTTTTAATCGACTCCTTCTTTTCTTTTCACCATTTACAGATTGTGGGGCTCGATTTAGAGAGGATATGTGCAAAGTGAGAAGTATGAACACGTACATTGCAACATTTGCAAGGGATCTGTTTTGAGCGAGGGCAGCGCCATTGTCGCGACTGGTCACATTCTGTGCAGTTTAACCAAAGACACACCCTCTTTGGCGAATTCATTTGTGCGCCTTTCAGAGTCTCATTTTCTCCATTAACTGGGAATGTGACAAGAGACGAAGATGATGCAGGCTAGTGAGGGCTCCTTATACAAATGCAGCGTCTAGTTGGTGCCTTGAAGCAGTACTTATTTTTGCTAAACTTATATGACCTTTAAAAAGTGTGATTTATGTCTCAGTGACAAGATCGTAGGGGAATTCGTAGCTCATAAATTACCAATTGAAAAGGCTTACGGAAATCGGAGGTGGTGACCTTTGTACGGAATACAGCTGAAAGTCTACGTGTTGGGAGTCCGTCCCACCACCGTGGCAGTCAGTCATTTAACAAGTAGACTAGTTAGCAAGCTAAATAGAGCTAATAAGTCTACTTAAAATAATGTTTGAGCTTTTGGCGAATTATAATCCTTTAGCAGGTGGGCATGACTATCAAATGCATCGCCCTTTGGCTTTTAAATGACCAATGAGAAATGAGGTAGGGCAACCAATCAGACGATTGCAAGTCTAGGAGGTGACTAACATGGCCACTGTCGGTCAGTAATAAAAAATTTAATTTTAATTAAAGGCAGAAATTAAATAACATTTAAAAAAAACGACTACTGACTTAAGGGGAAAATTTTTCGCTAACTTGACCACTTTTCCTCTTTCAAAATGGCCAGTATATTCAGGCCGTCAGTCTGGACAGTTTTAAAGAAAAATCCCACAAGATATGGTGTAACCACTTTACTTGAGGTGATTAGCTGAGGATGGTGTTCATATTTAGCTGCATTTTGTGGAAAGGCAAAAAAACAGAAGACTAAAAAATTTCAAAACGACAGAGCTCATTTAGAGAAGCTAATTACCCCGCAGTTGAAGCGGCATCTGTTGCACACCAATTAGACCGCAAAGCATCGCCTGGAAAAATGCCTTTTTCTTCGTGCAACTTTAAAGTCATTCCTTCACTCTACAGAGGGTGTCTATGAAACGCAATGGTTGTGTGTTTGGGGTCGAATTGCCTATGACATCAAGCAGTCAAGTGATGGATGGATTTTGGCATCAGAATTTTAGCTATTTTATTTTCTTCAGTGGATCTAGTGTTGCACTACGAAAAGTAAAACTTCCCCGTGCACAACTTTGTGTTGAGGAGACATCCATTTTGGATGCAATAGAAGGAAGACACTGCCACCTCCTCCATATTTCCCTCGTCTTTCTTCGTCTTTGTCGCAGCGTTCCGCAGGCATTCTATTACATGCAAAGCCGATAAAAAATGTTAAAAATTTGGTTGAAGTAAAAGCGCAGGTAGGTGAGACTAGATTTTTTCACCTTAGAAAGCCTATTTTTTTGCCGTCATGTGTCCCCTCGAGGTGCTGTGACCCCCGACAGCAACCATATACTACTCAGTTATCTAGGGTCCAAGTGACAAGTACTTGTGGAATTGCTTCTTTACTCACTAAGTTAAGCCGAATAAAGCAACTAATAGGAAATGTCTTTATTTTGGTATCACCACGTGCTTCTTTGACGCAAGTCGCTTTTGAAGCCTCAGTGGAAATGTCTTGAGTATATTGTACTGCACCCCAATTAGTTTATTACTCAAGGTGCTTCTTATAACGTTAAGTAATCCTCGCATTTGGAGCAAGATTTGTTAAGTGCCTAAAACATCGCTGAGAAGCTAACGACTGAGCTGTGAGGTCACCTGTGAAGAGTCTGGTGCAAAGGAGGTTAAAAAAACCTCACCGTAAGTAAAACAAGGAAAAAAACAACACTCAGAGTTACAAAAAAGACGTCTATTTATTAGAAGAAGGATTCAACTTCATATTATGAAGACAATACGCAATAGTAATGCCACGTCCAGTCATGATTATAAATCCCACGATCTGATTAGTTGAATTTTGACCAATGGTTGAGTAGATTGATTGAATATATTCACCAATCACACTGGAGAAGGCTGTGTGGTTCGGATATATAACTCCGATCAACACACCCAGCGTGAGAAAAGTTGCGCCATTTACTAGCATAAAAGAATCAACGAAATGTCTTTCTAATTGGATGAATAACTGATTTTTGCACTGTTTTCCCACATCACCGCAAGTTTTGAGGGAATTAGGCCAAAATCTGCCATAGTAGCGTTCACGAGTTCAAAAAAAATTTGTCTAAATCGTTTTAGCCGTGGGAGATCGAATTCAAAGAAAAATGCAAACAAGAAGGCAGGGAGCGAGGGAGAGAAAAAAAGGAACAGAAGTAGTGAGTAATATAGAGTGAGCAAGGGAGAGGTAGATGAAGAGATGGTTGGGCTATCAAATGACTGCATTTCCATATTGATGGACTTTCTCCCAGCGTAATTAGGCGGCCCTAATATCCCCCATCCCTCATTGTCTCTCCCCCTACCTCCTCTTTCCGACCCGTGTAATTAGCTGGTGGAGCAGGAGGAGGAAGGAAGACAGTAGCGGTTGCAAGTGACCCTTTCATGCCGTTTTCGCATGTCTCTACAGTAAAATAACCGACCCATGAGATTTTGCTCCACGCTGCTGCATTGAAGATTGGCTCTTGGGTCTTAATAATTTCAAATTAATAGGCTATGCCCTTCTCTACCATCAAACTCATCTTTTGTTGTGTAAATAATTAATTTCTTTTGTGTCTCCACTTGTACTACGATTAAAACGTGACGATTAATCACTTTCATTAATCAGATGAGTGGATGAGAGATGGGGAATAGGCGCACGAGCAGGTCCGTTAGGTCCGAGCTAGATGAAAGGTTTACGGATAAGTGGAAAAACTTATAATTAGGCATTTCCAGAGGCGGACGATTCGGGAATCGGTAAATATATGGGTACGAAAGAGAATGTAAATCCATGGATCGGAAAGTATTGGATAGTACAGGAATGGATCCAGAGTAGGTGAGTGGAAGGCTAGTTTGATGGATATGAGAGGAATTAATTTGTTCAAGGAATAAATGGCGGGCTGGATACCAGGTGGGTGGACGGATGGATGCAAAGAAATAGATGATTACATTAAACATTCAACCGATTACTAATCCAACCAACCTACCAATCGATTCGTCCATGATTTTTACTCACCAAAAGGTAGATACACATCGATTTAGAAATAATCGATACATGACTATGACTAATCGCGAGCGCCACTCTGGTAGAGCAGTTTCCACTCACACCAAAGCCGCCAAAACTCCCGATTTTTAATCCAACCGAGATCCTTTCAAAAATATTCCTGCTTCATTGTGCTAAATTGTAATGCAATCTTTCCTCCTCCCAGCCAAGACTCTTCCCGTTACCCCAAATTTTTGATTAGATCAATTAACGCTTAATTGATGTAAAAAGAAAACAGCCCATGCCACCAGGGTTGCCAAAGTCTCCACCGCATCCATCGTCTCGGTGCTCTTAATGCTTGTTTACCGCTACCGTTGATGCCTTAAGTGATTGTGGTGGTGGCGGCAGAGGTGGCGGTGGCAAGGGTTGGTAATGACGCGGATAGAGGCACCATCTTTGCTTTAAGAGCAAAATGGTTATGAAATGGGGATCACTGTCCAGTATATTCAGTCCTTTCTTTTTTCTTATATTTTTTTTTGGTAAAAAGAGATGTGTAATCATTTTTCTCCGTAACAATTACTTTTAAAATGAAATGGTTAATAAATTTTTAATTGTAAAAGCATGGACATGGCATTACAAGGAAGCATCAAGTGGTTAATCTTCCATTTCTTTTTCATCAGTTTTTCCAACAGCACAAAGCTTGGAACCTGGAAGTCCGTCTGATCCCCAATACGGCCTTATCCAGGGTCTGAGAGAAGAAGAGAACAGGTGTACGTGCCAAAATGACCAGTCCAAGAGATACTGAAGAAGTGAAGAAAACGTGGAATTCACCGCTGATCAAGAGGATCTGACTTCTACTCTACTGCAGCCAATACATGGATGGTACCATCACTTAAGGGATCCATTTCATTTAGCCAAATTCACGTCCATTTTGTGACAGCTAATGAAGGCGAAGTACCAGAGAATCCGAAAAGTGAAGCTAATCAGATGAAGTAAAGTAGACTGCTCGTGATTCGACAACGACGCTGATGGAGCGGATGGCCGTATCCTGTTCGCAGTTTATCTGGGGGCACATTTCCCTGGTAAAAAAAAAGAGAGCGCGGAGTCATGACCGCGATAAAGTGTTTACTAGAGAGAGAGTACAGAAATTAGCATAAGGAAACAAAATATCGGCATTAATAGTTAATGAGATGCATTTACTGGCAAAAGTCGTCACCATTAACTTGACAAAGGGTGGAAGTACCTCCACTATTGAAGAGAAAGGTAAAGAGTCAAACCCCATGTTGTGGAGCACGGCAACTTTAACATGTTGAATCCATCTTGAAGTACCACCATGGATATACTTCAAAGATCGGCAATATGCAAAGACTTCACCAAAAAATGGTGCACGGAAAAGGCTGCAGATGTTGTTGGCACCACTTATAGCGATATGCGTTTAGTGAATAAAAGTTGGCACCATTAACTTGATTAATCACCACATTGAACACTGCCTACAATCACGGTCTCCATACACTCCTCAGACTTGCTAATCAGTGCAGACAGAATTCACCCACTGAAGAAGCTCTGCACAACCATCTCATGAGAATACGCAATCGAGAATGACCTCGTGGCTCCACATGTGGCACAAGTGGATGTCAGGATGCTAAGCCACACAGGTCACCAACATGCCCCATATTTCCATCAAGGTAGCACCACTTCCTACACCCACGCAATGACTCCACTGCCACCCCTTCAGCTTGCTGTAACATCAGTGTCCTCCAGCACTGCCATACGTGCTGACAATTCCCAACGAAACACTTCTACCACCTGTGCATGCCCATTCCGAATTGGAAGGCTTCAACGCATCAGAATGCATCAGGCCAGTAGACACAACAGAGTCATGACCGTCTTCATCAATGAGGTTCTACAACATCGCCTCCTTCATGACCTCCAAGCATTGCACATGCCCAACACTTCAATGGTGACTTCCATCACACCTCCTCACTCACCCATCACTCACCTCCTCCACCATGTCGACTCCACACAGACCACACAACTATTCCACCACATTTCGCACCCGTGCAACCCACGTGTCTTAACCAGCAGCTCTTCCTGCTCATGTGTCATCACCCAAACTACCTCCTGCCTCCTCATTCACCAATCTCCAGGCCATTGTGGCGTCTGAGCAACCCGCTTCTGTTGTTCCCTATCTTGACTACCGCTACAAGTGAACATGTGGTTCGGTGGTTTGAACGGTTGGCTGAAGGGCTGAGTGGCTGGTTGGTTGGTTGACAGCATCACCTCCAACGTCACACATGTGCGACGCGTCGACTTCTTAATGGAGCTTTTGCATGATGTGCTGCCTGTGGCTTGGAGACAATTGATAAGAGGCACCAAATCACGTGTAGAATTGTGTGTGGCAACCAGATTGGCTTGGTTGATTGAACTAAACGCAGTCAACTGAAAGCTGAATGCGTTTTCTTGGAGGTGGATGAATGCCTAATTTTAATGGAGATGCTGAACTTGCGTTTGTTGTTAAAAATACCGCTTTGTCTTGAAACACGGTGCTAGGACGAAGCGCCACGCATTTATAGATGAAAATGGCACCGGATAACACATTTAACCCTACCAATTATTTCCCTACTTTCACTATTTAAGTCGACGTAAATTGACTTCCGGATTCCGTCTTTCATGCCCCAGCTCCCTTAATCGTAACAAACCACTTGAAACCGGTTGGAAAGGAGGCTGTTTCGATGCTGACTAAACAATATCTATTAATCGCGTCAGACGTCGAGGGCTAACACAGACGTCCCCTCCGTCTAGATTTCAACTTGGATCAGACATCGAACACGGACTTTAACCACCATGTCCGGTAAAAAATGGTTCTTCACTTCCATTGGACATCCAAATACAAAGTGACTAACTGACTTAGTGTAATTATTTCATAGAAGGAGAATGTGTGGAAATGGAACTATTCAAGACCCAGCTTATATTTAGTGATCATGAGATAGCAAGCCACGAAACCGGCCCGCAATGCTTGTTCAATAAGGTCACGGCCAGTGTTTTGTGGAGAATACAAGGTAGAAAATAATTTGTCAGATACTTAGTACCCCTTTGAAGGCTCTAAAACCGCATTCCTAGAAGTGTTAAAGCATCATAATCAGCCCACTTTAAAGTAATGAAAGCCGTGGTTGAAAAATAGGGCTCTGAAACTTAAGTAGCAGCGTTTTGTACAAAAAGAGAAAAAAGGAAGTCGTAAAGTAGCCCTCATTAACCACACCTGTTCTTTCCATGGTAATTTACCCTGTGTGAGATTGAAATTGTGGCAGTACGAGGTAGCTTCATTAATTACCCCCTCTTTTCACTGTCAACACTCCTTCCATCTTTGTAATGTGCCATCTCAATAGACGTGGTCCTATTAATCACTTTCTAGCAATCACAATAAAAAAAATCAATCTCAGAAATAATACGTTAAAGATGGTAAATACTTCAGAATTTTGGATGAGGGTCTTTTCGAATGTGCGATACTGCAAAGCATCGAACTCCCCTTCTACTGACAAGTTAATCCATCACCTAGCCAAAGCTGCTGTTAAGTTTTCCTTCTTAATCACTAATGCGAGATGTACTATAGAGGCTTTTAAATAAAATTACAATCCAGTTTTATTTATTCTAGTAAAAGATAAATCTAAGAACAAATTAAAATTGGAGCTGGTTTGAAACGAACCAATCAGATCGCTGTTCCCCGCGCCGAATCCAAATTGTGGTCAGAGGGCTGCCGATGATATCTCTTGAGATTTTTATTACTTTGTAAAGAGAGGTAGAGAGAGAAGTGACGAAGCGTGTGCTAAGTTGACAGTTAAAATGACTTATGATTGCGACCATATGGTGGATAACTGTCGGTTGTTTAAACAATCTGTTTGTTCTCATGCCTTACAGACTGCTCTCTGTCCTTAAAATATCATCCAAAAAGTTGTCGATTAAAGGCTACTATTTTTGTTGCATTGCTTTTTACAGAAGCCAATTATTTTTGTAAAAGATTTGCCCTGCCTGAAAGTTTTTTAGGTAGACAATTGGCTACCAATTACTCAACCTACCTTCAGTGCTAGAGTTCGAGGTATTGATGGTCACAGTTCCCAGTTAAAATCGGTGAATATGAGGAAAGTCTGCTCAATAAGAAGGGTGAGTAGGCATTAGGGAAACAAATCAAATTAACTCGGTCATAAAGAAGGACGGAGTGTGGTTGCGCTACACATAAAGGTACCGTAGAAACGATTGTATCGACAGCTGATTTCCACCTCAAGGAGGATGGAGGAGTTAAGCATCCTTAATTTGTATGCATGCCTTCCAATGTTATGGTAGCTATTCCCCTTCTGTTCTGAACTCGGTGGTTGGAATATGCGCTTGGCTACACAAACCTTGCATAAAATTTATTTCACCACACTTGGCGAAGGTGAGTTTGCCTAAGGTGCAGTCTTTCAAGGCCGTGACGGTAAAACAATCCGTTTGCATCAAAGTCAACTGTAGAAAGAAAGGAAGTGGAAGCTCTGCAAATAGTTGCCATCCACAGGTGCCAAAAAATGGTAACCTCCACAGACCATCAATTGGCTCTTTACCTTTTTTGCCTTCTAGCAATCGGCAGGTCTCCTGTCAGGTGACTGACTCACTGGTGATGAGATGAACCTCCTGAGTCGGTTATCCCAAACTCATCTACTATCATACGACTGCGCTTCTGAAACGCCAAACACTTCATCTCCAAAATAATAAGCGCCATTTATTTCATGTGATGGAGGGGGGTCTCACATCTACCTCAAAGATTGTCCATTTGCAGTAGAAGCAGCGGCATTTGCGAGGGGAGTCAACCTACTGGGTAAAAGCAAGCAAGAACGGCCTCTTCCTGTTATGAAGCACCCACAAGTAGTCAGGTAATCAATCAGCAGAAGAAAGGTCCTATTTTGTGCCATCCCAAGACATTTTAAATCCCACCACTGCACACCTCCTTGTGCACAAATTAGTGTTGGGGAGAAGCCCACCTTATTTGGAATGGGTATATTTTTCCTGCCTTTTCCCATTCAATGCAGCTCATCTTTACTTGGCATTGGATAATCGTCTGATAGCCAGTGAGGCAGATTAGTCGGACACTAAGCCAGTTTCCCTGCGTGATCTTCAAAGGCATTGATGGCGTACTGTTACCAAGAGAAGGCGGCATTCTGAACACTGAACGTGTCTCTACTGTCATTCAATCAATCAATCCGCCAATAATGTCTCAACCAGTTGGCAAAGGCCACTACTGCCTGACCTCATTGTGAACGGTTGTGTGATGGAGAAATTCTGCCCACGAGGCTGTTTGCTCCACCTTCATTAACCCCACACGGATATCACCCTCTGTACTGCACTGGCTTGGTATAGCATTAAAAGTTTTAAAAATTTTTGAGTAAAGGAGATCTGTCGCGATGACAACTCCATCTGGAGAGACACTTAAACGTTTCATTGTTCTCACAGAGTTCGGGTGTAAGGCTTACGAACCAGGAGCGTGTGTTTCCATCCTGCCTCCAAGAAAACGCATTCAGCTTTCAGTTGACTGCGTTTAGTTCAATCAACCAAGCCAATCTGGTTGCCACACACAATTCTACACGTGATTTGGTGCCTCTTATCAATTGTCTCCAAGCCACAGGCAGCACATCATGCAAAAGCTCCATTAAGAAGTCGACGCGTCGCACATGTGTGACGTTGGAGGTGATGCTGTCAACCAACCAACCAGCCACTCAGCCCTTCAGCCAACCGTTCAAACCACCGAACCACATGTTCACTTGTAGCGGTAGTCAAGATAGGGAACAACAGAAGCGGGTTGCTCAGACGCCACAATGGCCTGGAGATTGGTGAATGAGGAGGCAGGAGGTAGTTTGGGTGATGACACATGAGCAGGAAGAGCTGCTGGTTAAGACACGTGGGTTGCACGGGTGCGAAATGTGGTGGAATAGTTGTGTGGTCTGTGTGGAGTCGACATGGTGGAGGAGGTGAGTGATGGGTGAGTGAGGAGGTGTGATGGAAGTCACCATTGAAGTGTTGGGCATGTGCAATGCTTGGAGGTCATGAAGGAGGCGATGTTGTAGAACCTCATTGATGAAGACGGTCATGACTCTGTTGTGTCTACTGGCCTGATGCATTCTGATGCGTTGAAGCCTTCCAATTCGGAATGGGCATGCACAGGTGGTAGAAGTGTTTCGTTGGGAATTGTCAGCACGTATGGCAGTGCTGGAGGACACTGATGTTACAGCAAGCTGAAGGGGTGGCAGTGGAGTCATTGCGTGGGTGTAGGAAGTGGTGCTACCTTGATGGAAATATGGGGCATGTTGGTGACCTGTGTGGCTTAGCATCCTGACATCCACTTGTGCCACATGTGGAGCCACGAGGTCATTCTCGATTGCGTATTCTCATGAGATGGTTGTGCAGAGCTTCTTCAGTGGGTGAATTCTGTCTGCACTGATTAGCAAGTCTGAGGAGTGTATGGAGACCGTGATTGTAGGCAGTGTTCAATGTGGTGATTAATCAAGTTAATGGTGCCAACTTTTATTCACTAAACGCATATCGCTATAAGTGGTGCCAACAACATCTGCAGCCTTTGCTGTGTACCCTCTTTGCAAGTCTTTTTTGTGTGACTTCGGGTCCACATATATTCAACTGGATTTCTTAGAATATTCGTCGCAGTTAACCACCTTTTTTCTAACTTTTCCTCATCATTTTTAGAACAGACAATAATTTTGTAAAAACATTGTATTCTTTACTTCTTAAATGTGTTTGTAGACTAGACTTTTGTTCATTTTTTCCCACTTGTATAACATGGTGCATGCTTGACTAGCAATGACCCAGCCAATGGTAGAGTAGTAACTATGCACGCGCCAATCATACGCCTGCATTCTGCCTCAACCAATTAGAAGGGCGCCTTCAAGCACGTGCCAATTACCCAATCCCTTTAGTCCATCATAGACTGCAATTCAGCGGATTCCATGGTCACAATCATATTGCAGCATGCCCAGGGATCAAAGCCACCTTCTCAGTTCTTCCAACGGTGTTAATAGTGATGTGTCTACAGCTCCGCAACCAACTACCAGATTTGAGGAATCAGTCCACCCAATGAAAATCACAGAAACCCAAATGACTGGCGCACAATCACAGGACACAGAGCGGAAAGCAAATGTATGTGCCGGTTGTGGAATGGTGATTTGGGATCGAACCATGCTGAGTGCAATGGAACAGAATTGGCACAATCACTGCCTCAAATGTCACTGTTGCGGCGGCCGATTAGCTGAGATGGGAACTTCACTTTTTCATCGTGGAAACATGCTACTCTGTCGTCAGGACTATCTCAAGTGAGTTAAAGCTTTCTGTGGGTAAAAAGTCCTAACCTGATATACCCCTCAAGACAGGAAGGCGAAAACTACGATGTTTAGGTTCGTAGGTAGGTAGGTAGGCAGGCAGGCAGTGCATTAGGCCTCGCGTCTTATCCGCCAGGCAAATCTTAAAAGGCTTTCTACCTTGGCATTCCTAGTCGTCCTTGTCTACGTGTCAGCCATGTGCATTAAGCCAGGGAGGATGATTAGACTGCACAAAAAAAAGATGTGGTTACATTTAATCTCTTTCCCTGGTTGCTTCACTAAAAAAAGTTGGCGAACGTCGCAACGGCTAGATGCGTACTTTGTTATCCCCATCGCAGATACACACACACACATGTGTATATGTTGTGGTTTTAGTCAAAAACTTACAACTTATGCCATAGAACACAAGTAATCCATCATAAGTACCGAAAAATTTACTTTTTTTCGTGTATCTTGATTATCCGTCCACTTCTAGAGTGTGTCGACTGATTGGGATAGAGCAGTCTTGTTTAGACGTCTACATTAGTTCTCTGGGGAGTCAATTTACCTTCTAAGATGGTTGTGCCTCACCAAGGGGTGATTCCAACGAGTGCGGACTTGCAAGTCATCCATCCAAAGATGCTCCATCGGGGTAGTACGCTAGGCTACTCACTCCCTGGATCATGCGGGCAGTCGACCGGTTTCATCTTCTGCCCCAGCTACTCAAGTGGATCCTAATTATTCGAGGATCCGAGACCCTGAAACGGCGTCCGCGTATCGATTTAAAATGGCGCCTAAAAGAGGCTGCTTTTGAAGGGGATGGTGGAGAGTAATGCATTAATTGGGATGTCTCAATTACTACTACAGATGATAATAATAGCGGCAATGTTGTATGGATGTATTCACAATTTCTAATTATCCCTCTCCCCACCTCTGCGTCTACTACTACATTAGCTTCGCGTCCCTAATTGCTTCCTTGTCAACTAATTAGACGGCAAAGCTGTGGGTCCGAGTGATTAGTTGCTCTATTTCCTCTCCTCTCGCTATCCCTCCGTCTCCGCCTCGGCTTGCCTCACCCCTTCCCGTCCCCTTCCCCACTATCCTTCCCTCCCATTCTCTTACCCATTTGCGGCTGATGGACAAGGTTTTCGGCCGCAGTAGACTTGTATTTTATCATTACTCTTATGTGATGCCTTCTTGGCTGAGATTTGTGGCATATTCATTAATACTCTTGCCTTCACACCTATTCCGTATGTGAGTGTTTTTCAGGAGAGTGAACGTTAGCGCATCCGGAAAAAGTGGTTATTTAGTCAAGAAAGTATTCCTCATTGAGTTCCTTTAAGGGCATTATAAATCTTACAGAGGAGTTTGAAGACCGTTGCGGCTGACGGACTCGCAGGAACTGAGGAAAGAAGAACCTTTTGTTTCAGGTGTACTCTTAGTGCTCTTCATAACTAAGTATTGGGGAAATCTTGGAGACTAATTTAACACAGATGACCTGGAGACAGTACCGATTTCGATGATCCATCCGTAAACCCATCCATTCGGTTATCTCCGATATTATAACAAGGACTTCCCTGCTGTCGATGTGGAGATCTGAATATCCCTTCGAGTCCTGAATTCTCGCAATTGTTCCATCATTATAGGCTCTTCGGTGTGGCAGGAATATGTAGTGCCTGCCAGACAGCAATCCCACCCGATGAGATGGTGATGCGCTGTAACAGCAGTGTCTACCACCTGAAGTGCTTCACCTGTGCACATTGTCACAGTCCATTGTTGCCAGGAGAACGGTATCTTTTGGTGAATGGCAGTCCGTTCTGTGAACATGAGTTTGGAAGGCTACTGCAAGGCACACCTCCACCACCTCCTCCTCCACCCACCCAACCGCCTCAAATATCGTCCTCTTCCGCAAATATACCACTGCCTGTCATGACACCGCCGATTTTTGCTCAAGGTGGACTTGAAAGTCCCGTTTTTTGTGGGAATCATGATATCCCCTCCAACTCGACCAGTGGTCGGGTAACACCAAGACAACGGGTAAGCGATTGGGGTTAATTCATTTGAGTAAAATGTGTTGAGGAATGCTGAAACGTTTGAAACCATTTAAAGAGAAGAGCGAAAAGCGCCAATTAAATGTGCTTGTCGAGATGGTGAGTTTAATTGCTATGGTTTGATTGATTGATAAGTCCATTGGAGGCTTTCACTCGCTTCAAATCAGTTGGTTGCTATCTACTCCCGCTGGATGGGTAACCAAGTTACATTGTTTAGAAGGATGGTCGGAGACAGGGCAGGTGGATGGATGGATGAACACGTGGTAAATGGTTGTCTCTACTGCTTCCTTCAGCAACAGGACTATTTCCACATCATCCATCACTCTAGTCTTGGCTCCAGTGGCCACTTCAAAGGCTAAAATCGCTTGCTAGTTCAAGAATTCATCATAAATGTTTTGCCGTATCTATTCGCCTGCATAAGTTTCACAAGGGAGTCACAAATTCTCCTCGACACTACTTTAAGCGATATCACCATCTTTTCCTTTTTTGGGCAAATTAGACTACTCCGACTTAGCCGAGGAAGAGGATGCTTGCACAAGAAGGACCTAATTAGAGGTTGGAGATTGCATACTGTAGTGGGATTTGTAATTAACTCATAAGATGACTGGGTCCATCTGTTTGGCTATTAATTAGACGCAAGGAGAGTCACCAATGTGGAAGCCTTCAGGAAGGGCTCTAGCCCAAGTCAGTGGCCGGCAGACCGGATTGCTTCATTCGTGTAGGAGAAGAAATATTGGAGGGGGAGGAAAAAGCGACTACCCTCATTGGTTCATAGATGGTGACAGTCTAAAGTCATTCGAGAAACAGTTTCTACTTTTTGAAATTCAAGAGATCGCGTCTTGATTGTTGTAGAAGCAAAGAAACAAACACATACACACACAAGTGTTATTTTTATCCATTTCTTTTCTTCCTACCTTTTTTTTCAGAAAGTTGATACAAGGCGTTGTCCATTACAGGTTTGCTAGAGGCGAGGGCGACAACGAAGCCGAAATCGGAGGGAGAGAGAGCGAGGTATAAAGGTGTAGCAGGTGCATTCTTAAAGACCAACTGTGATATACTCCAAAACACCTCAAATTTTACATTTTTTACTCCCCTCATTCACTTTCATGGCATCCATTTCATGTAAATAAATCTCTCACTCCTGTTTCTCGCCTCAGTTTCCTTCACATTATTCATTTATGTATTTTCGTGGCCAGTCGGGCGAAGTAAGTTAAGTTAATTTAGCCAAACGTCTTAGAGAGCCTCCAAAGTCACCCGTTTCAATAAGGATAATTGAGTTGTCGTTATCGCTGCTGCTGCTGCTGCAGCCAGAACCGTGGAAAAAGGCCTGCCAGCCATTTGGTTGATTGCCGTGTTGAAGTGCAATTTGCGCGATTGTGCTCAACTCCTCGCGCTCCTATTGGACCCTGGCGTCCAATTAAATTACCCACGTAAACATGCATGCACGCGTGCGTGCATTCGTCCTCGCGGGCGCTTCAAGTAATTGCGGACGCTGTCACGAGGGCTGTGTCAAGCTGCAGACGCTTTTGAAGTGGAGAGGTTCGGGATGGGGTGAGGTGGGGTGGAGGAACAAGGCGATCTGAGACCTTAATTGGATGGGGTCTTGGTGTTGTGCAAATTGTGATTAAAGTTCGGTAAGGCCTCATGCGTTACCGTGGTAATAAGCGCGGTTTTTGAACTTGTTTCAGGCTAATTAAATGTCACCAATATGTTTGCATAATTAATCACAGACTCCGCCTTGTTAGGGACTGTGGCATAGCTGCAGGTATCTCTAGCAATGGTAAAATAATATCTACACAGCTTGAGTGCATTCCGCCTCCTATTAATCCTGCCTCCAATTCCATTCCCTCCACCCTCCTCGCCCCTTCCAGAGGTCTCATGTCTGCGTCGGGAGTTATAATGTTGTCGGTGCTTCCTAGCACCTCCCAATGGCCAGAAAGACAGACCGTAACATCCTTTCTTCCCTCCTCAGTTGATGGCGGAGCAGTTATCTACTGGCTTGTTAATGCTCCGAGATTGCTCGGTATTCTACAACTAGCCCGCTTAGTTTGTCAGTTATTGCCTGCCTAAAAGCTCCATTGTACCGTCTGCATCATTCACTCCGTCCTGTCACTTTATTGCCATCACGCTCCTATGCAGTGGCCTACCTTTGGAAGGCTACTATTCATTGCTACAGGCAACTATACGAGGCACACTAACGAATTGGCCGACTCTAATATTCTCGCCGTTCCTAGTAGCTGTAGCGAGGGTCACGCTACTTAAGTGATTACTTGTTCCTCGCGAGCCATCCACACAGCCTTTCTTTCTCTTTAGTGGTGGGGATTGGAACCCACGGCGAGTTAAGAGACTGCGCAGATAAAAGCAAAGTTGCCACAGTTGGGTTCTTACCTTGGCGAGCACAATAGTGGACGATGCGTCAAGCCAGCCCCCCAATAAGACATTTGCTGGGAAACGGAACATATGGGTGGGCCATACTGATACTACATTTCATCCAGATGGACTACTGCCTTCTCTTGGAGAAAAGCGTCACCGCTAAAGATAAGAACAGATCGTAAAAAGGTATTATGGCTAGTTCCATCTGCTTCCTTCAACTGTGGTAAGTACTCAGTGATATCGAAAAGGGAGCAATTATTTCGCAGAAATCGCCCTGGAAACAGTCTGCTTCTTTTCATCATTGGTGCTGAAAGGCTCACCTGCGTGGTATTCCAGTGAGACTTCAAGGGGGTGAAAATATCTCGGATATAATTGGCAATACGATCCAAACATCAAATTCCTGCGTGCTGACCAAAGGCAGAAGGTCGCTCTCGTACCTGGGTGCGGGTGGAGGGAGGGAAAACGCTAAACTTTCCTACAATTTCTGGCTTGGATGTTCCATGTCAGATGATCCAGGAAAGCTGGTTTTATTTAGATCGAGAACCACCACGACCACGATCGTCGCTGTCAAGGCATAGCTAGAGCCTCTGCATCACTCAAAAGACGGGTTGAGCTAACCTTCTGCAGGAGTAGATATTCGTACGCTCAGCGGTGTCCGGGAGGGTTCACCACATGTGCACTGATTGCCAGCACTCATAGTAGGACACTGGCTTGTCAGCATGCCTCCGTGTGACATAAACAATCAAGAATGCAGAATTGCTTGAGGTGAAGGGCAATAATTAGTCCCATTATAAGGGTTCTCAATAATTAGGTCGACTATCGGAAGTAGATGTAATCATAGCTGGTTTTTCCTTCTTGTACCACTAATGGGAATTCATTAGCTCTCACTCCCCACCCACCCACTTACCTTCCACTGTCCCCCCCTTCTCCTAACCTTCGCTACATATATCGCCATGACGAATATTACCTTAGACTAAAAGGAATCATTACTACCCCCCTCTGCCTTTACGATGCCACCTCTAATTAGGGCTGAAGGATGGCATGATTGTGATGACGACGGTGATATAAAGATGATTGCGATGATAAGTTGGGGTTGACAAGACCTTTCTAGGTCTAACTACTCCCAATCTTAGTAGTTAAGCGATATTAAGTGAGGTCGGGTTTTCCTCCATCTTTGCCTCCTTTGCTTCTTTTTTGCCTTTTCCCACTTTTTTGTAGATGAGTTTGCGACGCTTGAATCGGGCATTCCACGCTTAATGACCAAATGCCCTTGGGGACAGTCATAAGAATTAATTAGCGCGCTGACACGCTCACACAAACACGCGTAGATGTGGATGTCGTCCAATCGGGTCGAAGGTTTATTAGTAGCCACAACGGGTCAATTTCGTTGCGGACTCCGTTCCTACGTCTGTGCCTGGCCAAATAACGACCAGATGGGAAGGTGGTAATTATGTCGGCAGCGCTGAGAAAATACCCTACATCCAATAGAATATGAGGGAAAATACCTGAAAAATTGCTTCATTTTGAAAAATCAATAATCAATTGTGGCACCTAGTTTCCACCAATGAGAGAAGCGGATAATCCGTTGCAGTCACTGCTCTCGACCAATGAGCGATTAGAACGGAAAAAAGATTATTATTGGCTTTTTGAGGAGTTTCTAATGGCAAACAGATTATAAAAATCCTTTGTTTAAAAAAAGGAAAAAAAACCCTACGTTAGGAAATCACTGTTATTGATATCCATATTTTTGAGAGATTTTGTCGTAAAACGGGGAAAAATGACGGAAATAAGGGAGAAATTCCCTTTTGATCAATTTTTGCAGCCTCTACACCTGCTTGGATCATTGGAATTGACTCAAGTGCTACATTAATAACAGCTCAATGGAATGTTCTCGTGACATGACAGTTTTTGGCGGTGCTTTGGGCTTGACTCAACACATCCGGTTACTATAGCATTAATGTATCTGTTGAAAATGGCTGCCTTTTCGCCATGCCTTTAAAAGAGAATCAATTTCACACAGTGGTGAATAATAGAGGTAAAGAATATTAACAGGACATTCAAAGAAGTTGGCGAAACCAGGAATTCTGTCATTTTTCTGCATTACAAAGTTTGACAATGACCCTGCTAGATGCAAAAATGAAGTGAACTCATGAAGTATTTTTGAGAAGCTGCTCTAAAAGCAAGCACTTTTAAGTTCCACTGTCTAGTAACCTTTCCTGCGCAATTAAAGCGACACTAGAACATTATCCAAAGGTGGAGAGAAATGATTAGGAAGTTCACCAGCACAGTACAAAAACCATCTACTTGCAGTCCCTTCTGCTCTGTAACACCTGCAGGGAAAAATTCAAATTATAGGCCAAAATGTTTTTCTCTTACCAACCAGTAAGCTAGGCAACTCAGTCACACTAAATAACTGCTCAAAATATATTCGCTGCTGGTGGTGGTGGTGTAGGGGGGATAAGGCAAAGGGTAGCAGGAGTAGGAGCAGAAGGAGTTTAGATAATCACAAACCCCTCCTACTTATACTAATAATAATTGCTGCCCGACGTCGTTAATGCTAGCGAACGCGCACAACCCGCTAATGCAGTGCAGTACACGTTGGTGCTACTAATGCAACTGATAACCATCGCACTCTGCCGACATTTTTGCTGGTCCACCTAGTAGTTACATACATACCTACCTACCAATCTAACTACTTAACTACTTACATGTGCGTCAATGAACATGCTCGTACACGCCAGCCTTATCGATATCTCGGGACCTAAAGGTCTGCCTGGAGGCGTTGCATGGCCCTGAAATCGTCTTGGAGCTTCGGAGGTAGGGTGTAGGTGGGTGGGGGGAGAGAGAGATTGAACTGGCCTAATTACTCCTGCGCTAATGTACTTGGGGATAGGGTTAGCGGGGGGGGGGGGTAGAGGGTTTGGTAGAGCTAAAGTTAATTAAACGGACTCGCGCGGCCCTATCTCGGTTGGTGCATCTTTCAACTGCAAAATGCATGTTAATTAGTTGGAGTATGGTGGGGTACGGTTGAAGCGGGAGGGATGACTGCTATCTGCGGATCTTTGGAGGGGTTAGGAGACAAGGTACGGTGCAGGCGACAGATGAGGCCGTGTTTTGTTTTAACCCATTCTAGCTTTGTAATTTAGGGGAAAGGGGAGGGAAAGGAATTGGTCATTACATGTTTCTGCGCGCGTGTGTGTGCGTCTAAACGGAAATACCAATTGGATCGGCATTAAATGGATGTGCAACTAGGGGGAAATACATTCTCTTGAAATTGCACAAAGAATAGACCTTAGAGAATCTGTTCAAAAACTAAATTTAATCAGGAAAAAAAAGCATTAACAGCACTTTCTAGGCGCGAAAAGTGCCCGAACCCATAATGAAGTAGCATTTTACTGTTTTACCCTAATTAAATACATTCTTTCGTCATATAAAGGAAGGAGAATAATGACACAATTTTTATAAGGAAATCAAATACAAATTTTTTAATTGGTTTTGGACATACATAATACCACTCAAGAATTTTTTAGTCTGGTCCTTAAATAGCCAGAGTATGTGGGTATGCGTTTCCATAAACTATCGAAAATAAAAACATTTGATTTGCTTTTAATAGTGACGATTTCTAACTTATAGGGAACAAATGGGCAGACATTAGTGCTGGTTCAAAGAGCATAACATCTAAACCATGCAGCAAAACTTTTGTTGCTTCCTTTAATATCTGTGGTTTTTAAGAGGTGACTGTAATGTGACCACAATATGAGTCTGAGAGGTCGATATCGGTAGTCATACAGATAATGCGTATTGTTTTAAGACGATGTGGAAAAACAGTGGTAATATAGCTTTTAGTAAGGCCGCAAGCAAAACACGCAAAAGCTGCGTTAATTTTTGCCCTAGATATCAAAGGAAAAAGGCATTACTACTCAAGCTAATTTTTTTATTAAAATTAAATTTTAATTTAAAATTTAAAACCAGGAGTAATTTATTTTATTCAATAAAACTAGCATGCTTTTGAAACCACGAGAGAATTGCCTTGTTTTATTAAACTGTATAGGAGCCGCGCTCTTTCCTACAGAGTCTTTCTTGGACTGGTAATGTTCGCCCATATCCTCTACGATAAGCATGGCTGTTCTTGATTTCGATAAAGAGGTCGTTGACACACCGTCAACGAATAAATTCAACACGAAGTATATCCCGCAAGAGGTCTTAGGTACCGGTGCGAGTAGCACGGTGCGTCGGTGCATCTCAAAAGAAACGAAGGAAGAATTTGCCGTCAAAATTTTGGATCTAAATAGCGGCGTAGAAACCAATGAAGTTCTACGCGCAGAGTGTATGCGTGAAGTTTCCATTCTACGCAAGGTTGCTGGTCACCCAAATATAATAAGACTTGAGGATGTTTTCGAAGAGGATGCTTACGTTTTTCTAGTTTTTGAGCTGTACGTCCCTCTACATTTACTAATTTAGCTAACTTTTACAGCTGTAAGGGTGGGGAGCTTTTTGATTACCTCACAAAGATGATCACCCTTTCAGAGAAACGAACCCGTATGATCATGCGGCAAATGCTAGATGCTGTTAGTTTCATACACTCAAAAGGAATTGTACATCGTGATCTTAAGCCGGAAAATATTTTGATGGATGCTGAAATGAACATCAAAATCTCTGATTTTGGCTTAGCTGTTTACTCTACTGACGTGGATGAACTGCAAGGTACCAATCGTAATTCCTCCTGTGAAACCTTTTACTAACCCAATTATCTGCTCTAGAAACTCGTGGAACGCCAGGCTATCTTGCTCCTGAAGTTCTCCGTTGTGGTTACTACGATGGCCAAGCTCCCTATGGGCAGCCTGTTGATGTTTGGGCCTGTGGAGTTATTATGTACACACTTCTTGTTGGATTTCCGCCGTTTTGGAATAGAAAAGAGTATCTTATGCTTCGACAGATCATGCAGGGCAAATACTCCTTTCGCAGTCCCGAGTGGGATGAAATCAGTGACACAGCCAAAGATCTTGTAAGTTTTTTGAGTTATCTCCCTTATTTCCACAAACTCATTTTGAGAGCTGCTATTTGGGTACATTTGTTCTTACATAAGCAGCAAATTTGATTAGTTTCCTTTAGGGCACTCATCACGAGTGCTTTTGTGAAGGATTTATTGCCATGAGTGGTGGCCATCGGGGCTGTGGTGCGTGACTAAGAGGGCTGGGTGCTACTGGCTGAGCAGTTGCACCAAACGTAGCCGTCACGTACACAGGTGCGGACGCACGCATAACGCGGTCGCTCGCGAATTTGCGTAAATAGTTGTCCGTTGTGCATTGGGCTACGTTGTGAAGCGATGCTTCGCTCGCACACCACTAGGTAGCGGTTTGTTGCCTAGACGCCTAAATGCCATTGGTAGATTTCACGAATGTGAAATCTTACCTAATGAGGAACTAGAATCCCCCTAGAATTAAGAGTTGCCTCATGTTGTTTAGACTCCTGATCGTTTAGCAATTCGCCAACGTTAGATATGTGGTTTGCTCCTACGATAGTGGAAAGTAATTGGGTTTACAACACCCGTTTTATTGGAGCTAGGGAAGTCATGGCTTTGCGAGGGCGGTACAGGGAGGATGTGGCAGCGATGTGACGCGATTAGTCGAGGGCAGTGTGGCTTGACAGGTGCACAGATAATCTACCAATGACGTTGGCAGTTGGCATAGAGGGACAGATTTTTCACCACTGAGGGGTTTGGTGGTGTTGTTGAACGCTATGCTTGAGCAACACCATCGCCTGATCCATACATACTGGCCTTGTTTTATGTAGCTGCTCCATTTTCAGGATTGAAGTCCTCTACCAGAACAGAAGCTCCTAGTCCGTTGCATTGTCAATCTATGGCTCAATCACCCCCATCTCCTTTAGTTTACCACACTTTAGTCCACCTTGTACTACTTCAACTTATTTACGATGGAACGCGTGTTTGATAGTTTTACTAATTCATTCAAAATGCAGGGCCTAATGTAAATGGATGCCACTCTAGAATTACCCTGCTCTTACCATCCCTTGTTCTTTAGGAAATCAGTCTGACTTTAAATGTTAAATAGGACGTCCTATATCACTCATATAATTGCAGGAAGTAGTATTCCCCTCCCATCCTGACTGAAGTGCAGATCTTTTTACGCCGTAGTCGTGTAGTAGTGTGGAGCGTTACGTTGCATTGTAGGAAGGGTTGGGGTACACTCCTCCTACTAGTTGCATAGTCTCGTTTTCTGGAGAGGATCACGTTTTCGTTCACATAAGAGTTGTACCGCTTATATCTCAGTCGTTAATATTTTTGGCCCCCAGAAAGTAAATGGCTGTCAGCGAATGATTGCATCTGCAGTGCATTGAACACACACCCAAAGCGAGCACGGCGTTGAGATTGGGGTATAAGCAGTCCGTAGAAGTGTACGGTGAATGGTGACTCGTTTTGGGTTAACCGAAGGTATACTCGTTTGTACGTGTCATGTTAATCAGTCAGTCAATTCGGAAGCAGCAGGGAAACTGCATAAAGTTGAAGGCGTGAAGAACAAATTGACAGTCTGAAGTCCATTGTCATCTGCTGGTGTATGTGGGCGACATTCATTTGCTTAGCTTCTACCATGACTTTCCCCTCCATGTTGCTGTAGGTGTAAGCTAATTGTTTTACCAGCACTCACTTTAAACATGAATTATTTTCTGCTACATTCAGCTTTACTTAATAGCAGCGCTCAATTTCCTAGTTGTTGAACGTGATGCTCCTATCGTTGAGTGATTCATCACGATAAGCGACTTGCTGTTGGTACGTTCCGTCACTACATCTTTTCCAAATGTTCTACAACCAATTTGATGAGAAACTTCCGCACCCTACTTGGAGCAAAATAAAAAATTGATACAGATCGCCATAGGGATAGACTGATGCATATTTCCGCACCTATGCAAATAATGGCCTGTACTTTACAAGACTCTATAAGCCGCAACAGTTCATTCAAACGATGTCGACCAAAAACCACATGAGCTTTTTGGCCACCTGGTATTTAATGCTCACTTCGTTTGAACTACTTTTGGCCAGTCAGTATCATGACTGTTTCATGTCCACTATTTTGCCTGCGATTGTAGTCGGAAATTGATAGGTTGAGAGGAGTGGGTTGAACTATTTACGAGGGAAGCGTTTTACCGGGTGAGGGTGTGGCTACCTGATATGCTGAATGACATGCAGTGCGTTGGAGAGATTCCCCTTTTTAGATGTGAGTTGCATATCACTTGTGTCAGGAGGCTTGATTTGTCTTGTAAGTAACGTGGTTTCCGGCTGTACTTTTAACGTGTTTTCCTCCTTCATGGGGTTAGTGTTTGTCACGTGGGCGAAATCAGCAGAAATACAGAGGCAAATTTCCAGATGAACCTTGACGTGTGTTAGTGGGGATTTGTCGCCTCTGGGGTTCACTGCACCTCCTCGTTAAGAGCAGTGTCGAGAGTTAAGTGTCAGTCTCAAACTGCTTCCATCAATTCCATTGGGTTGCAGTTCCCATGTCAATCCGTGATTGTCATTCCAAAAAAGTAAACGAAAAGTTGTGGTAGGGCGAAAGCAGCTACCACAGAGTGTTTAGGTATTTAGCAAGTTAGGTACCGCCGTCATATGTGACCGGCCTCTTACCTGTAACTACAAGTTCCAATTTAGAGGACACACCCTTGACTGCTTCACGATAATTGGTTTTGTGCTGTGCAGATGGAGTGGTTGACGCAGGCCGTTGGTATGAGTTCAATTCCTTTTGTTTTCTAGCTTTTGAGCAGCGGTTAAATAGGTCGTTTTGATAGTGTTATTGTTGGTGCCATGTCAGAACGAAAACAAACACCTGAATACTTGGGGCGGTCCACTTGCCTCGGAGACAGATCCTGATAGTCAATGTGTTTGGTAAGCCTCCTATGCAAATATAACGCTTCTACCGCTATATCAGAATAGGTCGATCTCATTTCTTATCTACCGATGAAGCTCCACCAATAATGCAACTTTTTTCTTCACAGATCCGTTCGATGTTGATTGCTGATTCTGCAGCACGGATCAAGCCAGCCAATGCTCTCTCCCACGAGTTTTTCAAACAGGTAACCTCTCTCCCCAAAATTATCACTTCTGCTTCCGTTCCAGCAAGAGATCACGAGGCCTTGTTTTCTTCAATTTCAGACAATCTCTGCTCCCATTACCACCAAATTCAATGGCAGGCGGAAGCTTAAGGTAAGTTTTACCATCTGCTTACGAGGTCTGAAGTTACTAATGCCTTTCTTGTGCTCATCTGGAGGTAACCCTCCCGTTCATTTCATTCCTCTAACTCCAGTCGGCCTATCGTGCACTTCTCTTCATCCGCATATTGAAGGATTTGAAGGCCTGTGGAACCACTCTCTCACTCCATAAACTCACCACTGACCCCTACTCGAACAAGCGTCTCCGAAAACTCATTGACGCACTGGCTTTCGATGTCTACAGCCACTGGATCAAACGGGGCGATGAGCAGAACCGGGCGGCATTGTATGAGAATAAACAGCACTGTGAACAGGTTCAGATGACCCTCACAGCACCCCTCCAACTGCATCCAGATTTTTTAGAGCCTGCGGAATTCAGAGATGACACTTTTTACGAGCCTTCCGGTGTGCGATAGTAGCTGGAAGTGGAGCTGTTTCTTCCCCTTATTTTCACCTACCTTTTCTGTTTGGTTTGTTTCGGTCTCCACTTCCTTGCTCCATCCCTTTCATCCTCGCGCTACTTATTATTTTTTGGTTTGTTTGGTTGTTTATTAGACATGCCTGTGCATCCGACACATGACGCGGGTCCGCCCTCAATCTGACGACAATCTAGGAGACAGGCAACTGGAGAAAAAAAAGATTATATCACGATCATGACGTGCGCCTGTCTTCTCTTGTCCTTAGTATAGAAAAACTAGGGGACTTGAACTCGGATTTTGTGCCACTAGTTCCAGCGGAGGATGATTCGTCTGCGCGCAAGTACTACGAACCCTCGGTTGTAGACAGCATCGACGTCTATTGACCGCAAATGGCACTCGATGGCTTTTCATTACATGTACATCAGCTGGGTCTGTTTAAGGGTATTACATGACAATGCAAGATCGTACAGGGCACAACCTGTAAGGCATTTTCAATGCAATCCAGTCAATTCCTAAATTCACCCTGCAAAATGTTGCGTCATGGGAGGTAGTTAGCCGAGCAAATCGTCTGTTATGCAAATATCACGTAGTCATGGGCCATTCGACACGGATATATCCATTAACAACAGTTGCCTCTACTTTGGTAATAACAAGCCTTTACACTTTGAAACGAGCCCTGTTTAAGACGACATTTACATCTGTCATATTCATCGTGAGGGCTTTACTAAATTGTGTCGCTCGAGGCACCTTCTACGGCTTTATCAGGCGTACGTGACTACTGTACACGCCCACTCACCAAAAGGTCCGAATTACCTTCCTGTTACATTTTGATAAATCGATTAAACAAGGACGAATGGTGAAGCGGTCACATCCACAAGGGGGCATGAGGTCAAGTGCAGTTACTACGGCAAAAATCAGCAATTCCCAAATCGCCCACCATTCGGTTTGTTGCTTCAGATGGCTATCTACTCTAAAAATTCATAGTATATTTTAATAGAGGGCCATTTATTTGATTTACAGCTTACTAAAAATACGAAAGTAATCATAGAAAACTACTGGAGCTTCGCTGGCAATTAGGGTGCAAAATCACGCTACCGAATAGGCATAAATTGATCACATATATGAAGCTACACTATGAAATTAGTATTTTATCACTCCATGAATGCCAATGCTTGATTTGATTGTATACAAATGTTGCTTTCAGCTGACGCGATACATAACCTTTACCAATGTTTACACCACTACAACGTCAAACACCGGGGTCACGATCCTCGTTCTGAATGGCCAAACCCCATACTTTCTGTTCAAGGCGATTGGTCGATTACTGCATTCTCATTGGTTAACTAGCTAACTGCTGAGCAGTGACCTACCAACTTCATCTACAGATGGAACTTAATGGTTAAGTAGAGTGGATTTGCCTTTTGTAGGGATATTGGGAAAGAGCATGAAGAGTTTTAACTTTCAACTCAAACTCTAGAATAATTGTAGTGAAGTTACCTTGAATAAGGCTTCATTGGGGTTATCATTTTGCCAAATAAAAGACGGAAAACAATATTTACCAGGACTATGGTTCAAATGTCACAATGAGAACAAAAATACACACAAGTCCAGAGTGGTCACTAATGGATTCGCAGCAAAACATCCCATCACCTTGACGACACGCCAACCTCCAGGGGAATATCGCATCAAAAGACTGGGAGTAGCGGTGCGTGGCTAGGCCAAAACCATTCACTAATAAATTACCGGTGGCCAGAGACCCAATTGAAGCAAAGTGACTTTAAAGATGCGAAAAGACAGAGAAGACAATGCACAAGACGTTACCAACAACGATAAAAGACGAAAGGTGGAGGTAGGATAAAGCCGACTGCGAGTGTTTTCTGTTTTCCTCACTTTCCATAGAAGATTCGATAGTAGAGCCACTTAGACCGCCAAAGGGAAAAGGAGTTGTCAAATTTGAAGACGTAGACACCACAGCCAGGATATTGATGACTGCCACAATACACCTCTGTGTGACAATCTCGACGGTAGACCGGTATTAGTTCATCCGTCGGTGGAGTGTTGGTGACCTTTTTACCTCTACCATTCCCACCTCCACTTTCCACGTCGGCTTCATCTAGAATACACGCATTAAGACGATATCTGGACAGGATGACATGTCTCTACCCAAACCCTTCAGTCTTCGCAGGTTCTGCCAACACCTAGGTGGCATGAACATTTCTCCGTGCCTTATAGACTTCCTAGCCCCTTTCCACACTGGCATGTCTTGCTGCATTTGCGAAAAATGACGCGAGCCGCTACATATAGAGTCGAAAACAAGGGAAAATAATCAGTGCAAACTTTCTCACCTGGAGTGGTGCTAGCAATCCGCGGTTTTGAGGTAGATTCGGCTGCATTCCCATCCTCATCTTCATCTTCCTCTTCTTCCTCCTCATCACTGGACTCAGAAATGGTTATCGTGATGTTTTCCTGGGGCGTGAGGTTCCATTCAAAAAAGAGACCAAATCCCAGATCGTAGGAGTCGGTTGCAAACTCCCAAAAAATGCCAGACCCCTCTTCATGAGTTGGAACTCGTAGCTTCAAAGGAGAAAGTTGTCACTATTTAAAAGTTCAATTTCGAAAGTCGGGTTAGTGAATTTTTAAGCAGTGATTCTCGTTGTCTGACAGGAGTTATTTTCTCGTGGCACAGAGCTTTTCTAATAAATTATTCCATCTACTGACAGATTGTGGGCTTTCGACACCTTTTTACAGCCTAGGATCAACGATTATAGAGGATAGAAATCACATGAGGTAGCAAAACAGTGTTTGTTTCGTATGTTCAACTATGCAAAATCTCTGCCCACTGGGACTCACAATGGTGGCAGCGGAAAGCAAACCAAATGACCAACAATACTAATTTTGATGGCTGGGTGCCAAGAAGAAAGGCCTGTGCCGTGGATGCTCGAATATACAGAAAAGAAAATAGAGAGGGGCTATTAGAAGCAACCATCCCAATCACTTGCTGTGCAATATGTCCAGCGATAACAATGTCCAGTCAAAATTTGACACTAAATGTTAAAGTTTTACTACGCCTTAAAATTATTTGCTTCTAGGCTGACATCAAAGGAATTCCACCCTGAAGCAGAAGACATGCTATTAGGGGAGAAGAAGAGTGACTGCTAGAAGCACCAAAGTCGATTTTCAAAAAAACAACGTGCTACCAGTAATGACACTCCATCCTCCAGCCCTTCGAGATACTGATTATAAAGCATACTTTATGCTGGTGTACCGTCCAAGACTATAATGTAAAGCAAATAAGGACAGACACTCCGGGGTCACCAAATCTCAAAATTGGCCACCCAAAGGCCTCGCGGACAGAGAGGTAAGGCATGTGTAGAAATCACATGGTTCAGCACATTTGCATAACTATCAAGAATGCTTATCCATCATTACACGATGAACACAAATAATGTTGTGGATCTAGTCGATGCAGTAGCTTGAAGCAGACCAAAATCTGTTCAGTTAACAAGGGGAAACCTTGAAGAAAAAAATTGCCTGAAGAAGATGGTATGCGTGGGATCACAATTTCCCTTATTGATTAGCTGTCAAATGGGGGCTTTATTATCATTATTTTTTCATAGCTTTAAAACTTTCCTGCTGCAAAGAGGAACGCTACTGCGAGGTTACTATGTGCAGAGGTAAGTAAACCGTATACCCTGATAGTACTCATAATAGCAGGCACAAAGAAAACTTCACCACAGTGGCTTTTCAATGGAGCAAGAGTTCCGAAGACGACAATACGCCTCCCAGTGATGACTACGATTGGGATGATTCGCTTCTAACCCACAGCTTGTTCAATCAGTCAGTACTTGAGATACCTGATTCTGGACTCAAATCGACGCATAGCTATAATCTACAAGTAGGAGGTGGATCGCTCAGCGGGACCAGTGAATAATTTAAAAAAGGCAACACGTGTTACACACCAAAACGGGTAGCCAGTCCTAGGATGGCTCAGTCACACTAACAAATTTTTCCAAATATCAGCCAAATGCTAAGAAAGAGACTATGCACAATTTAGGCTCATTGAAATCCCCTCTTCCCAGTTCATGATCTCCGAAGTGTCGACTTGACTCGAGCATACCTTGTAGACCTCCCTTTCTAGCGGAAGCGAAAAATATCAATGCGTCTAAAATAGGTGCAGGGGAGGGAAAGTGGATAAAAGCTGACCACATTTTTGTCAGTTCGGCATAAATAATCAACAGGGAGAAGTAACTGCGATAATGAGAGGGTAGATTGAAAAGGAAACCACTAATCGACGTTTCTGGTCAATTTAGAAACCCAAAAAACCCAACTTATTTTCTTAATTACATTAATAATTTTTCATTAAAGAAATGTTATTAATAAGAATCAAAGAAAAAAATGCACTAACAGTGGCCGAAGCAAGCGAGGAAATTTTGATGCAACACTCGCGATGATTTGACAGAATGTCTTTCTTAAAGTCTGCAATATCCTTTCGGGTCCACATACTTGCTGGGACCAGAGGCAGCGGTACCGGTTCGCCTGTAAATCATTGGCGTTATTAGTCAGCGAAGGGAAAGTTTAGGTTAACGGGTGGTTTAATCAAGCAAAACTGGGACAAGAAATAGGGAAACAATCTTCACCAGCACTATCACCACCGTCACCGGCTCCACCTTCTCCTTCACCATTTGCGGCGTTAGTGAGAGAAGCCTCACGTAGACTGAGAAGCTGATCGATTTGACGTTGCTGATGGATCATTTGTGAACGCTGGACATTTTCCATGTAGTATTCGAAGTATTGGTCCTGCATTTGCCGAATCAACTCATCTTGCTAGAAAGAGGTCAGGGTTACATGGCTGATTACCTTAGCAATATCCTTAGGATGCTGTTCCTGAGCATATTGGCGGAATTGAATAATACTCTGTTGGTCTAGAATTGTGCGCATAGCTGACCTAAAAACACATCATTACAAGGAAGATGAACCTACTCATGCTTTTGCCGTTCTTCTGCATCCTCGGGACATTCACCACTTGAACCTTCCTCCTCCTCCACCGCCTCCTCATCCTCTACCACAGCTTTCGCTTGTGCTTCCGTATTGTCGTCATTTCCCGAGGCTGTCGCCACGTGGGATTCTCCACTAGCACTATCGGATTCGTTCTGAGACATGGCCCCTGATCCTGAATGAAAGAACGTCAGGGAAATAAAACATAATTTAAAGTCGGGATTAAATAAAACCCTGAGTTAGAAAAATACTAATATGCAATGTCAAGAAGGACGACCTAATTTTGATGGCACAATATTCGCTTATCATAAAATTAGGAAATAAAAAGCAGATCGCACGTAACTGTGTAAAATAAAGTATAACCAAAGCATTAGGTGTTCTAGGAAAATAACTAAAGAGTAGCACTGTTTGTGGGACAAAAGTGTTCAGCATAATCAAGACTGAGCAAAGCGATGATTAAAAATAGGTTATCATTCAGGGTTTAGTAAGCTGTAGAGATATGAGGTACTTGAGGAGACACATACTACTCAAGAACCAACGTAGGAATATTTTTTGCCTACTTCACCATTTTAATTTAATACTTGCAGCAAAACCACTAAATTTTTGCAAAACAAATTCAACGCCGGTACTAACCTGTAGCCGATTTAGCCATTGAGCCAAAAAATATTTATTAGATGATATCCAGCAAGACATCCTATATTTGCTACACCTCAGCCCTTTTACTATCATTAGCTTCTCGGAGCATAAAATAAAAATAGTGACAGTGGCAAAGGAATCCGAGTAGTCAACAGAGAGCCACTATGATACAAGATCGAAATAAACCATCAATGGATGATGTAAAACAATAAGATGTTATTAGGATACACATGAATATCTCCATATTGGATTACTTAAAAACCAGAATATGTAGGAGATAAAGAAGCCATAGATACTGACAGGAGCACGGACCAATCAACTAGGCATGGGTGGAGAGACCTTGGGATGCATTAAGAGTATTAGTATATTTAAAACTGACTTCACTTTTGCAGCCCTCTGTAAACGAAATTATTTCTTCGTTAGAAACTGAGTTTTCAAAAATGCAAATGTTTGCACAGGTGTTGTAACGCACTGGCAGTCACAGGTGTTTTGCCATTTCGGAGTAGCTGATAATAACTTAGAATAATTCGATTGATCTTACTCTGTCTTGTAATAAAACATGCAAATAACTGAAGACGCCTTTTATACCTCATTGGTTTGAAATTTTGGGAGGACTTAACGTAAGCACTGAGGCTCCCCATGTCCGTTCTAGGCTGAAAAGGTGTCAAGGTACTATGGCAGAGTATTTTAGCGTACTGAGATTCCCTGAAGACGAAAGAAGACAAAATACTAGGGCAGGATAATATATATTTAGCACGGAGGAGGTGTCTGGGCTATTGGCATAGCCTAAAAGGCCAGCCCACCCAGCGACGTAGAAGGGGGGCTAATTTAAAGCACAAAAGTGGCGCCTCACCAATACCGAGGGATAATCCACTATCGTATTACAGTATGGCTACTGTCATAGCTCTGAGGCCACACCAGTGAGGAAGAATACAATTTGCAGAGAATTTGGTGCTTACCACACTAAGCGCATAAACCCTCTTCTTTGCAGCATCATTAACGGTGCTAGTGTTTGTAAACTTCCAGTCAGCCACCACATCTTAGTCAGCCATCGAATTTGAGTTCAACTGTGGGGGTATGTGACCTCAGAGTCTCCCGTCTATTCCGACAATCTTACTTTATCTGGATTTTTCCCTTGTTTAGGAGCTGTATTGGGACAAGGTCATGCGCTGGTCAACACATGCCTGTCGCTGGTCGTAGGACTACCGGCCCATAGCCTGAGTCATTTAACAAAGGACAAAGATTAAAGTAATCTTGGAGGAGTGAGGTTTCACACCTATTCCTCCTTGCCACTTTTTTCTCTCTTCAGTGCTGTCCATCCATCCATCCACGTTCTATTCAGCTAGTCGAGAGGTAGAATAGGCATCGTATGTCTACTTGATTGACATTTTTATGCTAGCACCGCTGATCACATCACACTTAAACCAGCCTTCACGCCGGGCCCCCAACCTGTTTCAATTAATTATTCCGTTCCAATTGACCTGCATCGCAACCGCATTCGACATCATGCGAACAGATAAATAAGACTAGAACACCACGCAATCAAAATAGAATTGCGGATGTTCAAGTGACACGATGATTGACAATTACAAATGACCATGGTCCAGGAAATAAAAGACAATGAAAGAGGTAAGTCCAACGTTCAGTTTCGTAAGTGCTCCGGATGCTCATTCAGCTCGCCACCACATTATAACCTTCTTTCCGCGTTCACATGAGATCATATAGGTGCCATGGGAACTCCAGTGGGTGCAAATGACCATGTTGCTGAAGATGTAGATGAACAAGGTCAGTTTAATCAATTTCAAACAACAGTGGCGCGAGGATATTTACAAGTCAGGAAAAAGGACAAAAAAGCAAATCCTTTTAAACCATTAAAAATCCGAAACATTCAATTATTTGGGATCATAAGTAGGCTAACTTGGCTATCAAGTGGGAAAATTGCATTCTCCTCCCAAAGTTCTAAAGATTGATGCTGAGGTCCTCAAGTGGCTGGAAGCCTACTGAATCAACAATCTGAGGTCACACGAGGTCTTAACATGGGCGAACAAAGCAACGTCCAACCTGATGCAATGAATTTACTGACAAGGTTCTGCGTTAATAATTAAGGTGAAAAATATTCGAGGCGGATCAGTAATGGGTGGATCCGGATAAACTGAATTGGGGTAAAAAAACCAGACGAAAGCCTTTCCATCTATGTTTAAGTACGACTTCAATCTAAAAGCTTCGGGAACATTAACAGACGATGCTTGACCTATGGTTCGATTGAGAATTAACGTACCACACGAGAGATGTGATTGAATTCCGTCATAAATGAGCATGAGGCAGATATGACAGGAGCGGGTAAATGAAATCTATCGAATTTGCGCATAAAAACCCCTCAAAACCGCTTCAAAAAGAAGGAGCTCAACAACTCCGGTCTAGACTCACTCATGACCGTGCAGAATGCTTTCCACAATCCCGGTGTTGGTATTCCATACAAAGATGTCGCCATTCTGCGATCCACATGCGACGAATGTCCCATCCGGTGAAAAACAAGGCCGAACGCAGTCTGCATGTACATGGAAGTCCTCAGCTTGAAAGGTTTTCAGAATGCTATTTTGACGCAGATCAACGATATGCAGAGTGTCGTTTCGCGTACAAGCCAGGGCATAGGTACCGTCTACATAGGGAACGAGAGGGCGGATTATTAGAGGGGCCTCAAAGACGCGGCACTCACCATTTGAGACATCTAAGCCAGTGATTCGACCGGAGAGAGGAATCTCCCTGATCTGATGGCCAGATTCCTGATCCCAGATACGAATTTTCTTGTCTGAATGTCCACTGACGAGGCTACGCGTGGATGGACAAGCGAGGATATCGTAGCATAGGGAAGTGACAAGAATGGTTCGTGAGCACTGACGTCGTCCTACATTCCACAGCTGGAAAGGCAGGAAGACATCAACTTGTAAATGCATTCATTACTTCCCTGCGATCACTTTTTTTTTTTCAAATGGAAAGGTATGGGTGAGTACTAGGGGTGTTCGTGTTAAACCTGCTACCGTAGTGGCAGGTGTAGTAGTATTGTCACCTCTTGTTATAGCTAGCCCCGTCAGATATCGCTAGTCATAAAATCAGACAACAGTGGCCAGTGCATCAATCGTACAGTGCGTGGTGATGAATGAAGCCTCTCGTGAATAAGATTAAAGGCGTAAAATGTGGATATTTACTCGTATTAATAGAATGCTTCAACCATAATAAAATGCGGGGAGAAGTGTCTAGTAGGACTCTGCAGCCAATGTAAAGTAAAGGCTTCTTTAAGGTCCCAAAAATTGAATAATAAAACCAAACCTTGATGGTACGATCATAGGAAGCCGTGACAATGCCATTGACAGCATCTCCACCATCGACAAAACGCGCTGCCACTACACGATCCGAGTGACCTGTTAGATTGACCTTGAGACGTCGATCTGCGAGTGTCCAAACGCGACACGCGAAATCACTGGAAGCACCTAAGACCATAGTTTCCTACAAGGAAAAGGGAAGTGAAGTTTATTATGGCAGTACAAAAAAACAACGCAAGCGATTGATGCGACCACAACGGGCGTTCAAGTCAAATCGGAAGTTCTGATTTCACAACTACAAAAATCGACGATCCTGTGGCGACAACACACGTAAGTGGCAAAGGTGCCATTGCTGCTTACCAAAGTCGGGACACACGTCCCACGTAATCCAATGGAGCAGAAAATAACTGACCTTTAACTACCTGGTTGTCGATGAGTGAGAGTCCAAATGCCGTGATGCTTAGGAGCACCATAATGAAAAAAATTGGGGAAAAGAAAGAGAAATTAACCAAATTTTAACAATCCTAATAAAGCGGAAAGTTTTACCTCTTGGTCAAAGTCCACTGCGGTAACTCCAGCGTTGCATCCAACCAAGGAGGTTTGCGAATCGTATTTCTCTGGAGCATAAATGTTAATAGTGAGAAAAAGAAGTCGGGTTTACCTACCACCTCTTATTCTGCACAACCAAACTTTTCTGTCCAGGCCACCATAGGAGAGCAGCTTTCCCGAAGGACTGATTCTAACGCAATTTACATCATCGGCGGTAGTCTAGCGATTTAAGAAAGCATAGAAGGCGACAAACGACCTACAATAGAGAACGCCATTATGTCGGGTAAAGAAGAAAAAGCACGACCCCTTTGGCTAGAGTGCCCCTCTTCTACGCTAAGAGGCATGCAGGCAGCGTCAAGAAGCCCTCTATGAATTAATTCACGCTGAAGCCTAGGAGTGAAAATAGAAGTGACGACAATGCAAGTGCTCACTGAAGCCTCATATCAGATTCAGAATTTTTGAGATCCTCAATCTGTTTTTGAAGAAAGGTGATTTGCGCCAAACATTGCAACCTATCCTCCACCAATTCTCTTTTATCGTATTCTAGACGTCCCACCGTTAATGCGGTGGCTGTCTGTTCGTCCAAAAGGGTATTGTTAGCAGACTTAAGTTGGCCAATAGTTTCCATACATGAACGATTTATTTTGTTTGATTCATCAAGAAGACTGCTTAACGCCTTTATTCTAAATTTGAAGGTTCGTTAAAATACAAGATAAACCTGTCCGCTTGTTCCTCAATTTGACCTTGCTTCTCCCGGACTTCGTATTGCAACTAAATTGCAATCGAAATTATCTTCGTAGAAACAAAAACCTTTTCTCTTTGACGATGGAGACTAATGACTTCTTCCTGCAGATTCAAAAGCTTCTGTTCCAACTCCGATGAATTTGCAAACTTGGCTACAGCTCTACCTTCAAACATTGGCAAAAAAAAGTGCGTTACCCAGCTTCAACCCTAACACTCAATATATTGTTCTCACGTTCGAGCCGAGCATTAATAACATCGAGTTGAAAGACCCGGTCTCGAACACCAGCGTCTTTTAAAAAGTAAAGTAAAATAAATCTAATTACAGTAATTAACTATGCTTTTGTAGCCACGAGATTCCTTGTCGTCACGAACGCGAAGCCGTAAAAGTATATCATCAATCCATAAAGAACCACCCGCGAGTGTCATCAGCTAAGGAAAAGAGTTTTAAGGTAGGCGGGGTCTAAGTGGATAGCTAAAACGAGTATGCCTTAGCTTAAAAATTTGCTGAAGGGTTAAAACTATTTATAAAAGCAACAAATTAGCGTTTAACTAGTTTATTAATTGCTCTCCACAACAGAGGGCAAAAGTGTAGCACATGTCCATTATATACTCCCTTATATATATTCTACCCATAGATGTAAATACCACGCCAAAATACAAAATCTTTTATAGCATTAGTTTTTTCATTCAATACTTGGCTTTGAAGTGAGACATTAAGTGATTACTTGTGCTCGAAATATATGGTCCTATTTTTGCTAGGTTCTCAGAAGCATTTGGAATTGCCGATGATTAGAATAATACAATAGACTTTAATTTTCAAAGCCAATAATTTGAGTAGGACTTTTTAGCAGTCTGCACGGGTTATTACGTTTTACTGTTCACATGAATCATTTATGGTTTTTTTAATTTTAAATACCATACACAATTGCAGTATTTCTCACCTAAATATCTCCATAGGGGATGCTCTTTATTCATCCTCACCTCATGGACTCGCTTATATGAATGTTCTTTTAAACTACTTAACTTAAACGCTACCTTTACACCACCCAACACTTTATTTGCTATTTAAATAAGTCATCTGCATCAAATAATGGAAACTATTGCGGTTAATAAATCCATCAAGCTCCACCCAATTGGAAGCAAGCGGATACATAAGTTCCTTTCTCTCCTTTAGCCTGCTTCCTTTCTAAGCCTTCATGATCTACTTATGTCCCGAGAACCCACAAATTCGGGTTCCCGATGTTGTACCTCCATTGGTGATTCTGATGTTGTGTCCCCCTCCGCCTCCTCAAATCAGCTATCTTCTGAGAACCAGGAGATCTTTGATGCATGCCGTTTCGGTGATATTTCTCGTGTTATCTTGCTCCTAGATAAGGGTGTTTCCGTAAACCTAAAGGACGCTTTGGGGAGAAAATCCACCCCACTTCATTTTGCTGCCGGTTATGGAAGGCTAAACGTTGTTGAATTGTTGATCACCAAAGGAGCTGATGTGTCTGCCAAGGATGATGGTGGTAAGCCAATTATTTTTTGAAAAAATATTTTTGTCGATTTTCGAAACCCACTTTTATCTGAACTTTTTTTGTATGCAGTCTCATCTGATTCTTGATCATCTGACAGCATTGGTCTTTTGCCCCTTGTCTAGGCCTGATACCGTTGCACAATGCATGTTCTTTTGGTCACACTGAGGTGGTTCAACTTCTTTTGGCTGCCAATTCTGACCCGAATGCGCAAGACAATTGGCATTATACTCCTTTGCATGAAGCTGCTGTCAAGGGAAAGGTCGATGTGTGCATTTTATTACTCCAGGTGAGCTTTATTCTTTACGGAAATTTTTATTTTTCACGACTAATTTTCGTGGCTCATGGTTCTATTAGATTGTCGAATTGCTTACTATTTTTCCAGCTCGTCCGAAACTATAGAGCCAAAGTATCCGGAAGTGTGAAATGTTTTTTGCATTAATCTCAACTTGCCCAGTTATTGTATTGAATGTCAGGCGAATAAACGAACTAACCGATTCATTTGGAATGGATTGTTAGATGGATATGCTGGAATTTGATTGATGGATTGATGGGCAAACAGATGGATCATGGCTGGGTGGAGGAAAGAAGCAAATCAGCTGGAATGGTTGTAATTAGACTTCTTCCTCGATGCCTCCAGTTGTGTTCAACACTTTCGCACTAATCACATCATCATTTTATTGTTGGATAGACTGAGGCCATCTCTATGAGAAATTCAACGAATGGTGATGATGGGCATGTGATTTCGATGATTTCATCTATCACATCTTTCTAGATTAACTGATGGAAGAATCGGAGGTGGATGAGTAAAAGCTGGATGTGTTGCATTCGCATATGAATGAATGGGGTGTTTGATGAACAAATAGGTGGTCCGATAGAGCTTGGAGTATATTCACAAGTGTGTGAGGGGCAGATAGATCAAAGATTGATGGAATGATGGGTAGACATATTGGTGGTTTGAAAATGGGTGAATTGGGGTATGGTTTAATACTGAACGAAAATCCCCACCAACAGAGGTTGATTTTCGATTTTACTAATGACATTCTTCCCTTACTCTTACTTCATTTAATGATATTGGAGAACAATTTATCTATGGATTTATTTCAAAATACTTTCTGTAAGGTGCGAAGACATTTTTTTGCTGGTACCTACTTAGCATCGCTCTCATTCGTTAACCTACCAAGCATCCTTTTCCATCGATGTATTTTAAACGCTCAATGGTAGTTAATGAATGATCCCCGAGGATCTTCCCCTCTTTCTTGTGTTCTTCAGCGGGAAAGTTGCTGTGAAAATACAATCTGTCATAAATCCTCTCATCTCCAGTGAAGAAGTATTTCTTCCTTGAATTCGGCAGCACTTCATTTAGTGGACGAACTTCATGGGGAAGAAGAGGGATGCATGTTAAAGAAGTTGGTAATAAATTCAACTGACATAAGTAAATGGATGAGCACGACATGGGTGGGTAAAGGGTGGTGACCGAAATGGATGGATGAGTTGCTAGTTTTTGGATTGATGATGCATGTGCGAGTTGGTGGACGGACGGATATATGGAATTGGGATGGTTGGATGAATGAATGAATGGAAGCAGAAGTTTATGAAAAACAGCAGTCAGTGGCATCTTCATTTTCCTTTGTAGGCCAAAGCCGATCCATATCTGCGCAACCTTGACGGAAAGACGCCCCTTGACTTCGCTGAGGGTCCGACGGCTCAAGTGTTGGTAGGGGACTTCCGAAAGACCGAACTCCTGGAGGCCGCACGGACGGGAAAGGAAGATAAACTAGTGTCTCTGCTAACACCACAAAATGTCAACTGCCATGCGGACGATGGACGAAAGTCTACTCCTCTTCACCTTGCTGCAGGATATAATCGGTAGGGTGCAGCAGTAGCCTCCTTATAAGTAAATTGATTGCCTGGGTGGGCACAGGCACTGGTGACATAAGTAGAACTGCGTATTCCTAGTGTAAAGGCTGTTTTGAAGCCTTCCGCCACATTTGGAGTTTGCCTGGTGCCACCAACTAGTAGCAAATTGATTTCGTTTGTTTTGCATAATAGAAATTAAGCTAACATCAGCCACCAACTTAGCGTACTTTATTCGCTGAAATAATCATCACTGCAATATGTCATCCCTTCCTGACGAGAAATGAACTCTCGCATTCCACTTTGGCAAATTATTTGGTCGCTGGAATCCGAGAAAACCCCTATTCTTAGCCGCCTTTAGGCTCCGAACTGTCTATTTAGCATGTGACTGTGAAATGTCAAGAAAAGATGATGCGCATCACTCGGAGAAACCTCATTGGCGGAATACGGTGGGTGAGGCAGTCTCCTTTTCCCACCCCATACCATTTCATCCCTTCGCTGGGTGCAGATCCTCCCACGACTAGACATTGCCATACGAGGTGTGAGAGGGCTTTCTTCCAATTAATTGAGTGACTAGTCCTGCCTGTTTGTCAACAAGGAAAAGCCTTTTTGGCCCGTAGTGAATGGCAAGTGCGTGGTGAACACTTGGACTTGAAATGTGCTACACAAACGCACGCACAAAGAAATATGTGGGTGTAAGAGTGAAGTGGTACGAGAGACAGGCGTGTAGAGTGGATAGTGTAGGATTATATCATTTGTGGATTTGTCTTCCATAACGACCAAAAGCCAGCTTCATGCTATGATGTGTGTATGGACTACACGCAGTATTAGGTTCAAAGTGTGCTCTTTTGCCTTTTCTAGTGGCCGTTCAGTCCAGTTTAGGTGGCATTTATCGAGATGGGGATGGCATATAACGGTGATAGTGCTTACTTGCAGCAGTCCATGCTGACGAAGCGTCTTAGGAATGGAAACAATTGCTTGCAGTGATGATACGCTCAGTCGGACACCAGTGAGGCTTTTCAGTGGTGCGAACGTTTCGAAAAAAGAAAAACCAGGCACCTGTTGTTTCCAGCTCATAGCTTGGCTTATCATCTATTTGTGTGAACTTAAAAACATTACTTGGAACATCTAATTTCGGATTCCCGATCGAACTTTATAGGAATGTTGAAAAATCTAGACACGCTAATGCACATCGGTCAACAAAACATGTAGGCAGTCCTAGGATGGTGCATTCATACAAACAAATTTTACTACGCTTAAGCTTGTAGTTGAGGTTTGTCGCAAAGTGAGGCGCACTTTGCATCCCTTAACAATTTTTAACTCATCCGGGGTTGAGCAGCTGATTACCCTCTCATTTGTCTGCTATCGATGTCGTGTTTGAGTTCACGGAATCATCGAACTCGTAGCTACGTCCCATGCACGTGGCTTGTTCCTTCCTTTTCTTCAAACAGAACTCGGATCGTGCAGATCCTGTTAGCCACGGGTGCAGACGTTCGAGCCAAGGATAAGGGAGGTCTTATTCCCCTACATAACGCTTGCTCCTACGGTCACTTGGAAGTTTGTGAGATGCTCCTTTCTGCTGATGGTGGTGGATGTGCAGGTGGTTCTGTTGACTCTCTTTCCCAGCAAGTTCATGCTGCTGATCTCTGGCACTACACTCCGCTTCACGAGGCAGCAAGCAAGGCGAGAGCAGAGGTCTGTTCCCTCCTTTTGGCGCATGGAGCGGATCCCTATCAGCCGAATATTCATGGCAAGACCGCATTGGATTTGGCACCCTCCAGAGAGCTGAAACAGAGGATTGTGTATGAGCGGAGGGGTGAGTTGGAAGTGGATCTTTTTCTGCTGTATTCATTACTTGCTGGCAACATCGACTAACTATGCACTAGTACCCTTAATGTGCTTCGGAGAAACTCGTGTTTTTAGAAGCCAATTTCTGTCGTCCAGCCACCCATCCATTTATTACTTCATTCACCCACCTAAATTTGGCTTATCCCTACATCTATCCAGCCATCCATCCCAGCTCCATTAATCCATCTAAAGATACTGTAGCATTGAAATAATTTCTGGCGGTGTTGCAGTCGTGTCTGGTTGCAAGGCTAGAAATGGTGCTCGTGCCATCATTGTGGAGGCTGAATTGCGAAGATCCGGAAGTACCACTTTACTATATCGAGAACACCTTCGGTCTCATCAGTTGTTGTAGACCTCATGTAATTTCGATAAAAACTTGCTTTACAGAGCTCAATTTTGGAAGCTTAACTTTAGACTGGGTAATGTTCCAGCGCGTGCTTTTTCAGTATGTAAATGGCTTAATAGAAACAGTTATTTAAAAGGGAAACTTAGGAACTACTTTTTGGTATCCTTCCTGCTTTTTGCTGTTTTCCCACCACTTAATCGTCTGTCTGAGTAGATAGCAGCTTTTAAACTCTTTCAATCCAGGTACTGTTTCCCTACTGACAGTAACACAGGGCTTTATAGTCAGCTATTCATCTTCGCAAGTCTAGCCATCCACAGCTGTAGACTCCCTTCCGTAGATATCAGCCAATTCACTTGAACGTTGGCCTTCTTTCAGCTATCAGTGAAAGTCTTCTTAATCTTCACAGCGATCAAGGCATCGGGCATATTCAGTCGAGCGGCTGCTAGTGTAGCACCAGATGTTGTCCTTCCCTTCACATACCGGGGGCTTTATAAAATACTGGGTCTTTGGAAGTGAGAAAAATGTGGAAGATGATCACTACTGCCTTTGTATGTGTATGCATGTTTGGAATTCTTCTCTCCCCTTTTTCGTCTCCTCCGGTCCACCTGATTGGCCACTTACAATACGATGGACTATTGATTCACCGACCCTCTTCGTTCGTGCAAGCGCTTGTTATTCTTCGGACAGACACGTGCGCACCCACACAGCTGTATCCATTTGTCTGTATGCCTGTCCCTGTTCACGCGTATTTGCGCACAATTCTTTGTAGGCCACCTCCTTCTCGAAGCTTGTCGCCGATGCGATCTGGTTCTGGTGAAGCGTCTCCTCAATTCCACTGATGATGTCCACAAGACTGCTTCCACTTTTGTCGCCGCTCCTGCTATTGCGGCTATCACGTCGTCAACGGAACCACCTCTACCTTCCATTCCTGACGAATCTGGAATACCGAAGAAGCCAGCAATGCCCGGAGGTTTGGCGTCACTGTCGTGTGGGACTCCTGACCTCATCCACTTTCGACATCCGTTTAGTGGAGACACAACACTCCATGTGGCAGCTACAGTGATTGTCAAAGTGGATAGAAGTAAGGAGGATGATAGAAAAACGACTTCACCTTCCTCTATGGTTCTTTTCAGCCAAAGGCGGCAGTTGATTGAGTTTCTGATCTCCAGGTGCGTTCAAATTCAATTTCTTTGTCCACCCATGCATTTGGGATCCTCAATAAATTCTCGCTTTTCATACACCTGCACATTTTGGCCAGACACTTAGATATGAGTTCCATCCAATGATACCGGATTGGCTTGTCACCGCCCTAAACGTAGTCGAATATATCATCCCTGAACATGCACAGTAAAGCTTATTAGTATTGAAGCAAGTTTATTATAAGCAGAGGGCTCTTGGGGCTAAAGACATGACCCTAGCCGCCGGCGACTGAGGAGCTGGCGCAGTTAAGCTTTTAATTAAAATGAATCTCTGGGTTGCAGAGGTGCTAGCCTAAGCGAACGCAACGCGGAAGGTCGTACCGCTCTTCACGTAGCCGCTGCCTCAGGATGCGTGGAGGCGATTGTGGCTCTGGCGCAACATGGAGCTCAAGTGAATGTTACTGATGTACAGGGCTATTCGCCTCTCCATTTGGCCTCAGCCAATGGGCATGCAGTCGCTGTGAGACTACTTTTGGACAGTCTTGGGGCGGATAGAAATTTGACCACTGTGGGAGGCGGAGGGGAAGGAAATGGTACAGGTCGTACAGCACTCCAAATGGCAGCTTCGGATCGAGTTCGGCGGATGTTCTTGAAACCAGTGGAATCTGTGTCGGCAGCGTCAGAATCGGCGTCCACGCCTGCAGCGGTAGCGATCGTCTATCCAACTAATGGTGAATTTAATATCGTTTTCAAAGAATTCGAGGGAATAAGTAGGAGCCCTTTAGCCATGAGTGAATGGGCGACACCTCTTACGCTTTTGAATGCTCATTCTGTTTGTTCCATATAACTCTAAATGGTGTCAGTTGATTGCTTACGGAGCACTTGAACCAAGGCGATTTAGGGATCATTTTGAATTCCACCAGTTTTATGAATCCTTGAAGCAGAGGAGAAAGTCTCTTTAGTAGGGTGGCAGAGTTCGCTAGATTCCCCAAGCTGTCCTTGAACTGAGGGCTTCTTTAAATGTGGTTGCCTCATTTCAGCTGTACTTTTGCAGTTGGACATACAATTCCTAATGAGTTAGTAAATTGAATGCTTAAGGGCATTGAAATCTATCTTTTCAGTCCTTGAACTGAGGACTCCTTTTCGTGAAGATTACGGTATCATTTCAGTTGAAAGTGTCCTTCAATTTGGACAGAAAATAGTCTGGTAGGCTGATAAATATTTTGAATCGTAAAACTGTGCTTGGTGTGATATTTCATTTATGAAGTCCTACTTTCTGGATTCTTATATAAATCGAAACGCCATTTTACCCATTACTAGCTCTCTTTCCCGATTCCAAACCCTCGACTTCTATCGACCAGAAGAAGCTTCCCTCCATCTCGGGTGGATCCACCCCTCAACCATCTGGTAGCAACAGTAATGGAAGTGTAAGCACCTCACAGATTCCTTCGAAGAAGTCCTTTGCCGCCGCTACCGCCGCCACTTCTGTCCCCTCCTCTTCCTCCATCCCTTCCAATGGCAACATCAGCAATACCGCATGGGCCAGCGTTGTCCTCCAACTCTTGGAAGCCGCCAAGGCAGGCGACGTCGATCTGGTCTGTCGTCTTGTTGTAGCCTATCAACGAGGCCCTGAGGGGGATGGTAATCCGCCCACAGATCTCATCAACTGTCGGGATATTGATGGGCGCCATTCAACGCCATTGCACTTCGCCGCAGGGTACAACCGGCTGGCGGTTGTGGAGATGCTTCTTAAGTTTGGCGCCGACGTACATGCAAAAGACAAAGGAGGCCTAGTGCCATTGCACAACGCTTGCTCATATGGGCATGCGAAGGTGAGATTTCGTTGAAGTTGACAGCATTCATGACCTTTGCAGTTTGTCCAGGCATTCCAAAGCTACTCGTCAATATCATACTTCATGCTGCCATACGTAGTTTTTATAGTCCAACTACTTACCGACCCAACATTGTGGGTCCCTTGGTCCTAGACACATCTCCCCGACTTAACACCCACTCATCCACCCCGTATACGTTCATTCATGCATCCATCCGTCCGTCCATCCATCCATGCATCCTCGAGCTGGTAATTAGAAATTGTCAATTTTCTACCAAGATAAATTTAAACTTGTGATTCGGCTGTTACTTCTGCGATTTTAGGTGGCGGAGTTGTTAATTCAACACGGTGCCAACGTGAATGTTACCGATCTCTGGCGCTTCACACCCCTTCACGAGGCCGCTGCAAAGGGCAAATTCGATATTTGTCGCCTCCTTCTCAAGCACGGTGCCGATCCGACTCGCAAAAATCGTGATGGTCACACACCGCTCGATCTTGTCAAGGTGAATCATTCTAAATTTTCTTCAGTAGCTTTGATGGCATATGTTACAATTTTAATGAGTGCTTAAAGATGAAATTCATAACATTGGACTCTGGATTCGTTGTTAGCTTTTTGTTCAAGTTCCAGATTCAGGAGGTGCTGATCCTTCATTAGCTGTCTCGTAACTTTTCAAAATTAATTAACAATAATAATACAAGTTAGAGTGTTGGCTTCGAAAAAGAATGCCAAGTGTTCATTTAAACTTTGTGATATGCGCTTTCTGTTGAAATTGTTTCGTAGCAGACTGATTTTGTGCCAGTTCTACTTCAATCTTCTGAAACCCCCCGACTCAAGACCAGGATTAGTGTTTGAAATTTTAGAGATTTCGCCAGGTTCCGTAGGTTACAAATTTGTTTTCTGTTTATTTCTAATCTTCCGCGAGTTACGTTGAAATTCCATCTCAAGATGCTAGGCCATCATTGAACCCTCAAAGAGTGCCGCTCCTGTTCAAGTCCCAATTTTCGCAATCTAACTAATTCGGAACAGGGATATCATTGTCCAGAGTTCGACATGCCGTGTCAACTTCCTGTTGTATCGCAGTGGAGTGTTTTCTGTTTCATTATCAAGCTCTATGATTTCCAAAACTCGCCAGTTCATTCCAAAAACATTCGTATTTGGTGAAGAGGAAGAACTTTTGTGGATGTTTGCTTTTGATCTATTCACAGCTCCGTCTCACTTTTCAACCATTCCTCCATCTTACCCTTCCAGGACACCGACAGCCTTGTCTACGACCTCCTCCGCGGTGATACCGCAGTCCTTGAAGCTGCCAAGCGCGGCAATCTCGCCAAAATCCAGCGTCTTATCACTCCCGAGAACATTAATTGCCGCGACACTGCGGGTCGTAACTCCACACCCCTCCACCTCGCCGCGGGCTATAACAATCTTGAGGTTGTGGAGTTTCTTCTCGCTGCCGGCGCTGATGTTAACGCTCAGGACAAAGGCGGCCTCATCCCTCTGCACAACGCCAGCTCCTACGGCCATGTGGACGTCGCTGCGCTGCTGATTAGGCACGGGACCTCGGTGAATGCAGTGGATAAGTGGGGCTACACCCCTCTTCATGAGGCGGCACAGAAGGGAAGAACGCAGTTATGCTCACTTCTACTGGCACATGGAACTAACCCCATGGCGAGGAATGAGGAAGGTGGGTGGGTCGTCTGGACAACGGTTGAGTGTACTGCTGCAAAAAGTCGAATGGATGGTTCACTTCGATTGCTGAACCCGGGTTCTCGTAGACCGTTTTTGTGTATGCTTGTAGTTCGGGTGACTTGGTCACTAAAGTTGGATTTCAGTAGTGTTTCTGGACGGCAGGAGATTAATGGATATCAACTGTTGATTTTTTATAAAGGAAGTAAGAAAGAAGCAACCATAGAAAACATCTTAAAGTCGTGGCCGTTGAGTGTTTCGTGCTCAAGGAGGCAAGAGTTAGGACAGTTCACTTGAGTAAAGCGTTTGGTCTGTGGAAGGCATGAGGAAGCATGGTCCTAGCCACCTGCGTTGCCATCTCACGCTAATTTCTGGGCTGCCCATTTGACATTCATCCGTGAGATTTTGGAGAGGTATAATTTGGAATTGCAGCAGGCGGGGTTGAGGTCGAGGAGATTACCCCCTCCTACCCCATCCTATCCTATCGTCAGGTGCAAACCTTCTCTGCTATTACGTCCCCGTATGCATGTGTTTGGATCCTTTTGATCTTCCAATCCAGTTGTCAATCAGCCCAACTTCGGTAGAGATGGCTTCATTTACTAACTTGAATGGGTAAGCGAGGGGAGTATGGAGTACGTAAGGGCCTTGCGGCTGGCTGCTGGAGGCTGGTTCAAGCGTAATTATCGTAACCAACCTTCACTTTATATTGAGTATTGGCGCCTTTATGCTTGATATGAAGTCAACCAGGAGGGACTAAGAAAAGTTCGACCTTGCAGAACATTTGGAGACTAACTGTAATGAAAACTTCTAGAAAATCGAACCGAAACTTCTTTTGCTGAGGTTGCAGCCATCCCCAGTACTCAAGTTACCAGGTATGAGAGGATTTTCTTCCTATTAGTTGGGTGACTGGTGCTATCTGTTTATCAATGAGGAGTTTATGTCGCCTGTAGTAGGTGGACAGCTCGTGAAGTGGATCACACGAAGAAAGCCTGAGCTTGTAAGAATGAGGTGATACTTATCGTACAAGTATGGGATGAACGGTGAATCGTTTGGGGGTACTCAATGGCGTGTTTGTTCGCTTAATGACTGTTGGATCACAGAAGCCACTTTTCATCATAAGTTAGCTGGCAAACAATTTAAAATTTTTGCACTCCTATGAGGCGGAGGAAGCGGAGGGCGCTTTGTGTCTTCTTGAACCTGGTAACTTATTACACCAATGGAGAGGATTGTTTCACGTAAGGAGTGGCCGACAGGCTTATGTCATGGCCGTCCTGATTCAAAAGTGTGGCCAAATGTCTGTCAACTTCGGGGCCACCAATCATCTCTCAGTTATTCCACGTTTTCGACATCCATAAACTTTCCACATTAAGTTGGTTTTTTTTTCTCACTAAAGTTCCTTAGTTAATGCACCCACAAAATTACTTCATTTCTGAAACTTTAGTGGTGGATTTGACCACTGAGGGATTGTCACTTGCTGTCGTTAATTACGCTACTCATCATGCATCTTCTGTTTGTGAACTCTTCCTCGTTCAGCCCTTGAAAGAAAGCAGGAAGGTCGGGGTCTAGGTAAGTTGAGGTTTCATCACGGGGTTCATTTCTCCCCCCTTTTCTGTTGGGAAAACTCATTTAACCTTCATTTGTACACCGAACCAAAAACTGGCAAGTCTTTGCCCTTCCAATTAACGCACTTAATTGTTTTAGCTGGTCAAGAATGTACACTTTATCGTTTCGATAACCGTTGACCAAATTTACGCGTGAAGTCACTGATTGGACGAATCGGATCGTCGAAGGAGGACAATTTTGAGAGAGGGTGGCTGGTCAAGAAGAGGCGAAATGTCAATGTCATTTGCAAGAAGTGCACATAAGAACACGCTTTAGCCACCACGTCGCAAATACAACAAACGAGCTGGTTGGATTGTTTGCAAATGGTGTTGCGCAAAGGACTGAATGAATGCGAACAAGGATTTTTGTGTGTGTTCGTTCGTTGTCGATTATGTGCGGCGTAGTTTGGTAAATGCCCCATCGCAGACGGGCTTATTAATTATGGCTCAAGTGTTTCGGACGCTCACATCTGCCTCCTTATGGCGTATCCTCGAGGGAATTGACAAATGTGCACATCTGAACAAACGAAAAGATGGCTGTAGGTGAAAGCCTGGCACATAGAGACAGACTGTCGGACTTTTTCTTTAAATTCCTTTGAACGAAGTCACCGCACTACTGAGTGCTTTCGCTCCAATAGCGTTGATTTTTTCAAAAAAACTAGCGAATGTCCCACCTACTCGACGCCTAGTCTATTCGCACAATGAGCCAAGTTGCCTGCCCACCTGTTTGTCGCATTCTAGCAAAGCTGCTAGCCATTTCCACCCACTACATAGTGTCCAATTTTGGGTGAGCGTCTGGATTCTAAGGAGTCGGATTATTGTGGGCAATGCTCCAGCTCCCCAGTTTTATGAGGTGTCTCCAAATCGAACTCTTTGGATGTCTACTACGCGTCCATTCTTTACCGTACCCCTTCATTGTCACCTCAGTGAGGTACACCGAAAGCAGAGGCGGAGATGGTAATCCTATTGTCTACCGTTGAATTCCTTTCATGGACAATATGAACTTGTTTGATGAAACCGTTGACTTCGATACCGACCCTGCTGTGAGACTTTAACTTAAGACAGTTGTCAAAAATTGATGTGGTCCCGGTAGCCCCTCTTTTGTGTATCCATGCAAACCTGGTTACCCGCCTCCCACTGAGTTTTCTTGAAGCCATCAATACGAAGAGAGACGTTATTTCTTACAAAGTGTGGAATATACTGGACATCGTGCTGCATCCGAGTAGCTCTCAGACGTGGGCCACGCAAATATGAAGGCGTTTCTTGTGCTTATCGTACAAGAGGCCAGAGGGATCGTTAGAAAAGGTGGCCTTACCGGATCCTCACGTGACTGCTGGAATCTGTTTCCTCAAAGCCATGATGCCTGCTTCCTGTTTTAAAATTTCCTATTCCCTTCGTCAGGTCAAACCCCCCTAGATCTGGCCACAGCTGATGACGTGAAATGTCTCCTCGCGGACGCAATGCCCTCTGCCATCGGAGCTCCTGCCTGCCTACCCCTTCCATCCCACATACAACTTTCACAAGCCTGTCATCTCCAGCCAACAACGTCTACAGACGGTCCACGTATAGAGGGTCAGGGCAGGGCTGAAGATGAAGAGCAGCAGTTGCAACAGCAACCACAGCAATCGTCGTCAGTATCCAGCATGCTCACACCAGCCCTCACTACTGCCAGCTTCCTCACTTCCCTTGGCCTTGATCATCTTGTTAAACTATTTGACAAGGAACAGGTTTGCACCTTTCTGCCGATCCAAATCTACTCTCTTAAATTCCCGCTCAGTCCAATGTGTTTTTTTCTCTCTCCAAGATCACTCTGGACATCTTAGTTGACTTGGGCCACGAGGAGTTAAAGGAATTGGGTGTGATTGTCTATGGTCAGCGTCACAAAATAATCAAAGGCATCGGGCGATATCGATCGCTGATTGCAGCCTCTACAACCTCTACCACGCCTACCAATACCACTGCAGCATCATCTATTCCCTCAATGGAGGACCCCTCCACGCGAGTGGTGGGTGGAGGTCATTTCAGAGGCGTTGGAGTGCACGAACCCATACCGCCCGGTTCGGATTACTTTCCAGCTGCAGCTGCTACAGAAACGGTGTTTGTGGACGTGCCGAGGGATTCGAATGAATTCAGAGATGTAGAAGAACAGGTAGGTGATTGAATTAAGGTAGAACTGTGTTTAAATTTTAGGGCTTTAGTATTATCACCTGTGAACGTAACCGAGGAAAAGAACGTGTTATATTTTTCGACAACAGCTTCAAAGCAGCATCCGGCAGCACAAAGACAGTTTCGGTGGCGTCTTCCAAAGCCTTCATGTACTGGAAATTACCCGCATTCGGAACCGTCGGATGTGGGAGCGCTACGTACACCGTTGTGCTGAGATAGCCGAAGACTGTGGCGGTAGTAGCTGCAGTGGGGGTAGTAGCAGCACCAATGGTGTTGGTCACTACAACGAACGCTTCCTCTTCCATGGTTCGCCCTTCCTTCATTCTATTGTCACCCGTGGGTTCGACGAGCGTCACGCCTACATCGGTGGCATGTTTGGTGCAGGCATTTACTTCGCGGAGAACTCCTCAAAGTCCAATCAATATGTCTATGGTATTGGTGGGGGCACAGGCTGTCCTAGCCATCGTTCTCGATCCTGCTACATCTGCCCTCGCCAGATGCTCCTGTGTCGCGTCGCTTTAGGCCGTTCTTTCATCCAATTCAACGCCATGAAGGTGGCTCATGCGCCCCCCGGACATCATTCAGTGGTTGGGTTACCCTCAGCAGGAGGCTTGAATTTTGCAGAGTATGTGATTTATCGGGGTGAACAGGCGTATCCGGAGTATAGGATCACATATCTCCTTGTACCCCCAGATGGCACGCCCACAACTGCTAGCAGCAGTATCAACAATAAGCCTGCTCCTGGTGCACCAGGGAATACTGGATGAAAAGGCAGGTGCAGACGGAGGACTTTTTTGTACAATAGTGGCTCCATTCCCCGGCTGTTGTCCAATCCTGCATGACACATACACACACACACTTATCTTGTCACTATTAACCATCAAATCTGTCCAAAACGCTGATTATTGCTTCCGTCATAGAACAATTAGAGGGGACTATTTTTGTCTCTTTGTGGGTGAGGGGACGAGAGTGGGTGTGGATTAGGGGTTTAGTTTTTTGAGTTGCATATCATGTTGTAGACGATTGAAACGTTCTCGCAGGTACTGAACCATCTTAGAGTCCTGTAAAGATAGAATAGGACAGAGGGTCCAATAGAGGAAGACTTCTTGGATTGAAATTCCAAAACAACAATCAGCTCACTGGATCCATGGCGTCGAGGTTATGAATCTTCTTGGAAATCTGCTGAAGGTCTTCCTCCGTAGGAAAAGGGCCGAAATCGTCCAAGTCTTCGTCCTCATCTTCGTCAGGCTGGAGGGATTGAAAAAAAGGGGAGTCACGTTTTTTGACTACTTTGGCTTCTTGAAGAGGCGAGGTTGGAACGCTGCCAGGAAGACAAAAGATGCTGGATGCTTGCATACGTTTCAATTTGTAGTGGCTTGAATTCAGAGACTACGCTGCAGAGATAAACTGGATCAGTCCCTTATGAGGTGATGTGGGGGTGTGAAACTGGGAGGGGGGGGGTAAGTACTTCCACCGATTATCCAGGTCTTCTCCTATTCAACTACCATGACGGCGGCACAGAGTAACTCCCCCCTCATTAATCTCAAAAACCTCCTATGCGTTGACGATGCAGGGCGGGTAGCACTTAACAAGTTTTATTTCCTACGAAAAGGCTAGCTGATGTGCACATATAATTCCGAGAAACGAATGGTCGGGACTGTGAGGGCTCATGAAAGAAGGGTCCTCAAAATAACCGACGTCAAGCGTCCATCGATATCCGTCCCTTCAGTAGGTGAAGAAGGCTTCTTAAACCAATAAGCGCTAATGCCTAGCGCTTACTGAAGTGGGTTTGTCCATTATCCAGGAGGAAAGACGCAGCACCCACTACACACTTTGGAATGGTGCAACAGTTGGTGTTAGAACTTAGCCCCCCCTATGCTACTAATCTCAAATTCAGCGACACAGCTGTTCTCGAATCAGCTTTGCAATCCTGTAAAGCATGGAGGGCAGGGAGGGGCGGGAGTTTTGACTTTAGGAATAGCCGAAGACCTCAATTCCAAATTTTGTGACTGAAATACGGGTGGAGATTTTGGGACAGGAAAGGAGCCAATCATTCAGAAGATATTATGGGAAATTGGAAATGAAGCGAAAGGAGAAAGATTGTGGCCTCATTTATTTTTTATTTATAAGAACGAAGCCATAGAGGTAACTTACTTTAATCAACTCACCAAAAAAGTTATGAAAATCGCCTACCTCCCATCCACTGTCATTCATGCCCTCAGGCGAAGTACTGTGTTTCATATGCTCCTTGTAATCAATCAATCCATCGCCATTACGGTCCATAACCTCCAGCATCTTTCGTCGCATTTGGACCCTGTATTCGTCCTGCCTTTCTGGCCGATCCTCATCAATTTGTCCAATCTAAAAAAACCGCACGTTTCCAGAGCATGCCATAGGCTAATATGAGGCATATAAGAAATCATAAACCAATGACCTTAAATAGCCGATAAAGAGGAAAAATATAAAACTATTCAACCTGGGCAGAAAGCATCGCATCTATTTCCTCAGGGTCCCAAACACCGTCCGAGTTCAAATCTATCAATCAGAAGCAGTAGCCATAAGAAATAGAAGAGCAGGCACATGGTTGTTACAGGGGTCGACTAACCATGCATTATGAAGAACACTCGCGGATCAAATTCATCTTCGGGCATATCATCTCCTTTTTGCCATTGTTCTCGTTCTTGGGCTCGACTCCCCTGGTAGAATAGGCATGGATTACGTGTCGCAAAATATCGACGCTTCAAAAAGCGGCTTTATGTATCAAGTCTGGGTTTAGTTCACAAAAAGCGTGTCCAAGATTGAGAGACAATAGTATGACTTACCGGTTCATGGAAGCGTCCGGGTTTGGGGCGCTTCTTCGCAAGCTCAAAATCATGTTGGACCTTTTCACGAACGGCTGTTGTGTCGTTCACATGGGCCTCCCAGCGTTCCAGTACCTTCATCACTTCAACTTCATTAAGAAAGACAATCTCCTCGCGATCGATGGCATCTTGACGCTCTCGTAGCTAGATGAAAAATAAGCAAAGCCCGACATGATGCAGACTGAGTTGCCCTGACACAGTCTGAATTATTCTTAAGATTGAACACGATAATTGATATAGGAAAAAGTGTAACAATAATAGCATACCATTTTTAAGATCGTTTCTACATCTTCAGCAGAGAATTCCGTTGAATTACCAATATCGAGCGCTTTGGCTATGTCTGAGGGAATAGAAACTTTTTTCCCAGCTTCACTATCCCGTTTTAATTTCAGAAGATCAACAAAATAATTTTTTGTTCCATATTTAATTAGGTTTAATTTTTCTCTCACTTCTTTTGAGAGAAGTGATATGTTGACACTGGAGTCGGTCTAAAGATTAGAAAGCATGTAAAGTCATGAAAAAGAAGAGTTACAAATTTAGCCGTTAACACTTACCTCATGCAGACTCGAGACATGATCTAAGAATTCTGTTGAATTTTCTATCGCTTTAAAGAGGTTTCCCAGATAATCTCTGAATTCGTCGGAAATCAACTAGTTAAAAGCAAACAGAACACGATCACACACAGAAAAGGTGAAAAAGGCATGCACCGAAAAAACTGCAAATAATTGGCAAACGCCAAATCAATGCATGTAAAATAAGCAAAGATTCGAAGTCTAGCACGGGAAGATATGTCAAAAAAGGCGCTAGGTAAACGGTCTTGAGTTGCAAATTATCCATTGCATATACTTGGGCTTGTTTGCCTCGAGGTAGTGAAGTCTTGTGAACCGGTGCACATTCCATGTTCTGCGCCAAAAAATACAAGCACGTAATGCCAACAAGCAACCTCATATCGGCCAAGAGATTATGACAAGCGCTTCTAGGTTATGAATGGCACGACCTATATGGCAATATAGTAAAACACGGCTAATCAACCTTATTACCTTTAATGCTCACTACTTCCCACCCTTTGAAAGCTAGGACTAGCTACGAGGAAAACCATTTTATGGAAGTCGTAATTTATGCGTTTCTTAGCATTATTGCTTGTGCTGAAAAATTTAGACAAGCCCCAACTACACCGGGATTTCGTACAGGCAACCCGAGACCCCACCGGGCATGTCGCACTTCACCCCAGAAGGCGGGCATCAGCACCACCAATGCAACGGACACTGGGTTCGGCCACCCCCGGAAGGCACCACCAAGAGAACCCACCCCGTACAAGAACACCAGCACATCAACATCACCAACGTTACAGTGCATACTCAAACAAACTCAATAAAAAATAGAGCCAGCGGGTCAAACAAAGATCCCACACTCATTTCTATACAAGGGATTGTGAGTGGAGGGAAGGGGAATCGGGAAGACTCGACAACCGCTGCCTCGGTTCAAACAAACCTCCGACTTTTAAGCATTAAGACTTTATTCTCCCGCGTCCACTTATCACCAAGAGCCTTCAGTTCCCTCAACCGACTTGCGAATCGGATTGGTCCGCAACTACTGGCTAATTCACCTAGTCTTTGGAGCTGAGGATCCAAGCGCGATGGTAGCATCGCCTCCAGAGGCTCTCGGGACAGTGACCTCGGCGTCTCCACAGACAGATTGTCTTCCTCAGTTTCTAAATCACAATGTCCCATAGGTACCAAGTCCTCCACCGACATATCGATTGCCTGTGATGTTGGAAGACTTCCGCCGTAGAGGTGATAAGCACCCGGAGGGAGATTGAAACAACTACTGGCATCCAACGACTGTTGTGGTTGTAGAGGTATCTCAAAATCGTGCATTGGGAAAACAGATCGGAAGTCATCTAACAAAAAAGAGTGGCAATTCAATTCTTTGTTCTCTTCATAAAACAAAAAACCCACCCTCCAAGAGATTGTGATGCCCGTAACCGTTCGATTGTAGATAGAGCTGAGGTAGGTCATTATCTTCATCATCGTCGTCTTCATCGAATTCGTCCTCTTCGTCCACTTCTTCCTCCTCCACATCCTCATCGACTTCTTCCGAAGCGAAATTCAAACTCGAAGGGTGTCTGAAGAGACCACCAGGAGACGCTCGAGTGACAGTGTCGCGTTTCACCATCCCCGATGAGAGCGCCAAAGGAGCAGCGTCAGTACCACAAACAGTAGCGCCAATGGATGTGGAAGAAGCAGATGCCACTGCTGCCGCAGCCGCTTCTTCTGCCTCCTTCTCTTTCCGCGTTCGCCGGCGTTTTGGTGGAAAGTGAACCAAATCTGGACGGACCTCGTGATTATGACGGAAGTCGTAACGACGCACGTGAAGTTGGTTGCCTTGGGAGTAGAAGTAGATCTTGCTGCGGCAGCCAATCTTTGAAGTTCTGCGAAGGAGACGAAAGTGGATTTGAGACCTCTTTCGGATGATTACGTCATAAGGTTAAAGCGCAGATTTCGTAGCTGTCCGTGATTCGACCTCTACAACGGCGACACAGAAGCCTTTCTTCTGTGTCTCAGACATTCTACGCAGCAAAAATAAATTCACTTCCTAGCTCATATGCCTGGCCGCACGACCAGCGGTTACTTCAGAAATAGCTTCTTACGACACAAAGCAACCCCGATTTCATTCGCTGGAAAGTGCGTCGGAATGCCATTGGCAGGAGGCATCCAATATTTACGAGCCGATTTTTTGATCAGCAGTGAAGCAGCACCAGGATTACACAAGCAATTGAATAATAAATACAAAAAAAACACTGTAGCCAAGCAAAAGTGGGACGCAGCGAAGCGAATGGGAAATGTGCTCGCCCTATAGCAGCTCCTATAAATCTTTCACGCACTGTTTTTCGATTGTTTGTCAACTTGCAGACCTGTTAGGAGAAACGACTTTGCATTTTTGCAAGATTTTATACCACATGAGACGAATCCCAGCCATAAGAGGATTCATGCACCTCTCCAAAGTCCAAGTCATAGTCGTCACCCTGACATTTCACAGGCATGTTTAAATGGACGGTTCGAAAGGTAACGTGGGGCATGAAAGCGGGTAGCAAGGGCCAGGTTGTATCTTGGCTTCCACAGACCAAATGCCTTACTCAAGTGGACTGCCCCAGCTCTTGTCTCCTTGTGCACAAAACACCCAACGGACACGGCTTTAAGACGCTTTCTATGGTAACTTCTTTCTCAATTCTTTTATAAAAAATCAACAGTTCATATCCACTGACAGCTTGTCGTCCACAAACACCACTGAAATCCAACTTTAGCAACTAAATTACCTGAGCCTGATACACGATTAGCCGAACCATATGCGTACAGGCAAACACAGCCTGCGAGAATCCGGATTCGGCATTTGAAGTGAACCATTCACTCACCTTTCTGCAGCAATACATTCTACCAGTGTCTAGGCGAATAATGCATATAAACAGACTACCGAAAGCCCAACTTAATGACCACCCATCCACAATAGGGTTGGTTCCATGCAACAATGAAAGCTAGCACAACTGAGTCCTCTCAAACGTGTTAAGCATAGACTTTGATGCATGAACCCTATTAGATTTTGCACATACCAAGATCGCTTGTTACGGAATTCCCCTTCGTGTGGTAGAAATTGACCTAGTTGATTCATATGGTCAGCCATTTCAAAGAGATGGCACAGTGAAAACTCACCTCTGCAGCCTGCGCTGTTTTGCTTCACTGACTTGGTTGCCATAGCGATAACAGATGTATACCAGATGGCTGTATACAAGTGTCTCAGCATATGGCGACCCCAAGGGTAGACGCCGAGTGTTTGTCTTAACATAGCGATTGCCCGTCGCAAGCTGAAACTCCTCCATTTTCGCCTGCAACTCCGCAAAGGAGACAAAGGAGAGCCTGTGGAAAATGCGCAAAAAGTCCGCAGTGGAATCCTGCACCGTGGCAGTGGCGGCAGCGTCGTTCCCGACGGTGCAAGAGGGTGGAGGTGAGAGAGGACGGGGAGGAGGAGGAGGAGGGAGGGACGAGAGGGTTTGGGAATGCGCAGGAGGTGGCACCTCGATCATGGGGTCCATGTGAGCGGGATGATTGTGCTGCATGTCGTAATGACGCACAAAGAGTTTGTGCTTCCGAGTGCCGACGGAGAAGTAGGCTTGACAGTGCGTCCCACCGGATCTAGAAGCGGGAAGAGAAGTGGCAAAGGCATGGTTAATTAACGTGTGATCTTTCTATGCCATCCATTGTGAAAATCGCATATTTAGTTAGATACAGCCAGAACACTCCTGTAGGAAACAGGCTGATTGTCCAGACGAATGCTTTTTTTGAGGCATCGGTGAAGGGAAAATGTCATTCAAAAGCTGTAAAAGACATTGATAACATTTCACCGCACCGCCACCCATGTAACAGCCAAGCCACATAAGGAGATGCCATTCCGCACAATGAGTATTGAAGCATCTTTATCCAAAGCATACAGAAGGTGGGAACAGGGGAAAACTAAAGGTCGTCCTGTTGTCATATGTGTCAGTAATACGTAAAATTCATCGATGCCTGTCCTTTCAAAACTCCAAACCAAACCAGCTGATACGGTTGCGAAAACCGCCTATTAATACAGAAAAAAATTCCATGAGGCTTTCGACGAAACTTGCAGACAGGTGAAATACGCACAACTGCTCATATCCATGCGTTGTGAAGCGCAGACATGGGCAAATTTGTTCACGAGACAATTTTTATCCCCTTTACTACCTTACTTCAGTTTTGAGCCACCATGTTATAAGATGTCGGTTAAACCAGGCAGTTACGATTAGTTTCTTTTCTCTACGAGCCAAGTTAACATCGGTATCGGAGACGTGGAGACTTCTAGACATGTTTGGTAAAATCATCTATCCTTGATAAGAACAGAGATACGCATTGCTGTTGAAAGTGACATTTGCGGTTACCTTGCCAAAAACGACTTTTAGTTTATGGGTAACATGAGAAGTACTGAAACCACCAACTTGCACCCACATCAACTGGAAAGGGTGATGCCGAAGCTGCTAAGCACGTGCATAGCAGGCGACAACAAATCTGGAGGGGCATCATCCCCTTTATAGAAGCACACCCTTTCTATACTGCTTGCTAACTGATTGACTTGTGACGAGAAACAGTTTTCGTATTTCAACATTCACGAGGTGAAAGAAAATACCGTTGGATAATCTGGACGATTTACCAACTGTCCCACTACCCAACATAAAAATTATTCTGGTTAGTGTGTGAAATGCAGAGACAATTAATCATCACAACTTGTTAAAGGCCAAGCAACGAGTGAAAGGAAAAGCTTTTATTATAAAGTAATCGGGACTGGTCACTCAGTCAATGGCAAGAAAGCTCTCCTCTTAAGCTTACGGGGCAAAGCAAATCTGAACCGGTAGGATTTGAATTTGGAGATGGGAGGAGGAAATAGTCTGGCTTCATCACTACCTGACGGTAGACCCCCAAGCGAGGATTACGACTTCTTATTAGCATATGTCAATTGCATGTAAAGTAGTAACTGGGTAATGAGAGATAGAAACGGAGATGGCTAAAACTAAGTTGCATGCTTTTAGTGGTAAAGTGCTCTAAAAGGTGGAGTTCACAGGCAGCTTGGATCTAGCATAGTAAAAAGGTGGGTTTTGTGAAAGATTATTCATCTGTATTCATTTTCAAGGAAATACCATAGATAAAGTGAAGAAATCCAGACACGCATAAACTTACCATGCTCCCGTCATAAATCATCCAAGGAGGCTAACTCAATTTCACACAGAATGCTATCTGGAAAAAAGGTGTATTCTAAAGCCGCATACAAAGTTAGACCCAAAGTGTAGAAGAATTGCGGGATCGCAAACCAAAACACCAAATGAAGAGGATTCGTGTGCATAGTAGCACATAACGGCACAAGAATTTGCTGAATCAAATTTGTTCAGCAAATGAACAGACCGAAAACGCCTCTACTTCTATAAAATAAGTTCGAGCTCAACCACAAAAAATGAACCTCCAAATTTGGTCATAAATGTAATGTTTGAAGCATAATATCTGTAGCTAATTGCCCATAATCATTCGCCACTGACCCTACCCAAGCTGCCTCCACAAAAGGTGTGCCTATAACACCTTTCGAAATGCCGTTTACTCAATTTATCGAGCATCACTGAGAGTGGTAAAAATTAGAGACAACACCAACCTCTGACCCATTTTGCTAGCAGGGCGAACGTGGCGGACACAAGCATAATGCATGTATCGATAAATTAGGTACTCTCTGCCAAGAGTGCCTTCGTTAAAGAGGCAAGTTCGTTTCATCATGTACTGCATCCCCGTGGCATCTTCGAAGGCCTGCAGCTCCTTGCTGAACGCCTCGAAGGTAGAAAAGGCCTTACCAGCAAAATGCGACAAAAAGTCCTCTCGACAGTCATAGATAACTGGAAGCGCAATTGGTTGGGTGGTTCTTACTTCCATTGCATAAGAAGTGAACGCATTCGTTTGACTCTTGCAGTGACCCCCTGAAAAGCAAACCGATGTTAAGAAAAAAGTTAAAGAAAGCGTTGACGCTAGAAATGCGGAAGAAAATAAATTGAAATATATGAAACGTGACAACTATAAAGTGTGCGTTGTGGGTGCACAAAATATTGGATAATGCACATAAAGCGGTGCAGGATCTGACTTGAAATCCTGATTTATACACAAGAAAAGATAGACGATTGCTACACTTAAAGGTCCAATGCAGTGTTTGTGGCAAAAAAAGTATTTTTCCAGAACCATACTTAGTGAATCATGCGAACGAATAAATAGCCACTTTGATATGTATACGCCCTTAAGAATACGACTCAAACACACAAAGGGTGGACGATACACATTTACGAGACAAACAGGAAATAAAGTGAAAAGAAATAAGAAGTTTCCAAAATAAAGGCACAAAGCTCTGAAAGATTACAAAAAATCACATTCCAAGACTCAGTTGATGCATAAAGACCTAAGCCACGTTCAAATGTCGAATTTCAAAAAAAGCTAATAAAGTCAAGCACTAGTAGACATTTACGCCTCAACAAAACATTAAAAATTTTTCTGCTTCAAAAACTTCTTAAGAATTAGGAAATTCTAATTTTGCCGATAATTTGCATCCTATTTAGTTTTCAGCTAGATCTTAGTAAACTTTGTAGCGTCCCGAGATTTTCCAAATGCAAAAAATCACCTTACTCAGCAAAATATATATTTTGCTCAGAGAAGGTGTCTGGGCTATTGTCATGGCCCAAAAGGCCAGCCTACCCAGCGAGGTACCTGGGGTCTAATTCAAAGCAAAAAGTGGCCCCTCAACAGAACCGGATGATAAACCACTATCGTGCTACAACTGCATTAGTTCAAAAGCTCCCTATTTTTACTTCAAATAATCGAAAGAACGCAGACCTGGCCGAAATTTTGCATTTGTACTCGGTGCTGCAGTTTAAGGACTTGCACAGGTTTGGAAACTTAAAACATGCAGAAAAACTAAAGCGCTAACTTTTTGTGTATTTTAGAGTATTTTGAATAAATCTTTGTTAAGTAAACACAAGTTTGGGACAGGTCATGCTAAATCACTTAACCTTTATAAAGCTCCAAATCCAGGCATGGGTCGTTTTTAATTTTAGTAACTACACCCAGTAGACAATATATTGTTTTTTATAGTATTGTGCAACATACATAGCACTATGTTCAATACCCATTTTTGATTTGATGTTCTATACATTTAGAGTTTTCTTACTAAGCCTTTATTCAACCATTATTTTATCTCTAAGCAATCGCTACCCTTTTTATCATCATTATTAGAACAATGTTACAAACTATCTATATACCATAATACTGCCGATATTTTACCTTTGGGAGTTGGTGAATAGCCTGCTTCGCCAGTTGCGCATTTGCATGATGGCTCCTTTGTTAGGAAAAAAGTGTTCGGCATGTCTCATGATTTTGGGTGTATGGGGCGTAATTATGCTTGTGAGTTTCGCCTATTTCACCACTTCTGAAGTAATCCTTTCTTCTTTTTGTTGGAGTTATGCTTCTTGTGTCATCCTGCTATTTTCCAGTGCTTCATATATGGTCTTAGTTATTTTGGTTTTTATTTCTCCCGCAAATTTCTTTTTTTGAAGGTTCTTATGGGCGTGTTCACTCGTGTTAACGCCGTCGCGTTTGTTGATGACATCCCTATTGACATGAAGGAATGGGAGAGCACTAAATTTGCCCCCTCGTACATTGACGAGAAGTTTGCTATGGTATCTACTAACTGCTTCATCGCCGCCGGTCTTTACCTCCTTGTTCTCGTTTTCGCTTCCGTTCAGTTCCACCTCAACACCCGTCATGGCTACTCAGCTCAATGAATCTCTGTTTTGTTTCATTTCCTGCATAATAACTGTTCAATTCTACTTTGTCCTCCTATATTGTGCTGGACTGTACTGTTGGCTGTCTCTCATGAACACTTATTAACATTTATTTTCCCTTTAATTCATGCTCTCTGGATATATCAGTTCTCATCCTCTGTAAAAAGGCCAAAATTTCTATTTACCTATTTGAAAAGAGGCGAAATTGTGCACCGTTGTCAACGATTTGCCTATTTTGCATTCTGTTTGTTTTGGTTGTTTACTTATGTGACCATAAGTAGGTTGGTGTTTGATTTAGCCACAGTGGTATTTTTATCTTCTGTGGTTGTGCCGGATGTTACTCCTTGAGTGATGTAGATGCTTCCTAGGCAGCACTGCGGAATGAATATCGTCTTGTTGGCACAGCCTGCTTTTTTTCCGCAAGGTGCATCCCTTTAGATGGCAATTGTCTCTCCATTCCCAACCGCCTTTGTCAGTTTCAAATGTGGCGCGTAGGTCGAAACGGTTTTGCAATTTCTAACTTCTTGCAGCTGTGTCCCGGTTTTTTACTGTCATTGGTGCAAGGTTTAGGACCAGATCGTGTTTGATAGGCCGATGTGATTCTAAGGCTCCTCGTGTTGGTGCTCACCATTAAAACCATCCATGAAGAAGGCCCCCCTTAGACTTCAGCTTTCCTTGAAGCATTGATGGGAGCTTCCATGTACTTGGTAAGGCGTGTACTGCATTGCCGCCTATGCGGTCCAATGACTTCTTTATTAAATCATATGCACCTTAAAATATTCCCTCGTTTAGAGTTCTAGGTGGTCGGAAAAAGTGCGCGTATGTTTTTTGGCATGGCACACTGCAAGTACTTAAAATGTTAGTACTTTTAAGATGCATACACTGTAAGACATGGGTGCATGCGTGCTCACTGCAAATTGTCCACTTGCTGAAGGCAAACAACAATTTCGAGTTAGATCTATCCGCTTAACTCTGCTAAATTCGAATCAGTGAAATAATAGCCTCCTTGTCTTGGATAACACCTAGGACTGGTCACTTGATCAGTGGGAAGAAAGCTCTCTTGTAGTCCGGCCATTTGTTTGGCCTGTGTAATTAAATGGATGAAGTGTTCAAGCACTTAACACACTATTTCTTTCCCCTACAGTATCTAGAAGTCCCTCAGCATTCCATTGAGTGCGTCTCTTCCGAAATTGGAAAAATGAAAATTGTTGAAGTGTCGATTGTCACCTACGGCGGCGACATGACTCTCTCACCTCTTATATTGTCATAGAAATCGTTTTGGTATAACCCCAGAAGGTAACAGAGATGAAAGTAGGCAATTATATACTACCTCTTAGGTGATGATTTCATCTTGAACTCATTGCCTACCCATTCAAAAAACCATTTATTTGTTCTTCCATTCTCCCAATCAGACTACCAACAATTCATTCAACCATTCAGATGCAGTTGCTTCACCTGACCCTCATTTCCTACTTAACTTTTGTCGTTTGTGTGGTTTCCGCTTCCACTACCGCATGGAGAGCCTTCCTAGAGTCCATCCACTGTGCTTCATTTGGTAAAAGGATTTGCCTTCCCCAGATAAAGCCAGTTAACCGTTTGAGGAAATGCTTCCTTTTCAAATTAGTAACTACTTAAATAGTTAAATATCAGTTTAATGCATTTGGAAGATGAATGTTCATCCTTGAAGAGTAGAGCTATCCATCCAGTCATTAAAAGCGTACTTGCAAAACCGTCTTCCCTGTTTCTCCCTAATTAGAATTTTTGTTCACAACTTCCCAAATGTACATTTCCGCCTACCGATTGAATTTACCGTGTTTTGCTTTGGGGGCCGGTGTGAACACCTCCCCACATTCAAATGGAGGTATTATTGTCACGCCGCTAATCTGCCCTGAACACCAAATAGCCCATCATCAATGTAGAAGGCTGAAGGTGGAGGAACAAATTGTGGTAGCTGGAAGGTTTATGTAGGTAAATATGCAATTGAGCAACTAGTTAATTCACCACATATGGTCTTCGAGGAGGTAGCTGACCTGGCCCCTTACCGCTCGAGGTTCGATAACCGTGATTTGTTGGAACATTCGCCGAAAGGCAGAGCTACTTAAGGAAGTAACTACTGAAGCCAATAGCCCCACAAGAGCAAGATTCTGCACTCTGTCCCCATTCCCACGCTGGTAGTCCGTCCAGCTGAGTTCTGGGTTCTCTCGTCTAGCCAAGACGTGGAGATGGCGTCATTTGCTCACTTAATCCCCTGTATCGTTGCACGGACACTGTAGTTACCTTCATAGTGGATGTGTCTGAATGATTCACAACTGTTGTCATTTTGGCCATTGAATGTCTCCTCACGGAACCCGAGAATGTAATTATTGTCCGAGGGGGAAGTGTTTTGAATTTATCCATCCGGTGTACTTCTGTTCACTCTGTGCCCGCCAATTTCTCTGTCTATACATTTTTCTTTTTGCACTCATCCCTCTACAATTTTAACGGCTTTCGAGAGCCCTAACTCGCATCAAGAAGGTAAGAGAAATAAGCAGTCCGGTTAAGAGGGATGTAGATTTCCTTCAACTCGCGTGTATATGCACTGGCTAATAACAGCCCTCACAGTAGGCCTGCATAGCATATGTAAACTCAAAGCGCCCGAAAAAAAAACAAATAATGACCTTTAAATGGTCAAACGAAAGCACTAAAAAGGAAGGCGTCTGAGGAGAAGGAGAAAAACGGGACGTAGGAGGCTCAATTTGGGTCGCAAAGGAGAAGGAAGAGGAAGCGATGGGGCAGCTACTCTGTCTGAGATCGACTCTGCAGAGGCGTACAGAGATGGACGGTAGGGGTGTAATTCTCTTCTTCAATTGTCTAAAGGTCAGTCTCACCGAAGATCTTGTTGGAAAAGTCACTATAATCGAGAGCGCCGGGAACTGCACCGTTACCACTGTAGGGCTTCATATTCTGCAGACAGTACTTCGCCTGTTCGGGTGGTAACTCGCGTTGAATCGTCTCCGCTGTTACGAAGGGCTAAAGTAAAGAGAGGATAACAGCAAAAGCAATTATGTCCCCCTCGTGGTTGAAACTTAGCCACTTCGGGATGGAGGGCGCCAGAAAATTTCACCAGATTATTGGAAACGCATGGAAAGGGTTCATTGTGGTGCGTCCGCTGCAACGGGGAGTGCTGAGGATAAAGCCCAAGAAAAGACGGAGGACTTCCCAACACATTCGCGAACACAATACCCTTGGCTGTTTTAAACCTTAAAGTAAAAGCCTGCAAAGCAAATGAAAGAGCAAAAGGCATTCTTTTTCTTCTTTTTTACAACTCCAAGACCAAGAGGTAAAAATGACAAAGTTGTCTAACAAATCCCGATTATTATAAATTAGCTCCATCCATCCTATTATGGCATATGACCGACTTGATTGGTGAGTGGACGCGCCACAGAGTTTTTGCCTCATCACTAAGGCTTTGCGTCCCCGGTACCACCAGTTTTTGGTGCTTACTTGAGGTATATGTGGAGTTCTGGTTTTCCGAAAGGTCATACCTTTGCTAACACCTACTTGATGTTCAAAGTTGAAAAATTTTTCCCCAAGGTACACGAAAATTTGTCTAGCTACATACTCAAAAAGGAGGGACTCCCCACCCAGTTAATCGGTCACCAACTTTTCCAGACAAAATGGATGTCGGACAAGTGCAGACAGCCTGATGGCAAGGGAATACAAACGGTGAATACGAGGACAATGAGGAGGAAGAGAAGGAGGGATCTCAAACTGGAAATAGTCCTAGAGTGTCACGTGAGCTTGGTCTATCCTCGCGTTTCAGTGCAAACATTTACGTCTACGCCGCATCACTTTATGCATCAATTGAATCAGAAAGGCTGAACTTTCCGCCAGTCTTCCACAGGGTTTCCTACGGGCCAAAAGAAACAACCTGGAATTGGTTCCAGGACATGCTGCAGGAGGTTGCAACGGTTCACTTTCCTCTTCACTTATTTTTCCAGTAGAAAAATAAGTCCCACTTTCCCTTATCTCTGACTAGGCATTCTGAACGGCGCCAGCAGCGTAGAATTCATAAAAATGGGGCTTTGGGGTGAAAGGTGGGAGGCTGATGCGAATTTTCGAAGTCTGTCGAAGGTGAAGGTACTACTGAAAGGTTTCCCTCTTTGTTCTTGAAGGTGAGCCCACGATAAGAATAAAATAAGCTGAAGGTAGCTGCAGCGGAAATGCAATAATGAAGACCATTCTACGTGGTTTTCACCCCTCGAACGTTCCAAAACATTTGCAATTATCGCCTTCGGTCACTTCTTCCTGACTGGCTGGTATTCACGTGGAAATGATTTACTTAAGGCCAGTAAGGCCAAGGCTAATCAAAACATTATAAGTACGCAAGAATTGGACAAATCTCCATGTCGTCAATAGCCGGCCAGTCCCAGCCAGGCAGCAGTCACGTACGCACACTCTGCGCCCCAGGCTCTCCAGATCTGTCGACAGACAAGGCACCCATGTTGAAGGCTTAACTATTCCGGCCAGGAGGCACTTTTAAACGCATTAAGTTACAAGTTTGGCCCCCTCAAGGATATGTCTTGCTATGTTGAAAAAAAGAAGGAGGTACACTACAGACTCAATAAGCAACATCATCACCTCCTCCAGAAATCAACAACGCATCGAGGCGCATCACTAATTGTTCAAAAGATTTGTTAAATTAAGCAGAATAAGAGTTGTACCTCTCAGCTTTAGTATTTAGGTTAGGATAGTTTTTAATCTCTCACGCCATGTCTCCGCACGTGGTAGACTGTGCCCCACCCATTTTACCGGTCACATCGCTCCTCCCCCCGCCTCTGTTGGAACGCAACTGTTGCTGGAACGGTGGGGAAATGAAAAAAAAATATGCAACTCTGCCCTCCATTTTGGAGGCATCTTAATATTTCTTCTCACTTTAACCAAGGACAGCGACTACGTAGGCTCACTCTAAAATGGCCCTTATAACACCTTCAAAGGTAGCTTAAAACCTTCAGTTGGTATACCACTTTTTGGAGCGTATTCCAAACGATAGGGCTGTTCCACCCCATAGAGTCCACCACTTCGGCATTCCCTATTCACTTTCCCCTTTCGGTAAAAAGTAGCTGCATTGCCGCCGCCACCCTTGCTTTGCTAGTCTTTGCATAAACTTCTGTTGGGAGAGACATATCAGTATCACAAAAAAGGGAAATAAATTGTTCAAAGGATCATTAAACTACCCAGCTTTTCCACTCCCTGCATCTACACCGGTGCCAGAGGTAAACAAATCCGATGCCAGTAAAGAAAAGTATCCAGACATCATCTTGTTACTAGACAGAAAGAAGTTGCTTACAGTGGATGATTATTTCGGCAGACTCATTCAAAGAGGGGTAAGCCAGCGGTTGCTTCATATAATACTCAATTTTGAGGTCTACAAAGTGACCACGGATGGGACAAGATCAGATTCTTCAAGTCATGGGATGTGCCTGCTGAAGAATACTTGCACTTCTTCATACTCCTTATCAGATAAGTTCGACCCTTACATAGTCCATCCTGCAGAGGATGCGTTAATCAGGAAGGCAGATCAGACCTACACCTTGTATTACTATCAAAAGGTGACATTCTCCCTCCTCCTCCCCCTTCTCCCTCAATTCATCACCAACCCTGTCTCGCGATTGGCTACAATTTACAGCATGACTTAAAATGACCCAGAGAGAAGGGTAGCCACGAGGAGAGGAAGATGTACCGTTTAGCCACGCGGTTACTTGAGCCTTTGGAGGTCACACAAACACCCTTCTGGTCATACACATAGGCTCCCCGCCCTTTCCCATTATTCCGCCTTAGTTCATTTAAGTCTGGAAAGCCTCGAATGCTCCAAATTTTTCCTATTAACAAGGCCAGTCGACAGTTTCAGCAAAAAAAAAGAAAATTTAAATGACTGGTGACTTTAATTCCTTTTTTCTTGTTCAATCAACAACAGGGCTGCTTTCGGCAGTGTTCATACCCACCACTCTAGCACTGGCATGACTTACTACCACTTGGGAGGAGAGCGTGAACGCTACCTTTGTGACAATGGCAAATGGATCTGGTCTGAGAGGACAACTATCCTGATTCCTTTGGCCCATCGCCACATCCTAACGTTACACAGACAAGGCACAGTGTAGAAGGGACATTAAGATCGCCTCCCCTTTGGCCTATAACCACAATCTCAAGTTTCATGAGGAGGCCTTCAGCGACCGAAGTGACAACGGTGGTAAAACATCCAGCAGCATCCACTATGGAGGTGACTGGAATAAAGTGAACAAATGAAGCTATCTGCATATATCAACTGGACAAATGGAACCTCGAACTTAGAACGCAGCTGGACGGAAAATCAGCGTGGGAATGGGAAGAGAGTGACAAGGAGAAGCAAGTGTAGAATCCTGTTTTCTTTCTCTCGCCCCACTGCAAAACTGAGGGCACGCTAATACAGAAGCGGTGCTTCTCGGGCTATGGATTCAAATGTTGTTTAAATTTTGGGAAAAAGCAGTGATTGCTGCTTCTAGCTCATGAGTATGTAATGTTGAAAGCCTTGAACACGTTGTACTGGAGAACGAATGGGATCGTGAGGAGAGTCGTGAATTATATGATAACCTGACAAGATATTCACGATTCATCCTTCCTCATTTAGTCTTCAAAGCACTTAGTGAATTAATAAGAAACCTTTGCGCTTAACTCCAGATAAAGTGTTGGAATGCTTCTCGTCATTAATTTTTAGAAAAATAAAGTAACTTTGAGACACTCAATCATCCATTAAACACTTGTATATCCTTCAAAGATAAAGTTTTATCGTCCGTTTTCCATTATGTGGACAAAAAACGGGTCCTTCATTCATATATCATATCCACTGTAATACTTTTATGTGAAGGGACGAAAAAATTTATATCCTATTTTAGAGAAAGGGATAAAACCTCAGCAACCAGGAGGACATTCACTCTCTATAACTTCATGACGAATAGAATCCATTTCGACATCAAAATAGTTCCCTAACTTTCTGCACAGTGGGAATCGGTCAGTTAAGTGCAATTTCGTGGACATTCCTCAAGGACAGAAAATACAAGACTTCAAGGAGCTGCACAACTGCAAAACCCTGCACCAAAATTGCCAGTGCTGATCGCCCATTGGTGGACAAGCCAGTAAGCCTGGGTCACGTTCGAAGTCTGCAGATCGCATGCCACGCAAACTCACCTGTTCATTGGCTAGCACACGGAAAGAGTCGATCAGTTGTTCTGCGCTCTCCGAACCTGAGGCCTGTTGAGTCATGAAACGCATGAAAGAGTCGAAGGTGATATAACCTGAGCCAGAGGGATCAACATTGGCGAGGATTCGACGAAAATCAGCGTCTCCCTAGAAGGTAGATACACCGAAATTATCAAATCGGTTAAAAAATGACCCTAATGATATTATGGGTCAAGGCCCTAAAAAACACGGATTATAGATTTGAATTTCCTTCAGCACACGGCAATCGACGCATTTTAACTGCAAAACGAAGGAAATTAACAGAAAGGTTGGAGACGGGAGAACTGAGAAATGATAAGCCATCTTAGAGGTAATGGAGAGCTGATAAAGAGACCTGCATTGAACTAGAGATTGTCAAGGTTTTTATTACGCCTGTTAAAATGGCCTCGAGGAGAGGATTGGACAGATCCGGGCTCAGTAATCAGGGAATCGACAGTCTCAGCTCTGAATCAGATGGAGGAAAGTGAAGGGGGTGAACATGCGGTTGGTAACTTAAAGCTTTTAAGCAATCACTTGTTGATACGAAAGCGGAATTGAATGGATGCTAAAGGCTTCTTTAAAGATGTTTGGAAAAATACGCCCACCGCATCAATCTTTCATCTTTTTTCAATGGACTGTAAGCTAACTGCGAATCCTACTTTGATAAAGTGCTTTGTCCCTGGAGGAAAAACAAAACGAAAAAAATGGTCCTAGCTGCCCTTTCCAACTGCACAGCCTTCTTCACATTAGATCAAGAGACTGTCGAGTGTTGGTGCCAAGAATGAAGAAAAAACATCACTTTTAAAATGTCATGAAGATTATCACAGCGTCAAGTACGAGGTATGAGGTTTGGCTTTGACATGTAACCTTAGAAAAGGGGTATTCCTCCAACTGGCTGATCAACTAGTTCTGATTTTCTCAAGTGTAAGTTTTTCTTGCATGCCTCTGGGTGAGATGATCAGTTTCTGCGGTAACTGTAAGGTTAGTGTGTAGAAAGTGGGAGAAGCCCAGCTAACAATAATTTCTGAACACACACACGTAGACCCATAAAATTCATGCGCAGTGGTCTGAGAATGTCACGGTATGCCTTAAAAGCGTGGGGTAGAGAGTGGGCCCATTGCTAGTGGCCAATGTTATGTCCATTTGCTAGACGAATGTTGAAGGGTTGCACAAAGGTCATTTCTCCTCATAGATTAGTCACAAATCTGGAAGGTGAAGGATAAGAAGGCAAATACAGGAAGATGGAGCTCATCTGAGAAGTAGTCGAGACGACAGTTCCCGATATTTGGATCCGAAATAACTTCCTATCGGCGTAGTGACCTTTACAAGGTCTTTCTGAACCCGATCTTGGATGGTAATTTATGGCACTGCATACCCAATAAATGTGACGATAACTACATCAGATCAAATTTCATTCACCAACTTGAACCCACCTTTTAGTGAGTAAGGCAGAATAAAGTCATGGTGACGGACTGAGACATTTGTACCCCTTATAGCTCAAGTTTCGCAGTCATGAACGTCCAAAATATAACCAACATGAGCGATGGGTACGGTGTTGAGAATCAGGTCCGATGTGGTGAATAATGAGTGCTGCCTTCCCTCCTCCCAGCAAAACCGTATGATCTTAAGGGATGGAAAACAATTTCCTCCACTTTGCGTCGATAAACAAGTTGCCACTCGGAACGGAATTTTTCGCCTCCTGCCGTGTGGACTTGTCTACGTGATGCGCCTGCGTACAAGGGAGAATTTGATAAATTATTTTCCTGCAATATGCTGCAGTGATGGAAAATTCAAGCAGCAGGCACAGATGTTTAGGCGAAAGGCTTTGCATCCACTGCCATTTTAACGCTACCTTAAGGTGGGAGGAGAGAGAGGCACGTCACTGCTTGAAGGACTTTTTATGTTTCATATTGCCCATCTAAATACACTATGAATACGTGATGTCAAGAGGCCACATTCTCTTCCTCTGAAGTTCTCTTGCTCGCCAATTCAAACGTTATTGTGAAGGAGAGAGAAACCTGTTGTCAGAAGTCATTCTTACATTCTACTATTGCCAATAGTAACAGTGGCAACCAGGGAGCAAAAAGTCCACAGGCATAACTTTTTTTCATTCCACTGCCAGAATAGGTCATTCTTTCTGGCCAGAAATACAAGAGGTTGCTTGATGAACAGGAAAGCGGACGCTTTTGGTAGCCAGGAGATTGCATAGAGAGAGAGAATTTGGTTTTGTGTGGGACCACTAAGTGATTCTAGAAAGTAGCGAAATCAATGAAATGATATCATGTCAAAAGGTCAAGCTCGTTTGGTGATATCATGTTTGGAAGAATGCCGAGATTATTCCACATAATTTTGACACAAAAGTGGTGCGTAAGCTTTGAATCCAAAAAAGCAGACATCCTCAGCGATCATCAATTTCAACAAAACCGTCATGATGGAGGGTGCATGATATCCGCAAATAGAATGAAAGAGGTCACGATTCACAATTAATGGTATATAAGGTGATATACACCTCCCTTCACGTATATGTGAGGACTGTGACGAACGTGTTAAGAGGTTGCGCTGTGGAGAAAAACACTCATATGTCATGGAAAGTACACTTGATGAAAAATATTATCCAGCTACAGGCAATTTTAAGTGCCTAGTTTTTGTAATCCAATTGGTAAACAGGAAACGTGATTGGTGGAAAATACCTCGCCCTGATTCCACGATTCGTTTTATTTCCATGCCAATTGATGTAGAAGATAGACTTACAATGATTGGACATTCGTTTAGTGAGGCTTTTAATTGACAGAATTTTTCCTCCATCTTGGTAGCGTGGCCGATAGGCCACACCTAAATAACCTATCCTGGCCCCACAGAAAACTCCCAATGGCCCTTTCTCCTAAGGAGGAGGAGCCAAACGCAACATTGGTGACTACTGTCTCTGATCCGACTACTTTGTGCCGGTCAAAAACGAAAAGTGACAAAGTGGGTTTCGAGGCCAAGGCTCAACCTATCCTGTATACTTAACTAGGTGGGCAGTTTGTACCTTGTCGTTGGGGGAAGACTCGAGGGGCTATAAATCCTAGAGGGTGACAATGCCGGACCTCGGTCTCCCATTATTGCAATATGAAGTATCTATACTTCCGACCTTTCATTTCTTCTGCATTTCCAGACTCACATGTCTCAATACGCCATCAAACGCTCCAGATATCTTAAGGTTAATCACTCAGATTACGTGATTATTAAATAAACTGCTGGACACGCAAAGCAGGGAGGGGCCGTATCGCTGGATAGACACAGAGACAGGTGGAATGTGTTGGCCAGATGAGTGAATTTATGAATGACTGATTGATGGGACAGATGCCTGACAAATAGATGGCCCTGTGAATGAACGAACGGATGAAAGGAGGCCTTAATGTATGGGTTGTTGTATGCAAGAAAGACGAAGAGACAGAGAGCGAGAAGCAGTGATGGAGGAAAATGAAGACATGCAGGCAGACAAGCAAAAGTAACCAACTCACCTCCGGCGTATTGGGGATGTTAAATCCCAGCGAGACCAGACAGGCCTTAAACTCCGAGAGGTCTAATCGTCTCAACCGCTTACGATCAAAGTGGTTGAAGCAGCGTCGAAAGTCATTCAATTGGGCCTCACTAATATTGTGAGCCTCGCGAGTCATGATCTGCACCTCCACCTCGTTGATTGCACGTTTTAGATTGGTGAGAAATTGTTCCCAACCCAGACGAAGTGTGTCCATGGTGTACTGGGTCTGAGGCACTGTGTAGACGCCATTTTCTTGTAATTGCTTTAAAAAAGAATAAAAGTCTAGGTCATCCAATGAGCCTAACATCGAAATTACTTTGAAATTCCACAACAAAGAAGTTTGGTTGCGAGTATGTAATTTCTAAAGCGTGGACTCTGGATTTAAGAACCCACAGATTGATGGACAGACAAAGGGGTAGGGTAAGAATGGAAAGGGAAAAAGAACAAAACTAGCAAAGGCAAATTTGCCTACATTGAGTGGGTTCAGCAGTATCGTTCATTCCGCTATAACCATTCAACGATCCTCTCAAACTGTTCTAAAATTATGCGAATTCTAGAGTGGCATATTTTCGAGAGAAGGATCTGCGTTGGAGGTCTAGATGGGTAAGCAACTAGGCATGTAAATCAAGACTATGTGGAAGGATCAGAAATACGCAAATGTATGGATGAGATGAGAACGTGAAATAACTCTAGTAAGAAGTTGAGGAGGGCATGAATGAGTTTGTCGGACCAACTGGAAAATATGGCTAAACTCCAAACTACAATCCCATCTCTCCTAATACCCAACTTTAATGAAAAAGGTCGTGACAAGCAAGGATAGTCAATGTTGTAGGCAAAGGAGAGGAAGAGGTGGAGAAGAGTACTGGCCTCAACAGCTTTCAAACTTATGCCCGTTCAAAATACTACTTTACCAATCTCCTTTTGAATGATTTCTTCGAAAGTGATTGAGAATGAGTATTCAGTACTACAAATGCCACTAAGTGACTTCAAAAAAGTGGGAAATGCAGAAGGTGCCCCGTAAGGGGGGTTCATTGAGCCGACCTTGTAATTTCGATGCATCCATCCACCCTGTGTCCGTTCATTAACCCCTCTGTCTCCCTTTCCTCCATCCCTAAGTGACGTTTAATAATTGCATTTCATTTTTTGACAGACCCAATACTGGCTGTGGATAACTGGACACTAGGATGCGCCTAACTGATTCATCTAGAAGTTGGGAGCCAAGTTTGATATTCACCCTTATCTACATGAATGCAAAATAAGTGAATGACAAATAAGTAGCCTGCACTTCAAAATATGAGACAGGATGGCGGTGATGAAAAGTGAGGTGAGACAAAAGCAACAGCATTGCACGGTGTCTGTCTAAAGCCAAATGCAAGAGTCAAATGGTGGAAAACTGAATGCCTGTATGCGCCACAAAGCCTAAATATGCATCGGTCTGTCGGTGCGGTGCTCCATGTTGTGCTCCCTTCTACAAATCGCCTCTTCCTTTATGTGAAATGCCAGTTGAATGTGGTGGGTGTGTGGTTTGCACCTGTCTACTTTACACATGTGAACTTGGTCGCTTGAAAGAAGACTAGGGGAAAGGAGAATTACGTATCTCAGCAAATATGTCTTTAAGAAAAAATCTTTGGGGAAAACTTCCAGTTGGTTTATGGCTGTGGTGGATGTGGAGGAAGAGCGTCTCTACAGCTCTAATGCCTGGTGCCAGCCGTCTAGTCAGGGTAGCCGCGAAGTTGCTGTTTCAAAAAGCAGAAGAGGATGGAAAAATATTTTCATAATTCTTACCTCTGAGTACCTTTTGAGAAGCAGGGTGCTTTGAGGGTGTTTAAGGTCCAATTTTAATAATCAATTTGTTTGATGTACATCTGAATGATCATGAAAGAAGTGAATCCAATGGCTGGGTTGATCATCAATGCTTCCTCTGCTAAATGACTTACAAAAGCCATGGAAATATGAAAAGTATTTAGAAGTCAGACCCAGAGATCCTTCATGGTTAAATAGCCGTGTGCTCCCCAAAACCTACTCCCTTTGACAGGTCATGCGTGAAGCTGAGAAGACGAATTGGAGACTGGTTCAGCCTTACGTGGGATTTTGAATCTCCAGTAACTTGGGACACAGAGGCTGGAGAATTAAACGCATTCCATCATCAAGAGTAGCCAATGCCATAAGTAGTAATTCAGGCGAATCAGCCCATCCACCACGGTTTTATGCAGAAATAACTGTAAAATCTGGCATCCATAACATATCCTATCCCCTATCAATCGTCCTCCTGCCTTAATTACCAAATGTCCCGAAAGGAGTTGTAAATTTTGGACCACCCTCAGTGAAACCAGGGCAAATTTAGGCTTTAGCTACATTACTAGGTTAAACAAGCTCGATAAAAGAAAACATTTAGCTCACTTGTGTGGCCAATTAGGAGGATGTCTAGTTTTATTTTTTTTTTCGGATCCGATCATCACCACAGTGGGGTACAGCCGTGCCCACATTGTCGATGTTACTGGCTTTCTGCTAGTCGCTCATAAAGCCGCTTTCTAGATTAACCACCATATCTCACTCTTGCATAGTATAAACCACCACACTTTCAAGACGCAGGGTCGAAAAAGTTTCCTGCTTCACGTTCTTATCTCAAGATATGCATTTTGACTATTAACGGTGTAGGACAAACTTTGAAAAAGACTACAGTAAGGGAAATCGGAGAATGAGGAGAAAGAGAAGGGGCGAGTAGGCGGCTGGCAGGATTGAGGTGGAAATTGGTGGAGGAGGTAACAACAAAAGTACAGAAGGGAAGTGAAACGTGAAGGAGTTGCTTTAGATTATGTGGATTTAAAAATATTTTCTTTTTACGGTAAGCATGAATAGTTTCTCAAAGTTGTTTACGAAAATACGTCCCACGGCTACAATCTATCATCCTTTTCAACGGTCTGCAAGGGGTCTGCAAATTCCACTTCTATCAAGTGTTTTGTCTAGATAGGGAACAATAAAGATGTGGTCCTCGCTAACCCCGATTCTGTGGCACCTCTATTCACCCCAACCAGATTTCCCGATTTATATGAAATGAAGTGAGTGTCCATTGCTGGTGTCAAGAAAGGGGGGGATATGGATGACAATGCGGTGGGGTCGCAGGACCTTTTGACTCCGCCTCAACCAATCGAATTCCAGCGTCCGGTTTGTGAAACATGAGGTATGCTGTCTTGTGTTGTCATGTGAAACCATGAACAGGACCTTGTCCCTATCGGCTTATTCACCAAACATTGATGATCCTCAAACTCTACCGTATGCAGGTGAATGCTTTCCAGTAGGTGCACCCCAGCCCTAATTATGGCACGATCCTCAACGCGCATCCAAGTTCTAGTTGAAGCACACTTGTGTCTTTAAGGCACACAGTGTCTTTCAAATGAGGTCGTCCGTGCCTCGCAAGCATGAGACGAAGGATGATGGATGATAAGTGAGGTAGTGTTTGCATCGCTTGCACATAAGGGTGGGAGTTAAAGGCACAGGTCATCTCTAATCGCAAGCCGACCAGTTACCGAACCATATGGAATAAATTAACAACTGTTGAAGGTTTTTATCATCTGTGGCATTTACTTACTCAGCAGCCACCACAACTACTTCCTTCCAGTCGATGTGGCTGATAGTAAAATATCTTCTTCGCATTCACGTTAAACGTAACGAAAGCTGTTTTGGAGACACGTAAATGTCGAATTAGCCTGTTAATGGCTAAGTGTTTTTAAACGCGACGTAGCATGAAACTGCTTGGATCAAATCATTCTGGATGACAGAGTGTTCCTCCACCTGAATCGCATTCATTAAGTTCAACAGACTAGTAAAGTTGGTAGAAAGAACAGAAAAGACTGCCATATCTACAGCCCGAAGCACAGATAACCAATGGCTGTAAATACATTTGTGCAAACACTTTTGACCATCTCTTACCAGTTTTGCAATTTTTTCCTTAAAATTACATGCTATGGAACCGGGAAAAAACCCCGGTTTAGTATATTCCGTTACGCCTTTCCCACCTCGGACAACATGCACACGGATGGATGAGTCATCCAACCACTGCCTGGAGAAGCCGGACAACAACGCACCTGGTAGCAGCGCTCCGCTTCCATAATGATGGGTTTCATCTTCTCCAACTCCTCTTCCATCCTCTTAAATCCGCCCATCTGTTGCTCCAAGGGAGCTGTCGTGGGATTACTTTGGGCTGCGAACAATGCATCTAGAGCGCGCTCTAACCAAGGTCCCAATCGGTTAGCCTGCATGGCGAATTGGACGCGCAGTTGTTCGTTGCGTTGCTGCTTTGCCAACTCCGATTCCAGGGCGGAGTCACGCTCAGGCACCAGCTTCTGAACGCAGCCCCAGCGGTCGTGAAGAGTCTACAGAGGCAGTAGAAATAACTTTGTGCAGTATTTTAGGCCAATTTGACTCCATGATGGTGGATCCACTTGCCCCTTAACCCATAACTAGCACAGCTAATCATGCCCTGACCTCATTGAAAGTTATTCACTCTGGTTTTGGGGCTAAATAGCATCAGGATGGATGGTGTATGATACGCCTTTGGAAACTGCCGTGCTCTAGGGGCAACCCTCGTCACCTCGTCCCTCACTCCACACTTGTAAGGTACACACAACTTCTTTTGGAAGACATCTTGCGTGCATCAAGGCGCAACGGCCCGTTGAAGAACGATACACATACGATACAGGTTGAGAAACCTCCAGGAAGAAGGAAGGCCCTGTTCTTAGTCTTACATGACAATTCAAAGTAGATTTATAAGTCAAAAAGGCATCAAATAGAGCACTGTCTGTACAGAGATCCTATTTTCTCTCCTTCTGTATCTTGCGATCTCTGCATTTCCGTAGTGGGTTAAGGCAGGCTATCCTGCCCTATATGTCAAATTTACTGCCTCAAAGCCTCACCTCGTGTGTAATCATGGTGTAGGGATTGACGGCCACCTCACGTGGTAGGTCGTGCTGTTCAACCAAACGGTTAATTTCACCAGCCTCGCGAAGCATTGAATTCAACTCCTCCTGGGCTGCGGGCAATGCGCGTTTGAAGGCTTCGTGGCCGTTTATCAGTTGCTAGAAGGTCATAGAGAAAATTACAGTTCTATAGGCTCAATTACTTCCCCAGAGGCGTATCGGGTGTTCCAACAATGGCAGCGTGGTAGAACATACTGACTACACAACGTGGTTATTCTCCTCACCAATTCGATAAAACTCTGGTGCCAGCCTCCAAGTCCCCATAGATACTTATTAAAGGAATATATTAGGTTTGAAGGTCCAGCTACCCACCTATTATCTACCCATTTTACGGTTTTGTCCTGATAGCAAGAAAATGTGACTGAGAGGGTGGGGGACAAACTCACCGAAACCTCTTCCACGCGATCCGCAATGAACATGTCTTGCAAATCTTCCTCCGTCTGTTCCAACCAATTGGAAAATGGCTAAAAATCTGTAATTTTTTCAGAGCGGTAAAACCTACACCAACACGTCTAGCGAAGGATTGTTGCAGATTGTCAATCTTCTTTAACACCTCCAACCGTTTCTACAAATACATCCAGTGAGGCCCAGGTGTGACAACACTTACGTCAATTTCTTCTTTCCTCCTAGCTGATATCTCTCCCAGCCTGTCCCACTGAGAGACGATATCTTGTGTCCTCTTGTTCACACTGATCACATCCTCGTATTGAAGGGCACTAAAGGGAGAAGAGCCTAAAGAATTGTGCGATAGGCCATACTTCAGTTCCTCCGCTATTGATACAATCCTCTCGACACGATTCTGATGAGTACCTAAATCAGTCTCGAAGGCGTTCTGCTTTTGGGCCATAGCAGTAAGCTCAGCATAGGAGGCATTTTCGTAGTCGCGTGTACTCAATGTCGCCTCCTTGTCCTTGGACCAGGCCTCATGGGTAGAGCACTTCAATTTGAACTTTTTGACTAGATAGTCAAGTTGTTCCAAACGGCGAATTTCGTTAAGAAGCCAGTCCTGAAAGGTGGAAACCGAGCATGAAGGGACCAAGGAGTGGAGGCAAGCATGGAGTTAAGACGGGTGACCACAATTGGAATGGAGGGGTAGTTGGATGGCTGGACGACTTTGAGTTGGGTAACAGGACGTGTGGGGGAAAAAATTGGTGGAATAATGATAAACTGACCTAGGTTAAAATCATACCTCCTCAGTGACTTCTCAAATCAGTCGATTATGGCAGATAAAGGTCCATATTTGCACAAACAAACCCACTTCAGATCTTAGAATTTGCTCATAAACCGATGGAACCGGAGCAAGGGGAATGCGATGATGAGGGAGTGAGCCAATGCACCGTCAAGACAATGAATGTGCAGATCGCTCCCAGATGGATGGAAGGTGAAACGGGATAGATAGACAGGTCGTGGAATAGACGGCAGGATAGATGAATGATAGGTGAATTGATGATTTGTGAAATCCTTTTTTAAAACAAGAATAAACTAAGAATAAAGCAAGATCAGATGATGCATGGGTGAATGGATGAGTAAATAGGTGAATACTTCCGAGTCAGACAGGTAAATATGTAGATATATTTAGGAAAAATGAATGTGTGGAGTAATAAAAGGCGGAACAGGGGTAATTGGGTAATTGAATTGGGTAAGAAATGCGCGAGGATAGATGAACGAAAGCAAAGGTATAACCGTCGACAAAGAAAGGGTGGGTGGAACTGTGGTGGATGAAGCAAATGGTACACAGACACGTCCCTGAAGGAACACATCTAAGGCGGATGAAAGGAGAAGTGAAGAAGTGTGCTAGGTAGATGAGTTTTTTGGAGGCGTAGAGAGGTCAACTCCTTACAAGTGCTTGTCAGTAAGAATTTCGCAAGAGCGTACAAGTGTGTCATGGTTCTTGACAAAGGATTTGACACAACATTTACCATCCACCTGTACTCTTCAAATTCAGCACTAAAATACGATGTCCCTGTTGTTTTTGTTTTTTTCCCACAAAAATGACAGGATTTGATAGCACTTTTAAGGAAAGTAAAGTGCGTTTAAAAACATAAGACATCACTTTTAAACAAATAAAAGGTGAAGTTCTTCACCATCGCACGTCGAGTAACAGAAAATTAGGCGTTAGGACATCATTACTTGTTGGAAAGCTTTTTCAACGCCCCCATAAATCAACTGTGGCTGCTAGAGCTGGTCAGTCGTGCGAAGCGCTTTCCACTTTTCACATCACTCATGCTCAACTTCACCGGGATAACTTTACCACTTCACCAGGCACACATGCTGCTGATCTGATCCGTTTGAGGTATTGTTGAGTGGACTGCCAAGGGACAAGGAGAAGAAACTGCTAATGCCGAAATGAACAAGGTAGATGCAGGATTGGTTGGGGAGATAGATTCGACGAAATCCATCGTCGTTGGCAACTTTAATATTTCTTATAAAACCAGCTCATAAGCCAGGGATTGCAACCATCAACATCTGTCTGTTTGGCCTTAAAGGAAGAAATCTACTGGATGGAGAGCAAATTTTAGGGTCATGGATGCCTGTTTTACTGCGAAATTCGCCTTTAAATCACTATCAAGATTGCAACATAAAGTTCGGTGGCCTTGCACCCCCTGATGGTTCACATCTACTTGAAGCAGGGGAAAAACCGTAAATAAACCGGCAAATAAATTGGAAGAATAAAAAAGTCGAGCTGCCGTCGATACTTTGCATCAAGAAAAGCTTCATATAATTTAAGGGGTCTCTAAAATTTATAAAAGTCATTACTTGATCACCGTCAAAGGGGAACCAGACGGGAAAGCATCATCATCCAAGGACACAAGAAACGCGGGTCTCTTGAAAGCAGACCTACCTCATATCCTTTTTCCATATCTTCCATCTCCCTCCAGGCATCGTTAATCTCACCAATCGACTGCCCTGCCGGTGGCATAAAGGCAGGTTTGTGAGCAAGTTTCAGACGCGCTTGGATTGTATTATTTAAAGCTTCTAACAACGCCTTGTCCTCCACACGTGGTGGTTTCGCTGAACCTCCGTAGGCCGTATATTGAGCAAGCTTTTCCTTTGCATGAGGCAAAGTACCATCCGTTGTTCTATCCTATAAGGGTGGACATTTTATTATGTGGTTTATTTAAACTCCGAGGCTTCAGTTTTCTTATTGACTCCGTGACCCGACTTTCATGCCTATATTTTCCCTCCTGGGACAAAATATCACAGCTTCAATGGTGGTTAGCGGCTGCATTAGTGGCAGTGGTAAGCAAACCCACCCACTAAATACCAAGTTCAAACGCTACAAAAGGAGAAATTTTGTGGCCAGCTAAAGCCGTAAAATCTTACAAAAGAAATTTTTGAGGCCACATTCACATTTTAGCGTTGATACAAGTTTCTCATTCTATTATAAGACTCGAGTTCCATGGTTTGAAACGGTTTGCAAGCAAAATGAGGCCTAATTTGTGTCTCTAGCAATTGAAGGGAAGTTAGATAGACAATTGGATAGAGTCAAAATGAAAACAAGGTGGTGAGACGCATAAACGAAGGAGAGTCGTCGATTTCGTGTCACCGCTTTTAAGCAAATTTTCCTACTCTTAAGAACTCTAAGCTCGGTAAACTTTGACCGTGGGGACAAATTGTGAATTCGTTCAAAACCGAGTAAATGTACCACTAAGGTGATTGAGATCCTTCCGTAGACCTTCATTTACTGGTCGAGTATACTATGACCACTAGTAGGACTCTGGTTTACTCACGTCATTGATCAACCAATCTTTTTTATTTTGATAATGAACCCGCCTTTACACCGAAGAACCTTACAGTATCCTAGGCTTCAATGGAAACAGGTCAACGTACTGCTAGGAAGGGGATCTGATTATTAATCCATTTAAGGAGATCCGAGGCCAGAGCAGCGTACTCCTGCATTAATTTTTCCGTGTCTTGATTGGACTTCAAAACTTTTGCTATCTTATTAGCAGCTGATTCAGTCTAAAATGTAAATAAGGGTACTTAACCTTAAAGACCCCACTGAAAACATTTAACCAATTTAAGAACGTACGTTGTGAGCATTTGCAAATGCATGATAATAGGCAGCAACATAGGTCATAACAGATCGTTCATCCGGTCGAATTGTATTAACCATGTCTATTACCAAAAAAGAGACCTTTATTTTATTTCAAAAATAATCCAATACATTCAAGGTGTAACATCCACGGCGACAAAACGATAAATTTCACTCACCCCTATACTCGTAAAGGGTCGAAAAAGCTACCTGAGTAAAGTTTTCTATTATAGATGACTCCAGAAACATCTGATTGACTTTATTGTTGACATGAAAGGTAGCAGGAGAAACAACAGCAAAGAAATAACAAACCTTCAGCGTCCAACATCTTGGGAATGTCAAGATACTTCTCCGCCACATCGAAGGCATAATTTAGGTTTTGAATCGGATTCTCCTGCGAAATAAGATTTTTCCTATCAGTAGTTTTTGTGTTGTTTTTACAAAGAAACAAAATAATGTCAATCACCTTTGAGAGTTTGGCATAGTCAATGAGCTCCGGACGATGTCGATGTATGAGAGCGCAGAAAGCAAGTCCATCTTTCCAACTGAGGTTTAAAAGGGGTATTTCTTTATGTTTAAAACATTCAGAGGTAAAACCTTGAGTAAATGGAGGAAAACCCACCTCGTATGAAAGTTTTGAACATTTACGTTACTATAGGGTGCCGTTTTTCGCTGACACCAAAGCAGTAATCCCTCTTTGGCGTGAAGTTCTTTACAAAAAATAAACAAGTGAAAAATACAGGAGTGAAGCTTAAAAAACAACTAGTGCCTAATCAAACCTTATCACTCAATTAAAAGCCACGTATACAGACAAAACTGAAAGCAAAAACTTTGCAGAAGAAAAACGCACAGTCTGAATGTTTCTTAAAATATGAATTACCCTCTACAGTGATGTCTTGAATGCAGAATCGTAAAATGATAGTCCAGATCATTCCAAGAGTCATTTTAATATTCCCGTCAACAATTTCTAAAAGAAATATCTAAAAAAGGTATCTTACGCTCAGCACCAATTGAAACAAGTTGAACACCCTTGCTTTCAATATACTTTAGAGCCTTGTTAACATTTGTAATCATGTGAAAACGCATTTTTCCTCGGTCCGGTTTAGGCAATGGCTCTTCAGCGAGAGTCTCCAAAAGTTGTAACAATTTTAATCCATCGCGAAAGTCATTTTCTATGTCAGTAATGTTTGTGTTCGCCTTGCGTAAATAAGAATTGCACCATGCGGTGAATGTCTTGGTGTAATGAGTATGATTAGTCCAGTTTCATACCTTCTTTTGTTGAATTTCCCACATGGGGTCCAAGTAACTTTCTCGGTCCCATTCTTCCTCTTCTTCAGGCTCAATATGAGTATCATAGTAGGCATCATTTGGGTAGTAAGCACTGGTATTATTATAATAATACTCCATGTTGCTACTCATGTACGATAAACGGAAACGCCGAAGCCCTTCAGCTGTGGCGCTGCTCTTCAAGGTTGACTAAGAGATGTGGTCAAATGTCCATTCAATTCCACAATCATAAAGTAAAAAATCTTGAAAACATCTAGCACCTCTGCGCGTTTATCTACTATAAGTAGACTCCCGGATTTTAAAGCGGTGTAGTTGTCTTTTTACCTTTCTTTAGTATGCAAGTTATATGAATCTATTTAAAAAGCAAGCAAGATTCAAAACACTGATTTTGCCAATCAACAGTTATGGTTGAGTTTAAATAAGGTACATTTTGGTGAGTGAATGTATAGGAAATCCGTGGTTGTACCTCTTCCAAGCCATGTAAGTAACCCTCAGCTCTTCTTCACATCAACTGCACCTATTGCCTCTGAGTATAATGCCTTTTTGTCTCCAGCTAAGTCACAGAGTGCTGTAATTGTAATAGTGGACAGCGAATACCCTCATTAAGGACAACCATTCTGGTTGTGGCGCGTTCCTCGTTTGTCACCTCCTCTTTGGCCTTTCTGCCCTTTAAATAAAGAGGCTCATTTGATTTAGGCATGTTTATGACTTAGAGTCAATGGAAAACGGTGCAGGTTTAGGGGCATCGGAGTACTGAACTCTTCCCTGCTTCTAGGGATTCTGACAACTTCTCAATCACGAGGCTAGAGTGGGTTGCCTGCTTCCTCTCTAAACGGACCAAATTAAACAACATAAGCATTAAATAGTCCCTTATCTTTTTAGTACCACCGCCGATTCTCCCTTTATGAGTTGTCTTTGAATATGCCATCGAGTGTTTTACATTTCCTATTCTGAAATGAACTGCAAACCGCATTGCTGCAATTCCTCGCATTAGCGTGTAACTGAACAGTCGATCTCTCTCAGTGTTTTTAACCCGACGAGTTCCTGGTAATCAGTTTTAACCATGGATTTACTAGCTATCGTGTAGTGTCGATAAAAATAATTATCTATTGAGTTAATAGCGACAAGCTTACGTTGTGCTACACTTTTCTATCCCTTTTGCTAAGTCTAGGACTCGCATAGGCGATGACGTATTCCTTAACTTCTTTGTCCCTTTGTGAGAGTACACCGTCTACGTCTACGTCGTTCGCGTTTGTATGCAGTACAAGTGGTGGAGCGCCCGATTCAATGTTGGACAGTGCTAGGATCGGTGCGGGGCAGATCATTCTCTTCAGTCCCCCTAAATGCTTCATCATGCACTTCCTCCCACTTGAAATTCTTTTTCGCCTGTCTTTCGATTAATTTATGTGTCCGACTGCAGATTTTGGCAAAATCATTGACAAAACGTCTGTAGTAGTTTGCCAAGATTAGGAGACGGCGGAGCTCCGTCTGATTAGTTGGCGTTGGCCATGTCCTCATTTGTTGTATACTGTCTTTGGTGAACGCATGTCCCAGAAAGGTGAAGATGCCTTTTTAAGTTCAGGGATAATCCTTTATCCTGCGGATAGTCCAATGTCAGTTTCAGGTATGGATAATGCTTATCAATATCTGTTCTAGAGACAATATCATCATAGAAATAAATTACCCTGTGCTTTGAAAACAAACCAGTTAATGTTGTTTTTATCATGATCTGGGAAGTGGCTGTGGCGTTACAGAGTTCTAAGAACATTATCTGGAATTCATAAAATCTGTTTGGCATTATAAAAGCTGTCTTCTCTCTGTCCGTTTCCGTCGCTTTCACTTGCCAGTATCCTGACTTTAAGGCTAGGTTTGAGAACCACTTTGACCCATGTAGGGAATCTAGCGAATCATTTATTTGGGTACTGGGAATGAGTCCGTCCTAGTTACGCCTTTCATTTTCCTACAGTCGCTACTTAACAAGCGCGACTTGAGAGGCTTGTGGTGACTTGTACGGTTTAATAAACCTGTCTTGAATCATCCCTTCAGCCAGACGGATTACTCCTTCTAGAAGAGGAGGTGATATCCGTCTGGAGGGTTGCTAGATGGGTCTGGTTTCGCCGGCAACTATCGTTGGCATCAGAAACGTGAGTCAGCTGTGCGCAAAGGTCAACTAAAGTGCTCGTGGGGTCTGCTGCAGCTCCAAAAAGATCGCTGCAGATGTCATCTGCGTCTTCTTTCGGTAGCGAAACACCTGCGTTGACTTCAGTGCCTCGTTGGGTTGAAAAGACGCCTTCCGCAAAACTTAAGAGAGCTTTGGCGTTGCAAAAAACCCGGCACTGGGAATCACGTTCCAATCCAGTCCTGGACACATTATAAATCCCACTAATCACACGGACCATTAACGACGTCTCCTCTTCCATCCCTTCCCTCTACTGTACGTAAACTTGTAGAAGGAGAACAAATTCAAATCTTGTGTCAAAGGGTTAAGAAAACCTGAAAATTTACCACTGATTAAGCTGCGCCCAAGTCCAGAAGGAAACGCCATGGAAGTCCTTCTAGCTTACAGGATGGAATAGGGGAAGGCTCGTCTGGCCATAAGGTAGAGCACAGAGGCTGCATGGACTGACCAGTTGGCTGAGCGAGTTGGTTTTAATGTTGAGGAGGTTCTGAACCAGAGAGGGTGTTTGGACTCCATGTCTGAACCGGACAGTTATGTAGTTAGCGACTTCGCTTGGAGGTGAGCCTTGGAAGCCGCGTTCTGGTAGATGTTGAAGGTTTCTGGAGCATTCCTTGCCATCCTTACCGGATTTTTAACAGCAAAGGAAGAGCTCTCTGGCAAGGGTTGGGTCCTCTTGATCAATGATGAGTCGAGCTTAGGTGTCGCAGTATTGACTGATGTCACTGTCATGGGCAACGCCAGCGTCTATTGCAGCCAAGAACAAATCTTGCGGATGGCAAGGATGATTGAGGGCATTGTGTGGCATTGAAGATAGAAAAAGGCTTTGAATTATGCGGTTTTGAACCAATTTTCATAAAAAGGGGAAGGTCCACCGGCGCTGCTATCAGGGTAGCACGTTCCTCGTTTAACGCCTCTTCTCTGGCCTTCTTACTCTTTAATTGACGAGACTGATTTGATTGGTACGTGTCTGTTAGTGTTAAAGGGAAACGACGCAGGTTAAAAGATCAGGATACAGAGCTCTTCCCTGCCTCAGGGGATTCTGATCATCCCTCTATCACGATGTTCGAGTCGGTTGCTCACTTCCTCCCTAAACAGACCAATTTAAACAGCATAAGTTTTTGCACTCATTTTTTCCTCTTGGGTTGAATTATAGCTTGACGGAAGAAGTTTTTTAGCTTGCGGATGGGATAAAAATAATGCTTCTTAACAGGAAAACTAAAAATCAAACTCCATCTTTGGCGAATTCACCGGCCCCCTTTTCCTTGGGTATGCTATTACAGCTTAAGTGACGCTTGCCGTGAACCATCTGAAAAAGGTAATTACAGAACTGCTGCTGTGTCTGCGTAAACACGCGATGCCGCCTTCACCTTCCTACTAGCTGTACAGAACCCGAGGAGATAAGCACTTGGGCAGCACTGAAGTGCAAATAAAGTGGTAAGACGAACTGGGCGCCAAATCTCATCCCCATTTAGACCAGTATCCTGTTCTTAAACAGGATAAAAGGAATCAGTGACGTTACAGTCAGACATCTTGTCTGTAACATCAAATTCCAAGACTGGTGCGGATAGTTGGTGAATGCGTCTCCTTACGGCACCAACTACGTTGTGATGGCCAACGCGGGAGGTTGACGAACAGGAACGCCTTGACGAAACTTCAAAAGGAGAGAGGGATTGTGCCGTGCTTCACTCAATCCACATCTTCGGTTGGTAAAGGCATTCCTATATAAAACGGAACTGAGGTATTTGATGAGGGCAGATATAATTTCCACCATTCTGTTCGGGGTCATGAGACATTCGGAGTGGTTGTCCTTTGGGATTGGGATCGGTTTTCGCTGCCGCCAGTGTAGCACCCCCTGTTCTCCCAAAAGTCGGTAGAAGGAATACTGCTGAGGCAGAATATGTATGCCTACGCACAGAAGGGCTTGAGGACCGCTGGTATAGCCCAAAGCCCAGTTGCCCATAGGAAGTGCTAAACCGATATGAACAGTTAAACAAACAACCAAAGTATTACAGTTCGCTGGCTTTGAAGTGTCCAATCCCAGACGAGGCTTTTAAACGTACATTCACAAAATCTTAAAGTAGCTGCTATTCCTCTGTACCACTTTGATCCTCTTTCAGTACCCTCCGGTTGTCATCCAGCCTTCATTTTACTTGTAGAGACGTAAAGATGGGATTTTACTGTAAAATACCCTAAAATAAACTTTTTAGATTGCAAAAGTCTGACATTATCTCATTTGCAAACAGCTTTTTTTTCTAGATCAAGAGATGGTGTTAATAACAAAGACGGATGCCACTTTGACCCTTCCATTGAGGAACCTTGTGCAGGTGCGTTCGTGTAACGTTAAGCCCTAGTCCACAGTCATAGATGCAAGACTAGCAGTCTCTGTGGTTCAGTTTTGGTCCCAACTCATCAAGGGAAGAAGTTATGTCATTAGCGCACAGTAAGGCTGACTTAGTGGTCGTAGAGCAGAAAGACTGTGCCGCTAAAGTAGCGGCGCGCGCCATGGCACCCAGAGACATACATTTAAACAACTCGATTGCAGTGACGTCATTTTGAAAGAGAAAGTTGCATTTGTAAATGAGTTTCACTACCATACATTGACATCAAATGACAGGCAATAAGTTTTGAAGAAGGTGAAAGGGGTGGGACAAAGGTACTGCCTCAGCCATCTATACGGAGGTGGCTAGGGCTGGGTTTTCCACCTTGTGGGACAATCTGTTCGATGCAGCTTTCATGTGCTTCACTGAAACCTTTTACAACATACGTGGAGGAAGTGAAGAGCAATGCTTTGATAGCCTCAATGGTCTTGACTCCTGTCAATGACAGTGGCTGCCCCTTTGGCAATAAGGGATCAGCAGCACTCGAGTGTAGTTGTTGGAGGCACTTAAACTTGAGCAGTACGTTCCGCCTCTGTACACCGTACCTTTTAAGTGATTCGGGAACCTGACTGTCCGTAACGCAGACCAGGTTGGATCATTTTGATCGCCGGTCATCGCTGCAATTTTAGGGCAGTAATATCTCCGAGGATGAAACTTTTCTTTGATCCAATTTCCTTTTTTCAGGAATTGCCTGTTGTGTAAATTAAAAAATGTCTAAAAATATCTTCATTTCATCCCAACTTTGACGCTCCTTGCTTCTTTACTGCTACCCTGCCATTTACCCAAAAGGATTAAGGAAGAGTTTGCAACATGGGAGGGCTCACTTCCTTGCTCCCTTGCTTTGTTGCAGAACTCCAATCTGACTCTTGTGATTGGCAAGCCTATCAACTTGGAGTGACACTATAAACTATCATATTTTTTGCAAGAAAGAGAAGATGTCAAGGACACTTTCCAATCCCCCCACCCCTCATCCTGCCTCTCCCCCTCAAGATCTTATCAACGTAGCTTTGCCACGTGCTAATTGGGCAAGCTGATATCTCAGGTGACCTAGTCCTTAACGAATATTAGTCCATACATCAAAGTGGATTTCCTTTTTGTTTTCACTCGATACCATCATTTGGTCTTCCAGATCTGACAACAAGTAGGTGGCCGTCTGATTGGTTAATGCCAAGGCGTGACCTTGGGATTAACCGTGATGATAGCGAAACCAGTTCCATATCATGAATTCCGCGCACCAGGGTAAGTTCTCTTCTATCCACAATGTTCTCAAAACCAGCACCCCAATTAATCCGCTTTTGCAAAACACTAATGGGTTATGCAACATTAAATTCACCGCATTGAAGCTACCCAAGCAAGCATAAACGCCTTTTTTACTAAAAAGTGGATTTGCTGCACACTTTTAGATGAAAAGGTCAAGGAATGCCAACTCTCCTGCCTTAAAACACTATTTCTGGGCGACTCTATTTCCTACGAAAGCAGGGTCGTAGTAATATAAATCATTCTAACAAGTTTAAACAAAGCTCAAATAAACTATTCCCAGAAAGAATGCCTCTCCAAACATGTCATATCTTAAAAGGTAACTCAATTTGTTACCTAGTTTTTTATATATACAAATTTTTACGTTTTGTAAGCAATTTTATGCCTCGTTTTTTTCTTTTTTAGTAACTTAGCAGCTTCAGAATAAAAGGTTTCATCCACATGTCGGTCGTATCTAACACAATCTTGAAAAAACCAAAGTCGCAGAAAGACTTTTTTGGCTTCTAGGGGTGAAATTCACCTTCAAAATTAAAAATAACTTGCTTTAAAAATTTTTGAAATGTTTAAAATTCCTGCAATGTATAAAGTTAGAAATGCCTCCTTTTTATTCTCCACTTAACATTTTAAATCCCCCAGTCAAAATGTTACCTCACCTTCGAGCGGAAATAACTGCCCTCGGTTTTTTAGATCAATTCCAAGTTAACGGTTATGGTTGGAATTTAGAGTGTGCTTAAAAAACATGCAGTGTTTTTATTAAAAGCTCATCCAAAAGCATAATAACAAAGCCATGCTTTCGCTTTTTGGTAGGTTTTGGTAAAAACAGTTGTGCGCACTAAAGACATGCAGTTCACGATTATTTACAGGCGTGCATCATAAAACCCTTTTGAAGGCAAGAGCAATCTATCGGCGAGGCTGTCTTCTTTGGTCGCTGACAGTCCAAAATATCTGTTGTATCTTGCAAATAAGGCTTGAACCAGTTTGTCTTGTGACTCAGTTTTGGTCGTTTTCATGTGCTCAAGATTTACGATATTAAAAAACGGGAGTACTTTGATGCGCTCTGTGGAAAACCTTCCGCTTCTCATGGTGGAGAAGTGTGCTTTAATGAATGCTAAGCATAGACCATGCTTTTGTATTAATTAATTCGCACTTACATTAACTGAGAAATGAAAGCTGTACAGATGACTAATGTTATGTTATGGGTACCCAACTGTCAGTTTCCTCTAACCGTCTGTCACGTCGCCGAGGGACCGCCTCAGGCCTGGCTGAGATGCAATGAGAAGTGGCTTTGATACTCTTTACTCTGAATCATTAATTATTCTGCAATCCATCCTGCACTTCATCCTAACACCACGACACTACTCGAGCCTAGGGACCATCAATTTCCTCCTCTTTTCTTCTATCCTCTGGATGCAAAACTGCAACCCTCACAACTTGTAGCTCTCAATTCACCCATTAGAAGTAATCATTCCACACATACCTCCAAAGTAATTATCACCCTTTTTCCTTTTAGAAAATGTTGCTTCATCTTCTCCTAACTCTGCTTGCTACCTCGCCAGGTCTTGGAGATTATTGTCTTGAGGGTGTTGTCGCTGACAATTGCGACAATTTGGACGCAATAATCAAAAAACTCTTCACCAATTACTCACGTTATGAACGACCGAAACCACGACACCATTGTGAAGTCGACAATACCACAACAGATACGGTTTTTGTGGAGATAAATTTCTTTATTAATGCAATCAGTGCTGTGAATATTGTTGACATGGATTTTAGGTTGGATTTTCTCCTCCGCCAACGTTGGTATGATCCACGTCTGGATGTTGCCGATCGTTACAACTACAGCGAGGTGCCAATACACCTCCACATGCGTGACATTTGGTTGCCCGATCTTTTCTTCCGCAATTCCAAGTCCTCCACCCTACACTCTCTCACCACGCCCAATACCCTGGCCTGGATCACCTCCAATGGTATGATAACTTATAGCCAAAAATTGACACTCGGGCTCTTCTGTCATATGCAGTTGTGGGATTTTCCTATGGATACACAATACTGCTCGGCTAACATTGGAAGTTATGGCTATTCAACGCGTGATTTGGAATTTAGATGGTGGAATGAGGGTGGATATGATAGAAGTGGGCGCAAACGCAGCGGACCGGTGCTAAATGCAGCCGTGCAACTTGAAGATAGTCAATTAAATGAATTCATCGTGATCAAACACACCTGTACCTACTGCGATCGGAATTACAAAACAACCGGAAGTTTTACCTGTCTGAATGTGGAATTTCAATTGAGTCGTAAATTTGGCTTCTACCTCATCTATGCCTACTTGCCGTCCCTACTGGTGGTGCTAATCGCGTGGATGTCATTCCTCATTGACTTTGAGGCGACAGCTGCGAGAACCTCGCTTGGTCTGCTAACCGTCCTCTCCTTAATCACTCAAAGCGCTGCCGTACTGTCCCAACTCCCCAGAGTATCCTACATCAAAGCAATTGATATATGGTTTTTTACCTGTTTCTCTTTTGTAGTTGGAGCTCTGTTAGAATTTTCTTTTGTCAACACAGCCGCCAGAAAGGAGGCTAAATTACGTGAAAGAGGAAGACTTCTCTCCACTGACCCCTCAGAAGTAGGTCATACAGAAAATGAAGCCTTAAATAGACGAAAAGCACGAAAATGGGTGTCAGTGCGGTTGTCAAGCCGTGCGAGGATCTTCTGCCTGACGGCCAGATGTCTGGATCGGGTGTCTGCAATTGTGTATCCACTCTGTTTCCTCCTTTTCAACATCATCTACTGGTTGGTATATCTACACTAACTGGATGTGCCCACCGTTGTCAATCAAGTCAAAAAAAGATAGGCTATGTGTTTGAAACATTACTCGGCTAATTTTTAATTTATTCGCTAGAGGCAGGCTCAAAGTGCCAATAAGCCAGTTGCCCAGCGGAAAATGTGGCATGATTGCTGGCCAAATTTCTAACTAAACTTCTAAATTTGCCATAAATCCAGTGACTCACGGGTGAGTTATGGGGAAATGAGAGATGTTTCCATGAAATAAGATTGGTATGCAGTGTATGTCCGATGTAGAATACCGTCCAGCGGCTTGCTGTGTCCCGCCCCCTCCCCCTTCCGGCATTCGACATGGGAGAAGTGGCAATACCAGGCTGAGGCATCCACAAACACAATTTTTTCTTGATAAAAGAATGACTATTAAGACCACCGGTAGATGATCTGTAAAATTACATTCTGTGACGAATTTCAAGTAGCAGGCTCATTTGACTGCTCTTTTAATGGACAAACTAAAACAGATTTTCTCTTTTATTTGAACTGGAACGCTCTAGTGTTTTTTTACGAATAAAAACTAAGGATTAGATGCTAAGTCGCATTTGGTATCCCACGAATAAATTCACCATTTACCTCCTTTATCTCATCGCATGCTAAATTAAAATTGAAAACTCAAAAAGGTTTATTATTATTAGCTGAATTAAACCACTTCTTTTATTTAATTTCAATGAAAATAGTGTTGGCAACGCTCGCTAAGAATGAAATTGGACTTGTGGATTCTTTTTTAAATTTGTCCCATAAATTCCGCTCTTAATTGAAGAATTTGGCGAAATTCAGAAGTTTTCGCTTTTAAAGATTAGTGAAAATGTGTGCTATTTTTCAAAAAGGCGATAATAATCTCGGTATTTGTAAAAATAAGAAGCGACTTTACGTTTTCGGACATTGCTTCGAAGTTGGTGATTTACCCACCCGTCTCCCCTACGTGATGTGACCGGTCGAGTAATGTGCCGGTGTTTTGCTTGGCACTTATTCTCCCATAGTCTGTGAGACGATCTTCAACGTTGAAGTGGATTGGCACTAGTTAAGCGACCATCGGGAATTGGAAACTTTATAATTTTCCCCTATGTGCATCGGATGCCACATTTGTGACATCGCTATGAAAGATACCCGACATCTTTTGTCTCCCAGGAGGGAAGGTACACCCACTCTCAGTGACACCCCAACAGAGAGCTTTAAGCAACTCGCTTTGTACGGCTAAATGTAGTCTTACCATTCATTTGCACCTTTATGACATGGAAAGGGGAAGTCGTAAATGATAAGACTGGCGGTCTGTTCTAAATCGCTTTCAAGTCACCCTCCCGCGATGAGAAACGACTTTAGACGAGGGGATATGGTATTGCCTGTTCCTGAATGATGCACTGTGCTTCGATCCTTTCCACGCTCATCCCCGAAATACTGTGTGCCTTCTTCACATGTGTGTGCGTTGCAGTGGAAACGCAAACGTTTATTTCCTGGAGGAGATGATGTGTCTGCTGCATGAAATTTAAGGATGTGTATGAGTCCCTTCGCCATCTAAAACTAGAATTAGAAAACCACCCAATAAGAAGGCAGTGCGTGACTCCTTACTTGCTGCCATAGTGCACAAAACTTGGCCATCAAGGGATTTACATTTAAAGTAGTGGATATCACCATCACTTTTGTTCCCGGATGATGTTTGACCAAGCGGTTGACGCCTTTTCTTAGATTAAAGCATAAGGGACTTCACACAGTTACATCGGAAAGTAAAGTTTGCTAGAATCAGGGGATGGGACGGAAGATGGTTATGGCTGGATTTTGGCGCATCTGATAAAATGGAATGTCCGAACATCACCCAGTTACGACGGAGATAGAAATAAACCGAAAAAAAATTGCAGGATGGACTTTTTTGCATTCAAGTTAGTAAAGAGGCAATTTTTACTCCCCATACTTCATTCCTCCGTAAAGTTGGACGTGAAAGTTGATCAATTCCTGAGTAGTCTAAAAATGCAAAGATATTTGCAACAAAGGCAGACTATTTCTGAATGGGCAGAAGGACTGGAAGGCCACGAAGATGGAAGGAACTCCATTGCAACAAGATACAGAAGAGGACGGGAAAGCGGGAGGAGACTTAACAGTGTAAAATCAACACCAATTTCCTTCAAACATCACTTTGTTCCTCTGACCATTATCCTCGCCCCTCCCCATGATTACACTCGCTACTATGGGTGTCACGGAGAATCGTGCAGTGTTGACAACCAGGCGACAGGAATAAAGAAGACGACGAGTTTGCGTTGCGAAGACTGTTGTCTGTTTCACCAGTGCCAAAACGTTGCGTCTCCCAAGGAGCGGAATTTTACTAAGATCTAACTGAAAGTGGTACACTTTACCAACCATTTTTGTAAATATTACTTGGCTAATTTTTCTGAAAGGATATAAAATGACACATCAACAGATGGCAACGCTGGACTTGTCATTTTTTATCCTTTTTACGCAAACAAGGTTAAAGCGCTTGATGAAGGTGGATATTTACTTCAGAACCGACGGACGAAGCCCTTCTTCACCAACGCTCTGATTTTTCCTACATTTAGTAAACAAAAACAAATTTATAATAAATAAAACTTAAAGGACATCATATTGTGCAATAAGGAGCACTTTTGGAGGATTTGTTATTTAACACGCAGAGGAGTCACATTTGTTCCCGGTAATTTCGAAAGAGGAACGGTTTCATTGTCAACTATGACAGCCTGTAAAACAAATAGTGAATAAAAATTATAACACACCCAAATTTTAACAAAAAACGGAGTTAAACTCTGTTTCTGCATATAAGAATGAGTAATGCTTTGGCGGATCTACGGGCAGTATAGGTGTCAAATTAATTCATTATACAAAGCTTTTACATAAATAAACCCCATTACTAAGATTACTGAAAATTTTCCTTGAATTCCACTGATTAAATAAAGTTACTTTTTAAATTAAGATGGTCACTTTATTTATCTACCAAATCTTTTGTCTAAAATATACGTCAGTACTCCTGATCCATTTTAAGTATAACCTGGGACATTTCATTACTGATGCTCGATTACAGAGGCTGAGTTGGCTTGCAGAATGAAGTTAGATTCTCGTTTGCTTTAGAAAATCCTAAATGCTTTTACTGAGGACAAAATTTGCTTAATGTGGGCGGATTGAATTTCACTAGCCTATTGAAATGCTTAAGGGTTTGTCAGTGTTCTTAAAAGATTTTTGTTCTGTGCAACTATACAACACCTCGTTGTCCCTCAAGCAGGTCATTTAAGTGCTGAATGCTCACGTGAAAAATTTCTGCAGAATGGAAGCCATCCCAATCGCCCACACCTTTCCAATGTCTGACTAATTCATCACTTCGCTGTCTGAGCTCGTAGTCCACGAGTAGATGGTCGTTCTCGTTCACGTAATGATCCATCGAAGTGCTGTTCGTGAAGAGACCAACATCTATGCGTTGAGCACTTGCAGATCTAGTAGGCTTAAGGCAGGTTTTCAATTTTAGGGCTCGTTGCTCTGCCATGTTAAGGCTAAGAACTGCCTATTCATTGCCAAATGTTGACGCCGGTTCTGTAAACTTCCAACATTGAGTCTCTGCAGATTTAATCATTTACAGGAAATGCCTTCACGTAATGATGCCTTGAAGCCCCTTCCTTCGACTGCTCTACCATAGATCTTTGGTTAAATTCAATAACTGGGATTTAAGCTATCTTACAGTAGTCATAATAGAAATTGCAGCCCAAGTTAAAAGTTCTAGACGCCTTTAAAATGTGAAATTAAGAAGGCACTGCTGGCCGAATGATGTGTGAAGGAAAGTGCTTTGAGCATTCGTTAAACAAATGGGACAATACTTTATCTCACTGTCCATGCCGCCCTTTATGTTTACCACCGCTAATTCTCCAGAACGCTCCGCTTCCTTCTTGTGTGTGTGGTGCATTACAGACGCGCTTTTTCACTTGCAGAAGATTAAGCAATTAGAGCGGTGGAGGTTATTTTCCTCGGTGCCATACAACGCGGCGTAACTGGAAAGTTTGTGAGAAAGTAATTCCACATTCTGGAAAACCGTCACATTTAACCAATCTGCAATCGGGAAGGAATTTATATTTCTATACTTGCGGGATAACACAAGACGGCGTACTGGACTTGGCACGCCACTCCTGTGAAGGGATTTCACCCCGCCAAGGTTTACGCTAAACTGAGCAGCGGTGGGACCATCTAGCAGGCGGGAATAGTGAGGCCACGCCTAACAACGTAATTTGCAATTCTCTTTTCTTCAATTCATTATCAAAGCCACCTTTGCATTTACATGGTTTTATTAAGTATTAGAAGAGAATCGTGGGTACTTTGTCTTAGTTACGCTGGTGATTTGTTGAGGACGGGAGATTTAGAGGTTTGTAATTAATGAGCAAGTTGGCATGCTCACTTTTTTTACGGGCCGTTTACCACAACTCCACCATGTTGCTGAGCTCTTTGCACAAAAAATGCCGTTCCCTCGCTTATGCGATCCTCAAATCCCAGGCTCAAGGCAAAGTCGACAATCTTTCTTCATTTCCTTGACTACTTAGTGAAAAACTTCACTTTTGTTAAATCAATTTAGACTGACTCATACTTAATCAAAAGTAGGTCTTAATCTTCCCTTTTTATTTACTTCATCACTAAATCGATTTTGGCGCAATTATATGACCCAATGAAAACAAGCCAACCAATCAGAGTGGCCTTCTCAAGGTGCCAAAATATATTCGAAACCTAATTTCTTCAAACCGGTTGAATTGACTCAATAAGAGGTTGGGCAGACAATCCTCGAAAGAATTTGGCAGCAGCAGTCAAGTTGCACAGCGTAAAGTTCCACCTCATTCTGTTAAAAGAGAAGAATTTACACAATTTTCGGCAGATCTCGATAAAATGACTTGTTTACTTGCATTCTCTTGGCACGAAACCACTTAGTGCATCCTCCGTGGCATTCTGCCTATTTTAAAACCTTATTTATGCAAAACCGTGGGGAGTCCCAGCAGCATCATCAGGAAGAGTCGAGCAAGCATTAACCTGTTGGAAAGAAGTTGCAGCCTTCGAGGACAGTGCAAGGCTTCAAACTCTAAACTTCCCCCTATGAAGATGCACGATTTCAGATGTGAGGGAGACGCCGCCTTACCTCCACGCGGTGGATGACGCCTCTTTTTGGAATTGGTAGAGCTTTGACAGCAACGGAAGGGGGAAAGTGGGGAGCAATACTTAGGCGGAAACGCCATCTAAGGTGACAGTTTCGAAAGCCCATAGTAGCCACTCTTTTTCCACGCAAAGGGTGGGAGAGCATTCAGTGACATCCCTTGCCTTGAGAACAGATGTTTAAATGCGTAAATGATCCTAATTCTCGTTTGATTTAGTTTACTTACCACGAACAAATGTTTCATCGACATATTTCTTTCTTTGAACTTATGTCCATTCTCGTTTATTTTACTAAATTATTGAGTAAAATGGAACCCCTCGTTTCCCACCCACTTCCCAATCATTCGCGAGACACTTTAAAGGGCGCGCCGCATTCAGACTCGCACTCCTCTATTCAAGCTAAACTACAGCAGTAGTTTTTCAAAAAAAAATTACCAGGTAAACAATCAAAGCTTGAATTGATTAGCTAGGATTATTTAATTGAACAAGTATGAGGATTTAACGAATTCCAATTTTGAATTGTACGCGATATTAATGTTTCTTTTTAAAGTTTAATGGAATGTAATCAAAGAGCAACTCCAGTTCTAATCTTTTACTAAATTGAAATTTATCTGATCCACCCGTATTGCCTTCATTATTATCTCGCGCACATTTAGATAAGCGCAGCCCCCTACGCCACTTCTTGATCTCTTCCATTGAAAATTTGTTGAATATCCTTAGGTTGCCACGGCAATAACACGACCTCATCCTGTCTACAGAAACTGTTTAGTCTACTAGTTCGCCGTGTATGAGGCTTTAAAGTCCTGCCCACTTCTTTGGAGTCCCGTTTTTAGAAAGACTGGAGAATTTCTGCTTCTTTCCTTAGTTGCTACAGCATTTACATGTGCTTTGCTTTTATTTGAAATTCGCCACTGCCGGATTTTATTAGTCACCCCTTGGATGTCACTACTCTTCTAGAAATTGGTATTGCGTGGTTTATTATAGCGCGAGTCTCGTAGTTCTCCTCATCCCTGTTCCTCGTACCCTTAGAACAAACAGAGGGAAGTGAATCGGGAGAACAAATACAAAGTTTAGCGCGGGGAGGACCCGCAATCGCTCTAGGCTTGGGAGACGGCGACTAGTCATCAGATTCGATTTGTAACCTTGCCTCCTCTATGATTTTTATATTAAAACAATATAAGCATTACATTATTGACTTTGAAACACTTGTTTTTGAAACATACGCAGATTAGCGCTTTGTGTGGGTTTGGATGCCTCAATTTCGATAATTCCTCTATTCCTCCATCGAGAGAGATATGGTTGGGTACCACTGAAGTAAGAAAATTGTGGCAAGGAAGAATAGGTACAAAACTCAACCCCCGCGAAGCTATGCTAACCCTCGTCCCGTGTCATGCAACTCTGAATTTTGGCCAGTGTTCTTACCACTGGCGATGATCGTACGTGATGACCTAAACATTTTCCAAAAAGGACGAAGCTTAAATTAGTGGAATTGTCAAGAGAGAATGGTGAAGTCGCGGGCAGATATCTTCTCAGTTGCACGCAAATTCGAAGACTGATGTGGTTAGTTCGCGGATGTAATGCCCAAAGCACCGACTGCACTGTGATGGCCGACGCGGAAGGCTGACCAAGGCGAACGCCAGAAACGTCGCTTAAAGGAAGTGGAGGCTATGAGGCACTTTGACTGTTTACTAACTTTTCGTCCTGGTTTCAAAATCACTTAAGGCTCTACGAGGTTACATTCGCCTGCCTGCATGACCTCCGGGTTATGACACTAACCCTTATCAGCCTACCTGTGTGCTGGTAATACATATTCCACCTGAGTACTGCGTCTTCTTTAGTCTCCAAGGCAGCCTCAGTGCACTACACGACAAGTATTAGTTGAACCTTTAGGACATGCAACTTTTAGGAATATATCGCAACTTTTATTTTTATGTTTAACTAAGTTTGCGATGCTTCAGCTCTCACTGTACTTGTTTAAAGACATTTAAACTATGTTTACTGCAAAAACTTATTTCCCCAATATTTTAGCTGTAATATTTGTTGATTAGTTTGTTCTTAATGTTCCACTCTGAATCCATCTTAAAGTTGCAAGAAGTCATAGCAGGCTAGGAGGAAATGCATAAATAGCTCCCAAAAGAGCTAAGGCTACTGCCACGGTCCAATTGCTATGCCATTGAGCGAAAGCACAATCTGCTTGATTGTTTCAGCACGACACCAAATATCAATGGTTGTCCATACAATTTTACTTGCTGCATAAAAGTTAAAAAGGGTAGTTGGGACACAAGAGTTGGTATTGCCAGTTAAAATAAGTTGCAAAATGCATTTATCACACATGCGTGACGCTGGCAGTAACAGTTTATAGTTTTGAGGCGGACCGTGGCGTGATAAATAGACAGCGGTGAAGCCGTTAATTCAGTAGCAAGCTTGTATTCTGTGATCGTTCAAAGCTTCTTGCATAGGGTACAAAAGCAAAAATTTAATGGGACAATGTCACGCACTTGCAGCGCACCGGATAAAGTGAGCAAATTTGACTTTAAGCCTAATAAATAAGTGAACCTTTTAGTTACGTATCAACAGGAAAGTTCATTTGTGACAAGCCAGCGCTGATAATTTTGCAAGAAAATCCCTTTTTCATGAGGGAATACAGGACTTCAGTGACTCGTCATGCAAAACTCGCCCATGGGAAGTCTATATCATACACCCGAAGAGGTGACAGAAGGGGATGCTTTTCGCCCTTCATAGTTATCAAGTCACAGTTCATCCCATAGTAATGTTCGGCTTAGCATCAGCCAAACATGTGGTCATAAGCAAATTCATGTGTACAATTAAAGATTAGAACGATAATATTTATGGCAAATTTTTTTGAATGAGACTGCTACTAAAATTACAAATGATTCGGAATCTACCACGAATACGGTGCAATCCTGTATTTTAAAAGTAAAATGCTTTAAAGGTTTTTGTAATCCTTTAGGAAAATAGTTACTGCTGGAATTAAAAACACTCACAGAAGATTCCAATAATTACATAGACGTTACTTCAACTAAATGGAAAATTTACTTCTTTGTAAAAGGGTATCCTGAGTTCGAAATAAAATACTTGCGTCTAAATGTGACAAACAATGATGGTTGTCAAAGCAAAGTTTAGCTAGTAAATAGGTGCATACCCAGTAGGTAGAAACATGGGCCCTAAAGCTGGTTTAAAAGTGCAACAAATAGGAGGAGAACATCGACCAACTGCTAAATAGCGTATTTAAATAGCCAGAAATTCTAAAGTCTCTGCAAAGAACTTTAAAATGTTCTTACAATAAGAAGCCCAGGATTTATGACTATATGGGGAATGTTTTGTCAAACCACTATCAACTATTTATGTTATTGCATTCGAGTATAGCCGACAACACCTCAACGAACGTTTTCAAAACGTTCAAGTCTAGCACTGAAAAATTAGGCATTGTTTTTACTGTGACTTAAGCAAATTGCAAAAGTGTACGCCATGTTGTTCGCCTTTTTCCTAATGTCTTAATTCACTAACACACAAACTCCGAATATACGTCAGGGAATCCATTATTCCTCTCTCTTCGTATTGGCTTTGTTCCCATTTATCATATAAGGTGGCGATAAGCTAAATCATTACTGATGAAGAGAGAATCACTGTTACAATTATTAAACCGTCATTGCAAACGGTAGGGGAGTGATCACAGGAAATATACTACGCATTTTTTTACCTGTATAGTTAAATAAACGTCCACAATGAAAGTAGCAACAGATAGCTCACATAGGAGTAATTTCACTTAGTGATGCATGCATGCAGTTCCTGAATCCCTAACAGCTACAACGCTAGGTTAATTTTGAGAGGTCGTACGAGCCTACTGATAATGTGGTAGGTTATGATAAGTGTATTTCTAGGTTTAATAATCCCCCTACTTTTGACTTTCCAGAAGTCTTCTTTTTCACATTTTGCATTAAAACATCCTGAAACATTGAGGATCTCGCAAACACGTTTAGTTCGCCTTACTAGTCACTATCCCCTAAAGGCTTCGGTTGTTTCTAATGCCAAGACTCCATTATCCAGCCAACAGTTTGGGACATTTTTCCCAAAATATTGTCAGTGACATCTACAACATCGCAATTTTTAAACATTTTTAGTTTTTGTGGGCCAAAAAAGAGTTAAGAAGTCAATTTTACGCTAGACAGCCAGAAGGGCGAGGAGACAGGCAGCAGAGTCCCATCAAATTGGTGCGCAAAATCGTAGAGCCTGCGGACGACTTAGCTCAGTGCCACTTGCTACACCTAATTGTTTGTTTCTTATAATACAACAGGACAGGAGACAACTGCATTTAGTCTCCATGATGTAGAAAAATCTTCACAAGCTCGACCGCTCAGCATTAAAACATACGAATGTTGGATGTATAAGAAATCCAACTTCTCGTCCATCGTAAACGCCCTTCGGCCGTGACAGTCCCCAGACTACAGCTTTGACGACCATTTCTGCGAGTGGGTGGAACGCTTCTCCAATCCCGACCGTTATATCAGCATGCCTACTCTTGCTAAGATGCACAACAAGTTTCCCCTCCACGTAGAAGAGATAAATAGAACACAGCCTTTAGTGTGCACTGCTAAGTAGGGCAACCATGGAAGGGATGCGCAACACTAACTTGTCAAAGTATTACCTCAGGCGCAGCCGCAGTTTTGTGAATTTAATTATTTCCGCCAACTGGATCGTCTAACGGGGGGGGGACGAATTTAAAGAAAAGCAGGTGGAGTCCATCTCTTTACTTACCCACACCCCATATTTACTCAAACTTCATTCGCACATTTCGCTTACTTAAGGCCAAGAGCCAGTCGTTCTTCACATTCTCCCATGTATTTAAAAGAGAAAGTGACTAACCCTCTGGTTGACCATTCAGCTAACCGTTACTAGTAAAACAGTATTGGGAGAGGAAATATTTTTCGTAATCTTCGAAGACAATTGTCTAAGATCGCGTAACATGTAAATTTCCACTTTATTTACACAACCTACTATTGCTGCTGGAAGGAATGAAAAAGTAGCGCACATAAAGAGGATGGAGTATGAAAGAATGTGCCGATAACAGTGATTGGTCAAGTGGAGGAATCATTCTGATTTGTTACGCGTCATGAGGGGTGGGGTGATGACATGCAGGAAGCACTGTAAAAATAGACGAAATATGGGCAGGGAAAAGGCGGTCTCCTGTACAACCTGTTGGTGGGCGGCTAACAAGCCTAGACGCAGCAGGATGGTCGTTATGGAGGCGGGTGTTTACGTGGAGGTGCCGAAAGTTGACAGGATTCAATGACGTAGTCGGATGGTTTCGTCATCGTTCACCGATGGCTCGTAGTAACGCAGTTCTTTCAACCGCGCAAAATTCATCGCCACGGCACACGCCAGCATTATCTTACAAAAAGGCCGTAAAATAAATTATTTACTGAAATATTATTAGCAGAAACCATGGTAAACACAGTAAGCATTATACGAGAGGCACAATAAAGTCTTAATGCAAAGTAACAAGTAGTGGTAAAAGCGATACGTGTTTAAACGCACATTCAACTATCTAAGCATTTCCGTTTTCACAGTTTTGCTAACCATCTTCGTTTCAGAGCATCCACTACTTTCCTTCACCTCCACTTTTTGAACAATATGACAATTCAATTTTGGCCAATTAGTAAAGTTAGGCAATTTGCCATACTTAACAAAATTAAGCAAAAAAGCTTACGTAAGAGAGAAAAGTTGTAATCGCTCCAAGATAGGCGACACACACGAAAATGAGGGGGTTTCGCAATCTCGCAACTAGATCGGTTGAATCGAGCATCATTGGCTTCCCGTCCGACTTATAGAGTCCTACCAACCACCACAAAAATTCATTTAAACAAAAGTCCTCCTTCGTGCGAAGTTTGCTGTCGATTATTTTTCGCACTCACCGTAGTATGAGAGATCAACCTTGGTGGGATCGCAGGTAAAAAAGTTGGCAATAACTTCCGAGGGATCGATGTCCAGACCACCGATTCGTGAAAGACGAGGTGCTACGGTTACACCAAAACCTCCCTCAACTTGGCGAACCATACGGCTTAGTGGCTCCTCTATGGTGAGTGAGCGCGCTGGCCCGGCATCTCTGTACAAGAGCAGGGCTCCGCTCATTATAGGATAAGTTAACAGGCAAGCGACAAGAGCCCAAAAGAAAATTGCAAAAAAGAGGGAGACGAGAAGCTAAAAAAGAAGCAAAACACAGTGTTGAAAAAGAAATTAAAATTGACAATAATTTAAGCGGAAAAAAACGCTCTTTTTTAAAAAATAAAATAAAACTAGGAGTACTTCATCGAAAATAAGCAAAAATGCTATTGATTAAAATGGATTCGATTAATTCATTTGCAAGGCGTGAAAGGCCTAAAAGCGACTCCTCGAAGAAGGGATAGAGGATAAATGTAAGGATAGATGGAGACAAGATGCACGAATGGATAGGTCGACGGATACACGATGAATAAATGGATGGAAACAGGATGGATAAATGGAGAAATGGATGGAGACAGGATGGATGAATGGACGGATGGATGGAGAAAGGATGGATGAATGGAGGGATGGATGGAGACAGGATGGATGAATGGCGGGATGGATGGAGACAGGATGGATGAATGGAGGGATGGATGGAGACAGGATGGATGAATGTAGGAATGGATGGAGACAGGATGGATGGATGGAGGGATGGATAGAGACAGGATGGATGAATGGCGGGATGGATGGAGAGAGGATGGATGAAGGGAGGGATGGATGGAGACAGGATGGATGAATGGATGGAGAGAGGATGGATGAAGGGAGGGATGGATGGAGACAGGATGGATGAATGTAGGAATGGATGGAGACAGGAGGGATGGATGGAGGGATGGATAGAGACAGGATGGATGAATGGCGGGATGGATGGAGAGAGGATGGATGAAGGGAGGGATGGAGGGAGACAGGATGGATGAATGAATGGATGGAGAGAGAATGGATGAAGGGAGGGATGGATGGAGACCGGATGGATGAATGGAGGAATGGATGGAGACAGGATGGATGAATGGAGGGATGGATGGAGACAGGATGGATGAATGGAGGAATGGATGGAGACAGGATGGATGAATGGAGGAATGGATGGAGATAGAATGGATGAATGTAGGGATGGATGGAGACAGGATGGATGAATGGCGGGATGGATGGAGACAGGATGGATGAATGTAGGGATGGATGGAGACAGGATGGATGAATGGAGAAATGGTTGGAGACAGGATGGATGAATGGAGGAATGGATGGAGACAGAATGGATGAATGGAGGAATGGATGGAGACAGGATGGATGAATGGAGAAATGGTTGGAGACAGGATGGATGAATGGAGAAATGGATGGAGACAAGATGGATGAATGGAGGGATGGATGGAGACAGGATGGATGATTGCATAGAGGGTGGAGGCTTATCCTCCAACTTGTCACTTGTTTATGAAGGCACCGTGGACCATAACGTCGGTGCCTTGATCATTTTACCGCTTTTACACGTCTGAAAATGTCGTCCGACGTCAGTTTACTGCGTAGATTATAACATTAAAAAAAACAATGATTGGCGTATCTACTTTTGGAAATGGCGTGAGCAGAACTAGTGGTAACCGCTCTTTCCTCAGGAAATGATGCATCCCACCAACGTTGCCTCATTAATCGCTTAGTTTCTACTTTACACCAACTTTTCCTTCTAAAACCAACGCTTAGACCGGGAGGTAACAGTGCTAGTGGGGTTTTTACCCAAGCAATGCAAGGGCAAGTTGGGTCACGGTGCCTCAACCGCGCGCGGATGCGATTGGTTGCGACGTGTGAGTCAGCGGTGCCGTGGCACATTGTTTACTGCTACCGGTGTTTGACTCGGGGAAGCAGCAAAGCTACGTGTTCTTTAATGTTGACTTAAATGTCACAAAAAGGCAACGTTTGGGATATTCGCATGGTAAAGTAGACTGCATGCGCCAACTCCAATCAGAACAACCAATAGTTGAGCAACTCCCAGTTCACAGCAAAAGTCCACTAATATTGAATGGACAAACAAAATGATGTTGTGTAATTTTTCTTCACATTACAAATTACGAAAATAAGAGTGCGTTCAAATTTGCCAAATTGTCACAAAGGAGCTCTAATATGTACACATACTAATGGCCAGTCAGCTACCAGCCAATCGCGGACAAGTGACTAACAGCTACTTGCTGACACTTTGCGACTTCATTCAAGTGCGCAAAGATAACTACTTTTGAACACAAGTCCATTCATTCCTGTTTTCCTGGCGGACATTCTCAACTCGGTGACAGTGCCTCGTTTTGACCAGGAAACATGGTCTTGTCCATTTTACTGCATATCAGTGCCCATTTAGGCTGGACGGTTTTAAATCTCCTGCAAAAAATGGTAAAATTTGCCAAAACCAGGTCGTCTCCTCTTCCTCTCCACACAAAAATTAAGTAGACATCGACTATAGCGCTACACTTCAGGTATGGGGAAAAATGCGCTTTAGAAGGACTACGTGGACGGTCTTATCGGGACAAACAGGCGACGGCTTGGTGAGTAAATACGAAATTTTAAGGTGACATTCCCCAATCATTGTAACTTGGTGTCGTTTTTATGGTGAAATGAAAGATTTAATCTGATAGACTGAAATATTCTGCGAGGCACAGAGTTTCCCCACTCCAAAAGGCCATAGAGCATTGTAGCAGACTGCCTCAAAAGGTTTCATTCCGCGCCAAAGCCTGCAAGCAAACACGGAGACAGAAGGGCTCCTTCGGGACACATTTGCTACCAAATGTCGCACAATTTTGTAAATGTGTGCTCTGCAGCGGCACGCGCCTTAGAAGTTCGGTGCCGGTGCTTGTGAGAGGACAATGCACCGGAAGGACAGGCGGTAGATCCGCGTGAATGCGAAGAACAAATAAAATCACGTACAAGTTCACCAGATGTGAACTTGGAAGCAAAAAAGGTGTTCTTTTATTGCAAAAAAGGAGACGAGAAACTTTACCACATCAAGCAGATGTACAAAATGGCGGTGTGAATAGAGAGTTTGTGCTCATTCAAAGCTTTACTTTTCGCCTCGTTGTAATCTAGCCTCGCAGACGACCGCCCTGGCGCTTTTACAGACAAGTAGGGTTTTTCAGGTCAAGACTCACGCTGCCTTGCACGTGTAAGAAAGAGAAGTGGCAAGGTGTTAACGACCGCCGGTTATGTCATTGCGGGTCACGATAACAGACAAGAGGGCTCGGTTCTGGACATTCGATCAAGGCAGAGAAATCTGCCACCGGAAACGGTAAACTCAGCACAATCATTCAAAGAGTGAAATAAATTCTCCCGATCATCCCATGCTGCACCCATTTTCCATTTTCACTTTTTGTTCACTTAATAGTGTCCCTTGGTGCATTCCTAGTTAAGAAGCCATTCTGTACGTCGACAATAAACCCACTTCTGGGATCATATATCTTGAATTAACATGTTGGCGAGAAAAATTAGACTACCTCACTGACACATACAAAGAATATGCCCGGTTCCACTGGGTCTTCAAGAAAGCCTACAGATAGGTGAATATCACGGAAGAAAAGCACCAGTGGATGGGTGATGGAGATATTTAAAAAAGAAAGGCCACTTAAGGTGTCACCAAAAGCGGACTGTATCGTAAATCTGGAGACATGACAGTCCCGCCTGTGAACGATGCGATGGCTTTGGTAGAGTGACAGCAAAAGACAAGGCATCGGGATGACACATCCCTCGCCAGGGGCGAGGCGATGGCGGGGAAAAAAACTCACCTCACGCTTCCGATGCGTTTTTGTGAATCTAATGTGACATCTCCACTTGCAGTATCAAAGTGAAAGATTTAATTGGGCGCTAAAGTGTTATGACTGCTGGATGTTTACTTAACCACCAGGCCCCTCCGGTCCTGTACCTTCGAGGAGGCCCGGCGCCCCACACTCAAAGTGAATCATCAAGGCTGCTTTTGCCCCACATTTGCTTCATAAAGAATATGAAATGCCTAACTCCGACGGCAACATTTAAAGAAGTAATTTAAAAACCTTACCGTTGAATTCATGCACCTTCCACAAGTGGTAGCCCTCGTTCCCTCAAAGCACCTCTTGGCATTCCAACCGGAAGAAATTGCGCAAATGATGTAGACAATGATCACGAAAAGGCCTGTAGCTCCAACAATTGCGTAGATGGCATAGTCCATGTATGGAAGCCTGTAAAATTAACCACAATTACCAGTCTTTCTTTACTTTTTCAAAAAAACTGCTCAAATTGGAGCGGAGGCGGAGTTGTAAGAATCGTCTGAAGAGCAGATATGAAAGTGCTTCCTTTTACCAAACTTTCTCGGCTTTCTTCCCATTTATTTGTCAGGTCAGCAGTAATTATTCACATTTTGCGCAATTTGGACAGGCATGAATTCTAATTACGACTGGTATATTGCTCGGAAGCATCCAAATGGGAGAAAAGGCCAATTCCAACATTCGTAGCGATTCACGCAACAGTAGAGCTGTCAAAAGTGAAGGTCACAGCGTTAGATCCAACTCCAAGGCTGCCCCGATCGCCGGTTCGTCCCGACTCGAATCGGCTGAGGTAACACTTTTGACATGCAGATTTCAACATGCCTGTCAGGCAGAGTCGGTAGGTAATGATTTGAAAGCAGGGCCACCCTATGTCGACGGAGTGGGTGCTTCACATTAATTGACATGTCATTGAGAAGCTTCCATAAAAAAAGGAAATTAAAAAAAATGTGCTTTCGGAGCCATGACATTCACCTCCTTGTTTTATTCTCTTCTCTTCAAAAGGGCTTCCGTTTCACATCTGATTGAATCATTTCTAGATCGATGTTGACAGAACCTTTGTATCTATGTGTTTACTCTAACACGCGCATAAACACAAACCCACAGCTGTCCAAGGGTGAAATTTGTGGTTTTTCCACCCTAGAGGAGAGTGGGTTTTGAGTCACCTAAAAAGACGCTGTCAAGCCCTTCGTTTAATCCGTATTTCAAACAGAACGGGGCGGGTTGCAGGTCCCACAGCTCTCGGTCACCCCGGTTCAACGTCAGGGTGTTGCGGTCGTGACCCTCTGGCTGGCACGGGAGGCCTTAAGCTAAATAAATCCGCTGCCACCAACCGTGATGTTCTAATCGTAGCCGCATGCCACAGGCAAACAAACTAGGTTGAAAACAGCCAAGAAGGGAAATTAGTTGAATCTCATGGTTCTTGAGTAGCTCCTGAATCGGTCATTTGGTTGTGTAAGTGTTGGTGCCACTTGGGCACTACATGCCTCGGAGACAAAGCTCAACGATAACCTGACAAGTGGCCACGAGACTTTCAACGTGGCATTATCTTAGTGCCTGTAGTTTATTTGTTTGTAAGGAAATGTCACAAGACAAATTGGATGCACCTGTGACGGAGTGAGAGGAGATGCCACCTAGCCTGACGATTTGATTCGTGGGTAAGGCGGTGCACAACTCACCTCACCGAAGTCGCATTGTCATGTCAATCTATTTACTAAGAACGGATGCAACCCCTGCAACAATCAAAAATGTGACAGAATGCTGAACGACGTTAGACAGTGAATCCGCCGTCGTAGCACTCGCCGCTCCTCGTCAACAATGATGTCGAGTGCGTGTGTTTTGCATGTCCGTTCACAGACCTTAGAAATTCCACAATGCCCTTGTTTAAATGAACTTAGGGTACAAAAAGCGACAAATTTGCCCAGATTGGGTGCATGTAGACATAGCATGGTCCACCATTAATCATCTCCGTCCCAAGTTGCTGCGTAGGTAGGGCGGTTGTTAGGTCGACAGGCGGGGGGGGGGGGGTAGGCGAAAGAACGGCAAATGAGGCAAGATGTATGGATCGTTCTCTCAACGTAGGGAGGGGAGATGGATAACCTTTTCGTCTTTGATCTTCGCTAGAAATTAGGGCAGCAGGATTTTTCTTGCCTTTTGGTGTTTACGGACCCACAAGCGACGTCACAAAAGTGACAAAGTTTGACATATTTTATGTAAAAGAGACTGAGAGAAGAAGAGTGATTAAAATGGTTAAACATGATAAGAGCTGCCGTAGCGTAAGTTTTTTTCCACTTGTGGACCATCTCACTAACTGAATGTAAACAAATTCTTGTTTAAATGCGCATCTAGGAGACGTCCTGCAACGAGAACATGTCAAACGCCGACGATTTGTGCATGTTGGAAGGAGAAAATGGAGAAAAATTAAACACAAAAACTTACAGAGGATCAACGTTGAGTAGTTCAGAGAGTCGCCTGAGTCCAAAAATCGCTCCAACACCGAAAGCTATGCCTCCAAGGAAGACCAGGATCATAAGAAGAAGCGACGGCAGGGGCGAACTTCGCAGACATCGTGTACAAGTGCTTTCATCTACTTTGAGTGGAACAAAAGAAGAAAAAAAGAATCGAAGTTATTTAAGGTCCTAACTTTGCTCTCGTGTTTGCAATCACTCGTGCTGGATTAGTGTAAAGGTAGTTGCTTCAATTGAGCGTGACACGGATACGAAGGCCTTAAACACCAAAAAAGAAGAGAAAGAGAGGTGAAAAGAACCGGTCGAGTTACCTTTTGTCATTGACGTGGTAGCTAAAGTAGTGGACCAAACGAAAGATGTGGTTAGGACTACGAAATTGCTAGGACAGCCCTATCTCCACACCCTGAGGATGACTCAGCAGGCATGACGGAGGTATTAGTCAGGGTCATTTGGGACGAGCAAATGACGGGATTGACTTAATGGTTGTCAAGACAAACAAACATGTTTATCAGCGCACAGATTTCGCCACAATGGTGTAAAAAAAAACGCCTGAACTTGGGAAATCGGATTGAGTTAACGCGCCAGTGTTAATTAATCGCAATGACAAAGGCATTCGGAGGAGTACGTGTCACCCGCGAAAAAAGGAGGGTGGGAGTAGGCACTCGCAGAGTGATAGCTCATTCCCGAAGCCACGTTCAAAACTTATTGCTTCATGTACTTGCCTGCCCAAGATGTTTAGTGGTCAGTTTTTAAGCTGAAGTTTACTTAAATTGACCTTTATAATGCCTAAGTTTTTTTTAAAGGGAACGTGAGCATGAACCATGTATCGGGCTAACAAAGAAGCGATAAATGGAAAGAAAACCAAAAACTCACATTCATAAAACTCGGGCATGATGAGCGCCGTCGGGTTGGCTCGTGACGATGGTATTGACTGAGACTGCACGATCGTAGGCCAGTAACTGACCTCGAGGAAGCGACCAATAAGATGTCAGGATTAGGCAGATGACGGCCAGCTTTATGGTTAGGCGGGTTTGCCGTGCTGTGATTGGCTGCTTCGTTGCGCGTGCAAACTAATGTCTGTTAAGCGCACGTGCGGACGTGTGCCAGTGTCGGGATCGTGGCACAATGTGAGAATTTTAATTTATCGTATGAAAGAGGAGGAATAAAATTACCTCTGAAAACTGCAATTTATTGACGAAACTGCAAATGAGTTAATAACAAAGTATCCCATGTTCACCGCCTCCTCGCCGAGGTGGGAATTCAACCCTGTGATGGAGAAACGCAGACAAATATCACTCGGAGAGAAGAGGAGAGCGTTTGGAATACGTTGAAGCATCTATAGGTTCTTAGAATTACTGCGGAATCGACCCATGCTCGTTGCTCATGGCAGAATCAAAAACATTGGCGAGGTCGGGACGGCCACAGACATGGCTGACACGTGAACACGTCAATTCCAAAGTACTTTTTAATTTTCAAACACGAGAACCAAAGCAAAGTATCCCAGTGTCGAAGTTTACCCTTTGGGAGAAAGCTGGAAAAGAGGTTACATAAACCATCGCAAGAGAGGGACATTTCCCCATTAATGTGTGTGTGTGTGCGCCTTCAGGCAGTACAGCGCAGAACCGGCCTTGATTAGTCACTGCAGTAGGCACAGAAAAAAAGTGTAGGAAGATACAGGCGTGTAGGTTATGCCTTATTCCCATGTCACCTTTGTTCAGTATTCACCGCTCCTGAAATCTCTCCCGAATCGAGAGAAGGAAAGAGTCCTTTTACTGAGGTAAGGAGGGGCGAGGGTACTATGAGTAAAAAAACTACAAACCCTGATGACGAGCTCACAGAGGAACAGATTGAATGTGAGGAAAATGTGATTAGGGAATTCACCCCAAGTCTGACCGCTTCATCATACGAAGATTATATTTGGCAGGGTTAGCCAGTTCTAGCAAGGCACTTTGTAGGTGGCATGGAATGCCTTTGACTTCGAGGACTCTTCTATTGTGAAGCTCTATCTCACCCTCCCTAGGCAATAAAACAAGTCCCCTCCATCCCCACCATCAGAGCAAGTGGCGAGCTAGTCTCAAAGGCCAAGCTACTCTTCTAACAAGAGATCTATATTTTTCTGAATCAAGAGGTATTTAAGGCTATTTTGACAAACTGGAATGAGTGTGTGACTAATCTTCCCCTCCCCACAGGTTAAAGAGAGGCCCTGCTGAATGTCTAACCACCTTTGCATCTGCATTTCGAAAAATGCTTGTCGCTTGCAGCAATATTGTAGCCCCTCTTTTGCTGTCAAAACTTTGTAAATTTTCACAAAAATGATGACTAACTCACTAAAGGGAGGTTTGATAGAAAAATAAAGAAGCGTTTATAGCATAGGTTTTACCGACTTGTGATTACCAATGGCAAAATTGGCTGGTCTGCTCTCTTTTTCTAGTAAAAGGAGAAGAAGAAAGAGTGTGTGGGAGCATCCTCCAGTTGCACTGAGTGGTGTCGTATTGTTTTGGGGGCCTGGATCTTAGCTATGGGGGGTTCCCGAGTCAGCGCTGGAATCCCAAGGCCGTCGCTCATCACAAGTCGGTGAAATACTTAAGAATTGCGGATTTTAGAAGTAGCAGAGGTGAAAAACCAACTAATATGTGTAGGATGGTTCCATCTGCTTTGCTTTTACTACTTCCCATGCAGGTTGATTGAGACACTCATCCGTGTCAGGGGAGATTGAATGACACTCTCTAATTTGTTGATGTAGAAGTAGTGGCATATGCTTCTTCATATTCAAAAATTCAGGATCCGTCTAAACGTACTGCACAATTTAGAGCAACCTACTACCAGAAACAACTTTACAAATAGCCTTTTGATCCTGTGCGGCAGACTTTGCAGCTGGATCGCCTAAATACTCATTTGGTGAGATAATCCATGACATTGGATTCATGCGGACGCCAAATGAACTTGATCTAACTGAACTGCCGTCCTGACTTCGTCACCTGAATATTGAGAAGGATAACTGACCAATGATGTCACTTCGGCTTCTGACAATCACGTTTATCTACGGTTTTGCAAGAGAGTTGGGAATAACTATGGTGATAGAGTGGCAGAACACCTCCTTCCCCACTTTCCTCTGGCAAATACCCTTGCCAGAGCTTAGCCTACGGATTGTACTAGATGGAGAAGATTGAGAAGGCTCTGGTAATATTTATCGGGCATCACGGGAAATGGGTACTCTAAATAACGCAGCAATGTCTGCAGCGTGTACTAACAAGGACAAACAATGGAACTTAATCGTTTGCTTCGCATTCACCCGTCACGATTGTTTGGAATTCGCGGCGGACAAAAGGAGAATGATTGGCTGCCTTTTTTGATCTCTGAAGAATGAATTTCGGTCGGCCAACTTGGCCTTCGAGTCGTTGGCAGGCTAGAAATGAACCTACCCCACCGGTCCGCTTTATTTTAACTTTGTGAATGAATTCAAGTGTTACATGGGAGGAAAAGAATCAACAAGTTTTGGTGGAAAATGTATTTTTTTCTCAAACTTACCGCTTTTGAATCCGGACCATACGCGCCCCACATGACTAAGGTAAAGCGGAAAACTATAAGAGAATCAGCTCTTTTTAGCATAATAAATAATAAACACGGGCTGTACTTAATTATTACTGTTTAAAATGGGCCTTGCGCTTCTTTAAAATGTTGAAAAATTAATGTTATTACAGTCTAACGATTAGCCAATCAGGATTTCGCACCCATGACTCTAGAGCTGTTTTCTTTAAATCAATTTTGCTAACAATACCCAATGTCTTGACCAAAATACTTTCCAGAACAGAAGTCGTCACAAGGCGGGCTACAACAAGTGCCATTTGTCTTTGCTCTGATGACTAACTGAGGTGACCTTTCCACTCAGTGAAACACCACTAGGCCTCACTAGCCCGCGTCTGCACAAGCCCTGAAAATCCAGCGTATTTGTCCTGGCCAAATTTTTTAATAGTCTACTTTTGTCCGTTCGAGTATTAGGTGTCTATAATTTACCGCTTTATCTTCGCCTCTTTGTCCAGGGTTCGCCACTCTCGCTGAGTGACTGTTGTGTTAACCGTCGTGGCGGGACTAATCTCTATCGTGCAATTTGATAAAACATCGGTCGGACGTCAAGGTGAAAGTTCACAGGGTTAAGCATGGATGAGTCCAGCGCTGACAGATGTGGGACCTGCCGCGGTTAAAGCCTGCCCCAAGTAGGGAGTTCTTTGTCGCCGACCTAACATAATTAAGCCGGTGGTACGTATGTGCGCGAGACAGTGATTCCACTCCCTTGAATTCGTATTCTTTTTGACTGGCCAGGGCCTACTACTTGCCATTAGCACATTTTAGGACTACCTGTACGTGATTTTGGACGGCCACGGGATTGATCGAGAGCACGAGTTTTGACAAGAAAGGCAGAGGACGTTTACTAGTGTTGCAAGCCCACCCGGAGTCTACATCAAATGAGGTGGGAAGTCACGGGGGCCGAGCGAAATGATCTAAATCGCGTCTACTTACTTCTTTCATTTCTAATATAAAAACGAGTTACATTTCTGAGTAGTGACTGATTGACTTGGGATGAGAAATGAACGTGAACGACCCACTAACCCACTGCCTGAACTGTGACCCTCAGTTGCGAACCATTTCACCCCACGCGACCATGCCGGGTTTGCCCGCCTACAGTGTATGAAGCAACGAGGTACGTCTACTCGATATGGCACACTTCGAACTCGCGTACAGCCAGGTCAAGTCACCCTTTCCGTAAAAAAGCAACTTCAAACCTCAGGTCTCCTCCAGGGCTAAAGTGGCCATGAGATATCATACACCAACTCCATCCTTTGCATTTACGCGACCAGAGCCGGATTTTCTTGTAACTACGGCTAAAGTGCCTCGGAAAGATTTCCGTATTTGTAGGGATCCCCTAAAAAGATCACACTGATCTATCTGGGTTATTATTACACATTTCTAAACCGGGCTGTTGCGGAAATATCGCAGAATTTTGGATGAACTGCATGAATGACTTCGATGCAGACCGTTTGCAACGGGCATCGTTCTATTAACAGCCGGCGCCTTTGAGGCGTCAGGTGGAGTGGTCACAGTCTTTGCAGGAAAAAGAGATGCGGGGCACATCCCAACTTCTCTGCCACCAGTTAACCACCTGGACAGGTACTGATGACATTTTGAGACGCAGAGGTCGAAAATTAGCTTACTGATCATCACTGTGAGGGCCAGCTGAAGAAACTATTTCTCTAAAAAGAACACAAGACCCAGGAGCAGACCTCGACCACCACGTTTTTGGTAGTCCAAAGCACTTTATCTTGTTCATATGGAAGCAATAAAGTGTTCGAATTGGTGGGAAGAAGCTCATTGAGGGTAGAATGTTTGTAATTCCACGAAACTCACTCATCGCTTGCAATAACTTGTTGCTGGGAGTGGTACTTGATCTATTTAGAAAAGACAATCTGCTTCTAGTCATCTTTCACTGCATTTATGGAGTGAGAAATATTTTTCTTATAACTGAACAAAGACTGCTGCAAACTGCGTTGTTTGTTCTAGGAAATGGAACCTCACGAATATGATACAGGCCCGAACCGCTATTTTGAATATTTTCAACGCAAATCTGCATAATTTTGATTTAGATTGTGAAAAAGTTCGATAACTATTAAACTCAACTTAAGTTGATACTTGTAGTCGGAAATTGGGGAGATATCACTGATTTGTGGACTTGTGAGAAAACAACGAATTGGAAACGAATAATAACGCCGACCAACAAGCAAGCGTCATTGCAATAATAAAAAGAAACAAACAGATGACTTAAATATCACCTCCACACACATGATTATGATGATGGGCAGAAATCAGAAGCCAAAGAATTACAAGTAAGTACAAGGTACACACAAGAAAAACAAATGCACTTCATGCTGAAACGGCGAAGTCAGTTTTAAGAATGTCAAGTAATTGGGAGATGCTCATTTGAAGAATTTCAGCCCGATCCTCCCCTGTCCCACGTCGAATGCAGTCTGCAGAATTCCTTTGTGCTGTCGCCATTGCTGAAGATATTCCATGCAGTGCCGTTTCAATGCTGTTTCGCACTAGGAATCGATGTACCGTGCAGGTCCTATCATCACACAAAACGTCTACTGTAATCAATTTAAGTAGATATCTACGTACAACTAATTTTCCACTAAAAATGGAGGAAATTCAAGACGTTTACTTGCACAAGAGAAGCAAAGCCTCACCGCATTTGTCCAATTCGATGAAGTCTCGCAATCGCTTGAACTTCACGCCCATGACTGAGCACAGGATCTACAAGTAATAAGTGATTTGCCTCGATAAGGTTCAGTCCATTGGCTCCCAACTGAAGCGGTAGCAGGAGGACCCAAACACGGGATTCAGCGGACCGAAATTGCGCCAAACCACCATCCCGTGGCTTTAAGAGACTAGTGCAAACGATTCCGTTCTGTTCCAGAGCTCGACCGATGGTCAATAGCACAGAGATCCACTAAAATATATCACGGTAAAAGAAGAGGGTAAAAACCTACCGAGCTAAATACAACAGCTTTCGCACCGGCATCTTCCAACTTAATACGCTTCAGGCATCGAATAACTTCTTGGATCTTCGAACTGTGGTCCCCTTTAATCGGAATCTCATCTTTCGCCTCTTCCTCCTCCTCCTGGTTCGACTGAAGTCTTCTTCCACCACCGTCGAAATGAAGAAGGGTCAGAGGTCGACGTTTCGTGGCGTTGGAAGTGGCTGTTTCAAAAGGTTTTCGACAAAGTGGACAACGGCGTTGACTAGACACACTGTGCGCTTGAATTTGTTGGTGACAGGGTAGACAAAGGCTGTGCCAACATCCTGCCAACAATACGAAAGTCGGACGAGAAGGGCTTTGTGCTTGAAGGCATGTTGGACACTCCAAAGTAGATGAAGCGGTGTGATGTTGTTGGAGAGCATTACGCAAGAATGCCAAATGACTTAGACGACCTTGGAGAGTCGTCCAGTTGGCTAGAGCATCGACAGAATGCTGATGCAGCTGCGATTCCACTTCTTCCGGCTTGATGAAAGCCATGTCAGTTGGACTGGTGGCTTGAAGTCGCACTACGAATTGTTCCGTCTCGTCGTGAACATTCCACCATTCCTTCGTGAGCATCTGGACCCTTCCATGACAGAGGAGTTCTCGGAAAAGAAGTTGTATCAGTGTGTCGAGTCTTGCGGCCATCAATTTGATCCAGTTGCGCTCATCTTGAAGACGTGACACCTGCGTTGCAACGGTTTGAAGAGCTACGGTAAGAGGGTTCACCAATCCAACAGCAGTTAAGTCACCACTAAGTAGAACAGTATCATCTTCTGCTACAGAATCTTCTAGAAGACCCTCCAAAATAGCGCGTTTTTGAGCTCTTGCTGACGTGGCAGGTTTCTCTTGATTCAAAACCTGCCGATAGGCTTGAAGCGCCTCGCTGGCTAGACAGTAAGCACATTTGGATTCGGTCGACTTTTTGGTCCGTTTTCGGGGGGATTTGCCGTTCTGGTTAGTCGTGTCTCGAGTGCAACAGCAGATATAGTACCTTTGCAGAACGGAGCGATCAACTTCGCCATTTTTCTATTGCAAAAAATTAGAGGCAAGATTAGAAACTTACGAGAAAACAGTTCCACGTTTGATCCAGTGGGGTCATAGCCTCTCGAAGCCGTTGCCTCGCATCGAGAGCAGACTTCACTTCAACAAGAAGAACAGCCTTGAATCCGGCACCAGAGCGTGTGTGAAGAAGAGTGGTCCTAGAATGGAGTTGACTCGGTAAATGAGAAAATCCTACCGAAATTGTGAACAGCGTCCTTGAAGACTGGATTCGACCATGAGGGGTAGTTGGTCAAGGATGTTAGAAGAAGCAAGAATTTCTAAGCCCTCGTGAAGCCATGTCAACCATGGGTGGGTAAGACTGCCTTCGATAGAAGATGGAAAGTCAGGAGGACGATTAAGGAGTTTTTCCACCCGAGAAACAATTGGATCCAACTTTTCACGTGCTTTAGAGAGGAGACGAGAGTGAGTCTACAAGGAAGAGTTGATGCTATCACCCTGAACCCACCCATCTATCAGACACTCTACCAATCCATCCATTTTAAACGCACTCATCTATGCCTCTATGCATTTGCCTTCTCAAGCATTCAATCATTCGGGATCTATCTGCTCGCCAATCAGGCTGTGGATACCGCCATTCTTGTATGCATTCATTCCGGTTCCATATAACCATCGATCTCAGACTCACAACCAACCATCCACCTTTCGGTCCACTTGATTTACTTCCCATCCATTTTGGAAACATTAATCTGTTTACTGAACCGCCCATCCATAAGCTTAAACGTCCATCGACCAACTCATACCTCCGCCAATTTCTTCTCTCCTGTCAATGTATCTGCATACTCATCCGTCCTGAGTCCACACAATCATCCATCATTCCTCCTATCTCCTACCTGCAAATCCACCTGTCCATTCTGGATACATTGATCAGTTTATAAACCTACCTTAAGGTAGTCTATCCTCAGTAGCCTCGCCTTCCAAACCAAGTCCCTATCCACCCTTGGATCCAGCTTTTCCCACGTGGGCAATTCGTTAGGATTCTCACAGCCATCAACAGAAGTTCCCACCACCCCCCCCTCCTCCTCTATTTTCTTCGTCTTCTTTTCCACGCATGGCAAAGACTTCTCCAATGGCACGCCGTGACACTGGATGAGCCAGTGGAGGTTTGTGATCGAGTGTAGGCGCTGACTCCAGTCGGATAAGACACCATAACGGGACTCCAAGCCGATAGCCGTGCGTAGGACTTCGCGATAACACATGGCGGCTTCGAGATACTGGAAGGTTAGACAAAAAGGGGTAGATACGTCACACTTTCCTTCAATTCAACTGGAATATCTTCCACGGAAGGCAAAAGATAAACCTTTACAATCTACGCAGAATAGGCCTCAAATCTTCCACTTCCGTTCTAAAAACAAACCTTTGAAAGGGGATTGTTTGCCAAGTGATTTACTTTTTGCATGACAAAACACGAGTGGCTACCTCCAAACCACACCACTACCCCATTACGGACTATCCACTTCCAAAGCATGGATGCCTCATCTCCAGAAGATTATTTTGCCTTGTGAGTGATGCAACGCCGACACAAATGTTCACGCCTTGAAGTCCCTTCTTCCTATTCATATCGTTTAACACAAAAGTCACAATTCGATCTAAACGCCTTCTCAACCGGTGGAAGGCCTAGCTGACTCTAGACCCGTACGCCTTCTATGCCAGTCAAGAGGCAACCCATTGTGCTACAACGAAAAAAAGTAACACCAAAGTCATTAACAAACCTTCTGTTGGAGTATGAAACACGCTGCAGCACCATTCTTGTTGAACACCCAGGTTCGATAGCTGGTCTCGCATTCTTGATGCACCTCATCAACCACTTTTCGAATAACCTCAGTCATGTTTGCACACCTTTAAACGCATGAAAAAACACGTCAAGAAAGGCGCCATTAAGGAGTAATTAAAACTCCAAGAGCATTCCACTCACCCAGTACCCTGAAACTTCGCGTTCTTTGAGACCTGAAGAGTAGGATCTGAGGAAGCCCTAAACCCCACGCATCTACCACCTCCAGTGCTGGAGTGAATCACTACCAAACTAGCGTGAGTACACGCTTGCCTTGCTCTCGTAACCATAGCCACCAGACGCCAATGCAGATTCCCGGGGAGTGCAGCCAGTGGTGCATCCAGGTCGAAATCCGGCGCTTCTGCTAGCATTTGTTGTAGGGCATCGGCACAGTCAGAGAGTGTGCGATCATGAATGTACCGTTCAACGCTGGTGAAATCGACCCAGTGGATTTGCTGGTAGATGGTTGGTAGACGTAGTTGGGAACCAACGAGAGATTTTGTGTTGCGCCAGAGAAGACGGGAGAGAAGACGAACAAATAACGTGTCTGAAAGGTCGGTGGACGAGGAGGAAGATCGAAGCGCATGCACGAAGGGTTGGTAGAGTAAAGCATTCCAGTAGTGCCGACAGGCAAAAGGCTCCAAGCGCAAATAGGCTAGGAGGCCGTAGAAGTCTATAAAGTGGAACATATTAGCAGTTTATGCTGTGTTGTTTGAACTAACCCGGGACTGTTGGGGTTGCAGATGTAAGAGGAGACGGTACCGAAGCAAGCGTAGTCTTCCACTGCTTGTGGAATGGGCAGAACACACATAATTAAGAATCTTATCACCAGAGATAATGATGGATAAAGTTCATTGTAAAACATGGCGTGAAAACCAAACCCACATATAATCACTTGTACAGATAGCATCAAGTACAGTAGAGTAGGGTGATGAGATTCCAGACCATAGTAAGAAATTTGATTGAGTGGTACAAACCTTTCAAGGATGGCTTAAACTCACCAAAAAGGCTTTTTTCAGCTGGCGTTCCTGTGACACACCATCGATGCACTGCTTCTACTTCAGACAACATTCGAGCAATCTTGGAGGTCACATTTTCTGCCATTTGTGCTTCATCCAGGCAAATCTACGAATGAGAAATCGAGATTGAGGTAATCAGAACTGGTTATTATCTATATAAGTAGGACGTTTATCGCATGCTCAAACCTACTCTCCACCAGATAACACAAGCAAGTGGACTAGGTGGGGCAAGGTAGCGTTGAGCTGTTCGTAGAGTTGGCCGATGACCTTCGCCAACTCTCTGCTCCGCGGAAACTGACGCCCATCCGAGCTCGCGTTGGAGAACAGTGTAGGTAGTGAGAACCACATCTGCAGAGGCTAGCTCACCGGGTTGAACGAAGTTTGGTGTAAAGACGAAATCTGGATCCAATTCAAAGGATGATTGTTTTTGTGATGGAGTGGATGTAGATAGTCGAATTGGAGGGCTGTTCAGACCTTCGTATATCTAGGGTGCCAGATGAGAGCAAGGACGGGATGTAGGACTTACAAGAACTTTTAGGTGAGAAAGATCGACGTGTTTCTGGAGTTCATCTTGCCACTGACGCCAGATATGATCCGGAGAAATGACCAATGTAGCTTTGGAATGAACACGGAGCTGAAGAAGATGCGATTATTGTGGAAAATATCAGTCTAGTGCTTAAAAAAGGCTAGTTTTTTTCTGCGTCAGACCTTTTACGCATTCATTGCTTCGAGAATCATCTTTTCACTTATTCATTCCGGATTAAATAGCTCGTTTATGTATCCACCTAAGTAACCAATCAAACAGTCATCAACTTACATGATTCCAACAGAGTGGGCAGATATACTTCAACCAGAGGCTTTCACCCGTCGAGGTATCAATCCTTCGTCGAAATTGCACACATTCTTCATGTTGCAGGTTGGACAAATTGCAAACGGAGCAAGAAATCAACGTCAAATCTCTATTTCCATCGCCAACACCACCACAAACACAGAAAACACTCTCCTCCACCATGGCGACCGTTGCATCAGCATCTTCTTCATCTTCGTACATTTCCAACTCAACAACGGTCCCCGCATCGAAAGCGAAGACACCTTCAAGATCGGCTCCCAATTTAAGATCGTAGAGCGGGGCTGTGGTGATGTCGGATGGACAAGGACGGTGAATAATGAGGGATATGACCTCTAAAGTCTTACCAAGACCCATCTCATCTGCCAGAATTCCTCCAAGGCAGGAATCTGATGGCACTTCAGGAACGGCAGTTGTGAAGCTATTAAAGAAAGGATTTCTGAAAAAGCGAAACTTACTGTCCAGTTAGGGTAGAAAAGAATAGATTGTCCTCATTTATCCGTACGAAGTAGGGGTAGAGCCAATTAGGATCCACAACGGGAAGACAATTTTTCTCTCGGAATATCATCCATCGAATAGCGTCAACTTGATAGGGGAGAAGGTCAATTTTAATTTCCTTTGGTTGACAAATATTTGGGTCATTCCACAGGGAAGATTCCGCTAGATGGGTGTGCTGAACGGCCGCGTAGACAGAATTCAAAGAAGCAATGAATTCTTCTTGAGTTTCCGAAAGGTCAGAGAATAAAGGAAGTCTTAGCTCATCCAGGGTTCCATCCTGAGGCCATATTTGAAGCGTGATAAAGCTGAAGATTTTTTCGAACTGTTGAGAACTAATCGCATACTGGATGAAGTTGGAAGTAGTAAAAATCGCGGAGGACCTAACGATAACATCGACTTCAAGGGACTGAGCTACCACATGACCGTAAAGAGAAAGGGAGGTTGATGAAAGGCCAAAGAGAATAAATGAGAGATTGGGAAAATCGGCGTTGAGTACAACACGTTCACGAGATTCGGGCGCTTCGAAACAGAGTGCCATCCGAGGTGAAGAAGAGAAGTAGATATCCACACGACGGGATTGGCTGAAGTAGGATAAGAGGGAGGAGGAAAATGGAAGGGAGAGGGATTGAAGACAGATCAAATTTGAAGGAATTTCAGCACACATCTGAATGGCAACAGAATGATCGTAGGTTCGGGATAGATCGAATTTCACGTCTGGGAGATTTTTTGATCGTTTTCGCGGTTGTTTTGGTTCGACTGAAGAAGGGGGAGAAGGAACACGAATGTGTACAAAAAAGCGTGCAGCCTGGGCCCTTTTCGATAAAAAACGAGGTAACGACTTCCTCCGCATGCTAACAAACAGCAAAAAGTTTGTTTTAGTAATACTATAGATGTTTGATGCCCCCCAAACTCAATGTGCTTACTTGCAGCGGATCAATTCAGGAGTAATACGACTTTGCTCAAATCAATTGTATCCAAATTAAAAAACGAAAAAACTGCTTAAACTGGCAAAGCGAAAGAAGGTTAGGGATGTCTACGAAGTTGATTGATGTTTTCGCAGAAAACCGGAATCAAACCGTCAAGCAAATAAAACTATAGCATTCAGAGGAATGGCTTAGAGGAACTACACGTTTAGTCTTGGAAATGGTTAGAACTGCCAAAAACGTCCCAACTAGAAATTGCAAGATTTTCCCCTAGCAGGACAAGAATGGCATTGTAGGTTGCGCGAAGAAGGCTAATACCGAAGATTTTACGAAGACTAATAAAAGCGATTCCTAAGATTCCCATTTCAACCACTGCAACTCCTCTACAAAGATACAAGCACTTACAATAGCTGTAAAAATGCTGAGAGTTTCTTAACTTTTTACCTACTGAGAAACCCCAAGACCCTTCTGATCTACGATACTATCCATACCATCAGAAAACGAAGGACATGGCAACTAAACAAAAACTTAATTTGTTTTATTTGAGCTAGTTACTTGTCTACTTGATCTGGTACTGGACCAAAATAAGTAATGCGCCAACTTTGGTTCCGGCCTTATGCAAATTTTTGTTAGTCGTAGTTTCGTGCTCTCGTGACGCCCATCGAACCTGTATACTTCGTGGCAAGTATTGAAATCCATCTTAGATTACTTTTGCCTGAGAATTATTAAGCTCTGATCATTCAAAACTGGCTTGCTTTCTGTTTTACCTAAGTGCGTCAGGGTTAATCTACAGTTGCTTATTTCACAGTTTGTGATGATTGCATTTTCATTGACAATTCCCTAATTTTCTGAGTATTCGTGTACGGTTAAGATGGACGGATTAAATGAAGACAAAGAAGAGCTTTACCGGTTAGTATAAAATACTAAATCCCGATTACATCATGTTACCTATTGTTGGCCTCTGTGTAATCAAATGGGGTTCTGATAATCTCCCTTTATTGTAAGACATTTGAACCAAGAAATCAATGAAAAGACGTCTCGTCTTCTTCAAGAAGCTCACGACATTGTTGTACGCCGCATGCTTTTAAAATAACTTCTCTGGTAGAATAATGAAAAGTTCTCTATTCCGACCTCGGAATCAGTTTATGAGACACTGAACGAAACATCACAACAAGATTTGAGTGTCCCAACCGCGGTAAGATGGCTTCATTTATCTGCCGATTTCGTCATTTTTTAATAAGCATTTTTGCTAATTTGATCATTTTTCCTACGGAATTTTAGACCCCAGAGGCCAAATCTAAACTGCCACCCGACGATCACTTAACCGAGGCTATTTCAAAACTAGGAAAGAATGCGAAAACCCGTTATTTATCTGCAAAATTACGCGTTTTAGAGACAGAGAATACCACGTTAAAGAATGATCTTCGTGCAGTAGTTAGTATCACCCTTTTCTCATCAATATATCCACCGCCCTTTAGCACGGTGAATTAGAAAAGCTATCCGCCCAGCTTCAAGAACTTGCGCAGGAGAGGTCCCGCCTTCAGCGACAAAATGTACAAGATTCCACAAACCTAGATCGTCTCCGTACTGAATTAGAATCAACTAAACAGCGGGCAGAAAGTTTGACCCTGGAGAAGATTGCTCTCGAACGCCAGTTAGAAACTGAACGTCGTCAACGCGAGAGGGATAAGTCAGACGCACGCAGCGTTGAGGTTAGGTTTCAACGCGCTCTGGAAGATATCCAACGCCTTCGTGGTGAAGTGGATAAATCTCGTTCCGATAAGGACAGCGTTAAGCGGCAATTGGATGCTGTCACGAATGATAATAGGCGTTTGGAACGACAGAAGTCTGAGTTAATTGTGGCTTTTAAGAAGCAAATGAAACTCATTGATGTACTTCGACGACAGAAGGTTAGAGCAATGTTGCAATTTCACGTTTCTTTTTAGATGCTCATCGAGGCCTCTCGTGTTCTAAAATTAACAGAAGAGGAGTTCTTAAAAACGTTGGACTGGCAAATGGATTAAAAGGGGGAGCGCTGAGCTTTATACGCTGGAATTCTACCCAATAAATTTGTTCAATAACGACGTATTTTTTTAAAATAATTATCGCGTGCCGAAATCTGCTCTTCAATTCCACTCCCCTTTTTTAGGGATGGAGAAGGTGGAAGGCATCGCGGACGATTTATCAAACCTCCCGGCACCTCCACATCCTCCTGGAATACTAATTCGACAGGGAGCAGAAGCTAGAATTTACAGCGTTCCAGCAGGATTCCTCACCAGTTTTCCAGGTCTGGCTTGCGTTGTGAAGGAAAGATTTGTAAAGACATATCGCCATCCAGCTCTAGATGCCTCTCTATCACTTCGACGAATGCGTGCAGAGGCAAGACAACTTGTGAAATGTCGCCAATTGGGGCTACCGGTTCCAGCGCTTTTATTAGTTAATCTAGCGCACCGTCAGCTGTGGATGGAGAATGTTTGTTCACCGTATGGGATGTCGCTAGGAGATTGGTTCCAGCACGTTCTGAAGCTCGAATCACCAAGTCAGTATTTGGATCAGATGGCGAAGAGTTTGGGTCAATTGTTGGCAAAAATGCACGCAAATTGTATCATTCATGGAGACCTGACCACAGCAAACATTCTTGTACAGATGGTAAGCATTTTTGTGACATCCAGGTCACTACTGAAAGGTTTTCAGGGTCATCCACATTGAGCGACTAGCAGCATAAGTGACATTGTCGATGCTCCATGCTATCATCGTGAAGTCCGAGCGGTTTAGTCTAGTTACTTCTCCTTTAGAGCAAACCAGAGGACAAATTAGACAACTACCGTCTCTACCTCATTGACTTCGGACTTTCTTCCATCAATCACCGCGCAGCATCTAACCTCCACGATGAAGAGATAGCCGTGGATCTCTACGTCTTTGAAAGAGCTCTAATCAGTGCTCTAGAGACTCGGAAAGGAGGCGAAGACTTTGAGTTCATCCCCCAAGCCTTCTTTGAGGCTGTTCTCGCGGCCTACATTGAGACTTATCCAGCTGAAGTCCTCGCTAGACCTATCGAAACGTCCACTATGATAATGCAAAAACAGCCACAATATGGAAAGAAGCGAACTTGTCATCATTCCACCTCACGGCTACCGACTCACGAAGACGGAGTCCATGAGGTGAACGGAATTCTACGAACCCTCAAGGAAGTTCAAGCAAGAGGTCGTAAACGCCTCATGGTCGGCTGACAGTCCTTTTACCTTTCTCACAAAAGCGCTGAAACAAAACGTGTAAATAAGTTAAAAGATCTTCTTTATTATGCCTTCAATAGCGAATCAGGTAGACTGCTGAAAGCTGACCGAGTAACCGCCACTGTTGGGGTCCTTCGTCAGCTTAAAGTTGTCCGTGGAAAGACCAAAAGGCCTCAAAACAAGATTGCCCAGTTGTTTCAATTGGGAAAACATTTCAGCCTTCAACTTTTCCTGCTGAGCATTTATCTTCTCTGGTAGTATCTAAAAGGGTGACAAGGGAGGGGTTTGTAAGCCAGGAGCAGGAGTTTTCCTCTACTATTGAAATGGTAGAGCAACTCACGGCACAAGCGGCGCGAGCCTTGGCGTTGGAAGGATCAAGTTGTAAAACGTGCTGATAGTCTTCTAGTGCTTCTGTCAGGCGGTCAGCTGATTCTCTAAGGTCAGCACGACGAATTAGACATCGAAGATAATTCGGGTTTAGCTTTAGGGCCTCATCACAATCTGTTAAGGCAGCTTTAAGAGATCCCTAACAATACAACAAGCTTTAGTACATATTTAAAAGAGATTAGACGCAAAATCAGGAGCAACCTTACCAGGTGAGAATGACAAAGAGCGCGATTCGAGTAAATCTTTGCCCGCTCATCAGAAAACTTTAAAGGACAAGTGTCCAGTGCTGTTGTGTACAACAAAAGTGCATCTTCAAAAAAGTTTTCTCTAAATTTAGAATTTCCATCTTCTTTTAAATCGATGGCCTTAAGTTTACGATGCTAACAAATGCAAATTTAGAATAAGGGCGATTACCTCCAATTCTTCAGTTGACAAAAGGTTCTCCTCTTCTAATCGGGCTTGTAAAATGTCCTCCTCATCATGCTCCGACTTTGGGTCGTGAAAATCCATTGGATCGTCATTTGAATCGGAAAACTTAGGCTCTTCTATCTTATTTGGTGAGTCAAGAGAACACGCGTCATAGAATTGTTCACCTGGATCTTCGATATCGTTGGCCTTTTCATCAATGACATCTAAGAGAGGATCATTCTGCATGTCTCCTGCTGTTTCAGCCATTGTACCGAGTGCCTGAACAAAACCGTAAACAAGGCACAGTGATAATGCGGGCCAGATTGCCTAATGCTTCCGTTTTTGATAAATTAAAATATAATACCAATGATTGAAACAACGAATTAAATTTTTTAGCAAAAAGGTTTTGCCCTTCCATTTTTAGTTATAAACACTAACAAATGTTTTGGCGAGTTTAAAAAGGCTTTTTCACAGGATTACAAAAAAGGGGGAATTTGACCGAAAAGTGTTGCTGAACTCTGATATTTCTTTTCGATTCGGATTACTCTACGCAAGCAGTTGTAGCTGCGAGTTTCCTTTGTAACCTTATATTAAAGCCTTTGTTTTAAGCAGCACGCTTCTAACCCTTCCTTACACATGCAACACATGTTCTTGTACAGTGCTGTTGTAGCGTCCCCAGACTTCTCCAAAGACAAAAGAAGACACAATACTTGGGCAGAATATACACGTTCAATACAGAGAAGGTTCATGGGTTACTTGCATGGCCCGAAGATCAGCTTACCCATCTATGTACATGAAGGCAACTTCAAAATTTTATAAGTTGCGCCTTACTAATACAGAGGGGTAAACCACTGTTATGTTACATAGCGCTCCCAAAGTTCAATCTTCCGCTTCAGCCATCACAACGTAGTCGGTGATGTAAAGAAACACCCGCGATCCCACGGTGCCAGTCACCAAATCGGCGTGCAAATGAAGAGAGACTTGATATCAACGTCACTGGTTCCTCCTGGCAACTTAACTGGATCCGGAGTTTTGTCCGGTGTAGGAACTTGATTTAGGAATGGGGAATTGTGCTGGTCATCATATGCGTCCATAGATGGATGTAGGAGCACTGGCCTAAAAGTAAATTTTTGTACGGAGGGTTAAGGTTTATTTCAGGTCAATCGGGGACAATGGAAAAATTCTGTAACGAAAAGTGGCGCCTTACCAGTACCAAGAAATAAACAACCATCGGATTGTAGTGCAAAAGTAGTTTATCCCTCGGTATCGGTGAAAAGCCACTTTTGGTACTTTAAATTAGCCCTCTTGTACCTCAATGGGTGGGCTGGCCTTTAGGGCCATGCCAATAACCCGGGCACCTTTTCTGTGCTAAACGCCTATATTCTGCCCTAGTATTTTGTTTTTTTTTCGTCGTCAGGGCGTCTTAAGGCTCTATAGTATTACACAGACTATATGGCTGATTTCTTTGCTCCCAACAAACATAAACCAGAAAATTTCTTAGTCGGTAAAAAGTCAATTACTTAAACACCATCCTTTACGAAGAAAACCAGACTCAGCTACGATTAATTATTCTATCGGTTTAGTACTTGATGATTTAGGAGGTCCAGTATCTTAGACCTATTCGCCTCTTTACAATATTTGTTTTTAATTAAGTGCACCTTTGCCTATTTTAGCAACTTGGTCATATTCCGCCTTGTTTCGCGCTAATTAAATTGGTATAATTTAGCGTTTTGAGAATTCTAGAGGATAAAACTTAACAAATTCCTCGACAAATCTTACTGCTTGGGGGTTACTGGCGAGGCTCTGAGGACAGCCTACCAGACAAAAGTATAATGACAGAGCAACTGAGAGAACCTTGTTGCTGAAACTGAGATTTTAACAGGTAGCTCACGTGTTACATCAATGTTCGTTTTTAAAGAATAATTGAACTTTTGTTTTTCCAAGCCGCAATCAGGCGCAATTATGGTTTGCACCTCGAACTCCTGTGCTGTCTGTCTAGTGTTGTGTCTTGTCTTTCGTTTCACATTTGCAGCCGAACTAAATCCTGTCTTTGCTATTAATTGTGGTGGTGATGCGCACATCGATAGCAATGGTGTGTGGTATGCCGCAGACTTTAATAATCGCGGTATTGCTTCTGGTCATGGGCTAAATTTGGTGATGCGCAGAGCACATGAGTCCGATGCAGTTTTGTATCAAACAGAACGGTACGATACCTCGTCATTTTATTATGAGTTCCCTCTTCCCGCTGACGGTCAGTACGTGTTGCACTTAAAATTTTCGGAGGTTTGGTTCCAGCATCCCGATGGAAAAGTGAGCGACAGTTGTTGATGAACCAGTCTTAAATAGTTACTGTAAATTTTTAATGTTTTTGTCATTTTGAACAATTTGCGAAGCATTTTTGTGTACTTTTAGGTCTTTTCAGTCGAATTGAATGGTGGCATAAGAATAATTAAGGACCTGGACATTTTTCAAAAAGCTGGGTTTTCCGTAGCTCACGATGAAAATATACCTCTTACTATTAAAGATGGTAGCATAGTCGTGGGAGACGCTATTGTGAAACTATCAAGTGATGAAAAGTTGCGGATAACTTTTGTAAAGGTAACGTCAGCTTTGTTTCCCTTAGATAATTTTAATTGAATTCCTCACTAAGGTAATTCTCTCTTTTAGGGTAGTCACGATAATCCCAAAGTGAATGCAATTGCATTGTTTAAGAACTCCATCGAGGGTGAGTTAAAATCAGTTCACTAGGTTCTGGCTTCAGATATTCCCAAATTGCCTCCACAAGATTTCTTAGGAGAGGATAGTTTTCATCCACAAGTCTCGCTACCACAATCAACATTGTCACATCTTGAAGACAGCGATGCTGAAAATGACGAGGATTCTTCTCGGAGATATCGACGACTCCCCATGCCCTCGTCATTAGAAAAGCCTCCTGCGCCAGACCCTTATGCTTCTGCTGATTTCTCCGTCTACGTCCTACCTATTTTAATTGCTGTAGCTACCTTTCTACCACTCCTTTTCTGCTTGTACAGGTTCTAATCTGCAGAAATAGACAGGACATTTATTCCCACCGTCACGTATCTCTCCGGTATATCCACACTGCTTCTCACGACAGCCTCAGGTAGTTCCCATGTCCCGTCCTTACGGGGGGAAATAGCTCGTTTATCGACTATATCCATCCAAGACAGCCTACCATTGAACCTAAGACCTTTAGACGTACAGACACGGAAAGGTGTTTTGTTGTGGTGTTGGGCGGGCTCTACTGCAAGCGCTAGCAGATGGAGCACGTCGTCGTGGGCTGGCTTCTGGACTAGAAGTCCTTAATCGAGAGAGTAGGAAAGCCTTAACGACAATGTGTGTGGAGCAGCACGTAAGCTTCCTATGATCGAAGACGTAAAACCTAGACCCGTAGATACCCACAGCAAGCTTTAAGCACATCACGCTTGCGCCAAGACGGCTTGCAATTTCTTTGGCTAGCACAGACCAGCTAGATGATGCATTGTATTGAGCGAGCGTTTTGACAGGGAAAAAGGCAATTGTTTGACTGCCTCACGACGCAAAAAACAGGCTCCATCACCTCACCCTGATGCCAAAATGAGCGCCGAAGAGGTGGAAGTGTGAGGGGGACAACAGCCTGGTCGCGATGACGAAGTGAAGCCAACTGTCCGCGCATGCTTCAGACACTATCAAAGCATTCGACGTCGAAGCTTTTATGAGTGCAATGTAGATGTGGCGAAGAGCCACACTAGACAAACCGGATGCGGTTTTCCCCTCCTCTTAGAGTTTGTTATCGCTTATATGTCATTTCAGGAATCCTGGTCTGACTTACACGCAAGTGTGAGCGCGTCCTCCTTCTGACTACAAACCACTTGATCCACCGCAAAGGGTTTTGATGTGTATGAGATGAACGGATGGAAAGATAGGCAGGGAATGGACGGATGGATGGATGGATGGATGGATAAGTAAACAGCCGAGTGGAGATAATGCAAGCTGATGGTTTGTTGATAGAAAGTATGGTGTTAGAAGTCCATCCTCACGTCTGGAGACTTGAACTGAGAATGCAATCGAATTGATGTGGACGAACAGAGGTGGGTAATGCCAGACACTTCCGCCCACCTGATCTTCACCAATAATTCGCGATGCAACTTCAATTTTTTGCACTTTTATTCGGTGGAAAAAGTACTGTTTCATCCAGCCACCTTCTAGGGGTAGAATCGACGCTTGTGGAGTTCGTAGTCCCATGGAACCCCAGTTCTTCGATGATAAGGTTCATAGATGTCCTCCGGAAAAAATTTTGGGCGTCGCCATTCTTTATTCAATAGGTTATCTAGCGCGAAACTCATTGCTCGGCTGGTAAGGATGTGTTCGTCTTTTTTGGCCACTATCCAGGGATTCTTCCTATCAAAAAATAACAACATCTTCTTAAAAGTGTTGTTGGGGCCACAGGAATCTATTTTTATGGGAAGAAACATCTAGCCAACTTGAATTGCTCAACATTTTGATAATGTCCGCGGCAAACAGTCAGCAGGTCTCTGGATTTGCATAAAACAGGTGGAAATGACAACGGAGACTTGGTGATTTATTCTTTTTAAGCCTGTTACCTACCTGCCCTTACTCAGAAAATCGGCAGCCGCTACAGCCTTGAGATAAGGATAACCACGAAACCTACACGTAAAAGCATGACCTTCTATTTCACCATCATAAGGATGTCCTCAGCGCAAAGACAAATTCATCGCCATCACGGAGGCACTGAAAATTGCTGCATTGTCCACGAAGGTGGAATAAACGCGGTGGGGAGTGGCAAAGTAGCTCAAACTCTTCGGCGTGTGTTCACGCTACCACCGTAGAGAGAATGGAAACGTTGGCGATTGATTTGATTTGGCTGCTTCCAGAAGCCTCTTCAAAAGGCCCCCACACTTGTGCACACCGCAGTGAAACAGTACACTCCACGTGGGAGGACTGGCTATCTCATGTCGGAAAGCTATCCCAAAGCACGGATGCTTCGCGTGCAACACTCCTGAGGTTAAATAACCCCATATTTTGAGCAGGGAAGCAGGGTGCTCTTCCGCATTCGATCGAGGAGAAGGGGATAGTCGTTGCAGCCCACCACAGGGCAACAAGGCTGTGCTGACTACCTTCACGTAAATTGACTCGAAAATTGGTTGTATATGCCACTGGTTGTCGATAGGAGCGCCCCTGGATCTGCATTACCTTAGAGTAGCGGTACGAGTCGCCCTGAAGTCTGGACGGGTGACCGGTTTTAATCCACTACTGTTTTGAAACAGTAGGTACTACATTCACTGATTCTTTAAAGAAGTCTTAGGTCAAAGCGGATCTACAGATCACTAATGACAGGTACTTTCAGATCTACGGACCTCGCAACGCCTCCACGGACAACCTGAATGTTACTACAGAACAATGATTTGCGAATCCCCTCCACAAGAGCAAAATTTTAGAGTTCGCTGGCCATTACACCATACTAGAAAGCCATTCCTTATCGATAGAGGAATATGGAGAGACTTGGAGGAGAAGTCTTTAAATCATATCAACTTTTGGAAAATGCTTCCAATTCAATCCACAATGGAACTAGTTTAAACCACCCATAGAAAAACTGGTAAAAGGGTGACAAACAAATGGTAAAATTAAATCAACAGCTCTCATTAACCCAGCTTTCTGACATCGTCAAACCTTAAAACACAGGATTTGAGAAAAAAGGGAGGAAATTAACAAACCTATAAAGATGCTTTCTGCGTCCAGCCCGTGGATGAATGTAGGCGCCCCAGCGCAGACGTTTGAACCGATCAATGACAACCTGTACGGGCGGATCAAAGGTGCCGTCCTCGGCCCAGTAGCGCTTTGCCTCTTGGCGCTGAACGCCACGTACGGGTAGTGTTATCACGGAGGTGAAACTGGAATGGAAGGAGAGGAGGTTACTTTTCGACCTCATCCAACTTGTGCATTCACGGCTTCAGGCGTAACTCCACCGCTACGTTGGTGACAGTTTGGTGAGATATGTCTCAATACCTTTTAATCCTTGTGAAAAATATGCTGCTTTCCATGATGTTTCCAAGGGAGCCTTCGTAAAATTTTGCCTTTTCAATAAAAACAATAAACCACGTTGGAATCTGCGAGATGTGCCAACAGTGCTAGATGTGGTGAGTTCCGGTGTCGGCCCACGGTTATGCCTCTAGTCAAAAAAGTAATGCCGACGAAAACTAAGGCTGCAAAATACACCTACTTTCAAGGAGACAGTATAGATAATCCACCAGTATTCCAATCGCTAGGGGTGCTAGAAAGGAGTTCTCATGGCATGCGAAAAAAAAGACGAGTATTGTTTTTTGGCATTTAATACGCAGTAACTCTAGCTTCTCTCACACGCAGGCAACTCCAAAATGTATGCAATCGCACGTATGCATGCATTATGAGGCTTCGGTATGCCAATCTATCAACACGGTGACCCACATTGAGCTTTTTACCATTTTTAACATATTTTTGTTTTTTGAATGTGAGTTTAACTTGAATTGCGTGGTTCAAGTTTGCTGGCCGCCCGATCTAACTTCCAAAGCTGGTAAAGACTCTCGATGCACATGTCCACTCACAATCCAGTGGTTGATTCCTGTGGCATATTCAGCAAGCCTCTTTAGCCTTTATAACACAAAATGGTGCCAAGGGCCTCCTTCTACACTGGAACAAGCCCGTAAATCCCTCCTTATGGGCATTCTCCATCTTCACAGTACAACCTACCTAAAAAGGGGTTCCAACCGTTCCACCGAAAATTTCCGAGCTGTCGAAAGGAGTATCGATGTCATGGTGAGAATGAACCTCCTCAACGTATCGGATTCTTAGAATTAAAAGAAAAAGCCACCATATTAGGATGTAGAGAGAAGAGACAAGCCAAGTGAGTGGTGTATCAAATAAAAAAAAAATACACATGTATTTCGGAATACCAGTAACAAGGCGGCTGGGGGTTCAGTAAATGAAAAATTATCAAATGTACAGACACAGCCAAAAAAACAACAAAAAATGCATTCCAGAGAGCGCGTGGAAGGTGTGCACATATCATATTCCCGGATAGTTCGGCATAACAGCAGGATCCAGAGCCAAGTATTTGTGATGCAAATCACGCAGTCGATTGTTTGTTGCAATCTGTTCACTCGCTGCTTTAAGCTCAGCCTGAAATCTGAAGGAGATTAGTTTCCAAAACAAAGAAGTGTGGAACTTACTCTTCTAGGACAGCTAGCGCTCGTTTGTCTACAATGAAGTTGATGTCATAATGACCTAGGTTAGAAAGTTGAATTCTACTGGCCACTCGGGTATAGAGGACCATTTCCACAGTCATTCGACGATTTGGTAACGCGGCAACAGTCTTGTCGTAGGCGGAGAGGGAGTGCAGACCACTCCAGCTCTCTAAGGCGCTCCTCTTCACTTCCTCTTCGTCTAAAAGAGAGAGGTGTCCACTTCAAATGGAAGCATGAAATTACACATTGAATTGCCTATCCATACATCGACCTGCAACATTTGTTCGACCCACAAAGCAACGAAACCATTTCGAGATGAACTTCTCTGAATTGCGATTGTTCTTGAGTAATTGTGGTGTATTTACTGCTTCCACAAAAAACTTGCTTTTTGTACAACTCTGTAGCCGAATTACTGTATGCCGATCTGAAGTACGGAATCAGGAGGAGGCTTTACATAGCAAATGCTTGCAGGAATTACTGACGTTGGTCGGGATTATCACCAAACATCCCATCACCATAGGATTAGACGTCAGGGGTCCGCACTTTGCACCCTGATTCGCAAGAAACTTCGTTAACTAGTACACGGTTTTAAAAGCGAGGACGCATCACCACTGCTGTCAACCAACTGAACTAGCGATGCCTGAACAAGACTGAACCGGTCCACAAAATATGCACCGACTATTACGGGTAGCAATGGAGTAGACTTGTCACAAACTACTGCGCGTGGTGTCAGATTAAATTAAGTCCCGTGTGTCTAAACCCTAGATAAGAGAGCGCACCTTCTCGAAGTGGGAAACTACCGAATAGGCTGAGGGGATAGTGGGCCACGAAACCGTATTCGTCGAACATTGGGAGGCGCAGAACCGAGCCCGAGACAATTACGAGGAGATGGAGAATGCCCATAAGGAGGGATTTGGTTTCTTCCAGCGTTATCAATCCGAAAACGCATTCACCACTGCTTCCGCTAGAAGCAACACTTAGAGAGCTGGCGTTGGAGTGGGATGAGACACCGGCTATGTTAGCGATGGGGTAGACTACTCCATTGCGTATCTATAAAGGGAGGGAGGCTTTATGAAGCTTAGAAAGGCGCATTATGAATTTTTAGAGTCGAAGAGTACAGACGAACAATTAAATCAAACGCCACGTAATATATTGCTTTGGAAAATGACAACTAAAAGTCCGTCTTACCCGAGCCTTCCCTAGTGGAATGCCCTCCAGTCCAAGTCCAGCCTCTTCCATCGGATCTGCCATCTCATTCCGCCATGTTTGCAGTTCGGCATCTTCCAAGAGGGCGACAGGTCCTTGTGCTATAAGGCGGGTGAAGGTAACCATCTCTACTTACCGTAGAACACCCGTAGAAATCGCATCACATATTTCTCCATCACCGCATGCACCACAAATGCATCCTCACGATATGGATAATTGCCAAGAGCCTTTCTGTCGTACACCTACGAACACATCACCGCTATAGGCACCAACCCACCCCCCGAGACTCCAATTCAGCATAGACATTAGCTTGAATATCAAATCGCCATTGCTTGAAGCCTCTTCGAAGCAATTGCTTAATGCCCTTCCGTGTAAGCTGGATGTTACGTGCAATCCAGCCCCGATCCAGCATCCATTCTTTTAACTTTTGATTTACCGCGAGGAAGCTTCGGAAGTGTGGAGCCAGAAGTTGATAGACGGGATGGGATTGAGCGAGATTTCGACGCAAGGAGACATAAACACCCTCGAGAATGAGGTGAGTGAGGAGGCGACCGACGACCATGTGGTGACAGGAGTCGGCAAGGTTGAACCATAGTTTAGCTTGGAGCCACTCCTCAGCAGGATCAGTGCAGCGGAAGAGCTGAAACAGACTTGAATATAAGATGTTCTAACACGTAACAGAATGAAGATTAGCATTTCCTCACTCCTGGCACGCGGATAGGTTTTGAACAGCCGATTACGTTATGATGGATGAAGTGGAAAAGTGGTTACAAGCACTAAAGAAGAAGCTAAAAACAAGCGGGGAGGAAGACTGTGTAGTGGGTTCGACCTCTGTGTTGTTATCATCAGCGGCCTTGTCATCTCATCTAACAAATTTGTCTTCTAATTCCAGTACATTCATTCAAGCACAATTTAGGTCGTTACAAAACCCACCAACTGATCATTTCCAGAGAGAGGATCTAAATGAATTGCAAGAGGTTGGAGTTGACGTTTCTCGGTGTAGAAGAAGAGACACAACGGAGCTGCCATCATTCTGCCTTGCCGGCAGTGGAGACCACGCATGATAGAATAGTCAACGTAAAAAAGTCTTCGAGCCACAAGGGTTTGTTGAAGCGTCCAGCCCTCCAAGTGTGGTACGATCCAGTCCTTTAGGTAGATCATACTGTAAGAAACGAGGAGGGCGATAAAACACATATAAACACATATAAACTACCTGATTGGCTGGTCGTCTATATAATCCTTTACTCCAGATACTTAAAAATTAATAAACTTCAAATGACAACTCGTACCGCTACTCTAAGGTAATGCAGATCCAGGGGCGCTCCTATCGACAACCAGTGGCATATACAACCAATTTTCGAGTCAATTTACGTGAAGGTAGTCAGCACAGCCTTGTTGCCCTGTGGTGGGCTGCAACGACTATCCCCTTCTCCTCGATCGAATGCGGAAGAGCACCCTGCTTCCCTGCTCAAAATATGGGGTTATTTAACCTCAGGAGTGTTGCACGCGAAGCATCCGTGCTTTGGGATAGCTTTCCGACATGAGATAGCCAGTCCTCCCACGTGGAGTGTACTGTTTCACTGCGGTGTGCACAAGTGTGGGGGCCTTTTGAAGAGGCTTCTGGAAGCAGCCAAATCAAATCAATCGCCAACGTTTCCATTCTCTCTACGGTGGTAGCGTGAACACACGCCGAAGAGTTTGAGCTACTTTGCCACTCCCCACCGCGTTTATTCCACCTTCGTGGACAATGCAGCAATTTTCAGTGCCTCCGTGATGGCGATGAATTTGTCTTTGCGCTGAGGACATCCTTATGATGGTGAAATAGAAGGTCATGCTTTTACGTGTAGGTTTCGTGGTTATCCTTATCTCAAGGCTGTAGCGGCTGCCGATTTTCTGAGTAAGGGCAGGTAGGTAACAGGCTTAAAAAGAATAAATCACCAAGTCTCCGTTGTCATTTCCACCTGTTTTATGCAAATCCAGAGACCTGCTGACTGTTTGCCGCGGACATTATCAAAATGTTGAGCAATTCAAGTTGGCTAGATGTTTCTTCCCATAAAAATAGATTCCTGTGGCCCCAACAACACTTTTAAGAAGATGTTGTTATTTTTTGATAGGAAGAATCCCTGGATAGTGGCCAAAAAAGACGAACACATCCTTACCAGCCGAGCAATGAGTTTCGCGCTAGATAACCTATTGAATAAAGAATGGCGACGCCCAAAATTTTTTCCGGAGGACATCTATGAACCTTATCATCGAAGAACTGGGGTTCCATGGGACTACGAACTCCACAAGCGTCGATTCTACCCCTAGAAGGTGGCTGGATGAAACAGTACTTTTTCCACCGAATAAAAGTGCAAAAAATTGAAGTTGCATCGCGAATTATTGGTGAAGATCAGGTGGGCGGAAGTGTCTGGCATTACCCACCTCTGTTCGTCCACATCAATTCGATTGCATTCTCAGTTCAAGTCTCCAGACGTGAGGATGGACTTCTAACACCATACTTTCTATCAACAAACCATCAGCTTGCATTATCTCCACTCGGCTGTTTACTTATCCATCCATCCATCCATCCATCCGTCCATTCCCTGCCTATCTTTCCATCCGTTCATCTCATACACATCAAAACCCTTTGCGGTGGATCAAGTGGTTTGTAGTCAGAAGGAGGACGCGCTCACACTTGCGTGTAAGTCAGACCAGGATTCCTGAAATGACATATAAGCGATAACAAACTCTAAGAGGAGGGGAAAACCGCATCCGGTTTGTCTAGTGTGGCTCTTCGCCACATCTACATTGCACTCATAAAAGCTTCGACGTCGAATGCTTTGATAGTGTCTGAAGCATGCGCGGACAGTTGGCTTCACTTCGTCATCGCGACCAGGCTGTTGTCCCCCTCACACTTCCACCTCTTCGGCGCTCATTTTGGCATCAGGGTGAGGTGATGGAGCCTGTTTTTTGCGTCGTGAGGCAGTCAAACAATTGCCTTTTTCCCTGTCAAAACGCTCGCTCAATACAATGCATCATCTAGCTGGTCTGTGCTAGCCAAAGAAATTGCAAGCCGTCTTGGCGCAAGCGTGATGTGCTTAAAGCTTGCTGTGGGTATCTACGGGTCTAGGTTTTACGTCTTCGATCATAGGAAGCTTACGTGCTGCTCCACACACATTGTCGTTAAGGCTTTCCTACTCTCTCGATTAAGGACTTCTAGTCCAGAAGCCAGCCCACGACGACGTGCTCCATCTGCTAGCGCTTGCAGTAGAGCCCGCCCAACACCACAACAAAACACCTTTCCGTGTCTGTACGTCTAAAGGTCTTAGGTTCAATGGTAGGCTGTCTTGGATGGATATAGTCGATAAACGAGCTATTTCCCCCCGTAAGGACGGGACATGGGAACTACCTGAGGCTGTCGTGAGAAGCAGTGTGGATATACCGGAGAGATACGTGACGGTGGGAATAAATATCCTGTCTATTTGCATATATTACATTTTCGCATATATTACAACAGTGGTACGACCACTTCCTCACTTTACAGCGAACGCACAAATCACGGTACCTCCACAAAAGAAAAACGCATTTCTGCTCATTGCCAACAACGGTTAAGCACAAGACTTAATAATGAAATAGCGGCAAAGAATCCTATAAAAGCTCTATTTAGTTTACATTTTTGTGTAATAGTAGCAAAGAAAATAATGCAGATGGCATTGAAAGTGATCACACCTAGAGGTGACAGCCTTGCCGCACAAAATCACGACGACATATAACCCTAGCAACTACCAGTGACCATAAGTCGCATCATTGGATTCGTCTGTTAATGGAGTGGCGAGATACAAAAGCAGCAAGCCTTTCCACCCTTGATACAGCCCTAACGTTCATTACTACAGTAGCCTGAGGCCTTATCAATGAGACGCAAATCCATGTCGTTGCAAAATTGAATCTTACCTTGAAGGGAATTCTGTGCACAACCGAATAACAAAGGGATTGCAGCCTTTCAAACGTTGCGCACCAAACGCCACATCATTCATCATCCAGTAGGAGAGACTCTGGAGACGTTAAGCACAACCAATGTTAATGAAATGAGGAGGAGACAGGGCACTTGAGTACCATGGGAGAGGACACACCAAAGGTTCAGTGATATTGTGACGCTTGTAGAGATCGCCGATGGAATCGAGGGAATCCCAAGACTCCTCACTGCTGTAGTCAACCGCGAGACCTACTCGGTCAATCAGCTCCAAAACGACGTCCTCGATATCCCACTAGAGAGGATAGGAGGGTTCAAGTATGGATTAAAGAGGCGGATTGGGGCTGGGTGAGTGGACGAATACATGAATCCGGAATGAACAAACTAGAGGTGGGTAAATAATTAAATGGATATGTGGAGCCAGAATGAATGAATGGATGCAGATTTGAAATGAATGGAGGAGTAAGAAATGGATGTTCGAGCTAAGTATGAGTACAAATTGGTTGAACATATAGATTTGGAAGGAGCCAATCCAAAAGGAATGGATAGCCAAAGTAGATGGGTTGATGAGTGAAATGATTGGATCAGTGGTTAACAAAATGAAAGATAGTTCCATTGACTGATGAAAGAATCAAATATTAACTGAATCCAGAAAAAAGGATGATTACTGGCATTTAAACTCACTCTAGAATCATATGAGAAGAGTTCCGTCGTAGGCACCTCGGCAATCTATTTGAAAATAAAATTCCAAAATTTAGTCTTGAATGTACAAACTTCATCGTGAGAGTGAAAGTGAGAACAAATTTTTATGAAAAATCACAAGATAATCTTTGCACAAATCATACAACTTTTCCGAAGAAATTGTATGTGTGAACAGAGGAGTTCCCACAGAAAACAAACCCTCAAAACGGATACATGAGGTCATTGTTTCCACCATTTACTGAGAGGATTTCTTTGAGGAAGGAGTTTTGACAAAAGTTTTACACAATCATTCTTTTGCAAATCTTCAAAGAATTGGCTCCATCTTAACGGGATGAATGAACAAGGAACAGACGAACGAAACGGTCTTAGTGTAGACGGATGAGGGGAAAAAAGGTCGGTCCTAGTCATCGCCATTTCTGATCCACTTTTAACCATTCAACTGTGCAAGAGAGAGGACAGCCATTCAAAGAAATGCTATCAAGCGGTGAAAGTACCACCTCCTTCCCATCTTATTTCAACTCAATATGTGATAATGAGACTCTCTCAATGATGGAGTTTGTAACAAGATCAGATCTTGTGTTATCTTGTAAGGCTAGCACTTTCCTCCCACTGACTGACCGGCCCTCACTCTTCCCTCCAGTGGGTGGATATTAGCTTCAATCAAGAAGTACATCACAAATCAGTTAGAAAACGATCCTTTATCAATGGTGTGAATTTGAAGTAGGTGCAAGCAAAACGTTTCGCCGCCATCCATATTTGCCGTGATCCTGGGCAAAATTTCGCGGATCAGTAGAGACACGTACTCCCTTTCTTTATAATTAAAAATAGAGAACCCTCCAAAATAGTACTACATGACTGATTACCGGGATCTCCTTATGCAGATGTTAAACAGCAAATTTTACGAAGCCTTTGCGGCATCATTGAAACCAAGTCGAACTTGGCACGTAAAGCTAGCAAGCCCAAATTCCATTCACGCATTTACGAATGGACGGATCAGAGATAGATGAACCCTGATTCACAAAAAGATGCATGGATCTGGGGTAAATGCTCTACCATTCATCAAAGTGCTTTTACAACATCCCTTATTACCGCATTCATTAGAACTACAAAGGCATCAAATCGTATTAATTGGGTATTTCACAAATGAGAATGCCTTAAATGACATCTCACCTCAACAGGAAGTCCACTCGCCCTCTGCATGAAGTAAAGTAACTGTTGTCTTCGATCCAACTGAACTTGTCGCAAATCAGGATAGGGATCCTGTTGCGGCAAAAATGTCTCGCAGTCCTGTAGAACGTACTGCGCTGCCGGCACCACCCAGTCGTGTAGGGGAAAGAAGAAGTAATCCCACTCACCGGTCAACCCGAATCGGCGGTCACGGATAATTACGCGGTCGAGGTACCAAGCCGCTACGTTGAAATCGCCGTCCGCAGTGCTATTGCTGCTACCGTCGGTGCGCCAAAACTCAATGTGATGCAGCTTTCCAAAGGCCTGAAAATGACATAAAGATGAAAATTCATTGGGATTTAATAAATTCGCATTACTTGAACCCGCTTGGATGCAACGGCCGTCAAAGTCAATTCGCTATTTGAAATTTGCGAACTCGAAAACGAAAATCCATGCAGTGGCACTGCACGAATCATGAAGTCATTGAATGATGAAACCGATGCATATTTCGTGGGCCAGTCAGTTCCGTACGCTGCTACTTCTGACGATTAAGTGCGCCCGTACATACAAAAGCCCGCAGTAATTGACAAAGTAGCTTGCGAAGCAATAAGTAAGCCCCAAACAAGTGAATATCTACAAGAGACATCAGGAATGGGCCTACACCTGTACTGCAGTGACGATTTCCAGCTAACTACCCTATCAGATAGTCAACGCATATCCTGACAACAAATTGCACAAGGGATGATCTATCCAGCTCAACAATGAACACAATACGGTCATTCACGAATGTGTGTGGTTTTGGCAAATCGACGGATGGCGGGTAACAAGGCGGCTTTCCACTTTGACCAGCACGGATTAGTTGAATTATGCGCTGTAATAAATGAGTCTCGATAAGGTAGGAGGTAACTTCTTGACTGACGCCGAAAAACTAGAGCGAATAAGTTCATCCAGGCACCGAAAAGAGAAACAAAACGGCGAAAGCATGCGAAGGTCAGCATTTCAGCGCTGATGAGGAAATTAACCCGGATACACACTCATAACTAAAACGTAATATTACCTTCTTCTACATTGAAGCCGTCGTACAAGTATTAGCCAAACATTGTGAGTAGTGGGAGAGGAGTAAGTGCAGATTTCACGCATCGAAGTTAGTTTATTTTATTGCTTTGATTAAATACTTATCCAAGTCTGATTTGAACAATCCCGTAGTATGCTTCGAAATGGGTAATTTTCTTTACCATTTCACTACGCTAATCAGAAATGCAAAATTACTTTGAAATGACCAAAGGCGCGGCATTTGTTGCATATACAAAAACTCATCCATGGGGTAGAGATGGATGTGTCCACCGCCACCTTTTACTGAGACAGCTTCCATCGCATCTACAGCATTGTTACCTAATTATACGCCCATCGGTTGAAGAAACACACAGTTAGTTGATATGCTTCAAGGCACCTTGATGCGATGCACAACCAAAGCAGTATCTGGATGAATTGAAGAGGCAGTTCTTCAGGACTTTCACGAAAGATGCTGATAACAGGTGTAAGAACCCATGTGTGTCAAAGATCTATTATTCATTAATTAAGGGTTAGTTCAGATCCATATCTCATTTTAAAAGTGATGAAATTGCCTCCTCACTCACTCAAACAAGCAAGTCTTGTGAAATGTGCAAGAATATTTCGGTTGCCTGGTATTTTTGCAAAATAGTGCATTCTGCACGAAAAATTAAGCCGTAATTTTTAACTGTAACCGATTCCGTGTACAGACCTACCACCGTTTAAGTTTTCATGAGGGTATGACTGGGAAATCACGCCCACGAATGTTTGAACCAAATCAGCGCTAATCTCTTATTTCCTCAGCGTTTATGCCGTCTTTTGCTACAAATTTAGTCTGGACTATTCATTGGCTTAAAGGCAAACAATTACGCCTGAAATCTTCCTACTTAATACGATGGAGCTTAAGTGCGAAAGACGAATTTTTTTCCTTGAGAAACACCCACGGTGAACTGGTCAGTGGGAGGGGAATGCTGCCTACGTAGGACAATGCGAAACCTCCTGCTTTATTTCAACACAGGCCCTACCAGTAAGAAGACCCTACACCGTACTCTGGGGTACGATGAGAGAGGAGGGAGATGCTGTCGCACCTCATCCTCTGGATTCTGCTGCCGATATTCCACTAAATGATGAGCACCTTACATTGGTGCTAGCTCCTTACAAAAGCGTGGTCACATGCAGAATAGAAACTATGACTGAGAAGTAAAAGTAAGACAGAAATGGAAGTGACCAGGGGCAAATTTCTTACTTCGCAGCTGACTTAGGTCTCGTTGGAGGGGGAAAAAAAATTGTACGAGTACAAACATACCTTAAGAGACTTCCTAAGATTATTTGGTTGCCTAATTTAAAGAAAGTTCTTCCTGGAAAATTATAAATTTATAAGCAGACTAGTTCTAAAGGCATCCACTGGAACTGAAAACTAACTAAAAAGACCCCACCGCAAAAGTGAATAGTGGAGGAACAAATTTCAAAGCAACGATAATTTTCAAAACCAACAAAGCCAGGCGCTTGGTGACGCCGGTGAAAACAGTGAGAAGAGATTAACGGAGGTAACGATCGCAGCTAAAACAGTCTATTTTAACCCAAAATCTGTGCAGTTTAGAGTATTTAGGTCTTGGAATCCAAAATTGCCTTTGGTTTACATTCACCGTACTTTGGAAATCACTGCAGTAAAAACATTTGCATTGAAAGAAAAAAAAGCCAAAAGTCATCGACATTGAATCAGACGACTAGTAAACGTGATCAAGTCTTTAAAAAAAGATAATGAGAACCCATCAAAATACCAGAAATTACGTCAGCTAATACTGCCCACTAAAACTGACTACAAATGATTCATCCAATGGCCAAAAGTAGCAAACAATGAAAGCATGCTTTGCAACAAAGGATTTAGTTCAATCAAAGCATAATGTTCGGTTGGCTTGTATCGAGGGCCTCATCTGAGAGGGTCGGTGAATCAGCATCAAGTGAACATTTTAAATTTTATGCTCACAAATCAGTAGAGATCCCTTATTGATTGCAACAATGGTTTTTAAATCCAACAAAGTACATGAAGTGAAAAATGGATTTTCTTAAAAGGCCAGTATAAGGAAGACTCACAAAGAAGATGGCCCATAGAAACCGAAAGCAATGACAGAAATGATTAGGTACAGCCTTTGGATGCGGAACAAAACGCCAGTTTAATTTAGTAATCTATCAAACTTAGAGTCGGTGAATCCTAGTCGAAGCGGTCAAATCTCGGAAGAAAGGCGTGCTTACATCTGAAAATTACCTTTGGCTTGCTCCACGGCTGGAGATCAATGGTGAATTTGGCTTGGTGATAATCCAGCTCATTTTGAAAAATGTGGTCCAACGCAATAACCGGAGATTGGTTATTTTTATCGTCGAACATGACCATATTGATGCCCGGACCGAGGCTGCTGCCTAGGAAATCCACCGTCACCACACAAATTTCGAATGCCACCTTCGAATTAGTTTCCCCCATCTGAAAAGAAAATTCTTTCAAAAGGTAAATGCGTGCTGGCATTAAAACATAACACTCTGCACAAATTTTGTGTAAAGCAAATTGAATCATCGGAAAAGGATTCTTTGTTCTCCATAAGTCAGTAAAAAAATGACAGCTGTGGAAACCAAAGCAGAGGAAAGAATAACGCAGACCAAAATGACCAAAAACTAGTACAACCTGGCGTAACTTAAGGGTGAATATCAGAGTGTATTGTAAAGGGATAGTGAGGTAATTATTAAAAAAACAGGAAATGTCACATAACATAGGCCCACAACTACGATTTTACAAGCTATGAGGTAAATAACAATCAAAGCTTTGTAGCTGTAGTAAAAAACCCTGAGCAGCTAGGCAAGTCAGGTCACTAAAAGAAAAAAAGGCGTAAGCACAAACGCGACTTATAGCTGTACCAACCCAAGAGACCAGCTGCGCCGATGCATCCAAACCAGCCGCCTAAACAAATACCTAGTAAAACTGCCAACTATTATATATATCTACTCTAAGTGCATGATTCTATAGGATTGATCGTTGTTTTCTGATTATGTACACGAAATTCTGGTGAGCTAACCCACTGGATGCTCATATTTATGCATTTTCATACTTAGCAGATAATATAATAATATGCCTCATTTTTCTGCTAAAGGTGGTTTGACGTTGGTGTATACCCTACCTGTGTGCTTTAATCATGCGTCAACGGTAGCACGCCATTAACAATACCCTTTTTCAACCCATCTTTATGCTTCATAAAATACAAAATCTCACGGTGACTTGGCTCCAGCAGATTGCATGAAAGTAACGATGCCCCCAACAGAGAAGTCACTGAGGATGTAAGACCCATTTGTTTTACTCACTGTCATCCCACTTTAAAAAAGTACGCAGGAAGGGTGTGCTCAACAGATTTTCTGAAGTTTTGTGCACTGTAGTTGTAGCGTCCCAAGACTTCCCTGAAGACGTAGGAAGACACAATACTCGGGCAGAATATGTACTCGGTACAGAGGGGTGTTTGGGCAAGGCCCGAAGGCCAGCCTACCCAGCGCAGTACAAGAAGGCCATTCCAAACGTCCAAAAGTGGCGCCTTACCAATACAGAGGGATAAACAACCATCGTATTACAGTGGTAATTATTCCTGGAGCCTTGCATTCAAGGCGAATTCGTAAATGTGGGAGGTAATTTAAGAATCAAACAAGCGATTCCACGCGTACATTGGCGCAGACAATGGTGAGAAACAAAACAGACAAGTGTTCATCATGATGCATATTATCGGGAATGGCGGTATAATATACGTAGCTTGAAAGAAACTGTCAATACTGGCACCTATTAATTCGCTGCTACTAACTACACCTCTAGTACTGCTGCCGTCAGTTACAGAATAATTGCCTTGATTGTTCTAGCACCCTATGTGAATCATCTTAAGAGATGGAGTAAATGGCCCCCGAGACTTCAGTGAGGATGAAACAAGTTACAACCCTAGGACAGAACATGTGTACTCTCCATACAGTAGGGCTCGGGACTACCAGCATGACCCAGACGCTGGCCTCACCAAGCGAAGTTACAATGGTGTTGCACATAGATTGTCCCTTTACCAAAGTATAGAGTTGGAGATACAGTCAACGTATTACACGCTATCGTCCATGCCAGAGAGGGAGGGGGGAGAACGCGATATCAACTATTAGCTGTAAAGGTGGACGGCGGGTATACTCTGTGAAGCCAACACTAAGGCAATAGAGAGCAAATCCACCTGCTGTACATCAGAGCTGATTGTAAAAATTGTTTCCAATTGGTGGTGACAGTGTTCAACGTGGTCGTCGGCGTCAGAATGATAAGCAGTGGTCCTCATATGGGCGAAGCTTAATGACAACCTGTTGACCCTTTTCGTCAATCTCTCAAGGCGTGTGTTGAAAGTCCGAACGGCTCCGATATTGGGGAACAAGCAATGTCAATGTAACATTACGACCCGCTTTCATAAAGACAATTTCGCACGAAATCCAACTCAAGCTTTAGAAATGTGATTCACCTCCTCTGGGTTAGGAAAAGTTCCTGGAAAGGCAAAGGCCTTTAATACATTGCGTTTTCATGCCAGCTATTTACATAATTTGCATCTATACATGAAATGCACAAAAAGTTGAGATCACATAAGCTACTTAGTTTTGCTCCTCTCCACAATTAACTCATTTAAATTCATCGGTTGAGGATTGTAAGTAACCCCGGGGTCGATTCTGCAACCAGTCACAGAGTGTGGTTCATATGCTTCCAGTTCTTCGTTTTCTTCGGCTTCCTCATCGTCTAAACCATCAATATCGATCACTTCGGGATTTTTAACAACCGGTTCCGGATTGTACTCATTGTCATTCATCGGTGCCTCTAAAGTTTCACTCCCGTACACACCTCCAACCGATCCTGGATCGTGTTCGTATACATCGTCCAGATTTATCTCCTCTGGATTCGGTATCGTTCGAGACGACTTTGACGGACTCGGTCCAAATCCATCCTCATCACTACTCACAACACCATCACCGTCATCTTCATCTTCATCCTTTGTCATTATACGACTTGTCATTTCAGACAAGTTATACGACGCCTTTCCCATCAGTGCCGCATTTGGATTGGTCACTTCCAGCATGGCACACAACAACTCAGTTTGAGGATTCGAGAAAAAGGCCTGCTTTTGATTCCGAGCATCGACTTCAGCTAACTGCGCCAGTTTTTGATTGTCTCTTCGTCTTAAGCTCGTGTCTTCCGGTTTGTAGATTGGAGCGGTGCGTTCAAAGTTATGAGGCAGGCTAAAGATGCCTCCGAAAGTCTCATAAATGGATTTTAGATCGTCTGCCGTCGCAGAATATGACCGTCTACAATGGAATACAACAATGAAATAGGTTGGTTAGTGGATCTAATGGAAAGCAAATATTTCAATTCTCACATGGTTCTGCCATATAATTGGCCCCCTACACCTACCTCTAGATGGACACACCTTATAACGACAAGCCCTAGGGGAGTATAGGAAGCATTTCAACACCACTGGCTATGTTACTGCGGTTAAATACCACTTGGTATGGATGGTTGAGTCCATGAAGACTCACGGCACAAGGACAATCCAAACTCTGTTCCTTTTCTATCAATTATACCAATCTCGAGGTCGATGTAAAGGCGAGTAATGAAGTGGAATTCAATTTGAGTGAAATCTGAAATACACTTGAGAGAAAACCTTGTAGAACTGCTTCAGCAATGCTGGTCTGAAAGTTTACGCGGCAGAGACATTCACCACAAACTACAAGTTAAATTACCGTCGTCTTGAGGGAAAAATTTCAAATACACCCCCCCCCCCATGGTAGCCTCCAAGGTGCTTGCATGCAACCCTGCTACAATTTTCGCCAACTTACTTCCATGCTGATAACCTATTCAGAGGTGTGACTCGCTTATTCAATGTTTAAATACGACGTGTCCAGTGGGAAAACTCACATTGGCTTGCCATCCTGTCCTGGCAACATACATGGTATCTGTGTGAGCGACAGAAACTGATTCGTCGACTGCAGAATACACATCCACTCCGGGTCGATAAACAGTTTTTTCTTTGCATCTTCCTCCTCCTCCTCTGTTGCTATGTTGGTGACGATTATGGGTCCATGCTCTGCATCTGCATCTACGACATTACCTTCTGTATCGAATGCAGCGGGTGAAGGATCCGGTTCAATCTCCAGGAACTGGAGGTAGTCTCGGGATGGAAGGCACTTATCCAAAGCGAGGAACTTTGTCTGTCGATCTGGAGGATCCTGGAAAGGGGAGAGAGACCATCACAGCCTCTCTGTGATAGCATTAAATTCGTTTAATCACGCGAGCTCCCCAATTACCGTAGGCTCAGAGTCTCTACGTCTTCGTGGCACGATGTATTATCAAGCCATTACTGCTACCAGCTCATATACCTTAGAAACGTCTTCTGAGAGGACTGGGACGTTGCGTTAGTAACAATAGTGACCTGACTCCATTGGGTAGACATACACAGCCCGGATTGCCGGAGCCGCAGAGACACACACCAAAGAGAATGATCTGGTGTTCGACAAGGTGGCACTTACCAACTGAAGCAACAACAGACTCGATCCCTTATGCGAAGAAATGATACCTCCCAAAAACTATATGGGACTCAGAGAGTTGGGCGAGCGGTAGTGAAAATTAAACGAAGCGCCAAGGAGATGAAGTGCAGAATATTCGCTAGGCAAAGTTACATTCAAAAGGGTGTTCCGACGAATAACAATGGCCACAGGAACATTGTCCCAACGTGAATGCCGCGGAACTAATGAAGCCTCCGCAATGCAATTCACAAGGAGGACGTAACTTTAGGCCCATCGGAATACATGGGATGCATCACTGATAACAGGTAAAAAAGGGACTTATTAAATAACCCATTCTTCTGAATCAACTAGCTCATGTCGGTTGACACAGAAGGAGGGTGATTACGGAAGGCGCCAAGGGAAACGCTCAAAATTTGCACTTAAATGAGCCATTCAGTTCTTGTGGGTTTTAAACATTATCGTGGGGGGCATTTCATTCCTGCCAACACTCCACACATTCTTCAGTAGGCTTATAACAGGGTCATGACGAAACTCATGAACAGTATAACTTCATCGAAGAAAATTTCCTTACCCTATGCTGAACAACTGCAGCAAATTTGCAATGCAGATGCGCCGCAAACCAGAATCTCGGGCGCAAACGACAAAGCAACTGTTCCGCTGGTGGACTTCCTAAGGTGTTAGCCTCTACTTCAGCCCTGAAATGACGTTTCCGCATCAATAGACGCTGTGTGTCACCGTAGTGATAAATGCCTCGTGGCCAGTCATGACTCAGCATGATGTCCAGACGACGGGAGATTTGACCGAGACGAAAGACTTCGAGGCTTCGAAGATGATAGACGGAGCGCTTGGTGGCCTCGTTGTACGGTGGATGTTCGAAGTGACCAAGGCAATAGTCATGGACTTTGTAGATGCCTGAAAAACCACCGATTCGGAGACCTGCGAATTGCACGACTCCAGCGTAACCTGAAAATGTTGAAGAGCCATAGCCACCTGCGTTTCTATCTCATCTCTATTTCCAACTGTCTATTATATTTCATATCTAGCTACGTGATCATCAAATTCTGACTGGATGGAACATGAAGAGGGGTAAGACAGTATCCCCCTCCAATTCCATCTTCATGTTCAAATCTTCTCACGAGTAAAATCGGCTGACTAGGATCTTGTAAGAATGTGAAGACTTCCTAACTGCTTCTTAGAGGGACGCTGCTTTTGTACAGGCTCAAGGTGTACAGTATTGCAGCAATAGATCTCCGTCGTAGTTGTTCCTTGGCCTTCAGCAGTTGAACAGTTCAAATGGGGCAATTGTCTCTGCAGGCTTCTGGGGATGAAGCGATGAGCTGAGAATCATTTGAGAATAACAATTTATTCATTTGCTCGCTCAACACCAGAGGAATCCAAAAGCTACGTCTTATTGCAAGTCAGAGAACAAGCAATTTAACAACGGGACGATACTATAGGCTGAAAGAATTGCAGGAAAAATTGATGGCCTTGGAAGCTTACTGTCATCGCCTAATACATATGACACTCATTTGCTTGGCTGCTGGGACTTTTCATTCCCAATTAATGTAGGTGTAAACAAACTGTTTCATTCCTACTCACATTGAACATTGCTCGAGGGTGTTCATGACACGTCAGTTGAAACGCCAATACGCAACAGTTCCGAATCCTCAAAAGACAGAGACTTCTGAAGAATTTGTCAATGGAACGCCAACAGGTGTGAACTTCCAAATCGTCTATATTCTAATGAGGGCTCAAAGTCCACATCCCTTAATTTTAAGTACGAATACTCACAAAACGTGACTGTGACTCAAACGATCATTACGAAGATGAAACAGGTACCCCTCGATAGGTCTTCGCTGAAGACATTACATTGATAAATGCGTATTTGTTCTTCACCTTCCGAACTCATACAAACGAATCCTACGTGTCACACGCAATTTCAAACGTGGAATACTTGAGGTGTAGATCTGTTTCAAATCATCCAAGAGTGAAATTTACCTGTTTCTATCGTGAGATTTTAGCATCTGACCATCCCAATGAACCTACTTGACCTTTTAAATCGAGATGGAGCACCAGAACCGTGACTGCTGTAAACCTTCTCGAGGTGCAATAAGAGACTCTTGAAACCCCTAAACCTTTCATGCAATTCATAGCACCCTTGTCGTCTACAGTCAATCAAAGAGTACGCAATCCTTGATTTGGAATACTAGAGTCCAGAGCCGTGCATCGCCGCCGGAATGATCATGCGAAATCGGCAACAATCCCAGAAAAGGGGTATCACGTGTGTCTTCAACAAACCGCCCTCGGGTGTGCAAGAAGACAGACAACACTAGCAAAAGACTCACCCATATACCAGATATTTGGCGCCACCCATCCTCCATAAGGCAGTTCTTGTAGATAATTCGACGCCTCATGATTGCCTCCCACAAATACGGTCAATATAGGAGCGATCACCTCTTCAGAGTAGTATCTGGAAACCAAATGTTAGAGCTTAACTATCCCACTTACCTATAAAAATCACCCATCTCGTAATACTTCAGTGGAACTGATAATGACTGCAAGTCAACGGGATTTCGAACAGCTTGGAAGTCGCCACAACACAGAACCAACTCCGTCTTCATGCCTGCTTCCCTATCCATCATTTCAATGTCAGCGTACACCCGATCTAGCTGGCCGTGCAAACAGCCAACCACACATACTCTAACCATCTTTCTTCACTGCAAGACAAAGAGGAAGCATTACTCAAAATTGGAAAGTGATTAAAGATCGAAAAAATGTGGGCAACAGAAGATGGCTTTTATTGGAATAAAAAAGAAAGGACGGAGTTTTTAAACAACACGATGAGGATGAGGTTACAAATGCAGCCAAAATTAGCATCATCATCGCCCTTGATACCCTCCGCGTCTGTTAGCGTTGCCGTAGGAATTCCCACCCCCACTTCCATAATAGGAGCCACCCCCACGCTGGCTGTTTCCCATGGGTGAATGAGGGGGCGGAGGATGAGGAGGAGGCGACGAGGCGCTATAGCCGTTGCCGCGGTAACCACCGCCACCGTAAGCCTGAAATCAAACGTCATTACAACTTATGGGAGAAACAGAAGTTACGAACTTGACCAAGATGACCCACCGGATACATCTGGCCAGGAGGACCACCCCTTCGATCAAATGGTGACATCATTGGCGGAGGAGGGAGTGGATGATCGTAACCCCATTGGGCAGGATGCTGTGGGGGGGGATAGCTACCTCCCATCCCACCTCTAAAAGAAATGAGCAAAGAAAACAACCTTCATTTTGCCCTACCTTCGATTGTTCCTCTGATCACCACCACCGCCGCCACCACTACGACGCATAAAGCCTGCTGTAGTTATTGACCCATCGGCACTTCTAGGGGACCTCGATCGATCCCGATAACGACGGTCAGAGGGAGGTGAACGACTACGCGATTGAGAAGAACGGGATCGAGATCGAGACCGAGACCGAGATGACGATCTGGAACGTGATATAACAAAAAGGGCAAATTATTTCCGGGATTTTTTAAGAAGCGGGGAACAAAAGCACCAACCCAGAAGAGCGTGAATCAGATCGAGACCCAGACCGAGACCTTGAATACGATCTAGATCGTGATCTCGAACGTCGACGGGTAGCCGAGGTGAATCTGGAAGCTCTTGAAATTAACTGAGTAGGTGGTGGAACCTGGCCAACGCTATTCTGCTGCGTCGACGGAGGCACTCCCGGTGGAGGGTATTTCAAAACCCCTCCCGGCAAATCCCCACTTCCAGCCCCGGAATTAACCGCAGCAACAGCAGCAGCGGCTGCAAACTGAGCATTCATCTTCGGCATCCCCAAATTAGGTGGAGGTGTGGCGATTAAAGCTGCTGGACCCGTGCGAATCGCCTGACCGATAGCAGATTTGGGGTAGGCGGTAAGGTAGGACAGTTGCGGTAGACCCCGATTCTTTGGACGATCTGCTGGCGAAGCTGAGCCACTTTTCTCTTCTTCCTCCTCTGTTGCCGCCGCACTGACATCACTTTCCTTTCGGTTTCTCGCCTCTTCTTTAGCCCGGTAGAATTCAAACAATCCGAGCCGCTCCCAGCCTTCCGGATCGCGTGGGCGGTCGTGCGAAGGTTGAACATAATACGCATCCAACGCGAGCATCAACTGTTCCGAAGGCGGTTCCGGTGGAAGAAGACGAAGCTTTGCGGGGTCCAATGGGGTAAAATCAAAGTCTTTTGGCCCTATCAACGGGTGCATGAGTCCTGCAGGCAGTTGCCAAAAAGGGACTTTTGGAATTAGGTCCTCTTCAGATGGCGGACTAGCCTGTTGCTGTTGCTCCACCTCCTCCTCCAACTCCTGATTTTCCACACCTCCAGAATGATGCAATTCCTCTTCATTCTCCTCATAACGACGTCGATGTTGCATGCCGCCACGGTAGGAACGATCGTCCTGATGATGGTGGTGGTTGTAATAGGGTTCGTCAAACCGTCCATCACGTCGATAGCGATCTCTGGAAGCCCCACCACGGTACGGCATGAGTGGAGGAGGCGGACCTCCTCTTCTAATATCGTAAAACTCATCGTCAGGGTGATAAGGAGGCATGTCTCCACCTCTCCCACGTACCCACCGATCGCCACCACGTCCAGGCATTGGTGGCGGTCCTGTCATGAAGGGTGGAGGTCCGTGCCAGCAAGGTGGAGGGTCGAAATTTCCACCTCCGCCAACCCAACCACTGCCAACACCACCTCCACCACCACCAAAGCCTTGTGGGGGTGGCGGGGGTGGTCCATATCGAGAAAAATCGGGAAAAGGTGGAGGCCCACCTTCCGAATGTTCCAACTCGGCTGCTACCGCCAACGTCTTGTGTACGTGTTCAGCGAAGTCATCATGCTGCTTTTTTAACGCCTCATAACGAGTTACATGTTCGGCCTCCACTTCGGCAATCTTCTCTGCATGCATCTAGCAGAATATTTATGATGCCTTTAAGTACCAGCACTAACCTTATCTTGTTCCGCTTTCCATTCCTTCATAAAAGCCTCGCGAATTGCCTCCTCTTTCATACTTTTCAATACGTCATCGGGGAGGTAGGCATTGGTTTCCCATAAACTGAGTACCCTAATCAATTTAACCTTCTTCTCTTCATCTGCCATCTCAAGAGCCAACGAGTAGACCGGTACAACGATCCGATACAGTGCTGACTGGAAATGAGCGACATCAGAATGGCGCTTGAGGAAGTGAAGAAGGTCATTAATAAGGTACACGATGTGAAGACGTGTCTCAAAGCTGGTATCTATGTTTTGGGCACGAAGAAGAAGATAATCCGCAACGAGATTAGCATAAGCTTCACCACGAGACATCAGTTCTACAGCCCAGTTCTTTCCCTTGGCGATATTCTCCTTAGTACACAGTTCGATTAGTGGTTGAATTGCGCCAGAAAAATCTTCTGGGTTGACAGAGAGTGTAGCTGCTGTATTAATGAATGCATCCGTGCGAGCTTTGTCTAGACACTGACGAACAGCTTGGGGTTTCTCCTCCCCGATTATCTTGTCGTACTGGGCTTTGAGATTCACCTCACTCCTCTTCACGTCTTCCTCTGTCAATGGAGGTGCCTGCTGTGGTGGAGGTGGGGGAGGAGGGTAGAAATTCGGGGGATAAGGACCATGACACCAAGGGGGTGGGGGACCATTTTGAGGTCCCCAATTAGGTCCCCAATTACCTTGAGGAGGTGGTAGTGGTGGCGGCCACGGAGTGTTATTCCAACCTTCCCCGCCTTCCTCCCAATTTCGACTGTATGGTGGACCTCCCCACTGAGGCTACGAGCAAAAAGACAATGGAACTAACTCGTAAGAAAGGGTCAGAATCGTGCGAAAAACAAGTACGTACATGAGAACCCATTGGATCGGGACGAAAAGATTGCTGCTGTGACATCATTTGAGGAGGTAGTGGTTGTTGCTGCACGACCTTTTTCAGTTCATCAACTCTATGTTTATAGTAATCGGAATGCTCCCCGCCAAAGAGGAAGGCAAATTGAGGATTGCCTTGCTGCTTTTCCATTGTCATGTGCTCAAAATCTGGTCCATTACGAGCAACGAATTGGGCTAATTTGTCGATGACGGAGCGCTGTTCGGGATCGGAAGGAGGTTCAGGATCCTCAATCTGAGACATCTTAAGAGAGACTGCAAGTTAAGGCGCACAAAAAAACAGAGGCCTAGATGTTGAAGCAATTTGAGGCAAATATTTACACCACTGTAAAGAACAAAATCGTTGAAAAAGAACTAGTAACAACCAAATAATAACACAAGGATGAAAAAACACCCAAATTAACCACTACTTACAACTGCGTATACAAACAAAGGGACAAGATTACAATGTTAATAGGCTGTGGTCAGTAGGGTACTGCGTAATCCGCAAACACTATTTTCTAAATGCAAAAAACCTTTAAATAAAGCTTTTCGATTAAGCAGTTAGGCCAAACAGGGTCTTAAGGGAAGTTTCAAACAAAGAGCAGGAAAAATATAGCAACCCTAACAAACACCCTACTTATAGTTTAGATTTGTTTCGTATCTATGTTAACACAATATTTTGCTTGAAGGTTACGAGCTCTCTAATAATGATCGAAAGTTGAAAGAAGCCGTTGACACACCTTGTATACAATTTCATTCCTACGGTTTTGTATAAATGCACAATTTTGCATTGAGTTGTCTAACCCGTTCGCTTCAAGCCTAACAGGTGTTAACGATTTTTGAGAGTTGCTATCTGCAGTTAGCCTGGTTTTTAACTTTATCACCTTTTCGATTGCACGCTGGCATCTTTTCTATGTTTATCTGCCTGTGTTTGTACAATTTCATTCGCCTTGGGTGCTTTGTTTATACCGTCAAGAACAAAGGTCATTATAGGTTGGTCACTTTTCTAATCAGACCCGGATTCAATTTTTTTATACATAGTGCGCCTGTAACTTAGTGCCTATTTTAAATTTTTGAAAGTAGATTTTTTAATGGTAGTTGTGCTTTGTCGTCAATATAATAAATTAACTGGATAGGCATTGACGTAACATGCAGGTAAATTCACATTCCCTCTACGTGAAAGGCAATTTGCCAAAACAACAGATGCAAAGGCTATTTTTTACCCACTTTAATTTTTTTTAATTTTACATGTTATGTTTGCTAGCTTACGCTCCTAACTTTAGGTGATTTACTCCGTGTAATGTGTAGAAGTAACATTTGACCAATCTTCGAATTTTAGGCACTTTATTTGTAAGCATCTTTACTCCAATGCACTTGTGTTTTTTCAAAAAAGTTTAAGGTGTTATGCAATATTTTTCAAATTGTTTTGTTTCGGCTATACAGTTTGGGGACAGATATAACGACATTTCTCGTTGTTGGTGACACTAAAACATATTAGGAGCTAAATGATTTGATCAAATAAATAACTAGTGAAATGTTTGGCTACTAGTTTTTGTTTATAAGTAAGGCATATTTAAAGCAATTGCAGTGAAGATGCATCTCGACTCCAATAACCCTAAAGCTTTGCATGGGCGTTGCAAAATTAGAAGACTGTCCTTTTATGCTGTATTTTCACTTTTTTAGCTTAACAAATGACAAGTTTAGTAGTAGCTCTTCGAATCTTACCAAGGTAAAGCAGTAGTCTCTTTTTTACCTTATCATTTAGACAAGCTGATGACAATGATTCAGAAATTCTTAGAATTCACTCTAACGCCATCACTGTTCCCAACTCTAGAGCTCAACCCGCAAGTCGTCATTTAGCATATATGTAACCTCTATTAGTCTTTTATGCTAGATATCTTTCCGCGCCAGTGTACCTTTGACTTTATCTTCAACCCAAAAGGATCCTTCTTGGAAAGTCAAAACGAGGTGCCTTCAATTTTTTGTTATCTCACTCCCCTACTTTCCCAGATTTTTAATTGCATCGGATTAAAAACTGTTAAGGAGTGCCTGGATGGGTTTAATTGTAGCATTTTTGCCTACGGTATGACAGGAACTGGAAAGACGTACACCATTTTTGGCACTAAGGTTTGTTTAAACCTAACTGCTATTTAATTGCTTTAACACAGAACTGTCCCGGCCTCGTTCCGCGTTGCTGCAAGGTGAGTTGAAGGGCTAATAGCCATTGCTCTTAGGCTCTCTTTGAATTGGCGCTACACAGGGTACCGGATGATACGTTTTTGGAAATAAGGTAAATCTCTTAATTCGACTTTATTGTGATTGACTCACACCTTTGGTTTTTATTCATGTGCGACAGAGCTTGATGACCCGATTAGTGGCCCTTTTTGGTGCATTGCAACGTGTATCTAATTTGCACATATGCACACTTGCATGAGCGTTGCTAAGTGACAGAATTTAGTGAACTCTAGGGCCTCATCAAATACCCAGAATGCGACACAGTCATTTAACTTAAAAGTTGACGATATGGTGCAGGACATAGAGTCATTCGGTCTGATATGTCTGATTTCGATTACTGTATCCTAATCCTCATCGCAAGCGCAGATCTATAAAGCACGTGAATCTTCCTCTAAATTGCAAATTTTCTCTGGAAAGAGAACACGCACAAAAGAAGAAATCCTATTATTCTGCTGGCCAGATGAATAGGCGGTTGGATTTGGGTAAGTAGGTGGTTGAAATGATGTATGGTTGGAATTGAGAGGGATATAAGATGGATGGAAACAAGGTGGGTGGATGCAGGATGGATGGATGGATACCGAATGAATAAGTGCCACATCACTTTGTGATGGAAAATAGACTGACTAACAGTCAGAAGAGACGTGAGTCAATTTTTGCATGTAATGCTGAGCAAACCGGTGGGAGGATTAGGCTTTTTTTATGGACGTACAGACGGCTTGATAAACAAATGCATTTACTTCTGTTCTACATCGACTTCGCTTCTTTCCAAAAAGCGAAAATTAATGGAAATTAATTTTGACCTCTCTCTACTAAAATAGCAGCAATAAATAATGGTTATCAGAATATTCTTAAAACATTAGTAATCTTCGTAGAAATGTTAATGATTGTGTCAGATGGCACAATCATTTCCCACTTTGAATAGATCCGTAACACTTATGCGATCACTGGACACTAATCGCTTCGAAGAAGTCTACTGTTGCCCATTAACAGCAATGACTAGCCTGACCTTTTAGAACACAATGAATCCACCAATTACCGATTTATTGGGGGATTACGATTTGACTCGAGGTGACCATTTTCAGTAATGACAACCAATCAAAATTGTACACAGAAAATCAGTCAGTACCATAAGAAGGGACAAAACCGTCCACCAAGTTAATCGGTTCTTTAGACATCGAAAAGAAATATTTTTTTTCCTTTTTTTCTCCAAGATTGAAAAATATCACCTTAAAAACCGCCAGCAGTAGTGGTTTGCTTGGTAAACATGGCAAATAATACGCACAAGCAAATTTTGTTGTCTATTCAAAGTTAACAACAATAAGATGGAAAAGTTCTTTTGAATATGTAGATGCTTTTTAATCTCTACATCTTGCTAATTTATTTTGAGTAGTACTCGACGGTTGGAATGGCATCCACATAGGATTTGGGTCGTCTAATCCATTTGGTCACTTTTACTTAATTCCTTTATAAGTAGAAAGAGCAAATAACCCCTCTACTTTTCGTCCTTTTCTCTTTTAGTTGTTTTGAAATCTACAATGAACATGTATACGATCTCCTAGCCAACTCCACGGAAGACGAAGTTGAAAAGGTCTCTTTACGAGTTCGTGAGCATCCAAGGAATGGACCTTACGTGGAAAGTGAGTTTGTAGGCTTTTGCCACCCAAAAAACCTTCTTTCTTAGATCTCTCGAAACATGCCGTATCACATTTGGCTGACGTTCAACGCCTCATAGATCGTGGAATGGCCTTAAGGTTAGTGTGTATTTTATTTGGGGCATTTATTTGTACCAGAGCGACGGCTGAAACCCTTGCAAACCCAAAGAGCAGTCGAAGTCATTCAGTTGTCACAATCTATATTAACCAGGTGGGTGGATGTCTTAAAAACGTCACTTATCGGCCACTTTATAGAATGTCAAAAGCAGCTCGGGGGTCGTAGCACTTCAGTCAAAGCTGCATCTAATTGACCTTGCTGGCAGGTACGATTGTTTATTCACTCAAATGTCTTTCAAGCTCTTATTTATCAATCATTCTTGGTTCTAAATTTATTATCAAGTAGCTTTTTTGCACGGGCAACCTTAAAGCCCGATAAGTTACTTCTGAGAACACTATACAACTCAAAAGTGTGGTAGATTATAAAGACCTCTTCTTAAGAAACAGTCAGACCCAGTCAACCAATCAATCACTTGGAAGAGTTTCTTATTCCCTCCACGACGAATCTCGCATTGTTGTAAAATTTAACTGTGAGAGGAGAGGGATGATGGTAGGTTTAAGAAAAAGGTAACAATTAAGATTCCTAGTGTGTTGCTTTTAGAAAAAGACATTTCGAAGGAAAAGCAAAAAAAATTACTTATTTTTTATGTTTTTTAGCGAAAAAATCCAACACACCCGAAGTCCATGCTACATGTCGGAAACGAAAAGTATTAACAAATCTCTCTGCACTCTAAGCCTTGTAATTCGAAGACTAGGTGAGCTTCTCAAAAAGAGGAGGGAGGAGAGAAAATTGCTTCCTCTTTTTCTTTTCATTGGCCATTGCCACACTGTTCTCATTAGTGATACCGAAAAGGTGTGTCTCCACAACCATCATTACGTTGAATATCTTCCAACTTTTGAGTGACTTTTTAACCTTCTACTTTTGTTCTTCACTCCTCTACACGAAAAAAAAGTTGATAAAGTGGAAATAAGTAGTGGTGATTTGTGCTGAGTGTTTTGCCTCTGGATGGCATTCAAAAAGATTGGTTTCTGGTGATCAGTCGATTAGGTCAAGAAAACACATTCTGCATGATATCTGGACTTGTCTTTTTTTACTAGCTGATATAGCAAAAGAAGAGGCTTTGAATGGTCCACATTCCTTCCCAAGTAGTCCATCATCGTTGAAACATCTGCCGATGCAATCAATAAGGCGACAGAGAATCTACGTACCATATAGGGACTCCAAATTGACTTGGCTTTTACGAGACTCGCTTGGTGGACACTCCAAAACAGCCGTTATCGTTAGTAAGTCCAATTTATCTAGGCCTAAAAATTTGGCTTTTAATCCAAAGGTTTGGTCAGGTCAGAGTGAGACATTGTGGGGACATTTTAGTGATTTGTAGTGATCCCATTTTCGAAGTAAAACGATCATTACGCGGTTGCTTTCTCAGTTCTCTTGTGGTGATTGGTACCTAGCAACTTTAAAGATTTTTGTAGATATTCACAGACTTCATACCCTTTTGGACAAGAAAGCGTTTACATTATAACATGCTTGTCCACCCCGTTCTGATTGACAGTCTTTGTACCAGACTGGTCAACAGAAAAAGTGCATCAGATTTTGAGAACAGAGACAGTATTATCCTGAAAGTTCCTGTTTGTGATAATAAAAAATATTTAAAATGTGTGAACACATAGACTCTTCAATTTATCATTTATAGATCAGTTTTTTTGGCCAAAAGTTGCTAAATTTGCCAGATACTTGGCTGATCATTCAAACTGGCGGTAAATTTCGTATCATTACATATTTTGTGTCCACTTCAGCTGTATCTTCATCCGAAATTTGTCGACATGAGACGCTACGCTCCCTCCGTTTTGCTCAGCGAATCAGAATGATTAAAAACCACCCAATCAGCAACAAGGTGGGCAACTGTTCAATCAACCAATCATCTCTTTCCGCCTTCTGGAAGGACATCAATGGAGACAGCATCGGTAGTCTCAAGGGCGAGGTTGGTGGATGGAGGAAGGTGGGGAAAACCGAGTTGATTAAAGTGTGAATTGTCACGCAAAATGTCCACTTCATTTGCGATTGATTAATCGGGTAGATAATAAATTTGTATGCGGGTTATTCCCCTTGTGCGGATGGTTTGACCACAAAAAATGTATCCCTCTTGCTAGAAATCTAATCTAGGGATATGGTGGTGGAAGTGACAAATTAAAAGACGCCTTTTGAAGTTGAAGTATTTGCGAATCAAACATATTTGTTTTAGAACCGGCCAACTTAAACTGGCCTTAAATTTGAAATTTCTTCGCTCCTTTTGTGAGATTATTTGGTCGACTCAGATTTTTTTCCCCTTTAGTTGCAGCCACAATATGGAGGACTACAAATGCACTTATGTCGACACAGAGGACTGCAGACCTCCCTCGACGATATTCTGGTAAAATGCAAAACCATTTTTACGGTTGAGGTAACATTTTCCCCAGATGTCGAGGTAATTTCAGAAAGAGATCAGAGTTTGTACGGATACAGCGAGGTGAAGTTGCCTCTAAATATCTTGTTGTAAGATGGCAGAAGGATTCAAATCATCCGGTTTTGAGAAACAACCTGTTTATATTTCCTGAAAGAGTAGACTATGAGAGGTAAGCACCTAGGTGCAAAATGTTAAGCATTAATGAACAACAGTTAAGGTTTTGTGAAGGGTGATGATAGTTTAATGGTTGACTTGTTGTTAGAAGTGGCTTTTTTGCATCCTATTTAAGTGTTAATAAGAGTGAGTGATTTATCTATTGCCAGTTCTGAGACACTTACTGTCTCATTCGCTTCATCTCCAAAAGACTTCCTCGTAAGGTGGTTCAGAATTCAGTATGAAAAGGAAGGACGGGGAAGAGGAAGGGAAAATATTGCCTTACGTCTTCCTCATGCATATCCATTAGGTTCTCCGGAAGACACCTCTCCAAGTAATGACTCACTCTTTCCTTGGCATCAGTTTTGTAAACGAAGCCAAGGTGGATAGATAAGGGGTTGGATGTGGGTTTGGGTGTCTAAAGACAAAGTGCTTGTTGAAGCCAAAATTTGTAGCTCGTGTGCATCCCACACACTGTTTGTTAATTGCTCTGAACTTGGTTACTAAAGTGAAAGCCTAAAGGGGTCACAAATTTCTATTCCACTTATAAGGAAGTTAGCAACGTACTGTCTTGAATGAAATAAACTTTCCTTTTACTGAATGTTTTGCATGAAGAAGGAATCGGTGGATCCTTTTAATATCGGAAGTTGTCCGACTACCAAATTCTACTTCTCTCTCGATTTTCATTTAAAAGCAAGTTAAATTAGCTTCTTGCGCACAGTCTAACGTCTAGCGGGTTCGAAAGGGATCAAGACCAAAAAGAGTATTTTAATACACTCTGCCTATAGTCAACCGATGTTAACGTCCATTCTAATGGCGAATTTTCATTACTTAAATGATGCTACTGTATTTCGAAATGCAAAAAAAACAAGGAAATTTAACTTACAGTTAATCAAGATTAAGCTATCACAGACCGCAATCCCATTGGTCAGTAAACTTGGCCGCCTAATTTCATTGGTCAAACACAACTGCTACTTAGTTTGTCTTTAGTAGTGATGGGGAAATTGATGTTGGGGCAACAAGAGAACAGAGTTTAATAATTCACCCCTGGCTAGTCATTAGGCACGAATTTAATATGCAGACACACCTAGTTCACGTGCATTGAGCCCTCTCTCTGATGTCCTTCTTTAATTTTTCAGCCCCACAAAGTGGATGGCCTGGAAGGCAATCGCAAGACTAGGTAAAAAATTAATTAGCTTATTAGTGATAAAAATGTGCCCTCGTTCGCTAAGTAACACTAAAAAATTGCAAGCCACTCGTTTAGATAAGTTGTAAAGGCAAACTACCTAAAGTCGAAAACTTTTTTTGAGTAAATTATTGATAGTTCTTCATTTTCCTATGGGCTTTGCTTGAGGTGAAGAAAGCGGATGAGTACGTGTAGTTGTAACAAGCTCTGTTTGGACAGCGAGCTGCACTCCCTTTCTTTAAGAGTAGCGTATGTAATTTGCGGTAACATTGTAACTGATGTGGAGTTTTTATAGATGTTTAATAGGTATCCACGCGGAATGAAGAAGGAACCCAGAAATTGGGGAATAAAATGAACAGATTATGGGCGGGTCAAATAAATGGGATTTATCTGAGCTTGGACATTTGTTCTAGATGCCTGACTTGTTTCTGCAGTAAATACATCCTATTAATGTAACTAGGGCCTACGAGGAAGTGTATGGAAGGGAAATAAGCACAAATTCTGCTAGTAAAAATATCGGTATAAATACTAGAGGTTTATGCTACTTATTTCGTGTTCAGTAATAAAGTCATTTCGTTTTTGTAGAAAACGAAGATTTGTCCAACGAGGCACCCAATGCTTTTCAGAATGCATTGCACGACAACTGAGCCTTTCCCAGATCAGTAAAAACAGAAAACAAAGATCATTGTCCAAGCTTCGAAGCTGTCATAGTGAAAATTTAAATCCACTGGAGTCCGAAACGATCTCCAATTCTTCAAAAATAACTCTAAATCGCGGTTGCCAAACCTATCACGTGGTTAATGACAGCAATATCACTGAAATTATCTCAGTGAACACGGACAGTGGAAGTTTTGACATTCATCTTCCAATAAAATTGCACTCAAGGAGCCTCCCAAACATCTATGGGAAGTGGAGAGACCCGAAACCACTTTTTTCCCCGTTCAAAAGCACTTTGGAGTGGATTCGGAATCAAAATCCTTTAAAGAGGATCTACATCTCTAACTCCTCGACACAAATTATCTCAACAGACTCCCTGGACATTCTTGCTCCTCAGGATATGGACGAGGAGGTTAAGCAATTCAAATGCACCCCAAAAAGCGATCTATTCATTCCCGAATTCATTCCACTACCTTCGATTAAATCCCCAATATCCTTAATCAATCCAAAAGCTGAAAAACCTTCTAAGTACTCAAAGTTCATGAGAAAAGACGGAAACTGTTTGAATCCACCTCATGAAGAAATCTGCTTAAAAGCAGCGAGTTATGCAGATTTAACAGATTATCAAGCCTACTTTCAAAGCAGACTTGAAGATTTCCCGGATCATGCCAATGACAGCACTTCATGGCATCTGAGCCGGAAAAGTAATTTGCTTTCTAGAGGTTTATTTCTTGATTGCCCTTCAGATGCTGAACCAGACGTTCTTACAGCCGTCACTTCTTTGCGAGCGTCCACATCCAGCTTTGGGGATATGAATGAAGAAAATCGCTTTCTGAGGTACTCAAGATTCTTGCATCTGCTAAGTTGATGCATGGGTGTCTCTTACGCTTGGTTGTTAGGAGTGCGAGTCCTTTACGGCGGAGAAGCATGCTACTCGAAAGGCATTTAAGTAGCATGCGACCTTATTATCATATTCACTGCTCAATGTTAGGAGCTTTCTCCTTTAAAAAAGTCAAAAGAAAACGAAAAATGCTTATAGGACTTACATTTTGTGAAAGGTTTGTAGTAAAATAATGCTAAAAAGGTTTCGATACACGGTGTTCTATTTTTAGGTTAAATAAGCACGTTTTGAAGGGGCTGTTTTTAGTGAGACGGAGTGTTATGTTAATCTGACACATTTTCTACCCATTCGAGATGGTTACGCTAAATTGTCTGCCACAAACAGACTAGTCTTACAATGAAGATAAATAATTTGTCCATTTATTCCCTATTTTGAGCAAATCTAGTGGCGAACGACCCGACCACTTTGCCTTAAAGTAATTTCTGCTTTTTTTTATTCTCCTTCTTCAAACGTAGAATCCAAACAGCTAAGAGCAGCACAGACATGGTAAACAGGATCGACGAAGGAAAATACGGTAATAGTTATTTCTGTCTCTTCACTTCACCTCACCCCACCCAGAAGTCGCCTCCCCAATGCACGCCGCGATTTTATGGTTTTGTTAAGGCAGCACGCATCTCACTAAACGGTGGAAAATGCTCTGTTCAGACGTCTCTGACAGGTTCGGCCTATCTTTTCCTCTTTTTGTAATAAAGCGATTATTTGTGAGCATGAGCAGAGGGGTAACTTAAATAATGCACAGTGAAGCATCCTAAAGCGTTGTGTAATTGCCTACTTAAGCATTTGTTTCTACTTTTTCTACAAAATCAGCAGTTAAAGTGATGTTTACCGTGGCATAGTTTTAGACACTAGTTTAAGTAGGTAGACCAGGCATATTTGTATGCGCAACCACAGCATGTGACTGCCTCCTATTGGCTAAAATGGCTATTTTTTGTAAAAGCGACAAGTGGTAGCTCCTTGAATGGATCAGCTTTACGGATTTAGTAGAAGCGAACATGAACGAGTAAATGCAGTTAAAATCTGGGCTTTAAGTTGAAGCGTTAACATGTCGAGTTAACAACCATGTGGAGCCAGTAAAACAGAATGATTTATTCTTTGTGCAGAGGGCATGGACAAAAGATTACTAGAGACTAGAAAGCCCTTGCCGTTTAACAGGCAATAAAACAAACGTCAAGTAATTGCATTCCTTAATTTTTCAATGCCAATTCGGAATAAAAGATAACACTGAATTTGCAGGAGGAATCTGCGTCAAAAGTTTGTCCTAAAACCTCCTCCTCCCGAAAAAAATTATGGAAATTTTCGGCTTTTTGACTTTGCGACCGAATACCCCTTTCCCGAAAGCAGATAGGCACAATCTTGATTAAGCTCAACTCTTTCACCACTCTCCCCTGATATATCCATCTGTCGAAGGCCAAAAAGTGTATGCATTTGTGTGTGTGCTTCATGATCTACCCAATCACACCACCCAACGCCCAGTCCTATCATTATCATCACTTCGTGGCATGTATGTGCGCACGTGGATACGTTGCGTGTTTTTTTGTGCTGTGTGATGTGATGTGATGTGACGGGTGCGGTGTTGTGCTGTGTGGGGCTGGATCGGGTCTGGGTCTTGTGGCAGTGAATATCACCAGTGCAATCACTAGCACGTAACACGAGCAAGTCGACGTTCGTTCACACTGGCACAGCCAACCAATCAGCTAACCACTTAACCAACCAATTAACTGTCTCAGCAGCGCCATACAAACTGCTAATTGGTTGCCACACGTAAGGCTACGCCGATGGTACTAGCTCTTGACCATGCGGTAAAGTCAACAGTAGGTGATCCTATTGTTTGCGTGTGGCTTACACAGCCTCGGAAATATCGCTGTCACTCCCCTCTTCACTAGCTTCTATTCCTCCTTCTCCTCCTCTTCTACCTCGCCCCATTCTCCGTCACTGCCTCCCGGAATGGGCGGTTGTTGTTCTACTACAGCCTGTTGTGCTAGTGAGTTTTGTCCCTACCTCTTGCCACAAATCCTGCCTTTATGCATTCATTAATCTCCGAAGGGTTTTTACAGTTCGTACTACTGGGGATTGTGCACAGAAATATCTTTATTAGCCCCTTTGCAAAGGCATACTAGGAAGGTGAGTACTCTAAACACATGATGAATTCCTCACCATGAAAATCTTAAAGTAGGTAGCTAAAATCTCATTTAATTGAGCCCCTGTAGGCAAATAAATTCCACACACAATTTTCACAGATAAAGGAGTTAATTACAGGACAGTTTGTGTCACCTGGTGCAGTCGGCCTCATTTCCTCTGCTTTCCAACTTCACATCACCTTCATTTTCCCGGCCGAAATCACATCTTCCTCGGAGTTATTTTGTCGGGTCACGTAATGAAATGATGTGCGCACTGACTGTTGCATCCACATTTTAATGAGTTTATGAGTTCGGCGCGTTAGTTTAAGTGAGAAATATCTATACTGGGAATAAAGATGAACTGCTTTTGCAGCACCAGTGTATCACTTCACTAATGCAATTTGAACGATAAACCGCAGTCGCCATGCCCTCGGTGATTCACCTGCCGTTCCACCATTCGCCCATGTGGTTATACAGACAACCAAAATTGGGCAGTCGACTTCCTGCCGAATGTGTGACCCAAAATGCAAAAAATGACATTGTTTCAGATATTATTTAGGCGTCAAGAATTAAAATTCAAGGCACCGCTAAAGTCATTTACGATTGACAGAATGTGTGGGAGATTACTCAAACAAGTATAAATCCTTTCAGAGGGATTTTAAGGAGTTTTTCGGCGCTTTTTGGTCCATCTTTCCAAATCGCCTGATGGTAACTAATTGAGGGACTTGTAAATTGCCAGTGGTCGTTCCCATGGCTCATTCGGTCCGCGCAGTATGGCAATCTTCTTCCATGCCCTCTGCCACTTCTCTCTTATTTTCACATCCTTGCATTATTAAACGATGGTTTGTGTAATTTGCACTTGTCAGCGCCAAGAATCCGGGTTAACTTGGCTTTAAGGCCGCATCCGTGGTAGTTTGGAGGTGTGACATGAAGTATGTGAACAATTTATCGTTCAAGATCAATTTAACAAAGTCAAATATCAACATCACCTGAAGGTGAGAAGTGGAAAGTGGAAACGTAGAGAGTAAGGCTACTTGCTGCTGTTCTAGAAAACCTGTGAGTCATGGTTGCTATGCGTGATAATGCAACGAGGAATTACCACCCAATTCAACAGAGAAGGCAAAGTTGCGTGAGGTGTTAGACAAATAGAACACCCTTATCAAACGCTAGCAAATGTAAGTAGACCTCAAAGACTGCCCATTCTGCGTTTTTCTTTCAGTTGTTTCACATGGGATATAAAATGTGTTAATGGATGAGGAGTGCTTGTTGACGGAAGCGGTTTCTTGTCATTGTTTATCCACAAACGATTCATACACCATTCCACACTTCACTCTACTGGAAGGGATCTGTCATACACATCATCGCCCCATTTTTTATGATTGCTTAGTCACTACTTGCATCTTGTGTTCTAGACATTTCACCAAAGCCGATTGAAACAAATGGCCGTTCAAAAAAACGACCATGGAAACGAACGGCGCACGAGAATCTCAGTTCAATTGGATACACTGGAAGTCATTCCAGCAATGAAACTCTCACCTTATCTCGTCAGCAGAACCTGGTCTTTAAGAATCGACGTCCAAGGGGCATTAATTCAAGTGAAGGCCAAGCTCGTAGCTCCTCGATCTTTGTGGACACTGATGACGACGGATATGAGCACACTGCGATGTCGCAACTTCTTATTCAAGTCACTGACCTTTTGGCTAACTCCACCAATGAAGACCTTGACCTGAAACTTCAGTTCTCTCCCTCTACTCGTCAGAGTCTGGAGGCAGAACTACACCACCTCTCAGTGAAGGAACAGCTCCAGAGGTTGCCGACGTTGAAGAAACTTCTACGCGTCAGCTCACCCCATACACCGCTTTCTACAAACAAGCAAGAACTTAGTGAACTAGAGAGAGAACTCTTTGCCTTCCTTGCTGGCATCAAGGAGGAGCAAGAGCTGGATCCTCTGGTGACACTACATCGATGTCTTGCCTCAAAACGAGTCCGACCTCCATATAATAGACTTCTCCAACTGCATCTACAGTCACTGCTTCAACACCCAGTTGTTCAGGAGAGTAAGGAAACAAAACAGGACCTTCAAGACCTTCTCCATCGCTTGGAAACATCACCAGGAGGTGTAGATTTAACCTCTAATGATGCTAACTTCCTCCTTGAATTGATAACGATGACAAATACGTCAGTATTTAGTGCTATTTCTACGCCTCCAGCTATATTTAATCATCGAGATTCACCGCTGATTGTGGCAGCAATGAGAATCGCTGACGTGAGTGTGAAGTTGCAGCGCCTTGCAGAAGACGGTCAAATCAGCTCAGAAAAACAAAAGAATATATTGGAAGAGACACAAAATCTAGTAACTGCCAGTGAGAATTCATCTTGCCCATCAGCACGATTCTATGCTAAAGTTATCCCCTATCACTATCGCTCCCAACTTTTTGAGCTTGTCTTGGGCCTACTAAAAGCATCGAGGTCTTCAAAAAGTTATCAAATACCTAAAAGCCAGACGAAAGACCTGTCTAACCTTTCAACTCGATTGGGAGAAGTTGCCTTAATGTGTGCCAAATTTAAGGTCGCTAAAGCTCACCACATTGTAAAAAACAGATTTTGCCTTTCATTAAATAACTTTAAAAGAGTCTGTGTTATTGGAAAGGAGCACCATCAACTCGTTAAAGACGCTCTTCTTCTTATAAACGCATCTGGCATTGCAAAGTACCCCGACGTGGAAGCACTAAGTAGGCTTCTGAGTGGAGAGTCAGATGTGGAATTGGAAAGAGAAGATGCGACATATCTCGAGCACTTGCTCACAAGTGGAATCGACTTCCCCATCTCCAGGACCATCCCCTGGCAACCTCTTGACGAAAAAACCAGGTCGATGTCAATTATCGACGACAAGGAGGAGTTTATTCTGTCCAAAGATCCATCCGTAGTTCGAAATCCCTTCGCATTGGCGAAAACTCCTGAACCAGATGGTACCATCGACACGAAAATTAGTAACTTCTTTAATCAAAGAGATGAGGATGCTTACGAAAACGCAAGTCTAATCAAGCCGGTTGAGGTAGATTCCATGATGACCGCAACCCTTTACCAAGACGACTTCAAGTCATCTCGTTCTGACTTGGTGAGTGCGCAAAGAACTCTTCCAACGAACGATGCACAGTTCTACTTCAAACTCCTTTCAGAGACCTTGATGCTAAGGAAATCGGTCGCTAGAATGCAGCGTAGTCCTAGCCAAATCTTTGCCTTCAAATTAGCCCCCTTCCAAATTATCCAACTTTGTGATTGCGTTCGAAAACTCAGCTCTGTGGAACCGCATACGGAAGATGGTAAGTTAATCAAGAAGCTGTCTACCGAGGCTAATCGGCATTTAAAGTTCAAACTGAAAGCGAAAACTGTTACTCTGTTGCGGAGCTTCTATCAACGCATTCATTATCCCGTGCTTCAATTCAGCTCCACGAAGCTGACCTGCATCATGAAGGAGCAGAGTAACATACCGATGGATGTAGAAGTGCGCTTAAATGCAGAGAATACCTTTTACTTGACAGAGATCTGTTCCGCCGTCCTCTTTGACACTACAGACTCACTATCTTTGCTCTTTTTGGAGTCTATCAAACGGCGCTGTATCACTAGCTCAGGAAATACAGTCATCCTCTCCACCACTGAAAATCAGAAGCTTTCAACACTGGCGCAAGAAGCCAGTGTAAATCTAAAAGCTGTTCACAATCAGCTCGTTTCAGCAGATGCCTATACAGATAATGTTTTCCGACTCCTTTGTCTCTACAAAATTCGTGCCTTAATAAGAAATGAGAACGACCCAAAGTCACGCCGAATTTGCAAACGACTTTTGTGGAAGCATGCACTGACCCAGTTCTTTAACTACTACCCGGAAAAAGCTCTAAAATCGTTGTTTTCAAATGCAGCTTTTAATATTTTTATTGAAGAATCCGACCACTTATCTGAGGATGTTCAATCCAGTGTACTGGAAGAGGTTCAATACCTCATTGAAGGCTTGGAAAGAGCAACAAATGTCACACCAGAAGATGTAAATTCTCTTCTTTCATCCAAAACCAAATCCCAAAAGGTACTTGAAGCTATACAGTCAAAATTTGTTGTAAGTACAGCCAACAACCGTCAACTTAACTGCGATCCCATCGTAGTTGGACAGTGGATATCGATGTTGGCATCGTGTTCCAACGACTCGCTTTCAGCATTCCTTGGAACCGCAAAGGTAGAGGATGTTAGACAATTCCTTCTAACTCGACCAGAAATTCAGGAGTTAAACGAAGCTGCATTGACAGAGAACTTAATTTTCTCAGGTTCTGACACAAATCTGGCAACTTTTGAACCAACCGAACTGACAAGAGTCGCTTCCATCACCGCAGGGATAGGACAAACCGTCTCGAAATCAAACCTTCCCTTCACCTTATTGCTAGAGGCTCTAGTGAAGCAATGCAAGCAGTCAAAGATTTGCATCGACCGCTCGATTTTCGCCGAGCTTCAAGGGCTGTGCGTTGAACCCGTAGTGGAGGAGGCTAGTGTGGAGCCAGTAGTAGATGTTAAAGATGTAATGGATGCTGTTGATGAGGTCAGGACAACAGAACAAGCCCAAATTTACCTAACAAATCTTTTGCTAGACGAGAAACGATATGCTTTACCACGACAGTACGATCTAATCAGCAGATTACTGCAAGAAATACGGGCGAATTCCTTTTTTGCATTAGCCGAGGTTAGTACCCTCAAAGATAATGTTGATGACTTCGGCAAAAAGATTGGTCCCTTCTTGAACTCAAACAGCGCCCCACTGTATGCCATCACCTCCCTTAGAGGCTTACTTTCACGACTAGGTACTCCAATTGCGAAACCTACGGATCACAGTGAGCTCATTTTTGCCCTCAGCATTAGCCGAAACTTCGTGCCTGCTAAGTCGTCTCTCTACGAGGCAGTCACAGTTCAAGCACAGAAACTTCGAGTCGGCCTGGTGGAAGAAGCTGCCGTTGACGTACATTTAAAGATGATTGGCCAATTGCAAACCTTTCTGGAGGAGAAACTAACCAATGATCTCTTTGTGACAGTCTCTGACTGTATTTTTCGAATTTCCAACATTGGGTGCATCAAAGACCTGAATCTGTTGAGTACCCTTCAATTTATTTGTGTTGCAGTAAGTCTTCTACCGGTCGATATTGAGGTAAAGCTCCTCGCAATACTTTTGTGCAGAACTATTAGTTCTCTGTCTGCGGAAGCAATGCCACTTGTTCAAATGATTCTTGGCGAAATCGCTAAGAAACTACCTACATCTAAGGGTTCAAAAAGTGGTCGAAATCTTCGTCTAGTAATTCCACTATTACCACTGACCTTGAATACCGAAGAAGATCAATCGAGCGTGGAGTTCGACAAGATCTTGACAACGGTTTGCATAGCAAATGATCTAACCAAAGAACTAGGCGGTCCCGCTGACTCCGATTTGAATAATCTAATGTCAGAAATCTGTTGGAGGTTTTTTTTTAATCACGAGCAATTGACACCTAATGGGGTGTTTGGAGATCTCTACAAGAAGACCTCAAACTTGACCTCGGAGTGGTTAGACACTGACAGTCAGAATTCTGTATTCTTCTCTAAGTTATTCTACGCTGCTGAAAAACTTCCACTCTGTCAAATCAGAGATGGGCGACTGCCTTCTGAGTTCAATCTGGGTCCCTTTCAAGTGGACTCTTACTTCATCCTGCTTCAATCACTCCTTCTGATCACGACACTTATAAGACATACTGATCCATGGGTAGGGCTTACTAGAGATCACCTTGTAACCTTCTACCATGCAACTGTAATCTCTCTACACTCTGCACACTTTCGTGGACGCGTTGAAGCAAATGCGGGGCTAATTTGGCTGCTAAATAGAATCGAGAAGTTTTACCCCACCGAAGGTGAGGAACAAGTTACTCTGAATAATCTTCTTCTGGACAATTCATCCGTTCGAGAAATGGTTGAATCAGCAATATTTAAGGCTGTAGAAAGTGTCGTTGAAAACTTGCGTTCTCATATAGCCCCAATAATTCTACCATTGGGCAGTGATACTGGTGATCCATTTATGTCGCCAGATCCAGAACTCATAAGAGAAGGTCTGGAGACTAGTTTGTGTGGGTACTTTTCCATCAGTGCAGCGGACGCTCTCTCAGTACTGCGCATTCTCAGGGAACTTAAATACGGAGAACTATCAACTGTGGATCTAGCATCGACTTGTCGAATAATTAACAACCTTTTCAAGGAGGACGCTAATAGATTCAAAAATTCCAGCAGAAAAAACAGCATTTGCTTGGTTGATTTTTCTGATGATCTTCCCCTTTCAATGGCCATCGAAAATGCAATGTCAAATCTGGAAGCTTTATCAACCATTGGTAGATTGAGATCCCTTGAAGATGTTGAAATCCTTATGAAGTCGATCTTTGTTCTCTCTTCCTGTATTGGACTGGGCAATTCCCCAGAACAGGCGATTTCAGAGACAATCATTTCAACTCCAAGTGAGACTTATTCCTCATTTTCTGTTCATCCTAGCAGCGGAACGGATGTTTTCCAAAGCCTGGAATCCTCTCCACTGCTTTTGAAGGTCTCAAAAGAACCTTCACCTGATGAAGAGCATACCTTGAGAGCCCTTTTTCAGCTTAATGTCAAAGTGGTGGTTGGACGAATTGATTTAGGCCCCGAGGATTCCACAATTATGAATCTTCTTGACGTTTACCATCACTCTCGGCTAATGCTTCAGGCTCGCAAGTCGAATGGCATCTCAATTGCTGGAATTTTAAAGTTAATTCCAGAAATTCATTCTATTCTACAGTCAAATGACCTCTTTCTGACAGAATCACAGACGAAGATTATGGAGGAGATCTCGCAGGAGTGTTATGACCGAATTTCCAAGCGCTTTCGAGAAGTGTTCCTGAACGAAAGAACTGAGTTGTCGCTAAGACTTCTATACGGTTACTTCAGTATGCTATTTTTTACTGCCACCCCGACGCCAATTGCAGCACAGGAACTCCTATGGCTTCGAATTGCTGGAATTCAAAAGAATCTGTCCCAAAAGGAATTGTGGTCTTACGTAAAAAAGAACCTTGTAATAGATTCGACATCACCTCATTTTGAATCTATCATTCTGGCGATCCAAGGAGCACAGAAAGCTTTGGAAGGGTTCTCGTTGAATGCTGTGGAACAGATTTGTCTGCTCTACTCCTTAAATCAAGAAAACAACCTCTTGTTTGCTGACTTGGCAGCTGCTATCAACTGGATGGAAATATGGCCAGTTCAAATGTCATCGAAACAACGCCAGTATCTTGAAAAAAATATCCATAAATGGGTTGAAATGCTGTCCGAATCCGTTGATTTACCAAGAATGAGGTCTTCGGATCCACATGAGGCTTTTAAGTGGATATCTGTGGGGTTGGTTGCTGAATGGCCACTTAATAAAAGCGTGAAACTCATTGATTCCTTCCCTGGAAGTATTAAAGATTCAGAACTATATCAGCTTCGAGAATCCATCGAACCATCTTTCCAAGAGATTGATAAAATTGTCAACTTTTTGGAAATCCATCTCTCAACTTACACCTTGGATGAATTTATTACGCTGGATAGCTTGGAAGCTCTTCAAATTATTGGTTGCCTTCGTCAAATCTCCAGAAACACAGACCTGTTCAATTCTATTCTGGAGATTATTGAAAAAACCTGTCAACGCCTTTATCTTGCAGTCGCATGCACCTCTATGACTGAAAACAAAGAAGCTCGAATCGAATTGCCTAGGAAGTACCTTCATCTACAAGAGATGCTTTCCACTCTTCCTCCTCACCTTCCAAGGCGAACTTATGCTCCAGTTGAGCAAGCATTAGTAGGTACCCCAGAAATCCAAACTCCAATCTGTAAAACACGTCCAAAGGGGATTCATTCCATGGAAGTGGCTTCTGGAAGTCTAAGATCCCTTCAGTCGCTAAACTTTAATGGGGAATCATATCACGACTTAGCCACCACTGGTCAATCGACACCCTTCAAAGGCAGTTCTCTGAACAAATTACAGGAGCTCCTTGAGATTCGTCGGGCTGTTGTCGCTGGATCGAGGTCAGAACTGAATCAACTGGGTTATGGATACTCATTAATAAGAAGCGGTACTTTTGGAGGGCAGCCTCGAATCCCCGACAAATTGGATTTGAGTATGCTTCGGAGACGGTGCAAAGAACACATGAAACACCTCATTCAACGCGCTACTTTTGAAGAGAAACAGGCTGAATTGTACTGCAAGTTAATGAGTCAAAACCTCCAACTGACGTCGCAGGAGACCTAGCTTTATGCTCTCTCAGAAATGTGAGTCTCTTCAAAATGCTAATAGAATAAGTTTTCTTTTTTTCTCTTCCTCTCTCAAAACACTTGCTTAAATTAATCGGAATGTGAGGTAGCCAAAGAAATTAGTGCAGCTTACAGTATAGCTCCGAGCAATAACTTGCTACAACCTGCACTGACTCAAGAAGGAGTGTGATCGACACTAGCGTGAGTCAGTCCATTAGTGTGCTGCCTTGTCTTGTGCTCTTCTATACTTCGTCCTCCTAGTTGTAAACAGCCATGTCACCAGACATCGTCGTTTTCGGGATTCCCAACTTAAACTCAACGCCATACATGGGGAAGTCTATGATTAACTTGGTGGAGTAGGTGGTAGCAAAACACATCGCCCAAAGATTCTGATGAATATACAATTTGTAGAGAATGCTACTTAATGGTGATAGTACAAGCCGTATGGCCGGATCCCAAAACAGGGTGAACAATACTAAAGCCTAGATGCTGTTTTGTTAATCAGTGACTGTCCTTTTAAATTAAAAATTTGCCGGAATTGGATGCCATTTTAGCACTTTTGCTTAAACGCATTATGAAGTCAAAGCAATGAGGTTGTTTTTGTTTGAATAGGTTCCAATTATTAGCACTAAGCTTTCATATAACAACCGCGATTAAAAAAACCCCAGGTTGAAAAGATTTCAGAGCTTAAGCAAACCTATAACTTGACAAAAAGCAAGTTGGTTAAGTTGTAAACGTTTCAATACATTGGGTGCTTCATAAGATTTAATAAAAATACAAATATAGGCAGGCATGTTGTATCGTCATCCTCTGATTGGTTGGCGGCCGCAATTTACTCTTCTGGCTATCGCCTTATTGGTTAAATCTAGACCAAAAAAATTCACCCCCTACCTTGCATGCATTTTTGTAATATATGACCTTTAAAAGACTGCCTTTTTGAATTTTAGGTGAGCCATTTTCTCCTAACATTCCTGTCCAACTCAAAGCCAAAGCGGGGCCGTTATTTATTGACTTGTAAATAGAGTATACAGGTAAGCAATGTCCACCCTACCGAAAACCCCTTCTTCGGTCCATCGTTTTCGTCGATTCGCCCTTTCCTTCTTGGTATAAAGTAAATGCGATTTTCGGAATTTACCTCTGTTCCATGGGTTAGAGAGTGAAACGAATCAAAACTTCCAAAAGAGTAATGGGAATGTAGCACTATTAGTTCCTACAAATTCTATTGGTTGTTTAAATCACGTGAATCAATCAATAGAAGATTTGGGGAAAATGCCGCGCTGTGATTGTGTTGGCGATTGGCGGAGGAGGTTGGAAGAATCCTGTTGCGGATATAACCAATACTGTGCCCTCAAAACTCCCTACCTTTGTGTCGCTTGTCCCCCTTGTATATGTCCATGCAACAGGAATCCTTGTGATCAATGTCTAAGTATGCAGGAACCTCTTGTCTCTAGAAGTGATTGCCCACCTCATCATCTGCATCAGCAGGATCCAACCTGCCACTGCAAGATGTCTCAGAGGGGCCTATACTGGCCTTGACTTGTGCACTTTATTGCTTTCTTGAAAGTGTTTGCGTTTATTTACTTTAAAAGATTGTGATGCTTAAGAAGTCTTTTTAGCATTTTGGTATTATAAGTGCGTTATGGTTGGGATAATTAAGAACTGTCGAACGTGGCGTTTTCTTTTTGATGAAAGACGAAGAAGCCGCGTTAGTTTCCTTCGAGCAAGCGGATGCACCAGCGTGGGCTGCTTTAAGTGATGCCTATGCAGGCTCACCAAAGCGAGACCGCCAAAGCCTCGTCGACTGTAGGCTGTGAAAACTGAGAGCAGAATTGAATTGGCCGAAAGTCAGACGCTTTCGAATGTTATCCCAAGTTAAGGATAGCCCGGTTGGCAATGATTGCCCACGAAAGGCGAAATTTAGCGACTTTTTCCCTACCTTTCCTCCCCTTGGGGTATACTTGTTTGTAGGCAAAACGTTCTTACGCAGAGGAAGTGACATTCGAGACCCGGCCTTAGGCACAGCCGACTGCAACTTGTAAAGAGTGGAGACGGTTAAACTTATCAGCCTTTTCAGTGGAAAAAAACTATTTAAAAACTGAAGGAGCCACAAAACCTGGTTCTATTCCACCTTTGCTTCGCAGCCGACTACTTTGAGTAGGCTTTTGCGCTTCCAGGGAAAAGGTAAAAATCACTTGGCGAAACACCATCAAGAGAAGAGGGGGAATGAGCACGAGGCAGTATCGCCTTTTGGTGTATAAGGTATGGTGGGAGTCCTATGTGAAAAAGAAGTTGAGCTTCAATTCACTAATTGACCGGTTAAGACTCTTATTAGGGTCAAAGAAGAATCATTTTCTTACACACATCTGCTGTTAACTCTAGCGAATAAATAGGCAACCCAGGTAGCTGTTGTTTAACCTCCAGTAAGTGATAGATTGCGTCCACAGAGCACCCCACACGCGGCAAATGTGGTCTCCTGCAAGCGGAGTTTTAGCGGCGCATTAGTTCCCACTTAAATGGCAGCGCATATTCCTTCACCCACTACGAGTAGTAATGGGAAGTCCTCTACGTAAAAGGCTTTCCTAAACCAATTATTTTCCAGATGATATGCTCTTCTGACATGGCCATTCACTGAAGTTGGCGGCAAAGTTCTACAGCCTTGAAATCTTGTTAGTCTCTCGGATCTTCCACCGGGTAGCCAGCGTTGTTTGCGTGACAGATGAGAAGCCTAGAACCCAATTAATCGTGTAACCTATTTTTACTACATAGTGCTAATGCTGAGCAAGTCACGACCAGTCCTTGCAAAAAATTATGCACGATCTTTACGCGATCACCCAACATCACCATCTTTGCCTTTGGCGGTACGCACGACGCAGTGATGCGAGTTTAATCCTATGTAGCAGTAAAAAGCAATTTCCGAAGAAACCATCTTCCATTGTGAACGCTACTGCAGATATTTTCAGTCTACTATTTGCTCATCCAGATAAATCGAAAATAGGCACAAATCGCATTGCTTTAAAAAAAATGCACAAAAAGTACTTTGAAGTCCTTCAAGGGTTTGCATAAATTCAAATAAATTACTGACGGTACTTGGGAGTATTGAGACTTCTTTAGATTAATTTACAGTATTCCACTAAGACTGGTAATAATGCTTAGGAAAATGGCAAATGATGCCTCGGCTGAATAAAACCAACCACGGAGCTGACTTGCATTTTCAATTAATTAAAAATAAGATCGGTGAAGAGCGGAACGTGTGAATGAGGCAATGAACATTTCGTAAAAATGTTTCAAAAAATCCAGTCATTTCGCATTTATTATGCAGTAATTTAGGAATTTGCGAGAGGAAACCACTTTGTTTAGCTGTTAGGAAACAATTTTTTGTGGATTTCCTCTTTACAATTGATACTATTGACCATCAAGCAAACCTTGCTAAGCACTGATTAGCTGATTGTGAAATGGTCAAATTGGAATTCCTCTGCTTTATCGGTCGCCATAAATACAAGCTAGTTTTTAAAAAACTTGAAGAACCGTGCCTTAGACTGTAGAAAGTCAAAAAAATGCATTGGGAGTCGCTCTTCTTTACAGAATCCGGAGAACCTCCTTACATTTGTGTTTATTTATGTCCTTTCAAGGCTAATCAATGTGTCCACCCGTAACATTCTATCGTGCTATCAAACAGGAATACCACAATGCTTATGGCCACGACACCCACATGTAGTAGCTATGTACAAGTGTTACAGCCGACTTTTAAGCGTTTAATTTGTAAATTTTTCAGCAATGGAGGGCTCCCGAGGGCTTTCAAGGAGGCCCATTCTTCACGTCATCGTCCCTTAGACACCTACAGCATTGGAAGATCCATCACTCAAGAGGTGTGCTGTGAGCCCTTATGTGGATTTTACCATTGCTGTCCAGTTGACCCCACCCCAATTGCTCTCCCTCGTCCTCCTTCTCCGCACCCTCACAAATAGGCATGACTTATATTTTTTTCACACTTCAACCAAACTTTATTGAAACAAAATGACTAATTAAAAGGCACAATACAAATAAAGGGAGGTCTGCATCCTTCTACCACCTATTGTAGCGTGGTTTATTACTGCAGGTATCGCAGGGATTTGGGCGCAGCGGACAGGTGGGCAGACTGCATTTAGCCATGCAACAGGTGGGTGGTGGGCACTGCTGAGTTGGGCACTTGGTTTGACACTTAGGTGGACATTGAGTAAGACATTGTGGTTGAGGGCAGGTAGGCGGGCATAGGGTGACGCAGGGTCCACAAGTGCAAGCTCGTGGCTGATCACTGGACAGTTTGGAAGCACAGGAACCAGCCTCACAACCATTCAATTTGACATTGTACCGATTGAATGATTTGTCAAAGGTGATGCCTAAGTTGACGTCATCAGAGCTGAGGGGTGTAGTGCACTTCTTTTGGCAGCAGGGCTTTCCACAGGATCGAGAGCAAGACATCTTGACGCTGTTATTGGTGAACTGGAAGACTTCGTTTGGATGCGTCCCGCGTCTGCAAGATCTACAAGTGTCAAATCTAGTGAAGTCCCACTCACCAGCTATCGATTTTCTGCCATTTGAACTCCATGTGACAAATCCTCACGTGAGGAATGCCAGCCTAGTCACTGCCAAATTTGCGTCCACTGGGAATGGAGTGGATCTTTGCTTCATTGTATTGACAAATGAAGGAAAGATGCTTAGGTCCCTAAGACTTTAGCTTGCGTTAATAGACAGTGCCAGATACGAGAGGATATAGCACTTTTATGCAAATTTTTCTTGAAAATAAAGTTAAATGGGAGCAGACAAAAGGCTGAAGACTTCCTTGTGGATGCTTTGCTAGTAAAGGTGATGTTTACTTCCCCTCAAAACGCCAAATGTCGTCCAAGTCCATAAGGAACTCGTGGGCAAAGAGGCAGTTCTCCTTATTTTCCCCACCCTTTCGTGCTACGTTTGCGTGCTCATGGCGACTTTGACAGAAACATATGTGTGTACAACCGTATCGCTTGCGCTGTCCTCATGAATTCCGGCTAGTATCATCTCTTGGGTATCTTTACGGAAGTCGGTGAGTCGATCACCCATCCAGTAATAGGAATTCTTAGTGGTGCGCGTTCTTGAAAGTGACCACTGGGCTTTGGCTGGGAGTTATCAGCCGTCAAATCACTGTTTCATTGTCGCGACATTCTGAGCTTAAGGTCGCTTAAAGGATTTGCACCTGCACTTCACCACGCCCTTCTGCTGCGTACACGATCGCTACCAAGGCAAACCCACCACTTACTTGTGCCGCTCTCCAAGGAAACACCTATTTCCCCAAGCCAAGAGAATAATACTAAAATTTTCTAAATCTAACAGTTAATCACACTTTAAATTGCCCTAACTGCTGGAAGTTAATGAAAGCTTGCCCGATTCTTTTAGATAAACTACCTTTTCCTTTCCTGATTAGGTAACCAACATGAATCGCGAATCTGAAGATCAAATCATCAACTTATATTTATAGCCTAAAAACAATGAAAAATTGAATATCAAAACAAAAGCACACGCAAAAGCTCATTTCAGCTGCCTAGTCCATCGGTCGAACCGCTGTACACCGCAATCAGTGCATGGATCAAAGGGATCTTTGGAGTCGTGGGGAGAATTAGGGGTCAGAGTTGTACCCTTTGCTCCCCCCGGTCCAACTGGACCTGGACAGGTCTCCACCCTGTGACATGTTATGCATTTCAGAGGGTTCGTATCCACCGAATAGCAGGGCTTTCTACATATCGGTTTCATGCAAGGAAAGGCACTCGAACCAGGGCAGACATTGAAGTTGTTGCATTGTTGACTGACGACCGATGACATAGTGGAGATTAGATGCCCTCTGTGCCTAAGGGGTGGGAAAAAAATCCTGTCCTCGTATTGATCTCCAAGATTGAGACACGTGACCTGGTCCGGATTCTGTGAATCACCTAAGAAAAGACAATACGATAAGTTAAACCTATGTATCTGCGAACAACTAGACATGAAATAGTTTCTAGGAGGTCATCGCACAAGAGGCGGGATGTAGCTTTGTTATCGAAAAGTGGTAAAGCTAAGAAGCTACAAATCTAGCCAAAATGGGTCTGAGAAGTACCAGAGAAATAAGACGCTCTGACATTATTCATTAAGGTTGGATTATGTTCTACGGAGTAAAGCCAATACTCCGACCGTTTTCCAAAGAGCATTAGCCCTACTAACCATCAAGTATAAGGTAGCAGATCATTTTCGTTCCGGGGCATATACTGTTTGAATTCCTTCCATCCTTCTACTCGCCCACCCATCCATCCATCCATTCCAAAAAAGCTTCATTGAGCTCCAAGCTGTATTACTAAGAAATTTTTTGAATTATGAAATATTAAATATACCAGCTCCGAATTTTCAACAGAATTTAGTCTTTTTAAAGAATTAGTAAAATCATTATTCATCAAAAGTGATCACACAACTGAATAGTGCAAAGTAAAAGAGCAGAAAAGAGAACAAGTAAATTCCTGTCATTAAGTCCACTTCTTGGACCATTTATCATGACGCTCAATGTCTATGCAGGTTCCGCACTGATTCAGGGGACATTTGGGTCCATAGGGCGGAACAGGTTCGGGAGCAGGCGTAGGATTGCAACAGGGTCGACAGGGACTGCATGGACGTGTCATTGGCTCACACGGTGCATCTTTGCGGCATCGTCGATAACGCGATTCGCAGAGCACTTGTGGCGTCTTGGCAGTCTCCTCGCAACGCGGACATTTTGGATTGCAGCACTCATCACAAGGCTTTTCTGGAACGTAGAACGTGTCCTTGGTGCACATTGTAAGGTCTACCTATATTTACACCTCTCTGGACGCACGACCCTGATGCCGAAACTGGCGAAATGTGTCTCAGGAGGGAATTTCTATTGATCGCCTGTCCAGGTTGGAGCTTTGATTTAATCACATGCATGCGATCGTCCGTCACGAGATGACATCATCAGGTGATCATGGGCACCTAAAGCGCATGGCCAGAATACTGAGACACCTCAAAAAATTCGTAAAATTTTTATCAAAACGTAACCGCCACAAGCCACCTATGTTATTCCAGTTTTGGCTTTTACCAAGTTCAAGCAGTCCATACTTAAATAGAAGATCTATTTGAGAAATGGTTTGAAGATCCACTAAGCCATTCAATCAACTGTATTCGTTAGTTTACTATTTATTGAAATTATCTACCTGCTTCAGGTCAAAATGCATCATGAATCTATATCAAAATAGGAAGTGTCTCGAACTTCTGAGTCTTTTACTGCCCACAGGCAAGATTAAGTGCGGCCTTGAGTTTCGGGAGTGACTGCAAATTGGTGCTACAGTTAAAAGATGCGCAGACGGAGATTTCAGACCCATTAGGGGGTTTCGTAGAGGAGTGATTTATGGAAAAGAATTCCAGTAAAGTATAATAAATCAAGAAAACAAATCCAAGGCTGGTTGTGCAACAAAATATAAATGAACTCAAAAAATCATCTTCCAGACAACAATTTCGTGATCGGAAATCAACAATGCACGTAAAAGCACCGTCATCACTGCCATATCTTAGTCTGGATTTTTTTCTCCTAATCTTTCTTTCAGTACAAGGTAGCAAGATCAACCAACCTCGTGATTCCATCTGCAAAGTCTTACAGTTCCTCAAATCAGGGAGAACTTTTCTGAATATCATCAATCCCCCAGGCAACATCCAATGCTTCCTTCTGCTCATCCTTCCAAAAATTTAGAACACGAGCTTGACGCTAGAAATGACAGTGTCTGCAACGCCTATTTACTGGGTTGGGACACGGCTGATCCGAATTCCAAGCTTAGGGACAAAAATGCTGCGATGCTAATCTTGTCTAAATAATGTGAAATGCGTATCATTGTTTTTAAACACCCACTACCAACAAGAATATGCAAAGCAATAATAGTCCTTAAGACAAGGTACTGAGGGTGTTTACAGCTCTTACTTGAGTTGTCAACGCTGTATAGTTCTAAAGTACTTTTTGGAGAAGTTATATTTAGACCAGCTATAAACATCGATTTTTTGTAGCTTGTCGAAAGATTTATTTAAAAGTAGTGCATGGAAATTTTAACAACCCTACCCCAGAAAATTCGGCAAAAAAAATTTTAAAGTTTAGAAAGTCAATAGAATGATTACCTTAACTTTAAACCCCATGAAAGTGCTCACAACCTTTACCATGAACCTTAATGATTGCGCACCCTTTATGCATCAGTACGTTTGTTTAATTTATCCTTAGTAAAACACAATAATGTTTAGTCGCTACTTGCATTTAACTTGCTTAAAAATTATTTTTGACTTTGTTTGTTTAAACTTGTTTTGTTTAAGTTCGCGCTCTTATCAAGCGGCATATTGTCTGTGTGCTGCATTGTGATACCCGGGTGCCTGCTTCTTTCAAGCGACGGTTTTTTTTATTAGCCCCCGTATAATGCTTAGAAAAGCAGACGAGGAATCAAAGAGAAAGGTTAGTTCTTTTATTACACTGTCAACTTGTCAGTGCAGATTATATTTTTGCTTTTTTGACGGTTACTCGACTGTAGTTGACGGCTCTTATTTTGTTATTTATTCATAAAACTAAGTTGTCAGCACTACTGTATATCCCATAAAGTTTCTCGACATAAATTCTTGTCATTAATGTGGGACCGAATATCGGGTATACGTTCTTTACTTTTAATAGGCTGAGGAAGCTGAAGTAGCAAAGGCTCTTGAAGACTTTGAAAACACATTTCAGCAGTCGAATAGGCTTGATCGAGCCTGGATCAAAGGCGGTGTTGTAAATCCTGGCAGTGAAGGTAACAATGGTCTTTTTCTATCTTGAAATTGGCATCTACAGAACATAAGTCCGATGTCCCTTCCTCTTCATCTATCTATAAGCCAGTTTCAAAATTTGGCGACAAGTCCTTAAAAACTTTAGAAGTTGGGAAAGTTGAATCCAAGGGTGATGGTTCCAAGAAGCCAGTGAGGTTCTTCTTTTTTAACAACTTTTAGCTAATCGGAAGAAAGTCTGGCCAAGCGAAAAAGATGACCAATCTGGAGTTGTTTAAGGAAGAGTTAAAAAGGTACTTCTATTCACAAATTTGTATTGTTATTTTCAGTCTTCAAAAACAACGCGAGCAACGGCATCAATTACGCCAGCAGAATCGTGCCAGAGGGATATCTGAAAGCAAGATACCTCAAAGTCTACCCACCTCCGAGCTCTCTCTGGAGTACGACGATTTGGACAAGAAAAACCGATTGCGAGAGTGTAAGACTGGTTTATTAGCGTCAGGATAACCCTTCTAGATGGCTACCCATATGACGAGGACACCGACAAGTCCACAACCAATCTTTTTCTTGGTAATTTATGTCCAAAAATGACGGAGCAACAGCTCTGTGATATATTTGGGCGCTATGGACCCTTAGCTAGTGTCAAAATCATGTGGCCACGCACGGAAGAACAGCGTGCCGTGGCTAGAAATTGTGGTTTCGTGGCTTTCATGAATCGCATTGATGCGGAGCGGGCCCTAGAAAATTTGCGGGGGAAGGAGTTGATGGGCTATGAAATGAAGTTGGGTTGGGGCAAAACTGTCCCCATCCCTGTCTACCCTGTCTACGTCCCACCCCTCCTTCTTGAGCTCATAAAGGCACCCTCGCAATCCGGCCTTCCGTTTAATGCACAACCTCGGGACTGGCTGAAATCTCTTAGGCCTGCAATTAAGGAACGAGCAAAGCTTGTTACTGAGTCTATTGGTAATGGTGACTCCGCTACACACAGCTTACCCCCAGCGCCCGATCGGTTTCCTTATAACATTCACACCATGCCTAAAGAGACGTTCGCTAAGGTACATCTGGCGTTTAATAGACTCTTCTAGTATACTTCTCCAGTTTATTGCGTGATTCCTTTTATACGTCTCTAGGTGTTGGAGGAGGCCATCGTTAAGGTGGTCATACCCTCGGACAGAACGGTGTTGGCTACGATTCATCGACTGATTGAATTCGTTGTGCGGGAGGGTCCTCAGTTCGAGGCTGCCATTATGCACAGAGAGGAGAAGAACCCTCAATATAAGTCAGTTTCAAACTTTCCTCGTCTTTTTCTCTTCCCTCATCTTCCTAACAATCGCTGATGAACTGGACTGTCTTTGCCCACCAGGTTTCTCTTTGACTATCAGACCCCTGAGCACTTGTACTATCGGTGGAAATTGTGGTCCATACTTCATGTAAGTTACCGTCTCCCTATGTTCTTATAAATGGCCGTCCTAACTGCTGTCTTATCGCCGGATTAAAGGGAGAACCGGTAAACAAATGGAGTTTGGAAGAGTTTCGGATGTACGACGGTGGACCACTGTGGAGACCACCACCGATTAACTTCTTTACCAACGGAATGCCAGAGGAATTGGTTGAACCCGCTGACTACCCAGTTGCCCCGGGCTATCATGCTGGAAGAGGCGACGATGCGGTAGAGTATGTTGACTTTTCTTAAAATCTTAAAGGCTGTTGAGTGAGAATTTCCTGCTGATTGACAAAGATTACTTTATTTCGCTTTTTTGCTGGAATATTCTGAGTAAGAGTACTTGACTCCGAAATAATAGATGCACAAAAAGAAGTTGAAATCTAGAGTTTTCGAAAAATGGTAGTTTTTAAAGCTCTCTTTGATTTCGGTCCTTTAAATATGTAAAATCAGTTCAAAAGTGGTACTTCTGAACTTTGACTACTTTGCATATTTTCATTTCTAAGTGAACTCAGTATCACTTAGATTGTGCTTAAGCCTTCATGATTTCTGTTAAAATATCTTCATTGATAAATAAGTCCTATTTTGAGTGGTTGGTTGCTTTGAAAGGATGAATCAATTTATGATATCATCCGATTTTGCAAAAACCCATGCGGTGACTGTTTTCATTCACCTCAGATCCGGCTATACCTGGTTTGTCCGCCTTTCTCACATTTACTTATTCATTACGCAAGAAAGTCCTCTTTGGATTTTCCATCTACCTAATTTCAATCCACCCACTCACTCCATGTGCATCTACCCGTTAGTCTGTATCTGGCCGATCCGTTTATCTTAGATCACTTGTTTTATCCATCGAAAAGTTTATTCCCAATTCACCCATTAATCGCGGTCATCTATCCATCCATCCAAGATTTACGAATCCATCTCATCCTTGATTCATCCAGCCATTTATTCAATCCTCATTCCTGATCCATCCTGCAGTTGTCTATTCATCCATTTTGGATCTCTAGGTTCATCTCTTTCCCTCCTTTAGTTTTGAAGGCCGTGACGATGCATTTCGTCGTGGCGTTAGTGGCGACCGCGGCGGAGCCTTAGGTCTCACCGAGGCTCAACGCAGTCGCCTGGCAGTGTGGATCAACGACCTGGAACCTTCCCGAGCCCAGGTCGGTGACGTGATGCTTTGGTGTCTGGAACACGCCGATGCTGCTCCAGATGTTGTCGATATCATTGCCAAGTCGCTGAAACGACCCATAGGCAAACTGGTCCCGGATGAAGATATTGAAGATGACGGTAGTGGTTGCAATGTATTCACCGTAAAACCGGCTACATCGGTTCCATCTGTGGTTGCGAGGCTATTTCTCACCTCCGATATTCTCTACAACTCAGGGGCGAAGGTGCCTAATGCATCGTTTTACAGAAAATGGTTAGTTTTCTTTCACCTTTTAGAAGCTAAGAGACCATTAAACCGTATCAAGAGATTACTCTTTTCCGCTTTATAGCTTTGAAAGTCGACTGTATGAGATTTTCAACGAAATTGGATCGTTTTTCCGTGAATTGGAGAGTAAATTGAAGGCAGAACAACTAAAGGTTGGCTTGGAGGTTTTAACTGCTTCGAGTTTCATTGACTTGCTGATTTTTTTTTCTTGCCTTCAGCAAAAGGTGATGCTATGCTTCCGGGCCTGGGAGGAATGGGCTATATATCCCAACGATTTCCTTATACAATTGCAAAATGTCTTCCTTGGATTGACGCCCAATGTAGGTGGTCACTTTTTTCACGTGTTCATTCTCTTCACACATTCTTGAATCGCAAATTATGCCAACATCCAGGCCCCACCGATCTCCTCACCTATTTTTCCGTCAATTCCTCCGTCTCTGACCAGTCTCTTCCCGACCCATCCATCTCTATCAATGCATGTGTCGACTAAGGCATTCGCTTCTGCATTATCTAATTTTGATCTACCCATAAGCCCTGAATTCATTCATTCCATCACTCAACCGTGAATCAACCATCCTCCTGGATCCATTTATTCTGATTTCACTTAGCAATCCCTAACCCATTAGGTCATCCGTTGCGTGTCCACTTCAGATTCATTCATTCCAGGTTTGTCCACCTCTTTATGAACTCTGGTTTCAGCTACCTTTTATTTCATATTCACTTATCCCCGATTAACCCATTCATCCCCAACCCATCTATTACATTTGCCTCGTTCCCTGAAATCTCAATGGACTCTCGGTAGCCAGATTGCTTTACAAGGTATTAGTTAGCGATGCTTTACCCGTATTGCTCTTGTCTGACTGACTACCATTAACAATTCCTTTCATCACTTTACGAAGCCTTTTCTGTCTCTTTTCAGGTGGCATCCAAGAAGTCCACTAGCATTTCTGAAATGGATGAAGAAGCAGTTGCCGGTGCGCCTTTAGAACCAAATGTTGGCATTTCCAAGTCTAGTGGGATGACTGCAGTTACAGCCAACGTGGAGTCTCTGGACGGTGCTCCACTCGTTCAATACGACGGTGATCCTCTAGATGTGGACGGCAGTCCATTGAATGTCGGTGGCGGTAACAACGAAGAGGATGAAGACATTGAGGGCGTACCGTTGGATACCGCGTGGGTTCAGCTCCATTGTGAATCCCTCCTTGTTCTCCAAATCTCCCTAATTTTGTTGTGGCTATCCTCCAGTTCCATAAAATCGCGAGACGTTAATAAACTGTCGTCAGCTGCAGCACCACTTTTCGTTCCCTCTAAATGGGAATCAATCGATCCAGACAAGGCAGCCGAGGAGGCGGTCACTTCAAACCGATGGGATCTCTTTGCCGATTCCTCTACCTCACCTTCAAGGCAACCTTTATCCGCGGGCGAAATTGCGGCCTCAAAAGTCGACATCGATGAAGACGTTGATGGAAAGTGGGTGGTGTGCTACTTAATTTACTTAAGTAAAAAATCTTGTTCATCACTTTTTATCTGTTTAGACCACTGGATGGATTTGGTGCAGCTGGTTTGGGTCTCGTTGCCTATGACGACGACGATGCTCTGTCCCCGTCACCACCACCGCAGCCAACAAATGAACCGATCTCCGATTCTCGCCGCCAAGCATTGCGGGAGATCGAAATGAAGGTGGTGAAGTATCAGGATGAGCTTGAAGCCTGTCGAAAGAGGGGCGATTCATCGGTTACTGATGAAGCTATTTCCAAGGTAAGACCTGTGTCATTTTCATTCTTTCCAACCCGACCATTTAGCAGGTGGATCGATTCCGTGAACGACTTCTGGAGCGGTTAGAAGAGACTCAAGAAGCATCGGCGAAGTCCTCGTCCTCCAAATCCATCGGTAGCAGCAAGAATTCTTCGTCATCTAAGTCTTCAAAGCCGCCTTTCTCATCCGCTTCGTCGAAACGACGCCATGGTAGTAATAGCAGCACCAGTAAACGACATGATGACAATCGTTCTTCACGTCGTCGGCATTCGAGGTCTCCTGACGAAGGTACTTATTCAGCCTCCCCGATGTCTGGAAAACGGCTTCGAGAAGAGTTGGCAGATGTGAGGGAGGAGGGTGAAGCTTCCGATGATGAAGGTGGTAACACCCACAACCAGCATAAACGGTTTAGACGTCGGGATGACGAGGTAATTTCGGGAATCTCACCAAACTGTAGGGTGATATTCCACGGCTACTCACCTGCTCTGCCTTGTAGAATCGTAATCGTGACCGATCACCTCGAAGATCGCGTCGTTCACGCTCACGATCGCCGTCACCGTCGAGGCGTCGAGGTGGAATCACCGCACCTTCAAGTAAATCTTCTCAAAAGAAGAAATAATGATATAAATCATTTTGTACATAGTCCCTTTTCTGTCCCGGCTCTTTACTTCTTCCCGTGTTCTATCGTTTTCATCACCACTGAAATCGACACCAAGACCTATAGATTCGGCCTCGGTTAAAATGTGAAGTTTTTAGAAAAGGCTCCCTGTGTATGTTTATATATAATATACTTGCGCTGAATAATCGATTTACTGTGTTTTAATACTTGTTCAGGCCCGTCATTTTTTCCACTAAATGCACTAAAAAAGCATTCAATCGCATAAAATTGGACGCGAATCTCATGGTAGTCCTAATCTTGCTTGAAGATGGGCTTTCCCCACTATTGGACAATTTTGTTTAGCTGTGTGGGACGATCTTTGTTGGAATCTGGCTGCCTGGCGGTAATCCAACTGGGTGCTGTTTGGCGCGAAAATCAGGTGTCGCCTCTTGCAAGAACGTTGGAGACCGGATCACGGTACGAGTTTCACTTTGTGGAAGAGAGACACTAGTGACTCACTGGTACTCTTTTGAATGGTGAAGGCTAAAGGCATCGGTGCTAGTGCCATCCCACGTGCCGATTCACGAGACAGAGAGCTTCAAAGGGCCCCAATATGTCTTACGTATGCTCCAAGTGTTTTGTTGAGAAAGCGATGCTTTTCAATTTTTCTCCAAACGAATATCACACACTTCTGAGTCAGACACTACTCAGATGTGATGTACCAGTATATACGTGTATTTGGTGACGCACTCCATCAGGATCCCAACCAGAACAGTCAGTAGAGACGACTTCAATACGAAAGTTTTTGGGTTCTGGCAATGCATACATGTCTACCAACTGGATTGGCTGCACCGCTGAACTAGCTGAATGAAGTTCGTAGACGGTCACCATTCTCATGCCTCAATTTTAGTGGCCTTGACATTACCGAGGTTATTGCTACACGGTAAGATTGTTTTCGCATGCTCAGGGCATATTCCCGAATGTTTGGTATCGAATTGGAGCTTCGGGAATGTTAAAATAGAATACTTCCTTCTGTATTTGTGAATACCCTTCCAGAAATGGATTGTAGAACGAATGGTGCGCAGGTTGCATTTCCCTTTGCAAATACTTAATTTTCCCTTTTTTACAGGTATAATGAATTTATTTGGATGCTTTGCTAGTGGCGTCTGTTAATGCTGTGGTAAACTAATGGGGGGAAAGGTTCTATTCAGTATCTCCTACCGTTTATGGTAGAAGAATAGCGAAGCTTATCTGGCAATCTTGCTTATTAGATGACTTAAAGGGCTGGTAAATCGCTTTTTTACACTGAAATTGGCGTCGGCGACACTCGTCCAGAGAGGATATCGGACTAAGCGTCCGGAAGTCGGCAGGTGAGATGTGATCGAGGTGCAGAGAAGTAGAGCATAAAAAAATGCTTTACTTCTCGAGACGTGGAAACTTACGCTACACTTCCTTTTTCGGGAGGAGGAAAAATCTCCATGAATTAAATAGCCGGTAGAAAAGGCGTTAAAAAGTCGAGGATTACTTTTCTAGCCACTTCGAGTCCCTCTTAGAGGCAAAAAATTGCATGTATTCAATTTAATGTATGGCAATTTTCTGTCAAGAAAGCAATTTTTGACCACTATTTTTAGGAGTACAGAGTTCAGACGCTTGTTTCACTTACAAGTTTCATTAATTAGAGTTGGCAGATGTCAATCCTACCTGCTTGTCAAGCCTCTGCGGATGCAAAAAGCATAGTTAGTAATTTTATTCTGTTATAAACCACATATGCGACAGGTCAGACAATCTTCTCAAGCTGAAGTGTTGTAAGATGGGTAGTGGTATAGCTGTGTTCGTGTGTTCATTTGTTTGACGAACGACGTAATAAAATAAAAAGGCAATCTCGCATAACAAGCCTGTTAACCGGTCAGTTATCAAACCGGTAAACATTTCTTTCACAGCAGAACGTTTTTATAAGGAAAAACAGGGAAAGCAGAACATTGTCATCCGTCACATGTTAGTGTCTGGAATTGGGATACAATACATCCATCTTGCCTTCCTTGACTTTCACTTTCTACTTGATGTGAGTGTGCATGAACTGTTCCACCGATATTCGGGTTAAACATCGGTTAAAGTTGTGCTTGACATGTTGATCTGGAAATTGTCTATGATTGGACAATCTCCTCTCCTCACTGTGATGGGTCTACTCCTGATCGCACCGGTCGGATAATTTGTCTGAACCATTCCTGGGTGGAGAACTCGTGACGATCCAAAGTCAATGCACATCAACGGTGCAGACCCAAGATCACAATGTCCATCGGAATTTAAGTTTTAGATGAGAATGTACGGAGAAAAGGTATGATCTTTTAGAACGGAAAGTGTACGAAACTCCGAAACAGCAACCGGCTGTATTCCATCTTTTGACATATCCACCCATAAAGGAACCTGCATCTACCCATCAACGCACACCGTCATACAAACAAGCTATGGTGTTAACAAACACACTAGACGTGGACAATTGTTCCTCCCCCTAGACACTGATAAGATAACGTACCTCAACTGACTCATCGCCATACTGCCACCTTCTAGATATCCCCCAAAAAATTTCGCCTATGCTGGCCAAAGTGACAAAAGATCGAAGGCACTTGTTGTTTATGCGCTCCTTCAGGGCAAATCGCGTTAGATCTAGTCCCAATCCACCCACCTCGCATAAATAAATCTACTGGATGGCAGATGGGGGGGGCGGGTAAAGGGAGGGGAAGCGAGGTGAATCATCTGATATCACGCCGGCAAAAAAAATGTCACACAGTAGTCGGGCTGTGACAGAAATGCCATGGAGGCTAGATCTCGGTCGGTACAACGCACATTGCCATATCTATTTTTCCCTATCCCGGTTAAAAGAAAGGTTAAAATGAAGCGCATTTCTATGCGGTAAAGGCCTATATTACGAATTTTGTCAGCCTCTTGTTAAAGAACACTTCCATTTAGTAGGCAAATACGTTGTAGGGGAATATAGAATTTCCACCCAAATTCGGTGCATAAATTGTCGATTCCATTTCCCGTACACCACTTTGATTGGATTGCATTCGAGAGTGCTACTCACTAATCGATAAAAAATATCGATTTTTTTACTTGCTACTGTATCGATCAACTTCTAAGGAGAGTTTTTTTGGCGCAACAGCGCAGACAGGTAAGTAACGAAATTTTCCTCCTTTGTTTTTAGAACCCAGCTACTTAATTTTTGTAATTTTTCTTCCTGATATAGTGGGCTACCTGGTCAACGGGTTTTGAATACCAAGAGAAGTGTTCTCATTTATTACTGCATCTGAGATATGATCAGTGATTTGGGTGTCTTGGATAACCTCTAAACTATGTACTTACCCATGTAACTTTGCACGTTAATAAATTTAAAGTAGGAAGATGGCGTCTCAAAATTACCTCTCTCTGTATAATGAAGTAGTTAATTAAGTTAACAAGTTACTTTACTTTTTGGTGATATTGTGAGAATTTCAGTGTTCATCTCTTCCGGGGTTTGCAGGCTATCAAGGCTTGAAGAATCGGAGTTCGTTTCCAGCTCTGGGGTTAGAGACGTAATTGACATAAACTGACAGCTCCTCACCTAAAAGACATATTTAAAAATCACGTATTGCAGTATCTAGAATGCATTTTCTTTCTACAAACTGACTAATTTATCGGGCTTCCAAAACCGGAAAAGTCGTCACTTTTCCTTTTATTCTCTAAAAAATGGTATAAAATGCTCAGTTAAATTAAAAGATTTGCTAAGAATCTTTATGCACCTAAAATTCCCAATAAATTAATTAATCCTGTCAGCAGCTTCGACTAGAAATAACAAGTCATGAATCTACTTTGGGCAAGGGAGGAAGAAAATGCCATTTTTTGTCTTGATTCTTGTGTAGTCAAATATCTCAAATTATTTGCCCTACGAGCCACTCGCTCATAGTTCAACTTTTATTCCGATACAATGCTAATCCTTTAGGAGCTAGTTTGAATGGACTGATCATTTTTTTTCAGAAATGAAGTGTTTTCATATGCTCTACAGGATTTACTCGGAAAATGATGAGTTTGCTCAGCTTTCATTATCACGAGGTGCAACTTGAAATATCTTTGAAAATTTTTTTGCAACGAAAACGAGATTTTATAATTTTAGCAGTATTACTATTTAGTTGACTGGAGCCATGAAAAACAACGGCAACTTAATAGTTATCTATTTATTCAAAATTGCAACCAAAATAAGCAAATTTTTAAGTCACTATTCTCAGAAATGCATGAAAGTTGGTGATTTTCTCACTCTAAGGTCTTAATGTAACTAGTATTAGTAATTAAATGCCTTTATTTTACTAAAACACGCAACCTTTTTTTCTATTTCCAAAGGTTTTCTCAGCGCATTGTAGTTGCCCTCATCATTGAAAGGCACTATTTGTGGAACCCATCTATCAAGCATCTCTTGCGCCTTAATGGCAGGAGATTGCGACCTCATTTGTGCCAATGATACATTAGTTGGGAGAAGACGCTGTAGCTGAAGGCTGAATGATTTTTTAGGAATTAATGTAAAGGTAGTCCTTGATTATTAACTTTCTTCCTCGGCTACAGTTGAAAGTGTGGCACTCATTAGACGGTTGAGATGTATGTAGTGTCCAGCGATTCAAAAATTCTGTGGGTAATATGTATGCATGATAAATTATCAACATTCGATGCATAACTCACTATTCTTCAAGGTACTTGCTTCTAATTCTCCTTTTGGTAACATGAACGACTCTAGGATTGGTACACCTTAACTCATTTCACAATGAGAAAGGTTTGGAACCAGAAATATATTATTTTTAATTCACATTTATGGAGAATTCAGGCCTACCTTCCTGTTGAGTGAATACAGCTGAAATAACTATTTACGTGTTTGCCACAAGCTTAGTCCAAGGAGGTCTCAGTTATAAGGTCATTGTAGCATCCAAAATCAGAACAACATTTGGATGCACTGGACTACGCATCCTGCCATCTACAAGCCAGGAAGGGAAATGCCTCAATGAATTTTCATAGCAAAAATTGAGGAGTCATTGGTCGTGTCAATTGTCCAGGATTGGATTGATGGATTCGGGATGGAGGAAGGGGAGGCGTTTACGATTCCAGAAGGAAATATTCTACTTTAACATTCTTATTCGAAGATCTTAATCGATACTCAACATTCTGAAATATACCCTAAGCATGCTAGAAGCAATGCCCAACCCATGGCGATCTTACCGTGTGGCAATGCCTACCGTAATGTCAAGGCTATCAAAAATAAGGCATGAGAATGGCGACCGTCAACGAACTTCATTCAGCTATTTCAGCAGTTTTGGTTAGGATCATGACGTAATCTGTGATCACATAGGTATGCTATCAGTACGTGGCATCCGTGTATAATCCTTTTTATCAAAACAACGTGGATGTGATTTCTACTTCATTCAAGCGTCTTGCCTCTAGGTACAATCAAACCTCAGCCTCAATCCCAACTACCTCCAATTCTGTCTCCCGTCTATCTCTTAACCACCTATTCTATTTGACTGGCATGTAATAGTGTGATAGTGAGGTGAGGTCAGGACAGTGTAGTAGCCATTTGCCTATAGAAGGGAAATGGAGATGAGGAGGGCACAACAATGTCTCCACTTCATTCTCATATATGTTCTACGGTGATGGTGGGAATAAGATAGGAGATTTCAAGTTGTCTCGTAAGGACAATAAGAGCTTTTTCCTACTGAGTAGATTGAAAGTTTTTGGAAATAAAGTTAAGAAGCTTTCTTGAATGCTTTTGAGTTTTTATTAAATCGTGTACATATCAATCCTATTCGTAGTATAGCATGCAAACAAAAAAGAATGAAGAGAGTTTAGTCATTTAGGTATGATGTGATTAGTACCTTAAAGGCATGGGGTACGTAACAGGTCATTTGGAGATGTCCATCCATATATTTGTTCACTTACGGAAGGTTGAAAGAGAAGTGATAGTCAGCTCTTATCACAAGCACGGTAATGGAGAATCTTCCTTCCTTCCATTCATGACGTGATAAATCTATCTCCGAGGGATTTTACCACAGCGATCGGATAGTTGGAAATATTTTTGGGGCACATTGTGCCACCACATCTCCGAATAATTATCACCCATAACTAGAAGTTTCTGTCGATTTACAACCGTATCGTATTTAATCCATAAATTAGACAAGCTCTTATCGCCTACATCAACTTAACATGAGGACTGAAAATAAGGGGAAGTGGTAGAGGGTATATATATATATTCGTCCTCTGCTGTCTCGTTCTCCTCCTCCTGCTCATTATTGCCTATTTCCCGATTTCCCAAATTATTGTCATCTCCTCAAGGCAGCCTTATCAATCACATGGAATGGACTAGATAATTGAGAAAAGTGGTAAACTTGAAGGCGCAGTACTTGTTGAAGGTGGAATATGCATTTAGCTTTTGTCGTGATTGGAAAGGCTTATGCACAGGCATCATTTACTTAAAATTACCCACTTTCGTCTAGAAGTGCAACTAGCAATTATGCTGAAATTACCCTAACTTTGCCCATTAGTGTCTGTTTGCTACAGGAAGACTATTCGTGCTGCCGAATTGAAATAAAGCTTTGGTATATTTTAGTTCCTCTTTTTCCACCTCCAAAAATGCACATTACACATGGCATTTTAAAGTTTATACACTGCCATTGTCATATTAAAACTTCAATTTAGCCCCAGAGTGCCGTTTCATAGATCTTGGAACTATAAGTTTGCCCTAATTTAACGGTGCCCATCTCGTCTTTTTGACACGAAATAGGGAAACCAATTTGCGATTCATCGACTACTGGTAGCCCAGAGTGGATTATTATTACCTGACCAGTCACCATCCACGTCATTCAGCAGGAACGAATTACTGAACGCCAGTAATTACCCACATTAGCGTCAAGACGAGGTAAATCGCCTTAACTACGCCCCTGTTCCATGGGAAATGGGCCGCCAGAGAAGCGCATTTAAATAAATTCCAATCTGCTTGTCGATAAGTTGTCCTCTCACTATAACATCCATGAGAACCAATCTAAATTTAGGAATATGACGTCGTCTCAAAATACAGTAAAACAGTTGACCATCCCACTTCATGCATTAGTTTTGGAGTCTTTGAAGTAACAGCAGAGCCTAGCGAATAAGTACTGGCTCCGACATTTACAAGGTGGACGCAATCTCCCTTCCCTGCCATGACCAGGCGTCGCACGTCTGTCCCCTGATTGGATTAATAAAACCAGTCATTAAACAGCTCTTCTAATGTCATTAACGAACATCCTTTTCTCCGCTAACAAAACCCTTAACTCAAGCACACACCCTACCACCTACCTATTCAAACCCACTTCCCACTCAATAATTCCTATCTCTTATGCCCACTAATCCAATGAGGTTCAGACAAGACGAGATTCCGCGGATCCATTTTCACTCCATGTTGTAGTGTCAACTTTTGTCCAACTTTGCCTCATTTCCCGAATGGTATCCGCAAGTTTGAAAAAGAAGAAGTTGGTGGAAAGACATGCAGAAAGGTTCAAATTAGTGAGTCCATAAGCTGGTACTGAAAAATGCCGACTAAACACTTGTGGCTTCGTCATTTTACAGAGCCAACTACGGTGGAGATAGCAGGCGATGTTAAATTCTACATCCTGCTGGATATTTATGTTTCAGGTAGGAAAGAAATTGCCTGGACTGTATCCACCCGAAAGTGAGAGTTGAGCCAACAACCAAGGATTCGTACACCACCACAATTTCTGTGTTGTGCCGATATCCACTGCATCCTAATCAACAAAAATTTAGTCTCTGGTAAAGTTGTACCTTTGAAGTGCAGAGGCTGTCAACGCATATTTGGTGCTTTTTTAAGCACGCCCGATAATTGAATAGATAAATAACTAAAGAAGATATCACTAACAAGTCGATGGTTTTGATTTGAAATGCTAATGTCTATTTCCTCTATCATTTATCCTGTTTTAAGCCAACTGGTAGGAATGGAGAACTCTCTCTGCGATACTAAGGGCCGATTGAAGTCAATTCTGCCAGCGTTTGTGTGTGGATTTTAAACTACACTACGCAAATGTAAATTTTCATAAATTCAAATACATCCACCTGGAATTGCAAAGGAATTCTCATTCACTTCTGCAACTTTAAAAACGCCTTCATGCACAAAAGGGAAGAGAAAAATTGACGTTTGTAGGTGGCACGAGATCCAACCAAGATGTGCTGTAGGCAACCAGTTGATAATGCACGTTTAATTTTATTCAGTAGGATGGACTAAGGAGGTCTTTTTTTGCAAATCCATTGGCTACTACTAAAATAGATAACAAATTGGAATTTTAACTGCTTCTGACAACTAGTAGACGTTGGGTTCCATTCCAAAGAATCGACCGTTTTTGTGATCGAAAAATGTCACTAATCTGGAATCCAAAATACCAGTCCCATAATGAACGTGTTAGACACTGCGCATAGGGCTTTACCACGTAAGGCACAGAACTTCTCAGGACTTGATTAACTATTCAATAGATCCCTTTAACTAGCGAATCCTCAAAGCAGATATCACGAAACCCAGGGGCCAAAATGTCACCTGTGCCCACTCCGTTGCTATGTTAACGCAGTCTCATTTTTAGAAAGACCGGGACAGTATTCAAGCAACCCATATTTAAAGAAGAATTTGCGAGACCTTAGTGAAGAAGAAAAAAGAAGTATGAAATACCATTATCTATCCGATTCCGTATTGTTTTCACGGCAAATAACCACCCTCTCCACAGAGCTCCTCACTGAAGCTAGCACCCAGGAGTAAAAACTCATGATCTACATGCCAAGGCAGTCACTGGATGGACTGTGCGCATGGATGGTGAGAGATTTTCAAGACATCTAAATGGAGGAGAATCTCATCGGTCGGCCGTGTTTGCAGATGAGCAAATGGAAGGATGGGGTGAGGGACTACGGTCCTAAATTTTACGCAAACCATTGCGCAAAATAACAATTCTGCAATAACAATGGCTATTCGCGGTATGCGAAAACATTGCTACAATATTGTACAATTCACTTCATCCTCCTTCAGGACTGTCATTCTCCGCCCACTCCTCTGCTCAGCAATTCTTTGTCAATCGAGTGTCACTTCACTAAGGCCGACTGAGAAAGTATCAAATGCACTCCTTCTCCATCGCTATTGCCATTGTCATCGTCATCGCCATGTTGACCTCATTCACGTCACTTCAGTTTCCATTCCAGTAGGAGTTAAGCAGATCTGCCTACCTCTTTGTCATTGGTTGGATGTCCGCCATCCAGCCAATCAATTTATGGTCTTCTCTACATTACTTCCAACCCATTCAATGATTTCTCCACCTGTACTCCTCACTGCTATACCAATCTCAACACAATCACTTGCAATTAAGTGCGCAAACCGTCAAGCCCTCGGCTTCCATCCTGTGCAACTCACCCCACGCAGGAGCTACCCCACTCAGTCGGTCAGCTGCCTGACCCCTCTACCCATGACTCATCAATCCGACAGGGCTTGTGACACTGCCACAAAATCACTCGGGTCAGCATGCCATTCCACCACTGCCTTCATCGCCAAGTGCATCCTATCTCAGAAGCCTGCATTCTAAGCCGCATACCTCATGTCCCAACTCACTTTCACCTCGCCCCCAGTCATCACCACTGTCACTCATTCCACCTTCGTGGGTGATCGCTTTGTGCACGACCAACAAAATGGGAGATCCATGTTGAGGAAGTGGACCAACACCGAGGTGAATACAGAAGAAAGCACACCGGCATTTATTTGGTTGGGATTGACTAACTGACTGACTGACTGACTGACTGACTGACTTGACAGCAGAATGATGCGTCTTTGGGCTCTCGTCACGCCACCAACACCAATCGTCTCCCATCTCTCCTCCACACCAATTACCTAGCAGCCCAATGACCTCCTCATTTCACTGCACTGCTTGTCCACTTAACTCCTGTGCCACATCAGTGCTGGTGCAGTGAGAATGATGCACCAGCCTTCCCACATACTACGAGCAAGCAAACCAAACGTCTACATCACTCGGATAGTCAGTCAGTGGATGGGAAGAGGGCGAACAACCTGCAGAACAACAATTGCTACTTGACTGCTTCACACCGGATCGCATTTCCCCATCTCGCTTGTAGTAGCGAGCAACCATGCAGCACAACGTGTGGTGATGAGTGAGGTGTTCTGCCGTCTACAGCGTTCTAACTGAATCTCCACACACCTCTCGGTATTTACAGGACACTTCAAGCACATGACACCAACAGGACGCTCATCCACTCAGGTGCATATTGTAAGCATCTGTCCTGGGGCCATTACCACCGTAATAGCTCCAGTCCACTGCACACCACTCACACTTCTGCGAATATACAACCAGTTTGTCTAACACCTGCCCAATCCCACCTGTCTACTCGACGACGCATCATCTCGCATGAATTTGCACAAGACACGAGCCCGTCTGCACCATCTGCGACAACAGCACAGTTGTCTTGCAGAAGCGATTGGGACTTCCAGAACCGAGTACACATTAGACATCAAGACAGCCTGTTTCTGGTGTAGTCGGTCGTTTTAGGATGATTCGCACATACGGACACACCTTTCCACACCAAAAATTGGCACAAGTCAAGCAAACGATGGGATGATGAGAGCAGTGTGGAGGGTGGGAGGTGGCCATTTTGGGAAGTGAATTGCCCTTTTCACTCCTTCAACTCCATCTCTTCATTCATGCACTGAAACATCCTGGTTTTGCGTGAACACCCTGGTGTGCTCCCACCAACAGCAAAGCCTCACTCCTACCTGTCGTATTGCTTCAACGACAGCCTACCCACCATCAAGCACCAAGGCAAGTAATTAGGGTTTCCTCAGGATTGCGAATGGCCAACGAAGCACACCGAATGTGGAGCATCACCCGACCTTAAGTGGAGCAATAATCCCCACCTTGCGTTATCTTGAATTTGGAAGGCCCTTCTGATTGCCAGTTCTTCATTCTACCTATTGGCAGTAGAATAACATTTTAAGCTCCTTTAGACTCGCTCATCTCACAGCCCTTCAACTTAATTTCATGCGCCAGATTGTTTTTATTTATAACAAGCTTTACGCTCTTTACCTTTTTCTAGGAACTGATCTACTTCTATGTGATTCTCCAATAGAGGCTTCTGTTTAATTGGATTCACTAAACAATAATAGCAGAAGGCTACCTTTTACTGATGGAGTAAAATATTCTTTGTACATGTTTAAAGCAGAACGAGATAAATTTTTTAAACTGATGAAGTATTGAATTCACGAAGATGGCCACTGGGAAATAAAGTCTCCATTTTCCCAGATTTCTTGTCTCGCCCTTCCCCCCTTTAATGAAATCAGCTCTCATTTATACAATCCTTTCTGGATGAGTTTTACTTTAAATTTTGTGCCTTTCAAATTTAAAGAGAACAAGATGGTTGAAGAAGCACCATCTGAGGCCTATTGGAGAAGGATGATAAGGGTGTGATGGTATCACCAAGGCGGTGCATGCCCTTCCCCTCCAAAATAGTTCCCTTTTTAAGAATTGCAAATTAGGGGAGGAGCTTTTGCAGCTGTGTTCATCAAGCAAACAGGTGAAATATACGGCATTTTTCAAGGCTAAAAATAGGTAGCGATAAAGATTTCCTCAAGTTTGAACTGAGACACATTTTCACGTTTTACAATCCATGGCGTGTGTTTTACAGATCGTCGCTGTATTAGGCTGGACTGAAAGCTAAACCCCGATGTTTTAATTGCAAGATACACAAATGCCCTGTGGCGTGCTTTCATAGCTGAACGTCTAAAACCCCTGGGTGATATTTTCGGATTTACAGGAAGGATTGTGACGCAACTTTGCCGTTAGATGCCATTGACATTTTTTTAAAGAGGCAGATTTTATTGTCTTTGTCTTTATTGGGAGCATGGAGGTAGATGTTTTAAAAGGTGAAGGAACACATATATGCATTATAATTGCACCACACCATTCCCGTTACCGTTTGTTTAGAACAGTATCGGACTAGTTATGATAAAAATCCCTGTGTCAAAATTTAGGCTGTCAGTTTGACTAGCCTGCAATATGATACACGTGAACACACCTGTCAACAACTAGGGACGGATCATGTTTTAATGCACTGGATCCACTCCACAATTTGGGTCGGGTTCGTGAGCATGAGGAGCTTTAACAGGGTGACCCATATTCAAGCGAATCCGAAAAGTAGTGTACCACATCTCTGATGTGGAGTTTTTTAACAAAGCCCTGCTAGTGCCGGAATCAGATATCCCTTCAAGTGTAAATACAGCTGACTCTAAAATGATATTTTTGATGTAGAAGTGGATTGATTGACCTTGGCTCAAGTTGAGACGGTTGCCAAATTTGGACGTGGAGGTTCATTTCGTTATCATGCTGCCAGTGAATCTCTGATGATTGAGCAGAGGAATTGGAAATGGGTGGACTGTAATGCAGTGATTTACGATGGGTAGAAAAGTTAAAAGCTGGTTTAAATATGGTCGGATAAGTCCGGTAAGGGTAACAGCAATCCACGATAAATGATTGATTTTAGGAGGAGTGTATTACCGATAGATGGGTTGGATAATGTTCAAATGGATCAGGGGAAAGTGACTTGATCAAAGATGAATGAATGAGTCAAGGCAAAAGTAGTTGGTAAATCGGAAATTGCTAACCAAAGGATGGATGGATGGACAGGGGATTACTTAATGAACCCGAAATATTTCGCCTAGACAACGGGGAGCTTAGGTGTTGATCAAGAATGATAGGGAACCATGTTAAAAAAATTGAACCTTAAAAAATTTTAACAGATTAGAACTGAAAACCAGAGAAGGATGATAAATGAGTCTTAGACAAGCAGATGCGAAGAAAAGGGTTGAGGAATGAATCCGAAACGTGTCCCTGGACTTGAGATGAAGAGATGGGTGAGACATTGGTTAATGGGTCGTCAAACTACAAAAGGCCAGTGCATCAAGATAATGGTACTCCGACTGCCTGTCAATACAGTTATTTAAGCTGCTTCCATTGGCCTTGATCACCACCAACGTGGCATCATTGTTAGCAATTTATGTCACATCAACCAACTGCATATCTTTTTTTTTATGGACTCAGTTAAAATTCTTTCCAAGCTTATCCATCCTACAATGTGGTCGAACACTACCAAATCAGATTGTTGCCTTTTTCTTAACACGTCAGACTTGTCGTTCTCCACAACGAAGACCACCTATCAGTGTCACAAGAGTCATCGATGCTAAATGGATGACTCCCTGCCGCAATCTGTACAGTCTCGTTAAAACGCACAAATGAGACACCAACATGACAGCGAGTTACTTCATTTTACTGGGAATTCTCAAAAATACAGCCATCCACTGACCAATGACTGCTGTACTGGCCTACCATCCCCAGAAAAGGCTTGTCAACATCACACCCTTGCCCATGTGCATGTATTGCAAGGCCTAGATATGCCTAAGTCCATTAGTATCGGGGTGGACGTGGGAATGAGTTCCCTTCATTGGGGCCCCTTCAATTTTCCTGTCACTCTAAAGTTACATGCAGAAGATTTTCGCTGACGTGAGTCGAGCTTTTCCTCCATAGCTACAGGAGGTTCTTGTGGTATGGAGCTTGTGGAAACGGTTGGGTCTGCGATGCCACAATTTAGAGGTCAAAGCCAACTTTCTATGATTTTGACGATGCATGATGCTTCGAAAGAATAAAATGCTAAACACTTTCAGTCATGTCCAATGTGAGTAATGGTGAAATAATTCACCTGCGTAGACAGAAAAGTGAAAAAGTATATTTTGCCCAGTGAGCATCGAAATCTTTCAATTTGTTCCTCACCACTTTCAAGTGTTCAATAAGCGTGCCGTTTGAAAGAGGGTTGCTTGTTGAATGGTCGACTGACAGAATTGGCTTTTGTACTCCAAATTTTTTTAAGCCAATTAGTGTTTCGGTGGTTGTCACCAAGTAATCCCCTCCCCGGCACTATACCTTTAGGCCATGAATCACTTCATTCTCAGAAGACTATACATGCTTTGTGAAGTGGGTGCATGTGTTTGATACACTAAAGACGCAATTATTCACCTGCTGAAAGCCAAACAACAAGTGCTCTTGGGATCAGCCTACTGGAATTAATATATCTTGTAAGTGTGTAGGAAGAACTTCTCACTTACCTCCAGAAGGAGTCTGGTATGGGATTTTAAAAGGACATCACAAGCCCAACTAACTCATGCTTTACAGAGCCAACTTTTCCTGTGAAGAGTACAAAGATGTCTATCCAACCTTATCCTCCGTATTCACGAGAGCACTGACATATTTTTTTATGATATCATTATTTGCTAACCATCTAATCGCATTACGAAATGGAAGTTAGAGGTAGGGAGATAAAAGGCGGCTGGGGTTCGGTTATATGCTTCCACGAATGGAATGCTTGATAAAGTGAAGTTTAAACCTAGAGTTGAATGGAGATTTTGACACTAAACGACCAGAAGAATAAAGCAGCTCTGAGGCAAATACACCTCAAAATTTAATTATTCCTTTTACGAACCTCGTGAATTTAGTTCCTCTCTTTGTCCTTCCATCTACCCATTCATTCATACAGCCAGCTAGCCAGCCGGCCATCTTTTTTCTTGGAGGAACAAATGACTGATCAACAATCCCGAAAATGATGTCCTAAATTGCTGTTTTTTGATTTTCTGTAAAAGTTCTCATGCAAAGCATTCTGTACGGAAAATTTACTTCTTGAATAAGTTCCTCTGGTCCCTATACGTACTTTCTAAACAAGTTCCCCACCCCCAGTGAACTTCATTTGGGATATCATGCTTCCAGTGACATTGCAGACCTCTTTGTGTTGTCATTACATCATCATATATATATGCCCAACTAATTTGGCGTAGACACTTAATTCATTATTTTGTACGTTTTGTGGTATTTATAGTCTGGGTCCTTTGACCATTCTGTTCAATTCTACAACAGAAGTCGAAAACTTCTAGGAGCTGTCGCGTCGTCATAGCTGCTCCCCTATCACCAGTAGAGTGCTGACTGCACTCCACTTCGTCTTGCCTGCTTATTGCAAGGGTGAGCTCCTTCTTTTTGGTGAAGTGAATGACATTTTGGAGGATTGATGGGTTATCTTTAGGAAGAATATGGCGCTGAGAATATACTGTCAAAGTAAAATAAGATGGGGGTATGTAATGAGGTATGCAGTGAGCCAATATACTGTATGGAGCGATAAGTTCGGTTTGTACTAAAAGAATGAACTCCAAGTCTCGGTATGACTTGTAAATCAAACTGCACAAATTTTCAACGCTCACTTCTTCAACTAAGAGACTTCTAAGCTTGACAAGGCAAGGAAAAATGATCTTTTTGCTTGTCATCATGATGAGGCTGCTACAACCACTCGTTAAAATTTGTTTTAAAAAGAAAACTATGTAGAAGCTTTCATGAGAGTTTAACTGAAATAAATGCTAGCGGGAGAGGAGGTGCAGTAGCAGCAGAGGTTGGTCCTGTTCAAGCTTGTCATTTGATCACTTTTGCAGTTTATGATAAAATTAATGGTCGAAAGGCCGATTAAGGCTTGGTTTTGTGATGTACTTAACGAAGCGGACTTTTAGACCCCCCTGTTTTAAACCACCATCTTGGTGTCATGGTGCCGCGACCATGTCTACAGCCTGGTAATCTTTTTCCATACTAATAGGCATCCCTCCTTGCCACGATTTTTGAAAAGACTTGAGCCACTAGGTTATGACAATAACGAGACCTTTCGGCTATCAGGATAGGCCCAGTCATATTCCACCTTCCAGAACGGGTACGCTGTCATAAAAACAACTGTTAAAGGCACAATCTTTTCACCTCTTCTGTACGAAATAAATAGAATAAACATAGTTTATTATCTTGTACCTATTAAGAAAAAGCCTATTAAGTAAGCCATGCGCAGGCTAGAGAAGTTCATTTACATGCATCAGAATCTGGCCTCAGCAAATGATTCAGCTGTAGAGAGACGTGTTTACATAGTAAGGGTCTCCACTGCCCACTAGAAGTCGAAACCTTGGGGTGCCGGCTGTCCTACCCTCAGAAAACTTATGCCCTCTGGACCAATTGGCGAGTGGCAGTATTAGTCACGCCTGAACGCGACACGCACACGTACGCACGTTCGCGAGTGCACTGTTTGAAAGTGGACACCCTCATTTTGGCCAGGTGGCTATCGCTGGCTTGCACGCACACAGCAGGCCAAGGGATCTGGTGGTGTCGCCTTCCAGTGGAAAAAGGCATTTAAGACTACTCAACTGCTGGTGGATTACTACCTCTTCGTGTACGCAAAGTCATTAAAATAAGGTTGGTTTCTTTACCCCCTTGGTCCGCCTTATTGACCAATCGATGTACTGAAAATGGAATTACCTTTTTCCTTCTTTAAAATTTCCCCATTGACTGGTAATTGGAACTCTGAGTAATGCCAAAGTGGTATATATTTTTTCGTTTGAGACGATTTAATAAACAAGTCATTGTCTTTTATTTTGACAGATTTAAAGACCCAAGTCAGATACGTGAATTTTAAGGTGTTTATAACTTGTGAATTTGTAATATAAAAATTTGACAGTTTTAAAATCCTAAATAAATCACTGTTGGGTAGCAGTGATCGGGATTTTGTATTAATGGATTCCCTCTGTTTCTGTTAACACGTTCTGTAAGAGCATCTCGAGGGCAAATCGTCCATCCTCTAGCCAAGATCATTCTACACTTACTTTTTCTGTCTAATCTATTCACGACGTAGTTTGTTGCAACCATTTATCAAAAAATGATGAAAAGAACATGTTGCGCATTCGGAAGCGTTAAGGCAGATGAGAAAACTGGAGCGTCACACATAAGTGACGCTGGAGGTGAGCGTGCTAATTGCTCTGATTCTTTTTTCAGATACAGTTGGCTTCAAGGTGCTTTGTTCATGCCAGTAATCTGATGATTTCCGGTATATTTTTTCCCGGTGCAGTTAATAAAGATCGGACCCGTTTGAAACGAAGCAGTTGTTTATCAAACCCTTTTCTATCCAGAAATAATAGTTCTGCACATTCCTCCGGGAGCAAATAGGTGTTGCATAAGTGTGAATTTAAGTAGCGACTCATCTGGGGCTAATCGGAGATGCCATTACCCATCAGAAGTTTGGTCATCTTTCCATATATGTGATTGGGATCTACTTGCTTGGCTTCCACGAAGTCTTGCCCAGTTAAGATAACTCGCTACTATGCGTAGTTCTACGGTACTAGAAATATTTAGGGCGGCTTTCTGAAAGCAATGCACCTTTAAACACAATATCACCATAATGCAATAATTTAACCATTGCGGAGTGCTGCACCCTGGTATCACATACCGCATCACCTCGAAGTGCTTATTCAACAAATGCTGCACAGTAAAACTCCATCCCCACCCCCCAGATTCGACTAAGATTCGACAAATATGGGTTTAAAATAAGGTAGATGACCAGACTAAGAGTGCCACACCGATGAGCCGACTCCAATTTGCGCCTAGTGTATACAAGCAAGTGTGGTGCCAAAAATCACATGAATTCCATCACCTGCAGTATTTTAACGATATTTGTAAGTTAATATTATCTGCATGACCTGTTTCACAAATCACTCAACCTAATAGCCAAGGCCCTTGTCGCTCACGTTATGCAGAATTTGGGTGCCAACGAATCAGTAGCAATCCTGCCTCTTACAAGCCGCAAATAAAGCGCCCAATCAATTACCCAATCCGATGTCGCGATCTCCCCGCTATCTTTGCACACGATCAGCACGGTGCTTCATTGATTACTTAAAACAAATTGATAATGATGTAGGACAATTGTTTTCCCCTCTAGATTCAGTATTTTTTTACATTTACCGGGCGAACTGATTTAACTAACCTTTAACAACGTGGAGTATGTTTTAATTAAAGGTTACAGATGTGAATGTAGTTAAGATTTTTGCCACGGAAGCAGTCAAAAAGTCATACCATTCGTTTTGTGAAATTAGTCGCCTATTTTAGTTTGCAAAATCGCATTCTTTTTTGGGCTGACAGAAGGCGGAAATGGTCGACACAACATTTACTCCAATCTAGGCTAACGAAGACAAAAGTTGTTCCGTTCGGCTTGAAATAAGGGAAAAATGGCAAGGAGATGTCCAAACACCGGGCCAACTGATTATGCAGCACTTTGACGGGCCCGTATGGGACTGGAGGATTTACATATTGCATAAATAAATAAATAAATTTAAAGACGTTCGAGCGTGGGTTCTGCAATTGTTCCCGATTTCTTAATCAGCTGGTAGAAAATGAGGACTTATTTGCTTATTTAACCGAAAATAATGTTTGTAACTGCACCCTTCACCTATTTGACGGTCTGCCCAATCGGAAATTAATTTCCAGAGTCGGATCGAATGTGAACTAGTTCTTGTTTCAGACTGTGACATGTTAGTAATATGTTTAGAAGCACAAAACAAAACTGTCATTTAAACAAGTGGCTAGAATGACCTACTTCTGGGGTGGGTTAACCATTACGGATGCTTAGACGTCTCCCTGTTTCCTTGCAATAACGAAAAACATGGGGTCTCAATGTTTACCAAAAAGTGGCTAGGACAATCCACCAATGCAAGAACAGTACCAGTTTTTAGGCCCTACAAGTAAATTTGGACATTTTTAAGGAGTCCAACTACTGTATCATATTTGGGTTGGTGATACGAACGTTTATCATGTAATCATCGCGCTAAGTTCCGACCTTGGAGGTATTCATTAAGTCAGCAAATCGAAGAACAAAGACTGGATCATGCTCTTGTTGTTTTCAGTCCAGCTAGCAGTAGTCAATTGTCGTGAAGTTGAGATATGTGTCAGCCTACCAGTGGCACCTTGCTCTTCATTGTGTTCCCTTATTTCTACTCCCTTGCCAACAAATGTCGATTGGACCTGGTGGAAGTGATTCAAGCCTTCTTGCTTTTACAAATTCGTCAAATGTTTGTAGCATTTGGCGAAGGTACAGTATGCGGTAGTAAACCCTGACCTCCGGAAACGGTCGGATTTGATGGCGAACAATCCTCCATTCTTCATTAACAAGGACTAACTATGCTTCGATTTTGGCATGAAAAGTAAGTAATGCGATAATCACGCATTAGATAGGAATTTCCCGTCATGTTCAATGTTAAGGGGGCGGGGGGGGAGGGTGCCAATCAAATAAATTCCGCCCACACGCATTAATAGATGGCAGTTTGTTATCCTCTACTCCTTTCGCCTCATAAAAACACGATGTCTGTGAATTGCTTGATGACTCAACCTCCTGACAGGAAGTGGTTCTTGTACTTTAGCGTTAGGATGTGATGGTCTGTGGAATGTAAATTTCTTGCTACAGACCCAAGAAAGGCACTCAAAATCCATCTTCTCCATGTAACTCGAAGTTTATGCGCAAAACTTTCATTTGCATCTCTGCCGTTTTCTTCAAAAATTACCAGAACTGGTCAAGCGGTCAAAAGAAGTTCGTACTCCTACTCCTACAAGACTGCAATACCTCGCACCCTACAAGCTACACACGAGATCTCTAAGAAGTTAAACAGAAAGGCTTTAATCTTTTGCAAAAATGTACCCAAACTAATAGTTTATTTCCTTCCCTGCAGCTGCTAAGACAGCCACATTCCTGAGCAGTAGTTGCCAAAGTTGACCTTCTGAAGTGGCTTAATTTAGGGGGACGTAAATGAATCACTTTTCTCGCTTCTTGTCCAGATGCCGAAGGCTTCCAGTCATGGTCGAGGCACCAGTATCACTGCATCCAAATCCATAGTTTGCCAACAGACATCCACCAAAACCACAACAATATCAGCAAATCTGATTCGTGCAAGGTCTTCCACCATCCATGCCAACAATTCCACATTTACCACCCGATCTTCTACCCAGCTAAATCACAACGAAAGTGCAATGAGTAGCTCCCTGCACATTACAAAGACGTCTACGCTCTTAAGTCTTCCTTCTGGTGAGAATAACTCCAAATCAAAGACTCCGCCATGGTTCTGGCAACGTAAAAATACATCAAGAAATTCCTTATTCCGTTCTGCATCGGCTAACAAGGCAAATGAAGGAGGTGCGGTTGGCGCTGGTGGATGGAAAAATAATTGTGAAAGACCTTCAGCTGATAAAGCCTACGAGTCAGAGACGTCTACTTTGGGTTCGACGATTGCAAATGATGGTGTGTCAGCTACTACAAGGAATCAATCCATCATTCGAAGTGCTTCTACGAGGGAAACGAAACCCACTGGTGGGTTTTTGGTAAGATTTTTTAAAATGATTGAGTTTGCTCACAAATTCCAACAGCTGGATAAAGTAGCTAATTATTAGCAATAGTTTAAAGGTGGATAGTTGGAAATGTAATTGCTTCGAGCAGTCAATGTCTAGTGAATGGGTTCACCTTTAGTGAAAGTGTGAAAAGAGCCTTTTTTTCTTAATAAAAATAGGTGGCGGAATTCAGTTTATTCTAAAATTAATTTTCTCATAAAAAGGAAATATTTAAAATGAGTAGTCTAAGTGAGCCATTAATTAGTGTCCTCTCCAATCAAATTTAAGCAGCACTTGAACCAGGCTTCTGATTGGTCAGCAACTGGCTAATCACAAACCGAATTCGGTAAGAAACGATCTATTCAACTTGTGATTTGTCATTTTTGAAGGCGAAAGCAACAAGTATTTATACTATGGAAGAATAATTGGAAGATGGACTTAATATTAGCACTTTTTAAGGAAAAAATTACTTTTGAGTCCATAAAATTCATTACAAGAAGGAAATGCTTTTAATGAAAATACCGAAACACGTTTTAGTGGATAGGGCCGCCGATTTTCAACCGTAAAATGCTCCATTTAGAAATAATTTCACAATAATTTCACTACCTTATTCCTCATTTATGCACCAGGTTCTGATTCATCGGAAGAGAAGCCACCAATAGCATTCAAACATCTAATTTTCGATATTATAGTAGTGAATGTCTTTTTAGCGATTTCTTCGTGTTAGCTTCTCTTCCCGTGCCAAAAAGCCAAAAGATTTTGGACCTGGTACTCCTCCACCATCGATGACCCAGTCTGGATTGGGAAGTCTTGCCGAAAGGCAGGCCAGTATTGCAAAGGTGTTTGCGGATCCGAATAATCGCCTTTCGAAGTAAGTGATTTTCTTCTTGATCAACTTTGTTTTTTCACCACAGGGAAGAGACTCAGTAATTTTCGTAGCGGAGTATGCGTAGACCACTCTTTGATGAAGTCTCCTGAGAAATGAATCTGCTGGTCACTTCTTTTGTATTCTCTTCCCCAACTCCAACAGGGTGATCAAAGCTGGAAAGCAACTTATGAGAGACCACATCGTCGCTAGAAGAATGTGAATTACAAGTAACCAGAGCTAGGTTTATTCACTTTAGAAATTCGAGAGAGAAAAAAAGAAGTGGGCGAGGGGGCCAAAAAACAGTAATAATGATTTCTGAAGAGGTTTTTACTCATTTTCATAAGGGATATTTCAGTTATCCAAAAAAGGTCTCAGTTTTCGTAAAACAAATGGTCAGTACGGTGGTCATAAATTTCTCTATTCTCCTTCATATTTTCTCCACCACTGATGGTTTATTGTATTAGGCCTTTACAATTCAACCAATAATGGGATCGTAAATATTTTGGATAAGGATTTGGCCAATTGGAGACCCACTTCACAGAAAGTGAAGAGCTGGTGTAGACAATTGTTTAAGTGTGCGTAGAAAGGTTTAATTTAACCCGCCCATTCAACTCTCCCCCAAATTCTCCAGGTACTTGGGCTCTTTGTACTGAGGAGTCGGTTCAACGGTTGTCTAGTCACAGCATGTGTTTGGACATTTTAAGTCCTTACTTTGTCACTTTCCAACCTCCCAATGCGCTTGTATAGACAAATCTGGAGAGAGAGAAAGGAGTCCTCTCTATACTGAGCGCAGCTGGTACGCCAACGCAGTTCTACTTTGTAGTTGCGTGTAAGCTTCGCAGACATTACAGTCTGGTGACAACTGTCACCAGACTGTAAGGACAGCCAGGCTTTCCAGGCAGATGGAGTCACACGGCACATTTAGACACACAACATGGTAATTCTTGCAAAATATGGTTATAAAACCAAGTTTTTGAAAAAGGGAGGAAGTCGATATCCTCACGAGGTAGAAAAATAAAAAGATGAAATAGACATGAAGCATAGAGGTGGATCATGTTTCATGGACAGGCAGTGAAAACATCTGCTATATTACGCAGGGTTGAGGATAGGGGATATTCACTTCTTGCCAATCCTATTCATGATCATCAGGTACCTAGATCTACCATTTTAGATCTGCATTTGACAGCCAAATCGGTGAATTTTTTTTCATGAATTACGTGGAATCGGTGGGAAAAAATACCCGCTTAGTAATTTCCCGAAGGAGGGCAATTTAATTACTTAAATCTAGGTTGACTGCAAGCTGCAGACATAAAATTTTGAAGAGGAGGAGGCGTAACTGGCAGAGAAATGAGGGAAGAGGTAGAAAGGAACTAAAGCAACAACTGTTCCTTTGGTGCCCCTACAAATGCAGTGCATGAGTCAGCATTGAATGCCCCTTTGTCAGGTTCAATTTCTCCCCTGCGTTTTATGTTCCTGGAACCATTTTACCTTTTTCTGATACGTCTTCCCTTTCCTCCTCTTGCCTACCCTCGGATTTTGAAGGGGATTACATGTGAACTTCGGTGTCTTTGGGTGCACAACTGGGAACAGACTAGTGGGATAAAAATAAATCTAATTTTAACATCGCTGCACGTAAGGTAGGGTAATACAAGTAATGTAAGGTAGGCCCAAGGAGCTTAAAATGTTATTCTACTGCCAATAGGTAGAATGAAGAACTGGCAATCAGAAGGGCCTTCCAAATTCAAGATAACGCAAGGTGGGGATTATTGCTCCACTTAAGGTCGGGTGATGCTCCACATTCGGTGTGCTTCGTTGGCCATTCGCAATCCTGAGGAAACCCTAATTACTTGCCTTGGTGCTTGATGGTGGGTAGGCTGTCGTTGAAGCAATACGACAGGTAGGAGTGAGGCTTTGCTGTTGGTGGGAGCACACCAGGGTGTTCACGCAAAACCAGGATGTTTCAGTGCATGAATGAAGAGATGGAGTTGAAGGAGTGAAAAGGGCAATTCACTTCCCAAAATGGCCACCTCCCACCCTCCACACTGCTCTCATCATCCCATCGTTTGCTTGACTTGTGCCAATTTTTGGTGTGGAAAGGTGTGTCCGTATGTGCGAATCATCCTAAAACGACCGACTACACCAGAAACAGGCTGTCTTGATGTCTAATGTGTACTCGGTTCTGGAAGTCCCAATCGCTTCTGCAAGACAACTGTGCTGTTGTCGCAGATGGTGCAGACGGGCTCGTGTCTTGTGCAAATTCATGCGAGATGATGCGTCGTCGAGTAGACAGGTGGGATTGGGCAGGTGTTAGACAAACTGGTTGTATATTCGCAGAAGTGTGAGTGGTGTGCAGTGGACTGGAGCTATTACGGTGGTAATGGCCCCAGGACAGATGCTTACAATATGCACCTGAGTGGATGAGCGTCCTGTTGGTGTCATGTGCTTGAAGTGTCCTGTAAATACCGAGAGGTGTGTGGAGATTCAGTTAGAACGCTGTAGACGGCAGAACACCTCACTCATCACCACACGTTGTGCTGCATGGTTGCTCGCTACTACAAGCGAGATGGGGAAATGCGATCCGGTGTGAAGCAGTCAAGTAGCAATTGTTGTTCTGCAGGTTGTTCGCCCTCTTCCCATCCACTGACTGACTATCCGAGTGATGTAGACGTTTGGTTTGCTTGCTCGTAGTATGTGGGAAGGCTGGTGCATCATTCTCACTGCACCAGCACTGATGTGGCACAGGAGTTAAGTGGACAAGCAGTGCAGTGAAATGAGGAGGTCATTGGGCTGCTAGGTAATTGGTGTGGAGGAGAGATGGGAGACGATTGGTGTTGGTGGCGTGACGAGAGCCCAAAGACGCATCATTCTGCTGTCAAGTCAGTCAGTCAGTCAGTCAGTCAGTCAGTTAGTCAATCCCAACCAAATAAATGCCGGTGTGCTTTCTTCTGTATTCACCTCGGTGTTGGTCCACTTCCTCAACATGGATCTCCCATTTTGTTGGTCGTGCACAAAGCGATCACCCACGAAGGTGGAATGAGTGACAGTGGTGATGACTGGGGGCGAGGTGAAAGTGAGTTGGGACATGAGGTATGCGGCTTAGAATGCAGGCTTCTGAGATAGGATGCACTTGGCGATGAAGGCAGTGGTGGAATGGCATGCTGACCCGAGTGATTTTGTGGCAGTGTCACAAGCCCTGTCGGATTGATGAGTCATGGGTAGAGGGGTCAGGCAGCTGACCGACTGAGTGGGGTAGCTCCTGCGTGGGGTGAGTTGCACAGGATGGAAGCCGAGGGCTTGACGGTTTGCGCACTTAATTGCAAGTGATTGTGTTGAGATTGGTATAGCAGTGAGGAGTACAGGTGGAGAAATCATTGAATGGGTTGGAAGTAATGTAGAGAAGACCATAAATTGATTGGCTGGATGGCGGACATCCAACCAATGACAAAGAGGTAGGCAGATCTGCTTAACTCCTACTGGAATGGAAACTGAAGTGACGTGAATGAGGTCAACATGGCGATGACGACGATGTTTTTGAGTCTGAATACGCCCCCTTGCTAGACGTATAATTAGCATAATTTTAATAGTTCGAGTTGCTTTCCTTTTAGCCATCATATTTCGAACTAATAGGCAATTCTATGGAAAAATATAAAAATATCTATTCTTTTTTTAGGCATATTCTTCGATTCCCAAAGGACACCGAGACCTCAAACAGCGTGGAAAGTTTTGACTCTGCGGCTTCAGGCGAATCTCTATCCTCCAGTGATGGCAGCCAACAGCCATCCGTCGGCCTCTGCTACTCAAATGACAAACCACCTTTAAGAGCCACTAAAAATACAGCACGCAGCCACTCAGCACACACACGACCCCCTAAATGCCAACCGTCTCAGCCAACTGGAAGGGAGCAAAGGGCCACTAACATCTACACCAATGAGGTAGATGCTGAGGTTTCCATGGAAATAATTAGACAACCGCCGGTCTTCAGTGGAATTAATAACAGACCTCAGAGGGTGATGTGAGTTTTTAAAACAGAAGTGCTTATCTTTAGTTTTAAAATTTATAGTATTTTAGCGCATCACCCCAATATAAAATATTTTTGTTGCTTATAATAAAGAGTAGCAATTTTAGGCACGCGTTAATTACAAAACAGCAACCAGCAGAGACCAGTCGCTACGACAGCAATGCCTACGAGAACACCTTCCACGCGGTGCCTGGGGTGTGCCAACCCGAGTCCATCCCAATGCACTATTTTCAGGCCTACTATCCTCAATCCCACTTCAATTCCACCTACTCCGATGGGCAGATATACGACCAGCCGCCAGCACCACGCCCAAAAGAAATGCGGACGCCGAGAAATACCCAAAATTCTGGAAACAATAGTCAATACTGTAATGAGAGTCTTATACCACGGATGATCCCACCCGTTCCACCTGCTACAGCACCTGCATCTCGCAGACGATTTGGAAGAAGCAACTATGAGAGTGAGGAGATCAGTGGTGATGAGGGAGACGAAGAAGAGGATGAAAGTGGAAGTGGAAGGGGTGGAACACTCTCAAGAAAGCGACCAGCTCCACCAATTGGAGTTTTGACGAATCGATACTCCAGAGAGAGTCTTAATTGTGTGAGTAGTGTGATCAACACTAGTGGCCTTGTTTAGTTCACTTTTTTCATCTCCTAATCACCGACAATTTACCCTCTTCTTTTTTAATACTGGTAGATTAATAGATAGACAAATGGCTGTAAGTTTTTCTTCTCAAAATACAAAAAGAAATGTTTGTCAGGATAGTAGCGTCTTCTAATTTACAAAATAGGCCACACAAGTCTAGCAAACGATGTACCATTAGTGTCATGTGAACGAGATTTAATGATCAAAGGTTGTCGACCAAAATCGTCGTCAAAACGAATCACGACTTATTGTTCCTACAGACTGCTCTTTCGTTCCTACCATGGTAAGCCGTCCCTCGTACAGTGATGTGATGCTGGTCAGTTACGTCATGATTTTATTTAAGGAATATTTAGAAGTAAATTCCCTACAAAGTGAACCGCATTGAAAAGGAATTTATTTGGTCAGTAACGATAGCGGACGCTCAGCATACTCCGATCATTGAAAGTTTCACACCCGTGGACACTACCTTTAAATCATTGGAATTATGGAAAAAATGTGAATAATTTACCGAGATGTGTTTTTGATAACCCTTTTATTGTGATACCGAACTTAGGGCTCTTTTTATAATCGCCCAAACCGGATTCGCCCGCAGCTGCAGGAGAGTTCACCATTACTAACTGGCGGCACAGTCGAGATGCCATAAAAATGTATCTCAAAATAAAATAAAATAAACCTATTTTAAAGCTCTATTTTTGTCAAGAAAGAGTATATCAAGGGTATTTTGATTTTTTTTTTCAACTGAACAAATGAACACTGTCAACATTGGACATGTTAAAATAAATTTAGGAATCTTCGAAGACATTTGTGTAAGTGTGTCTCAAAGATTGTCGGAAAATAATGTGTGCTCTTAAGAATGAGTGGCTGGCCTTCTTGAACTTCATTACTTTTATTTTCAAAAAAGCAAATGATTAAACGGAGAAATTTGTTTAGGACTTAAAGCTACACATAAGTGCACTCCTTTTCACGAATCACAAACGCAGCCGACTGATGATAAATTCATTTCTTCCCAATAATATTTCTTGTTAATGATGTAGTTAAAAAAGTGCTTTCGCTTTTTATGATAAAAAATTAGTTTTTTACGAAGCCCCATAAAGTCTTGCCCCTTTTGAATGGGCTTTGCTTGCCACCTCCACCTATGCAGCTCCGCCTCTCCCCACCCTCCGACAATTTGGGAAGTTGATGATCTGCAACAATCGCTACTTGTAGGAGATTTTGTCCAAAATGAGGGCCGTATAATTATCCACTTTCCCTTTTTCCGCTTTGTCCTCTGTCTGAGTCCTATCCATCGAATAGGGATGTGAAAGAGGCATCGTTTTTTTTCACATTGCTCGTATTTTAAGGTACTAATGTTGAGGGAGTTTCATAGCCGTCGCCTGGCATCGTAAAATTGCCTCTCGACATTGGGATACTCGACAAAAATAGTGGTGTCTTCGACAGTTTTTCCCTTCTCCCCACCAATTTTGTCATACGCATGACATCTAGCATTGGCTAACGCTGTCACCAATGTTGTGCCAGTAATAACATCTGGAATCGAAATAAATTATACCACTATGAAGTAAATATTGTCGTTAACTAGGAAATGGGCAATGGCGCCGTAGGTACGGGGGGAGACTATGCTACTGAAGGTGGGAGTAGGGTCCCTGAAGATGATTCTACTTTCTAGGGGAATCAATCTATCCAACTTTGGCTACAATGATTTCTGAAAAAAATAAGTATGTAAAAGATATGACAACCCACTACAAGACACAGAGATCAAAATATTCGTGTAGATAAACACCGAACTGATTTGCCAATGTTGTTCTAGTGTAGCTGAATACACCACCCTGTTACTATTCGGGCCCACCTAGAGTAAGTGGTGTCTTTAATAAAGTCGTCTTGATGCCCTTTCCCTTTTCTTTTTCCATTGCAGAAAGACGCTCATGAAAAGACGCCGGTACCGAGGGGAACTACACCAGCTAGAGCAACTGCACCACCCCATCCCCTTCCAAATTTGCCTCAATCGGCGTTGAAGACAAGGTTGACACGTAGACAGACGGTTGGAGCGATTCAGACATTGGCTCAGTCTTCGTCCAATCCAGAACCGACCCAGGGTTCACTCCAGTGAGTTGCCATGGCTACCACTTACGCAAGACTAGGAATTTGATTATGCGATCGGTAGGACACCTCAGCCTTCCTACTCGTTTCTTCGGCTCATTTTAATGCAGGATATGCTTCTCTTCCCTCTTTTTTTCCTTTCTTCCTTCCGCTGAGCTTTCATTCAACTAACTCAACATTTTAACCTTAGGCCATTTCAAGATAGATATGGCTTTTGACAAAGTCTAGCCACTTTCTTTGACCTCTAGTAATTTAAGTTATTTGATAAAATAAATTGACTACTTTATCCGCGATAATGAGAAGGAAGCTACCTCGGGTAGAGATGAAAAGTAAGGTGATATTCTAAGAGCTCCTGGTCTTTTTTGAATTAACAGAACCATTTCTTCAAAATATGGTTTAGTTGTGATGAGAAATTGTAAAACCTCCCAACTTTTTACCTTTTAGTGATTGGATAAAGCAACCATAGAAGGGGAATAACTGACACATATAAAGGTCACCTAATTATGTAGTTTGGTTCATCGCCAATAATTCCCAAAGCTAATTGCTAAAATTTCCTCTCCTTCTTATCACTTTTAAAATTGCCTGTGCTTGTAGAACCAAGAGAATGATCCCCTATTCCACCTTCATTTCCAACTCTCTAGTGTGTTTTCCATATAAGCATACCCCACCGCTTAAGAAAATAAATTGAGGAGATTACGGGGAAGGAGGATGCAATGTTATTGGCCCTCCTCTCTTTTCACCATCAAGTGGAAATCAACTCCTTTTTACGAGTAAAGTTTGCTGCCGTAGGAGGAGTGGACTCCTAAAAGTCTAGGAATAGGACATACGCTTTCACATTTTCTCTTTTCGGGTAAAATGATCTCATCTGCGTATCTTTTGGCTTCCAGCAAGTGTGCAATGCTTGCTCAAACTTATCATACCCACATCGGTGTGTCGCAGACGTATGGGGTGGGTAGCGGTTCATAGCTTTTGTCAATAACAGCTATTCCTGATCATGATTTATTCACCTAGCAGACAATGCAGATTAGTTGCGCTATTGTAATATCCGTAAAAGTAGTAGAAAATATTAAAGCGACTGCTTTTGAAGTCCACACATACACGTCGATGAAGTGGGCAGCATTATGAGGAAGCAAAAGTCATCTTTCATGTATCGTCGAAACTTCCATTGTGATTCTTGACAGTAAGTTGTTCGTCCCCGCAACACATTCAAACGATTCTATTGCCCCGAGGTAAATTGACTGGAAGTAATTGTGCCACAGTTACCGTGGTGAAGAATTTGCGGTAGTCTTAGTGCTTTCTCTTCCTCATCCATCAACACAACTGAATTTACCTCGATGACGAGCCTTCGATGTAATTCATCCGATAAATAAAATTTTCAAAGAATCCAGCAGAAGTGAATGGCATTTTAAAACGGTATTGTCTCTTTCCCAGTCGTCCTTTTTTTCATACAAAAAGATATAAAACTACTTTAAATTGTAAAGAAGAAAGATTGAGACTGAAACTTCTTTTAAGTTTTATCAAAATTTTAAGGTTGACCCTTAAAATTGTCAAGAAAATTGATTGCACAGCGAAAATTTTTTACTGACTAAAGGTTATTTGTCCTAAAGTTTAAAATTAATCAATCACACAGTTGTGTAATTTATAAAATAACCCTTCGTTTATTGGAGTGGGAGAAGGCGGAAAAAATTGTCGTCATGATACAATGTCTATTTATGGAAAATTTAGATAAGCTTCTGTACAAGCAATTAGAGGTACGATCGAGGCCCACTGATTGAGACAAACACCCTTTTGCAAATTCACGTCCCCCCTTTCCACCGTTTCGCCCCCACTTCACTCTCTGCTCTGCCTACCCCGGTTAGACATTAAGATCATAGCATTTGCTTTACTCCTTTGTACAATCGCGACATTAGATTTCTACGTCAGAAAATAAACTAATGAAATAAGAAATGTTCAGTTGTAGTGCAACAGCCGTTAGAAATCTGAGGGAAAGTAGCCAATGAGATGCAAGCACCAATCACTCTTAGGCACAATGTCTACAGCCGACCAATAGCAAGTAAAAGACGAGAGTTTATGGCTGTACGAGTGGAGGTAGTATTTCTTTGCATCCTAGCGCCCTCTTACTGCCTCGCCCTATGCCTCTGTTGCGTGTGTCAGCGTGTGTGTGTCTAAATTATGAAGTTCTTGTCAAAACACGTCAAGAATTAGCACTCCGCACATATTCACGCTCAGTTGCGGTATGCTTCTGAAACAACGACGTCTCAGTGTTCCAAGACTAAGCAGCGTCTTCGGAACATATCCTAATAAACAAGAACTGGGATGTGCAGTTATGCCAACTGATAACAGTTGGGTCGGCTCTCTGAGGTAAGTATTCACTTATCGCAAATGCTACATTTCTTGTTTCGTAAATCTTGGAGCTAGCAAGTTATTTTCTATAGAATAAAATAAACGAAGACTATAGCATAGGTAATTGCGTATGAATAGAGGGAGTTAAACGGAAAAAAGAGTCAAAACGCGAGTTCTTAGCTCAAAGTTGCACTACCCTGTGCCACGGAAGCCATACCTACTGTCTAGAGTGCGCAATTTCCAGAAAAGTGGGGGGAAGCAGGGTTTCAGGCACCAAATCTTTATTTATAGAATGCAAAGTATTGTTTATAACTGATAAACTTGTGTGAAATGGCATTCTTTCTCACTAGCATAAACATACATGCAAGAAACAAAAATGAAAAAGTGGTTCGCCAAATTTGTTACAAATTTGTACGGATAAAATCCCTCTAGAGAGAAGCAAGCTATTTTGACGATCTTACCTTTCCAGAATTTTTTTAGATGTTGTCACGTTAAGGGAGGTGGGGGGAATGAAAGGAAGATGCCGAAGGTAAAGTCGGCTTACTAATTGCCGTCAAGACTTGTGCCTGGTTGCCTTCGCTTATGCAAATGTTATGTTAATAATCCATCCCCAAGTCAACACTCCCAAAGGCATGTGGAACCCATGGTCGATGTTAATCAAAGTCAAGCCCTAATGTAGTCAATATGAGCAAAATTTAAGGTGGACAGATAGATAAGTAAGTACATCTGATGTCTCCCACCACCGCTACTTTCATCACGTATTGAAGGGCGAAGCTACCGTATGACGGCGAGGAAACTTTTTTAACCACCTGACAAGTGGTTACCAATGTTAGGGTGAACAGAGAATCCTTCATTTGTTTATTTTTTAGTTTAAAAAGAGTGGTTCGACCCGATTTGGAGCAGGAACGGCATCGGGATACCTCACTACGGATAACTATTCATGAGTCGAAAAATTTGCCCTCTCATAGACGGTAAGATGGGAAGAAATGCCCCGTTTCCTTAATAATCTTGCTAATTTTTTGTCATGTATTTTGGTAAATCGCTTGAGAATTTTTTAAGATCATCTTATGCAGAGCTGTTGTGCACGGGAGCACAATTTTTAACGAAAATGATTAAATTTTTGCATTTCTCAAATGGCTCGTCAAAAAATTGCCAAAATTTCTCAAGCAAGGGGGAAGGCAAAAGGGTGACTTTCAAATCCTTTAATTCACTCCAGAGTAAACCCTGGATTAGCCGAATTGAGGGTTGTCAGTCTTTTTGAAAAAGGAGAAACTTCCCTTTTATACGTGCATATTAAAAGTTTATTGCTGAAAAGTCCACATTTATGCAAATCACTTCGAAAAGAACTGCGAGTAGCCGAATTTGCTTTTCTTTCATGGAAAGCTGTGCTACCAGGCTTTCTATCCTCCTCCAAGGTCGATGTGTTTTAACAGGATAAATCCAAGGTTATGTGAGTACTTCAGTTATTTCTGCTTTCTCGGGTGGGCATAGGATGGATTACTTCAGAGAGCACCAAATACTTCCTTTGTTTAGCTGATGATCACCAGAAGGTGGACACAGCATAGTCTTCCTTTCAACGGCGGTCTCACTCTCCAAACGTCCTTGGCATATGTGCTTGTTTAATGCCAAAACGGGCGATAATCACCTGGAGAAATGTCATCCGAGGAATGTGGAAGGTAGTAATGAGGAGGATAGGGCAGTATCTTCTCCTCTCCCTCCCATCCTAATGAGTTAATCTCCACATCTACAAGTTTTGATATTTGAGGTCTTGCTAGGGAGCACTTTTCTCTCCCCAATTGACTGTCCAGTCTCCGTTTTTTTGAGCTAGGCGTATGTCTGTACACGCTCCAGTGGCAATGGAGACCTCAGATGTAGTAATTGTTACTTGGCGTCTGCCGAAGTTATTCCTGGTGAACAGTCGTGTCCGCAGTCCACCGTACACGCATGCAAAGGAGCAGCATTGTTTGCGGAAATGAGGATGTGGTCTGGAAGTGCTCAACGAGCGTCAGGATTTGAAAGCTACTTCTCATGGAATAATCCACCGGACGGCGTATTTTTAAAACGAATAGCCTAGGGTAGCCATTTACTTGTCATTCACGAAATATCTAAAAAGGCTGAAAGTTGCTTGACACAAATAATCTCAGCTTGTCAATATTGACATGTACTGGTTGAATATCAAAATGGAGAGCATCTCCTTCTAGATGTGATTCATCCATCTTCCAGTGACTCACCCTTCATCTGAGCCATATTATTTTGCTAGTCAGTTTCACTTTCTGTCACCTGCTACCACTAACCTCACTTTCCACCACATTTTGCAAGAAGTCCCCACAGCTTTGCCTAGGCGTTTAACTCGCCTTGTCAAATAGGCAAGATCAAATCACGTCCACCTGATTCAAGCCACACTTTGTGAATACAAGAGGGGGAGAGGATGGAGCTGAAAAAGAGGAGAAAGAAGGTAGAGCCAAAAGGCAAAAAAAATCCTATCGATGGATGGAGGCAGAGGTATAAACAATCACCTGCACTTCACAAGTCTCCGTTGCATTGAGCTAAGCCGGGAAAACGCACGAAATTTTCCACACGCATTTGATGTTTTTCGTCTTCCACTTTTTTTTACCGCAAACTGCACCTTTAGAGGGGGATTTTATGAACTCCTATCGTTTGTTTACTTTTTGTCAACTTCAAGACGCCTATCCCTCACTTCTGGCGAAAGCACAAAATTTGACATTGCCGAATGTTTAAGGTGCCTTGTGAAGTGTAGGTTTTGGCTGCGCCCTTTTTCTTCCACCTCAACTCCCTGATCGTTTGATGTACTTTCACACTGAATGACCCCTTAAAATGTGTCAAATTTTTTAGGTACTTTTGTGACATTTGTTTGGATCGAAAACTCTACGCTCGAACAACGAGTAAACTTTCCAAAGAAACCGTATTTTGGGGTGAATGCTTCGAATTAAAGTGAGTGTAAAGACTTCTAAAGAACCCATTTTTGCCCTTTTTTCGATCCTAACGATACGCAAAAGTCTGTCCGACAGATAGACAGACAGGCATGTAGGCAGGTCGAGGCAGAGAGAGATCGCGAGGCGTAAACATCCTACCACCTGGATGTCTAGACTGGTGACGAAAGTCACCGTCCCTGTCAATGGCGTCGTCGCATAACACGCAACGGAAGTCAGGCTACACTGATTTTAAACCACCTAAAGTTAGCCAAACAGGATCAACTCAAGGAAGAGGGAACTCCCTTTAGCCAATTACTTGGACAGTTCTGTCTTTTTTGGAGGTGGACAAACACCTCATGACAGTTAGCCATCAACCCATTTTTGGTATTATTTATTGTCTGGGCTTGTCCACTCCAGCTGTAGATTTGTCCACTGTTAAGTACCCCTTTTCTCTGTTTGAGAAAGAGAAAAAGCTTAACCATGGAATAGTTTGTCTTTGGTCAGGCAAAGACGCAAAAGCTACTTCAATGTCAGTGCACTTCATGCCTCGCAATACTTGCGTCATTCTGAATTTTACACCTTCAGCAACCTTGCGGAGCTGAACTTTATCACAATAAATCTCTATCGTGAAGCTGAGTCTGCCAAGGATGCGTCCAAGCGACGCAAATCGAGCAAAGCACAAAATCAACTCATTGGTAAGTAGCGTCGACTTTCTTTAAAAGTGAGGCCTTATTACAGAGTAGGAAAGAATTGCTAGGTCTGATGGTACTCGTGAGGTGACTGTAACACCCCGTTACCAACGTGGCGATTAAATTGAGCCCACAAATACTGTGCATGAGAGAGGGATAAGATGGTGTTAAGATGCCCCAGTAAAGCGAAAAGACTTCTACTTTCTGATCAAAAGTTTTATGCATCATCTGTCAATTCTTTATTTCCCTTTCCTGGCAGCGAATAGTGGTGAGAGTCAATTTTTGTAGGGGGTCAAAAAGTCCCCAAAACTCTATTATGATAAAGAAACAAAAAGGACTGTTATAGAAAGTCCCACTTATCGAATTCTATTACCCCTGGAAGTGGGAAAATTGACTCTAGTCAGCCCCTTTTCTGCCTCACTTTTATTACCCTACCATCTGTTCTATTGTCTAATGCTACCTTCAAGAACGAATGAACATGTTAACTTGGAAAGGCATGCAATAACCTGGGGGCGAGGAGTACGGAGGAGGGGCTAATATCCCCCCTAGAAAGTCTAAATCTTCTCAGGAGAAAAAAATTTTGCTAGTGTAAGGAAGGAGCACATTGACTGGGCCCTGACTGTTACATAGGTCGAGTCGAGGTCCCATTTCCACCACCTAGTAATTCACCTCCGACAGGAAACTCCCGGCAAATGAGCAAGTCACACGCAGAGCCATTCTACAGGTTCCAATGAGTTACGCCAAAGTCTGTGCCAAATTACACCAAGGATCACATTGATTTGGCTGCCTGGTAGTGTAAAATTAGGATGTACGCAATAGATTGCAATTGCTTGGTGAGAAGTGACCTTATTTGAAGCGTAGAGAAGGGTTGTCGAAACCAGTAGCATGGATGGTATGGCTAGAGCTCCATACTTTCGTCGTGGAAGTTAAATCCTAGATGAAGGAAAGGATCCACGCAATACATCATCACTCTGTTCATCGCCCTCTCATTGGAGAAACGCATTTAAGCAAAATTAATGCGTAACCTCCACATGACCTCGTAGTTTACGGCGTTTTGGTGAGTCATCAGAGCCGACAGCTGGTTTGCAAAATTGCTTCATAATTCACCATAGGTAATTTCCCTATCCCATGTTGGAAATAGATCGACTAGACCACCCATTTCGATGCAATGTACAGAAATGTAGATTCCCACCTCTCCTCAAAAATGATCAAACGTTCCTAAGGAAGAATTTAATCTCTTAAAGTGACACTCTGTGTTTAAACTGTCATTTGATGACAAATTTACCGAAAGTGAATATTTGAGTTCCTTTGGACAGTCCGTTGGACTCAATTTGTGCTTTCTTTGTAAAGATTGCTTATCATAAAACCGGGCATTACTTTTAATTACATAAACCTCTTCGTCATCGGTTACTAAAATAAGGTTTTTCAAACCCTAAGAAACTTACTTTTCTCTCGAATTTGATTTTTGACTCACTCTGTAAGATCCAAGTACCATATCTAAATATCAAATTTACTTAAAATAATTGCCCAACCGGAAGCCTTCCATTAAAAGTGGAATTTGTAATGAGGGAGAAAAAATGCATCTTTTGCATAGGCAAGGTCCAACTCTCCTTTCCTACTATTCCAAGGTAAAAGCGATAAGGGCTGAATTCATCATCACCTCAATCTTCGTCTGTGCTTTTATTTATACTGATTAAAAAGGCACGCGGTTTCTACTGTTAAGCCAGAAAATGTTTATTTTATGACTCAGGGGAGAGAGAGCTAAAGGTCACTGTATTCTAAAGAGCTGCCGATTTCGTCACGGTTTTAGCAGAATATTTTGACCCTCATAGGCTCAGTACAGGCTGAGAGGATTGATTTTCACAGATCATCTGCCACCAACCAAGTTGGCTGCACCCATGCCAGAGGAGCACACTGTCGACGTTTCAGACTATGCTGTCGCCCATGTTTTCAAAGCGATATTCATGCACTGAGGTATTACGAAATGCTAGCAGATTTAATTCGGAGAACATCCCATGAACCCGGGAGATACTCTACAGTGAGAATAAACTGCATACCTGATTACTGGAGCACTTGCCTGAAAAACAGGAAGGGGAGGTGTCATCTTCCCAAGAACTGTTAATAAATAATTGGGTTGATGGCAAAATCGACAATTGAAGGCAAGTTTTTGGTGGCAATCACACGATCTCTTGAGACTCAGGAAGGCACCAAGAGTTAATCAATGCATTTGGAAAGTCATTCTATTGTGAGCCATCGCAGATTCAATTTCCCACAATAGCTGTTGTCTTTCTGTGACAACAAAGTCAGGATTGTTGTCCATAAGGGGTTTTTATTAAGGACCCGCCTTAAGTTTCAAAAAGGTCTTATTAAAGGAAAAACTAACCGCTCTTTTTTAGCCTTCCTTACTATTGCCATATCCGACTTTTCATCAAAGTACGAGACGCAGCAATGGCACACAATGACCCCTGGTTCCATGCTTCCGTCATCGGAAAATCTACACACCAATCCCATTTCTCCTCGCTCCTCGATCCGCCAATCAATAGGCTCCTTCAATAACCCCGACTCCCCGCAATGTAACCCAGATACCAGTACGGGCTGTTCTGCCAAGCGCTCCATTTCATTGGTTGGACCACCACCAACCACCATTCTAACTGGTCGAATACGCAGGCTCTCCAAGCATAATCTGGGAGGCAGTGAATCTCGAATGAATGCCGGTCAGAACAGCAGTGGCAGCAGTGGCAGCGGGGCTAGCAGCGCTCTACTTCCTCAAATTCGATTGGCTGTAAAATACCAATCGATTGACGTGCTACCGCTATATTGCTACGACAATTTGAGAAAGGTACTTTTCTTAAAAATGTGGTCCAACAATCCCTCCATCCTCAGTAATCGGTGCGATGAAAGAACAAGTGCAAACCGGGGTGTCGGAGTTTGAAGGAGAAAAATAGCAAATTATAGGATTAAACTGCAGCAATGCTCAAATGGTCGTGAATAATTCATCTCAAGGGAAATTTCATGGTAGCATTTGTGCCTTGTGCTATGGACTCTACTGATAAACGCACGGCCATCTTCGAAGCACACCATTCATGTTGCCTATCACCGGCTGAGCTGCACTGGGCTGGGAGACTTCAGCCTCGGTGTCTGCGTTTACAAAAAAACCTGTTATCTCCAGTACCGGCACATTTGACGTCAGCGCACATGCACTGGCTACAAGTTAGACACATGTCACGTACTAACAAAAAGTCCTCGTTTCACTTGAACACCGGCTATAATACTTTATAGATCTAATTTAAAAAAGTAAATTACTTTTTTGCCTAAGAATAGCGCAATAATGGAATGGTTGTGGCGAAATTTGAGTTCTACAAATTTACAGTTTAAATTATCACGTTGGTGGTTTTGTCTCATATAATAGCACAGAAATGAAAAAGTACTTATCCCCATTCAATCAATCTTGTGTTATCTCAAGGAAAGAAGAAACCGCTTTTCGTTTGTTTGCTTGTTTGTTGCCTTCTATTTCAAGCTCTGGAAACTGGTGGTTACAGCTGATAAACGAGTCTTGGTTAACCGTTACGTCGGAGTTATTGGAAGAGTGAGAAATCTGCCCAAAATTTTGTCTTAAAGCTGCCATATTTCATTGTATAGCCAGTGATTTCACAGAGAAAAGGAAGCTTTTGCAATGTATTCAGATAAACCCATTAATTAATCAGGAATTTAACTGAGGTAACCGGCTGTCAAGCAGACTAGCTGCCACATGGATTCAAATTACCTTCAGCTGTGTTGCACTTTTTGTCAGAAAAGGTAATTTTTAGTGTACTAAAAATTTTTGTGAGGAGAATCTGTCCAAAGGTAAACTCATTTTTCAATGTCTCACTTTCGCACTGGTTTAAATTTAGACATTGATGGTTTTTTTTTAACGCCGAAAGGTGTCGAGAATTTAGGACTAAAGTGACGGGCAGATCTTGGCATCCCTCTGGAACTAAGGGAGACGCCGATTCTTACGACAACTCCTCCCCTTTTTTTCTTCGAAAGAAAGAAGTAGTAAATTTTTTATCCTTATCTTCTTTTAGCTTGTTGTAGAGAAGTCTACTGAATTTGTGCGGTACCTAGAGCCGCTTTTACCAACTAAAAGGAAGGAGGAGATAGCCCGCTGTCTTGTCAATATTCACGAAAAGACACCGGAAAGTAACATTGCTGCATTTCTCGCTTCTCTTGTCGATCACGAACTGGACACCTCCGGTAAGTTCCCCCGACGTAAGCTGCCGAATTCAGTTTTCTCCTTCCTTTTTTCGTGGAGTCTTTTAAACACATCAAAATGTACAACTGATGCTAAAATAAGTCTTAAAAGGGGACAGATGAATCAGCCTGCTTGGTGCATGCCTCAAACTTATTGTTTCGGGATTAAGGCAAGCCCGCCTTTAATGCGTAGTTGTAGCCGCCCCTTTTGGCTTCGGTTTTGAGCCCAGCCCTCAGTCCTCCGGGTCGATGATGGCTCTTCTACGCACAAAAATATTGCGTGTCGCATAATGCTAGACACGCAATACTGCTAAACAAATGAGGACTTATTAAAAACTAAGTGTGTATTTTTGCTGAGTGGAGAAAAAAGAGAGATGGAGATGCGATAGGCTGTACTCGGTGTCTTCGCCAATCCAAGTAGACGATAGATCCCTTGTCAGATCAGGTAAACATAAACACATACATTTATTCACACCTCCTCATCTTCCTCCATTTGAAGGTGTCCCATTGAAGAAGGAAGTTTGAATTAGCTTGAAGGGAAGTTTACTTACTTCATAAGTGTGCTGGAGAACTTTTTGACACAGGCTAGGCCAGTGACAGAGGAATTAAGAATGCGGTAGGAGCATGGATCAGTGGATCTGAACTAACTGGAAGAGATGAGAGTGAATGGAAAGGTCAAAGAGGAATAGATTGATGTGTCTGATGAGTGGATAAACAGGTGGATTGACAGCGTTCAACTTGGCGAGTGATCGAGGCTGTTTTAACGGAAAATTTTAGAAAAAAGTTCCTAATTCATAAAAACAGAAGAATAGTTGGGTACTTTTTGCCTTCCTGACTCGAGCAAGTGGCCCTTCTTTGTTTCAGACAATCTCTCCCTCCTTTTTCGTTCCAATTCCATCGGTTCAAAGGCCGTCGAATGCTACATGAAATTAGTTGGAGCTGAGGTAAGGAAAAAAACTTATTTGCCGGCAATGAAAATGCAAATTGTACTTTTTTGTCTCTAGAGACGAAACCCCAACTATGCACACCGCTTTTCACAGTAGATTCATTTTGCAACTATGCCTCGCATGCACGATTGTTTTGTGTCAGGACGAGAGACAATCACTTGGACAGTACCGTCTCCTCTTCCTGCCTTCCTTCCCACTATCCCAACGAGTGAATCTCCACACCCACAAGTTTTGACGTTTGAGGTCTGACTGCCTAGTCGGGAATGAGGACCTCAGACTGTATTTATTATTTGGCGACTGACAAAGGCACTCCTAATGAACGATTGCACCTGCAGTTTGCTGCATGCGCATGCAAAGGAGGCATAATTTTGCGGGAATGAGTTGGTGTTTTGCAAGTGGACCACGTCCGTCAAAATTTAAAGGTCACTTCTCTTCAAACAACCCAAACGATGGCGCATTTTTGAGGCGTGTATCAAAGAAGTGAAGAGCACACATATTCTACGTGACATACGACAAGCACTTGCTGCTCATCTTCCACACCCTTCTGATATTATTTGATGAAGATTTTAATCACTTTGTTCACCACCACCACCACCGCCGCCACTCTTGACATGTGCTTCTCCAGCATTCTGGGTGGTTCATTGCTTTGTCATCTCACCTATCCAAGGGTGATTTTTTGACAAGGCGCTCCTGTAACAGTCAAGCTTTGCGTAATGGGACATCACAATTGATTGACTGAAGCGTATCAGCGCTTTACAATGCCTGCATACAAACCGACACTCGACTTTTTTAAGTCCCCACCTACTTTACAATAACTCATTACAGTCACCTGTACTGTAAATCGCGCAAACATTTTAGATCGCCCGAAGTGAACCACTTCTATGCGCCTTTCCGGTGTCCACCGATCCAGTAAATGCGGGTTAGGAACCACACCTTTTTTCTTCGCATCGACAAACCGTTTAAACGAATTAATTAGCTGGCGGGGAAAACTCCTGTAACTCAGTGCCTCTAAACTACCAATTTCCTATTCCTAAGGTGCGCTTGTCTTTATGCATGTGACAAGGGAAAGAAGCTCTCACACTTCGTCACATACGCTGTGATTCATTGTCATATTTTTCCGTCTCACCTCCTTCCTTTATTTTGCCCTTTCAGCTGGTGCACTCAACTCGTGGTGCTTTCCATCCACCTTCTATTTTAATTTTCATCCTTCTCTTGCAAGGTGGGGAAAAGGGGGACAGAATAGACTTCTTTTTCATATCAAATGCCTTTTCCCCTTAATTTCTATCCATCCCTTGATTTAGTTGTTCATGAGATTTAACCAAAAATAGCTCGGTTGTTAGGAGATAATGCAATAAATAGGCCAGTGTATCATAATTTAGACCACCGATTTATGGTGAATGTAAATTTATTTTTCCTTTGCGATGAATGATTTGTGAAAAAAAGAAACCGCATAGGAGTATTCAGGAAAGCCTACTTCTCCTAACAATAAATTGATCCACCTTTATTTTTTTCAGTATCTCCGGAAGCTACTTCAAGGCTTTATTGAGAATCTCCTAACTTCCAGTGAAGATCTTGAAGTGGATGCAACTCGGTTAACTAGACATTCGTGGTCACCTGCCTCGGAGAGTGGAGACGTCAGCGCGGTTACAGACTCGGATGCAAGTATCCTCCAAAGGAATCGAATTGCGCTCACGACTTGCGTAAAGACTGTACTTCAGCGATTGCAGGCCAGTCTCGCCTACTTTCCAGCGTAAGATTCCACGCCAAGTATTTTCTGTGTATGATTTACTGACCGATTTGTTAGAATTCCTTCTCTTCTTTTTTCTGTAGAAATTTACGTGAGACATTGGCCTCAATCCGTAGAACAGTGGAACAACGGCATGGTCAAGAAGTTGGCGATCAGTTGGTTTCCGGGTGTCTGTTCCTTCGTTATATTTGTCCAGCTATACACGGGCCGACACTCTTTGGTCTAACCAACGCCGTTCCCGATGATCCTCGTGTCTCTCGAAACCTTACACTTCTAGCCAAAGTCCTTCAGACTATCGCCAACTTCTCACACTTTGAAGCTAAAGAAAACTACATGCGTTTTTTGAACTCCTTTGTTCAGTCTATGCAGGAGGAGATGCATCAATTCCTTCGAGCTGCCTCCACCTTAGATGATGACGATGATACTTCAGAGATATGGAAGAGACAAAATACTAATGTGTCAAATTGTCACAGTAATATCGATTTAGGCTATGAGCTTACCGTTCTATACGGTCATCTCTCGGCTATTTTAAAAGAACATCCAAAGGTTAGTCCAGAGGGTATTAAGGCCAAGTCTATCCACTAAATACCAAATAAGTAGTATTGTGCTATTTTACATTCTTAGGTTCCTGATTGCTTAGCCGAATTGCCAGACATTCTGGCCGGCATTGAACACATGCTTTCAAAACCGTCCCTTCGTCGAAGCCTTTCAAATCTTGCAAATTCAATAAGATCGGGCACTTCAGCCTCCCTGGAAGATTCAGCAGCTATCCGGAATTCGGCCTTTCGTTTCCATAGCACTGTAACTCCGCCATTGTTAAATGAACAGCAAATAATTCCTGCTGAGCGGCCTTCAACACCGGTGTCGTTTGGCATACCTGGTGAAGATTATGTAAGAACAAGATGACATAACTTTGTAGAGGAAGGTGGGCCAACCTTCCTGATCATTGATTTATCTTACAGACATCAAAGTGTGTTTCTTCCGGTGAAGAACCAAGATGTAGTCTCGAGATTAGCAGTCCGTCTTCAGATGGTGTGACACGTCAGCAGGCCTTCTTTGGCGAATCTTTTGAACCTGGAGCCGAAAATTCCAAAGGAGCCGACCTCGAGTCGATATCGGAGACCGAGGTATGTTTTAATTCCTCAGCACGGATAATTTTTGCAGTGAGATGGGAGTTTTGGCTTATCTTGTAAGATAAAGACTTGTCAGTCTTCCTATTAATGTATCAGCTTGTTGTGGTTGTTTTTCAAAAAGAAGGTTTCTTGTGCACACAAACTGTTCATGTCGTAGTGAACAAAGAGCTGTTAAGGGTGCATGTTTTTGACCTTCAGCTGAGAAATTTATTAGCTGTATTGGCTGAAGTGAACCGCACACTCGCACAAAACCGGACATATTTTTTGAGAGTGAAGTACGCGTACGTGACCGTTAGTTGACTGCCAGACACAGGGTGGCTCCATCCTCCTATATTTGGTCCGCCTTGACCTCATAGCGATCGTATAGCAAAATTAATGTCTACCTGTACGCAATCTTGACAAGTCAGGAGGGATTGAACGGGAGGGGAACTTTCTAAAATATTCGGAAATTGGTGTGAAAAAAGAGGAACTTTTTCTCTCCTTGCAGGTGCAGACTTCATCTCCAGTGAATAAAATTTCTACATCACCAACAACACAATTGGGGACCTGCACAACAGCAAACGGAGGACATTATCGTTCTGCAAGTGTTCAACGTCACAAAACTCCACAGACATCAGCGTCTCTGCATCGATGCAAGGAGGTTGAAAAATGTTGCACTGGTAACGGTGGTGGTACTTCAACAGCCAATACCCTACCAACACCTCCACAGAAGTGGTCCAGTGGTCCAGAACTCCACGCAGACTCTCCTGTTATCCTTAATTTTCCACCCCCTCCTCCAGCTCTTCCACAACTGCAGAATGATAAAGGCCTTGGGGGTAGTTCCACCAACATTCGGATGGGGACTCGGGCTCTTCGAATGTCAAGGGAAAGAGACCTAACGGGAAATATTGAAGTAAGATATCAAGTTTTCTTGATTTTTCAGTATTCCGCCACTGTAGAGAGCTCTGTTACTAGGTTTCTGTCACCTCTAGGCTCCCCAAGTCAGGCAAATGTCTCGCTGTTGAGCGATTGAGTAAGATTAGGTTTTAAGGCTTCATTTATAAGAAATATCGTAGGTCATCATTAGTCGTTGTACTCACGCACACATCCCTGCTTGGCATCTTGAAGAACGTCATCTGATATGGACTAGTCCATCACCAGTACGACAACTGCTACGAGTATTAGCGGAACCCCTAATTCGTGTAGCGTCGCTACGGAGGCATCTCTTATAATACACGTAAAATAAAAGTCTCCATTCAACGTAAATGCGTCTCGCATATTCGACTATGCAGAACTTTGGTCTACCCTTAGCACCTCTTAGGGGAAAACTGAGTTGCAAAAATAGCCCTTTATTCCGTTTTTAAAATCGTATTCTGTGTTGCAGTCAGGAACTTCGACACGAAACGGAGAAAATGGGAGAGATGACGCCCAACTTTCCACTGTCCCTGTCATCTTGCAATGTGAAACCCCTGTTGTTACTGGTGCTCGCACAGGTACAACAGTTCATGGTGCTGTAAACATAGGAGGAGGAGATGGTAGTGTTCTGTCAGTTGATTCAACTCCCAGCTATGATTCATCCACAGCTTCTTCCTCTTGCCTTTCCATAATGCCTCATGCCAACAATGTTAGCACAGTCGGTGCCAATGGCAGAGGTCAAGGTGTCTTCGTGACAGAGAATGCGCATCACTTCGAACTACCGACAAATCGAAGTACATCCGCCGTTATTCAGCGAGGAAGTCGCATTTCGTGCTCAAACACTAACACTACCAACAGCAATAAGAATGACCCAGCCCTCCTTAGTCGAGTGCATCACCTTCTCTTTGGCGGTGGCAGTGGTAGTGGGAATGATTACCAAAATGTAAGGGGTATCGTCAGACCAGCTCCATCAATATCCCTATCAATGAAGTTTGAAGAACAGAGAGAGAAAAAGGAGGTGGATCCACGAAAAGCGGAATCCACTCAGCTGGAGGCACTGCAACAGAGGTGAGCACCTGTCTGTCTGTCATCTGTCATTTTCGGATTCAATTTTAGTAGATTGTTATGGCAAAATGAGCATTCGCTGTGAAAAACATGCTCTATCAGCATTTCATCTAAAAAATTCCAGGCTTCGAGCAATAGAGGAGCATTTAAATCAGGAGCGTCGAGATATGCAGAAGGCGGTGGCATCCAACATGCGAATGATGGAGAGTCAGGAGCGCTGCATCAATGAGTTGATTGAGGAGATTAATCGTTTACAGATTCTTCAAGGTGCTGCCACCGCCAACACAAATCCTCCTGCCCCTCCACCTCCAACATCGACCACGGCAACGAACCGCCGAAACGATCTTCACGGATCAACATCGTCTTCGCAAAAGCCACGGTCGTCATCGAACTCGTGGTGGTGATATCAGAGATCTCTTTTAACACTGAGCGCCTTTCTCCTGTGCCCCAGCCCCAGTGGTATCCTCTCCCTTTGTCAGTCTGTCTGACTACCCGCTTGTCTGTACAGGTTTTTTTTCCCGATAAAGGTGAACCAGATTTGTCCTCATGACTGCTCGTCCTACTTCACTCTTTCAAATACTTGCCCTCTACTACTGACTAATTTCCCTATCCCGTCAGAAACCAAAAAGAATATGGTTTTATTTCAATATTTTTGGGGGTGTTACATGCTGGATGTGGGTATTGCGATAGAAAGGAGTGATTTGAAATAGACAAACGGAAATTCTAGACTAACCGGAAGACTGGACGAGCGACCACGTTGGTGAGCATAGACGAGGCCGGATGTGTTAGTAACTCCTCCAGTAATTTTACAATCTAATGACAAGAGTGGTGTCTAAATTCTGTATGCCTTGAATGTAAAAAAGTGTCCTTCTGAATTGGTTGCAATGCGAATAAGCAAGGCTGAAGTATATTTTTTTGGTTTAATAAGCTTAATTAACTTGATCTTGGAATAGTTTCTGGACCTCTGGAATAAACCAACTTCTTTATCACAAATATACATTCAATTTACTCTCTCCTCAAATAATTTCAGTAGAGTAATTTGCAAAGGGTCTACTTTATCAAAAGTTTGCAGCAACAAACTGCTTTTCAAAAATTGAACCAGCATTGAAGGAACCATAAGCTTAAGGGTAGAGCATGACCCGAGGTTATGACATCTAAGGAATAATTTTCAATCTGCACACCGTCAACGCAGAAATTTAAAGACAAAAGTAGGTTGATTAATAATAACAGATACTATGTAAATGGTAAAAAAGGGTCAAAAAAAGAAACGAGTAAGCCCAGTAATTAATTCATTCCATATAATTACTTATTCAAGTGTTCGTTCTTGCATTGCAAATTAAGTCTTTCATTAATTCATTCACATGTTGGTTCATTCAGTCCCTCAATTCACTAGTCCATCCACTTGAAATTTCAATCAAGAATTACCGATATAAGTAAATTTTTTTCTACTTCTGAATTACACACACATTTAACATAAATCGCATTTGAATCCAGAATAACAAAAAATGCCTATATACATTAGAAGGATAGCAAAATAAGTCGTAGAGCTAAACCACCAAATTAGCATGTGCTGACTCCCTAAAGATATCCAAAATAAATTCATTAAATTGAATATTAATGGGGAAGTCTGAGCTCAAAAAGTCATTTGTTTGCAAAAAAAACAAAGACGAATTTGCTCACGCTGTTTGAAGGCAATATTAAAACACATTACGAGGTTCAAATAAATAACACGCTACAGTCATTCAGTCCCATATTTCCAAAATTGCATGCGAGCAATGCACCAGATATCGCACCTTCGGTCCCGTTCCACCATTCACTCCTCAACGCCATCATTCCAAGATGCAGTTTGCCGTCCAAACTTCATTTTACGCAAAAACAGTTCATTTAATCATCGGAGTATTGGTGCAGCCCTCCAGAGACCTGTTAGTTACTAGCATTCATTCGTCCATGGCATTATTCCTCCATGCAGTTGGCAATCACATCTGCATTTTACGTAATCACATTTTATTCAATTATGTGCGAAATGGACCAGAGAGAGGACGATCTGTTAATTGTCACATTCATGCCTCTATGCCATCACTCCTTCACGCATTTCACCATCCATCTTTTCTCTCCCTAATCTTGATTAATTAAATCATTCGGGAAAATGGTCAGTCATCCGCCGATCCCTTCCGTTCGAAAATTTATAATTTCTTCATGCGGTTCCTTACCTAATTACCATTTTACTCAATCCAAAATTATTCAATCATGTGAGAAATAAGTTAATCATCCCACCATCCACTCCTTTCTAGCATTCATTTCCCCATGCCATCATTGTGTCAGGCAATCCGTCATTTAAACTTCCTTTTAGGCAATCGGAATCTATTCACTCATGCGAGAAATGCATCAGGCATTAGAAGATTTAATTCCTTTTGGCCTTTCAGCTCACCATGCTATCAGTCCTTCATGCAGTATTTCATCCTATCTTAACTTCGTGTAAGCTAAATTCATTCAATCATGTAAGAAATGACAGTGTCATCTGACTATCTGTTCCTTTTGGCCATTAACTATTCCATGCCAACATGCGTCTGGGCAGTTCGACACCCAATCTTCATTGTACGTAATCACAATACTTCAAGTCATGTGAGAATTGAATTAGAAATATGAATATTTGGCCCATTCCACTATTAACACATTCAAGCAACTGTTCATTCAGGCAGTTCGGCATCATATACGCATTTTTTGCAATTCAATTCCACTGAATAATGTAGGAAATGAAATCCTTCATCCAACGGTCACTACAATTTTCCCATCATTACTTCATGCATTTATTCATTCAATTTCTATTTACGTGGTTTCAACTCACTAATTCTTCTAAATGAAAGTAATAATTCATTCAGTGATCTGTTCCTTTCTACCATTAACCCCGCCTGCCATCATTCCTTCATACAATTCCTCCATCAATCTTTATTTTATGCAATCTTAATTCATTTAACCATACCAGAAATGAGTCAGTAGCCCAATAAGCTGTTCAGTTGCCCGTGCAATCCTTCGTTCATGCAATTAATTTTCCACAATTCATTTTACATTATCCACATTCATAAAATAATGCGAGAAGTAAACCTGACGTCCGAAGATCTTTTCCGTTCTACCATTCACTCCTCCATACCAACATTCCCTCCTGCAGTTTGCCAAATATTTGACAACTTTCGAAATCCCAATTCATTTAATATTATAGGAAATAAATTTGTCATCCAATAATCTCATAATTTCGACAAATTACTCCACCTCGAACTCCTCAAGGTAATTACAGGAGCTCCCTATAAGATGGAAATTTCTCTGTGCTACCGCCATTATATCACAGCGAGATTACTTTAAGAACGAAAAAAGACACAATACTCGGGTGGAATATGTATTGGCAACGAACAGTTGGGCTTGAGACGACTAAATTACAAGATAAGCCTACACTAGTTTGGTCCACGTCTTCCTTGTCTTCATTGACTAGAAAAAGCACTTTAGCACACTTTTGAGGGAAGCGTCGCTGGTAATCAACTCGGTGGATGCAGTTCTTTGGTGATACCTCACCTAAACAACATCCTCGCATTCATAACACTCTTACGAGTCACCAATTGGCTGTAGCCAGGGCCTACAATGTGATTGGTGGGAAAGTGGCATGCGGCTCTACACCCACTTTGATTGGTGCAGTGGTTGTACTTTAATCGCTACAACCCAAATAAGCCGAGCATCTGGCCAATGAAGAAGCTGTGCTGCTCAGAAGGGAGACGTGTCGAAGCCAACCTTGCTGATGCACCAAAAATGAAACAGCCAAATAACAAAAGTGGAGTGGAATTTCAAAGACTCACAAATCAACCTAAAGCATCAGGTAAGATTTGTCAGCCGTCGGTTCAGGAGAAACGCTCAACTACTTCATGTCTCCGTGTGTGGTAGCAAAAATAAAGTCAGGTTGGCGGTATTTGGAGCAGATGGAGATAATGCCACAAAGTCCCTCCAACAAGGAGGGATGGCTGCTACCTACCAATGGCTTTGCAACGATAAATGCCACCGCCTCCTCCTCAAGTGGGATGTCCCAATTGTCCATTGGTGAATTAACCATTTTTCCCACAGGTCCTGATTACAAGTATCCAAGAAAGTTAGCAATGATCAGCGCACCCCAAAGAAGTTCACAGCCACCTTTTCAGAGAAATGTCACATTACCATAGTTGATTTGGCTGACCGCGCTATGATTGGAAGTTCTAACCACGAAGGGTGGGATAATATGACAATTGTAAAGAAGCCACGGCATCATATGTCTCCTCGTTCGGACAGCCAAAATGACAAACTGGAGGAGTGGGGACGAACTGGACATATGGTTGATTTGCAAGATTGGTATCCTTTGACAATGCATGACATCGTCACGCCATAGGTTGAGGTAAAGACTCCTCGTTCTCCCTCTCCCTTTGGGCACATCCTCCTACAAAACTGATTGGCAGTCGCAGGTAATACTTCTCCAATGACTCGTCTAGACACGGCTCACCTGTCAAATGAATCACTTCAATTCACGAAGTTACAGTATTTTGGAGCAATACAAGGCCACCGAATATCCACAAAACGCTTTGCATGGGAGTGAGAGCTCCGGGTTCATCGAAATCAGCAAGGTGCATTTCCGAAGCCGAATGTGAATGGTGCTTCAGTGTCATGACAGTGTCAGCTCAAATAGCGTTGACTCATCTGTGCCGATCAACACAGAAGCACAATACTGACGAAAACTGAAAAAGGCAATTTGGGATCATTTCAAGAAAAGCGGAGACGTTGGATGAAAGTTTCTCGGTGGGCCCACCTATGGAATAGTTGGGGAGTTGAATCTCTGGAATGATGTCTTCATCTTTTTGACCCTCATGTCATTAAATAATCTCCCACCATGTCAAATCGTAGGCGGGAAACGCAGAAAAGTCAATGGTTACCTTCCTTGACGGTTTCTTCCCATCACAGAGGAGCGAAATTGGAGTGAAGCCTCCATACTTTCGGCACTCCGATGCCCACTTGCCTCCGTTAGTCACCTTATTGGAGCCTGTGGAAAAACTGTTTAAGAGCAGGGCATGGTGAGGGCACGTGGGGAAGCTCAGATAACCACAGATGACTTGTGAAGCACTCGCCTCAACAATAACACTGGAGATGGGGCGGAAAGGCAGAATTGACTTTGGCAAGTCTAGTTACGCCTCCTGTGCCAGCGGTCTTCATGAGTTGCTGAGGAAATGCCAAATGGAATCGCAGCTTCTGTGGGGGCTAAATATCTGCAACAAGACAAAGTCATGCCGTCGGAGAATTTTTGGAGATGCTTACAACTCATGAGGGATATTTCTCCTCTACTTTTCCGTGAAGTTCCGATTTCCTTCACTCTCAACCTCTGAGCATTCTAGACTGTCTCAAACTCGTGCTCTCCTTCAGCTCCTCCGGTTGGGCATCAGATTTGAGTAGCAAGGAGGGCAGCAAGTGTCTTCCAATTTTATTCAACTCTATCCCCTGTCCTCATGCCGCATAAAGAGGTAAAATAAAATGAGAAAAGGAGCAGGATTTTCGCGACCTAATTTAAAGTGTGCTGGGTTGAGCACTGACAAGTGCAAATCCTCCAGCCCTCTATCAACGCTTTCTGCAGCTCCTCGTGCCATCCCATAGTAAGGAGAAACATCTTAATTTTCTCAAATCTTTGGTGTAATTGCGGTGCCCAGCAAGACCCTCCCACTTTGAAACAGACATCATCAACGAATTCACCGCATGCATCATCAGTCCTGCCCAGCTTCGCTTCAAGTGAGCAGCATTTTATGTGAAACAATGGGGACATTCGGTTGTGTCCACATTATGCCAGATTGTGTGTGAATTTGGAGAAAAGTTCAACAAAAGGTCAGTTTTAGTGTCAAAAGCGCGTTGTCGAAACCCTATTTCCTGACAATCGGCCAGTGGACACTCACAACATTTCAGATGAAATGTCAAATTCGTTGTGGGAAAGTGAACATTGCATTAGACGTGCAATGGGTGGCCAATTTTTCGTACAGAGTGTCACTCCCACCTCGTGTGTGTGACCAGATTAGAGCGACCGCTGGCAATTTTCCAGCATATTGGGTGATGCGACTGGACGAGAGCCTGGCCTTCTGGAATGCTCGAGAATTCACCATGAAAGAGGTGTCTCCCGCAGGAACCCCTTGAATAACGTTCCCCTCATCTTATCCGATAAAGTGAAATTGATCACTTCCCCTCGTCCCCTCGTCCCCTCGTCCCCTCGTCCCCTCGCCCATTTTGAAGGAGGGCAATTTTGCATTTCCGCACAAATGTTGGGGACTTTGTTGCCGGTGGTGGCAATAAACTTGATCATTGGAGAAATTAAATGCGCCATTTGGATTTTGGCCATTCAACTTGCAAATCGCAACTCCAAAGGCATGAGAAAGAAGGAGGTGGGTCGGTGGATTTCTTGCTGAATTTGAGCAGAGAAGTAAAAAGTCGACTGTGTATAGTGGTGAGTTGGGTAAAAGTCAGTAAAAATGCCGCCTGTGGGACGGCTGGTGGCAGTCCGGTGAAGGATCTATCAACGCAAGTGTTATTTCCCGAACTTCTGACCTCCCTTTTGCAGTCAATTTCACAGCACTAGCCAGCCAAATGGAAGGAGTTCCACGAAAACCGTTAAACTGGCAAAAAGTGCCCGCGATGTGCCAGTACTCTTCAGGCCGCAAATGCAGCTGTGGGATTGGAAAAGCTAGGACAACTTGCCATCTGGCGTCATGGTGACATCAAGTAAATAATGTGGGTATTTGGAGTCCTTAGACCTGCAAAGCTTCCAAACCAGCAATAAGAGAACATGAAATGCAAGAATGAGTAGCAAGCGCAGCGGTATTTTCGTCTTTTTTACACAAAACAAGATGCACTTCAACGACACGACCAATTTATGGCACATCCCAGACAGCAAGGCATCCAAAACGATCAACGATGAATGTGTAACCTTTCCACTTGACCCACGTCCGCTCCGTTCACGCATACCTGTGTGCATATCAACTGCCCCTTGCTTTTAACAAGCCTCCTTCCACTGCGCAGCAGGTCATTCAAGTGTGCTCCGCCCACAAATCTCTCGGCTGTGCTGTCGTATGAAGGGGAAAAGCGCCCTCCTTTCTGTCACTCCTCTCTAATTCGACAAGAGACGTACCTCCTCAGTTGGTTCGACTTCCAGCAAATGGCTTCTCAGCTGAGGGGGAAATTTGTGGTGGATCGAAAAACCATTAAAGCCATCGAGCGGGCAATCGCATCTGCAGTCCGCCACACGTACACAAAGCATGCACCGCCCTCCCTGACTTGAAGTGGTGGGTGCTTCAGCCATTGAGGGAAGGAAGGCCACCATTTCCCTCAATAAGTAAGTGAAGAATGCAAACAAACACGCCTTTATACCCCTAGGTATTCTGCAAGACGGTGCTCCACTATTTACTGAAAGCAACTGGTTAATGGTGGCTGAAAGACCAGTCGGAAACAAAGTTTCAACACGCCTACGCATCCCAGACAAATGATGCGGAGGAAGTGGAAAGCAGAACACTTGTGTGCCCCTCAAACCTTATTGTCTCGTACCCAGTAACTACCACAGGCATCATGACACACTGCACAAACAGCAGCTGCCCTCAGACCAGTGAGCGTGGCTTTTTGAGGACCGATTTCATTGAGCCCAACAACCCTCCACCCATCACACATCGACGTCACATCAGTGACACGAATGAATGCCTCCATGTGCTGCTCTACCACAATGTCCGTGTCCACTTATGTCCATTTATGCATTGGTCACTGACCAGTGGTGCAGCGGTGCTGTCTCGGAAGGTGCGGCAGAAGGCAGAACTGCGCACACAGAGTAAATGCTTGCCCTCAATGCCAGACACGTCGCATAGTAGGGAGGAGAGGTGTGGAAAGGGCAGGCAACAATGAGGACCTCACGTGGATAGTGAACCTGTGTGACTCGCGCAGGCACAATTCACATGACGCACCGTGACAGAGTGGTCCAATTTGAGGGAAGAGTTCTTTGGCGTGCTGCCCTGCGATTGGAAGGATGCCTTGCTACACTCACTCCATACCATCTCTCCAACCACCTAGTGGCCAGACCACGGTTTCGAAAGCTTCCCTCACCAGGTAATTTACGATTTGCGACATTGCCTTGGCCTCCTCGACCACCTGGGGACGCATTTCTTGGAAAGGGCAGGACAACTTGTCATGGTGCGTGTGTGCAAAGGTGAAAGCAAGTAGGTGGTGTGGTGTTACCTGCTGAAGTGCCATCTGCACCTGCTGCTGCTACTGCTGCCCTCTGGTGCAACGCATTAGCCACAGGCTGTCAGTCTCATTGACCATGCCACTTCACTTCTGGCGCACGAATGAAAGTCACGCCTCATGCCTCTGCAATACCCTCTCTACTTTACTCTTCGTGGGAAGCTGCTCTCCTGAGCTTCGGACACACTGGCAAAAGACCGTGCCACGCCAACATTCCACTTAGCAAATTGTCGCCAAGCACATCTGCAGCATGCTTTGTACGAATGCGAGGGAATTGTCTTGACAAGTCCTCTCTCATTCTTCCACCGTGCCATCGCTGAGAACGCCAAAGTAAAGCCACTTTGGAAAGAGCAAGTGTGCACTAGCTTCGGCAAGGAATTAGAACTGGCAGACAAACGCACAAGATGCCAAAATTGGGCTGGAAAAGAATTCTTCCCCGTCCTACCTACGCTGTTCATTAGCACGACGTGGTATCCATTCTCTACTGCACAGCAGCACATCTCATCGGCATTCCTACACGCTTCCACACAACCTGCTAGGAAGAATGCTAACACGCAAATGCCGACGACAAGCATCCGTTTCACCCACGCACTTTCCACTTCCTCCCCCCGCTTGAATTGTGCAGCATAAAAACGAGCAACTTCTGCATCCTCGTAAATCGCCTCCCAAATCCGCGTGTGTCCCACCAAAAGCTCGTGTGCGTCACGCCTTTCCCCGCCTCCATGCCACCCTGCATTTGCGGATATCACAAAGCCACTTTGTCGGGCTGACGAAGCGGTAAGAAAACAACCCCGCCATCATCCTCGAACACCGCGGTCTCTACTACACCAAGTTGAGGAAGAGATCGTGTGGTTGACTTTGCAAACAATGACAGCCTTTATTCTTCTCTGGTGGCTCTTAGTACCCTGTTTGCCCTTCATTAAGAAGAAGGAAAGCACCTGTTTCCTAATTTGGGAGGGCTGGGAAGCACTGATGTCTCAGGAGGTGAAGGATTCTCCACTCTACGACAGCTAACAACACCACACCATCTGCATACGGTCTGCATGCAGGACCACTCCTCTTCCTCTTCTTTTCCTTCTCCTTCCCCTTCTCCTTCACGCGTTCCCACCCCCAATCGAGGAAGACAACCACTGCCAACACCTAGCACTACTAAATAGGCAAGTAGTACCGCATGACCAATTGTGCATGAGCTTTGACAGTAGTCCCTCGGCCATGTCACATGTAGCTGCTTTCTCTCACGCCGCCCATACTTCAAGCACACTCAATGGTGCAGCAGGTGAAGGATTTCGACCCCACCAGCATGTGGGGAACAGAACAGCCCCGACTCAAATCGCCGCTGTCAAAACCACCTCACGCATTCGTCGGTGCCAAAAGACCATGCTTTCATCCTCTCTCCGTTTGATTCGCCACATGCCTTCGTATCAGCACTTCGTCCGACATTCCTTCTCCACTGTTACTGCGCAGTTGACGATTGGGAGCAACGGTCTCCCATTCCGACGACACACCAACGCAGCTTGTGTAAAACCCGTGGTACCACCTGCACCACACCCTCCACCCTACATCCTCGTAATATGGCAACGTGTTGCACAATTCAGTGGGTCAGCACCGCCTACTTTGTCACTAAAAGTCAACCAATTCAGTGTGATTGATTACGCAACCCAGACCGTGCTACCACCATCGCTCATCCACAGTCAAGTGGCAAGTCGAGCTGTGAAGAAGTCAGAGAAGTGGCTTTAATTCAACCACCTTATATGCACACCAGAAAGGTAGCACTAGCATGAAAGCCGTCACAAATACCAAACCACTCCAGTCCCACCGACTAAGTCGAAGATGAACACCATCGCGGCCAGTAGTGAAATTCCAACAGCCAGCCACTTGCAAAACCCACTTGGTGAATCCAATTTAGCCAATAAATTGCCTCCATTTACACACTTTGGTGCGAATGTACTTCGTCTCACGTACCACGGTGCAGCAATCACCGACCACTTCCACTTTGCTGAAGCTACCTTATCTTTTTCGCAGATTTGGCTAACCGTGATGGCAGTCCTTCATCTCCTCCCTCTAGGTACTTTGTCAATCCACCAACTTTGGAGATACGTGGCAATCAGGCGGATGGAGGGATCTGGCGAAATGTTCGGCTTTTACCAATGCGAGGACACACCACATGAGGAGGTGCTTGTTTGGAGGCTACACTTTGCAATGTCCCATTATTAAGACGATGAGTGAATGCGCTCCTGTGGAGGAGTGACAACCAAAGTCACCTCTTGACTGGTTATTGAGCTCAAGTAACAATAGACGAGAGAGAACATATTAGCAAAAGGGAGACAAAGATGAGACTGGAGACGAGGAGGCGGACGTTCATCCGTGATGTTGGCACGTTATTAATTGCGAACACGCACTGGAGGAGGACGCCAACCTTGAGAACCACTTCAAATCCACCTTGGCTTCTTCCACCCCAGGTCACCTCTCGCCTGACTCACAGTGCAGCATGACAGGGCTACTGCCATGAACCACGCTTCCCCATCTCCAAGCACGTTGCGCTTTTGACAGTTAGCCAACTCTCGGTGGGCACAGGTCCAGGTTAACATCCATTTCTAAGTAGCAAATGGGGGATTTTGATTGGTCCATCGATGAGGAATGTCCTTTCCCATATTTGGAGGTAAAAGATGGCGGTGGTTTAGCTCAGGCGGGTGGTCCCGTGTATGCGAATACATTCCAGATTGTGCGCGAGTGGAGGCGATCCGCCCATTCCCAAATCGTGTCTTCTCCGGTGCTACTGGCTTCGGTATGCTGTGTCCTGTTCACCCACAGTCAGGTGAGTCACCAAATGTGGCATTTTGCCACGTTCAAGAGGCAGAGCCTTCGTCTGACCTCTTTACCAAAAGCAAACACACTCACATTCACACTACCTTTCCACTGCCACCCTGCCCCTGCCCCTGCCCCCATCACCTCCACTCACCTCCAATGTGAGACACAAAATGCAGCTGCAGATCCAATGGACACACTATTTAACAACGAGGGGGCGAACCGTCACAACAGTGGAGAAGTTAAGTTAAGTGGAGGAGCAGCACGTGTTTTCTAATCTGATTCAGCAATTTTTCACATCTACTCATGCAGTCAAGACACAGTGAATCCACATTGAGCGGTCTGTTTAAACCGGGGCATATCGCACACCTTGGTTGGCTGCACTCTCACTCGCTCGTCGGTTGCGCCGAGCATTCAACGTGACACTCTCTTTTCAATGCCAAAATTACACCCGAGAGTGGCATAACGGAGCATCGAAGGCACACGGTTCTCCCCTTCACTCTCCATCTCCACTCCCCATGAATGAGTCAAAGGCCATTAGCTGCAGTGGCTTCACCACTGTGATGCGGTGAACAATCAGATGGCTCATGCACTCCGTTGTCGCTGCCCCGCTTTCGATGAGGAATGACGAGAGGGGGCAGAGAAGTCGAGGCGAGGGAGGAAGGGGGAGTTATTTGCAGTCGATGTGGCAGTGATTTCCTCAGTATCCTTCTCTCCATGATGTCTGATGTCGGAGGAATCGCCTGTCCAAATGCGCCTTTGACGAATCACACCGTGAGGTGACTCGACACTGCAATATGTCGTGACTTCAAGGTTGTGCCGATCACGTGGGTGGGCTGAGCACTCACCAGAGTCGTGCAAAATGCTTCACCGCAGCAACGACAAGTCTCGTTTAGCATGATGTATTGCCGGAACCAGTCCACACATCCAGAATGCATCGCAAGCAATGAAGTGCAGAACCCACTTTCACGACTTAGGAGGAGGCATTTTATGCACACAGCCGACACAATTTACTGTGATAGATGTCATGCCACCAGCAGGCTAGTCCTGGCAGGCAACTCACATCTCCTCAACTGTCAGAGTGTGGCAGTGTGAATGCACAAGAACAGTGTCACCTTGACTTGTGGGGGGGGGATTGTCACCCCAGCTTCGTGCCATACCTGTCCATGGGGCATCACAGATGGGCAGCCGCGCCGCAGGTCTGCATTCCAGATGCTGCGCCCATTCTCGCCACAACATTGTGTCGAGGAGGCATAACGAGTACAGAGTAGTCGGCGGGTATTGTGCACATCTTCATTCTATTGACGGAAAGCGGTTGTACCAACGAGCAAGCAATTTGGTCACAATCAACTTCACCAACCGGACTGCGGAGCATGAAGTCATCCTGGGGGTGGACTCTGCACCACAGTGTGGCATTGTGGTTGTAGGATGTGAGTGCAGTGCTCCGCCACTGCATTGCAGACGCGGATGACTGCCAATGATGCTGCAAGAGATGCAAGCACTTCATTGCCTCACGATTGCTACCATTATATGCTCGCGCCATCGTTCGCTGCGCCAGCACACTGCCTGGGCTTCTCGTTTGGTCAGGTGGGAAGTCGACAACCACAGATGACGAGTCTGCCACATTGTTTGGGAATTACTCCTGCCCTGTGGCTGGCGCAATCGTCACTCGAGTGGAATGGCCATAGGCAGAGAACGACTTTGGTGCTGCTTGCGATTGAGGGCAGCACAACAAGTCACGACGTATCATTTCGTACACAGAAGACCAACAATCGCCTTGATCGGAAGATAGCTCAAACCAAAGGCCAGCAGGATGAAGAGAACTACGTACAAGGTGCGAGGGTATTGTCGCGAGCCATGAATGAAATGGAATCCATGTGAAGTCGTCAGTGATGGTGCATCTCCTACTCCCCATAATCGCTCAGCGGCCATTTCAATGTCACTGCCACCACCATTCGTGCAATCACGGACTGCAACTTTATCTGCACCACAGCACAATTCTCTGCTTTCATCGAGCCATCGAATCGTGGCGAAGGGATAAGTCAAGATGCCAGGTACAAACTGAGTAGGCCTTGCACCACCAGGCTCTGCATTTGTGACAGTAATGGTGGCCCTAGACACGGCATACGCAACACTGCGTGTAGGAGAAAAGCCGCTGATCTGTGCAATCTGGAGGATGCATAAATTACTGTAAAACCACCAACCCATTCGTCTGGTGATATCTCGAGTTAAGCATTCTTCAGGTTGGTGCTGCAATGGTGCATGCCAGCCTCGGAGGCGTCTTAAACGTGCGTCTCCCCGTTTCTCCGCAGTACACGCGCGTTGCATCCACCAAGTCCTCAGCGTCGAACTATGGTCACCGCCACCTCTTTTCCTACTGCCGTTTCATTGCACTGTATTGCGGCCACTGCCAGACTGGCCTAATTGGAGGAAGTGACCACAGCGGTCCGAATCGCCTTATCCACCACGCATGGATTATGCCGCCCTACACACTGATTCACGCACTTCAATCGATGTGATGTGTGTGAACCAGCTTGCACACCCATTGGACCGCTCACATTCATCTACACTCGATTCACCATCGTCATGTTCATTTTTGCAGGCGACTACGAGCACTTCATGACGAAGCGTTTCAAGTTGTCCGTGCTAGCGTTTGGCATTGCGGAAACACGATTGTACAGCAAAGGCACCACCACCGGGACAAAGCAAAGGGGATGAAAGACGTGGAGCCAAGTAATGTCGGCGTTCAAGAGAGGTAGAATCCACCAGCTGCACTGGCGTAGTGTTGCCACCATCCAGAGGCAAGAGGATCTAGCAAAGCCAGAATAATGCTTGGACGAGCAATTTGGCAAAGGATGAATCCATTTGGTTTGAATGGGTAGACGGATGGATGGGATGGACGGGTAAGCAAATGAATGCAGTGCGAAATGAACTAGTGAATTAAAAGTAGGCAAGAAAAAAAATGTGGCAGCTGACCGATGGAGAATGCACTGTTTCAGTTATGAAGAGAAACGTAGATCACCGACCCACTAGCTGCACGTAGGATAGTCATCCTCCCACACGCACACTCTCCGCCCCCTTTCTCCCCACCCCTTCCCCCCTCCCTGTGTTGGTGGCTTTACGAGCGTGCAAAGTCCACGTCGATGATTTCAAAGTCACCGTCTTCTCCCACTTGCACCCACGCAATGCCCCAACGTACCGGGTGTGAAGTCAAAGTCCGCGAGGGCCCAGGACTTCATGCACAAAGTAGTCAAGCGGGTGCGCACACGTGACAAGCGAAGCGCTTGTGGCAGATGAGATGCACCTCAACTCTGGCACCGTCTCCCACAAGTGGTACTTCTCCAGTGTGAAATGTTGCGTACTTGCGGAAGGCAAATAGCACACCCTACTCGAGTCTCGCTCGAGGCAATCACGCCCATTTTCTGTCTCCTTTAACTCGCCAATAAATGAAGTCACTAGTTGAGAAGAGATGGCGAAGGGAGGCGTCCATGCACTCACCTACACTCCCACTCCACTCACTGTGAGGACGCCCAAAACAACGCCTTCAGTGACGGGAAGAGTAGTCAGACCAAACCACTTAGAAGCTCGTCACCTCACTCACGTAACTGCCTTCCACCCAATCACCGTGAAGTGCAACGCCTACGCACTGAGAAAGCCACTACGCACCCACACTCACACACACGTACTCACATGCACGCACGAATCATATAACGCCTTTACCATCCTACTATCGACCTAGTCATCGACCAATCAACCAACTAGTCGTACTGATGGGTGGTGTTTCAAATTCCATCCAAATGCATGGCCCCGGCTATCATCATCATTTGTCCGGCAGCGCTCGAACGCATGCATGCAAGAGAGGAAGAGTTGGTTGCCATGTTTGGCTAGGAGGCGAATGCCCTGCTTTGGCAGCAGACTGGTGGGTGACCCACCTACTCATTCGCCTATGCGCCAGTAGGTGAGTGGCCTAGTCACTGCTACTGCCTCCTACCGCCTCCATAATGCGGTGGCACTTGAGGTTGTGCTCAGTGATTTCATTTCCACATTGCTGGTGAGGCAAATGTGGCACCGAAACTGACACAAATTCACTTTCCACCCATACCAAATGAGAGCGCTTGAAGGAGATTGACATTTTGATATGGCTTTGCTGAAAAGCACCAATCTTGGTGTGATCCAGTTGTCATTTCTAAATGACATCGCAAGCACTGCATTCACGCCTGTGTTCATCCATCGCTGCATGCACGGGGCCATTCCCCTAATCCCGAGGGAAGAGCCGCCAACCCAACTGACTACTGCTTCTGTGAGCGCAGTTGTGTGATACACACGAAAGGCAGATCGCAACAGATGTGGTGTACGCGCAGTGCTCACACCCCTCGTGCTGCAGCATGTGGGTGAGTGGTGGGAGGAATGAACTCACCCGCCCACCCACTCAGTCAGCCAGTCGATGAGGCTGCCAAAAACAGTAAATCACCCCCTCGCCTTTCTCTCTCCCCCTTTGCCTTCCTCCTATTCACTCAAGTGCATGGCGCTGAATCCAGTCCCCCACCCTCACATGGCTTTGCACTCACCAGGCTGACGCGGTGTTGGTGGCGATGTTGGTGTTGGCACCAATAACTGCCAGGTTGTAGTTACGTCTGCTAGCGCTCCTCATCAGCAGATGTGGAGGCACACTGCCACACGCATTCACATCTCATTCTCTTCCACCCAACCCAACCCAATTCAACCCCACACCACTCCACTCCAATCCACTTCTACTACCGTCGCCAGTCGGCATGCATTGGAAGACACACAGAGGGGAGAGTAGATGCCATCACTACCGGTTGTTGTGTTATCACTGCTGCGTCGACGCCCATCTCACCTCCACTTTCGGCTCCAGCAATGCCAATGTACATGGTCACTAAGACGGGCGGTATGTCGTCGCTTTCGCTTATTGGAGCTTTGGCCCAATTTCCTGAGGCGTCTGCATTCTCCACCTCTCCTTGCAGAGGAACTCATGTGCAGGTCAAATGGAGAAGTCCCAGGGTCACATTATCCAGTCCCCTCGCCTTAGTCATTTCGGTTAGCCACACTTTGCTTTTGCCACTTGTTTGTCCTTTTTAAGACAGCGCCACTGGTAGGGTCTGTTACCCTCCAAAAACACGATGTTAGCGCCTGATACTTCATGTGACCAGATGCCACTGATAAGTCCACTTCTAATAGGCATGCTAGCACAGGGAGCTGGTCGAGACTAATCGGGAGCTCTTCATCAGCCGTAACAACTAATTATTCGTGGCAATAGACCTGCTTACTGGAAAGAGAAGTGCTGCCAACAGCTTGGGGGGAGGGCTTTGAAGCGCACTCCATGAAGGCGACCTACCCTACAAGGTGTCCCCATCTTGGGTCTGCAGGCTGGCAGAGGCGAAGCGGAACAAATGCCTACTTCGTCGCCTCTTTGTGTGTGCTTGCAAGTGATTGAGTAAGTGGTTGCGAGTGCGGGCGTAGAATCGCAAGTCTCTCAACCACACTCGACTCGACTGAGGGACCGCACACACTCAGTGGGTGGTCCTTTGGGTGCTGTTGATGCATCGATTTGTGGCGCGTGCTTGTTTGGGGGCGCCCCCGAAGGTTGCTCTTTTTCTCTCTGTCTTGTAACATTGCCATTGATACCCTTTTTTGTGGAAAGCAAACCAAAGCCTCATCCACTTTAGTGGGATGTTGCATTCGCAAGTTATGCGAAAGGACACGCGAACAACTCGCTGTGCAGTTCACTTGCAAACGAGCTACCTATTAGGGCATTTGAAAGCATGTACTAATTGGGTAAACAATGAGAAAATGTACACCCTCCAGGGCATTTCACGTGGCCCAAAGTGTTGATGAGATAAACAAGATGGGAATCGCAGGTTGTTTTTATCGTCCGCATCACAGATTGTTTGCTCTGAGAGAAATCCTCCAACTACAAATATTACCCAGAAATATTCAATTTAGCTACAAACACAAGATTGTACAATTTTTTGTTTTTTGTGCATGTGAATAGGCAGGTGAACAATTCTGTCTCCTGTTGACCCAGCTTAAAAGCCATAGTTTTCTAAGCGAGAAGTGGTGAAACCCTCAGAAGTGTGTGGCGCGTAGTGAGCGCTCCGCTAGGGTCTTATCCATATTGTTTTTATTCACTTGATATTTTTAAGTAGGAAATATTGTTTTATTACAAACAAATCAAAAGACATAATAAAAGTGGCTCTATTTGCAAGGCAGACACTATACGATCTATAGCACGTTAAGCCGACATTTTAATAACGTCCAGGCTGGTTTGATGTACTGATCGATCAGCGAATATCTACGCACACAAGGCATTGTATCCAACTTTCATGCGCCTGCAAGTTAAAACAGGCTAAACTAGACAACGCATAACGTTTAGCCATCGTCGAATATCAGTAATATTTCACTGACGCATGAAAGACGGTCTGGGAAAGAAGCGGAATCAAAAATACAAACCTACTTGAAACGAATGAGTTTGGAGAATTAGAACGTCCTTGAATCCTCTTATCTGGCCTTTAAAGTAAAATAATAGTAGAGCCACGGTTTAGCAGGCCACTTAGCTAGGCCAGGGCTTTTTTGAGCTACATTTCAGTGGTTATGAAACTTTTGGGTAAGAATCGAACTTCCTAAGTACTCTTCTCAAAGTTACAATAAAAGTGATTATTTTACCAAAAATAAGACTGACACATTGATTACAATACTAAAAATTACCTTCGTGATCTATTTGGTGTCACGAACAAATGAGAAATACCTCAATAAAAAGCATTTATTTAACTGCAGTGAATACTTCAGCACAAAATCAAATTTTTTTGCAGATGGCTAAGAAAACAACCAGGTTGAAGATTACTTTTTATCGACTTGTAGTAAGCCCGAGATGAATCGAGTAATCGAGTTGATAAGCGTCACTTGTTTAACTTCCCATTTTAGCAATTGGCTACTGGGGTCTTTACCACCGCTCTCTTGGCGGACGACCCGGCCTCCGGAGCGTACCAGTAAGCCCTTCCCCCCTATTTTTATGTCTCCCATCAGTTTCAGGGATAATTCATGACAATTTAAGAGAATCTAGTACAATTTCACAAAATTTAGCTATAAAGCAATAAGTTTTGGGGGAATATTGTTTGTTTCTTTGGTTTTTCTATAAGAGCAGTCGGTAAATCTACCATAAGTTTCGTATCTGCCAAGTTTTTTGTTTCATAAATTGATACTCTTCTTTAGCTGACGTTAAAAGAGGTAGGCTTTGGCGTAAAAATATTAACCAAAAAATTTTAACTCATAACCTTTTAAACAATTAACCTTGATAATTAGGCGGCCTGCTCAGTCAGGAATTACTTATGGCCTTGGATGGCTCCGGCAGTCCGTGTGTTTTGGCATTTTTTCATATTTTCAACTGATCATGAGTAGTGTTTTGTCAAAAAGAAAGGTTTTTGAAACGCTTTGTCTCGTCGAAGCAGCTAAGTAAGTACAAGTCTTCTGTCAGTTCTAGCATATTCTGGAATCGCCATGATTTGCCTTTGGAGTGCACCATATTTGGCTTTAGCGAAGGAAAACAGAAAAAGCGTTTTTCTACTAGTTTTAATAGTTGTTTTTAACGTTTTAAGAGCTAGGGTGTTTTTATTTTGCTCTTTTCCTAACAAACATTGTTTCCATGATCCATGTTTTTACGTTTATTTTTTTCCTCTAGAAAACCGGCTCCATCACTAGGGGAATGTCTTGATGAAGGTACCTTTCCTCACTTTTTCATTTTCCCGCTTTTCACTTCCCATTCGCCAACTTTTATTTTTTTAGTTTTTCTTGGTGGTGCTTGTAATCCAACTACGTGGCGAAAAGACACTGCCATACCCTTTTTGGAGGCAAACGGAATTCCTTACTTTAATCCGGTAGGTTTTTATTAACGCCCTCTGAGAACTCCCCTTCCATTTAATATACATAATTCGGTTTTTTTGTCTGAACTTTTCTCTTTCTCTAATCCGTCATGGCTGCTTCCTACATTACTCAAGATGTCACGCAACATTTTGATTCCTCTGACAAGCACGCCTACCTCCCTCCCTTGCTTTCTGCCTCCCGCTTTGTGTGTGTATGCGGGCTTGTGAGCGCGAGTGTGGGTGGTTATAAATTTTTGAGAAACTTTGGTGTTCACCCCACTTGTTAGGCATAATTACCACATACCAGTCCACGTGAAATCAAGTGTACAGCTTTACTTTTTTAAGGTTCGTTCTAATCTACTTAAACGAGTTTAGGCACCGGTATTAATTTTGTGGTATGACAGCCTCCTTATACCCACTATACTCTTGAATCATTAAAGAAAACCGAAACTTAGGTTATCCAGTTCCTACTTTTGCGTGTCATTTCTTGTCTGTACTTTCCATGGCTGCCGCTAAAATTAGTTACCCCTTTCTCTTCGTGTTTTTGGCTATTAGTAGAAGCAGTGGGGGAGGACTGTTATTGCGTAGGCCGGTGGTAGTTGCGCAATTTTAGTAGCTGCAGTTGCAGTAAACTAACTTCTTATGTGCATTTGTGTCACCTTGATTGCTAAGCAGCAGTTCGATGAGTGGTGTCCGGAGCTGATAGCGCAGGAGGCGGCAGCGAAGGAGCGTGCTAGCTGCCTTCTCTTCGTCTTCCAACCCCATCTGACACGGGGTCTAGCCAGTCTCGTGGAGGTTGCCTATTTCGCTGCTCGTTCTCATCTTCGCAACAATTCAAGCTTTTACCGCCCCTCTCGCCTCCTCCTTGTTGTCCGACCCTCTCCATCCACTCTAGCGCTTGGTGGCCCCGCCATCTTCCACGCCACACCGGCGTGAGTTTCGTTGCTTTTCTCGTTCACTATCGTCCATGACTCTCCTTCAATGTCCTTTTCTTCTCCAGAGAAGCTGCGAGCATTAAGGCAGCCTACCAATGGTTGGAAGGTCTACGATTTTCCCATGTGCGTTTCTTCGAACGACTGGAAGATGCCCTCCTTCACATCAAGGCGCTCTATCAATCTCGTCAGGTGGGTTGCTTCCGTCTCTCTCTCCATTCGCCTTCTCGCTCTCATTTTGTAATTTAAATTTACCAATTTTCCTACATTATTCGATTTATTTTCAGAAAGTTGCCATGGGCCTACATTCAGCCGCTCATTTAAACAGGTGAGTTGCAGCTGTTTACACGCTGCGTGTTCGTTTCTCGTTTGTGTGTATGACATGTTTGTCTCTTCTCCCTTTTGTCTTACTTTTAGGCAAAGTATGAAAAGAGAGCAAAAGGTGAGAATGTTGTTCACTACTTTTCCAGCTATAAAGCCAGGCATGCAAATAGGCCTACCTAAATACACATCCCACTCCCACGCAGGTGACTACTCACACACGAAGACACACCATCGTACGATTTTGTGTGTATTCGTGTGCTGAACTGTGGAATTTCACCATTTCTTAACCTCATTAGCTCACAAATTCCCTAACTTAATAGAGTACGCGCAAACGCATACCATGAGGCTCTGGCGTCATCTTCATCATGGTCTATTGCGCCTCAGTTCTTCTATTGCTGCATCAGGTGCTACCCCATAAATTGCTTAAACAACTCCAAGAGAAGTTTGAAGGAATGGGAAGTTTAATCCCACCATTAGCTTTTCCTACCTTTACTCCAAAAGAAGTTATAAATTTAACATATCTTTCCACGTACCCCCTTCATACTCGCCTTTTTTATTGAAAGGGGAATCACCAAGTTTCCTAGAGAGTAGTACGAAAACTGGAAATGATTTTGTGATAGTCTTAGTATTGGTCCTGTTAATAGCATGAGCCAATTAAAACCGCTGTTGTCACCAGCCTTGTCACGTGATGCGGTTTCGCACTCGCATTGGTGTTTGCTGTCGTCTACTGCGACGCTTTCTTGTGGAAGAAGAGTGGGTCTTCTCAGCTGTTTTTTTTTGCATTCTTTTACCTGCTGCTTTTGTTTTCTTGCTTGTAGAAAGGTGCTGATCCAGATCCTTACGATAAGGCACAAAATATGGTAGGTTGTTGACTGAGAGACTATTCACTTTTCAAATTATTTAATTCTCCTTCATTCTAGACCGGTAAAAAGCTGCTCGCCACCTACCAATACTCTCCTTTCCACAGAAAAGTGACTGCTGACTTAACATTCGACCTCTATTGCGGTGGCACGGCACCGAAGGGGGTAGACGCCAACTCTAAGGGGAAGATGGGGGCCACCAACGCCACCGCAACTACGAATTGGGTATTGTGCCGTCAGCACACTAAGCGTGATTTCGCGCTGAGCATGGCGGTACAGCGCCATTGTTCCCGTCTCTACTTTCATATCTCCCGGCAAGGTCTGTGGATTGTGGAGCAGATGGAGGCGGCCTTTGCCATCGGCAGTGGGAAGGAGGTAATCCTTTGTGTCGAATACCTCAGCGATGATGGCAACGTTACTTCAATCGCAGCAGAGTCAGAGCAAGAAACAAGTTCGGGGAATTCTTCGGGTTACAGCAGTCTCGCCAGTACCCCGGATGAGGCTTATCAACCACCAAGCACCACCACCACCATCGTCACCGACCCCTCATCACTCTCGTCCTCTTCTCCTGTTTCTTATCCTCTCCCCCCATTTCGATCCGTTTCTTGTAGCAGGATGGGATTGATGAGGAATCACTTGGTGGTGGTGGAATGCGAGAAGGAGCATCATACAATTCGAAAGGATAAAGCGAAAGAAAATAGAACGACAGAGAAGGTGATTTCTCTCCCATCTACTCCTTCTGTAGTCGTATTTGGTGGTAATGAAGTGTGTGGCCTGTCGCCGATAGCTGTGAAGGATCACAATCGGTCGCGTAACTACCTTAAAGCTCTCCTTGAAGAGGCCGTTGAAAGGGGAGATGGAAGAGGCCTTCTTCTTTCTCGGCCGGTGGAAGACATCAAGGACCTTTTCTCCACCTTATTTTAACGACAATAAGGATGTCTGTATGCGGATTATTTTTTTCTCTATTCTGTGATTTGCTTTTGATGTCACTCATTTGGTGTGTGTACACGTATGTCTTTTTTTATGGTCAAATTTCTCTTCCCATCTTCCGCCGGGCACATTTCCCCTCCCTTTCGTTCTGTTTACCTTTTTTCACATGTAATTTACTTGTTAATAAAAACGCCTATAAGTACACAGGGGACAGAGTGGATGAATCTCCACCATGTCTGTTCTCCATTTGGTGGAGGAACATAGGTTTTTTGGTGTATTTTAAAGGCAACAGGGAAAGAGTGGTCCTTATGCAAATTGGGAACTGTGGATTATCAGTCTGTCTTGAAAGCGCCGTTAACGGCAGAAGTCGTTCCGCCCGTTCTGCTCTACTTGTTTTCGGTAATATTCGCCTTTGCTATGTTGCTTTGTCAAATGCAAAGATAAATGTGTGTTGGATAATTCATGTCGTGGAATAGAAAGCCCAGCACTTATGTAGGCCTTACATCGAGTTAATTAGGGTTTGTAAGGTCAAGAAATATAGCCATTCAATGGTTGCTCACATTCACAGTAATCGGACCTCTTTAAAAAGGTTCATTTATCTGTTACTCTCATCTGAAAAATTAAGAAGTTGTAGAATAATTCCGCAAAGTAAATTTACATTTGTTTGATGTTCAGGCTGCTGCGTGGGCTATTAAATCGTCGTAATTTATAGTACTGCTTATCAGTTTGAAGTAAATCCCATTTGCTAAATCTGTGCATATGAAGTAGGCGAAAGATCCTGGAAAACTGGCTACGTAGTTCCTCCATCTTGAGGACGAGATCAAGCTTTATCACATCATCATTAGGCCATGTTTCTCCAAACGAACCGATTTGATCGTTGTCTTAGAGTGTGCTAATTGACTGATGAATGTGGAAAGGAAGCAGGTCTCCTGTAGAACAAATGTCGATCACTCCTAAGCACTTTGGCTCAAACAGACTCTTTCTTGAGTCACTTTACCTTTTTAAGAACGAGGTATTCGAAAATCTGGGTCTGACTTCATGATATGGATATGTTACGTCACCTTCGGTCCTTGTCCAATGATCGCAAGGAGTGCTAGGCATGACGATGAAAGTTACCATGTTGTGGTCTAATATTCTTTATCTACACCAGCTCATCAGTCTCCTTTATTTGTGCCTTTGACTTGACAGTGTTGCCTTACTGTCATGTCGTGCCTGTCTATAGCTTCTTCTTTAATGCTGGTATGGCTTAGGGGAGGGCTCCTGTTGCCACAGTCATGTAAATCATTCCGCGGATCCAATCCCTCTTTCCACCCTCTTAACCCATGTGTACTAACACACCAAAGAAATGGAAGTAGAGGATAATGAGTGTTCATGGACTCTCGTGTGGTGTGTTAGATGGCCATCGGATTTTCAAATCACTCCGAAAAGGTGCAAATTTTATGTTAAAGCTTTGTTACGTCGGAGTAAAGACGGTAACATAAGTGCGCACTCCACTAATTAGTTAACCTGCTGCCTGAAGGAAAACGGTCACCCTCAATGCAAATTTGTCAATCATTAAAGCGATAGGTCCAGCGCGAAAATTCACAGCCTGACCTCTTCGGTAGCCATCCATTTAATGGCAAATCCGCCGCCTGTTTTTCAACGTGGCAAGATTTGAAGTAATTGTCGTCTAGTTTGTCTCGTGATTTTTTAGCCCCGAGAGGAGATTTCTCAGCTGGTGAAATGATGTGCGGAAACATAAAAGAGGAGTGAATGCAAATCTTGCGGGTCAGTATTGTGGCATAAGGTCTCGCACGGTCACGGGAGCAGAGGTGAATAATTTTGCACTCCCTACTGGACCACTTCACTTTCTGTCTACTTCTCATGCAAAGGACTTCTTTCGACTCGATGCCATTGTTTTGTATTGCATGGACTTGGTGGATGTCAGATACAAATTGCTTGGCATTTATTGAGAAATTTCGTTATTTGTTCATTCATTTATTTGTTTATCACATCATCACACACAACAGAAAAGACAAGCGTGGTTTTCGAAACAGAAGTGGTGAGTGGCCCAGAAGTGCTTTTGGGGTAATTGATCCTCTTGTTTGCTCACTTCACAAACGTTTAAATATAAGAATCATATCCTCTTGATAGGTCTGTCAACAAGCAGTACTTATGAAGTGTAAGGATTAAGAAGGGCAAGTCTAATTTCTTGATATAATATCACCTGACAGTGTAGGAGACATTCACGATCCTCTTCTTAGCTGAGATAGTTCATAAAACTCGCGTCAGACACGACTTCAGGCGTTTGACGAGTCTGTCCACAGCAATTTGCCTCACAAGAGACCCATTGGGGTGTTTTCAAAACGGAAGGCATTTCCTAAACTGATCCAAAGCTGAAGTGGAATTATTCAAACATTTAAAGGGCAATTGCAAAGTTAAATTGGGTTGAAAAAGACAATGTAAGGTGCCGGTACTCTTCGTAGTACATGCAGTGTATTGGTGAGAGTTACAAATTGCAAGAAACCCTTCTCTTGAAAAAAGGAAATCCAAAAATGTCTTTCAGACTTGAAACAGCGTGCAGTCCCTGACCCCTCTTTTTAAACAACTCTTTTCCGATTTGAGGTTGCGCAAAAAAGGTGACGAGAAAGAATTAATGCTGCTACCATTACCATCAATTTTGTCGTTGGTGAGTCTATTCTCTGAGTCGTTTTCGTAGCCGTACGTTAATGTGTTGGTAGTATAATGGCAGTGTAGGCAAGGGGGCATCGAAATTGCAGGTACAGAGGCACTTATGAATGGCATCCTTTCGGCTACGAAGGAGAAAAGCTCCAGCTTCTCCTTCGTCTGCTCTTTCTCCCTCTAAATTTGTGATTTGTGCCACACCGACTTCACGGATTCTGTGGATAAATTGAATATTTCTGGGTAATATTTGTAGTTGGAGGATTTCTCTCAGAGCAAACAATCTGTGATGCGGACGATAAAAACAACCTGCGATTCCCATCTTGTTTATCTCATCAACACTTTGGGCCACGTGAAATGCCCTGGAGGGTGTACATTTTCTCATTGTTTACCCAATTAGTACATGCTTTCAAATGCCCTAATAGGTAGCTCGTTTGCAAGTGAACTGCACAGCGAGTTGTTCGCGTGTCCTTTCGCATAACTTGCGAATGCAACATCCCACTAAAGTGGATGAGGCTTTGGTTTGCTTTCCACAAAAAAGGGTATCAATGGCAATGTTACAAGACAGAGAGAAAAAGAGCAACCTTCGGGGGCGCCCCCAAACAAGCACGCGCCACAAATCGATGCATCAACAGCACCCAAAGGACCACCCACTGAGTGTGTGCGGTCCCTCAGTCGAGTCGAGTGTGGTTGAGAGACTTGCGATTCTACGCCCGCACTCGCAACCACTTACTCAATCACTTGCAAGCACACACAAAGAGGCGACGAAGTAGGCATTTGTTCCGCTTCGCCTCTGCCAGCCTGCAGACCCAAGATGGGGACACCTTGTAGGGTAGGTCGCCTTCATGGAGTGCGCTTCAAAGCCCTCCCCCCAAGCTGTTGGCAGCACTTCTCTTTCCAGTAAGCAGGTCTATTGCCACGAATAATTAGTTGTTACGGCTGATGAAGAGCTCCCGATTAGTCTCGACCAGCTCCCTGTGCTAGCATGCCTATTAGAAGTGGACTTATCAGTGGCATCTGGTCACATGAAGTATCAGGCGCTAACATCGTGTTTTTGGAGGGTAACAGACCCTACCAGTGGCGCTGTCTTAAAAAGGACAAACAAGTGGCAAAAGCAAAGTGTGGCTAACCGAAATGACTAAGGCGAGGGGACTGGATAATGTGACCCTGGGACTTCTCCATTTGACCTGCACATGAGTTCCTCTGCAAGGAGAGGTGGAGAATGCAGACGCCTCAGGAAATTGGGCCAAAGCTCCAATAAGCGAAAGCGACGACATACCGCCCGTCTTAGTGACCATGTACATTGGCATTGCTGGAGCCGAAAGTGGAGGTGAGATGGGCGTCGACGCAGCAGTGATAACACAACAACCGGTAGTGATGGCATCTACTCTCCCCTCTGTGTGTCTTCCAATGCATGCCGACTGGCGACGGTAGTAGAAGTGGATTGGAGTGGAGTGGTGTGGGGTTGAATTGGGTTGGGTTGGGTGGAAGAGAATGAGATGTGAATGCGTGTGGCAGTGTGCCTCCACATCTGCTGATGAGGAGCGCTAGCAGACGTAACTACAACCTGGCAGTTATTGGTGCCAACACCAACATCGCCACCAACACCGCGTCAGCCTGGTGAGTGCAAAGCCATGTGAGGGTGGGGGACTGGATTCAGCGCCATGCACTTGAGTGAATAGGAGGAAGGCAAAGGGGGAGAGAGAAAGGCGAGGGGGTGATTTACTGTTTTTGGCAGCCTCATCGACTGGCTGACTGAGTGGGTGGGCGGGTGAGTTCATTCCTCCCACCACTCACCCACATGCTGCAGCACGAGGGGTGTGAGCACTGCGCGTACACCACATCTGTTGCGATCTGCCTTTCGTGTGTATCACACAACTGCGCTCACAGAAGCAGTAGTCAGTTGGGTTGGCGGCTCTTCCCTCGGGATTAGGGGAATGGCCCCGTGCATGCAGCGATGGATGAACACAGGCGTGAATGCAGTGCTTGCGATGTCATTTAGAAATGACAACTGGATCACACCAAGATTGGTGCTTTTCAGCAAAGCCATATCAAAATGTCAATCTCCTTCAAGCGCTCTCATTTGGTATGGGTGGAAAGTGAATTTGTGTCAGTTTCGGTGCCACATTTGCCTCACCAGCAATGTGGAAATGAAATCACTGAGCACAACCTCAAGTGCCACCGCATTATGGAGGCGGTAGGAGGCAGTAGCAGTGACTAGGCCACTCACCTACTGGCGCATAGGCGAATGAGTAGGTGGGTCACCCACCAGTCTGCTGCCAAAGCAGGGCATTCGCCTCCTAGCCAAACATGGCAACCAACTCTTCCTCTCTTGCATGCATGCGTTCGAGCGCTGCCGGACAAATGATGATGATAGCCGGGGCCATGCATTTGGATGGAATTTGAAACACCACCCATCAGTACGACTAGTTGGTTGATTGGTCGATGACTAGGTCGATAGTAGGATGGTAAAGGCGTTATATGATTCGTGCGTGCATGTGAGTACGTGTGTGTGAGTGTGGGTGCGTAGTGGCTTTCTCAGTGCGTAGGCGTTGCACTTCACGGTGATTGGGTGGAAGGCAGTTACGTGAGTGAGGTGACGAGCTTCTAAGTGGTTTGGTCTGACTACTCTTCCCGTCACTGAAGGCGTTGTTTTGGGCGTCCTCACAGTGAGTGGAGTGGGAGTGTAGGTGAGTGCATGGACGCCTCCCTTCGCCATCTCTTCTCAACTAGTGACTTCATTTATTGGCGAGTTAAAGGAGACAGAAAATGGGCGTGATTGCCTCGAGCGAGACTCGAGTAGGGTGTGCTATTTGCCTTCCGCAAGTACGCAACATTTCACACTGGAGAAGTACCACTTGTGGGAGACGGTGCCAGAGTTGAGGTGCATCTCATCTGCCACAAGCGCTTCGCTTGTCACGTGTGCGCACCCGCTTGACTACTTTGTGCATGAAGTCCTGGGCCCTCGCGGACTTTGACTTCACACCCGGTACGTTGGGGCATTGCGTGGGTGCAAGTGGGAGAAGACGGTGACTTTGAAATCATCGACGTGGACTTTGCACGCTCGTAAAGCCACCAACACAGGGAGGGGGGAAGGGGTGGGGAGAAAGGGGGCGGAGAGTGTGCGTGTGGGAGGATGACTATCCTACGTGCAGCTAGTGGGTCGGTGATCTACGTTTCTCTTCATAACTGAAACAGTGCATTCTCCATCGGTCAGCTGCCACATTTTTTTTCTTGCCTACTTTTAATTCACTAGTTCATTTCGCACTGCATTCATTTGCTTACCCGTCCATCCCATCCATCCGTCTACCCATTCAAACCAAATGGATTCATCCTTTGCCAAATTGCTCGTCCAAGCATTATTCTGGCTTTGCTAGATCCTCTTGCCTCTGGATGGTGGCAACACTACGCCAGTGCAGCTGGTGGATTCTACCTCTCTTGAACGCCGACATTACTTGGCTCCACGTCTTTCATCCCCTTTGCTTTGTCCCGGTGGTGGTGCCTTTGCTGTACAATCGTGTTTCCGCAATGCCAAACGCTAGCACGGACAACTTGAAACGCTTCGTCATGAAGTGCTCGTAGTCGCCTGCAAAAATGAACATGACGATGGTGAATCGAGTGTAGATGAATGTGAGCGGTCCAATGGGTGTGCAAGCTGGTTCACACACATCACATCGATTGAAGTGCGTGAATCAGTGTGTAGGGCGGCATAATCCATGCGTGGTGGATAAGGCGATTCGGACCGCTGTGGTCACTTCCTCCAATTAGGCCAGTCTGGCAGTGGCCGCAATACAGTGCAATGAAACGGCAGTAGGAAAAGAGGTGGCGGTGACCATAGTTCGACGCTGAGGACTTGGTGGATGCAACGCGCGTGTACTGCGGAGAAACGGGGAGACGCACGTTTAAGACGCCTCCGAGGCTGGCATGCACCATTGCAGCACCAACCTGAAGAATGCTTAACTCGAGATATCACCAGACGAATGGGTTGGTGGTTTTACAGTAATTTATGCATCCTCCAGATTGCACAGATCAGCGGCTTTTCTCCTACACGCAGTGTTGCGTATGCCGTGTCTAGGGCCACCATTACTGTCACAAATGCAGAGCCTGGTGGTGCAAGGCCTACTCAGTTTGTACCTGGCATCTTGACTTATCCCTTCGCCACGATTCGATGGCTCGATGAAAGCAGAGAATTGTGCTGTGGTGCAGATAAAGTTGCAGTCCGTGATTGCACGAATGGTGGTGGCAGTGACATTGAAATGGCCGCTGAGCGATTATGGGGAGTAGGAGATGCACCATCACTGACGACTTCACATGGATTCCATTTCATTCATGGCTCGCGACAATACCCTCGCACCTTGTACGTAGTTCTCTTCATCCTGCTGGCCTTTGGTTTGAGCTATCTTCCGATCAAGGCGATTGTTGGTCTTCTGTGTACGAAATGATACGTCGTGACTTGTTGTGCTGCCCTCAATCGCAAGCAGCACCAAAGTCGTTCTCTGCCTATGGCCATTCCACTCGAGTGACGATTGCGCCAGCCACAGGGCAGGAGTAATTCCCAAACAATGTGGCAGACTCGTCATCTGTGGTTGTCGACTTCCCACCTGACCAAACGAGAAGCCCAGGCAGTGTGCTGGCGCAGCGAACGATGGCGCGAGCATATAATGGTAGCAATCGTGAGGCAATGAAGTGCTTGCATCTCTTGCAGCATCATTGGCAGTCATCCGCGTCTGCAATGCAGTGGCGGAGCACTGCACTCACATCCTACAACCACAATGCCACACTGTGGTGCAGAGTCCACCCCCAGGATGACTTCATGCTCCGCAGTCCGGTTGGTGAAGTTGATTGTGACCAAATTGCTTGCTCGTTGGTACAACCGCTTTCCGTCAATAGAATGAAGATGTGCACAATACCCGCCGACTACTCTGTACTCGTTATGCCTCCTCGACACAATGTTGTGGCGAGAATGGGCGCAGCATCTGGAATGCAGACCTGCGGCGCGGCTGCCCATCTGTGATGCCCCATGGACAGGTATGGCACGAAGCTGGGGTGACAATCCCCCCCCCACAAGTCAAGGTGACACTGTTCTTGTGCATTCACACTGCCACACTCTGACAGTTGAGGAGATGTGAGTTGCCTGCCAGGACTAGCCTGCTGGTGGCATGACATCTATCACAGTAAATTGTGTCGGCTGTGTGCATAAAATGCCTCCTCCTAAGTCGTGAAAGTGGGTTCTGCACTTCATTGCTTGCGATGCATTCTGGATGTGTGGACTGGTTCCGGCAATACATCATGCTAAACGAGACTTGTCGTTGCTGCGGTGAAGCATTTTGCACGACTCTGGTGAGTGCTCAGCCCACCCACGTGATCGGCACAACCTTGAAGTCACGACATATTGCAGTGTCGAGTCACCTCACGGTGTGATTCGTCAAAGGCGCATTTGGACAGGCGATTCCTCCGACATCAGACATCATGGAGAGAAGGATACTGAGGAAATCACTGCCACATCGACTGCAAATAACTCCCCCTTCCTCCCTCGCCTCGACTTCTCTGCCCCCTCTCGTCATTCCTCATCGAAAGCGGGGCAGCGACAACGGAGTGCATGAGCCATCTGATTGTTCACCGCATCACAGTGGTGAAGCCACTGCAGCTAATGGCCTTTGACTCATTCATGGGGAGTGGAGATGGAGAGTGAAGGGGAGAACCGTGTGCCTTCGATGCTCCGTTATGCCACTCTCGGGTGTAATTTTGGCATTGAAAAGAGAGTGTCACGTTGAATGCTCGGCGCAACCGACGAGCGAGTGAGAGTGCAGCCAACCAAGGTGTGCGATATGCCCCGGTTTAAACAGACCGCTCAATGTGGATTCACTGTGTCTTGACTGCATGAGTAGATGTGAAAAATTGCTGAATCAGATTAGAAAACACGTGCTGCTCCTCCACTTAACTTAACTTCTCCACTGTTGTGACGGTTCGCCCCCTCGTTGTTAAATAGTGTGTCCATTGGATCTGCAGCTGCATTTTGTGTCTCACATTGGAGGTGAGTGGAGGTGATGGGGGCAGGGGCAGGGGCAGGGTGGCAGTGGAAAGGTAGTGTGAATGTGAGTGTGTTTGCTTTTGGTAAAGAGGTCAGACGAAGGCTCTGCCTCTTGAACGTGGCAAAATGCCACATTTGGTGACTCACCTGACTGTGGGTGAACAGGACACAGCATACCGAAGCCAGTAGCACCGGAGAAGACACGATTTGGGAATGGGCGGATCGCCTCCACTCGCGCACAATCTGGAATGTATTCGCATACACGGGACCACCCGCCTGAGCTAAACCACCGCCATCTTTTACCTCCAAATATGGGAAAGGACATTCCTCATCGATGGACCAATCAAAATCCCCCATTTGCTACTTAGAAATGGATGTTAACCTGGACCTGTGCCCACCGAGAGTTGGCTAACTGTCAAAAGCGCAACGTGCTTGGAGATGGGGAAGCGTGGTTCATGGCAGTAGCCCTGTCATGCTGCACTGTGAGTCAGGCGAGAGGTGACCTGGGGTGGAAGAAGCCAAGGTGGATTTGAAGTGGTTCTCAAGGTTGGCGTCCTCCTCCAGTGCGTGTTCGCAATTAATAACGTGCCAACATCACGGATGAACGTCCGCCTCCTCGTCTCCAGTCTCATCTTTGTCTCCCTTTTGCTAATATGTTCTCTCTCGTCTATTGTTACTTGAGCTCAATAACCAGTCAAGAGGTGACTTTGGTTGTCACTCCTCCACAGGAGCGCATTCACTCATCGTCTTAATAATGGGACATTGCAAAGTGTAGCCTCCAAACAAGCACCTCCTCATGTGGTGTGTCCTCGCATTGGTAAAAGCCGAACATTTCGCCAGATCCCTCCATCCGCCTGATTGCCACGTATCTCCAAAGTTGGTGGATTGACAAAGTACCTAGAGGGAGGAGATGAAGGACTGCCATCACGGTTAGCCAAATCTGCGAAAAAGATAAGGTAGCTTCAGCAAAGTGGAAGTGGTCGGTGATTGCTGCACCGTGGTACGTGAGACGAAGTACATTCGCACCAAAGTGTGTAAATGGAGGCAATTTATTGGCTAAATTGGATTCACCAAGTGGGTTTTGCAAGTGGCTGGCTGTTGGAATTTCACTACTGGCCGCGATGGTGTTCATCTTCGACTTAGTCGGTGGGACTGGAGTGGTTTGGTATTTGTGACGGCTTTCATGCTAGTGCTACCTTTCTGGTGTGCATATAAGGTGGTTGAATTAAAGCCACTTCTCTGACTTCTTCACAGCTCGACTTGCCACTTGACTGTGGATGAGCGATGGTGGTAGCACGGTCTGGGTTGCGTAATCAATCACACTGAATTGGTTGACTTTTAGTGACAAAGTAGGCGGTGCTGACCCACTGAATTGTGCAACACGTTGCCATATTACGAGGATGTAGGGTGGAGGGTGTGGTGCAGGTGGTACCACGGGTTTTACACAAGCTGCGTTGGTGTGTCGTCGGAATGGGAGACCGTTGCTCCCAATCGTCAACTGCGCAGTAACAGTGGAGAAGGAATGTCGGACGAAGTGCTGATACGAAGGCATGTGGCGAATCAAACGGAGAGAGGATGAAAGCATGGTCTTTTGGCACCGACGAATGCGTGAGGTGGTTTTGACAGCGGCGATTTGAGTCGGGGCTGTTCTGTTCCCCACATGCTGGTGGGGTCGAAATCCTTCACCTGCTGCACCATTGAGTGTGCTTGAAGTATGGGCGGCGTGAGAGAAAGCAGCTACATGTGACATGGCCGAGGGACTACTGTCAAAGCTCATGCACAATTGGTCATGCGGTACTACTTGCCTATTTAGTAGTGCTAGGTGTTGGCAGTGGTTGTCTTCCTCGATTGGGGGTGGGAACGCGTGAAGGAGAAGGGGAAGGAGAAGGAAAAGAAGAGGAAGAGGAGTGGTCCTGCATGCAGACCGTATGCAGATGGTGTGGTGTTGTTAGCTGTCGTAGAGTGGAGAATCCTTCACCTCCTGAGACATCAGTGCTTCCCAGCCCTCCCAAATTAGGAAACAGGTGCTTTCCTTCTTCTTAATGAAGGGCAAACAGGGTACTAAGAGCCACCAGAGAAGAATAAAGGCTGTCATTGTTTGCAAAGTCAACCACACGATCTCTTCCTCAACTTGGTGTAGTAGAGACCGCGGTGTTCGAGGATGATGGCGGGGTTGTTTTCTTACCGCTTCGTCAGCCCGACAAAGTGGCTTTGTGATATCCGCAAATGCAGGGTGGCATGGAGGCGGGGAAAGGCGTGACGCACACGAGCTTTTGGTGGGACACACGCGGATTTGGGAGGCGATTTACGAGGATGCAGAAGTTGCTCGTTTTTATGCTGCACAATTCAAGCGGGGGGAGGAAGTGGAAAGTGCGTGGGTGAAACGGATGCTTGTCGTCGGCATTTGCGTGTTAGCATTCTTCCTAGCAGGTTGTGTGGAAGCGTGTAGGAATGCCGATGAGATGTGCTGCTGTGCAGTAGAGAATGGATACCACGTCGTGCTAATGAACAGCGTAGGTAGGACGGGGAAGAATTCTTTTCCAGCCCAATTTTGGCATCTTGTGCGTTTGTCTGCCAGTTCTAATTCCTTGCCGAAGCTAGTGCACACTTGCTCTTTCCAAAGTGGCTTTACTTTGGCGTTCTCAGCGATGGCACGGTGGAAGAATGAGAGAGGACTTGTCAAGACAATTCCCTCGCATTCGTACAAAGCATGCTGCAGATGTGCTTGGCGACAATTTGCTAAGTGGAATGTTGGCGTGGCACGGTCTTTTGCCAGTGTGTCCGAAGCTCAGGAGAGCAGCTTCCCACGAAGAGTAAAGTAGAGAGGGTATTGCAGAGGCATGAGGCGTGACTTTCATTCGTGCGCCAGAAGTGAAGTGGCATGGTCAATGAGACTGACAGCCTGTGGCTAATGCGTTGCACCAGAGGGCAGCAGTAGCAGCAGCAGGTGCAGATGGCACTTCAGCAGGTAACACCACACCACCTACTTGCTTTCACCTTTGCACACACGCACCATGACAAGTTGTCCTGCCCTTTCCAAGAAATGCGTCCCCAGGTGGTCGAGGAGGCCAAGGCAATGTCGCAAATCGTAAATTACCTGGTGAGGGAAGCTTTCGAAACCGTGGTCTGGCCACTAGGTGGTTGGAGAGATGGTATGGAGTGAGTGTAGCAAGGCATCCTTCCAATCGCAGGGCAGCACGCCAAAGAACTCTTCCCTCAAATTGGACCACTCTGTCACGGTGCGTCATGTGAATTGTGCCTGCGCGAGTCACACAGGTTCACTATCCACGTGAGGTCCTCATTGTTGCCTGCCCTTTCCACACCTCTCCTCCCTACTATGCGACGTGTCTGGCATTGAGGGCAAGCATTTACTCTGTGTGCGCAGTTCTGCCTTCTGCCGCACCTTCCGAGACAGCACCGCTGCACCACTGGTCAGTGACCAATGCATAAATGGACATAAGTGGACACGGACATTGTGGTAGAGCAGCACATGGAGGCATTCATTCGTGTCACTGATGTGACGTCGATGTGTGATGGGTGGAGGGTTGTTGGGCTCAATGAAATCGGTCCTCAAAAAGCCACGCTCACTGGTCTGAGGGCAGCTGCTGTTTGTGCAGTGTGTCATGATGCCTGTGGTAGTTACTGGGTACGAGACAATAAGGTTTGAGGGGCACACAAGTGTTCTGCTTTCCACTTCCTCCGCATCATTTGTCTGGGATGCGTAGGCGTGTTGAAACTTTGTTTCCGACTGGTCTTTCAGCCACCATTAACCAGTTGCTTTCAGTAAATAGTGGAGCACCGTCTTGCAGAATACCTAGGGGTATAAAGGCGTGTTTGTTTGCATTCTTCACTTACTTATTGAGGGAAATGGTGGCCTTCCTTCCCTCAATGGCTGAAGCACCCACCACTTCAAGTCAGGGAGGGCGGTGCATGCTTTGTGTACGTGTGGCGGACTGCAGATGCGATTGCCCGCTCGATGGCTTTAATGGTTTTTCGATCCACCACAAATTTCCCCCTCAGCTGAGAAGCCATTTGCTGGAAGTCGAACCAACTGAGGAGGTACGTCTCTTGTCGAATTAGAGAGGAGTGACAGAAAGGAGGGCGCTTTTCCCCTTCATACGACAGCACAGCCGAGAGATTTGTGGGCGGAGCACACTTGAATGACCTGCTGCGCAGTGGAAGGAGGCTTGTTAAAAGCAAGGGGCAGTTGATATGCACACAGGTATGCGTGAACGGAGCGGACGTGGGTCAAGTGGAAAGGTTACACATTCATCGTTGATCGTTTTGGATGCCTTGCTGTCTGGGATGTGCCATAAATTGGTCGTGTCGTTGAAGTGCATCTTGTTTTGTGTAAAAAAGACGAAAATACCGCTGCGCTTGCTACTCATTCTTGCATTTCATGTTCTCTTATTGCTGGTTTGGAAGCTTTGCAGGTCTAAGGACTCCAAATACCCACATTATTTACTTGATGTCACCATGACGCCAGATGGCAAGTTGTCCTAGCTTTTCCAATCCCACAGCTGCATTTGCGGCCTGAAGAGTACTGGCACATCGCGGGCACTTTTTGCCAGTTTAACGGTTTTCGTGGAACTCCTTCCATTTGGCTGGCTAGTGCTGTGAAATTGACTGCAAAAGGGAGGTCAGAAGTTCGGGAAATAACACTTGCGTTGATAGATCCTTCACCGGACTGCCACCAGCCGTCCCACAGGCGGCATTTTTACTGACTTTTACCCAACTCACCACTATACACAGTCGACTTTTTACTTCTCTGCTCAAATTCAGCAAGAAATCCACCGACCCACCTCCTTCTTTCTCATGCCTTTGGAGTTGCGATTTGCAAGTTGAATGGCCAAAATCCAAATGGCGCATTTAATTTCTCCAATGATCAAGTTTATTGCCACCACCGGCAACAAAGTCCCCAACATTTGTGCGGAAATGCAAAATTGCCCTCCTTCAAAATGGGCGAGGGGACGAGGGGACGAGGGGACGAGGGGACGAGGGGAAGTGATCAATTTCACTTTATCGGATAAGATGAGGGGAACGTTATTCAAGGGGTTCCTGCGGGAGACACCTCTTTCATGGTGAATTCTCGAGCATTCCAGAAGGCCAGGCTCTCGTCCAGTCGCATCACCCAATATGCTGGAAAATTGCCAGCGGTCGCTCTAATCTGGTCACACACACGAGGTGGGAGTGACACTCTGTACGAAAAATTGGCCACCCATTGCACGTCTAATGCAATGTTCACTTTCCCACAACGAATTTGACATTTCATCTGAAATGTTGTGAGTGTCCACTGGCCGATTGTCAGGAAATAGGGTTTCGACAACGCGCTTTTGACACTAAAACTGACCTTTTGTTGAACTTTTCTCCAAATTCACACACAATCTGGCATAATGTGGACACAACCGAATGTCCCCATTGTTTCACATAAAATGCTGCTCACTTGAAGCGAAGCTGGGCAGGACTGATGATGCATGCGGTGAATTCGTTGATGATGTCTGTTTCAAAGTGGGAGGGTCTTGCTGGGCACCGCAATTACACCAAAGATTTGAGAAAATTAAGATGTTTCTCCTTACTATGGGATGGCACGAGGAGCTGCAGAAAGCGTTGATAGAGGGCTGGAGGATTTGCACTTGTCAGTGCTCAACCCAGCACACTTTAAATTAGGTCGCGAAAATCCTGCTCCTTTTCTCATTTTATTTTACCTCTTTATGCGGCATGAGGACAGGGGATAGAGTTGAATAAAATTGGAAGACACTTGCTGCCCTCCTTGCTACTCAAATCTGATGCCCAACCGGAGGAGCTGAAGGAGAGCACGAGTTTGAGACAGTCTAGAATGCTCAGAGGTTGAGAGTGAAGGAAATCGGAACTTCACGGAAAAGTAGAGGAGAAATATCCCTCATGAGTTGTAAGCATCTCCAAAAATTCTCCGACGGCATGACTTTGTCTTGTTGCAGATATTTAGCCCCCACAGAAGCTGCGATTCCATTTGGCATTTCCTCAGCAACTCATGAAGACCGCTGGCACAGGAGGCGTAACTAGACTTGCCAAAGTCAATTCTGCCTTTCCGCCCCATCTCCAGTGTTATTGTTGAGGCGAGTGCTTCACAAGTCATCTGTGGTTATCTGAGCTTCCCCACGTGCCCTCACCATGCCCTGCTCTTAAACAGTTTTTCCACAGGCTCCAATAAGGTGACTAACGGAGGCAAGTGGGCATCGGAGTGCCGAAAGTATGGAGGCTTCACTCCAATTTCGCTCCTCTGTGATGGGAAGAAACCGTCAAGGAAGGTAACCATTGACTTTTCTGCGTTTCCCGCCTACGATTTGACATGGTGGGAGATTATTTAATGACATGAGGGTCAAAAAGATGAAGACATCATTCCAGAGATTCAACTCCCCAACTATTCCATAGGTGGGCCCACCGAGAAACTTTCATCCAACGTCTCCGCTTTTCTTGAAATGATCCCAAATTGCCTTTTTCAGTTTTCGTCAGTATTGTGCTTCTGTGTTGATCGGCACAGATGAGTCAACGCTATTTGAGCTGACACTGTCATGACACTGAAGCACCATTCACATTCGGCTTCGGAAATGCACCTTGCTGATTTCGATGAACCCGGAGCTCTCACTCCCATGCAAAGCGTTTTGTGGATATTCGGTGGCCTTGTATTGCTCCAAAATACTGTAACTTCGTGAATTGAAGTGATTCATTTGACAGGTGAGCCGTGTCTAGACGAGTCATTGGAGAAGTATTACCTGCGACTGCCAATCAGTTTTGTAGGAGGATGTGCCCAAAGGGAGAGGGAGAACGAGGAGTCTTTACCTCAACCTATGGCGTGACGATGTCATGCATTGTCAAAGGATACCAATCTTGCAAATCAACCATATGTCCAGTTCGTCCCCACTCCTCCAGTTTGTCATTTTGGCTGTCCGAACGAGGAGACATATGATGCCGTGGCTTCTTTACAATTGTCATATTATCCCACCCTTCGTGGTTAGAACTTCCAATCATAGCGCGGTCAGCCAAATCAACTATGGTAATGTGACATTTCTCTGAAAAGGTGGCTGTGAACTTCTTTGGGGTGCGCTGATCATTGCTAACTTTCTTGGATACTTGTAATCAGGACCTGTGGGAAAAATGGTTAATTCACCAATGGACAATTGGGACATCCCACTTGAGGAGGAGGCGGTGGCATTTATCGTTGCAAAGCCATTGGTAGGTAGCAGCCATCCCTCCTTGTTGGAGGGACTTTGTGGCATTATCTCCATCTGCTCCAAATACCGCCAACCTGACTTTATTTTTGCTACCACACACGGAGACATGAAGTAGTTGAGCGTTTCTCCTGAACCGACGGCTGACAAATCTTACCTGATGCTTTAGGTTGATTTGTGAGTCTTTGAAATTCCACTCCACTTTTGTTATTTGGCTGTTTCATTTTTGGTGCATCAGCAAGGTTGGCTTCGACACGTCTCCCTTCTGAGCAGCACAGCTTCTTCATTGGCCAGATGCTCGGCTTATTTGGGTTGTAGCGATTAAAGTACAACCACTGCACCAATCAAAGTGGGTGTAGAGCCGCATGCCACTTTCCCACCAATCACATTGTAGGCCCTGGCTACAGCCAATTGGTGACTCGTAAGAGTGTTATGAATGCGAGGATGTTGTTTAGGTGAGGTATCACCAAAGAACTGCATCCACCGAGTTGATTACCAGCGACGCTTCCCTCAAAAGTGTGCTAAAGTGCTTTTTCTAGTCAATGAAGACAAGGAAGACGTGGACCAAACTAGTGTAGGCTTATCTTGTAATTTATGACAAATTCAGCAGAATCTGTCCCATGTTTTTAAAAAGGAAGAAAAATGTAATCATATTGAATGAATATAACTTCGCAAATGCCGCCTTCAATAAGTGGGCACTCTTTGTATTGTCAAGGAAGCTTCCACGGCTAAGCATGAGAGAAACTTTAGAAATGTTTGAGCAAGGGGAATGAAAGAAAGAGAGAGGGTGAAGAAGGATAATAGGATGATAGTTTTTTTTTTTATCTTGGATACGTGTTTAAGGTAAGTTTGGATTTAGTAGGTGGATTGCTTAAGCTTTGATTCTTAATGGGAACACAAATGAGAAAGGGAAGAAGCCGAGGGGTCATGCTTCGACGCATCACTGTAAATGATGAGCTGGTTTAGTCTGATGACTTGCAGACTTCTTTACATTTGAAGTCCTCTGACTTTGACAAGATGCCAATTCGAGGTTTGAAAACAAGCCTTGAGGTGTCGAAATATGCGTCAGCTTAGACCCCACCAAATTATTGCTAAAAAAGTCCATTAAGCAGTCTTACCAGGGACTATAGCAGACACTTGTAATGGGTGTCAAGTGGTTGGAAAGATCTTGTGACTTTGCTGTATCCAACCGAAGTGACTCGACTCGATATCTTGCGGAGACTTGGGCAATGAAAGCGTTTATGTGCATTGCAAAGCATCAATAAGCCACCGTCTTCTATCCTCTTTTTTATACCATTTTTTTGTTACTTCGAGCTCTCATACCATCAAATATGGGTTGAGACCAATGCTATTCAAGGTTGTCAGCTTTATAAACCACACTTAACTCAGGAAAAAATAGCTTGGCATCCTGCAGCAATGCTTTCATGAGGGCTGCTCCAGTTCTTCATAACAGGGAACTAAGTACTTCTGTTGAAACAAAGTGGAGGTTAATGTATCAAAGATGAGTGAGTGAAGGTGAGGCAAATTGTTTTACAAGTATCAATTAAAACGAGAAAGTTGCGAAAACAGCATAAATGGGTGCCATCGTTCAGATTGCTTGCTGACTGGTCTGTGATGACACATTGGTTCATTGCACAAGCAAACATATCACCAGCTCTCTCTGCAATCAACCAGCTACGCACTACACACATCCGAAGCGCTGTTTACTCTGAATTTCTCGCTGAGGACCAAGCAGGAGCCGTGCATAAGATCTATGTCACTACTCCGTTAAGAAAGCAATGCGTAATTGGCCCTACTACGACTACCGAAGAGCCATAAATAAATGCTAGTAGCATAGCCAAGCTTCAGCTCCATCCCTCAATCTGTCAGGTATGGGCAATACACAATTTGATTTCGTCTTTGGTCACCCCATCCTATTGTTCGGCTTCCTTCCGAGACAGATTTGTGCAAGTAGCTTCTCAAGCAGCACTATCCATCTGGAACCAGGAGCTTTCTCCTAGTGATATCTTCTTCCCTGAGTGAGTTTAACAAGAAAGCTGTCTGACCTACCTACGTACCGACCTACTCAACGCCCAGAGTTCGCATAATTTTTGAGCCAAGAGACCAACTTACAGCCCCATCCTTTCTCCTTGCATAGGGTCTAATATCGCTTCTGAGGGGTAGTCAGATGGAAATCACTACTCGATTGTGTTCTAGTAGGGAGATAGCCACCTGTTCAACTTCATTGACGATAGGCTGAGTAAGCAGCGTAGAACTGTCAATGTTTTAGGCTGTGATGCTCAACAGCCCGCTTCAGACGTGGACATGCTCAAAGAAGGAGACAAAGTAGTTCTGCGAGGACATGATATCGTGAAGTAAGTCCTCGGGTTTGAAGAGCAGGTTGTGCTCGGGCCATCGGAGAAACGCCTACGCCATCTCGATCAGCAAAGGACCCTCATGTTCTCTGCAGGAGTGCAGTGGCATTCACCGAATCTTAGAATGAATCTGCCTTTTGACACCCCGCTGTAGACAACGAACGGTCGAATGTCACGCCTTTGAGATGTGGCCTCATTTTCTTCTTATCAAAGTAGTAAAGTAGGTAGGTAGTTGGTCTCGCCCTAATGCAAGCGGATTGACCTCATAGCTGCTGGATTATTTTCATCCCATCGTGTGACGTTCTGCATTACAAGGCACTTCATTTAAAGTCCCTCACTTCCATGTTAGTGAGATATTCATAAATGTGCAGTTACTCCCGCAAGGTGTTCACCATAGACGCTTTCATCTCTACCACGACGTTTTGGAGGCTACGTTGATTTGTTTTACGATTTCCACTGCATTTAATGCAATTAATCAAGGTGACCAAGCCATCTTCCCAATTGCCTTCTCTCTGCTACCGCATTTGGAGGCTTTTATCTGCCTCATGGATTCGGCGCTTTAGCGTGTTCGGCGCTTTTGTGGAAGAAATAATGGTGTAACTCAAAACGCAAACAATCCATTTAGTGTATCATATTATACCAAGTAATTGCATAATTTGGTTTATCTATTCCTGGGTTTGATTGAAATTTGCCGAAAGAAACTGTTCGGGAAAATTGAATACCAGACGCTGTTCTATCCACAGTCTCCTTCATTTTGAAAATGTTGCGTCGATCCCTTATTTAAAATAAATGGCTGGTGGCTGTTTGTGTCACTTTTTTCGCAGAAGCATGTTTGCATGCGTTTTAGCTAACGAAATGTGTCCTTGCATCTTTCCACCTAAATGATCACACAACTTCCTCATTATGTTTTGAGCGTCATTATTCAACCTTCAACAATCCTCCATTCCTATTGGGTGCTTGTTGGTGACCCACTGAAATCGAAGTCATGACGAATTCCTTTTAAAAATCAGTTTGTCATTGTAACCACTCTCATCGTTGGCCGATTTTTACCTTAAACTCCACTTCATTGTGATGTGCCAACACTTGAAATAATGACTCCATTTGCTAAACGGTAGTGAAATACTCTCATTCTAGTTTAAGTGCTCTTCTTCAGTCACCTCCAGCTCATAATTTGACATCTGCCGCCTCAATGTGGTTGACAGATGCACTTAACCAACCAGTTACAGCTTCAGCAAAAGAGCAGAAGAGAGGTATTGGTGATTTCGAGGGTATCACTGGTCTGAGCCCAATTCCCAGATTGTATAGGAGAGGTTCGATTGGGTTAGGCTCCTTTGGGTTGTCCACTTTAACATAGACTCAAAATCAACTTTACCAAACATCAAATCCAACAAACTGCCAAAATCAGATCGGATCAAAACCATTTTACGCAATATCCGGTTCTAAAATGGATGAAGCTCCCGCTTGTTTAATCGCGAGATGCGTAAGCGAGTCCTTGTAACAAGTCAGTCTGTCCGAAAATAGCCACTCAACGGTGCGCATTCACAACACGAAAGAAGTAAAAGTGAGGTGCTTGAAACGTACTAACATCTGCTTATGTGCGGCATTTGGAACTTACTTACTCACATACTTATCTAGTGGAAGTGCCAACAGGACACTTTAATCCTGATTTACCTTCTGACCCTTCGCCGGTCAAATCAAACTTTTAAACTATCTCTGAAGTGGCGTACTCTGCCACTGCATCTTCCAAAAATGCCGTAAAGTGAACTGCTCAAGAGGACTCTACAATTCTTGCTCATGCAAGTGCCACATGTCGTAATTGCCGCGCGATACTTCAGGCAATTTGATGCAACAGCGAGTACACCAAGAGAGCACTAACTTTTAAAGTATCTTTGGTGCTAACATCCAGGCAACATCACACCTGGCTTTAGTGCCAGGGACAGTGGCTGATCGTTACCAACAACAGCTTTTGTTAATTCTCCGGAATTGAGGCTAATTTATGAAGGTGGAGGGATCCACCAGAACTCTCACCCCGAAGGTATGATATGGGATTACAGGGTTCATCAGCATTGAGGTGGTATGCCAAAGACTGACGCCCAGATGTGGCCGAAGCAGTGACTGAAAATGTGGTGGAGGCGATTTTGGTTGTCCATATCATGGCATGGTGTTCTTTCATACCTATGACGTCCGAGTCTTCCTGTGCATTGACACCTCGATACAAATTGGTTACTCTAGGTATCACCGACAAATTGTAACAAAAAAAGCAATAGCTTCAAAATTGGTTTCAGAATCGTACAGATTATGAGTTTGGTAAGTTACAAGAAATGATAACCCACGGCTAATAAGAGAGCATCGAGTTTGGTTATTAAGCTTTTTAGTCGCATCAGTCGGTTCGGTAAGGTATGATGATCCAAAAATCAAGTTCTGTAGGGTTGTCAACCACGCTTTAGAGTTGCAATGGTTCGATGTTCTTCCGTAATGCAAGGCAATGAACAACGGGATGGAAAGAATAATAAACCAAGAAATGATGGGATGTTTTAACCACCATATTTCCCGATTAGAAGGTTGCTGCTATAAAAGAACGACCGGACTTTATGAAGCATTCATTAGGCGAAATTACAGCCAAATGTCCTGTAATTATTTTGTGGTCTTTTCACCTTTTCACTACAGAAGTCTTTTACTGTCATGATGTTTGAAGCGGGACTGCTGGAAAGAGGGATAGGGGTTCTACGTCAAGCGGAAAATCGGAGGTTGTTTGCGTCTTGACAGCAAATCATTGTAGGGGAGGGATATATCTACAATCTGGGAGGAGATAAAAACGAGTCACGAGTCAATTTGTTCGTCTTACCGATGTGAATTTCTGAGTACCTCCTAGATTCCATGACTACATCCAAAAGTTAACGCCACAATGGTCTACACCTTCCCATTTTAGTAGCAGCTACAGCACTTCTGTTCCACTTAAATTAACTTCAAAATTTTATAAAGTAAATAGAAAATGAGTGCGACGAAATGATTAAGACAATTAAATGCACCAACTTGATATGCTCGTTCAAAGCTAGAATAGGGGCCTTCCTGCTTGCCATGGCGCTTCCTTTGGTGCAACAAGTGGAACGCTTACTGCTGATCACACCAACGACCAAAGTTGCGCCTCAGTCAAAAGAATTATGGATTTTATTCTACGGAGATTATACTTTACTACCTCACACCCTTGAAAAAGAAACTACCTTACTTGGGAGCAGAAGTTATTTAGTTTACGATGGTGCATCCACTTTTCTCATATCAACGTCAGTGTTATCATGGCAGTACCTATGGAAAAGTAAAAAAAAATGTAAATAGGCGTTTGATTGGTGTCAGTCGATCAGGTAGATAAATGTATTTTTTAAATAAACTCCTAATATCACCACATTAGTGCTTCCTAATCGCATTAAATTAATGAATTCAGCGATAAAAATGAGGCTGTTGTATTTTCACGAGGAAATTATTTTCTATATACTATTTCTAGGTAAGCATTACCTATCGACAATCGTGTTGTGGGAAATGTTTTAGTCATGTAGCCTATTCCCCGTGCTGATCTGGCACAGGAGAGGTGGAAATTCCGAAGCAGTCTACACGACTAGGTAACATTACTGGGTGCTCCAGTGGTGTCTTATGGGCATACCCGTGAGGAGCAAAGAAGGATCCGCATAGCCACCCTACTTTACATAAGTGCGACTCCCGACTGGAAGATATTATTCGCAGCACATGATAACATCATGATTGGGGTAGGCAGTTAGTGGATGTGACGAGGCACGTTTGATTGTACCCTAAGTACAAATGTAGGTATGGCAAGGAAATGCTGATGGTGAACTCGCGGATTGTCTTACAACACTTCAGCTTACTTTCATTTCCCATTTGGGTACATGCGTCCTCAAGGCTGACATGGAAATGGTTGGAAAGATGTAGTAAACCACTGGTTTCTCATTTCGAAAATTTTCCCTGGCCTTTTCCCTTTTTGCTCACTATCCCTTCCTATGGAATAAGTAGTATGTTTTATGCCTTTGGAGGATGAACAGATGAAGTGAAGGCGTTAGCCAACCATCCTATCAGTGAATGGTGCTGGGACAGGCTGAGGTCAAGCCTAACGCATTGATTAGCTGAAGCGGAGACTTGTGTGCTACGTACGTGCATGGGTGTGACGGAGGCACAGTCCCTACGATTGTATGAGTGGTGATTGTCCAGCCAATCATGATGAAGCAGGCACTAGTAAGTTAACAATTCCCTCGGGAATGTGAGCGACATACTCGTCAGATTCGCTTATTGCACTCAATACAACAGAGCGCTCCCTCACTGAGAAGGCAAGAATACACCTCCACCCCAAAAGCTCCCAATTACAATTTTCCTTCGTCTGAACTAGCTTTTTATACGTACCTCCAGACTCTAGTGGCAGCTTTGGCGAAACCGAACTTCCTTAAATGTAAAATCTACCGTAACACCATCAAAAGCATTTAACTTGGAAATTAAAAGCTCCTCTTTGAAGTTGTTTGATGTTAGCAAAAGTTAAACGGCCGGTCCTTGAGGCAAAAAGCGCCACTTTCTGTAAATGTTTTAAATTTATCTAACGACATCGAGATTGGTCACAGTTTAGTCTACTTAAATCACTTAAGCGCATGAGCAAGCGATATGCGCATAGCATTCCAAAGTGTCACGATTGTCAACAGAATAGATGCGAATCAACGCACAATAAAAGCGATGAGGAATGAGAGAGTAAAGATAATTTAAGATGAAGCAGTATGAATTACATCGAATTAGAGAATACAGACAAAGCGACAACTCAACCAACAATTACTGAAATATTTTGTACAGCACGCAATATTATGCGGAGAAAGGCATTTTGTTGCAAATTAAGTTAAGGCCAAAGTTCAACTGGAAGTCTGTGCTTTCGAATTTGGTGGAGAGAGGATAGGTAGGCGCTGTGTCATCACTCCTATAGGCACAGGTGGATCGCAGAAGTATCGATCGCCAAGGAGACGGTACTTGCACATGGTCAGACGGTATCCACCGCCTCCTCTACCAGTGCCTCCTGGCAAGGATTCCGCGCCGAGGGAAAGAACAACTCCACTAGGAAGACATCCACCATCACGACAGAATTGCAGAGCAACGGGTTGTGGTGTTCCGGGACCGCGGGTTAGGAAGAATTTGGCGCGAATGTTGCCCGAGACATCGACTCCAGGATGCTGCTGTTGATGAGCATCACCGGTGGTTAGAGGAATACTCCAGGATGCACGAGTCTGTTCGACGTTCCAGGTACCCAACGGACGACTCTGCATCCTAACTACACCACCATCAACCAACAAATTCACGCGCAAGTCCTGACAACTAGAGGGTTTGGAAGGAATGAACTGAAATGGTTGATTAAAGCCTTCGAATTTAGTAAAACTAAGCTGCTGACAGCGTACCAGTACAATAGACGACTTCCTATCAAAAAAACACTTTACTAACTCGGCAGTTGGAACAATTAGCATTATACGTTTAAATATATTGACATAAAACTACCAAAAATCTCAACCCTTTCATAGGTGATAACACCGAGACAGATGGGAGCTTGTCCTCCTACATATAATATATATAGTCATCTCCAAGTCGATTGTCAAACAGTACTGATTCCACTTTGACTAGCTTAAAGAGACCCCAAGCACCTAATTTCAGAGACGCTTGCTTCAGCATTCCCCGAGGAGGTCAGGGATGACGAAGAGGACCATTTGGGCCACTGAACAAAGTAGTCCAGTCGAAAGTCGGTGGTACCCTTCTCACAACGCCAGAAAGTGCACATCGTTATTGGTGGCGGTAGACCCGTCGCCTCAACTGAATATTCTAGTAGACACAGTCGCGTGTACTCCTCCTCGTTCTCGTCAGCAGCCTTGCTCTGAGTCTCCACAAGGTAGTGGTACAGCAGGTCCCCCGGGATCTTCACCTGATACTGCCCCACCCCCTCTCCACTCTCCAACCTACGAAGTAGAGGCACAAGGAAGAAGGAATTAAAACTACATATTAGCTTGCAAATCCGTTTACCATTCTGTTGACTTTCCTCGCTTCGTTAATTAACACCAGCACTCTTGTACGTGTGGGTACTGACACAATTTCAGTAGGGTAACTTATAAAATTTCTCAGTTGTCAAACTACCATTTACAAGTTTTTTTCTAAAACCTTTCTAAATATTGGATTGCTAGGAAGTTTCCAGTATCAGACCACTAAAAGTGACGATTTCTAGAGCTTTAAAAGTGGTTTTACATCAAGCAAAACATCACTACGTCATTAAGGATGATTAGCAACGTTACAAGGGTTGAAGCGGTAGGTGAGCCTCAACTGGATGCTCAATAATCCCACCTTCTTTGGCTGGTCACCATTCCCAAACGTCACAGAGGGAAGGAGTTTGCTATGAATGAACAAGCGTTACCGAGACGAAGTTAAAATTCTCGACAAGCCTTAAGTTTCGAGATCTGCACAGGAGCCTCTTATGGGTCGAGGTCAGGTTCCAACAAATGGAAAGCGATAGCTAAAAAAAAGCACTATATGTTCTTGAAAGCAGCGGTTTCTACAGAAAGCAAAATGAATGCAAAAGTATCACCTAGTGTTTAAAACCATTCCTTAAATCAATGCCTTCCTGATGCAGCACGGTTTTTGGAATCCCAAATATTTATGTGACATGCACCACAATCAAGAGGCATCATTCTCCAACTGATGCAAATTCATTGCCAAGTCTTCATTACAATCGGAGCGAAGGAACGACGCCTAAAATAAGAGGCCGCATAGCAACCTGATGTTTATTTAAGAGAATATATTTTGCCACGAGGACCTTGGAGAACATGGGGGCTTCTGATTAGAGCTGTGATAATAATACACCATTCTGTGACAATGTACCCCATCATACGAAAAGAGAGGACTTGAAGAATTACATTGGTAGGAGTGGTACGTGTACATGATTAAATGGGCAATAATCCTGGCCCTGTTGCCTCATCAGAAGCTGCCTTTTGTGGATGATTGAACTGGCAGAGATTCACCGCATAAGAGAAATAAAAAGGACATCAACTTCTAGTAGACGCCTACTGTTGTGTCGTACAAAGTAGTCGTGAATAATTAAAGCAACGCCCAATTTGTATCGCTTGGCAAAGCCCGTAGAATAATTGCTTCCAGAAAGCCAGCTCGTGTATCTCACTAAGCAGCATTGCCTTTGGGCAAATGTTCCTACGAATGGAATTGAAGGCATACAATGCACTCTGCAGAGCATTCATCAATTCCAAGAAGGGTGAGGACAGTAAATTCCGCATGGGAAACCTAACCATACACCAAAGGAAATAAAAAGAGTAGAGTATAGACAAAAATCGAATGATATCCCACCCTTATTTGTTTTTGAGTGATTTTGAAGGCACAATTTTTAGCAAAGGAAGAAAAATAGGCCCGTGTAGGACAAGAATCGATGCAATTTTTTCAGTTATAAAAATTTTTCAAGAGACAAAACAATTATTCCTGTTACCACTGTTTACCTCTTTTATTTCGGATTCGTGCATCATCGTAATGAATACATAGAAAAGATTTTAAATGTGGGAGATCTGAACTGAGATGAAAGAGGTAGGCAAACTTAACCAGCTGAAAGTAGTTACAATAAAACATGACAGGCGGAAAACGAAGAATGAAAATGAGGCAAATTCGCATCCGCTTCCTCTCTAAAATCCTTAGGTTCAACTCTTCTCACGGGTAAACCATACTTCTTCAGAGAAAAATGCAGCAAAAGCCACCTACTGTATACTGACGCCACTGAATGGCGCCTGGACGTTGTTCATTCTCTGCGCACGGGAGAAGATGAGAATAAGAGGCTTTAGGCTCCATTTCTGCGAGTGTATTAGAAGACGCAGGTCCTCCCTAGCCACAGCTAGAGTCACCTGTCCGAAGAGTGATTGGGCTGGGCGTTCGGTGGTGGTGAAGGAACTCCCTCCACCGTTGGGAAATTGAGCTCTCCACGTCTCGGTCAACGCGATTGCAATGGGTAGTGGTGGAATTGGAGGTGGAAGTGCACGGGGCTCGGTAGAAAGTCGCAAAATCTGTAAAGTTTGCGGAGGTGTCGGTGGGGGAGGTGTAGAAGTGTCGTCATCCTCCACGGCCGCCAGTGGCGCGTGGCAAACCTGGAAAAAGGCGAAGGAAATAGGCAATTTTCTACTGCAAATATGATCGTGCTTCGTAGTGTACTTAAAGAGATGGGTGGGTGGTTACTTACCGAATAGAGGGATGATTCGTCTGAATCCTGAAGGAAGCACAAAAGGTGCATCAGGTGTTACCGCTAAGGCAGCAACAACAACAGCAACAATAACGGGGAACAACGTAAAAGATGGGGACGATGAAACATGCGTTAAGCATGGCAGATGATGTGGAAAGAATGGAAGCAAGACGAATAGCAACAATTGCTAATACCTGTTTTGTCAACTGCCATACATCTTCAACCGCTGTCTAAGGTGGAAGCGGATGTGAGGAGGATGGAATCACTGATCATATAAGTGCTTCTTTTCTTAACCTACACTGTAAAAACCTGCACTTTGCAAAGTTTGACATTGTGTTATCATCCGCTGAGACGATAATCTAGGCATTCTATAGCCCTGCAATTCGACAACAGTCCAATGGAACTCTGGTCATGACACTAGTAATACAAGTCACTCAGCGTCTTGAAACTTTCATAGCCAAGTTGATTCCCAGCTCTAAAGCTGCCTAAAAACTTCCACCCCAGTTGCTTCACCCAGTTACTACAAAATATGCTCATTAACTGCGGATGGCTAATTCTGCAAAGGCTGTTGAAACTAAGTCGAGTGTTAGCAATTAGTCAGACATCAAGTTCCGCATCGTGATTTGTAACGAGATAAAGTCAGAAAAGAAAGAATCGAAAGATGAAATAAAGCAACAATGATTTAAAAATAACTCCGATGGACAACTAAACAACTTTGAAATGACAATGAAGTTTAAAAAGGACCAATGAAGAGAGGGTGAGGCTCAACATTACCTTCCTTATCGTCAAGTAACTTCTGCTTCTGAACAAATACTTCTACAGAAAATCGTTTTGGAGTACCGTCCAAATAAATCCCTTCAAAGAAGTTTTAAAACAAATTAGAAGGTAAAAAAACGCCCAGTGAAACCAAGAGGATACACCACACTCGATTAATACAGAGAAGTCTCCCCGCCGCGTCGAAAAATCATAATACCGTATTTAGCTACCAGTTGATTCCACATCTTAGAAGAGTAGTCACTAGGAGCGTAGAGAGCGGAGGTCCAAACATGCTTCGGTCTCACGTGGATGAACCGTTGTGGCGAGAGTAATATGGAACCTATGCGTGTCGATAGAGCTACCGCTACACCAGTATCTGCCGACATTTTCAGCAAAAATTTGAGAACCACTTTTTTAGAAAAAATTTGAAGGAACAACTAAATGAAAGATAGTAATAGGCACAATGCACAGTGCATGACTGCACGTCTTCAGATGCCATAAATAACACCACAATAGGGGGGAGCAATACTATTAAGCCAACCTTAGTTCCTGCAGAAGCCGCATGAGATGGTTTTGAAGCAGTCCCAACCTCATCACTGTTATCTCGGAGGTCAATTAAGCGGTCGTAGGTTTCGTTAGTGTCATCAGGCGTCTTGAAAGTATCCTCCCAACTGCCTACCACCTTGGGTGTAGGAGTGCCTTCGTCATGTTTTAATAATCCGAAGGGGTTGAAGGATTCCTCGTTTCCCTTATCCGTGATGGCCGGTGCTTTAGAAGATTCATCTGGAGGTAGGAAGAAAAAAGTGAAAAGGGTTTAATCAGCGCTTTGAATAAAATGAGAAAAGAGTTTATTAAAGGTGATTCCTGGTATACTTCGACGATGATGATGGAAATCTCCACAAGAGGGAAGTGTTTTGAATGAGTCTAAAAAGACGGACGAATCAGTGGATAGATGAATAGATATAGGGGGTTTGGATGGATTGAAGATGAATGGATAGAGGATGGAGCCTAGGATGGAAGGATCTCAGACATATGAATAGGCGGATGGGGACCTGAATAAACCCAGGAAGGATAGCTCCAAAGATCACAGACAAGCTCCTTTACTCCTTCTTAGTTGTACTCGACCTCCCCGTCGACTGGAAATCGTATCTTGTCCTGGAGGCGGAGGTAGTATAGGCACCAGGGGGGCCTTTGCCACAGAAATGGAACGGGTTCCCATGACGCCACCGCCAGCGACATCTGCGATACCTGACGTGGCAGAAGAGATGCTTACAAAAGGCTTGTCAGCTGATGTATGTGGTCGACGAAAGTCGTGCGCGCTGAAGGTGAGACTACGTAAGGGGGTCAGAGGTGTGGAAGTTGGAAGAGTGAGCTCAGTAGCGCCTGGGGATAGGTCACCGAAGGGACGAATGTTCACCTAAAAGCACCAATCCGGCAATAAAGATGATCGTAATGGTTTATCGTTTAGAAACGGACTTATTTAGAGCATAGTCTTAGCTCCAAGTTTGACATTTCGAAAGAACTATGATAAAAAATTGTAACAATCTTCAGTGTAAGATCTGTTGTAGAACTAGACAGCCAGAAAAGGTAATAAAATCTTTAACTCGAAAGTGAAGCCGGCAATTAAATTGAGAAGAATTCAATTCTGAGAGACGATTCTAAATTTAAAAGTGGAAAACCCAAGATAGGCCAGGGTAGCAGCGGATAACATAAATGAACTGAAAGCGGATGCAGTGGAAAGAATAGGTAGATGAATCCATTCATCCTCAGCTCTACGCGTGAATTAACAGATGAAAGAAGTGTGACCTCCCAACTAAAAAATAATACTTTAAGCAGGTGTCGTATTGCTTTTAATAAATATCTGCAGTGAACATGCAAGACGCTATTTCTCAATTTGTGATCCTATTAAAAGGGTAAGCTAATGATGCTGCGATTGGATATTTATGCAACCACAGGTCTTGAGTTCTCAAAACGGCATGGCTTTCTGGCCAAAACTACAGCCTCAACAGTCCTTCTGTACTCCCAACAATAAGCCTTCCTTATCTATTTCCATGCCTCGGGGAGGATCTAGGGCGCCATGGCTATGGTAGCGATAAGCAAACACGTTTTTTGTGAGGAAACATCCTGAATTCGTTTACTAATTACACTGCAAAAGGGAGACATCTGCTACTGGAGACTGAGTCTGTGATGAATAAAGTGGCATCGGTTTTCGACAAATCCTCATTTTACAGTTTTACACAGCATCAAATGGGAAAAGGCCGAGTTTTGCTTTTAAACATTTAAGCCAATGTGGTCACAAACAATGAATGCTATAAAGAATGTTCTCGCTAAAGCATATCACCTATCCTTCATAACCATCATCACTTGGCATGAAAAAAAAACTAGGGAAATTTCAGTCACACCTACAGCTCACACTATCTTCCACTGTCTTATACGGGTTTATAGTAGTCTTTGAACCCAATCTCACAGGTGCTTGCAGTTCATGGAGAAAACTTGCCGTAGAAACAATGACCACGAGAAGACAACACTCGAAATTGAGGAAAGTTATACAGTAAGTCGATAATTATTTAACTGTATATTTGGTAACATGGTCTCCAACCTGCGCAGGTCATGGTTCGGCATGGCGACGTAGCTATCCAGCCATGTCCACAGCCCTTCCATCCCTTCAGCACGCCACTAACAAAACTTTCCATGAAAGGTCTCACTATGCTTAACGTAACAAATACTTCAAGCATGTAATTTGAACGTGCGTTCATCTTCAAAGGAATTGGCAGAACAGCGTACAGACAACCTCGAAAGAGACCAACAGACAGTGTTTGATCAAGTAACAAGCGCCCATACAGAATGTTGACCCATAGTTTAAATGAGACACTCCCTTCTGAGAGGTGAAGCTAATCCTGAAAATAGGGGAGGTCTGAGACGAGATCGAGACAGCGGTTGACAATGCAAATAAGCACAAAAGCAACTGTGGTGGTAGGAGGAGGCGACAAATACGCCCATCTGTCTAAAACGACTCGTAATGGTGAAACTGCTTCAGTACCTGTTGTGAATTGACCTTTGTGTGCGAACACAAACGCTATTGAGCCCCGAACCGGAGTAAGAGACAAAGGCTTCAGTACATATGTCCGCATCGCTAACAAGCCCAAGACGTGTAAAAGGTACGCAGATGCGTGACTTCTAATTCCTAGAAGCACGGGTGATTTACTCCACACATATTTAGTATTTTGATTAATATCACAATCTACTTGTGCGTAATACCAACCTATCAGAAAAACAAAGAGAGCCCAGGTCTTAGGATGGTCCAGAATGACAGAGAACTGGGCATAAAAAAGGTAACTTCTTCAAACTCAAAATAGAAAGTTGTCTCAAATTTTATACTTTTCTAGCACAAGTATTAAAATTACTTCTAATGGCTTGTACGCGTAACTATGCAGACTCAACAAAATACGGTCGAACGTAGGGCATTTTCGCATTCGCAGCTGATTCGCCATGAGGCAAAAAACAAGGCACTTTTAATAGTTTCGGATCAGCAACTAACACCTCAAACAAGCTTGGCCACCTTTTATGAATATTAGAAAACAGGTCTACTTCAGTTCCAAGTTTTGAAGGACTTCAGGCACATCTACCCAGTCACCGCATTTCATCGAACGACTGGAACATTCACGGAAGCTTTTTCCAAGCTAGTAGAACCCTCTTAATCCGAGCTTCTAATGTAAACAAAAAATACTGCTCGTAAAGGAATTAAAACGACGTTAAACCCGACATAGGTCTCCCATTTAAAGATTACAATCGTCTGCAAGAAGTAGACATCTCGTTCAAATGTTTGTTAATCAGACACTTCATCCCTTAACCCACCTCCTTAGGGCTGCCGTCCATACTGCATTGCATTGATGCGGTTCCTAATACCACTCGAAAACGCACATTATAGCTGTTATTGCGATGGACAGTGCAGAAGTGACGGGAATCGGGAACACCGAGAACGACGTTAAAATAAGGTGGAGAAACTGGGTAACCCCTCAGGTGAAACAAATTTAAAGTTCCGTTAGTTCGTCACTTATAACAGACGACAGACATGCTTCTGCAGAAGGGTAAACAAGGCAAACCGCCAACCATCAGTTCTACATCAGAGTTCAAATGACTAGAAGTAAAAGATGTTATGAAAAAAAATGGTATTTGGTAATAACTTTCCCAATCCTTTTCCTCCTCAAAACTGTAAATGACAGCCAGTTTAAAAACCAATTACCCATCTAGACCTCCTTTTAATATCAAGTAAATCTAGTAACAGTGGAATAAATATGACGCCTTAATGGACCACCAGTTTGGTCTTGCGCACCGAAATGAACGTCAGAATAGGTGAGGCTACAAGCAGATGCAATTAGCACTGGACTTTTTTTCAAAATCAACTATACCGACTCATTCAAAAGAAGACCAATTTAAGCATTGAGATCCGTCAAGATAAACCTTCTTTTCAAGATAAACTAAAAGGATTAAAATGAGAAAGACGGGGTGGCCAAAAAAGTTGGTGGGGTTCTCGGTGGTTTACAATAGTTATTTTATAAGACATGTGAGAACTTGTAAAACATATGAGATTGTTTTAATGCGCGCGCTAGGCTGTAGAAATCAGTTCCAGTCTATTGTGACCTCCATCATCTTCCTCTTGATTTGAACCCTCATACCTCGGTGCACGTGATCGGTCTGTTGCAAAGCTGAAGAAACATTCCGTCAAATCTTCTGTGTAATCTTTGGAGAAGGTGCAGCATGGGGTAGCAAAACGTGCCGCCCAGAATCAAGTGGTTGAGTTGAGGTGGATGCGTCGCACTAAGGAGGAGGGGGGAGAGGGGAGGGACACTTTCTATTCTTCATCATGAAAGAATTATTAGGATTTAGAATAGTAATGAGTGGTTAGTGCGCCAAAAACACCTTCAAGCCGAGCGTGTAGCGATGTTAGAACAAGTATTTTGCAGACATATCAACTTGGAAGAGAATGCCTGGGGAGCTGGTAAGCAAATGAGTCCCATCAATATGGACTAACGGGTGATGGGAGGCCTCAAGGACTATCAATTCGTTCTTCGCTTTTTTCATGTACTTTATGATATGAAACGTGATGTTGTGAGGGCATAGATTGCTTACTGACCGAAAAAATGACTAACTGAATGATTTATGCTAAAAAGGAGCTTTGTATTTGAATGTCAAGTAAACAAACAAATTGTGGGTTATAACCACTAATCCATCACAAACCCCCAAGCCACTCATTCACCTGCCGCCTCATCTCCAGAAAGCCAGCCTTGGTCTGCTCGAGCGTATGGTGCAAAGCTGGTGTGACTGTCCACAGTGCACTTCGTGCCGAAGCCCAAATAATAATATGGACGGGATCATTCTACGTGGTATGACACCATACGAAACAAAATAATCAGACTAGCCAACGAGTAAGAAGAGTTTGTTGTTCTTAAAAGACAACACAAGTCCACATACCTCACATCGCCGCATGGTTTACCCGTGAGAAGAGTTGAACTTAAGGCCTAGAGGGAGGAAGAGGGCGAGAAAATGCCTCATATTCATCCTCCGTACTTCCTTGGTTAAATTTATCAAAGTAATAATTACTCTTCATTGGCATAAGCGCTGGGACATCCAATCAAGGTAGTAGAAATGCGAAAGCAACAGGCCACTCAAACAGGCCAAATTAAGGGAATCCAGATATCTTAGAAATGGAATATTCCAACCTTTTTAAACCTTCTACAACCTCAAGAATAGCTCTATGTTGGTAAGGGATAAAAGGTAAAGCAGACGCACCTTTAAACCCTTGAAGGTCTTCTCACTGGGACTGCTGCTGCTACTGCTAGAATTAGAACTAGAAGACGGAGGTCTCGAATGCTCACTGGCCCACGGATTAGCTGGACGGATATTGTAGCCGTCATCGTCCACCTTGGGACAAGTGGATGTGGATGGCTGTACTACTTTGGAGGTCTTTTCACAGGGACTGTTGGCTAGAAGAGAGGAGAGAGAAGATCACACATTATTTCCATTCGATCATACCTAGACGAGTCACATTGAACTTCATCCAAATCAACATTTAAAGGTCTTTTCATTGCTAGACTTGTACATGCCGCACATTGAACAATATTTTATACGAATCTTCTCCAACGCCCTTCTAAGGATGACCAGCCAAAGTGCTCCACATTTTCACGAGCCAAAGTATCATATTGGCTTCCCATTCCACGCGCTACTTCATTATTTACACACTCGTTCGTAATAATTACAATTCGCAGGAAACTCCCGATGCTAGAAGCAGAGAAATGCTCAGTGGGGGAGCCAAGGACAATACTTCAAATAATAGGGGTATTCGCTTGAATACACAAGCCTTTTCGTTATCTCACAATTCGGCTATCACGCTGGCAGCCTCTATAGGGCAATAATGAAGACACCCCTAGCCTTTAACACCTCAGTGTCTTCAAGAATGAATTGGGAGGTGCAGACGAATGCATATGCAAAGTGTGACCGCTTAAAAAAGAAAGTGGTAGGTCGTTTGAAGGAATTATAAATTATAGAAATGTAATATTTATTCGATTTTAAGACTTTATATACTGTTCTATTATTTGCTCAATTTCGAGTAGAGGAGCCAAATACTATGCCTTAGATGTTTACTTTTGACTGACAGAGTTGACAGCTAAATGCTTCTATATAACTTATCATTGACAGAAGGGGCGATTCCGCTTAATTTCAAGTAAAACTAAAGGTCCTTTGCAAAAAAGCCCGTAACATTGATAGCTGCGTCTCCTGTTTTCCCCTCATTAGTGTCGCTGATCTCCTTGACGAATTTAAATTTGGATTCAAGGATGTGAAAGCTTTCCGTCAAATTAATTGCATAAAATTTGAAGACGACGTGGCAGTAGAACATGATACGAAGAAACAAATAGATTCACGAATATAAACTTGGTGATGAATCCATGGAAAAGCGAGCAGATCAAGTTTATGAGAGAATATTCTTGATAGTGAATAAATTAGGTGTCGCCATTGAGAATAGTTCGAGACTACAGTGACAAAAAAACCAACTCCGGTCATGAGTAGTGGGGAAGAAAATGAAGTATATCTTCTACATTAACATCAAATAGGGTTGAAAAGTCGTAGCAGCATACATTGGTAGATGACAGTGAATTCCAGACTATCAATTTGTTCTTTATTTCTTTCGTACACCTTTATAAAAACGAATATTTAGGATAGGGTTTTCTGTTAACTGATTGACTAGCTTGTGATGAAAAGTACCTCTGCATTCCAGCTTAAATAAACAGATCGCTGGTGTGCGTGCGTGCGCGAGTATTCGCGATAAATTGTAAACGAATTGTCAGAATTGATCACCTGCTCAGGGTCAAGCAACAATTATGACTGAAATCATCTCCACTCGGTGAGAGGATAGAACTCAAAAATGTGCAAGGGAAAGAAACAGTCTCACCGAGGTATAACCAGGATTGGTCGATAACGGGAGAAAGTTCCATTCGTATTCTCATGACAGACGCAATATGCGATTTTGTATACAAATTACAGCCAGAGAGAATTCTCATGAATGTCCCGTGCAAATAACCCCAGGAAAGCCGTTCACAACTATTCTAAAAGAATCTGAATCCTCAAGCCGAAATTAATACCCTTCTGACGCGATACCATCACAGCAGAAAATTTGAAGGACACAAATAATTTTACTACCAAAGACACCCCAACAATCAAACTATATGAAATCGTACAAAAGTAAATCGAAAAGATCTGCAATTTATCCCCTGTTCTTTACTCGCCCATATTCATGGCGAGATGAGTCAACTGTTGGCATAAAAGCAAGTTTTCCAGAAATACTTAGGGAACCTCAGCAAAGTGAAAGAAAAAAGCTAACACATTAACACAGGAGCAGGCAAACTAGCAAAGAAACAACATCTTCCCAGTCTTATTTACACTCAAGTGACTTAATATTTAATTATACTATTTAATCACGCCAATTTCCAGTCTACAATATCTTCATTTGACAGCAGGGCCGTTCAGACACTTCCATAGCTTCCCAGCCAATCTGCCCACTAAAAATGCTCTTCCCTACCATTAGCCATGGACATGGCCGTTCCTACGTAGTGCTGGTTTCATATAGCTAAGTAGCTATCCACACAATGCATTTCAAGGATAGGGGCAATAAAATGATAACTTGCAAGTCTTTCTCGGTAGACGAGCAAGATTTCGGACATTCGCCAGTCTCTGTGCAAACGATCCCGTTGTACTCCCGCTTGAATTCACACTCGCAGTGTCTCCCTCAAGTCCAGCCGAGTTCTGGCGATTTCGACGCTGGAAAATGGCGCCAGCTCGTCGACCCAACCCATTGCTATGCGTCCCATTGATTTCACTAAAGGAACTCTGCCAGGAGGGATCCAAAGGGCCTTGGTGACTGGTTACTGGGCTTTCCTGACTACCGAAAGCTGAATATAAAAACAAAGTTTTCTTATGGTCAAGAGAGGAAGTTAAGAGGGGTGTCTGAGTTAAACTGGGACTATCAATTTTATAGATATGGGAAAAAGCACGTTGGTGCAGCGTTATTACATGCAGAAGTGACGGGTGCACCATATTAGCAATAGCCGTGGGCTGAGTCGACCTATGAAAAATAAAATAGGACGACGTGCAAGTGACGGCGAGTACATGAATGGACGAAGCTGCCCAAGCATTATATATATATATATATGTAGACAGGACCAAGTAGAAAAAATGACACAGTTTTCAGTCTTATGCATGGGCTCTTTCACCGCATACACCAAAAAGTCCCTATTTCACTTAAACGTCTCTCATAAGGTGGAGCAAACCAACCTGGGAGGGCGGAGGCAGCACGAAGACTATTCAAATCAGAAGTAAGATACGATGGACAGGGAGTGGACGATTGTGAAGTCAAGCCAGCATCAATGATGCCACCACCGCCGGCTTCAGCTGTAGTGTTCGGAAAGGCTGCAGCGACCTCCACATCTTCAAATTCAGCAGGAAGAGGTTCCAGACACCCTGTTCCACGTTCTTCAATCATATTAAATAAAAGGTGATTGGGTGTGAGTTCCAGAGAGCGTTGTTGGTTAAAATCGGTGGCGAGAGAGAGGTCAGCGCTGCGGGACTGGACTAGAGCTTCAGCAAATCGACCAAAAAACTCACACATTCGAGTAAGGTGAGTGACTTCCATCTCCTAAAGAAGGAAATAAAGCTTAACAAAGTTAATTCTCACCTCGAAGTGGCTGCAAGATAGGCGCATTTTATCGACAAATTGGAGCCTTAGGTTGTTGTACTTTTCCACGGAATACTTATACTCGTCTTGAGCTTTCTTAAGCTTTGTTTCGGCCTTCTCTACATCTCGAGCAGAGTGAGTCTCATTTAAACGAATCCTCTCGTATTCTTTGTAACGCGTGTGATAAAGCTCCTTGGCTTTTTGCAAATGAGTTGTAGCAACCTTAAAACAGTTTCACACAATTTATTGCAGAATTTAGAAGAGGTAGCCTAAGCAGCAAAACTTACCTGGAAGGAATGCACAACTTCCTGTGTACCAGTCTCGTTCTCCTTTAAAGTTCGTTGTTTTTTCTGTAACTCTTCCAAATACTTTTGAACATCTCTCCAGATAGTCAGACGTTCTGACTCGAGGTTACTTCGCAGAGAGATAGATTGTTCTAGGAGCGAGGAAAACAACGACCACCACAACTTCAAACCTCCAGCAGAACCGTAAGAGGCGGCTTGCTTTAAAAGTTTACAAAGGGCTTTTGCGTAATTTTCTTCGATTGTATTGATGTCACGAAGGAAATCACAAAACTCGCTAGTGTTTTTGAAAGTGGACTTCATATTTTGAGAAAGAGACTCGAAGCCCATGTTCTTCTCACCCCAAAAAGCATGCGAAAACAAACCGTCGACGCTCATCTCGGGGCGAAAAATTAGGGCTCATCAACTACTGGCTGGAGTTGTCTATTCGCAAAAGGCGCAACTTGGAAAATACTGTCACTTATAGTAACATAAAAACCGAAATTAATTAAAAGGGGTTATAGATTTTAAAGTTCACGTGCTTAATCCCATAAATTATTCATTTGTTGCAAAATTTTGTGACCTTGGTGCAAATAAGTTAGGAAACCTATCAAATAATAAAGGACAAGTAGATATTATTCGGAACCGTTAAGATTCTTTCCATTAAGATTATAGAATTGGTATTTAAGTGTGCAGCACTGCTTACTAGCCGTCCATGCTTAAGCGTTTGATGTATGAATAAACCATTTCAGATGGATTATTCAATCTTTATTGTTATCCTAGCCACTTGCAACTACCAAAGGGCAAGAAATACAATTTTTAAGTTTTAATGGTGATTTTAAAGAGGCGCTTTGTGACTTATGACCTCTCTAGACGCAACGAGGTCCAGTTGCAAATGCCCACCTAGATCCGCTGCTTTTAAAAACAAAAAATTGGATTGTTAAGTTACTGGATGAAGAAGGGACCAAACGTGGCTCCCTAAGTCTTTTCTAGAGACAATAGTAGTACAGGATGTGAATTGCAGAATTATACAATAGCTGGGGGGATTACTGGCATGGACTAAAGTCTAGTTGCCCAATGGATGCACATGGGCTATGGCTTGAGTGCCCACGAAACCAATACGACGGACTAAACAGGTAATTAGAGCATTGCATGTGATCTCTCACTTATTGATTGCCATTCGCGGCACTACCCTCAGTCAACCTCCCACGTCGGCCACTCCAAAGCAGTCGGTGTTGTAAGAATATGCCCACGGAACTTGCGTGTAATTAACAAACTTGTAGGCAACGAAGAAATGGGTTCCATATCTCATGCAGTTGTAAAATACTATGGTTATTTGTTTAACTGTTCTTTTTGGTTTTACGAGCACTCGAGTAACCGCATTTATCTTTCCACCGGGCGCCTAACCTCTAACCCATGTCAGCCTTCCTCAGCCCATTTGTTCGTCTGCAGTGCATATTATCTCCTAGTATCACATCCTTTTTGATCTGCAAGAAGGCATGGATATTCCGCATTGTTGGCAGCGGAAAGTACCTCCGAACCAAAAGGATGAAAACCCAGGTTTTTATAATTAATATTTGATCCTTAACGTTACAGGGGAGGGGCATATGCCGAAGATGGAGGTGTCGGTGACGATCCCCAACAAAAAAGCTAGAAATGACGTCTACCTTCAACATATACTTAATTTTCATCTTCTGTGGGATTGCTACATGCAAGTGAAGGGAAATTGACCATGCCACATTCGGAAAAGCTCGTTACGAAGCAGATAACGGTACCTGCATGAAGATGTCAATTAAGCTAACACGCAATATTTATTCCACCTCTGTACTAACTGGATAGAACCCAAGCAGATATAGCTAAGCAGCACTGAAGGGAGAATAAATTGACAAGTATGAATCAAGGTGAAACCCAATTACTATAGAACTATTCAAACCCATTCCTTTAATAAATGGCTCTACTTTAGGCCATTGCCCTTTCAACTTTCGATGTACATACGTGATGGGCAGCATGTTCTTCATCCTTAATAAAATTCATAAACGGAGTAGAACTCCAGGTCCAAAAGAATTTTTGAGTAGGATCAGCAACGTCATGGTCAAATGTCTTCCCATCTGTAAGCAAATCCAATGAATATCGTGATTGTTTCATAAGTGTTTTTACTACAGCACTAGATACTTAGGGATGGCCAATGTGGGAGGTTGATGAAGTGTAGGGACATAAATGACGCTCAAAAGGTGAGAAAAGATATGTAATGCTTTGATTAATAATATGAGGAGCAGTGGTGGTTACCGCCTACGTACTTACACTAAGGCAATTGGACTCCGGGCCATGTCAGTAATTTCCCAACCCTTGGGTGTGCTGGCATTCCACCGTCCTCCCTCGTATTACCTCCGTTCATCTTGAGGAAAGGGGCTGGAGCTCCACACCCTTAGTCTCCTGCATTCAATTTACACAGAAGGAAGTGACAATAGGTATTAGGTGATTAAAAAAATTGTTTTTCCTATTATTCATCAACATGGTTTAAAACCCTAAGTTATCATGGCAAACAGCCAATGTGCAAGGTAAACTTGTTTGGCTAAGCACAATCAGTACAAAGTAGCTAAAGCATGTAATCACCTGACAACTGTTTCAACTTCAAATAATTCGTAGCCAGCATTGGACGTGGATTACGTTAGGGCTAATAATTTCTGGCAATTGACATGTCAGCACCCATTGAAGTACAGGCATGATAGAATGATCAATTATGGGAAAACTCCACAGTGTACAACAATTTGGGGGTTAGGCGGAAGTCACATGTCACCAAGAAAAAACGAACCCTACTTTAACAAGCTTTGATATTATGTGTATTCTTCCACACTGAGCAAATATAAGATATCCTCGTCTGCTTAGTCTCATTAAGCAAAGAGTCTGGAGCAGGAGATTAGACGGTGAAATTTTAGGGCTGTTACACTTATTTGCTGCCACACTGTCAGACACTAACTTTTTTACAGTATCAAAAAACAGTAGTGCAATACGCTGTTTAAATGCATCTACTAGGTGAGAAGCGTTCAGAGAGCTCCCTACTCTCGTCATAGAAGTCGTCTGTTTTCCACAAAGTTGAAAAGAAGTTCAAGCCCTGACTTTTTAAAAGTTGTACCTTTTCCGTTAAAAATGAATTAATAGCATGCCCTTATCGAGTCAGTCTGTTCGTTTGCAGGGTTTGAAGGCAAAGGAGGATGATTTAACTGGGAAAAGTGCCACACTGGATTTTTGTGTAACTTTACCACAAGTAAAATATGGCGCAGAAAATAAACGTTTAAACGTTGGAAATTTCTACAAGACTTCACAGTTTTAGGTTCGCTGCTTTTCCATTTGATTAGGCAGAAATGGCCGTGTTTTGATTGGTTTTATTTCAAGGTTAGACTCGCTTTCTCTAGTGGATCCCTAGGTCTTCGCTTGTTCTCACTCGGGGGTTGTTCGTTTTTGGACATATTTATCTGCTTTGCACTTACGCACCAGATTCTGTAACCTAAGTCTTTCTTTTCGTTTTCTGTTGCTGAATAATACCAAATGGATCGGCCTCCACCCTGTAAATTTTATCAAAGCGGTTTCTGCGCCAAGGGCGATGATTGTCCTTTCTCCCATCCCATTCAGCGTTGTCGTTCCTTCACCCAAGATGGTTTTTGTCCCTACGGTATTCACTGTCACTACTGGCATGACTTTAAAAACTTTGCTCTGACTGCGTCTACAAATACGCCTGTTCAGAAGGTTTGTCGATTCTTTCTTAACGGTCAATGCAACTATGGCGATGCCTGTGCTTATTCCCACCAACTTGATGACGTTGAAGCATCCAATCAAATCACTCTTACTGAGTATCGACTCCAGCAACAGATGGCACAACTTTCGGCACCTAATCCTCGCATATCAATGTCTCCCCAGTCATCAACTGCGCAAGTTCCTTCCTCAACGCATTCTTCCCGACTTGCAGTTGCTAGACCCTCTGCACGACTAGAGCAGGCTTATCGTTCTGCTTTGCAGCCGGGAGATTTGGAAAAAATGCGGGATCTCGAGGTGGACCGTCTCTTGAAGCGATTCCCACCAAGTCAATTAAAACAGACCTCGTGTAATAATGATGGAGTTAGAGCTTTTTCCCTCATCTTTTCTTCTACAGATCCAGAATGGGTAGGTTTATGTAAGAATTGGGATGTCTTATGTGATTAACTTACTGGTTCTTTTGCCTTTGTTGTAGTTACACAAAGTGAAACAGATACTGCTTTTCATTTCTCTTCCGGCTCAGTATCCATCTTCTCCACCAATTCTGAATGTTCCAAAAACATCTGATATCCCGAACGTTGTTACGGCGTACGTCATTTTTGCCAACTTTAATCAGGACTTCGGTATTTTCAGTTTTATGTCACAAATCCCCTTCTGAGTAGCTCTGCATGGAATTCCATGCTGCCAGGACTTCGGGCTTAACTGTCTATCATTGCTAGCAGCTTTGGTCGTGTTGGAGCTCTTTAGTATTGGTGTGATTTCCTGGAGACATCAAGAACTTTCTGTGCGTGGTGTCCTAGAATTTCGGCTCAAGGACGATTAAAAATATTTTATGTACTTTAGTTTACTTTTGATCTTAAGATCTACAGCTACCAGTGATTTTAAACTGTGATGTCCGAGTAATTGTTCTTTACGTAGCCTCCCTTGAACAAGGAAACTGCCTATAAAGTTCAGTTTCTGCTGGTTTGAAATAATTTTTGTAGCTCTTATAAACTAGTGCTTTGGGCATTTGTTGCTCTTTGCGCGACTCAATAGGGGTAAAAATGTTTTATGCAATGTGCTACCCTCATATTCTATTATAAAATGCCCTGCATGTGCCAAACCTGCCATTTGGCTATTAATTGCCTATTAGTAATTTTTTCGCAATAAATTTTCTCGTAAGTGTGGAAAATATTATTACGATTCGTGAATCTGCCCAAACGGTTTCTCGGGAAAGTCTTGGTAAGTCAATGGCATATTGGCTGCGTGGAAGACGAAATGGAGTTGTATTTCCTTAATTTACAAAGAATATGCCATTAGCCGCCACTCTTTTATTCAATAGTCACTGGAAAGGTTTTCCGTCTACACAAATTTGCGCTCCTTAAAATCCAAGATGATAAACGAATAAGGAAAGTAAACGCCTTTAGAAATCAGTGTGCTAAATGATTAGTCATTTCTGCTCAGTTGAATAAAGAGATAGGTAAAGTAACTCACTATTATCTTTAAATGTTAACTCTCAAAAAGGAGACAATTATTTGGATAAAAAATTGTAAAATAATATCTCTCCTACTAGGAAAATAAACGAGGCAATAACCAACTGGGTGAACGAAAGGCAAAGTGTCAATGCATCCGCTAACAAAGTGTCTCTCTTTCTGCGTCCGTTCTTCTTTTGGTTGGATAAGACTCTAAATAGGCTCCTCACCGACGGTTACGCTCTGGTAAGTGCGGTGTTCATTCCCATTCATCTTCTTCCGCAAAGGTTGAGGGGACAAATGAGCAGAAGGAGGAGGAGGTGGAGGAGGAGGAGGAGGGCGTCGGTTTACAGATTCCCGAACAGTTCGATTCGTCAATTAACTTGTGCCTACCTTCCAGTCCTTCTGTCACAGTGGACAAGATGAATTTAGAGTCGATGAAGGTGGTAAAAAGCGGAGAAAGGGAAGAGTCGGCGAGCGAGGCGGAAGAGAAGGAGGAAGAGGAAAGGAAGAAGCAGGGAAAGGGGAAGACGAAGACAGTGGGAGAAGAAGAAGGAGAAGAGGGTGAGGGAGAAGAGGGAGAGGGAGAGCGGGATGAGGTCGGAAGAGAAGGAGAGGAAAAGGTGGAAGTAGACATCTCCGCGGCCACTATTCAGCAGCAGGACTTCTCTTTCGAAGGCCTCGAGATGCGTGGACAGGCGGGCACCTGTTTATTTGTGCGTCTGCCCGTCTACTGTACCTGCTCACGATGCAAGTACCCCTTTGAGTGGGTGTTCCGTCTCCCTCCATCACCACTGTCGCCGCCGTCAACGTCGCCATCGACGTCGACACGTGAGGGAGCAGCAGCAGCAGCAGCAGCAGCGGCGCAGACTCGACCCCTCACCTCTGTACCACCGCATACGTCGTCATGCCAGCGCTGTCGACAGCCCTTGGGCCTCATTTTTACTGGTGCATTGATGCACACCTTTGCTTGTCGTGTGGGCAGCTTCCAGTTGGCCAATTGCCTCCTCTTCGAGGTGCAGGTGCGATCCGCTGAGGCGCTCATCAGCTGCGTCAACTGCTGCAACGCGGAGGTGCGAATCACGGTGAGTCGATGTGGCTTTAAATTGCATTGCTAACAGTTAATTATATACACTACCATGTGTGTCTTCTCACTTCTTTCTCCATAATCATGATTTTTTTGTTTTATTCTCTTAGGGTCTTCAACCTGACCGTGTTATCGCAAGGAGATGCCATGGCTGTCATGCGCCTTGTGGCATTGTTTTCAAATCTGTAAACATTTCTAAGCCGCGGCAGGCTCCGTCTATTATCTGTGAGTCTTTGACTACCCCTCCTTTTGGTTCTTTGATTCATGGTCATAGTTCATATTTTATTAGATGCAATAATCACTCGCGAATAGCGTTGCTCAGTACTGGATGCTCTGACCATCACCTTCAATCTTGGAAATGTAATCTATGCGGTGGTAGTAGATTATGAGATTGAGTTTCAATTCGGTAGTAATAGAAGGACGTGGTGAATAGATCTATTCCATCAAGGTACTATCCCTGTGCAACGTATTGGCATAGCCGATAAATCTACATTGAAGCTAATGTCACCATGATATCGAGGAGTGCTTTCTGCGCTAATCCACTCTCATTTAAGTTGCATTATATATCACTGAAATTATAAGAATTTGTCCACTATTTTCTCCTTTTAGGCAAGCAATTTGGCCTCTTATCGATCAACAAAGCAGCGAAGGGGACCGTCAGGCAGAAGCGGGTTCGCATGCCAGGGGATCATACTTCAGCGAACAGTAGTTTCATTATTCAAAAGGGAACTCCTCTTCCCAATAACGGGACGTGCAGACATTATCGTAAGAGCTTCCGTTGGCTCAGGTACTTCTGAAAATTAGAATTATTTTTGAAGCAAAATAATGTGAAAGAGTTCGTAGTGGCATGGTAGGTCCACGAAACCTTCGCAAACTCACTCATTCACATCATTTGCCTTTCTTCTGCTGTGACCCACCCCACCATTTTGGCACAAAAATTCTTTGAAGCGCCGGAGCTGCACATTTTTGAATGTAGACCTATGGCAAATCCGGGAGAGTGGTACGATGGCTCTACACCATAATCCCAGAGGCCAATTCACCGGAGTGACGGGGTTACGGAGGCAATAGAAAGAATTGTCTCCTTTGAACCTGTTTTGAGCGTCTTTCGTCTAAAACTGAAACCTGTTTAATGAAGTAGATTGTATAAAGTGGATCCTTGGAGATACATTCCGCGTCCCTTGTCACTTTAAAGGTGCTCATTCGCCTACGTGGTTTTTTCAGACCTCTGTAGCATAGGAAGGTGTCGTCTATCTTAGTCATTTTCAAATCGGTAGTTTCGGGTCCTGCTTCAGCGGTGAATACGATGCAGAACCATGGATTCCGTCTTTCCTTCTTTTGTTGGGTATTCATATTACATGGATTTGAAAAGTTTATAAGAGATTCATTTAGACTCAGGTTTTTTCCCAATGGGTAAGAGTTTCGGCCATGTCTGTCGGTGTCTTCCACGAGCTATTTTTAAAAACCGTTACTAGACACAAGGGTCTGGTCGAATCCTTATTGTCAACACGAATAGGAGTTGGAGTGTTGGTAGTACAGATGCCTTATTTTCCAAAATTTCATCTTCTTCAGGTTTCCTTGTTGTCAACGCGCTTTCCCTTGCGACAGTTGTCATGATGAGGAGGTGGCAGGAGCTCACGAAACCCTACACGCCACGCGAATCATCTGTGGCTTCTGCTCCACTGAGCAGCCGGAGGTGACCACCTCATCAACGGTCGTCTGTTCAGCCTGTCAGCGCAACTTAACCTCGGCAGGTGCAACCAATCATTGGGAGGGTGGACGCGGCTGTAGAGATCCTGTGAAGATGTCGCGCAAGGACAATCGAAAACATCGCATCAGACGTTGATGTCAGATACATTTATAGTAGTGGGGGTCGTAGAAGTAAAACGCGGTGTTTGTAAAGCATGCAATTGCTAGGTTTTTAGTGCGGTCCCTGGGCCCGTGTTCGTGGTGGGGAGCTCGGGTTGCCCAGCTTCTTGTGTGGTCGGGGGTCGGGGTGGGGTCTGGGGTCGTTTCTGCCTGAGTGTCGGTAGTTTTTTCCGGTTCATATGCGTGGGGAGGGCGGGAGGTGTTAAGGAGGTACACGGGCATGCAGGTGGCACAGCAGCAACATGATGGTGTTTAAGGCTGTTAAGGTTCGGTTGGGTGTATCCGATAAGATGAAATTTTGCTCTATTGTGAGGCTGTTGGTGGTCCTTTCTGTCCCTTGATTAATTTAGACCAAATCGTCTAATAAACTGAAATAAAAAATTGTAAAACTTCATAATTTAGCACATAAAGCAGCGAAATTCATCTAAAATGAACTGAAAACCAGAAAATGAACTTAAATTGTGCATTTAAGAATAATTAAGCCAATTACAATCGTGGGTTACTTTGTTTGAATTCACAACGTCAAGAATTTTACTGAGGAGGGTCCCTTGGTTCTTCCTTTCGGGTGATGGTAGGTGGTCCTCCCGGGCAGTGGTTACTTCTGCTTCATGTGTGCTGTTTTAGTTTACGCACATTTTCTGGCATTCTTAGTACGGACACGAGACTAAGTGTTCCCCTGGTTTTATGCCAATTTTACCGTTATCACCCACTCTATATAAAATGGGCCACATAATATATGTTCCTATTTTTGGAAACATTTAAGGACATCTTCTTGGCCGTTCGTCGCAAGAAGACGACCATTTTTCTTAGTTTAAAAGAGAACGCAGAGGTTTTGGAAGTCAAACAGATGATTGAGGGGATTTTAAAGGTGTCTCCAGAAGACCAGGTGCTGTTGTACGGTTCTACCGCTATGTACGACCACAAATCCCTATCATACTACGGACTTACTGATCTGACTGCTCGCGCTCACAATCCTGCTGTTCTTGGACTTTGCCTTCGTGACTCTGGTAAGGCTTTGCGGATTTTGCGGCTTTGTTCTTGTATTTTATTGGCTGTTCGAAGTTTTGCTTTAGTGTGATTTAAAGAAAATCTTATCTTAGGCTAATTTAGTTAGAATATTTTGTTTACATGGGACAGAAAGCGGTCAGTTTGAGCCTCTGGATATAACACCATACTCGAAGCCTCCAGAATTGCCAGAAGTAATGCGTTGTCAAGAGAACCAGCCTCCAAGAAATGCGTCTGCAGCCGGCGTCCCAGCCACTAACACCACTACTCCGGCGGCTTCCGCAAATCAAGCCGAGACGGCTGCAGTTTCGAGACCTTAGTGTGTAGATTTCTCATTTTCTTCCCTTCCTTATCTTCCTCTATTTCCCCAACATTTGTTCCTTTCGCTCCTCACTTCCTCTTCGCAATCTATGTTCTTCCCGGTTTTTTTCTGTCCACCCATGCACATAACTTTCTATGTGTTGGAGAGTGAGTGAAGTGTATCCGCTCCTATTCCCATCTGTCCTCGCTTTGTATCATCATAATTCTCTTTGCTCTTCATCTCCTTTTTGTCATTCGAAGGTAGAATTCACATTCGCTCTCATATACTTCCAAGCTTCGCGACTGAATTTGGCTTCTTCCGTAGGGTGTTGAGTTTAATTGATTTGGGTATGAAAATTTCGTGACATCTGGACCATGTAATTATTCGCGCAGCCTATGATTCTTTACTGTAATGGTTGACTAATTTTAATTAAACTCAAAGGTAGCAAGTCTTCTTAACTATTTCTCGGTGTGGTCTCGTGGATGCGACGATCCGGGGTGCTCTTGGTGTCAGCCGATGTGGCACGTGGCTAAGAGTACATGTGTAGTGCTCTCCTAAGGCATTTAAAGGGGTATTCAAGTTTAGCAGTAACTGTCAGGTGCATCTTTGAGATCCATCAGAAAAAATAAGATATCGGGAGGTGTGGGTGCTTTGCCGGAGATGGGTTGCTGACAGCCATTTCAACTACATCAGGGTCTGGCTGTCTTCTCCATGGTCGCAACAGCCAGCAAAGTCTTCAACCTATGTAAATCTGTGCTTTGGAGTCTCCTGCTGTCATACAGTAGGGGTCAAACCAAGAAAGCTGCCCTACAAGAATATTGAGATTTTCGACCATTTACCTCTGAATTGAGCTGGCTTTGTGAGAAGGGCGTGGTCTTAAGTGGGACGCAGCTAAGGCTTTTGCCTATCACATCTTTCGAGCCAGGTTTTCGCAGCCATCAGTGCTGTTTAGATCTAGACTACCGTGACCACTCAAAATCAAGTGAGGCGGCATGACATGATTGCCATCGGACAGAGCTCGACGAAAAAAGGAGACTTCAAATTCGTCAGCTATATCTACCAAGCGTTGGTTGTCATTTTTCCTTCAAAACTGAATGCGATGGGTCAATTCCTAGAAAAAAAATGTGCTGCTTAAATTTATCTCGTCTCGCAAGAAGCTTGACCCACCCTTCATATAAAAATTGTTCCTTACACCGATTTTTAAAATGTCTAGAATAATTAACTAATGAAGTTCAGTTTTACTTTTGAGAAATGGATTTCTGCAATTCAAAATAAGTCTAGTTATTTCTAACCGAAGAATGATGTAAAATGTAGACTTATTTGAAATAATTAATTTACAGACCCTCGTGGGGGTGCTGTCAGAATGCGGCAACGCGGATGCATGCACCCAACACAGCGGTCTTTAACTTACTGAAAAGAGCAAACTCAAGCTGCTGGAATTAATAGACTTGCATCGCTACAGGGAATAAATTGAGTTATTTAAACCACGAAAAAAAGCAAATCCATAGATAGGTCAGAGAAATAGGGCGCAAATGAAGCGCACCTGACAAGTGATTTGAAAAGCAATCTTTGATTAGTTGCAGTAATGTGACTAGATAATCTACGAACTAGCTTAATCTTCTAATGTTCTACTAGGAAATGAAGGTGGAAAAACATAAACGTCGACCAAAAATAAAGTCACCTATTGGGGTTACGAGTGTATAAAATTATGGGGGAAGCTAGGCCCCTGTAGTAGGAAAACAACCTTCAATAAAGTTATTCCTTACAGAAAATGGACCCAAAACGTCCGGAACGTAGCCGAGTATTAAGTGTTGCTTACCTCATTGGATAAAACGCAAACTAACACACATTAGCAACGTTTCTCCTGTTTTTCGGAAAATACTGATAAAACAATCTTCATAAAATGGGAACCTCATGGACTATTTAAAATACAAAATAAGCTTGAATATTGCACTGTAAGATGAATAAATACGAATCACCATGACCAATCCGTTTATAAAACCGGTCTTTTCATTGGTATATTAACTACGCAGCTACTTTCAAGAAGTAATGGCGGCATCAACCCCAAACAAAGCGTCGATAGGCCGTAACAAAAAACATAACAATTAAATTGTCACACTATCATCATGAGAAGTACACTTTTACAAAGGGGACTGCATTAGTGAGCTTGCATTCAAACAATTCAGCCGCAATCGCAAAACGCTCATCCCGATGGAGCAGGGACTAGGGGACGAGTGTCAATCGTGGTGCGGTTCCTGGGGGAGCACGAGGAGACTAATCAATAAACAGGTAGGAGGAGGCCTTCCTTCTCCAACTGAGTGCTTCTGAGCCTCCGGTGAAATTTGAGCTTATCTTTTAGATGAAGTCCAAAGCTGCCACTGTCATACATCTATCGCAATGAAGGAACAAAGCGACGAAAGGGGAGAAAGATTTTTGATTCCAAATGAACCATCAAAGGACATCTTTCCCACACCGATATTGATGATGGGAGAGCTGGGTGTGGACAGCGTTTTGAGTCTCGTTTTGATTCCGGTAAAAAAGGGTGCTGGAATTTTGTAGCCAATGAAAATGCAATTGAGGAATGCTCAACTTTACTCAATAAAGTGCTACGTACATTCAAGTTTGTTGCACGCAAACTGGAGCGTATGCATAACCACCATTTTTTGGCACTTTGCCTAAATGTTCAGAGAGGATAAACAATATTGACTCACTTCATCTATCAGTTATGATTAAAAGTTATTTGACTACAACCTACTACGTGCTACTTATTGTTTGCAACAACGCATTAGTAATTAGTGTATATAATTAACTGTTAGCAATGCAATTTAAAGCCACATCGACTCACCGTGATTCGCACCTCCGCGTTGCAGCAGTTGACGCAGCTGATGAGCGCCTCAGCGGATCGCACCTGCACCTCGAAGAGGAGGCAATTGGCCAACTGGAAGCTGCCCACACGACAAGCAAAGGTGTGCATCAATGCACCAGTAAAAATGAGGCCCAAGGGCTGTCGACAGCGCTGGCATGACGACGTATGCGGTGGTACAGAGGTGAGGGGTCGAGTCTGCGCCGCTGCTGCTGCTGCTGCTGCTGCTCCCTCACGTGTCGACGTCGATGGCGACGTTGACGGCGGCGACAGTGGTGATGGAGGGAGACGGAACACCCACTCAAAGGGGTACTTGCATCGTGAGCAGGTACAGTAGACGGGCAGACGCACAAATAAACAGGTGCCCGCCTGTCCACGCATCTCGAGGCCTTCGAAAGAGAAGTCCTGCTGCTGAATAGTGGCCGCGGAGATGTCTACTTCCACCTTTTCCTCTCCTTCTCTTCCGACCTCATCCCGCTCTCCCTCTCCCTCTTCTCCCTCACCCTCTTCTCCTTCTTCTTCTCCCACTGTCTTCGTCTTCCCCTTTCCCTGCTTCTTCCTTTCCTCTTCCTCCTTCTCTTCCGCCTCGCTCGCCGACTCTTCCCTTTCTCCGCTTTTTACCACCTTCATCGACTCTAAATTCATCTTGTCCACTGTGACAGAAGGACTGGAAGGTAGGCACAAGTTAATTGACGAATCGAACTGTTCGGGAATCTGTAAACCGACGCCCTCCTCCTCCTCCTCCTCCTCCTCCTCCTTCTGCTCATTTGTCCCCTCAACCTTTGCGGAAGAAGATGAATGGGAATGAACACCGCACTTACCAGAGCGTAACCGTCGGTGAGGAGCCTATTTAGAGTCTTATCCAACCAAAAGAAGAACGGACGCAGAAAGTGCGACTCGCTTCGTTTTTTACTAATTGAAAATTTCTTTACCCTCTAAAGAAACGATTTGTTTAACAGTAAATGTTCCCTAAGAGTTATGCTTGCCGGAAATGTTTTTTATTTCTTTTCTAAACAATCTAACGTAAACATTTTCACCACTTTACTTTCCAACGGGAAATTTTTTTTACTGTAATGTAGTTGCTTTAATAGAGCAGTGATTAGGGTTTCAATATAAGGCTTTTGCCTTTGAAATTTGGCATTACTTGAATAAAGTCACATTTTTTTCGTCAACAAAATGGCACTTGCAACAGCCTGCTTTTAATTCTGAGAAATGTGAAATATTTTGTCATGCTTTATTTTTGAGGTTATATCATTTCTAATTTGCTGGTAAATGAAAAGGTGGAAGTCTGCATAGTTTGTGACATCAATTGAAGTTCTTTTACTGAACCAAATGAACACGTTTTTTGTATCTGCTTTTTGCAAAACGTGTTTTTGACCGCCTTAAAACACAATGTGTGTAACAATTTGGGTAGGCCAAAATTCTTTTCAAATAAGACTGGTCAAGAAGTTGGAAAATTTTGTTGTTTGTCAACTCTGATTTTCCTAATATTTATCAAGCTTAACTTCCCTTTCCACTCAACGGTGATTCAGTGTAGAAATTTGCGAATTGGATATATAACCACCTCACGAATTTACGCTTTCCTTGTATACATTATGGATTCAAGTATCATCTTTGCTTTTTTATCAGTGTTTAAGTTGTGTTTTGTGGTAATGGTTTAAAATGAATGCAAATTACTGATCACCTATTTGATGACTTTATCCTCGCCTTTTTACTAGGTTTTACAAAGGGTTTCATCTTGAAAATTTGCGTCACCTTGAATTCGCTCAATTGCACTTCTTATCTTTTCAATTTGATGCGTCAGTGTAGGCAAATTTTGGTTGAGGCCTTGTCAATAAATTAGTCATTTGAGCCATCTTTAAGTATAGAAGTGTCCAATTACCAAAGTTGTGGCGTTTGAAGAGTCCAAGACAAGGGCCGTTTGTCTACTACAAGATCTCACGAGGCGGTTGGGTAAGATAAAGTAGCGAGCTTTTGTGAAGTACGCTGACTTAAAAAGTCATTGCTCGGTCGCCTCACTGATAAAAGCATGATCAGAATGGTAACTGCAGCGCTGCCTCTTGCTATCAGAGACTGGTAAATGCATCAGCGTAGGCCGTGACTTCCTGCATGGCTGTCTGATCGACAGGCACCTGTTAGGTAAGCTTACCACCCCACCATCTACGTGGCCTCCAAACAGGCAGCTCGGCTAGCTAGACTTGTTGATTAGCTGTGTGCGTAATAATAAAAATTTCACCAACAAAGGTTCACTTAAAAGGCAAATGTCAAACCTCCTCATCCTCGATTAACACCCGATGATATAACTCTATTTAACTTTTAACAAGTTTTCATGAAATAATTAAATTCAGAAATTACTTGAAAGCATCGAGAATGGCTTAAAAAATGCGCCGCGTTGGTCCTAACTAATGTATCCGGCCGCACGGATCCTTCCAGTCCCTTGAGAGCGACTGGTATAGACGCCTTCTCTGTGTACTGACAACAAGAGTAGTTTTGAGTTTGCATGTGTTAAAATGGAGAAGCCGGAGCTTATCAAAGAGTTGTAAATCAAGTCGAAACCGTAGGTTAGGTATCTTAACGGCATCAAAGAACGAGGTGCTGCACAATGGCTGTTATAAGGCCACCAAGCGGTTTTGATTCTTGGTTTACTTGAGAAGTGTCCCAATGATGAGGAAAATGTTAATAAGCGATAGAGGAAGAGGGAAGATACATCCGTTCACCTTGACTCCTTCCTGAGTAAACGAATCGATGTAATACTATGGAAATCAAACGCAAAGCCATCGTAAATGCCTCATTGAACATCTGAACTCGATCAACAGTCTGCCGAGGCCCTCCGGAACTTGGGTCATATCTTGGATGCTGTCAGAATCATATTTAAGGACATTCCATATTCCGATAGTGTCATCAAACACATTAAAAGAAATTGTGGTTTTTAATGTCATAACGACGTCGGTGGAGGATTTAAAAAAGAACAAATTTTGCTAAAGGAATTCGCAAATGATTGAGTGGGTGGATTTATGTGAAGAGGGATAAGTGGGTGGTTGTCAAGGTAGGTAGATGGATTGATAGATAGTCAAACAGACAGAAGAGCAGGTGGAAAGAGGGGTGGATAGGTAAGAAGAGAGGCGGAGGTGGATGGAAGGATGGGTGCAGAATTTATGCTGCTCTCAGAGCACCTGCAATCAGCGGTGTACACTGCAGACACCGCATTATCGTGTGTTGGTCTTCCATTTGAAATGTTAGTAATTTACTCCATTTTCAAATACCCCTTCAACCTCCTATCTGTACCATAGATCGAATTTCTTAAAATGAAATAAAAGGGTCTTCTTTTGAATTTTCTTTTATTATTATCATGAAATGTCCAACAAATTTAAGGTTCTTTGTTGCACATCGAATGATTAAAATACTGTGAAGTCTTAAGGTGGAGTGCCCGCCATACATTGCATTTGTCTTTGGACAAAATTCATTTAAAGGACGAGTTAAAAAAAACGGGAATTTTCTCATCTACAAACGTTTGCTTCCTCTTGGAAAAAAACTTTGGTTTTAATTTTTCTTTTTTGGGAAAAATATGACATTATTTAAAACTGTCACTTTAAAAACAATGAATACAAAATATCCTTTATTGTCTTATTCACCAACTACAGTATTTTGTTCCAATTTTTATGGTTTTTATTAGAAAAGAATGATCGCTTCTATTTATTTCCTTTTTAAAGGTCAGACGTTGTCAAGATTAAGGAGTGCCCTAGCATCAAGAGTCTAACCAGATGGATAGTTTAGACGCCTCACGTACTTCAACATTGTTCTGTTCCTCCTTTTCCGGTCGGTACGACCCAGAACATGTAAATGCAAATTCTTTGAGTTGCTATGTCGTGGAGGAGGCGCATCCACAGTACCATAGGCTCTTTGGCGTGAGCTGTCTAGAATGCGGTAATGTACAGAGATGGGCCTTACTCAAAGTTGGTAAAGTCTAAGTTCACTGGTGCCTTGACATTAGCAAGTTCTTTTACGTGCGCCAACGTCCAGCACTCATGTCTTTGTGAGCCAGCCCACTTTGGATGCTGCATGGACGAGATGACAGGCAGTAGCGGTAGCAGACTCTACCATGGCACAGAGTGGGACGACGAAGCCATAAAAACGCAAAATCATCAAATTCCACTTACTGGGAAGAAATCAAGCACATTGCAAAAAGATGTAAAACGATGTATTATCTAAACCTTCAGAAACGATCCCGTCTGTGGTGACTCCGTTATCAATCCAAAGGCATAGTGGTCATATAATGTTGTAAACCCTCTGTTAGTGTGAAACACCTAACCTATGCACAACTACTTGTGGTAAAACCGCACAAGAATTACTTAAAAAGATTTTTGATTTTTAAAAGCTGCCATAAAATGGATGCCAAAGCTTAAGATTACGAAGCAAACGCAAGGTTACGATAATTTCTTCAAATCGACCTGTGTCAGTGCCTTCCCTGTTTGTTAAAATTCATACAGAGCAGAGATCTTATGAGAAGTATTTCCAGCTTCCTTAGCATTCGTGGAAGTCCTTCTACCTTTAGGCAGCAAATTCAGAAAAAAAGGCTTTATTTTGGGGCACTAGTAGCATATGGGTGGATTAGGAAGAGTGAGAGAAGGCGGAGCAGAAGAGATGGGAAAAACGTTATCTTGCTTCCTTTTGCCAAGAAAATATATAGGTATATACAAGAGTATTTGTAAAAAAGTAGAGCTATCCAACGAATGCACGTGACTGAGGTAATGCCGATTAAAAATAGGGGCTCATAAAATAGCGGCAGTAGTATTACAAGGCTGTGAACTATTGCCGAGGATGGAGGGAGGGAAAGAAAACGAGAGCGAGAGAGACAATTAAACAGAGTAAGAATGCGAAAGAATGATCTATACATGGAGACGGCATATCAGAGGTAGGGTTTCTGAGACGGCGGATGCTGTTTCAACGCAGTGGGGTAATTCACCGGTGTGCCACACCTTCGATGTTCCGAATTGCATCGATGGGAGGATGTCTCTCGGAGGGGACCTGGAGATTCAGGAGGTCTTTGTATCAGCCGGTATTGATGACGAGTGCCCGGAATTCGCTCCAGTTTCCCTGGCTTGTAGTAGAGCCTGAAATGCGAGTTTGACTGTGGACCGCACCACAATGCAGAGAAAACTGACACTAAAGTTGATCATCACTACCATTTTGAATGATAAGACAGATATGTCTGAATTACGCTGAGTTATGCTTTTGTTCAATGTAGTTTATCGGGCTGGGTAGGAGTAGACCCCACCTGTTCCTTCATCCATTCAATTTAATGAACTTGAGCAACACTGGGTAGTCGTCTTGGCGTGGACCAATACAGTACCGCAGACAACTGGAAGTCCTTAAGGGATAGCATATTTAAGGATACACATGGTGTTTGAGTCTATTTTTAAGGTTCCTCCTAGTCTAGAGTTTTGTTCTTGACAATGAACTATCTGAGGGGCTGGAAGAAATTGTTGGTGACGAATGTTTTTACCAATTTTAGGCTACACGCAAATTTCCAGCTGATTTGTCTAGTTACCGGGTAAATCTTTCTGTAGCACTTTTTGATGTTATGACGATTTAAGAGCGATCGCAATCGAAACCTAACTCCCTCACCAGTCTAAACATTGGCTGTGCTACATTATACTTGTTGGAGATGATGTAGCTAGTAAAGAATGAGGGCTCAAGACGGTGGTAGATAATACACATGAGGGGAAAGAAGCCTGATCCGAAGGAATTGAATAATTTAAAGGATATTCAGAGTCTCTTTATTCAAAAAAAGAAATTGGTGAATGAAATGAGCACAAAAGAAGGTAAGTGATCACCTCGATATCCCTTTCAAATCAACTAATTACGTCAACACCCTTAATTTTGCAATCTAATGGCAACACTTTCTTCTATCTGCCAATCTAATTGATTTCACCTTGTTCCCACTGCATTGTGAAATCTAAAAAATTTTATTTTTTAAGTCTGTCATCACCGAAGATAGAATTTAGCAAGCTTTAACTCGAATGCGTGGGCTTCCACGAATTCTCTGCTCAAGCTACAAATGCGTAGGATCCACAGTTCTCTCATCAAATGGTAAAGCAGAGTTAGAGATTAAGGCTTACCTCAGGCTACGAGACAATGAATCGAAGCTCATTTTAATGTTATTTTTGTGTTCGCCCCAGAGTCGAGTCAACTGGTCGGGATTAACAATCTGGAAGACCTGTTTTGGCTTGTCAACCCACTCCACACATGTTTGCCTAGTTGTCAGGAGCTCAAGGATAAAGTTTAGTAGATTGCGTTTGCGTCCACCATTACGTGGGGCACAAGTTTTGCGAGGCCTGTCGATCGGCGAGTTAGCAAGTAGAGTATTTCGTGATCTTCGATGAATGGTTCCAGAAATTGAGCTATTCTGATTATGGCGGAGGGAACATGACTGACAATCTCGAAGCACTCCCCTTGTCAACGGTTGTGGTGGCGGCAAATATTCTGAAGCCAATTGAAAAGCAGGGTCATCCAAGTCGGCATCAAAGCCAAACGCGTCAATATCGTCAAAGGATTCGTCTAAATTTCCACCCTCAGAACAGGAGAGGAATTCACTGGCTTCCTTCTGGGCGACACGTTTGTTGAAATTCCGGTGGGAGACGGGAGAGGCTGTGGATCTAGTCGCCTCGAAGGCAAAGGAAGAAGATGAGGAGGAGGAGGAGATGGCAACAGGCTTGGTGGTGGAAATAGCAGAATAGGGCTTCGTCAATGGAATTTGAGAGAGGAGGGCATTTTGACCGCTTTTTCCCAACTGGCGGCAGCCTTGGGATGAAGACCGAATACCATTCCAGTAGAGTCGGTCTAGATTTCGAAAACACATTCTTAGCCCTCCTGCTAGGGTAAATCTGATCAACCGAATCCGTTTGACAAAGCTTAAGGTCCCGAAAGAAGTCCTATCCTCTTCTATGACTCAGATAAGTAGCATAAATTACTTTCAACTTCCAGAAAGATGACATTTTGTGTGATTTCTTGCCAAAATGAAAAAAATCAAAAAATAGAGCGTTTAGATCAACAAAATAGTTTGTGTAGGAACAAAGCAATCAGAAACACACCTTGCGCATCCTTTGAGGTGGACGCTTTACTTGAGGTATCAGCAAAGATATTCAAGCACTCTCCACTAAATTTTGGTCTATACTCCAACAATGACTGACACCATTTGTACTCCAACAGTTGTCGTGATGCCACATGATCATCAAAAGTTGATATATGGGGCTCCTCCTCTTTTGCCATTGGCACCTCGTTGCTGAGTCGACGGAATTCCTCCAGTGTCGAACGTCGCCATAATGGTGGTGATTGTGATGAAGTGTTTGCACACATACCTTCCGACTGAATTTCACTGGGAGTGAGTTGTAGTGAACCAAATCCACTATCAAAACCACTCTCCTCTTCAAACCCTCCCAGCTGAGTGGGAGCACGATCGGGAGGTTTGTTGAAAGCATACTGACATGGAACTACATCCTCGGAGGCATTTAAGTCCCCAAAAGCCGCCTGCAGACCGTCGTTGTCCTGAAACTCACTCGATGAGAGCCGAGATAACCGAGAGTCTGGAAAACTGGCAGAAATGGGTGTGATGGCTCCCGCAATCGGTGTATTCGAGGATTGAAGTAGACAGACGTTCCAATTCTGCGGCTGGGATTGAAGGTCAAATAACCCTGTACCTTCATCCTCCTCCTGTTTTGTTGCATCCATAAGATATCCGCCTGCAGAAAATAAGAGAATGACGGAAAAGGGATAGGCTTTAGGTGTTACTGTGTTAATATGGCAACTTTTGTTTGACAGAATAGTGACTGCTCGTTGCTAGGATTCGATAGACTCAATAAGGATGAATACACTTTTTGTCTTTTGCTCAACAAACAAGTGTAGCACCTTTTAGATAAAAATCAAAAGTAGAGGAAGTATCCAACATAGTCTGCATATATTGTGGAACGTGAGTGATTTTGATTGGTTAGGCGCTGGAAAGTCGATTCAAAAACCACTCAAATGATTTGTGGGTGAAGAAGGTGAGTTAACTCAATCATTGTGTTTAATTTAAAACGCCACATAAGAGGAAAATCTGCAACCGGTAAAAAATTAAAAATTTTGTAAATTTTAATTGGGTCGCAAAATGTTGGCAGGAAATAACGCGAAATACATTTCACCGTTTTCTGTATCCAATTCAGACGACGAAACCGCAAATCTTTAGTCAGTTCTTCATATCATATTTACTGCTCATATTGACAAAAAGCGACTCAACCTAGTTCTAGAAAAACATCATTCTGGATTTCAAATTACCCCCTATTTTATGACTAAAAGTTCTTGATGTATGCTCCTCATCCAAAAACCGGGTGAGCATTGTGTTTGTCATTAAGATTGTAAGCCGTGTGACCAAGAAAATGCCCTTTTCGGAAACTTAGAAAGAATAAAAGTGGAAAGGAATCCGTCTAAATCTTCGAAGAAAAAGTATTGTGGATCAAGAATTAAATTGCGATTTTCAAAATGCTTACTAAAATCATATCAGTACTTGTTCTATTTGGAGAAAAATATTCGCAAGTGGAGTAAAAAGGCCTGAGGGATAATTAAGAAATTATAAAAATTTTCGGCAGAGCGCTTCGGCAACCACCTTGACTTCTGCCCGTCGACACACAAGGCCTGAGATACACCTATGGAACCAACCCATTCCATAGCTACTGCAGGCTAACACTAGCACTACCAATGAGGCAAAACGAATCAAATACAGGAGAATAGTATTGACAAACGCCTTATTTTAGTTAGGTGATTTCTCAACGAATTACTGCAAACAAGTTGATCCAAATCTGCTGTTTATTGGCTAGTTGATCAGCTTTGATATTGACTGGCTCAATGAAGAGTCAAGTCGATATTTTGCCACTGTATAAAGTAGGTGAAATACGTTTACTTGGCTAAAAAGTAAATATGTTCGAAGAACAACCCACTGCTGAATCATTATATTAGTTAACCGCACAGGGTGTGCGCACACGAAAATAGTAAGGGATGTGTGACGTGTGCGTGCACGGTGTGCCTATGTAAATGCATGTGTTTGTGTGCGCATTTGTTACGCAAATCCACCAACCTTATAAATTTGCTCATTGAAGAGAGAACGGTATTAGAGGTGGAAGCAACTCATCCACCTACTGTTGCCTTGGTAACAATTGTGACAGAAATTAAGAGTAAAAAGCTGCTTCCAGTGCTACTATAAGCAGAAAATGAGCTTTTATTTACTGGTACTGGCGCCATATCGATTTGAAATGATACTGACCCACAACTGTAAAGTATTTACTTAGGGAAGACATGCATGTGAAGCAATTCACTGAACCTATTGCGAAATTGTTTAAAAGAGTAATGCCCCTTGGTCCACAGGAGAAATTCATTGTATTCATACCTTTGGTTACATGAGAGAGCCATTTAAACTACTGAGTTGCAAGGTAAGTAAAAATCGGTTCTTGGGCCAAATTTTTCACTAACAGCTCAAGCGACATGTTCTGATATCCTTCATTGCAGAGCATAACAAAGTTGGTCATTAAAAACTGATTCGCTGCCGTTGAAGTAAATAATGCAGAACGCTTCGAAAACTGAGACATTTTATAGTACATCAGGATAAGAAAATAAGCTTTTCGCCAGCAAAAAGAAACAGTCTATGTTTATGTTCGAAAGCGTTTTGATAAAATGAAGTGTGAGGCGTTAATTTTGTTAAAAGAATTACGGGAATATGCCAATTTCAATGCAGAAATTAGCACATATTGCTAGTAAGATTTAGAAATTTGAAGTCGAGTCATACTTGATCACTAGCCTCAAGCATGACCTTGATTTTTGAAAAAGCAACCAATAGTCTTTCTGGCCCGACACAAGATTGACTGAATTGGGCAATCACTACCGATTAGGTTGTAAACGGATCATCATGTTATATTTTCCTTAAACCAGGGGATAGAAAATCCATTCAATCCTAGAGAGAAATGCATTGATGCTGTAGGAGAAAGGACGTGGACAATAAGTTCACAAATCAAACCAGTTAAATATTCAAATGGCGAACCCAATAGCTTTTACTCAGGCATCCAATTAACCGTAAAAGCACTAAGTCGTTTATTCCCCGATAGGAATTCATACCTTGGACTACAGGTAGGGGCTTCATGCTCACAACAGAGACCTCAAGTGTATGAAACGAGCAGCATGACGCGATACTTACAGCGTCTTAGACTATGCAATCAACGTCATTCCGTTATGCACACATATTTTTAAAAGTTTATGAACCGAATCAAGCCAGTCTGGATGAAAGTCGACTACAGTACTTTATAAAGAGCAATTGATTAGAAGAGTCGTGAATGGCTTTAAAAAGTAATTTTGGCAAATTTTTAGGGCATTGAATAATTGCTCTGGTCAAAGATGTCTTTTGTCAAGGCGGTAACACGGACATCACTCATATCAATTTGCAAATTTGTAATGGGGACAATATCAGTAAACTTTTGGTTAAAACAAAGGCTATGCATTCGGCTTATCAGTTGTGACGATTAAAAAATTAATTTTAAATCTTAAATTGGTGGGCTGATGCAGAAAACGCGCATGGATTATTTTGAAACACCTCTGAATTGGTGTATAGATCGCAATCTAAAAGGAGAACCAGTATTATCCGGGCGACTGACAGCATTAACTGAGAGATCGGAGTAATTTTCCTGTTCATGTGAATGATCAGCATTCGTCTTTTTACTTGGTGCAGTTAGAATAAATTACAAAGCTAAAAATCTTACCTATCTCTTTTGATATTTATGCCTCTAATTTCTAGAGAAAATACCCCTTATCAGAGTGGCTCGACGCATATTGTAAGGAATAAAGGATCAAGCAATGTGAGTAAACCACATTTGGAATCCCGCAGGTTTTGCTTATAAAGAAGTAATTGTTTTTGAGTCTTTTAGCTTAAATCGGCGAGAAAAATTTGAAAAGCTTGGAGTTCATTCACTTTACAAACTTTACAAGTAGCTTGGTGTTCGCGACCTAAGTCAATGCGCAAAAATGCTTCGTGCAATCACTTTCAACAATTAAGCTTCAAAGGGCCCCAGAACAGGACAAAAACAATCCTGAAGTCTGCACAAGGTTTCTTAGCCGGAAGAAATGAAAAGCCTCTCAAGATAAGAGATTTCTCCTTAAAAATGTTTACGTATGCAAGGTCACGCGAAACACCAAGGTCTTAGTGATGCTCTGACCTTACAAAAAATGTTGGGCAGGTCCAAGCAAAAGAGCTCAGTCAGATCAAGAACGCCTCTTTACTTTTTTTTGATAAAATGATGCGGCGACGGAGGTAAAAGTGTGTGTTTGTGTATGTATGCGTGCATGCGTGTGCATGTATCCCACACCGGCTTGATAATGGGTGTATGCGAACGCACGTGCGGAGGTGCTCCCACCCACCTTTTTAAACTAGTGAAGCGCACGACAATTTTTGCGTATAAACAAGGGCACATGCCAATAGAACCTACTTGTGTGTGTGAGTGTGGAATGAGTGAGTGGGTGAGTACTTATATCGATTTGAAATGTCTTCTTCATTGTCGTCATAAGGAAATGACAGAGTTGATCGCCTGTAGTGAGTGTTTTTAGATTGGGTCAAATCAGAGTCGTCATTCGTGCTTCCAAAGTGTCAACTGATGGAAATCGAGAAATTGAGTCTGTAGGTTGCCTAGGTACATAGGAGGAAGTCCAACGCAGATAAAATTAATCAATAAGAAAGCATTAAGATCAGCCGTCAAAAGCACAACAATTGATGCAGAAGACTTCTGTTTAGGTTTAGCTGACTATAAGGATTAACGGCACTGATTCAAGCCAAAAAGAAGGCCATTTGGGAAGTTCTGGCAACGACACGATAAGATAATTAAATTAGGGCAGAGATTACCAGAAATTTGCACAACAAATATAGGCACAATGCTAATGCATTTCTGAAAAAAAACCACCAAAATAAGAGGTGACTGCAAACGTTTATTACCATAATGCAATATTGCGTAATGTACATGCATTAAGCACGTCAAACTAGGGAGTACCAGCATGTCAAAGCAAAATACCCGTAAAGGTAGTAAAAACTGTTATAGTGCACTCTTAAAACTGTATAACAAGCTTATAAAACGTTGTTGACCCTTTCACATCAATTTTTTAAACAATAAAGCTAGTTGGAAGAATATTTCAAGCTAAAATAGGCAAAGACAGGCCACTAAGATTTTCATTTCTCAAAAGTTTGTAATAAAAAAATTAAAAAATCCTCTTTTGTTACTTACATTTCTTTGCATTTTAGGTGTATTACAAGTAGGAAATGCTTTAAAAAGCTAAGTGGACATGAAAAACTGGACTTCTTTCAGAAGTTACCCCATTTAGCTAAGCAAATGTTATACCATCTAAAAACAAAACCTAACCAAACACAGCATGTCTTTGTACATAAAAAAGGCTTGTAGAAAAAAATTAAGTTACTCTCACCAACTTCCCCGGATATCGCATCGGTAAGAACGGGATCCATGTTTACTTCTGAGGCAAAATGTGGCAATGAGCCAAATAAAGGTAGCGAACACTTAAAGTTCATCATCCGGTCAAGGGAAAACATCTATGATGATTTTGCCATTGAAAAATTTCACGAAAACAGGTTCAGGTGTTTTTAATAACAGCGGAGTTTATAAAGGTTGAATGTCTGATCTACTTAAACGCTGGGCATCACGACTTTTTTCTGTTAAAATTTAACAAAAATAATTTGCATTTTTCTGCTGTATTTTTTTTAAAAAACGTTAGAGCAAAGCCTAAGCATACCTTTATATAATTCTTTATGTAAGCAAAATTTTTTTGATTTTAGAATTTTTTGCGCATTCTTGCTTTGCAAAACCTTACAGAATAAAAATATTTGCGAAAAATCCTTTAGTAATATTGCTAAACTAGGCCAATTTGTCAAAAAATACGCAAGAAATGCGCTTTTATTTAATAAAAAATTTGTATGCGTAATCATTGTGCGCAGATATTTTTATTTTAAGGGCATATGTCATTGGTCAACAACTCAATTGGATTTCCATTATAACCACTTCGCTCACTAGTTTTTTCTTGAAAGCCGCAGTTTTTTGTTTACTTTATTTTCCATTACGTATGCTTTATATTTTTGTTGCTACTCCACATAGATGCTCGGCCCCTCTCCTATTCTTAAACTGCCTTCTAGACTTATCCCCCAGGCATAACTTATTCCTAGGGTGGGTTCTTATGAATGTTTGTTGTTGCCACTTCTCGTAGCGTTCGTTTAGTTTTGATATCTCGTTTAGTCCAAATGTTATGAATTGACATGCACAAAGTGTGTGATGGTATTATGCCGCTTTTCCTCTGAACGAACGACATCGCTTAATATGAGCTTTCATTAGGATGTCGGGGTCTTGGAATCCCATCGCCTCTTCTTTACCTATTTCTTTTTGACTTGTCAAATTTTGCTTTTAGAATGAGTGTATTCTGCCTCCGTATATCTCGCTGCTTTTTATCCACGGCATCAAATACCATCTCCTCTTCCTCCCTAACGTGGTTCACGAATGATGCCCCACGTTCTAGCTTTTTAACTCCGTCTGCACAGCTTTCCAATCCCGCTGCCTGCTTGGGTAGATTCTATTCCATTCCTGATCCCATCGCATCTCGCGTCATCTCACCCTTCCTCACAAACGAACACCTCCGCGAACTTAGTCTTTTTGGCGACTTTTCTATCCTCATCCGCAAGCCAGCTCTCGATATTATGGGCTTTTTGGAATCGGCTAAATTGACGTCCTCGGTCCCCCGTTTCGTTCTCTACGGACAGCCTGGTTGCGGGATATCCGTCCAGCTGGCGCATATCGCCCATTACGCTGCAGAGAAAGAAGGTCTCATATTCGCCTTCTGTAATGCAGAAGATTGGCTTGAACGGTGCAGTGACTTCATTCCGAGTAATGCATATCATCAGGGACAGCACAGGCATCTCTTTGAAGGCGAGGCTCTGGATTTCCCGTGTCGTTCAGCTGCGTGGCTAAGCGGCTTTGTGAAACTTAATTCTCCGGTGCTTGAAAAGGTAGTTTCATTTCTGCTGATTCCAAGTCAGTGGGTGTCATTTGTCAGATTATGCGGCAATTGATGCTATCTTTTCCATTTCAGTTAAACCCAGTGATTACTCGACCTGTAGAGTGGACGGTGAAGGATTCTTCTCCGGCTGGGACACCTTGGATGGAGTTGATCGATTTCGCGATAACGCGACCGAAATATTCTACAGATTGTATTGGAATCCTTCTTCGTGATGTGGGTTGTTTATGTTTTTTGAAAAGTGCTTCCAGATGCGGGCTCTATCGGCTAGCGAAAAGGGAATAAAGTGTTACCTCATCATTGATGGAGTGAACTTTCTGTGGTGTCGTGGAACGAGACTTCAAGATAAGGTACTTCGCAAAAAAGTCGCTGTCGATCGACTAGCGATTGTACATCATCTCCGGAGGGCTCTTCAAGGTGATTGGCCGCACGGAGCCGTCCTAACTTCCGTGAATGAAAGAGCTTCCTGGCCGTCGGATCGTGAGGATCATACACCGGGGTGGGTTGAATGCGTTTTGAGCCTCTTTAACCACTGAATCCAGAAGTTGGATGCGTATGTGTCTTTCCTTCTTGAAGGTACCTTTTAACGAAACGTGGTTTTGAGACAATGGATCCATTCATCCCCGTGCATGTATTAAACTATACCCCAGTGGAGGTGGATGCCGTTATGCATTTCTACGCTCAAAACAGGTGGTTCGCCAATCCGGCAGCGTTGGACAAGGATGGAAGAGCGGAAATCATCTTTCTAGCGGATGCGAATCCACGAGAATTAGCTAAAGTGGCTGCAGAATGGTAGATTGTAGTGTTTATTATTGCGCTGGAGACGTGTAAAGATTCCAATCGTTTGAGTATGAACTCTCATATCCTTGTCTTGCTAGGTAATGCTTATAAATTTAGGGGATGGTGTTCCATAATAAAGATGGATTTGGCGTCAAAAGTCATGTATGTGGTGTGGGGCAGTGGTGTAGCTCTTCGTAGTTGAGCGTCTCAATGGGGTCCTCAACGGGGTGATTTCGGGGGCTCTCGTCGTTGAGCGGAGTGGACAGGATGCTGTATGCCCTGGGCAGGGCGGGTGGGCCCGTACTACCAGTTTGGTTGGGTATGGATGCTTGAACGTTGCTTTGGCGTGCGTTCAAACACGACAGCTTAAACTTCGTCTTAGTGGTGTGGCCTCCTAGCTGTCTGTGTTTCAATAACAAGTCTTACATGCCAAAATGGCTTGTCAAGACTAAAAATACTCTGGGCGTTGTAGTTTTCAGCGGCAAGCGAAGCTGGTCCAGGCTGACGCTCATCACAACTGTTCTAACCGACCAAAAATGTGGTGCTTAGAAAGAAGTTGCCGGTTGTGTAATACGATAGTGGTTTATCCCCCGGTTCTGTTGAGGCACCACTTTCGTACTTCGAACTAGCCCCCTTGTACCTCGCTGGGTGGGCTGGGCTTCTGGGTCATGCCAATAGCCCAGACACCTTCTCCGTGCAGAATATATATATTTTGCCCAAGTATTGTGCCTTCTTTCGTCTTCATGGAGTCTCGGGACGCTACACTTGTGCCTGGCTAACGATCAGGGAGATTATTACAGTGTTTTACCGAAGTCACATCCACTATAATAATTACCCCTGTGGTGAATTTCGTAAATAATAGTTTTAACAAATAACAAATTAATATTTGCACAAAATCAAGGACAAATTAAGTGAAACTCTTTAAAATTACAAGGAAATGGTTTAGTTTTACCGCTTGTGCTATTGATTAGATGAAGGTCAGTCGGGCTCAGATGCTGTTTGATAATGCTCGTGTCGGGTTTCCTCAGATTTACTAGGTTTTTCTGCCTCAGAAACATTGTCTACAGACTCGCATCCACTCAGAGACAAAGTACTCATCCAAGCGTCCAGGATTATCACTTTTCACCCGCTCAGTCTTTGCGAGTTTATGGGTTTGGTGTAGCCGCCACAGGTGCACTTGGAATAAAGAGATACGTTGAGCCAAAAAGTGGGCTTACCTTTTGTTCACCTCTTAAAGATTACTATTAGGAGTGTCTACACATCGTCCCAGATTTACAGTATCTGTGCCAACGCATCTGAATTATATGTTGGTTAACTCAATTGACGTCAAGTCAATCTCATGTGGGTACGGCTTCACGATCTTTATATGCTCACACCACAAAGCGAAAAGAGCTATTTATGGTTGTGGAATTAATTCTGATGGACAATTGGGGCTTCAGGTACTGCAATTCTTTTTGGCAGGACTGTCTATTAGACCTGTCGAATTCATGGTAGTATATCAGAATCTCTCAGCATTGATGTTGTCCCGGAACCGCGTATAATTCCAATTCCACAAGATAAAGAGCTTCTTCCTCTCATGTCCTCTTGCGGCCGCGCCCATTCCATTATCGTCTTTCAAAACATGAATACAAAACAGCCAGTTCTGTTTAGCTTGGGGAATAACACTTATGGACAATGTGCACGTGAAATAATCGCAGGAGAAATTTTCACGGCGGATAATCCTCAGGTTACTAGAGTGTTGATTCCGCCAGAATTGAAAACCATTAAACAGGTAAGTTGAATGAGTTAAGCATGACTTATTTTTAATGGAAATAATGTAGATAGAATGTGGGCAAGACCACAGCCTTGTGTTGTCCAGCGAGGGTCAGATTTTTTCGGCTGGTTTATCAACAGATGGACAAACTGGATTGGGCTCAACAGATTCGGTAGATAGGTTGACGAAGATTGCTGGCAATCTGAATGGTTTACACGTTAAGTGGGTTTTATATTTATTCTCTTCTACAACCATAAAGCTTTCCATTTCATTGGTTGACGCTGTTCGCTCTTTGTTCATTTTCATTTTCAGACATCTGTTTACAATCTTATAAAATAATTTTCGAAGTAAAAATGTTACTGAGGTGCAGGCGTAGCGAAGCACTGTGCTTTTGGTTTTTCATTCATTTACCCCGGATCCATGTCTTCGTCTCAGATTCTGACGCTTATCCCATTCATCCATCCTTGCTTTGCTCCTCTCGGATTCATCCACCCATTCTAGATTTATCTCTCCTTCTCTAATCCATCCCTGTATCTTCCTTCCATTCCCACCGGATCTCATAATCTTTCTATCTTCTAATCCTATTCACCTGTCCATTCATCCTGAATCCATCTTTCCCTCTATCCTCGAATCTATCCATCCATACAGTCTTCATAAAGTCAGTGGAATAAGTTTATCGAGGAAAGGCCTAATGTAGGAGCGCAGACGACACTTAAAAACGGAGTAACGAATGAAATGTTCGGCTTGCCAACGATGAATATTTTGATTGGGAGGTTTTGTGTTAACCGATGATAGCGATCTTGAAAACTGAAGGTTCGAGCTGAATTTAAAGTGGTATTTATGTAGATAAATTGAAAGCAGCTGTAGAAGGAGAAAAAAATTGATACATCCATCTTAGGTTTATCGCGATTTGCAGAAACCCGTGAAATTGTAGCTCCTTCACAGGATGCCTTTTCCTTCCTCTTTAAGGCAAATATCATCTCGTGGCGACACAGTTCTTGCACTAACTGAATGTGGGCGGGTTTTCGGCTGGGGCAATAACGAGTACAGTCAAATTTGGTCTGCCAGCAATGAGGTTCAGGTTCTTGAACCCACCGAAATTCCCATTCACCGATGTCTCACCAACTTTAGACTAGGCAGGATAACCCAAGTTGCTGCCGCTGGATCAATGTGTGGCCTCTTGGATGAGTACGGTCATGTGAGTTAGTTGATTTTGCGTTGAAACGCGTTTACTTCCCTTTTTTCCTATACCAGGTTCTTGTTTGGGGTTTCGGATGTCTCGGACTGGGTCCAAAGGCTTTTCAATGCTTGAAACCAACTCTTATTCCACCAGCTCTCTTCTCTCCTGCTCTGCCTTTCTCTGACAATAGAATAACTGATTTAGTGCCTGGATTGCATCATTTCATAGCGCGGTCGAGGTGTGGTCTTCTCTGGTCTTGGGGTGCTCCTAGGGGAGGTCTGGCATGCCTTGGACTGGGTCGGAACTCTACAAAATCGACGGAAGATGCTATGAAGAATGTTCAGACCTATCCTATGCCCTTGTCTCTTCCTGCAGAGGCATTGAGAGTTGCTTGTGGTGTTGATCACACCATGGTTATCGCCAAATCCTTCGTTTGAAATAAAAGACTCATTGGTCCTTTAGCGCATTTTTATTTGGATATTTTTTTTCTTAGGTGTGTTTTGGGAACACGCATACCTGTCCCTCGATTCGGCCTTCTTTCCTTCCTTCCATCCGTGTTAACTGCTAAATTTTTTAGTCTAAATAAAAACCTCTACCAAGATCATGCTCACTTTAACTTCCGCAATCTTCTTCAGGGAATGCATTTATCTTCTGCCTTTCTCTACCAGGGCTATTCTGGATTTTGAAAACTTCCTGCCTCTGATTGAGGTGTAGTCGTTCTCAGGTGCCAGCGGTAAAACGATGCTACTATGCAGTGCCTGAGGTTTCATCTACAGCTTCACCAGATGGGATTCGAGCTACCTATTACACCAAATGCAAGACAACTCATCCTGACCTTGGGTTAGCTGACTTAAAAGGTTTTTTGGAAGCCAACGAAACTTGCACTATTTTAATCGACTCGAAATTTCAACGTGTTTACGACAGTAATCGAGGAATTGGCCAAAATCAACATGACGAACCGTTCCCCCCTTTTTCCTTGCTCCTCCTACGGTCCTAAAATCACTTTCGGGCGCACTAGTGAAATCTTTCATGCTAGATAGTTTCGACACCACTTTAGTGAGGCAGCATGGCCTAAACGTGAGCTTGTGTTTAACAGATGTGACCAGACGACAGCACAAAACCAACCCCTACGACGAATGCTACGCTTACCCCGGTGGGAATAAAAATCGTCCCAACTCCGTAGATTAGCTAATTTTTACCACTCCCTTGGGAGGCCTTGTGGTAGTTCTTCTCTTTCATGATACGTCATTAACGAATGCCAAATATAAATTAACTTGGATAGTTTATTGCTTTCTCTTTTTTTTGAAATTGTCTGTAAATTGATGGATTGAGAGTCAAAGAACATATTTGAGAGTGCCTGTTTACAAAATGCAACGGTAACGACGGCAGGAGTTGCAACAACGGCTGGAATGATCCTGAGTGTCTCCTGAGGAAATTAATATGGCGCTAAAATGAAGCAGAAGAAGCTTTTAGTCCTCATCCCTTTCTGCTTTCTGTGAGACGATCTGGTGGGGTTTCAAGTCTCACCTTGGTTACCGTGAAGCCGAAGAGAGCTTGTACCACCGTTTGGAGCTAGAGGGGCCAGCTCCTGCCACTGTCGTCGTTACTGACGTCTCTTCAGAAGTGAAACCTTTTTGAGTCTCAGTGGCTGCTGTCGGTGGGGCTAAAGGCGGTGGCATAGGTCTCTGACAATTGACGCTTCTGCTAGTCCAAAACCCATGAGACGAGTTAGGCAGCGAGGAGGAGAGAGTAAAAGATGAGGAGTGAGGAAGGGTAGCTGTCCCCGTGCAACACAGACATCCCTCGCTTCGTGGCGTCTGTTTCAAATTGGTGTAGTCAATTCCGAAGGGTTTCAAAGCCTGAAAGAAGAGAGGAGAACTCTCTGAGCACCTAGATGGACAGGGGATCAAGTTTAACGGCCCTCTGCGTACATTCCGAAGCTTCACGCGAAGCAAAAGGCCGGAGACAAATTCCTGGACGGCTTTGTAGATAAATCGATATTGAGCTTCGGTTTGGACCATACCAGAGCGTTGCTCTCTGACGGCTTGGACAGTGCGAGCTATATCGATGTCAGTATGGAGACCACCTTCACGAATGCAGCCTAGAAGCATGTCTGTGACAATTAGAGTTCCAGTTCGACCAATTCCGGAACTGCAATGCACAATCATTGGACCCGTGGTTTCCATATTTTCCTAACAAAGAAGGGGAGATGAATTTGCTGAAGCTGTGGATATTCTATTGGGTTGAAAATGAAATACCTGAATCTACTTAGAGGTGTTCCTGTTTCTTTGTGCCACTTTACCACGTCTAGCATAAAGGGACAGGAAGGAGGACTTGTTTAAAATGATTCATTAATCTGCCAATACTTCCTATGTGCACCCTGTCACTGATATAATCACCAACCTGATATGAAGATATATTGAACAAGAGGTCCAAAAATTCTGACGGTTCGCTAGGGGTTCCATGATCAGGCCATGCAAGAAATTGAAGTAGAAAGACAGTGAATGAGTCATCCTCCTCCCTTTCGGTCTCTCCAGCCCTCCCCTCCCGAGTTAGCCTCTGATGCAGACTGATTTTGAGCTCACGAATCACATGCGAAATGAGGTTGCGTTCAGACATGGGAGTGACTTTTAGAGTACCCAAAGGGACGGGAAGGAGTAGAGAGCCCTCAACCTCCGTTGGCCAGTACTTTTCGCATTTATTCTATAAAGAAAGAATCAAGTGAGAGTTGGAAAATTATAAGACAGCTTACTCTTCCGCGTTCATTTTCTTTCGTTAGCATGACGACAATGGAGGAGCGTTCTTGCCAAATCATGCGCCACATATCGACAATGGTGCCGGGTAGAACGCCTTGCGTAGCGATGTACTGGGGCCGAGATGAAAAAAAGGCTTGGCCACGACGACTCCTGGCTCTAGCATTCTCCCCATTTCCCTCATTCTCTTCCTCCTCTCTATCTTTGTTTATTTCTGTTTCCTTAGACTTCTTTTCGTCTTTTGTTAATGTTGTTGAAGGCTGAAGACATTCTGAGAGAAAGGCCTATAACGTAGGAGTACAATTAGTTTAGGTTTTATACATTTAATTGTTAAGTGTAATTATCAGACTTTTCAGTCTCTGGTCGGGACACCAGTCTTCCAAGCCCTCAGTAAGTTAATAATAAAATATCATCCAGACTAGAATGCCTTATCGGAGGATGACGTGATTCAGACACTATCCACCTCTCTCTCACTCACAGGATTGGAGATGTAGTTGGCATTGATATAATCTGAGCCAGGGACGTTGGGATCCGCGTCGCGTAGAATCACTCGAGTGGCATCGAAAGGGAGGATATTTTTGTACCGATTTTTTGCCAAATTACAGGGTCGTCTACCCTCCATTCGACTACCTTCGTGAGCGTCCTGATGAAGCTCCTCAAATTCCTCCCAAAAACCAGTAACACGCTTTCCTCGAACACCCTTCTTCTCTAACTGTGTGATACGCTGGTCCAAACAGGAGACATTGAGGCGAGTCACATTGAAGGGCTGTAGAAAGATTATAGACGGAGCATTCTTGACTGTCATTGGCTGACTTTACCTTTACCCTCAGCACTCTTTCTCGGATCAATTTTTTTATAAGACAATTCATCTAACAGAGGATGAGATAGACAGGGATTCCGTGAGCCGACGATACTTGCTACGATTAATGAAATAGAAAGTGGTTTTCCCACGACCCCAATTCATCGCACAAATTCCCTTTCTGCTTGGCCATTGCCTACAGGCCATGGCAACTAAAAGAGGAGCTACTAATCGAGAACAGCGCTCAAGACAAGACAAAAAGGCCGACTCACACAAGGCTAATATTTTCCCAGCTCATCCATTCGACCGTAATAAACCTTGAGACACCACATACCACTGAACGTCTCCGGACCTAAATTGGGCACTAAGTTAGTGAACATACTCTAAATGAACAACAATCTCAATTTAGCTGTCTGAATGTCACACTAACGGATCACAGAGGATTACTTAATCTACATCGATGTTAGATAGGAACTACAATCTCGAAATCTGCCTAATGCTACGTAATGCGACAAGACCAGAAACGAAGGAACTACCAAACATCAGAGACAGTCATTGCTTTCTCAGATTGAAAGAAACCCGAAATAATCAAAACCAACAAAATCGTAGAAAGGAAATAACCGCATAACATTATCAAGCGTCCAAAGAATTTCAAACGCCATTTGGCACAGCTCGATGCAATGACATGTATTACAAGCCGTGGATATGCATTAGTAGTCTATAGGCACAGTGCCCAATCACTGTGCTATCTACCATCTTCAATCAGTTTAAATCCCCATATCGGCACATTCAAGGTGAACTTGTTTGACGTGATTCGACCTTCACCTTACGAACTGAGTTTAATTCGGCGTAAAAGATGCGGAAGCTTTGCATAAAATTTGGACCACAGAGTTTGTAAAAGGAGCAACAATGAAACATACTGCTCAGAAATACCCTTAGCAAAAATCTATTTCTAGTCATTAATCGTTCCAAATCGAGATAGACTCATCGCATTGAGGAGGATACAATTCTTGATCACGAAGAATTACGTCTAACTGTTGACTAAAACACATCTAGATTACTATTTCGAGAGCAACTTCGAGCAATGGTTATTGTGAGCGAAGACGCAACGGCTGCTACACATAATGCATCAATAGATAACAACAAGAGTCCCATTTCTTTCTCGAGCATAAACGCGCATTCTCTAGACTTTTTAATGAATTACTGGCCGACTTGTGATTAAAAATGGCTCTTGTATAAAAACGTTCATTAACCGAATGAACACATCATTAGTACTTTCCACATGACCCACTAACTACCCCACACTTCTAAAGCACAAAATGCCATGCATACTTTGTGTGTAGTGAACTACAGATCCAAATGTTCATTAGAAAATGTTGACGCACTGAAGGCCAAGTAATTACAATTGGGACTGATCAATTTGATATGAGATATCGTGTAAAGAAAGCCTTATTTTTTGGAGGCTGATAGGATTAGTTAAGCAGGTAAGAAAATACTAATTTTAATTCTTACAAGAAAATCCAGGACTTTGAACAGCTGTTAGCTTCTTCCTTAAGATGTGTTTTAAGGTAAGGGAAACAGATACTCCTGTACCAGTGCCAATTTTTTTACTTGTAGAGGTATGAAGTTTTATAAAAGTGAAGCCTACAGTTAGCGTGTGCCTCATAGAAGAACTAACAATTAGGCATTGCCATAAAAAATTAATGAGTTTTGACTTTTATATCAGTACCATGAAGCTCTACCAGCAGCCTCTTGGGACTTCAATAATTCGGATGCTTTTATGCTTTCCTATCTGATGAAGTCTTTAATTACAGAATAGGTAAGGCAACAGTCATTCAACCATTGTAACTAATCGCTTTACCTTCTAACCGTTTTTGCTAGTGTTTTGAAAGAGGCTTACGTTTAGGTAGACCACTTGGTTACCATTGGAACCTACTAGGACAATTACTGATAGAAACTTAAATTCAACTAGTCAGAATCGTTCATAAGGGTTAGCCATATTTTTTGTAGAAAAGTAGAGCGATCTCAAGAAAAGGATCGCCACCAAGTAACAAGAATCTGATAATAGACAAAATAAGGTACTAAATAGGATAGAAGCGATGATGGAAGGGACAAGATCCAAGAGTTATTTGGGAAACATTCTTAAGAATGACTGACTGATAAACAAGCAACCGCAAGATTGACGCTTTAAACCACAGAGAAGAAAGGAACTTCCTAAAATGGCAGTACTGAACGTCCATGAATTGACCATCCTCACTGCAGACGAGATGAAATTAAGAGTTATGAGTTTTTTCACCAGCAGTAAAACAACTTCAGCAGTACATGCAGTACACTATCACACCTGTGAGGTCATTTAAACATTCATAAGCGAACTAGAGACACGAATCATTGGTAGAGCGATAAAAAGAAAGATAACGTGAAATTCCAATATCAGTAAGGGAAGGATCTCTACATTATGTAGTCACAGATAGAGGAAAAGGCACCTTCATAAATTAAACTTCAGGCACAAAACACTTACTTGTTTAAGACAGATTAGATGTCCATCTTTGACCATAATGGGAAAGGCGGTGTAATGATCAATCAGTTGACCAAGAGACGAAAATTCATGACCATCGCCCAAATCGAATTTCGAATTAGGCAAATGGTTAATGAGAATGTGAGAAACATTGCTGTCCCCCGTAACAACGGAGAGTACATAGGATCCCGGTTGACGAACCGACTCTCGAACCAAAAAGCTCCCATATTTGCCCTTTTGCAAAAGGAGATCTTGGGCCTCATTCGCTGTTTGACGACCGTGAAACCACCTTGCACTAGATTCATACATTTAGAAATATTAAAAAACTACTTTAATGGGTAACAAAGAGAAACGATGTCAGTACCTCTCACTGGAATAATCATCTACCATAAGAGGATGTCGGAGTTCGATGATGGAGCCATTTTTTTCTTTCAGCTGATCAGGGTGCTCGCGATAGTAATTAACAAGTTCAGAAAGAGTAGCGAATTTGTCGCCACCAAAGAAGCTTAGGAAATCACCGGTGTTTTGGATACGAATATGCGCAAATGAGTCTTTTCGCCTGACGGAGAGGGTAAAATTTCCAGGGCTATTGTAACTTTGACGAATAAGAAAGCTTCCCGGCTCTCCTTTTTCTATAAGAAGCTTCTCGGCGGCCAATCCCGACAATTCACTGTGAAACCATCGTCGAGAATCGATGGCCATATCACAGAGCGATATTTTGTGCTCTCAGGCTATGCACAAATATGCGCCGACCCTTATTTCTTCCGGTAGGGGTTCAGCGTACTAAAACGAACAGCAAAATTTGCTGCAGATAATCAAAATCGTCACTAAAAGCCCTTTCTTGCATAACAATATAAAAAGCACCAACGTGAGAAAAGCTTACAAAAATCTGCTCTGTAAACTCAAGAATTTTGCATTTTGCAAATTGCCATAACCTTTCAAAAGCTTTATTGGTAAAAATAGATTTGCAAAAGTAATTAAAAACAGTATTGTTTGCGTTAAACATACCAAGTTAAGTCCAGCACCTTTACAAAGCCTAAATCATCCCCCTAGGTATGACCATATTGTAGCTACCCATTTGCTCTATGCCGATTCATATTATAGCATTGTTTATATTAAAAAAGACATATTACTGATGCAATTTATTTAATGTTTTTCTATTACTTTCATTCCTGTTGACAGCTGATTTCAATAAATGCCTCTGTACATGCTTCTTGATTATTTTCTTTTTTCCGGCCTTCATACTCCTAAAACTAAGGAATGTAATAAGTAGAGCACCTTTGTTTTTTAGTAACGGTATTAATTGGTGCAAGTTTATGGGAACCCTGACGCCGAGCTCATGCCCTGTACGCGGATTTTGACCATTGCTCCACCAAGATGTTCAATTCAAATTTCCACTCCTGCTTCTAAAGACAAATTAAGGCACTGCAACTTTTGCTATTACTAACATTAAGACCTTTTGATGTTTAGTGAGTACCTATACTTATGTTTAAAATACCAGTGCATTTTTTTAGCGCACTTCTAAGAAACTTGCAACTTTTGCTTTTTCACAAATTTTTTTGTATAGTTCTTATTTTTGCGCTTTTATAGTCTTTTAATTTTCAATGGGTATTTTACGTTTGTTATAATAGCCCACTTAACTACATTATACATAACCCGTGCTAGTGGATGACTTCAGATGTTTCCAGGTTTTAGTAGATTCATCCAGAACAACTTTTTCCTCAAATACATTACCTAATTAATTTAATCTATACCTGATAACATTTAAGACATTTTCTTTACGATTTTTATGCTGTGTTCTCGCTCTGGCTTTTCTTCCATTGTCACATCGGTTTCTACACATCTATATCATATTCACCCCTTGAATAAACTTACTGTATTTTTGTGCGACGGGGTTTTCTTTTTGTATATTAAATTTTTGCACTGCAAAACTAACCTTAGTCTCTTTTTTGATATGACTCTCTCATACCCGACTTATTTCGTATATGTCAAATCGAGAGTTTTCTGGTTTGAAAAACTGTTTTGCTACTTCTAACCCTTTCATAACTTCCGCTTTTGTAATTTTAGACACTCTGAAATAATAATTACAGATCAGAATGGACCATGATTTCTGCGCACAGGTCGATAACAACCTTATTTTTTGTGATAACGTTCGCCCCATACAACCAGAAAAAGATCATCTGGACGCCTCCATTCCCAATCCTCTCTCCATTAATGCCTCTCGCAACGGAGCTGCTTCTCCTCCTTTTGATTCTTCTGAATCTGATGCTCTAATCGTTGGTCGCCCAATTGGCAATCCGATGAGTAAATCCCTCACCAACAGCGATTCGGCTTTGCCCCTTTCCTATTCAAGCAAAGCTCACGTTCTTCGTGCTCCGTCTCTTCCTCCTTCCATCACGTCCAAGTGTTCTACAGGCTCTGATACCAACACTGCTCCCCCTGAAGTGCCTATTCGAACCTCTTCTTCTCCACAGAAGCACAACTCGCTTCCATGCTTCATTGGACGCAATTGGGTGTTCGATAAGGTATTTCGATGGCTTCAATTATCATCCGACGGTACTCCAACGTCTACTGATGCTATGTACTGTTCCTTTATTTTGATGGGTGGACCTGGTACAGGCAAAACCGCCATTCTTAACGAGATTATTAAGAACAATCCCTTTGGTCTATCCACTCGCCTTCTAGCCTATCACGCTTGCTCTAATCAATTTGTTGCATCAATAAATCTTCCTCGTTTCATTCTATCCCTTCGAGATCAATTGACATCTAGACAGGATGCAATCGGAGCATTTTATCGTGAACGTCTAGCTGCTGGTGGTGGTCGGTTAAACCACCTTTTTACTACAGCTCGTCTCTGTGCATTTCCTGATGAGGTTCTGTCTGAAGGCATCTTCAAGATTCTTGGTGATCTAGACCCTAGACAAATCGGCAGTGACCAAAAGCTTTTTTTTGCAATCGATGCTGCAGACGAGTGTCTTCGGTTGAACCCAAATTCTGAGGTTCGGGCTCCGCCCTCCATTTCCAGCATTGGATGCTTCCACAAACGCCTTTCACAGGCCTCATCTATATCAGATCACGTTAATGAATTCCAGAACCTCAACCTGCACCAATCAACTGGTCGAATCCGACAGGGTTGGGTTAGTCGAAATCTTCTTGAACTCCTTGCAATTAATGCTTTATTTCTTCCACCGTGGATTGGACTCTTTATCACCTGTCGGCGAGATTCACAAACCATTCTGCGCCGACTGTTCCGGTGTGCTAGCACCGTCTTTCTGGACGATATCCGGTGCCCATTAGTATATAAGGATATGAATGATTACATTTGCATGCGACTGAAAAATGATAGCCTTCTTCAAAATGCTTTCGATCTCTGTGGTCAGGATATTCTCCACATATTACAGTATAAGTGTAATGCTTCATTGCTCTACCTCCATATCGTCTTGACAGCTGTCAGTGAGTGCTGGCTAACTCCAGAGTACATCAAAACTATCCCCGGCACAATTAATGGTCTCTTCCTTTGGCTTTGTCAACGCCTACTAAATCCTTTTCCTAATGATCCTTTTTCTTCAATTATGACTACGATTAAACCGGTATTAAGTCTTGTACTTACCTCATCACGACCTCTTACCCTCGATGAAATCGATGTTATTCTGCAGTCGAACAAAGTTTCTTCAAAGATAATAGAAAACTGGAGGCAAGTGCTTGTTCTACCCTTTTTTTTGGTACACCAGTACCCCAAACTTCTGCAACAACAACCTCAACAATGGGTGGATCTTCTCGATTATGCTGAGCTTCAACACGAGAGAGTTCTTAGCCTTGCTCACACCAGTTTGAGAGACTGGTTCCTTGACGTCAAGTGCTCCACGCCAGTGTATTTATCATCATCTCGTGACGGTCATACAATGTTAGCCTTGGCAGCCTTGAATCAAATTTGCCAGTTTTCCTGTCTTCCTCGCTATTTCACTTGGGATATCCTCTACAATTTCACTCGATCTAGTCTCTATAATTCCACAGAAGCGCTTCAGATGCTAACCGAAACTCTAAAAGACGTGAACATAGACTTTACTGTGAATATTCTTGCAAATCTGGACTGTTGGATGATTCTGAATGACCCGATTCTTGTGCATTGTTCATTTGCTGGATCTTCAATCAGTCAATTAATTGAGGAAGCTTTGAACTATGAGCACCGCTTATTCGAACCACAGGCATCAATTGTCTTCAGCTGTAATGGGACTCAAACCAGAGAGCGTAAACCTCAACAAGTAATCCTTCAAACACGAGCAGATAAGGAGACTTCCATTGGACAGTTGTGTACCGCTGCATTTCAGGGAAAGCTGGAGGTGGTGAAATGCATTTTGAGGCAAAATTCAGTGGATGTGGAAGCGAGGGATGCCGCGGGCTCAACGCCATTGGTTTTAGCTTCGCGGCAAGGTCATCTGCAGATTGTGAAGTGTTTGTTGGAGGCGAACGCAAAGTTGGATCAAATTGATCAGGACGGATGGTCAGCATTAAGGTCGGCTGCATGGGGTGGGCATACTGGTAAGTTATGATTCACTAAAAAGAAAATATCACACATAAAGAAATACATAGATACATGGAGCAGATGAGGTCAATATAAGGACAATAAGAAAGTCGGTTTCTCATTAATGTATGACTTTTCGTATGGAATCAATTGCAAAGTTGTCAAACCCAATAGTTGGTGTCCCATCGAATGGAATTTACTACAAAATTACTGAAATTTTTTTGTTCTACAACAAACTGATTAACGGTCCATGTAGGGCCTCGGGACTTCTCTGAAAAAGAAAAAAAGACTGCTAGGACAGAATATACAAATTTTAAATACAGTAGGGCTTGGGACTACTGACATGGCTTTGAGGTCAGCCCACCTGAAAAGGTACAATGGCGGAGACCCATGGAGGCCCTTCACCAAAACTGGGAATTATGCAGCCGACACGTTATAATCCTTTTAGGCGCAATTTGTAGCCAAATAATCCCATTGTTTCCCAAATATCTTATAAAGTAGTCGATTCATTAGGGAGGCCATTGAGAGGCTGCTCCAATTTTAAAAGAATTTTTCCGCAAGATTATAATGATTTTCAGGCAATAGAGCCCTATTGCCTCTCGTTGATAACTTCAGCCTTGAGGTACAAAAAGCAGTCGCTTGAAAGGTAATTTATTATTTTTAAATTACGAATTTTAAAAATGAAAATGCTTAGCGAAATCACTGGTAACAGTCTGCAATGAACAGGAGAAAATCTACTTGTGGGTCAGTTAAACTAATGAAACTAATTTATTTAAACTTGCTTGCGCACTGGTAATATTCGTATGATTATGAATCCAATTGGGCTAGAATCTATTTTACCAAACAATTTTATTTTGTTTAGTCAAAACAAATTTAGAGCAATGCAATATCGAGTGACTTTCTACTTAAGACATTCTATTAACCTTCATTGCGCAAATCTTCGCATGATAACATTTCGCTTAATTGTCCACTTGAAACGTAATTTGTAGTAAAGTAAACTTTCCTTTTTTTAAAACCGTTAGAATCTCACGATCTTAGAGCTCTTTACTCTTTCCAAAATTCTGGGCTAAATTCCAGTCGTACTAGTCTTCTTGTGATCGATTATGTGTCAACTACTTTATCCTGGGTACCAAGTTAGCTTGCCCTCTCCGGTGGTTAAGGCGTTGCGCAATTTACCAACCTCGCTATTGCAGCTTTTCCCAATTTCCCCATTGGCTAGCCATTTTACCTTCTGGCAAGCCGGTGATTGGTCGCTTTATATAGACATACCTCTGTTTCTAAACGCAACAATGCCAGAAAGCTCTCTGTTTTACACCCCCGAGACACATTGCTTTCTAAGGCCTCATACTTAAACGTTAATCCAAGTAATCTAAGGAAAGAAAAAGGGAATTTAAAAAACCATCGTTTTAATGAGCCGCATTAATCCTTGCTGGGGTTCCTTGCTTGCCTTGTCCGCTGGCCTGATCAAAAGAAACCTGCATTCATTGAGGTACCCATTGCAGTGACTGACCAGCATACACTAGCATAAAATAAGGCGATTGGGTGACGAAGGGAATGAAGAGAACTTCATGCCATCAAGAGGTCAACAAAGTTGTGGGAAAAGTGAAATATATCTCTATGTGATTATGTTTCCTTAGCACAAACATCCATAGGTCTCTTTCTCTTCTCATGTACGGCATCTTTTTTCCGCTTCGGTCGTTAACAGAAGTAAAGATGATATATTTTGAGTTTCCCAGCATGAGGGAAAAGCTTTCTGCTTCAGTAGTCAACATATGCTGTGGATTTATTCGGTATTTCTGAGAATTTGTAACCTCCAAATCACGAGTGTCAACGAGAGCAAAATAATGGCAAAGGGGTGCTCCGTAGACCGGTTGTTTTAACTGATAAAATTTGTCAAAAGCATCAGGGGGGAGGAAGGATGTCATTTCTTTGCTAGGTATCTAAAATTACAAAAACAGCCTAACTGGAGGGAATGGGAAAATTGCTTAAGTTTGTATTTCTTCTTGGGATTACTCTCCTTTTTTTCCAAAAAGGCAAATCAAGAGCCAAAAATGAGTATTTAAAGCCTGCGTTAATTACTGAGTTGTTTAGCTGGCACGAAATTTGCTATACTTTAAACCGTCGGAATGTTTTTTGCGTTTACATGAATCAACTTTAGGGCCCTTTGCTAAAAATGGATGTCCATAGCATTATGCTGCCGTCATACGCATGGGGTAAGAAATTGCTGACTCTGAGAGAAAGAATTTTACCATTTCACTGAGCCCTAGATACACACTCGCCCACTCCTTCCAGTTTCCTATGGAATGCTGCTCGCCCACTCTCCAATGCTGTCGCAGCTATCTCGCTCTCTGGTAGAACCAGTCTGCGAGATCATGCATGCCCTCCTCTAACAGAACATAGAAATCCCCTATTTAAAGGTGTTTTCTTCATTTTTCACAAGTGAGGTGTTTTTAAGAAGACCAAATTTTGACAGCAAAACGTTTAAAAAATTGTTCTAAGATCTGAATACTTTATAATTTTGCTCTGCTTTTGGAGGTACTAAGGGCCTCAAAGTATTTTTCTCTTCGTTACAAACTAGTCCATTCTCAGCGATCTTTTGTCTATAGAAGTAGTAAAAAGGAACCACAACTAACCACCCCCATTCCTTTCTTCGTTTTATCCTTCCACTGTCTGCTTGGCAAATGTTCGTGGCACGCCAAGAAAAAGTGATGGTTAGTACATGGAGGACTACAAAGGAGGAGAATGTAACTAATGGAGCAGTGTCTCCTTCTTACTCCATTCCATTCCTACGTTATCTTTCGGTATGAGATCTTGAGTTGTTTTATGTGAAAAACCTTTTCACGATAGAGTGACAGTTCTGGCTGCTTTTGGGCAAACATGTCAGCTAGCCTACAATAGGTGAGCTACTGGATCTGCAGTGTATCACAGACAAAACAACCACAGTGTGCTGGGATAAAGTAAGTGAAAATGCGTAGTAGTGAGTGGACCATTCGGGAAGAAATGGTTTGTTTGTTGGCTTTGTGAACGCTAGTAAAGAAATATCTTTTCTCATCACATTTTTGTCGGTCGGTCAGTCATTTAGCTAGGTAGGAGGCACTCTAAGGTAGAAGAGGTGAAGAAGAAATGGATGATCTTTGAAGACCGTCAGCAGCACTCACTCTGCAGCTGCGTGAATTTCTTCCCTTTGAGGCGTTAACCGGTCCTTCAGGAAGGGGTGAATTTATCTTTGAGTGATTTTTCGTCAGAATAAAATTGCTCTCTTATTGCGTACTGTGTCTTTCCAAAAGGCTGTGTATAGTAAGTTGACGAGAAGATTGTACAGCTTTAAAATCAATCCACATTCGGTTCGTAAGGCTGACGATATTAAATCATTTCCGTCAGATCTTCAACATTGTCTAATTGAGAGAAGTTCAAAGGAGAAAGTAAAATCTGAATCCTTGAGTTGGGTCTGCAACGAGTACACTTCGTAACTCCATCGCTTTTTATTATTAATTGACTAAAAACGATAAAGTAGATGATATATGGGATTTCCGTCTCTCCCTTTATTGGGATTTTCTTCTATCCGTGTGATAATTTGATGCTACCCCATTGTTTGCATTGCCACAAAGCTATAAGATGTTGGAATATGGCGTCTCCTTTCATTTGTCGTAAAAGCTAACAACTTTTCCAATTCTTAAATAAAGAGTTTTTCCGTTACCATATTCGAAGTATCTTGCAAGAATGTCGACACTCCACGATCACTTAGATCATTGTCTACTTCTGTCATCTTTTGCATTCCACCTCTTGCCACTAAAAAAACGGTAAATGGGTGGCACAATAAGAATGTTAGGGCGTTCCAAGCCACATTTATGTTAGCTCGCAAATTTTGCCACCATCCACTATAATCATCCTCTACTTTTTGTATGATTTTTGCCTGATGAAATGGATGTAAAGGCCGCGCAATGTGCTTCAAGTGCGTGCATTGCATTTTCAGTCATTTATTTTGAAGTAAAATCTGCCAAGAGACCGAAACACATTTGAACAAGTGAATAGCATAAGGTAGATTCACAAATTTTCTGTCCTAACTTCTTTTTATACTTTTTGTGTTCATCCACCTCTCTGGGTAAGTCTTGGACCCTCGAAACATGGGACGAGACATTCATTTTAGCACTCCATTTAAGTAAGCAGCTTGACTGAGTAGCATGGGGTAGTGTCGAATGTCCTACCTATTAGGTGCACATAAGTAGCTTGTAAATTCTGCCAAGTTGAGGAGACTTTTGACCTTCACATTTATGTATCAAGCGTACCTTTTTTGCAATTTTTTCACCACCTGTAACAATTTTCAATTTGTTTTCGCTAGACGTGGTGAATTTTCTCTTAGACTCCGGTGTTGACGTGGACATAACCGGACCGGACAGTCGAACAGCCTTGCGAGCAGCTGCATGGGCCGGACATGCTGAAATCGTGCGTCGTCTATTGGCTGCCGGAGCAGATGTCAATCGTCCCGATGCTGAAGGTCGAACTCCACTTATTGCTGCCGCCTACATGGGATGTGAAGATATCATAGATATTCTGGCAGATGCAGGTTAGTTGTTGACTTGTAATTTACGCATTTTCTGAATAATCTTGATGAAATTTTATGCTACGGAAGAAGGTACTTTCACATAAAATTTCACCATTGACTACTTTTATTCGCAAATAAAAGACCCATAACAGTACTTTTTCCTGCGTAATGTCAAAGAAGTCCTGCCCATTTACCACTACTGGTGTATCTTCCAAAACGCTTCATTTAAAATGTGACTCTCTTTAGCATTCCTTCCTACCTTCCCCTAAAGTTTCCCGTCTTCCTACCACGCTAAGTATCAGCATCAAAAGCTGCATTGCATCCCTTTCATCTTTAAAACAAAGCAGAGGCTGTGCTTATTTATTTAAATTGGGAAGTAAGAGTTTTAACTCTTCTAGCGGATGATTTGAATAGGTTAATTTAATCATGCAGCGGTATTGTAATTGGATGTGAACTCCAGTTGACTACTCCTTGTTATCTCTACAAAAGTTTTTTTCTGCTTGGGCTCGAGATCCAAATAGACTTTTTGCAAATGAGGAATTCCCAGGTGAAACCCTACCTTTTTTGAAACACTACAAACAGAAGAAACAACTATGCTCTTCTGAAGTAGTAGATTGTTAGAAGATTACTGGTTGTATTTTAGTTTACTTTGGAAACTCAGAAATGAAATTGTCTGGATTCACAATACTTCAGTCAGTAGACAAATAACATTATACAGCTTTATAAACCAATTTGGAAATCATAAGGGAGGCATGGTTGAATTACTTCGCGCTTTGCACATGATCAAACAATTTTCAAATCACAAGAAAAGCGACAAACTACTCCGACAATAAGGAATGGTAAATATCCTTTCATCCCAGTCTAGATTGGGAACATCAACGTTGTTAAGCTTAACGGTGAAATGAGACACGAGTGGGACTTTATCTCGACCACTTCATCAGTCTTGACTATTCATTAGGGAAGAGGCTTAATCGGAAAGATTGATCTCATTTACAACTGTTACTTGCCCTTCAGCAAGTGAGTTATTCCTAGTAAAAAGTTTTGCTGATAACGCATCAAACACAAAACGAGCATATATAAATCAGTGGATACCTTAAAAGTATGAGATAGCACTTTACTTAAAGTCAACCAACGGTCCATTCGTTTTTATTACGACTATTGGCATAAAGAGGCCATTTCTTATTTATTTAAGCGGCAAACAATGTAAAGTGGATGGTGCATTGATTCAAGGTGGAAGAGGTGTTGATGAAAGTAGTAGTCTTAAGAGCCCATTTTCATCTGTTAACGCAGGCTGTTTGGCATCCATTTGATTGACCATCATGGCTTTTCCCTCCTAATTTATGGAGGTGTAGGCGAATTGTCTCAGCAAGGCTCAACAAACATCAAACATTAACGGAAGTTGATAAGCTTGAATAATGGGTGCGATTTTATGCTAGGAGGCAAAGTGAGTCAGTCCAAACACACAATTTTGGGCTGGCTCTTATACCTTCCTGAATGCGGAACTTCTACAGCTTTGGGGCCAAATAAAAGTCAGTTTGTATGAGTCGCAAATGACCTCAGACCGCATATATCCAGAGCTCAACATAGTGGTAAACCGACGTTATTGTACTTTGTTAATCCCTACCAATTACAGCAAGTCACTGTTTGACACGTTTCGGTGATGGACACCTTCTTTTGTTCCATGACGAGTGTATTCTACATAATGGTCACTTAATGAATAATGCTGCGTACGATTGGTCCCTGAATTGCAAACTACTTTTAACTTTTCCTCGTTCAGATTATTTTAATTTATGAAGGTATCAAAATTTGTGATTACGGTCAACCTTTACCACTGCCATACAGCTTAATTATCACGGTTACTATTAATGGTGAGTTTGTTAACCCACTTCCTGAGTTAATGCTAAAGAAGAAATAATTCATGCTCTTAGTCACATCATAATGTTTACGGCCTACTTTTTTGCTTTTTTTGGGTACAAATACAACTTTTATGCACCACACTAATGGAAATTCCAAGGAAACGGCAGCTTTGCACACATTCACATTCCGATCCACTTTCCATTAATGGAAAAATGCTAGACTTGTAACGTGGAATTATGCCTTTTAATGGGCATTTTGTCCATTTTTTATTAATCTTAGTAATTCACAAATGAGTTAAACAACTACCTGGATTTAAATGTGCTTTTTGGACTCATTCCTTACGGGGAAGCATGGATTCCTTCTCGAGGCGAAAAGCCAAATTGTAGGAGAAGCTTTCTCCATTAATTTTGATGAGGCAATCAGGTAATTAAACAATTTATGAAGTTTTAGGCATGGTTTGTTAATTGACTATTTGTAATTTGTGTGGACTTGCCAAATACATGCGACCGTCCAGATACATTACACAGCATTGATATTTATCAGTCGATTATCTATTTACCAGCCAAATCTGACTTCGTTTCCAAAGTTACGGAAGAACTACGCCAATCATGATATGGAGCATTTGGGCAGAACACACTGTTCAGAATCATTGGTTGAGTGAGGAAGGACTAATTTATGCCTCAGAAGAAGAATTTTTGTTCATTATTATGACTTTTAATAATGTTTGCTGCTGAGTGGGTGAAAAAGTGGAACATTTAATTTTTTTCCTGCTATCACTTTAGCAACATAGTGAAGCACGTTTTAGAATTTTTTTCCTACCTATCTGATTAACTGATTTGTGATGATAATTGATCTTTATAAGGCAAATAAATGTATCATTAGTTAACCTTAAGCAAACCACCATCTCACACTTCGAAAGCGCTTATTATTGTGTCTCTGGAAGAATATGCTTACTTTGTTCGTATGTGTGGTGCACTGAAAGCACTTTTTTGCCTTTTCCTTCTTAGCCTTTAGACCATTTAATAATGGATTTATTTGAATTGAAGAAGAAAGTGGTCGATTTGCCATTTCGTCCTTTTTATCGCCGAAAAAATTTAATAAAAGGACTTCATCGTCCTATTTTTTTAAAGTGGCTTTCAAGCACTTTCCTAAAAACTGCACTTTTTTTCTCTTTGAAATGCTCTTTCAAAGACAGAATTTTGCGCAAAATTGGTCGCATTATACTTAAAAAGATAAAGTGGCTGAATAGACCAACCAGAACTGGCTTAAATACATTATTGATTACTGGTGATAAATTATTTATCTATAAATGTTCCACATTTAGTTGAATCGTCCATTCCTACTGGCCAGGAGAGGGAATTGCTTGCGATGGTGTTTTGAGGCGGTAACTGAAGATTAACGTGTTGAAAATGACTTTTACTTCAGAAACGTAAAAATATTAGTTTATGGCTCTGCAACAACCATAAAATGACGATTTAATGGATCTTCCATAGAGAGGTTCTACGGCTATGGGGCACCCGCGATAGATACATAATACCTACATCATCCAGGTAATTGATCTGAGTGCGTGGGAGCAAAAGGTCTTTAAAAAATTCTACCGCTTTAGGTTTAATGTAGTTCCTGAATTTTCTTTTCATGGAGTCGAAGAGTACTTTTACCATAAATATGTGCATAAGGCCTGAATGCTTGTACCCTAAATGTTGGAACAGCAGAAGTCCCAGTTTGGGAAAAGCTAATACAACATATTATTTTTGGTAATCACGTCCATTATAAAAAACAATCCACTGACTTCCGCCAATGAGGCAACCAAGCTACCTCCATAAAGGGCACGCTGGTTTGCATTAAGCCTCACCGTGTGTGTATAGAGAAGCTGTAAGTCGGTTGGCAAGGCTTCATGCAATTGCAGTTTTAAAATACTTCAAAATAAAACGTTTTTCTCGTTCACAGGTGCAAATTTAAATCACGCTGACCAGGACGGACGAACAGCACTGTGTGTTGCAGCATTCTGTGTTCCGCAATCAGTATCACATAGCGAAGTGGTGGCAAAGTTGCTTCAACTCGGAGCAGATCCAAACCTTGGTGATAGGGAGAATGTCACTCCACTAATTGGAGCTGCCAATGCAGGTCGCCGTGACATCTGTGAATTATGTCTGGAAGCTGATGCTGATGTTGATAGGGTGGACAAGTAAGAGACTTTTTCTATTACCAATGGGAACTGCTTGATACAGTGTTTTATTTCGGCCTGTAGAGGTGTGTAAAATGCTGGCGATTGCTTATATGGAAGCATTTAAAGACAACACCTTTGTAGAACGTACCATCCAGAAATGGTTTGAAAGTGTTTCTACTCATGGATTACCCAGAGTGATCAGGAAGATCCTGGACTTTTAGAAGAGGAAGAAAATTACGTGCCAATATTTGCATGTTCATTTAAGGCCAACTCGTCAACCATATCCCTGCTAATCTTTCATTTATGCCTACATTGCTCAGAATGTGAGAAACATGAAAGGCGTATCATGCATCAACAGACGAGAGTAAGCCCTAAGGAGTCGCATTTCCATGTCCCGTGCATAGTGGGTCTTTTTGGCTGACTGACGAGTGATAAGCAAAGGCTTCATTGTGCTCCATTGTACCAACATGACTAAATAATTTTTTCTGCGGTATTTTGACTCCTATTAAAGGAATCAGACAGATTTATTTGGCTACTTTGCGTATGGCATTAAAAGAAACTGCCTTTTTCCTTGTTAATTTTATCCAGTTCTATAGTTAAAATCATCTTTTTCTTCCACTGCAATCCACTTTTAAAATAGCATTTAATATTTTCATGTCGAAAAATTTTTGATGATACCACTGCTTTGAATAAAAAATTATGCAAAAATGACGTGCCTTCTAAAGGTGGTTAATTTTTTTTTGTGAAATTTATGTTAGACATGCCTGAAACTGCTGTGAGATAGGTACGCATCCACCCACACAGTGATGGCTTTAACCGAGATGAAGGCGCTTTTTTAGCTCTGGTGCAGATGATGGGCGGGTAATTTGGGTTATTTAGTGTAAATGTACTCGTGGAAAAAAGGGGTGCCTATGAAACGGCCTGGTAAAAGACAGAATTCGGCATGTTTGCCTGAAGCACTGACGAAGTGGTCAACGTATCACCAACATACCCGGACAAAACTTTAAAGCGGCCACGTTAAGTGACATTTTTTTTAATTTTAAAATGGTTTTTACAACATCAAGTACATTTCGCACTTTTTTACCGACGTGGCAGGTATGATACCTGTGTTGTTACCAACTTATGATGCAGGATTGTGCCACAAATAAATTTTTTGAGTTTATAATAGTAAGGTAGATGTAGGGAGTTCTTTTTTGGTAAAAGTGACTTTCATCTCTTAGTTGGTAACCTCTGAAGAGTTAACTTTGCGACTGCAAAAGCGCCGACTAGCTGTGTACCTTTCAAAGTAGTTGCGTATATTTTAGAGTAGATTATACAGGTACAAGGATTCAACTAATTCGACAAGCCTTGGTCTTGTACATCTTCTCCAAAATGCTGTTATCAATTTTACTACTCTTAGATAAAAGTGTGACAGCTCTAAAACTTTGCACAAGAAATTGGGCTAAATGAAAGGTTACTGATGAATAGTCACGTCTGAGCCTGTTATGTGACCAATTCAGAGTAATTATTTGAAGTGAAAAGTGATCCGTTCCTAGTTGTTTATTCATTCATTTACTCCTTAATTTGTCCCAGATGAATGAGTGAACAAATTAATTTTTAGATAGCTGTACCAAAGGAAAAAATGAGTAAGACCCTATAAAAATTAACAAAGTGGACCATATGGGAGCGGCTATACACAAGATTTCTACGGACTTGTCAGATCAGTGACCAAATCAGCATTTCCTTCTGACTTGCCGCATTGATTTACTAGTAGTATCATTAAAAAATCTGACAAGACTCCGCAAGAATGCCTACAGCTTTGCAAACTGGGATATAACTCTTAAACACACATTGCGTAAAACAAGGCAGTCTTTTTTTGATAAAATTGAACTTTTAAATAAAGTCTCTTTGGATTGATGCTGTAAAAATAGGCCCTCTTTTAATAGTCGAAATGGGTCCTATTGCATGAAAATTAGAGGCGTTTTATTTGAAATCTGAGGACATAGGCTAAAAAACCTATTTTCAAAATCTTTATCTAATCAGCACGACAATAAGGCGTCTATGATGAAATTCCCACCACCTCCTCCTCCTCTCCCTTCTTTCCTTCAAATAGAATGACTATACTTTGAAACTGCAGATCCATGCAAATTTTATGCTTAATAATGCTTTTTTGAATTATGATCCTTCCTTAAGGAATAGGCCTTAAAATTAAAATTATTCAGGAAATATGCAGAAATTTCGCTGACTGAATTTTCCTTTTGGGGGATTTGAAGATGGAGAAGACGGTGATAAATAAGAGGAATCGAGTACATATTTTGCTTTATCAAAGTCTGTAAAAGTTGTGTTTGGTGAAATCATACCCCGATTTACCTCCTATTTTTTCATTTTTTTTCCCATAATATCGGTTCATTTTTAGATCCTCTATTTGTTTTAGGTAAGTTCTTTAAAGGGTGCAGAGGTGTAGTAAACTATCGTAAAAGTTGTCATATTTTCTTCAGAACCCATGACAAAGTGAAAGTTTTCACATCAAGGTTTTTCTTACAGTAGACTGTATTTAAAGTACCCTAATCACCACATTTAAACCACCTTTCAAAGAACTCTTTCTGGCTTTGCCTGTGAATCTCGGAATGAAATGAGAAGGTTGTAGCCCAAATACTGCTAGAGTGCATAAGTTACGGCAAAAGGCTGTACTTCACAAGTCAAAAAAGGTCATGGTACTGCAGCTGCATGACAAGGAAGAGTAAACGCCAAGTACTTCCTATAGCTCGTAATGAGAACGGAGGTATACGTCGTGGACCAGTCGGATCAAAAAAGCTATTAATCAAGGTAGACAATAAAAGCGTTTGTGCGTGAACGCATGAAATGGCGTAAAGGTGAAGGAGGTTTCTTGTAAATAAAGACGACAAATCTGCTCAGATAAGAGGAAGTTCATCTCTTTAAAAGCAAGGATCTGCTGTGGTAATGGCTGGCCTACGTGACAGTTTTCAGTACTGTGAACACTAAGCAAGTGCGTATAATACCTGACTAATTGCGGGCTCCTGGTTAATCTAAAACTTATCACCATGGAGGTGCACATGAGGTAAATCTCTTTATGGAAGGAGTGAAGAAAAGTCTTTCACGAATCTTTGGGAATTCAGAAAGTTAACACCTACTGAACACTAAAGAGGAAGTATAGTAGACTGCCTCAATGAACCTCTTTGTGACATTTTTTGTGCTTTCGGTAAAAGCTAGGATACTTGCATAACTGTAGATAAATACAACTTTAGAAGTCCCGGTTTGACTTCAGCAGGGAAAACTTCTCCAAAATCCATTTTCTTCGACTTTTAGAAGTGGTCGTAGTGCCCTCGTAGCCGCTGTCGTCAATGGTCACGTGGACGTAGTTCAGCTACTTCTTTTCTGGTGTGCTGCTGTAGACACCATTGATCTCAATGGACGCTCTGTTTTGAGCATCGCTGCCGCCTGTGGACGCACACAAGTTGTTAGACAACTCTTGGACAGAGGTCTAGACGAGGGTCATCGTGACCATATGGGCGCGACGCCCTTGCATCTAGCAGCTGCTGCTGGTCATGCCGACGTTGTGAGGTGAGTAAAACAATATAATAGAGTTAATACCGGCAATAAAACTGATTCCGAAACTGAGATGGTAAGGAAAGAATCAAAAGAGGTATCGAATCAAAACGTGTGTAATGATTTCAGTCAAACAATGGGTTGCCGTTTTGTAAAGATTTAGAAGTAGACTTCCATGTTGCATAAGCGGACAATATTGGTGTTACAGGTAGTCGATTTTGCTCCTAAAAAATTGTTTGGATGGGGAGGACCTACGACTAAACCACTTATGCCGAAGTTTGAAAGAGTTGGGGTCAAAGTAACTGCTACCGAGGTTTAAGCTTTTGCAGCAACAGAAGGTATATCCAATTTCCTCTAGAAGAAAAAGAAATGGGAGGAAATTCTTGTAAAACGGCAGAAAATTCTAAAAAATTCTGTCATAAGCTAGGGAAATTTCAAAGACTAAAGATAAGGAAGGTATAATAGTTTTTTTCAACAAGAAGAGACACAAAGATGATTGTTTTCTTCGGTTTTTCAGTCTTTTGAGGAGTCATTGCAGTTTTTTAAGCCAATCCAATACATAAACCCATACACTATTAGCATGAGCCTCCTGTCATCTCATGAGTTCAAAAAATTTTAAATTTCATCCAAAATGTGGTCAACGGAGGCCACTTTTCGGTTAATGTTTGAACATCTATGCTATTCCCAAAGTTCTACGTAGCTGTTTCAAGATTCAAATAAGAGGAAATCGTTTAGGGCTCCTTAAATTATCTTTCGTAGGTGAAAAAGCAAATGCACAATAAGGATAAATTTGCACCTTTCTCTGCTAAACATTCTACTTGTGGATTCTACATTTATCTGACCTTTCATCACCCAAAGCAAAAATGTAGTCATTGCCACCTACGCCTCCATCTCACTTATATTTCCCAAATTTTCATTTACTCCTTCATGTGATTGCTTAATAGGAAAGTCAAAAAGTGGTGATATTTTGTGCCTTCAGACATATTCGAGATATATGGGCAGGTTTTGCGGTATGGGGCATGATTTTGCCGGTTTCCCCCTATGTCTGCCTTTTCACAACCAAATTCGTCGTGAGAGAATAAACATTAGATATAAAAAGACCTTTATAGTATTGTCACGGTGGATAAATTTTGTGAGACAAGAAAAGTTCAGGATACCCTTGCTGGCAAACTCCAAGTAAAAAGACCCTTATTGGGGATTTGAAAAAGTACAGGTCTCAATTTGCTAAAAGGCTAAACATTGCTTGTCATAAACGATTCTGCAATGATTGCAGTGAGGGACGCGTTAATAATTCGCCTGCATCTATGTCATCTGAAAAGGGAAGATCGTGGAGGCCAAGCGAATGGATACCACATGACACATTTTAATAATTAACAAAGGGTTTTAAATACTGCCAACTCCTTCTTCACTTCTTCCACTTCATATCAACGCGACATCCATTTTAGACACTGCTGCCTGGCTGCCTGACTGACTGACCGACTGACCAGCCGATCGACTGACTTGTGATGAGAAATGGCTTTTGTATTGCGACGTTTGTTAGGCCAACAAACACATCATTCGTTGCTCCCACACCATCCATTTACCACTTTACACTTCCAAGGCACGCAGGCCACTTCATCCCAGAAGGCTATGCTTGATTTGTGTGCAGTGCATTGCAATGCTGCGGTCGCGACTGTTCACTGTGAATGTCTTGCTGAGGGGTAAGCAATTACACCTAAGTTTTATCCACTAGGTAGAGGATAATACTTATGTGTGTGGATATGTTAGCAATAAAACTTCTTCAGCAAAAGCCTGGGCTGATTAATCAATCTTATTCATCCAGGACTAGGCAAGTCATGCTGAAAAATCTACTTTTGTGAAGACTTTACATTTAACTTTAGAAAACTCCTTACTCATTCTTTGAATTTCTAATCATTATCATCCTTTTGTTGGTATTAGTGACAAGGCAAGGTTGAGACAGAGGCAGAGCTTTACCTTGCTTAAGCATATTTTCCATTTCTTCCTGTTTTGTTATCTTTCATCTCCGTTAAAACGCCACTTTTCTAGTGAGCTGAGATTAGCAGGAAAGATGGAGTTATGTAGTCAAACCACAGTGAGGATGCTATTTATCTGCAATAGGATAAGTATGCATCTTGTCACCATGGTCAATTCATTTCGGAAGTAGGGCTAGGTAGTAACCCAGTTTGCCAATGAATGCAGCAAGAGGAAGCATCTGGAAATTACATTTATTTTTGAGTCCTCGTCTCTGCTTCTTTGCTATCCGTATGTTGTCCAGCCTGCAATATTAATAGTTAACAAATATCCATAAATCACGTATTTCATTTCAACTGTTTAAGCAGCTCTCTTGTGTGCGATTTCTGCCCATTGGGGTCCTTCACGAATTTGATCGGTAAGCAGATGCCGTCTTTCTGAGGGGAGTTGTGAGGGCTGTTTTGCCACAGCACCCAGTCATTAAAGTAACCTAATTTATCCCCAAAACCACGGCAAGAGGTTTGGGCTTGGAGTTCATCTAAAAAATAAAAGCGGAAAGACTGTTATTTCGGGAGCAGGATATTTGGGGGATAAGTTAACCCCAAATACCTTCACTTTAACTTTATTTTAACTTGCAAAAATTTCCTACTTAGTTTGAAATGTGGTTGTCTATTGATCTTCCCGTCTTTTGGTAGCATTCTCATGGGTAAGTTTAGCGGTGGCAATAAGGCATGAAGTTTTATGTTGTTGAGGCTGTCAACCAGCCTCAATTGCTTCTGAAAAAGTACCTGTATCGTGCCGAATGGATGGAAGTCAGCCCTTGTTTTTTGACCTTCAACGAGAACTTCGAAGTGCACCACACAAATTTTGCATACCCTTTCCAATTTGGGGTACAAGGCTCACCCTTTCATTGCACATCAACTGGCACGTTTCCATGACATACGTAAAAAATAAATTGTCTCGGAAGCTTATTGTCACCCATTAGTTCATGTCTTTTGGCTCCCATCTGATTAGTTGCCAAAACTCTTCCCGGATGCTGCAGATTCAAACAAATTGTTTCAGTGACACCTGCTTTGAGTACTAATGAATGTTAACCTTAATACAAATCCTCAGTACCAATAATGGAGGCCTTTTGTCAACATAACCCCTCTATGGGAGTGATTCGTTCAGGATAGTTCATTCTCTCCAAATTCCTTTGAAAAATGGTAGCGATTATATTCCGAACCTTTGGAACTGAATTTAGTTTCATCAGAAAACCAAGAAATGCATGAAATTTTCAACTTAAATATATGAGTTGTAAAGGCAAAAGTTGTAGGCATTACGTCCTTGGCTCCCAAACTATTACACATTCCTGAACTAAACTGGTGCTCTTGGGTAATTTAAAGCTAGATTATGACAAATTTTGTTGCTCCAGAAAACAAGTAGCATTTGTCGAACAAAGCGTTTCCCTTTCCTTTTTGGTTATTATTTAAGCGCCTAACTAGCAATAAAATTTTTTCAGGCAATAAAAATATTAGTTTATTCACTGTTTAGTAATAGGAAATACTTTTTAGATAATAAATAAACGCCACTGCATGCTTGGTATATAAAAATTGGAAGAATAAAAAAGGCCCATCTTTTGTACACCTCAATCTACAATTTCTCTTCCTGCGCCTTGGTGACTCCCGTCCAATCATTCTGCTGGATTGAAACAAAATTAAATACGATTTAAGTATAAGGTGTTTATAGCTGACTGATCATTTGTATTTTAGTGGAAAGCTCTACGTTAGAACGCTTTCTCAACAGCTAGTTTCGACACGTTGATAAACCTCTCTTTTCAACTGTAGAAACACATGAAATTATGGTGAGCCATCTTTATGATGAAGAAAAACGCAATCCACTCTTGCGTGTTTGGAAATGAGCTTAAAATTTATTAACCTGCCAAGTGCCAAATCATCTGAGGGTCAACAGATATTTGATAATGCTTTGTAGACCTGTTTCTTCTCGACAGCTTAATTGGCTGCATAGTATCTCCACTCTTGAACTTTGGATATAATTTCCTCTGGTTTATTCAATTCCAGGCTCCTTCTAGAAGCCGGTTCTCACCCAGATGAGATAGACAATGCCGGTCAGACGCCCCTCCTAGTCGCCTGTCAGGCCGATCATGTAGGAGTTGTCCAACTCCTCCTAAAACCAGCAGTCACTATGGAAGCAACAGTAGATAATGAACGAGTGCAGGAGTTGTTTGAAGTCCTTACTTCAGGTAGAAATGACGGAGAGGTGGGAGAGGAGACAGGAGATCCACATCGTGTCTACGACCCTCTTACCACTGGAGGACAAGACGGATTTCTTGGTCATGCCACTTTGCAAACAATCGATAGAGCCTCAATGGATGGACGAAATCCGTTGAGATCGGCGGCATTAAATAACAACGTTCCCTTGGTCAAATTGCTTATAGCTTTGGGAGCTGACCCAGATCAACAAGTAAGTGATAAATGTAATATATGGTTGATTTTGTTAAAATCGTATCAAGGTGAGTGTTTTATTTCTCGTGTGTACATGACGTTGCGTGGGGGAAAAAATTATAACACAAATAGTGGTGTAAATTCCAGGAACTGAATGGACGGCGTAAAATAGATTACTCTAGAAGAAACATACCGAAGCGTCTAATAGGTCTCGCTTTATTTGCAGCATAATCATCAATGACCCCTAGGGTCATCGCTCTGCTTCAACACTGGTGAAACCTTGTGTTGGCCAAAAATAGTCGCGAAATAAACTGAAACTTGATTGCCATGCAGAGGAAAACCTGTACTTGGTAAATATTACGCCTTCGGGAGGGTTAGCTGTATTGAGAACGAATCTGCGTGGAATAAAGTGCTTAATAGTGGTCGATTTTTGACGGTTATCTCATCTCCTTCATCTTGAGGAGGTCAAATATTTTTCCAAATTATTTACCCTTCTTGATAGCCTCCGAAAAAGAAAACTTTTTATTGCAGACGTTCTTTATTTGTCAAATCAAACAGGTAAAACTTAGGTGTAATTGCTTACCCCTCAGCAAGACATTCACAGTGAACAGTCGCGACCGCAGCATTGCAATGCACTGCACACAAATCAAGCATAGCCTTCTGGGATGAAGTGGCCTGTGTGCCTTGGAAGTGTAAAGTGGTAAATGGATGGTGTGGGAGCAACGAATGATGTGTTTGTTGGCCTAACAAACGTCGCAATACAAAAGCCATTTCTCATCACAAGTCAGTCGATCGGCTGGTCAGTCGGTCAGTCAGTCAGGCAGCCAGGCAGCAGTGTCTAAAATGGATGTCGCGTTGATATGAAGTGGAAGAAGTGAAGAAGGAGTTGGCAGTATTTAAAACCCTTTGTTAATTATTAAAATGTGTCATGTGGTATCCATTCGCTTGGCCTCCACGATCTTCCCTTTTCAGATGACATAGATGCAGGCGAATTATTAACGCGTCCCTCACTGCAATCATTGCAGAATCGTTTATGACAAGCAATGTTTAGCCTTTTAGCAAATTGAGACCTGTACTTTTTCAAATCCCCAATAAGGGTCTTTTTACTTGGAGTTTGCCAGCAAGGGTATCCTGAACTTTTCTTGTCTCACAAAATTTATCCACCGTGACAATACTATAAAGGTCTTTTTATATCTAATGTTTATTCTCTCACGACGAATTTGGTTGTGAAAAGGCAGACATAGGGGGAAACCGGCAAAATCATGCCCCATACCGCAAAACCTGCCCATATTAACAAATCCCTCACTGTAATCATTTGCAGTGCGTGGATCCCATTTTCAGGAACAGAGGATATTCCCAGATACGATTCCTTTAAATGACCTGGTTCTGCTTGCCTCGCTTCTCTGGATGCTCTGCAACAATTTAGCCTAGAAGTTAGGGACCTATTTCAGCTTGGTTTGCCAAACAGACAGGCTCAAATTCTGCTCACTAAATTCAAGAAGCTTGTTTAAGTAGGTTGTTTCAGAATTTTGAGATAATATTAAGAAATATAGACCAAGCCTTTGTACCTACTTTATGCTGCATGCATAAAGAAAATAATGGGAACTTTTTAATTCCTTACAAGTTACATAAAAGTCATTTAATTGAGATCGGCCTTAAATAACAACCACATTTTACTTATAAATATATATATATATATATAAATTATATATATTGCGTTTGTGTCTTATTAAAAAGCATTCTGAAAAATCCATTTCTGTCTATCGGAATTAATAACGTACATCAGTGTATCTTCATGCTGTAGTGCCTTGAGTCATCCCTGAAATCGTAAGTATTCGTAGTAGATGGCAAACAATGTCGTATTAACGAGCCGAAGGGCTAAGGGGCTACTGGCATGTCTCGGAGTTCTTGCCGCCGCGTCAAATTAGTTGCCCGTGTAATCAGATGCAGCATTAAATGAACTATCGAAAGATTACACCTCTCGGTAACAAATTTCGGTTTCCAAATTACTTGCGGATAAGAATCCTTTTCGAAAATCTTCTAAGTTTTTGTTCGTTTTAAATGAACAGCTCGTTTGATTGATTTTTTTTACAATAGCCTGGTGGAATTTGACATAAGTATTGGCCTAGTCGCATTTCTACTCGTGGGTGGTTATTTTTTCCGAAAAGGCATGCTCTTATTTGAGACTTCAGTAGTCAATTTCAATGAATATGCAATTTATAGGCTTAATTTATGTACTAATTAGTTAATCACATTTATTTTGCCCAATTTCGCTGCTCACTCATATTATCCATATTGGGTGAAATAAAGTTTCTATGTCGTCACTGGATCGGCTATCTTTATCGACTATGAGAACATCGGAATGACGTGGATCCCGAACGCTACGGCCTCCTCCAGCCAATCTTTAGTGGAGGACAAATTCCCTCTCCTAGGTGCATCTAGCTAATCACACTTTCGACCAATCTTTACATTGACGTTTCCTTGATGTTTTAGCTACGTTAAATATAGTTTGACTACGATTGGTTAATTACCCATTAGAGGTGCACTTTATGAAAGGATTGGGTCCTACTCGCCGGGGTGGCTACTACGGGGTTCCTTTTCATGTGAAAATGCTTTGGGTGTGTTTCATTGGCTAAACTTTCATCCTAGTAACGAAAAAATACCGTAAACTTTACTAAGAGGATAGCGTAAAAGGTGAAATTTTTGTTCCGCAAATAACTTTTCTAAAAAAATAAGTCGGAGAATCAGTTTTACTTTTCACAAGAACTGATGCCAGTACGGGGACGGGAGTGTAGGGAGAATGCTTTGTTTTGCAAAATAACATTTAGCGAAACCTTATAACTAGTACCTGATTGGGAGGGGATCTCAAACAGATAAATATCCGTTACTAATTCACAGAAAGTCTAGAAGACCAGAATTTCATGCAACTGAAACGGAATTAGAAACCATGGAGTTAATTTTGCTGTAAACCGACGTTTTAGCCATCATATCACCTCACAAGTGGCAGGTAGAATGTTAACTCATCAATGAAGTGTTATCATTTGGGTGTAGTAGGTTTTTTTTGCTCCTTGGTTCTGTCCATTCAAGTTTTTGCAAACGGAATCAGTGCAGTGTCAAAAGTGAGTACTCAAAACGAATTAGTCATACTACTCCAAAAGCAGGCTTATTAGTCTTCCATCGAAGGTGGGGGCGCCGAGACGAATAGCCGGTGACAGGAGCAGAACATCATAACGGAAATCAAAATTAGATAATCACGCCCAAACTGTAAAGTTCGCATTACTGCTTTGTACCCAATATAACTTTCTTCTTTTCACTTTTTTCTCACCACTTTAATGTTACCAACAACATTTTCTTGAAAATCCATTAAATGGATTTAAGCGATTTAAAAAAAGCGGTTTGAATTGAAACTACAAAGGTATCCTTGAAAACCTATCAGGACTTAAATCTGGTGGATTTCTTTTGTTTGCCTTGTTGCTATTGATGAAAGCTTGCAGAAATACAATTAGTTTCGTGCACACATGCCCAAGAAAAGACAGACATGCGCCAATCTATGCAGGCAGTGACCTTTTCTACACTCCACCAATTTCTTGGCATTCTGAACCTGCATTCCTTCAAATCTCGGTCAAATCTGTTACAAATCGAATTGCGTTTAACCTGAGACCGAAGATGTAGAAGTTTGCTGTATAGCTGCTATTACGGAATTTTAGAGAATATAGGAAGCGCTTCTTCTCAAAGAACGACTAGGATTAGTTAATTGGAAGAAAGTCGTGCTCTTACCATGAAGCAAAAGCCTGATACGAGTTGCGCTTTTGAGTGAGGGAGAGAGGACAATATTGCCCCATTCTCACCTTCACCCTTGCTCTCTGTGCTCCTCTAAAGATATTTATCACTTTTATGAGGTAAAAATCACCTGCCTTTGACATTAGCATTGGACAGTCACATGATCACATGTAAAATTAAGGTGAGGTAAAACCACAAACGACAACTAGATCCAGGCTTTTGTCTTCAACAGAGTTTTCTGTGGTTATTTATGAGCTTCTCGGGTCATCTTTTATTTGCTGTTCTCTGAACTCAATTTACCATGCATATTTCACGCCCATTGTAGCAAGAAAAATTCTAGATTTTGTAAAAGCCTTGCCAACCGTTCCAAAATTTGACCGTAAAGTTCACACAAATTTGCTTCGACTTGATGTTAATGAAAATACCCTATGGAGATAATAGTCATTTAAAAATTGGGAAATTCATGATGATTTGAGGGAATCCGTAGGCTGCTGACATTATAGTACAAAAGCATGGTAAAATTACCAGTGTGGAGAGAGTGATAGCGCTAAAATGAACTGTTTCACCAGAGCCAATTCTGTAAAATTCAGCCTAAACCCAAGCTTTTATCCGCCCATCAACCTAAGAATGTGTGAGGACAGTTAATTAGCCGGGTGGGTTTTGCCATTGAATACACTAAAACGAACTTCCCCCCTTGGATACCAAAAAATGAGCTATTTTTTTAATGACAAAAATTGCTTTACCCATCCTTATTTAAAAAGCTCTGTAAAGTGTTGTTCATCTTAAACTACTTTTCCCAAGATGGTAACTCCTGCCTAGTAAATCATGATTATTAGAAGACATTACACAAAGGCCTACACTTGCCCTAATCGCATACCTGTTCACCAGCACTTTAAGTTCCCTTTAAAATGACAATGATTTTTAGCCTTTCTCTTTGATTATTTTAGCATTAGTTAATCTCAACTACTTAAATTGGAGTAAATGAAAATACGGCTATTCAGAACACACTTCCCCTCATCTTTTTGTTTTGGACAGAGAGGACCCCATAAATGGGAAAAGTGGTACACCAGTAAATTTCTACTTATGTACCTTCGGCTTAAAAAATCCCAGAATTAAGGATGAAATAACTTTTAAGTGTTTTAACAGTAGAAGAACCGGATTCATGCCATTCCAAACACAAAGAATTTGCTTAAGATCGAAAATAATGTGAAGGAGACTCGTTTACACGCTTTTGTACACTCTGACTGATCATTTTGTTGAAAATAAACTGCCCTATGAATTGTTATAGATCAACTGATGTTCTTTCTGACAGACGTCCATATGAATGAAATTTGAACAAATTAGGTTTCTTCCGTGGCCAGTCCCAAATATTGTGCCTCCCAAATTGTCTTTTTTATTCAAATATATGGTAGGTATTTAATCAATTATCTTATTCAATAAGAAATATTCTCTTAGTATTTCAAAAAAGAGCTATTTCCCGAGGGCTTAAAATCAACTTTTGTGTGTTCAATGTACAAAAATTTATTGCCCACCGGAATTATCTTTTGTATTGTTTTTTTAGGATTCTTGTGGACGAACAACTCTGAGTGTGGTGGTTCTTGAGGGCCTTGTGAAAATGGCCAAAGTGCTTCTCTTTACTCCGACCGCCTGCAACAAAGGTAATGGGAAAAAACAATCACTTGTACCGGTAGGGGCAAATCCTCTCATTGCTGACGATGAGGGTCGGTTTCCCCTTCACATTGCCTCATGGCAGGGTAACTTAACTCTGGTCCATCTCCTTCTTCAGGTAACCTGACTTATCATGATGAAGCTCACGTATCATCTAGGAGCTTTGAGAATTTTCCTTTATAAATAAGATGCTTTATTATGTGTCGTTTATTTAAGGGGAATTTTGCATCCCATTTTATCATTTAATTGGCTCTTTCTTAGTTCAATTTTTATGCAAAAACTGAAAACGCTCTCAAGTTTTAAGCCTGGGAGATTTGGATTGCGCCTATTTGAAAAGAAGTTCTATTTTCGAGTCCAAAATGGCTAAACAATAGGTCTTCCTTCCTGCATTTACAAAAAAGTGATTATTTTTACTAGATGGTGAGTGAGTTTCGTCTCTCTTCTCATAATCTCAGTCCCAACCCATCACTTAAGAATTTGTCATCCTAACAATGCTTACCATAAACTAAAACAGTATTAACCCTCAATATTTCAAAAGTGGACAAGGCATCATCAGTAGTGCGACCAAAATGATTACTGTTCCTTCCCAAGGTAATTTTTGTGGTTATCATGATTGATTAGATTCACTTAATCATAAACTTATTGGACTTACTTGCAGAATAGTTTTTATCAAACCTTCCTACAATGCGTACATTACTATAGATTCCACGTTCAAATCTACAGCACCGAATATTGCCTGCTTTACCCATCTTTGCTAACGGTTTGATAGGTTGGAACCCCAGTGGATGTGAGAGACAAGGAGAATAGGACACCTCTACATTCAGCAGCTTGGCAGAACCACGCGAAAACTTGTAACGCCCTTATCGAATTGGGCGCCGATATTAACGCGGTTTGCAGTCAAGGCGCCTCAGCATTGTGCATTGCAGCACAAGAAGGACATAGTGCCGTCTGCGAGGTCCTCCTTCAGGTTAGCAGGATTTGTACTTGACTTTCCCTGATTCACACTTTTCAACCAAAATCGCTGATGCTGAAATACTTTTAAAATTGTTTAAAAACATAATGAAAAGGGCTAAAATAGCTTAGTTCAAATGGTGCCGAAAAGCAAGTATGCTGTTTACCTCATTAGGTTGGATAGGAAAGGCTACAAATAGGTGGATTGTGTGTTAATTTTGGACTTTTGACGATTGTTTTGAGGAAAGAATTATTAATGAATAACAAAAAAGGAGTCAAATTTGCTATTGAGGGCTATTACCGCATTCGTTGCCCCAAGATTGTGGAATGTAATTAACCATTGCAGCCAGTGCTTGTTTTTTTCCAAGGTGTCACACCAACTGTTTGGATTTTACTCCTTTCTTCCAATTTATTTTTATTGGATGCAGGTTTGCCACATCGAGTGTAATAGGCTGACTCAGATGAGAAAGTTGGAGCTTGAGCAGTGGTGTAAAATGATCTGCCTTTTGATGCATAGCCTCTCAGAAATGATGGCCAAGAGAAAACGACTGCGTAGTTTCCAAGTTCTGTTGTCAGGTAGCAAATCTCAAAAGTCAACTGTTTTTATTCTAATGTGAAGAAGCTTTTAGCTCGATCTGTGTGCACGTTTTCTGATGAAGCAGCGCTGAACACCAAATTTTGAAATATTTCTTTTGTGCGAATACGGAAAGATCTTGTGGCGAGCTAGCTATGAATGATAAAAAACGCACATATATTGGCTTTGTTCCTTGTTCTTTTTTGCTTTACGGATCAAGTGTTTTGTAATATCTCGGTGCTTCAGCCTGGCCTACAGAATTTCGCTGCGTTTCTTTGCACCAAAGGGGAACTACAGCCCTGCCATTCAACGTCCTTGTATCAGGAGCACGAACACACCTTCGTTTGTATGCTCTCAGAACAAAGAAGCAGTAGTGAAGTTATTCAGTCCTTACGCTCACCCGGCTACAGCCATTAACACGGCGTTTGGTGTTTAGAAATTGGTGAATTTGTAGGAGGCTGGAGATAAAAGTTGCGTCTTTTGAGACAGTGAATCAATGACACCTTTAGAGTACGTGCTAGGATGATATTGTGCCTTGCGAAATCACTTCTGAGAAGATTAAAGATGTAGAAAAATTTGGACTACTTGGGAAATTTTGGTCGACTGCTTCCACAACCACGAAGTATGGAGGAAGATTCCTGGAGCAGCAGTAGAGGCCTGGCCAACGCTGGAGGGTGTCTAAACTGTTCACAGAAAAATTTGGTAGCTTATTAGAATCCAATGGTAATGTTTTTTACAGATTAATACAATCTTTTAGAGAATACTTGGAAGGTTTCGGACACCTATGAAGTAAATTTACTTCTTCCATAAATGTGTTTGAAAGGCGAAATTTTGCTTCCGCCTCTCTCTTTCTTCTCATATGGTGAACTTTATCAAGATTACTACTTTTTACCTCAAGTAAGCATTTTTTCCATGCGAAATGTCAGAGACGATGATTTTGATGGTCTCTGTATCCCCTTGCTTTTTGTTAATGGGTGTGACCCATTTTCTTGTTTTCCTCGACTTTCTCTTCCAGTTGATGTAGGCATTAGTCTGCTATTTTGTATTCAAGACTGGAAGGTCTTCGCAAACAAGCGGAATTTTATCGCCGGAATAAGGTTATTCGCCTAAACTACTTACCAGTTATACGATTTTCTCTTGAGCAACAGAGATTGTAAAAGTAGAGCTGCATGCCATCAAATCTATCAACTTCTTAACTCTTTACATGATAGAGAGGAGCTGACGCACTTCAAGTGGATGCCTACGGTCGCACACCCTACAAAGTGGCCATGAAAGCAGGCCACGGAGAGATTTGTGCCCTTCTGGAGCGCTACGGTGCAGTTCCTCCGCCCTCCACCTCTCTACGATTTCGTCATCGTTGGAAACAGATGGCGCCTACTAGCGCTATTCAATTCTCTCAACAGCACCAACATCATCGACAGCACCGACAGCTGCAGCATAGTCAACAGCCTCAGACACGACAGGTGACGGTATTAGAGCAGAAAAAGGTCGATGTCATTGCAGCGGATTCAGTGATTCCCAGTGCTTGTGGCTTTGAGGGACATATAAAGATGGGAAGAACGGTGATTACCAGTGGACCAACATTGCTACAGCAACAGCAACAAAGTGAGCAGTTTTTCAAAATCAAGCTTAACACTTGGTCCTGTGCAACTTGTTCACACTACTTGAATAGACACAGCAAATGTCCCCTTACTTTATCTACTCTTCATTTCTCCAGCCGCTGCCATGAAATGTCCTAATTGGTTTTCTCCCCATTAGCGGAAAGCATGTCCAACATACAAAACGATGGTCTTTTAAAAAACAAAGATTTGCCTTAAGTTTAATATTTCCAGTGAGTTTTTCCTATTTCCATTTGAAGAGGAGCTAGAAAAAACCTAGCTTATAATATCTCGACAACTCACAAAGTTTCTTTATTTTGGTGTTTAAATCAATCGTCCAATTGCTAAGGCAAATAAAGCCAAGCTTGCGTTAAAGTAAAGGCAAGATAATCGCTGGATGATTATAACAGGCAATTTTTTTCACTGTGGGACACAGTATGTAACACCTTATTCTCCAAAAAGAGGGAACCTCAGCCAGTCTTGTTAAATTTGGAAAAGTTTAACGTTGTGCCAGTATTCTAAATGGATTTAAAGTTGGTGCGGATCTTATAAATAACTTCGTTACAGCTGTTCGTTGTAACTCGTAGGGGCTTTTGATCTTTTGGTACGATATTCCACTTTGTGCTCTCTGTTAGTTTCCACTTATTCCCCATTCTCCTGGCATCAAATGCTGGTAAGGTTAAACGTAAGTCAGGCTTTCCCACAAGAAAATCTTCTCCATGAAGAATATGTAATAAATAAATGTTGAATTCTACTCAATCCTAGACTGTAAAAACTTTGTTGGCTACCATAGGATTTACGTGTTTAAAGGTGCATAAAACGTCAGTTAAATCCTTTTAAATTTGCTTTCTTTTTTGAGCTTTGTCCTCAGCACTCCTCGCGGTCATCCTTTCTCCTTCGAACACAACAAACTGGTGTGTACTGAAGCAAACCGCGGAGTAGGTCAAGGAGTGCCAATTCATGACATAAATCCAGCCACAACTTCTGAATTTGGTGAACTGTATTAGAGGAGAATCCATCCGAGAGGGAGTGATAATTGATGGACGAGTCTATCCTGTATGTTTGTCACGTTGTCTAAAGTCAACACTGGGAAGGGATAGATCATCCTCTTTTAGGTCAGGTAAATATAATGACGCCTTCCTTAAAGTTAACTGCGCTTTGTTGATACTTTATTCTCCCTAAATGGTTATTATGTAGAATCGGAGTTTGGAATTTGTCAGAAGTAGACTCCGTTTTTGTTCATCTGCTGATTCAACAATCGGTACCCGACATCTTTCTTTCGTTGTGTTTAGAGTTGTTTTCCTTCGCTCGGAACAGACTCGCTTACCGTTTCTACCAATGTAACACCTCAAATCTCGTCAAAATCCGTAATAAAACCTGTCACTATAAGGGAATGGGCAATCATTAGTGTAAAGAATGGTTGGTAGTCTTAAAGGACTTTGTATTTGTCATGTATAGCAAAAAATTGCCCTGACATTGAAGCATTCAGGCGTTCCATAAAATACTAATTTGACAAATGCGCAAAAAATCGATGGTTGTAATGTCATTCTAACCGGTGTCATGAAACATAAAGAACTTTATCATTTAGAGATTTTGCTTGTAAACATGTAACTGTCTAATGTCAATGCCAAAAAGGGTGACGATCAACAATTGGGGGAATAGGAAGGATGAGTATGAGGTAGCATCTCCCATCTCACTTAATCATACTCTAGAGTCTAAATCATACAGATAAGCCTTTTGGTGTGACGAATGAGGTCGTACGTTGCCTTGTAAGGGTGGCATTTTCTGATGACTGATTAGTCCTGGTTGTTTCTTAAGAAGCCTGGTTTCCCTTCCCACATCCGAGTTCTACCATCATTAGAGCGGGTTGACTTCAGCACCGCTTTCCCTTCATATCTGAGTTAGGCTAAAATGGCCTACTGTATTATTTTCACTGATAGCTGTTCTTAGCGGTGTTTAATTCATCATTACCATGAATTGACAGTCCTTTCCCACAAGATATACCTTTTGTCAACTTTCCTAAATTGTGCATTCCACTGCCGCAGCCGTTTCAAATGTTGTATAATAAATTTCTCAAGGAATATCTGCATTTCTTAGTTTCTCGTTTAAACTTTGCTGGGGAAGTAAACTTGCTTCAGAACCGGGTATATTTTGATACAACGGTTTCAGTTACGAGGGAAATAGACGTAAGCTGCATTGATTTTGCAAGTCTCCACGAGTTAAATTAAGTCGAGGAGTTGAAACGTACCAAAATTTTGGATTTTACGTACATTGCTACTAGGTGTTGCCACGTATCTTCTTAATGGTAAGTGATTCTAAGTCCCCTGAAATGTCATTGAATTTGGGCATCAGATCACCCTGAGTAAATTAATCCTAAAAGGTTCCTGTTTTTTCGTAAAGTGTTTCCGTGACGTAAACCATCGAATGTGGTTTATGGCGATGTCAAATGGTAGTGAATTGAACTGAAGGTAGCTGCAGTGGGAGGAAGTAGTAGGTATGTCCATCCATCCATTTATCCTAACCCCATTCATCCGTTTAATCATTACTATGGATAAGTTACTAGGGACAAAGTTTCCCATGAAAACTTGAGCGTTAGCCTCTTCGCACCAATTCGACAGATCAAACACATGTACAAGGGCCAAACGCTTTTCCGTTACTTAACCTTCAAATCCCTATTGCCTTGTATTCTTCAGGCAGCAATAACTCTGGTTATTTAGGCTTTTAAAAGCAATTCAACTGTTTAGTGGCTGAAATAAAACATCTGTATCTTCACGAAGTTAAGTACTTTGTAGCGAATTGCACGCATCTCTTATTTGACTATATTTGGGGCAGGTTAGACTACTATTTAGAGTGAGTAAAGGCTGAGGTAATTTACCATATTTTTACAGGAAAATACTGCAGAATTTTCTGGAATTAATCAGCATAAAGCATTAAAACACTGGCTAATTTGAAGAATCAATCCACGTTAATTGGTAGTGTAGCATATTTGCTGTATTCTTTGTCAAAATTCCCCTTGCACCCCACTTAATCCCATCTTAAAGTTTCAAGTTTCTTACAGCCAATTTTTTTGGTATAAAGAATGATATCGTACGCTTTCTTATGAGAATGGCACTTATTACTGACTAACTACCCCTGATTGTTTTTTAAAACTTGTTTTCTTTCGTGGTGGAGACAAATCTTAGCACGGACTTTTCAAAAATGCTTTATGCACTTTCGATGCTGACTAACTGACTTAATTGTGACGAGAAATAATTTTGGTATTCTGTTGTTAGGGCAACAGTCGTGTCCTTGTTTGTTTCAAAAAATGTACTCTTCACCCATCGCACCCTTTTAATTTACCACCTCATTCTTACCGGATGACCAAGTTTTCTGTATGAGGTACCGTAGAGGTAAATATTTGCCAAGAACATCCCTCTACAGACCAAAAGACGATGAGTAGAAATATATCCACTTAATATAATACAGCCTCAGAAACGCAGCAGAAAATCACGCCCTCAGAAGTCATCAATACTAGCGATTCGATTGAGGGAAAGAGTTCTTCCTACGTGATAATGCAAGACCTCAGTCCTTGCATTTAGACCAGAAGAGATTGGAATTTTAAAAACGGGCGGAAGTACTTTCTCAACCCCCATATTCCACAAATGATGGACTTCTAAACGACTCTCAGAATCGGGCAATCCTTCCATTTGCCAAATTTATACTTCCCATGCGATCATGCGATGATCTGCCCAATGCCAAAAATGTTATGATTATCAATAAAACCCCCCTCTAACCTTTCAAAAGCGCTGATCTCATCATAGACATATATTTTAATGAATGGCATTGGCCTTGCCCTTTAAGAAGAGAACGCTTTTCACCAGACCTTGCCGTTTCTTAGAAAGAACAAAGTAATTTTTCCATTTTACTAGAGTTTTATCCCGTCAATAAGATAGTTATTCTTGGTAAAGAGTTTTGCATCCCTAGTCTTTTGGGAGTAGGGCTGCGCCTTGGAATTGTGGAATGGGTAGTGCGTGAACGTCTAGAGATTACCAATGCTATGTTCAGTCACTTATCAAACTAACAAAAGCAGTTTCTTATCACAAATTTAAAAGGACCGCTTTTTTAGAAATTAAAAATTTGAATGTCAGGTTGATAATCTTTGAAACTTGTTGCATGATACCCTATTTCCATTTTTGATCTATTTAGGTGCAAGCTAATTACTTTGTCGCTTATCATAGATGATACGACAACAGGAGCCTATGCTAGACCTTCAATCGAGCTAATAAATGCTGTTCCTGCACCACCTCCGCACTTGAGATCGTGTCGACAACATCAACAACAGCCATGCGTTCAAATGCCCCAACAACAGCAACTACCAGAATGGTCCTCTACCCCCATGACCTTTGATCCTAGTCAATGGCAATCTCCATTTCCACAGGGGCTCCAAATTTCACCCACTCCCGTATGGTGTCCTACGCCACGGACGACGCAGCCCATCTATACGCCACCAATGTTATTCGCCACCCAACCAACGACCTTCGATCGGAACCAATCACAGCAGCCGGTCTATCAACCGGCCTATGTGCTCTCACCACAGGGCATTCTAGTGCCGGCTCAAGCACCCTACTTTGTTCCAATGATGCAGCATTCGCAGTTTCAGCTAAATGCATCGCAATTTCAGAGTAAGGACTTAGAAACATGTTTCTATGTTTCGATGATAAACTTTCTGTGAAGCTTTTAGTTGTTAAACTCCTTAGGTTTAGTCATTTATATTATTTCCCCATATTGCATTTTTTTAACATGATGTCTGGTCAGGAAAATTAGGACCATTGTCCTTCTGGAATGGAATTGTCAACACTACCATCATTGCAGCAACGCAGCCATCCTAAATCGCTTTATAAATGCTCATAAATGATTGCCCTCACTGAGATTAAAAAAGGGTTGGTCTACTATGCGATTTCACTCCAGATCATGCAGTAATTAGGCGTCCAGGATCAAGTGTTCCATGTGCTCAAGATTGACAGGAATGTACGCTCTGCTGTACTTTCACCGAAATGCGCATAAGCACCTTTGTCCAAATGCGTTTTATTGCTGTACATATGCACTTGAAGTTGCTCGTACCAGTAGACACTTGAGGATGTTTTGCCTTTATTAATAGAGAATTTCGTCCTTAAAGGCTAAACCACCATCATACATGCAGTAACACTTGTCTGTTATTCTGGTTAATAGTGTCCAAACTATCCTTGTCCCCGACACAAGTGATAGGACAGACCCGCCACTGGCTATTTCATATATTACCGCTCTAATTAAATTCCATCTTGTACGCGAAATATTCTCAGCTTCGCTTGAGCGCAGTTCATAGGACGTAGAATTGAAAAATCATTGCCTTCTTTCAGGTGAAATTCCACCACCAGAAGTGCTAGCAACCCCGTCTTGTGCGGCAACTACCACAAAAGCCTCCTCTACGATAGAAAACACACCAACAGCAACCATTCATTCCCAAAGACCTTCAAATTTTTATACAGTCGAAGAGGTTAGATCAGTACCGCACCAGAACATGGAGGCGCCGGCGAATCTCACCTTCTCTGGTGGTCCAATTGCTTCACCAGTTGTGAGCGAATCGGCTGCAATGCCACATCACTACAGTGCTGCAACACCAATACTTAAAGAGGACATTCAGAAGCCCTCTTCAGACCGCCCTACTATTCAACTGATAGTAAACACTAAATTAGGCGAAGATGTAATTAATTTAAATGAGGTAACTGACTCGGAGTATGAATCATCGGTATGGGTGAGCAGGCGGCAGGTGACAGTGATGGCCGAGGCAGCGGTTGAACGCGGAAGTAAAATTAAGAAAGGTACAAAAAGTAGACAGTCAACATCTCCGGAGCGCCAACATCATGGATCCAGAGTGAAGGCGGCGATCCAGGGAGCATGGAAGGGAGTAAGGAGGAAGAAGACCACATCAACGCCAGGAAGTCCAGGCGTTTCGACGGTTCCTGTGAAAGACAAGATGGAGAAATCGCAGGTTCAACAACTGCAGCAACAGGAGTCACAGACGCATGCCGAGACTCATATTTGAGTCCACCTTTTTTATCTACCTTTATTTTCTTTTCATCTCCTCCCCTTCCTAGAGATATATCACTTGTTGTCTTGTGTATTGAGCACAATTATTCGAGTTTGCAGAGATGGCCTTCATGTGAGAAGAAGTACTTATGAAAGCCTTAGAGACCCTGTACTATAAATCTTTATATTGAAAGTGATTTATTAAGTGTTTATTCGATGAATTTCATTATTTATAAACGATTTAGATTAAATAAGGAAACCAAATAACTTCTTATGGAAGTAACTATAGGATATTACTTTCATATAATCGCTTTTGAAAGAGTCACAAGACTGCAAATTTTGCTCTTACAGTGCGTCTCAAATATTGGCAAAAAGTCATCTGTCTCTGTCTTCCGGCTGATTAGTTAATTGACCGAACAGTCTTAATTCTTTCTTAAAAGCTTTTGTTTTTGTGCGTTTCTGCTTTTCGCTATGCAAAACAATAAATGGCAGCATCCTTCCTACACCCTCTTGGTATGAAGCAGTGCCTCGAATATCTGTGGAGAGTGGAGGTTTTTGAGATCAACGTAACCAATGGCAATACTGGAGGTGACTGCAACCCTATAAAAGTGCTCCTGACCCGCTTTTTTACAAGTTGCCTTTTAGTGCCTTACTTTTTAACCTTCCCAGAGCGCCTTAAAATTCCTTATCCCATTTCTCTTTCGCATAGATAGGCTTTAAATGAAATCAGAATACTAAAAATATCCAATAATGGGACCAATCCCTGTCTCAGCTATCAGGCAGTTATGCACGCATAATGGCACTGATCGGGACCAAAGCCATCCGTACTAAAGGTCTTGTCGATTGGATTGATGAAAACCCATCAGATTCTCTGCTGAAGCACATACACAACTATTCATAGAAGATAGGACCGTTAGCTTAACAAATTTTGGAATCCAAGAATCTCTTTTCATCTCAAAAGCTTATTGGCATCTGTTAAAACAGTCATTGGCCTGGCAGCCTCCACAACTTTCCGCATTACAGGCTGTTGATTTTGACATGTTGAACTCCGTGTATTTCACTCAACAGCGATGATCAAAAACCAAGGGCTCTTACTGGATGTCATGTATCCATCATCACTTCAATTTTTTAATTTACCTCTGAGCGGTGTGCTTAGTTGCCTCACCTTTCCCATTACTAAACAGGAAGCTTTGCAAGAAGCTTCTACATGTTTGAAATCAAATTAAACTGGAGTTGTGTAGCAGGCAAGTATGAATCACGAGTCAAACGCATATGTCAATTGATGGTCTAATGATACAAAAGAAAACTATCGAAAAGCACAATAAAGAGGTTTCGTATTTAAATAAGGATTAAATCAGACAACCATTTTTCTAGATTCTTAAAAGGAATTCTTCATTTGTAGCAAAGGTCAGCAAAACTGACCCAAGTAAAGAATACTTAGTTCCGTCGAATAGTGAATAACTTTAAGCGCTAATATTGAAAAATATCTGCTGTCGATCATTGAATCTGCTTATGCATTAAACCGATATTTTCTTTTGCAAAAAACCCATGAAGGGAAACCAAGTATTGGCAAGTCGCAGTTAATTTGCAAGAAAAGGTAGACACATTTGCTTAAACTTGACTGTTGTAAACCAAAAATAGGTGAATGCTAACTCTGTGACTACTCGAACCGGAAAATAAGCGATGAATACTTGAAAATAAAGGTCCTCACTGCCTACAATCTAAGTAAACGGGTGGTCATCATTCTCGCATATACTTTGCCTTTGTGAATGACCTTAACGTCAGTGGCTACTAACACACGTAAGGTGTAAGCCACTCTGACCTATCGGAAGATATTTTTAGCGTCAGTGCTAATTGAGAAATACCTCAAAATGTTCAGAAACTTGGCTTGAAAGAAGGTTTATTTTCGAAAACGGAAAATTATAAAATGTTTAAACTGGGATGTTTTTTTAAGGTCGCAATTATCCTCAAGGGAAATCATCTGATATTACTCTAGGCAAAAATTGCGACAAGAGGTGAGTGACATACAGAATGTGTTCGCTGTAGAACTCTACGCACCCTTAAGGACAAGGTCTCTTCCGGTAAAATTAGCCTTATGAGGGGCGCAGTAATCGAAACTCTGGGGTACATACAGGCTTATGCCATCACTGCTGGGTAGCACTCTCTCCGCAATGTGATCTGTCTCGCAATCAATTGCAGTTTGTTGTGTCCAAAGGAGTTCCAAAAATGACCCACAAAAGTAGGTGAGGCTACAGTGTGGTATGACATTTGTCTTAATGTGCGGTTAACGATGGTGGCTTTCAGTCTCTGAGGTCTCCATCTCCATCCTAAGACATCCATTCGACGATAAATAGGATTTCTTAGTAATTTTTTCCACTTCCAATAACAACTGATTGCCTGCAACTGTAAAAAAGTATTCCCTTCCACTCGAAATGCCTAGTTATGAGAAAGATCGACTCAGAGCTTTGAGACAATTCGACTTTCATTAATCAGATTTTCACAGAAATTCAAATACCACCAAGCTACTTCAAAATGAACTAGAAATTCTCCCATAATGGAAGTAAAAGCAGAGCCAGCTATAAGGTGCAAAGTCACAAAAACTTTGCTCAACGAAGCCTGTATTATAAAACCAACCTAATTTAATGGGATAAAGTTCAATGAACATGAGATTTTTTGTTCTTACAAGCCATGGGATGGGTTTTCCTGCGTTTGTAGGGGCTCTTCCGTTTCCACTCTTTCATCAATTGGGGAGACTGTGATAATTGATCGCCTAGCCAGTCCTGTTGTGTCCTCCAAGAAGAGAATCAAAACTAACTGCAGCACCATAATGAAGGTATACACAACCAAGGGTAAGCCATGCATCACTTCCTTGTCGAGACGATTAATCACAGGAAACCATAAGGCTCCTAATCTTGCCATCCCAGCTGCTAGTCCAAATCCTCTATTTCGATAGATAGGCTTGTACAACTCTGGCACGTAAATAAAGAGCATTCTCTGGGCAGCGGAGAGGAATAGAATAATGACATTACTGTACATATTCAACATGGCGTCGGTAGTTGGTTGGAAATACATTGTATGGAATGCAGCTACTGCACCCATGATTACCACAACCACGTAGACCACGAGAAGTGGAAGTCTGCGCGATTTGCAGTATCGATAGAGTGCAGCGGCCAGAATACACCCGGGTATCTGCGCTAATGAATTAACAATCGTAACGAAAGAGACATGCAGTTTTATGTTACTGGCAAAAAATACCATTCCAAAAATGCAGGTTATCTGACAAGTGAGAATCGAAGTTGAAAGGAGCGTAATTTTAATTAGATGTGGTTTGAAGAGCTGCCAAATGGCGAATTCACTCGCGCTCTCATTGGACGAGTAGATAGCTCGTAGACGTATATTTCGAAGAATGACATCTTGCCGTCCGCTTGGACCTAATCCCACATGTTGGAGAAATTCCTCAGTAGTCATGAGAACCTCTGGCTGAGGTCTACGAAATCGGGAATTAAACCGATATGCCGAGTAGAGAATATGAGCAGCTTCCTCCGCTCTTCCGCAGGCCGCTAGCCATCTGGGTGATTCTGGAAGTAACCAGATGTGTAAGATGACAAGGATACTTGGGAGGTTGTTGAGGATGATGAATAATCTCCAATTAGTTACGTATATGGCCAGGATTCCAATGATACAGCCTTGTAGAATAATTTGCAGAACCATGCCAATGGCAGAGAGAGTCGATCGGCATTTAGCGGTGGTGATTTCTGCCGTCAAAACGACATAAGCTGAACCACGAGCTGTAACAAATGTGGCTAAAACAACTCTTCCAATAACGTAGAACCAGTGACTTAAACTTAAAGCTGTGGCTAGCCCTGCCAATATCTCTCCACAACCAGAAATGACCATAGCTTTGCGTCTTCCAACACGATCACTCAGCCATCCACCAAAAATGAATCCAACCATCATTCCAACCATGTAGGCACTCTCGTTGAACGGCAGTTGCCAGGCCTCGTCGCAAACCAACTCCCATTGTTGAACGATCCCACCTTTGTACTGAACCTCCGAATATTCGAAGACATAACCATCAAAACAGGTGTAGTTCGCAGTGATAACATGATCACGAGCACTTCTATAGAATTCAAAGAGTGCCGAGGTGGTAATGTTGGTAGGCGCCCTACCGGCATATCTTTGGCACTGTCGAAAGTGATTATTGGACTCATCGACCGGGCCTAGGAATCGGGCCACATAGGTGAAATTGAAACCTTGAAACCAGGCTTCTAGTGCAGCGTCAGCACGGCAACGGTGTCGCGGGACAGAATTAAAGAAGACGGAGATTATCATATTATTTGAGAAGGAAAGAGAAATGAGGAGAATGATCCAGACCTGCCATGCACCTAGTCCACCAACAAGGGTTTCGAAAATTTGGTCTATCTGGGTGCCATACATTGATGTTTACGAGGCGGGCCAAACTTAGCCACACCAGGAACACATGGGTGTTTCACGTGTTCTAACATCGATTGTGGGCTCAGTTCTTGTCACACTGCATTGCACTTAAATTATGCAGTCTTCTCGTAATATAAATGAGAGACTGGGCTATGGAGATGGTAACGAACACAAATCCGCCTTGGCGAGAATCGACGCTAGAGACGTTCGAAAAGAGGTTTACTACAATTGTTGACATGAGCAGCGGCGCGAGTGAAGCGGGATCTATGGCTACATAACCATCGGCCATACACACCTGTAAATAGTTTCTGTTTTTGTCTCATGTGTTTTATCTTAGGCTTTTTGAGGTGCAAAAGTTTTCATATTTTGTTAAAGAGAATTATGTCCCATGAAGAGTGCTTTGCTTTAAGCAGCTGTCACGTTGACGAAGTCGGAAACACAACGGTGACGTTATTTCTTAAATGAAAGCTGCTAGTACCCTTCCCATCACATCAAATTGTTTTAACTCATAACATTTGAGAATGATCTTATTAATCTAAAAAATTCGGAATAAGGTTAATATTCCATATAACTGCAGAGTCAGGGGCTCTAGGTCAATTTTAAGTGATATGGATTTTTAAAGTGACTGTTTTATGGATATCGTAGTAACAGAAACAAATTGGAATAAAGCACCCAGTAATCAATGCGTTGCCTTTGCTTTTTCCTCTCGACAATCTAGTGCTTTTGTGTTTTGGAAAAAGAAGAAGGAGGGATATTTATCAGTCAAATCTGCAAGCACCTTGCAGCCCTTGATGCATGAAATTACACCTATTTCTTCTATAGGCACGCTAGATGTAAACCTGAGATGAAGATGGCAGTGCCGGGAAACATAACCACAGAAGCCCTCTCGTACCTCAAAGACAGCTCTTGCTTTCCCCATTTTGATAAAGTCAATGCATAGTTTAATGGTCAGTAATCACGAAAAGTCGAGCAGCAATATTAACTGTTGTAACGCTTTTTGTCCCGTCTCTTGAAGCCAAAATAATAGACATAAATAATATCAGAGCATGCGACTCATCGCATAGCAGCTTGGGTACTGCGCAAAATCTTCCTGTGTTTTTAAGGCAAGTTTAAAGTATCATCCATAAATGGACACTTATAGAGCAAAATGTGGGATATATCCGATTACAAAGTGATCTGGTGATCCTGTAAAATGCACTGACTAAAATATCCAAAAGGTCACATCTTTTTCTAAAGAAAATTGAGTTGTCCATGGCCTGCGAAGTCGGCAACCACTGCATCCTCTGTTACTACAAAACAAGTTTTTTTGTTCTTAGTCATGGACAAGGATGCGGCTTTTTTTGCCGCGGTCGCACTAGAGTATAACCATTCCGCTACTAAAATTCCAACAAGCAAAAGACCTAAGCCGTAATACTGAAGTCATTTTATGTACTGTCAATTAATGTTCATGCTGCAGTGTCCTGAGACTCCCTGAAGACGAAAGAAAACAAAACACTCGGACAGAATATATATTCAGCGCAGAGAAGGTGTCTGGGCTATTGGTACGGCCCAAAAGGCCAGCCCACCCAGCGAGGTACAAGGGGGCTAAATCAAAGTACAAAAGTAGTGTCTCACCAGAACCAAGGGATAAACCACTATCGTATTACAATGCATATTGTTGAAATTAACTCCAACTACATGGACACTCGAGAAGCTACCGATTAAGGGTAGACTAGATTAAATCGCTCAACTTTGTCAAAAGTTGGTGAAGTAATCGCTTCATGAATAGTTCAATGGATTTCAGATGTTACTAAATAGAGGATGCTCTTATGTTTCCGATATTCATTCCCCACTACTCATTCGAATTACACCAACTTAAAGAAAAAGTGAATTAAAAGCCAGGTATGTTCACGCACCAAGCCCCACAAATGCTATTATGAATATTGAATGAGATTTATAGTATTACCTAATTCAAGCTTTAACGGTGTACAATTTCTTACTTATGCTCATGTCAGAATGGAAGACAAGTTAAAATCAGCTAAGGGTAGGATGAGGCTTGCAGGTCTCCTGTCTCCTGGTCCTTATACTCTTTAAACAGCCAAGTTGACTTGGCTTCGACATTCTTATCAAGATAAGTAGATAGGGGAAGCAAGTACAGTGTTTAGGGGGTGTGGACACGAAAACGCTCCTAGGGATGCAGGATATTGACTCCTCAGTCACGAGGTTCTCGTACCCCACCTCCTCTCTATAAACATTAAAACAACATGAGTATTGTGTAAGCATAACCCAAGGAGCCCAGTATGGCTTACTTAATACTCATTAAAGTGATTCAATAATTGCATTGTTAGGTTTGGCTTTCCTCATTATAGTCGTCATATTCAAAGTTTTATATTAATGTCAAGTAAACACAACTATAATGGTTTCTGATTTGAAACTTAAATGATAAATACTCGTGATTAAAATAGATTATTGATGCTGAGATTCCCCAAGCATTGTTAAAGGAACTCAAAAGTAAAAATAATATTATCCGTCGACAACGTATTTTTTGAAAATATTGTTTGGTGCCTGAAGTACATATAATAATGAAGTCTATTAGAGTCGCTGCTGTTTGTTTGTTTAGTTAACTTGGATGAAATTTACCGTGATAACGCGGGTTAATTCAGTTGATTTGTTGGCGATTGCCGTCTGCTCCTTGTAGGCGCTTCTTTCTCATCTGGTTTGTCACTACCATATTCTTGCGATAGCGACTTTGAACGGGACTTATTTAATGCACTTCCCTTAGAGTAGAAGTCCTCCTTCCGTATAATCTTTAAGGTGTGTATGCCTCTCGCTTTCTAGTTGTTTTCCTGTTTTTTTGTTGTTAAATGTAGCTTTAGGCCTGTTCCCTAAAATTATTTCCTTATCACCTCATTTTCGTGCTCCAAATTATTGTTTTGTCCTTGATATCCATTTTGCCTATTTGACACCTGTCAGGCTTAGCAGTTTGGAATCTGCATACTCATTTCTGGCCTTTAAATCTTTGACTTTTTTTTGCAGAAGTCCCGTTTTCATCAACACATATCCTTAACATGCCTCGTGATTTGATAACCCTACAACTTGGACAATGTGGCAATCAAAGTAATTTAGAGGTTTCATTTTTATTTTTCCTTAAAACTGCTTCATTACTGTTTATCCCTTTAATATCTTTAGTCGGCATGGAGTTTTGGAAACAGCTTTGCACTGAACATGGTATCAATCCAGAGGGCACCCTGGAAGAATTTGCCACCAATGGCACAGACCGCAAAGACGTCTTCTTCTACCAAGTCGGAAAAATTCGCAAATGAAATCGAAAAAATAGTCTATATGCCCCTAATATTGGGAAGCTTTGCTTCTCCTTTTCATACCTTATGAAAATCTTGCCGATGGAGAGACTATCTCCCAGTGGTTGCTTTCATGTTACTTTTGTTGTCCATCCTGGTTGCTAATCGGTTTTGTGTCTTTCTTTCAACTTACTTTAAGGCTTTACGCTTTTCGCTTAGGCTGATGACGCTCACTACATCCCACGAGCAGTTCTAGTTGACCTTGAGCCACGAGTAATCAATACCATTCTCAGTTCACCCTATGCTCGTCTCTACAACCCAGAAAATGTTTATATGTCGAAAAACGGTGGTGGTGCAGGTAATAACTGGGCCGCCGGCTATACACAAGCCGAAAAACTGCAAGAGGAAATCTTCGACATCATCGATCGCGAGGCCGAAGGCAGTGATAGTCTTGAGGTGCGTGCTGCCTACTTTCAAATTCAGTCAATGATGCTGTTCTACCTTTATAGGGCTTCATAATGACTCACTCAATCGCCGGGGGTACAGGATCTGGCATGGGCTCGTTTATGCTGGAACACCTTAACTCTCATTTCCCTAAAAAACTCATCCAGACATACTCGGTGTTCCCCAATCTTGAGGACACTAGTGATGTAGTAGTACAGCCCTACAACTCTTTACTCACGTTGAAGAGGCTTACGCTGAATGCAGATTGTGTGGTGAGTTATTGACTCCATTTTCAGTGTTATAGAACTTTCATTTAACCAATCGGCGTTAAGAGCAAATTCTCCTAACTATGCTTTATCTGCTGTTCTACTGTTTCTTGGATTAGTTTTTTATCTTTTAGCATTTGATTGGTGAATTTACACCTCTTTGATGGCATCATTAGAAACAAGGTACTTATCATTAGATTTACCAGATTCGCTATATAGGTGGTTTCTAATCGCACCTTTCTTTCAAGCGCTACGCCATAATTTGGCCTCGTTTTTCAGTGAAATGCAAACTTGGTTGACACGTCTCTGTCCTCCTGTTCTTGTTCATTGCTTCAATATTTCCGAAGCAAAATAACGGAATTATTTAGGGCATAAAACATGTGACCTTTCGCTAGTATCGTGGGTAAATCTCATCAATGGCGTTGGTTATCATCTATTAAGTCTAATCTGTGTATTTTTCCATTGTTTCATGGTATAAATAAATGAATGTGTAGCAGTTAGTGGAAAAAAGACTTTTAATGCTATCTGATTCCTTGTCAGTTAGTAGTGATCTTGAGATGCAGAGATCGTAAGTCAATTGAGCATGCAACTGTGATTCACAGTGGATTATCCTAGATATGTGACACAAGCTACAATATTGCGGATGATTTTAACACCTTCGCTGTTAGGGTCGGTCTCAGCAACTAACTGATCACCAAAGCAGTCTTAATATCAAGAACATCCGGTAAGTATTTTGCTTTGAGCTCAACTGATTTATTTGCGAAACGCCAGTTGGTTCCGTTAAATATCATTGACAAACGTGGTGGAGCTTCGATGGGGAGACCAGAGGGTTCTGATGAGTTTGCATCCCTTCGACAACTGTGATCTGTCTCGTAAAAGAGTTAGATAGAATTTGTTTATCATCTTCCTGGTTAGGCAAGTATTATTTGAGGAGAGGGTAGTCTTGGCAATACTTGTTGATTACCTGTTGTTGATTACCAGGTGGTTCTGGATAACACGGCCCTGCATCGGATAGCTACAGATAGACTTCGTTTGGAGAACCCAACTTTTGCGCAAATCAATCAACTGGTGAGTTTGTCTGACACTGTTGTTTTGGGTGTCTGAAATTAGTTTTCGCTTCCCATGAACCTCTAATTTAAATCGAGCTCTCCAACGGTTCATTACAATTAGAGTAGGTTGTTCGCCTGCATTCGAGTCAAAAACTTTCCTGTTTGAGCCAAGCCTCTCAGGAGTTGTGGTAGAGGAAGTTCATCTGAGTATTTTCTCAAGCGGACCTGCCATCATGATAGATATTGATTAGCCATTGTAAGAAATGGTAATTTATCGTCTTGACTTGAACATCTCCGTCGGCGCTCCTTATGGTTACCTTTGCCATGGCCTCAACAGCTGTGAGCAAAGTGAAGTCATCTACGGGATTGGAGCGGAGATCCTGCAAATTTTTATAGGGAAAAGGCCTTTTCAAATTCAATTACAACGGTGGCTCTCGATTTTGATGGTCTTCACCCACCACGTCCTCTGTTGGTCGGTTACCTACTGACTTTTGGTGATTAATGGCCTTTTTTTCAATAGTAGGCAAACGATTATAGCATTGTTTGCTCCCAAGAGATTTGGTTTGCATGTGGTAAACTGCCGATGGACTTGTTGATAAGAAATTATTCTCTTGCTGAAAGTCAAACATCGATTTCAGCCACGATCCATCTACTCTATGCGACAGTTTGAAGACGTGCAAGACATTCTACTTTTCGAGGAACAACTGGTACTAGTGAATCAGCGGGAAGAGAGCATAGGGTAGCGCAGCACTTCATATCGTCGCAAAATCCATCCATGTGAAAACTTCATGCCGCACTTTAGGACGGAAGAGAAGGAGGGAGATACCACTTTACCCTCCCCCTTCATATTCCTCTAAGGATTCCTTCAAGTACTAATTACCATTGTTTTTTAATCAGACAATTGGGTACGCAATAAACTAAGCATTTGAAAGCAAAAGTGAGGTACCAACGGTGATTAGCACTGGGTATTTTGTTTCTGGGGCAAAAAAAACATTGTAAAAGCACGAACGAGAGTTGGAATGTATTATATTGTGAAATGATTACAGATTACAGCATTTGGTGGTGATCATTTTAAAAATAAGATGCTTGAAAAACTTTTCTGCTGCTTATTTTTCATAAAAACAGCACTAACTTATCTGGTTGGCTTCATGGAGTTTCGTTGTGGTTACAAACCTACTTCATGTTTCTTTGTGATGTCATACTTTATTATTCTCTTATTCTTTCAGCTTGAGTATTTCAGCCCTATTTTGCTGCCTCCATTTCTTTTTCGTTTTATTTCATTAAATTATTGTCCCCCTCTACTACTGGCTCAAAGCTTATTCTTTACGGGTTCAGGTGTCCACTGTAAATGTTATTCTTTCTGAGTTTCCATCAAAGCGGTTCAAAGGGATACAAGTCTGAAAGTACCTTTGCCATCAAACTGAGGAATGACCAGGAGATTTGTACATTAGGAATAGCTTGTAGTTGTGAAAATAGGGTAGCTTTTGTAACATTACAATATCCTATCAGACTACAACTTCTGGCAAAGGCGTAGTCTATTTAAAGTGCACGTGTTCGAAGCGCTATATCGTTTTGACATTGAAGGAGTTCACTGATGACTGTGGTAAGCGGAGCTTATATAATGCTGTGGATGGGTGATGTGTACGTGGTTCATGAAGGGGGTTGTGACTGTCACGATTAAGGACACATCTGATTCCCATCCTCACAAACGATCTGCGTGCTTGCGTCCAAACGGTAGGTGTGGTAGCGTGATACGCCTCACGATTGGCAGCGCTTCATGCCACCGTCACAGAAATCACTATTTCCCGTTCTATTTTGAGCGTCGTCCTTAAAACTCCTTTCTTTCGTCACACATCACAGCAAGATTCAAGTGAATTTGAACCATCTTGCTACAGGAATTATGCTATGCTTTTCCATCACAATGAGAGGACTTCTCCATATTCAATTATAGTGATGGAATTTGTGGTAGCGTTTAGGGCGTGTGATATTGTGCTAGGAACATTCGTTTCATTGGTGCTGAATTGGTGGCCACCTAGACCCTACTAACCTTTGAAAGTGCTGTGGTTTTTAATAATTCTCTCCACCATCCTCACTGGGTGCTTATTATTGTGTGCAAATTCACGAGGGAAGGCTATGGGTCCATGAGGAGCCCAGGCTCAAGCCTCTTGTGCGCTGTCAACATCAGCGACTGCTGTGAGCTGGAAACCCCTACTGCTGGCGCTCTTATTGACAGAGATATTACCAAATTTGAGGCGTTTGCATCATTCAAACGTCTTCTATTATATTTGTCAGCGTTCCATCGTCGTACTATGCCTGATATTTTCTCAAGATAAGAGTGATTATTCACGGGTCGTAGGTTTTCATTTACAGTTGACTTTACTACACTACATAGTGTACAAACACACTACTAATTAGCAGTGTCTGGGGTAGCCTGGCCCTCGAAATGCTTGTTGACTGAGTATGGCCAATAAGAAGACAAGCGACTGAAGATGCATTCCTTCTTGCATAAAAAGTCCAAGTTTGACCTGAACGTGCTTTTACTAAGTCATTGAACTTGTAGTTTTTTGGTGGAACATCTGTCGCATTAAATAGGACGTTGGTTTTTTCTCATTTTTATGCAGGTCTCCAAGGTGATGTCGGTGAGCACAGCAACTCTGCGTTACCCCAGCTATATGAACAATGATTTGATTGGCTTAATTTCGCCTTTAACACCGACTCCACGTCTACATTTCCTTATGACGGGCTATACACCGCTGACGACGGAAAAGGAGGTGGCTGAGGTGCGTCGCACTACCGTCTGTGATGTGATGCGGCGGCTATTGCAGCCGAAGAACATGATGGTGTCGACCTCTGTACAGCGCAATGTGGATCACTGCTACATTGCCATTCTCAATATCATTCAGGGTAGGTCGATTTGACCTCCGTCCCATTGTGAAAGGGTACTTTTTATGCAAAGTTTTGTCAATCCCCGGGTAAAAATCTTGATTTTGAGAGATCTTCGAGGTCCCATTTCTACGACCATTGATCAGCATTTGACACTTCTGGTGTTTTCTTGTTTATAAGCTTTTAAATCAGCAGTTTTGTATCTCTGTTCGAGGTAGTCCTGGAAACGCCTTCAAATTTCACGTATTTTGCTGTTTGGAGATCTCGTCCCGATTAACTTGAAGTAGAGTAGTCTTTTTTGTCAAATTTTTTCAATCTGCTCTCAATGTTGGAAGGTGTTCTATCTCACTTATGAAATAGGTTTCGTCCTGTTTCCATTAGTTTCTTACTTGACTCTACTACCTATTACCATGCAGCCTGCGCTGTGCTTCATTATCGGATATTTTAGCCGAATAATGTATCATTATTTGGTTGTACTGAAGAGGTGGTGTAGCGATTTTATTATATATGCTTTTATTTTGTTGACCACGGGTCTTGCTCTATCACTAGTGTTCATGCCTTCCTCTTTGCAGCGTCAATGAAACGTCCATGTCGCACAAGGAGTAACGTCGATGGAAATGTGTCCCATCTCATTAACACTAATGTCATGCCCTAGTTACTCATGAAGACAGCTTTATTGTTAATTTACTGAAAGGCTGAGGAGCTGATTGTGTAGGCGGTATTAGCGGGACACCCCATGTAAATGTCACATTAATTGACCATTCCAATCAGCTTACATCTTCGATTTCTTCATCATGTGCCAGGATTTCTCCGTTCTCCACTTTATTACTTGGCCTTGTGAGCTTGAGTGCATTCAGGAATCGATATGTTTCAGGCTTTCAATATTCCTGGACGCCATTCTCTTCAACTTCTATTCTTACCTTTGCCAATGCTCGATAGTTTTACAAATCCAAGGGTTAAATTCTTCCACTTTCTAAATGGGCGTAGGTTCACTAATGTTAGATTTGTGTCTTTATCCATTTGTTGTTAAAGTGGATTCATTCGTAGGATTCGATTTTTAAAGCATTCTCATTATACCTTAGAATTTAGCGATAATTTGTTGCCAGCTTCATGCCCTTCGGGTTTGTCCGAGAGTCTATATTCATTGAGTCTGGGTTTCTATCTAGATTTGATTCACTCAGTATCCTCAAAATAATTTAGGCCCTGTCTCCTTTTATAGGCGAAGTGGATCCAGCCGAGGTTCATAAGTCTCTTCAACGCATTCGCGAACGTCATCTCGTCAAATTTATCCCCTGGAGTCCCTGTAGCATACAAGTAGCTCTCTCCCGCCGGTCACCTTACGTCCAAACCGCACATCGTGTTAGCGGTTTAATGCTCGCCAATCACACTAGTATCTCCTCTGTATGCCTATTTTCGCATTTGTTTACAAGATACTTTCCTGCATCACTTTCTAATCACACTGCTACTTCTCCAGCTATTCCTTCGCTCTCTGAACCAGTACGACAGGCTACGGACGCGTGGAGCTTTTTTGGAACAATTCCGTAAGGAGGAGGTGTTCCGGGGTGATCCGGAGTTGCGCCAATTCTCTGAAAGTCGTCAGGTTGTCCAACACCTCATTGAAGAGCACTTAGCGGCGACCAAGTCTGACTATGTCCAATGGGGAGCTCAGAAAGCAGCAGCAGCAGCGGCTGCTGCCTCGGCGGCTCTGACATCTACGGCATGATATGATGTTTTCACTAGAAAATGTGCTGATTATTTTTCCTCTTCTACTTGGAATAGTTGTTGGGATTTCTTTGAGAGAAAGCTGAATGAAACTCAGGAAGCGGTTCTTTAAAGCGCTCCTATTGTGGCATAGTTGCAGAGTGTAGTGTATCATTTATGTGCCGGTGGGTACTTCACTGTCGTGGGGACGCTTTGTCGCACCTTCAGGATTTGGATGTCCCGGTGGGCTCTCGTGAACATTTTTTGGGTCGGCACATCATCCCAACTTGGTGCCAGTAAAATCATGGGGAACCGAGCCTTTTGGGCGGCATGTGTCGCCACCTTTTTCTCGGCCTTGTGGGCGTGCATATTTCGGCGCCCCAAATTTGGTAAATCCCCATTATTCTATCACAGATTTCATGGAGTGGAACTGAGTTTTGATTGCCCGAAGAAGAGGCAACCACTCTACTTTTTGGAGCGCATCTGTTGCGCATGTGATGCGAAAAGTCCTGCCGCACAGAGCTGTTTTACTTGGATTATTTTCAAAATAGTTCTTATCATATTGCTTGAAGTCAATAAACAGCTCCTTACTAGGACCTACGTGTGCTCTGGGTAGGTTGGTACTGTTCTATGGCAGGAGAATTTGTTCCTATTAGTTCATCTCCCGCTTGTAGAATAATGACTACCTTGAGATACTTTTGTCGTACTTTGAAGAAAGACATCAAAACCCTACTCAAGTACTTCACTTAGCAGTTTGGCATCCACAAGCTTACGTAAATATGTTAAAAGAAAATACATTTGGAATCTCGTTACACATGACTGACGAAGGAAGACAAAACAGTCGGGCAGAATATGTATTCAGCGCAGAAAAGGTGTCCGGGCTATTGGCATGGCCCAAAAGGCCGGCCCACCCAGCGAGGTACAAGGGTGCTAATTCATATTACAAAAGTCGCGCTTCATCAATGCTGGAGGATAAACCACTATCGCATTACTGAAACTTTGAAACACCGACAGCAAAACTACGACTGTGCGGTAAACAGGCTCATTCCAGATCGTTCAATAACTTTTAAAGTCTAGAGAAATTTCGTTATTAAACCATAATTAAACGAAACTCAAATCACCACATTTTTCATTCTCAGGTGTAAAATGATCAGTAAAAAACTCTGATCCATATCTATACGTATCGAATTCGGAGTCTCCATCGCCCACCTCTCCTTTCACACTTTTGGAACGGGTAGACCGATTGCAGAGTACATCTGTTAGTAAAATGGGTGCTATAAAGTTGTGATGGGAATAGGGATTATATGGGCCCATTGTTCGTTTCCTCCTCAGGGATTGATGCCGCCCTCCCAGTCACGAGGTTTGTGCCTACTAAGCGCTTCTCACCAAAAAGTTTAATCCCAAGCAATAAGGCGAATAAAACCAACTCACTACTTCGTTACTAATGTTTAAGCAAAATTGTGTTTTATTTTGTTTTATATTCCAAATATTGGTGGCGAAATTATAAAACAGTGCGTTCTTTGGGTTTATTGGCGCTTTCACATGCGCCAGGATAGGTTCATGTCTGATCTTAGGGGGATGTCTGTGACGTCAATCTTATATTTCCTTTTAATTCTCTCTTTTACTGTCCAAGCATGGGACCAGTCTGACCTCGAAATGTTCGATGTCATGGAGGAGATGCGCACAAATTTTTATGAATTCCTGGGCGTCCCTAATGTTAGTCGGATATCATGTTTTATGTCATTTTTACGATAGACAGCATCTTCTTCTGAGATTAAACGGGCCTACCGGAAGCTATCGCTGGAAATGCATCCAGATAGGAACCCCAATGATCTAGGTGCTGATGTGAAATTCCGCCAATTATCCGCTATTTACCAAATATTGAAGGATGAAGAACGAAGGCAACAGTAATAACTCAGTTCTGTGTTTTTTTAAATACATTTAGTTATGATGAAGCCTTGGAAAATGGTATCCCTGATTGGAAGACTCCTCTCTTCTACTACCGGAAACTGCGAAAAATGTCAAATGTCGAAATCGTCACCTTAATTTCTGTGGTTACTATAACCATTCACTTTGCTACACTATGGGGTTGCGCATTCGAGAGGCGGTGGACTATGGTATGACTGTGAAATACGTGTTTTAACCTTATTTGTTAGCAAGAACAGCTAGAAAATCACATGAAACGTCATAAGGCCTCGGATAAGAAAAAGATGGTTATCGATTTGGAAATTGCGGAGCAGCTTAAAGTCATTAAATGGCCGACTTTTATGGACATTTTGCCTATCGCTTTGGTCCGTGGAATCTTCAACTTCATTTTGGGCTTCCCCACCCTTCTTGGATTACTGAAAAGCATCCTCTGTGATTCTCTTGGGAAGGCGAAGAAAGAGTGGCAAGAACGAAGGGGTACTTTTGTGATTTTCTCCGCTTTTGAAATGTTATAACTTTTCTGTGCATTGGTTTTGTACTACTTTTACCTAGTACCTTTTTAGTCATAAAAATATTTGTTTTGACGTCATCCGTTGAAAGTAATGCTGCATTAGTAGGCCATGCTTACGAATGACACATTATTTCTTCGCACGAAAGGCAGGCTTCGAAAGCAACTTCATGGCTTTCTCTAAGTTCCTTAGGTTTTCTTTCCGTCCTGCGATTTGTAAGATTAGAGCGAGAAAATTTCACTATTTTGTGGTTCTGATATAGTGTGCTTGGGTCTGAGCTAGGGATTAATCACGTTACATGTCGTTTTGCAGGAACTTTGCATTTTCGATTTCGTGCACTCAAGAGTACACCTTCTCATAGGTGGATTTTTAAATTTGTGGTCAAATTCGTGCATCCAACGTCTTTTTTAAAATTACGATATGTTTGAGTCTCTATCAGACCCATCACTATGGGAGTGATCTGTACACTTCCGCCTGGTTGAAATCTTGAAGTTTCTGCCTCATCATTGGGGGAAAAAGAAAATTTGCCGCAATTTGTGCACTTTCTTCATTGTTTTAAAAATGTGTCTATTTATACCAATGAAGTGCTTAATTTTGTCACTCTATCGTAGTTAAACCTTCTTTCGATAAAGTGGCTGTTACAATCGGAATGCTAAATTATAGTCCTACGTTTTACGACTTTCCGCGTGTCTTTCCAAGTACGTGTGCCAACATCTTATTACCCGTAATGGTTCGATCTGAATTGGAAGTTCTTTATTTCCATAATTCTCTATACTGGTACCGGTCTAGTGAAAAGTGCGAGTGCTAGGGTAGCTGACTTCGTATTTTAAATAGAGATGCGTCTTTGAGTGTAGCTGTACACATCGATAGGGGGCAATATTCTATAGTGTTTTATTCGGCAAGAAATGACAATATTATGCACTGCATTCTCATATAACTGCATTAAGTAAATATTTGAATTTGCCATGTAATTTTAAACATCTATGCCTCTTTCGAGGATGATGCATGAAAGGGGTTGGACAATAGAGGTCAGAAATTTACGTAAAATCGTAACCACTCGCTTTCTCTGGCTTTTTTGCCCAAATAAACTTTTGACTAATTACAAGCTCTCAATAAACGTTGCTTAGAAAACGCACTAACCCCTCTGTAGATGCCATGACCTGGCTCTACTTTCAGAGTCACACCCCTTTTCAATAAAGCTTTCTGATATCTAAAGTGGATTCTTAGGTGGAATTTCGGGATGTCTGCACCCTGAACCCTTCTACTTTATTTGCACTGCCTCGTGGGGGGCTTGCTACCCCATTTAATATGCTCTAATGATTATGAACTTCACCGTGTAGCATGAAACTGTTTCCCCTTTTCGATAAAATACCTGCACCTATCGAAGCTCTTGGCTAAGATCTTGTACTCCTTTTTCGTCAAATGCCGAGTAATTTCGCCGTCGTAACCTCTTTGGCAGTCCACCTTTTTGCAAATACTGTAACCTCATATTTCTCATAAAGTGCTTTTAAGCCTTTGTTTGATGTACGTTGAAGGCTGTATTTTTGTTTTATGCAACAATATGATATGTATCGCTACCATGAGCTATAAAATTTAGGGGCTTACAAAAGCATCCGATTGCTTATATGCATGCTTTATAAATCGTAGGAATGTGTCCATCCATCAGTACGATCATTGTAATTGTACCTAAATACGTTTCTATTATTTTCAACCCCAATATCGTAAACTATCGGTGGAACGAACGTGGTGGGTGTGATTTAAGCTTGTCCGCTTTACTGTCCGAGTTTTAACCTTGCTGCAAAGCCGTAGAAACTTCGCGCAAAATTCCTCATATTATATGGAGAAGGTGCGAAATTGGAATGAAGTAGCCATACATTTTTGTATCCAATTGAAGTGCATGGTTAAACTCATTCATGAGCAAGGAATTTTTTCCCTGATGCTTTTGCTAAGAACCGAGAATATGCATTTCGATACTTAAGTCTTCATTTAAAGCGAATAAGTTTTGCCTCATTTTAAGCGAGTGTAACAAATATTACCGTTATCCTGGTCACAAAAAATGTTTAAATTGCCTACCAAATGGTTGATGGCCGAAATAACTTGTAATCCAAGTGTTAGTTTGGTCGTCTTTAATGCCAATGAGACATAAGCCAGCTACATATTCTACTTCCATAAGATATTTTGTCTCTAGAAGCAAATCATTTGGTATTTTATTCTCCCAACTACTTACCCTGTTTATCATGTGGCATGTGACTGTCCGATGCTAATGCCAAGAAAAGGTGGTGGTCATCGCTTGAGGCCTGCATAATTATCATCGGAGGAATACGAAGGATGTGTATAAGGGTGAGGCAGTATTTGTCTCGTCTTAGAGTGAGATGAAAGGACTTCTCATGGCTAAGTTTTGTGGCATTCATTCGAAGAAGTAGGGCTTTCTTCCACTTAACTGATTGGCCGATCCTAACTATTTATCAAGGAGCTGTTACTCCACACAGAGTGTCATATAAATGTGCCTCCGCCGTAGGTATTCTTTGACCTATAGCACGTGAAGAATCCATATTGAACCGTGGCACACGCACAAAGCATGTGTAGTTTTCTGGGAATGGAGTGGTGAGTGCCTTTGAAGTGTTAATTGGGGTATAGATCTAACCGTTTTTTGTCTCAATTTTGAATTATGGAGAATTTCTTACCGCAAATCAGCCATTAAGCAAGCTACCCATCCTCTGTGCCACTGTTATAGCCTTTACAGCAGCAAGAACAACAAATTACTTGCTTTTGAGGGCTATTTTTCGTCATCTGTTGTTGACGTACGTGTTGGATATCCCGTCCTCAAATGTTGTAAAATAAATTTATGAGAAGTTTCCGCATCCTCTTTGAAATCGCAAAGCCGGTGGTATCACTCCTTTTTAGGTAAGACGCTTGCTTTAGTATCGATAGACACGCCATCTGATCAAATGCCTCTGTCACACCTATAGAATTGAAGAAGGAGCAAGAGGAACGTATCAAACGGAGGGAGAAACAGAAGAAAAGGCAGGTTGAACAATTCAGGATGCAGCATCAGCGAAACCAGCTTGTCGATTTCGATGATATCAATCCCTCCATATACCAGGTGACAAATCTGGTTGTTAAGACCAAGGAGCTTTCAAAAAACACGAACCCTGGCGATGAGTCCAAAGACACTGCTTCAAAACCATGGGGCCAAACTGAAGAAATAGCCTTGATCCGATTGACAAATAAGTATCCCGGTGGTTATCCCAACCGCTGGTCAAAAATTGCCCAAGTTATGGGACGAACTGTCAATGATGTCACTGCGAAAGCGACCGAAATCGCCAGTAGTTTGAGCTCTCGGACTCTGTTAAGTCGTAAGCTATCCCTTACCCCAACATCGCCATACTTATCACAGCTGCTCTAGATGCTTTTAACGGAATGGACCTGAGTGAAAATGAAGATGAAAGCGAGGAGGGGAATGAGGAAGACGATTACTACCTCTCGAAGCGGAAGGCAAAGAGGGCTGGGATAAATGTTTTTAAGGAACCGAAACAGGAGGAGATAGCTGTTTCAGCTGTAAAAGAAAAGGATGAAGAGCTAGACACCTACGTCAGTCGTAAAAAACAAAAGGCTTCCTCAAGGAGTAAACCTATTGCTATGGTGGTGAGTCAAGAGTCCAGTGGAGCGTGGACACAGAAGGAGCAAAATCAGTTAGAAATAGCGATGAATTCGTTCCCCAAGGAGACACCTCATCGATGGCAATTGATCGCTGAATGTGTTCCTTCAAGAACATTGGTGAGTTGTGATTTTGAGCATCACCTTCATATACCTATTGACAAACTAAAAGTAGCACTGCTTTAGCAAACTAAGTAGAAGTGACTTCTTTTAGGAATTATCGTCCTTGATATTTTTCGGGTCTTTTAGGCTGAAGTAATCGATCGAGTGAAGTTTTTGGCTGACAATACTAAGAAAAACTGCAGACTTATGAATAATTGATACGTATCTCTTATTTTTGGCAATAAAGTGTGATTAGAACATACTTGTCATACAACTATGACCCCGATTCTCTTCTTTCACTCGTTTTGTGCTATGGCGATATTTTTCTTGATGAACTAATAGCGAGTTTGTTTAATTATGAATAATATTTGTATATACCCGTTTAGAAGCGAAATTTCCGAAGTTAAAATGACTTTATACCTACTCCAGTGGATCCTATATCTGAGAGATTACTGAAGAAAGGATTTGTTTGATTAAACCTTACTATCAGGACGAATGATCGCCGCATTATAGCTTTTTGGAAAGACAAACAACTCTAGGAGTTTGGTCATTTTTTTGCACGCTAAAACCTTATCTCAGGCAACGGAGCCAAAATTCGAGGTTTGCGCGCCTACGTTTCTCTCTATCAGTTACTTTGACGCGCACGATTTGTTGAAAGTAAGGAGGGCCGATACTAAGGCATAGAAGTTCAGCTTTTTACCTTCTGACCTATTCCTAGATTTCCTTCTGTAACAAACTGGTCATGCGGAATGTGATGCTTTTGGCATCCATTAAGACTGTTTTGGCGAATAGACGAATCCACGGAAGTTCTGTTACGTTACTAAATGCATATACCAATGAAGATAAATTTGCGCTCTCGGTACGCGCCTGCTCACGATGCCTGGCACAGGGTAAAACTGGTTGTCACTTTCGTCTCAGAGTGGCAACTCCCATATAGAACTATAAGATCGCGTGATGCAATTTAACGCCATTGTTTCCCCGTAATTACCTCCACTTCAATATTTCTTCCTTGATCATGCCTTCTTTCAGAAATATATTGTGTGATATAGAACTTTCTCAAGGGTTATCAAAACTTCATATAAATGTTTTTAGAAAATACTGGGAAAAATTGTTGACTTTAGATTTGCCTCTGGAAATAACTTCTCCCCGAAATCAGTTTATCTAACGCATGACGCAGTGAACTTGCATTAAACCTACTGATTTGTGAAGACCAGCAGTTTACATTACTTGGAGAAGGGTCAGATAAATCTATCCATGTCGTAAGCACGAAAATTCAGCAATCTGCTAGTTGAGTACCGAGAGACAAACGAGCTTAAACAGGGATGCATAAACGCCTTACTGACCGACCCTGTAGCCAGCAGGAAAAACTATGTATTATCTTACAACAGTTTAGTGTGGAGACATTTCTACCCACCACTATACTTCGTAACTACACAACTTACACCTAATATATGGTTAATTTTAACACCGCCGAAATTAAAACGCCGTCTTAAGCACTCATTTGGATAAAATGTAGTGAGCGCCCGTTAGCTTAGTGGAAAAGCGGACGTGCTCACTGAGGCGGCGGAAAACACTGGCAGTTGTTATGGTGATAGGTCCATTGGCCATTCACACCAAGGTAGTATCCGTCGTGGTTGACCTGATGCATTTGGTCCAGAACTGCATCCACGTTAGGCAAAATGTCGTTTGTCACTAGCTGACCGCTGGAGAGGTCATGCGGTTGAGCCAGAACCATCCATTGGCCAGTTAGCGTTCGAACGTACATCATTCTGATTTTGAACAATAAAAGGGTGAGTTTCGGAGTTTATTTAACGTGAAATAAAGTAGACTGCTTATATGAACTAATGATATTTGTATACGGAAATGAGGGCTTTTTACTCCACAACGGTGGAATAAAGCTCGGCTTCTAGTCTTCGAACCCCTCCGTTTGTTAATAGTGGAAATATTTACGACTTACATGCCTGATATCACTTATCTCTTTTGAGAAACGTCGCTCTCGTTGATGCTCCATGGAAGGGTCACATTTAATACAGCAGAAGGCTATCCACTGTGGATAATTGAATCCATAGGAAGGCACGGCAAAACGGCCATTAAAAACACGTCAACCGCTTAATGAAAATAGCAAATTTGAACTCTAAACCATGATGACTAACGGTGCTGCCCAAAACCCTTTGCCAAAGCGAACTAGTGATTCGAAAATGATGGAATTTGAAGAAGCTGCATTTGGTTTGAAGTCAAATGATTCTACGAAAAGCCATTAGCATTTGGCGTTTCGTCACAGTAGAACATCGTTATGTTTTAAGTCATGCTTAACAAATAAGCTTCTACCATTCAGATTACATTCATAACACCATAGACGGGCCCATTAAAGTGAGCCGATGTCATTGGTATTTTTGATACATTTTCTGGTGGAAGCTGGTCATCATTATTATGTCGAAATCTCAGCATGCCAAGTGACAAGACAATGTGTTAATGTGATTTGATTTGATGGCATCATGTCTATGAAGGGTGATAAACGGGGAGGCGATATCTACTCCCTTATTCTCGTTTTAGGAAGACCTACCCCGATTTACATTAAGGAAGCGAATCCTGATTTTTAGATGGATAAACTTGGGATGGATATGCCCACTACAAGTAAAGATAGGAAATAGGCCAAACGGGTGAGTATAATTTGTCAAGTTGGGCTATTAATTGTATAGATGAATAAGTTAATTGGGAGTGGATAGCTGAGTAGGTAGATGGATAAATCCTGAATGAGTGCCTGGACCTCCCTCCAATGCAAACACTTCCAGCTAAGCCTCACCTACCACCGCTGTCTCAGCTCAGACGCCTTGCCTAGCATGCTCATTTTCAGATTTATGATCAGAGCCTAGAAAGTTGCTTCTCTAGTAGTTGTTCTACACAGTTGGTATCAATCATCTACCAAGAATTTTAAACCACAACCTCTTTCGATTTGTAAACATTGCTCCACTGGTCTGTCTAAGCGAAGCTACACTTCAAAGCAGCCTGAAATTCCACCCTTCACAGGTCAATGCAACTACTTTCATGAGTTCGCAGTGTAGAGTCTACCAGAGAAAAAAATAGCAGCTGATAAATTAGAATAGTTGAATGCGTAATATCGCCAAGACCTTATTAAATCATGGAGTCAACACTTCTGAAGGGCAACGTGATTCGACACACTCGGGATTCAAACTAACGACGTACTTTGATCTATGGTCAAACACTAACATTGGAAAACATCAAAGCTTCTTGATCTCTTATCGTTAAGTGAAGAGGCTCTTTTGTTGACATTTTTGGACTAAGAAAATCATGCTGTTCAGGAAAAACATTATAAATAGAATTTTATTAAATAAGGACAGTTGATCAGACCAGTAGTATTTTACAGTGCACTCAAAAGTCTTTACAAGGACCTGCCAAAAGATCCTAAATGTCTATAGGAAAAAGACGCGTAGCCAGGATACTACAGAGACTGTAGAAGCCAACTCTAAATGTCCAAGGTGGTCACATTAGCAATATATTAATAGCAAATCAAATCGTGTTAAAATAAAGTGGGAGCGATTTTGAAGTTGCGATTTCAAGTTGACGCTGTTAAAGAATTCAACCGAATTTACCTAAATTATCAATTCACTTTTTGCGAATCAACTTTGCGAATAGCCTTTGGTGAAACAGGACGCGAATCAACCAAAAAAAGTTGCAGTTCAGGAAAGGCTAAGAGAAATTTCAGAACTTATTCCTTCAGGAAAATTTGAGTTACTTTTAATTGTTGAGAAGAATTAAAAGTTTCATCTAAAAAATGAGCGAAGAAACTCACCTGAATGGCTTGATGCCACAGTTACGTAAGTTTCAAACCAAGATGTGAACAGGCGGTTACTTGAACTAATCTGCAACTGCATTGTACTGTGCGTCTCTCTTAGGTCATGACGTCATAAGCAGCACCTTTTTTTCACACAAAATTCAAATGCGCAGAAGGAGACATCTTAGAATTTGTGAAATGCCTACCTAATTGCGATGTTTACTTCTTGGTTTCCATTTAAAGGTGAAACAGTTCGCCCTGCAAAAAAAAATTATAAATGAAAGATTTCACTGAAATATTTCTGCGAAAATACTTTGCGTTCAGTACATCTCATAAAGCCCTCCAATCGACAAATAAAATCTCAAAGTAGTATTAACTTACTTAGTGAAAGCTGCAGATAAATGTGATATCCTAAATAAGTTCTTTTGGTTGATTATCATTTATGAGTTGCTATTTAAGCAGGGTGTGCTATTTGATGTCTTATTTTGAGAAAAAATATTTGTTTTCACAGAAGAAAGTCGTCGACGGCATTTGGAAAGCCCTCTTCGAGGCTGCAGCTATACCTATGGGCAGCCCTCACGACTCCTGCGAGCAGCTTACTCATGTTACGGATAGCGAAAATAAAGAAATTGTCGAGCTGTTAGTTAAGTAAGCGAATATAATCATATGATAAGGATTAAAGCTGGTAAGAACAAACATTGTGAAGCAGACACCCAGACACATGCCACCTCTAGGAGAAGATTTGAGACGTATGATAGGAAAGACGATCAGACACAAGATAAAAAATCCTCCAAAATTGTCACAAGCCTCTCCAGTTGCCCTGGTAAAGAAGGGCTTTCGACTATAGGAAGCTGAACGCAGTATTGAAAAAGGATGCCTTCCTACTACCGTATATGAACAACGTGTTAGACTCCCTACAGGGGTCCAACTGGTTCTCCACGCTAGATTTAAACTCTGAACGCTGGTATGCGAAAGTGGGAGCAACAGAGAAAAGACAGCTTTCATAGCGATAAGTGGACTTTTTGAATCCCAGATAATGCATTATGGACTCTGTAATGCAGGGGCCACCTTCCAAAGCCCAATGCAAACCGCGCCGGTATATTATGCAATACATCTAGATGATAATATTGTCATAACGTCAATTCGAGATTGGTCTTGAACCGTCTGTTATACGCAAGATTTTCTCTGAACCCAAAGAAGTGGCGATTTCTGCGGCGCTCGGTCAACTTCTTGGGACATACTGTCGCGTTAGACGGGAGACGGTTACCGAAGTTCATAAGAAACTTGCCAAGACCTGACCAACATAACCAATCAGGCAGAACTCCGCAGTTTTCTAGGTTTGGTAAATTACAGCAAGCGTTTTGCTAAAAGTTAGGCTAAGATCGCTATCCAACTGCATAAATTGACTGAGAATCAGGAGAAAAGAATTTCAAGTAGGAGAAAGGGCATGATGAATGGTGCAAAGAACTGAAGCGAATGCTCTCCATCTCACCGATTTTAGCATTACTTAACTTCGAATTGCAAGCTACCCATTGTACTGTGCACCGACGCGAGCGATGCAGCCACGGGAGGTGTACTCTCATTAACAGACGTCACTGCCTACGCGGTTACTAGACTCAACAAAAAAGTTAGTCTAAAAAGCGCAAACTGTTCGCTCTCTTCACAATGGCTAAACATCTTAGACATCTACAAGATGAAGTTCTATGACACCAAGAAGGTGTCAGGTCTCCAAAACGCCTAGCGGTCCGAGGCTCATTGGTGCACGCAGTTTTCCAAGAGTAACGCTAGCAACTTGGCCACATTGGTGAAGAGAAGATGCTAGATTCCTAAAGCAAAAGATACCGGTGGCCTGCGCTCATCCCAGACGTACCTGGTTTCTGCTATACCTGTGTCAATTCCAGCAGTTTCAAAAAACTACAAGACAGCGATCGCTTTACTCAAGCTAGTGCCCACATGTTTTCTTTAGGAAAAAAGTAAGCAATGATATTATATGCCCCGCAACACTCACCAAGAGTGAAAACCGGAACATTTTGGTTGTGGTAAAATACTTCGTATAAGCAGCCAAGGCGGGAACCATGAAGGCATAAGACGCTAAAACTGCCGCTTCGGTTTCCTTTTGTCGCTAGATTTGTCAACATGAAGTTCTCAAAACAGTGCATAGTGATCAAGGAGCCAATTACGAAAGCCAACTTTGCTGAACTCTTGCAAGACCTGCATAAGGATGTTCGTAAGATAATAAGCAGGCTAAAAGACCAAGTCGCATTCTGATTGAAAGATCAACAAAAAGCCTCTAGCGGTTGCCAACAATAAGGAGGGTGCGGAGGAATGTGCCCAAAAACGCGAGGGATCTGAGTAATACATGTTTCCTTAAATGTATGTTTTAAGCTAGACGCGGTCAGGAAAGGGGAATCTCCCGTTAGCTCCGACGCCATCGGCACTCGCTGAGGAGATACAACTCGAACAAGCTTAAATTGCGAGTCCTGCACAAGCGTTAACAACAGCAGGCAAATGAGCATGTCCTCGTCTATTCGTTTTGAGGACATAAAGGCAGAGGTGGGAGAAACACCAAACCTGTTACGCATCTCGATGCGTAGGATAATGTGAGGTCTTCATATAAGGCGATGTTCCAAGAGCCTGACTACTGATAAAAATTCTGCTTTAGTAGAAGTCATTTTAGGGAGGTAGAAGAGCCTTTCTCTTAAGAGAATGTTTTACTTATAGAAATAGTAGATAGCCGCATACTCTTCGGCAATGAGCCAAGTTCTCTTTCTTTATCTATTTTTTTACTAACTTTCTTTTATTTCAAGTTTACTGATTTCATGTAAAATTAGTTTTAATATATACCAACTTACCGCCACTTATGAGGTAGTTCTGTTTGTGCTTTCCACGTGTTTTCCCCTGGAGGATGTCAAATACAAAATCGTGTAACGGGAGAAATGGCTCTGTTGGTGAGTTCTCAAGCACATCTCGACTTTGCAAACCTACGGAATCATTTGTTCACTTTCATTGTCACTATTGTCAGCACCCCGATGTCCGTATTTTAATAAGTAGTTCTTCTTTCAGATCACGACGAGGAATTTGTTGTGCCTCATATGGAAATCGCTTGTACATTGAATTCTGTCGCTTACATGCGCGTACTGGAGCATCCTTGGATATATCTTCACAATTGGGAGACTTTGAATGTTGGAGTGCAAAATGCTGCTACGCAGGCCTTCTTCGATGAAGCTCAAGATATCAAGAACTACTTGAACTCCAGCGAAGCAGCCTGTGTGATGCCTGCTGAATCCATTGGAGTTGGCTCAAGTCCAGAATCTTGTGATTCCGCTCTGGCATCAACGGAATCAGATCAGCAGCAGCAGCCGCAGCAATAATAACAGTGTTTCCTTTGTATAAGTGGCCATTTTCGTGTTTTTCTATTTTCTTCAATGAACTTCTGTTGGTACTTTTAGGCCAGTGAAGAGCAATGATTTGACTACCGTCGTGTTTTGTATTTATTCTACCGTCTTTAAGATGTATCTTTCAACTTCCCGCATTAAATTTGGTTTGGTTATCAACCACATATCAGGGGTGTTGTGTTAGACTCGGTTCTTGTACTTTTCATTATTTGGTCAGCATGCTAGAATCCATGGAAGTTTTTGTCTTCCTTCATAAAAGTTATAATAGTTCCTGTAACCACGTATTGCCGGTAGGTAGTGCCTATCTCTGCCTCTTCGCTGATCTTTAGCAAAAAATGTATGTATTAAGCGACTACCATTCCCAACTACCCAAAATTTAAAGTAACTACTATTCAAATGCATTTAGGATTATGAAATTTTGGAGGTTGTATCGAACTGGTGCAGGCGTTTGTCCTTCTCCAACTAAACCGCCGTGTTGGTGGCTGTCACTCAGTCATAATGGGCGCATTTAATAAGCCACTTTTCCGTAATTTGTGGGCCTTACTATGGCTTCAGCGAGGACTATGAACGCTGTGTGTGCGACACCAGTAGGTAGTCATTCCAAGTTGCTTCTAAGTGGAATGGTGGCTACCATAAACGGTCAAATCTAAGGGGCCTCACTACAGGTGGGTTCAAGGGGTGAATGGGCAATTTCGCGTTCTGCACAATAATTGCGAACGCAACAAGATTAAGTATGACTGGGCGCAAGTCTACGTGCTATAGTTTTTCATTTTTGAACTTATCAAACTGTAGGTTGATCCCATCTGGCCTGCTTCGCAAAACCACTTTTTCTAAGGCATTGCCGAACAAAGAAAAATATACCAAACCCTCGAAGTGAATGTGTAGTTTGCCGGCAGAAGTGAGCTCCCTGAGTCCTCTAGAAGAGCCCAGAGGCCACTGTCATGGCCTGAACGGAAATGCAATCTGGCTCATTTCAGGCCACACCGTAGGGTTACTTCGGTTGTAACTAGGATATGGGTAGCCAATCTATTGAGTCTATATTCATCCAAAGATGACCATAGCACTTACAATTTTCACCATTCATTTCTTTTTCGAAGCATAATACCGAAAAATTGTTTTGCTGGATGTCATCCCTAAATACCCAAATGGCTCACCATATCAAAAATAACTAATTAAACTTTAGACTAAATTTGCTAATTACATCTCTTAAATTGGCTGCAAGTTCGAGGCGCAATTTTCTTGAATCAATTACTTTTTACTTTTAAAATGTAGCTCCTACGAAAAGCAAGAAACATAATAGTGCTAATCGGAGAGTACAAGTTAACTGCATTAGCTCGCAGAATAGACCATCTGGTGAGCCATCCTGTTTCTCCCTTTGCCGGCGCACCTAAGCAACTCTGAGACGAACTGGGCAGCCCAGATCTGTCAAAGTTAGGGCCTCTCAGCCTTGACGGTGGGGGGGGGGGGCAGAGTGACCCCCAGAATGCAACTGGACCCACTTCCTAAGTGCAGACCTGTCATTAGCTTCTTCCATAACCTCTTTTTTAATACCATGAGTTTTCGGAGGGTGACTAGGGCAAAACGACTATTATAACAAGCTACAAATAAAGAGATCATTTAAAGCGAATTATGAGTCTGAAAGGCCGTAGATATAATCTAAATAAAGTACTCCTAAACTTGACACGATTCAGTGTGTGTCTTGTCCAGAAGCGTAGCTCCTTGGATGCAAAATTTACAGCTTAACTGATGCTAATCAGCGCAAGTAAGCAAAACGAATTCACCACTGACCGTTCCCAAACGGTCCATCCACTGCTCATTGCCAAGCTTCCAGGGCACATTTCTCCCCATCCCCATAATATTGAAGATCGTCAGTATGTGCGATGCACTTGCGAGTCAATTGTTCAATAGTGCGTTACTTGAATGCTCAAGTCCAAATTGCAATTACACCTACGATCTATCTGCTAAATTAGGTTCCTATTCTCGAATAGCAGCCAGGAGTGTATAACCAGTCATTACATTGGAGAAAGTTGTTTTCATACCCAAAGGAGACTTCACAATTTTCCTTCGTTTATATTTTGAGAATACTCCTTTAACCTTAAAGTGATAACTGCTGTCCTTTCTTTCTGGTAATAATCGTAATAAAATGGTGGTTTAGCCCTCGGTATTGGTGAGGCTCCACCTTTAAACTTTTGAATTCGCCTTTTTGTACCTCACTGGGTGGGCTGGCCTTGGGGCCATGCCAGTAGCCCAAACACCTTCTACGCGCTGTATGTATCTATATTCCGCCCGAGTATTTTGTCTTCTTCCTTCTTCAGGGAAGTCTCAGGACGCTACAAATGGATCAACTAATCACTAGTTTATAGTATAGATGCTAAAATTTATAAAAAAATTATTTGAAAGTCAAAAATAAGTTTTCTATTAAGGCTTTCTTGCTTAGTGCTTGGACAACCATACTATTGATGGTGGCTCTCGGTTTGTTTCTCGAAATCGATTTACGAACCGAGTAAGAGACGAATTAATCTGAAACAGATTGATACTCGCACAAAAAAAGTGGGTCTTATTACTAATTTTAAGAATCAATGGTCCATAAGTGTGGCATTAGTTGTACCAGAGTTCCACTTGCCTCTCGCAAAGACGCGGGAGTTACCATGATTGCGTTAGGAGTCAGAGAGCCTCTGATTGACACTGGGATTACCTCACAAGTTCAGAATGTGCAAAAAATCAAATAAATTGAAGCTATAGCTAAAAACTATGATTCAGCTGCCATAATCTCATTTCATACACGGCTATGAGGCGGAAAAAGAATGGATAGCGTAGAATAATAAAGAGAAAAAGCATCCTAGAGGGAAGAAATGATGGGTAGGAGAGGTTAAAGAGAGCACTGCCTATCGCTTATGAAGAATTTGGCATTTTGATTAAGCATTGGCCTCCCTGATTTAATTCTCTTTAAGGGGATCGGATTTACTGCATCTAACACAAAAACAACTTGAAAGCTAACGCTTTTACTTACAACTACTTCTTGGCAAATACAGGGCTTATTATAAGCCAAGGGAAACTAAGTTAAAATGACTGGGATACAGAAGACTCCAAAAGTCGCACCCAAACTACATCGAAGCAGTAGTTATTCGACTGTATAGCTTGGACAATTAAAATAACTGCTCGATTTGTCATGCCGGATTATGTGTCAAGATTACAGGTGTTTAATTGGCTGTTAGAAGAATCCTTCAATTTTGGATTTCGTAAGGCCGCTTGGCGTTCAAGGAGGAAAATAGATAAACTATTTTTTTACGAATTCCAAAGGACATCTAGACCATTTATTATAGGCACTAATGAATATGAATGTTTTTGGTCTGCTTAGAACTTCTTTGTGCTAATCAGCATTGCAAAATCTAATTCAGTGTTAATTAGAACACTCATCGCACAGTTTTGTGCGCGCTCACTACAAGATATGCAGTGCGTGCAACGGTTAATTGCAGCAATTCGCCTCCATTTATGACGGCACAAATTACATTTTTCTGTGTAATACAGCTTTTAGATAATTTCAAAAAAGGCTAAAACTCAAATTTTGAAAGAGTTTGAAACACTTGTGCAAGAAATGGAGTGGAAGCACTTAATCCTCTAGGAGGAACAAACTAAAGTATCATTTTCCACATTGACAGCCCGTAAACCCACACATCATTGCATGAGTGAAGAACGTTGTTCTCTACAAATTCTTTTTGGCCTGAGGATACGAACCCAGAATTGGAGGAGTGAAACCTAGAACTCCTTGCCCAAGTTGCTATCAGCGTTTGCTCGAGCGGTAGTGAAGGCATTTTCTAGGAATTACTTTAAAAGTATCGCCTTCCAAGTCCTAGGAAGAAATATGTCATTAAGCAAATATATCTAAATGTTCTGAGCGCATAGGAGTGAAACCAAAATTAACCTAGAACGTGTAAGTGAAATGTTTTAATCGCTAATAATACACGATGTTAGTCAGATGTAAAGCCAGAACAATCCTTCGCAAATAATTAGAGCTCAAGGATGCAAAGTATTTTAATCGAAATAAAGTGTTTCGCTTAAACTAAATTAGAATACTTGAATATTAGGTTTATCTGCAAACGTTTTACTGAATACACTTGCAGCCTTCAAAGCGATAAAACACGTATCTATTATGTAAAAACAAAATCGGATAATTGTCCCAGATTTTAAGCCAAGTAGCGATGGTCGGCTCTAAACCAACGGGAAGCTTCTTTGAAAAATTTGAAACCGTAGGGGGTGATGAGTGCGGCACCTATGAAATTACGAGCCTAGGCATAGTTGTACGGTGGTCGGGTGGTTTTTCATGTTTGAATCCGTACTTAATGAAGTTGTGACTCGCGAGTATCAACCTCGAAATTCGTACACATTTTCTCGTCGTACGTTCCTACTTATGCGAAATAAATCTTTCCAAAGGCAAATGTATTCCTCTCATTGGCGTCAGCAACTTTGAATGCCACAAAAACCAAGCATTTCACTTGCATTCCTGCATCGATGCCGCGTCACCCCCCTTTGACTGTGATTTCTCGCCGCGTGAGTTAGAAATTGATTTACCCATAACACAGCTACTTTCTCCAGGTGCACCTAGTCTGCTGCTGGTCGCCAAAGAAGACGGGCTGGTGCATCTCTTCGATACAGAACAGCTTGGGTCAGAAAGTCTACTAAAATGTTAGTTAGCTTAGTGAATGTTCATTTTTTAGATTATGGGGTTCATGATAACGCTATTTTTAGCGTCAAATGGGTCACTCATGCCGATCAATTCCTCACTGCTTCCGGTGACCAAACCATTAAGCTGATTGATTCAGAAACTGGTTCGGTCGTCAGTGTTTATGTTGGTCATACGATGTCTGTCCGCTCCCTCGCCCTCTCTCCTGAAGACCACCGTAATTCCTTTCTATTCTAAATCGAATTTTCCAGATATTTTTGCTTCCGCTTCGCGAGATGGTTCAGTTCGCCTTTGGGATATGCGAACACAGAATTCTGAAGGCGTAGGCAGCTCTGCTCACATCCAAGGATGCCATCTCCCTTCCATTGAGTCATCTTCCCGCCGTTCTAGGTCGAAATCACGGAAACCCATGGTCTGATCGATCATCTCTTGGCCTATTTTTTGTTTAGACTGACTCTCAGAGTGTCACCTCTGTCGTCTTTGCTAGAGAGTTCGAGTTAGTCTCCACGGGTTCTACCGATGGGTGCGTTCTGCACTTCCTTAAGTCTATTTTCTTCTAGAACGATAAAAATTTGGGACATTCGAAAAATTACGTCGTTGAATAAAATACAGCCGCATCCCATAACTTCCCTGCCTTACCATGGAACTTCTCGGAAACAGTGTGGTGAGTTGGGGTTTTTTGGACTTGCGAAAGACCCAGCATTTTTTTCCTCGTAGTGTTTCTTTTTGCGTTTTATTAGGCTACTCGGACCTGGTTTTGGATTCAAACCGAAGGCGACTCTACGCTAGTTGTCTGGATCATGCCATCTATGAGTACGATCTTACTTCTACCTCGACTAGACCAGGTTAGTTATTGAGTTTATTCTCTTTCAACAGTTAGTAAGCATAAAATTTCCAGTTTTCTGCGGGGTTAATTGTCATCATCTTGGACTGGCAGTAGTGTTTTCGGCTACTGAGTTCTAGATTATTCATTTTTTACTTTATGCATAATTTTGTGGTTTGCTTAGGTTAAAAATGAAGAAATCACGAATGAGTCGCGTCTAGTGGGAGTTTGCGCTGTCTTGGGTCGAGCTTGTGGGCAATGGTTGACTGGCAACAGCTACTAATTTAAGTGGCCATCAATATTCCCTGGAGTTTTGATGGTCAGCTTTTACATGCATACGGTATATGCTTATTTGGCGGCAATTATATATAAATTACAATCTACGTTCATGAGCAGTGTTAGCGCTTAGTTAATTTGGGGATCTATTATTCGATAATTGAACCGCATTTATCGCTTTCATTAGGGAAGGCGCGATAACTGAGTAACCCAGTCCATCAGGCCATTTGTTGATCCAGTTTTTTGTCAGATATGCAAGAGCTTATTCAATTTCCTTCCCTAAATTTGTGAAAATGTGTTTGTATTTCTACTTTATCTTAAAAGGAACTTATTTTTAGCTCACTTCGCCATTTTTAACTCACCTTGGTTTTAATTGCGAATCCACAAGTGTTGACAAAAATGTACTCTATGTGTTTTGTCTTTTCACAAAGAGGTATCAATTTTTAAAGCAATCGGGAAAATAAGTGTCGTAGAAGTTCAAATTTATTTCTATTAGTTGCCATTGTTGTTTAGCCGATATTCTGAATCGGCTAGTTTCCATACTTATTGAACGGATTTCTTATGGGAACTGATGGTTTATCCAGAGGCTTGCGTCTTTACTACTAAGTGTTTCTGGAATCTTTCAAGGTCTCTGAACGCCAGCCTGACTAGTATTCTAAACGGCTTTCTATTTTGTCGAATAATAATTTCAACTGTGTCTTTGAATGCGGCACTTGGAGGCTCCTATGAAGTCCTGGTAATAATTGTGCCGGTATGGGAGGCTATGGTGACGGCTAGGCCATTTGTTTATTCTTAGAATGAAGGTCCGGGTATTCATTTGTTGATCGAAACAAATACCTACTTACCGTACTAAAAATTTTCTCACGAAAGGTCCTTAGTTAAGCTTTTTTTGGTCCATTCGGATGAACCTTTGCGTTTTTTTATGATCAGTGGAATATAACGGATAGTATTCCTTTATGCTAGAGGTGATAAAACTTCTGCCTTGAAGCTGAATATCGCATGTTTTTTTTATAGCGGATCGTTCTCACTACTCCTTGAATCGCCTCTTAGGTATTTTTCCCGTTTGGAGTAATATTAATAAAGTGAATACCTTGAATGCCAAATCGGGCATTTCATATTTGTGTTCTAACGTCCTGCTATTACAACATACCTCGTGTTTCGAGTCGACCGTTCTTGTTTACGATAATGTGAATCATTGATCACTTCATGCTCGCTTCCACTACTTCCCACCTAATCTGCCTTCTCTTTCAGCCCTTCTCTACACTGGCCATCTCACAGGGTCTTTCTACATCAAACTAAGCCTCAGTCCTGACGACGCCTATCTGGCTTGTGGCAGTGCAGACAGTCGGGCGTATATCTACCGGGTGGGTGCGCGCACCCAGCGTCCCTTTGTACTCTCCGGCCACACCGGCGAGGTCTCCGTGCCGCGCTGGTCATTCCACGATCCCACTAGCTTGGTCACGCTGTCGGACACCGCTCAGCTTTTCGTCTGGCGAATGTTCCCCGCCAGGGAGTACACGATGCCGGAGGCGGGACAGTTGAGGGGTGAGTGATATATTAGTGATATTTGATAAAGTTTTCTATCGTGGACGTACAAAAACCGTGATTTTCGTCTTCTGGTTTGTAATGTGCTGAAACCCGGCATTCAATTGACGCCAATTGTGAGACTTAATTGGATTTATCCCTCCCTCAGCTTTTTTCTGTTTGGAAGCGTTGTCTTTTTTCTACTTTAAGTGATTTTAAATTTGCTGAAAATTTGTTACTGTCGTGTTAGATTTATAGACTACTTACAATCTTTTGTTTCTTAAACATGCGATTTTGAATAAGTGAAATGCATAAACGCCTTTAACTGACTTAAAATAGTTTAAAACCTTTAGTAATCTCAGCATGTGAACTTGTAAGTAATTCTTGCCCATTGTTTACTTTTCTTCCAAGCTGTTTTTTGCATAAATGGCTCATTCATACAAATCTCTCATGAATTCAAGTGTGTGGGGTTACTCCCCCCTCACTCCGACTTCGGACGTCGTGATCATCGAAACTCGGGATTTCATTGTTGATACTTTAAATAATTTTTCTGCTCCGGTTATTCCTGTTTTTGGAAGATGTCCCGCAATTTTTGACGCTCGGAAGCATTACCATTCATTTTTTTGACTTGAATAGGTTAATTTAGATACTATTGTAGTGAAGTTATAGGGTTCTTTACTAGCATCCTTAATTAATATGAACTATTCTTTCAAAAACTCTTGATTTTAATGTGAAGGTTGTAGTTTAGGTTATTTAGTCTGGAATAGTTCGAAATTTTATGTAGCTCAACTCTTTGTTGGTGAGACTGTATGCTATTTAATAACCATAAGCATTACTTTTGAGTTAGTGAAAACTCTATTTCATCCAAATTTTTTGAAAATTTGGGTATTAAAAAATTTTCCTTATTTAACTAAAAGTAGTTTGGATTGGTCTAGGTTACAATTTTGGGGGTTCACAATTTTCGGGAATGCTTATAGCTGCATTTTTGTCATCTTCGGGCATTTAATTTGAATGAATATGAATTTTGATTTCAACGTTCTTGAAGGTGTGGGCTTTGTGGAGAATGTATACCTAAATTTCTTGAAATGGGGTAAAGGTATATACTTCAGTGGTGAAATTGTAATTTGCACATTGGCAAACTCACTTTAATTGGATAGAGGTGGTGGTTTTCTAGATTCTCATTCCTCCCACCCGGCGAATTTTTATGTGATTGTCTCACTCTCTTCTATTCGACTTGGGATTGTCTGAAAGTTATTTTAATTCTACAGCTTAGTGCCAAAATTGTAGGCTATTTTGACAGAGCTGTTAAAGAGCAGCTGGTACCTAATACAATCTACAAGTCGGATTTGCGGTGGTATGGGAACTTGCGATGTGTTGCTGAGGGGATAGACTTTTCAGCTGTCTAGTCGTGGTTGTTTTCACAGTAGTTTTTCTTCATACTGAGTTGTATCGATTTGTTAACTGTAGCTACCATTTGCCGAATAATTGAATAATTGGGTCATGGAGTGGTGCATGCCGTGGAAGTGTTGGGCGGTGAATAGATCGCTTTCAGCTAACCGAAGATGCCTGTTTCCTTGATGTTGAAGAATTAAAGGCCCTTTTTCTCACAAGACGCAAGCTGTAAGACAGACTTGTCACCGTGTGATGCGAAGCTACTGAATTATTTTTGCTCCTGCCCTGCATTCTAACCTTACCTTATTGAAGTTCCGCGATTTGTAATGGATAACCTACGTTCACATTATCCATCACCTCAGCTAAGGCCTGGATTCCACTAGGCACGTGTATGGCTCATTTTCAAGGCTGGAATCCTCTGTTGAGGCGTAGCTTTTCGTTTGAAATGTTATCCAAATTATCACGTGCTTTTTTAGCCAGCCAGTCGTGTTCAGTTAGCCTCTTACTCTCTGTACTGCTACAATGATTTGCTTCGTGGTGAAAAATTTCTTAAAAGAATTCAAAAAATGCAAATTGCTCAAGAAAGCAACTTATCAATGAAAAATTCAAGAATCGGTAAGTACAAGCAAAAACCAGGACGACCTTTAATGATTATTGTTACAGTTTATTCGAATCTTGAAGTCAGCTGTATCCTTTTATGGGTGACTTGACTGGGGACGAACGTGGGAATTACAAGATCGGTACTAGGGTTTTGTGGCACCGTCGTGGAGACCTAAAAGTGGGAGACTAAAAAAAGCTTGCTCACCCAGATACCACTTATTTCAAATTCCCAATTTAGATACTTCTTTTTCGACCATCTTAGGCTTGACTGGGTGTCTTTCCCAACCAACGGTCACTGCTGAGCATCAGAGAAGCCTCCTCGTTCCCATTTCAACACGGTCCACAGCAGTGGTATTGGCAACAAAGTCTTCACCAATTTCATCAAAATCTGGAGGTGATGCGCTCGACTCATTCTCTTTACTGGCTAAACGTAGAAGGCAGTTGAATATTCGAGACTTCTTGATGGATTTTCCGCAGGCCGGTGGTGTGAATGGTAGTAACCTTATTGACAATAGCGGCGGTAGTAACAACAACACACATTCTTCCACTCTCTCTCCTCCTACGAGGTCAGTTGCTTCTTTATACATCGTTATTTTATAGGGTCACTTGATTGAGTGGAGTCGTTATACTCTTCATTCCTTATTGCCATTTCTCTCCTTATGACGTCGCATTGCCACACCCCTATTGCCCTCTTTACTCACTCGTCAGTTCCTTGATAAAGTCAACGGGTTCTGGAAGACTGCCTTCCTAGACGGATCTGGGCAGATGAAATAAATGGAACGATTTTTGTATGCGCCAATAAATATATTGATGATTATGTTATTTGAAGTTTTGTGGCAGCATTAAATTCATTTGCTGCTTCTCTAACCGTGGGCTGCCAAAACAGTTGGTACATTTTCCAGTGTGCTTTGCTGCGGTTTCTTTCTATAACTTCTAGTCAGATTTGTAAAATATATGCATTGTAAAGCATCTGTATGTGTCGATCTATTGGCAAGGTACAGAGCAGTTTAGTGTGATCCACTGTTTTCCCCTTATCTCTTAGCTTCCATGGCATAAAATGTCAGCTGAACCTGAGCAATGTGGCTCAAAGCTGTTTTTTCTTGCGAACCAGGTTCAACTCAGTTCCAAAGATTTACAGGTTTCTCATGAAATTTGCTGCATAGCGACTTGGGGAAGGGTGAAGATGCGATAGCAGTGCATACTTCCTACCAATAGTCTTGCTGTTTTGCAGCAATACAGTAGACGCGGCACCAGAGATTACGCTCACCTGCTTTGTCTCGGGCTCACAAGTCATTCAACCCTATCCACTTCCTCCGTCCATCACTACTGCCGCTGTCGCCGTTGCTACTTCTTCGTCATCACCAACTCCATCGCTGTCTTATGAATGCAATAGTGGCGTCAACCGCCCACTCTGCAAGTTGAAAGTTAAGGTTTAAATTTTATCTTGACTTTTTTTTACCCGACCAAAACTTTGTGACGTAAATACTCTTTTCCTCTCTCTTCCGTTTGACTTACACAGAGGCTATATCATGTTCCCAGCCTTTATCAATTGATTTATGTTCGTCTTTCCTGTTCGTTTGACTTTGATAAGGAGTTGAATGTTTTCTCAAATTGAAGCAGTTAAATGCGATGCATTTGGAAGATCATTGAATGGGTGAAAAGAAGCTTCGTAAAACACTCTCCACTGTTGAAGGACTTATTTATTTAGTCTATTTTGCGTGTATGTGACTCACTAGTGTCATCAAAAGTAGTCATCAATTGGCTTTTGGAGAGGGATCATTCGAGAAATATGGGCAATGAGAATGAGGACAAATATGAAGATGAGGCCGTTTCTCCATTTCTCCGTCCGTCCCATCCCATCCTAAATTCCAAATCTCGCGGTGAGGTATGCCGTATTGGGCCTTGTATTGTCCTTTAAGATTAAGGATAGGACTTTTTCACTGATTTTGTGTTGTCTTCGGGTCGAGTTACATTGAGCACGTTGATCTCAGCCGTGATTGTTTGGTCTTTAGTAAATGAGAAATCACGTCTACAATTTGGTCCACCGTACGTATATGCATAGCAAGCTTTGGCTTTCTGGGAGTGGGTGCAGTCGGCAGTGACCGAATTGTTTGGACACCAGAAGTGGTGTTTGATCGCTTAGGATTGGAATGCAAGTCATTTTTTACTTTGAGTCGGTGACCAGAGGTCCAAAAATGGGGCACTTTTCTGAAGTGAAAGAAACGCGGAGAAATTGATCTTTGAAGCTTAGTGTCGTCTGCTAATGTATGTGGGTTATACATTGGTTTCTATTAGCTTCTACAACCGCGTCGCAGTTGGCATAATCTTAAATTAACCGTTTCACAATCACTCTTGTTAAATAGTACTAAAAGTTGTAAGTGGCACATTAACAGCTGTAAGTGATGCATATACATGGCCAATCCATCACTAAAATACAATTTTTGTAACCATCTCTGGGTAGTACGTTCTGCTACAGGAGGCTTCCGTAACGCCTTTGCGATTGGAGTAAAAGTATTTCTTAAAGCTGATAAGCAGGTTCAGCTGACATTTCCTCGCCGCTAATTAATCCATATCCCCTTTTTGCGCAAGTGGGTATCAATTCCAAAGGAAATCCATTTCGACAACTTTTCTGGACATTTTTTTTAAAATCACTGTCCCGTTTTTATCCCTTTCAAAATTTTAACTATCGGATTTGGTGAAACCACTTGTCTACCAGCCCCCTGGAAGCGAAGTCATTCAGGCAAAAATACAGTCTGTTCAATTTGATCAATTTCCTACTTTTACAGCCGGGTGGGACGAAGATGTTGAGAATAACCCTCCAAGTAGTTCTAGCGCCTCGACGGATTCCCATTCACATCATCGGTATCTTCGACGTCACTGCAATCATCGCTATCTGGGTTTATCCAAATCCACTGCGCAAGAGGGAATGTTTTCACCACTATCTGACATTACCAAAGCACTGGTGTGTTACTGTTTGACTAATATACTACTAATTTTCTATGCCACTAGTTGACCCCGATCATAGAGCTGCGTTTATTTGAGTACGGCGTACAGCTGATTTGTGACTCATTAAAGCCGAGTAAGGAGGCTTTTCACACTTTATTGAATGCGATCTAAATTTCCTTTTATTTGTACAAAATGTTGGAGGATTCCGTCGACACTGTCCATGTTAGTTTTATGGGTCTTACTCAATTCGGTTGCTAACCCTGCACCATTGATAAATTCTCTTCATCGTCTGCAGTTTATGCTCCTGATAAAACTGTGTACAGCTCTGGCTGTTTTTGTTCTTATTGCACTTCTATTTTCCAAACGTTTGTCACTTGAACCAATACTGTCAGGTGAATAGATAAGTTGAGGTGGAGGTCCGACCTCTCTCTCGCCCCAATGAAGTACCCTTACCCTAAGGTTGTGGAACCTTCTTTCAACTGATTGACTACTTCCGGTTGTTCCCGAATAGGAGTTTATTTCGCACACCTCCAAGTCCCCTCGACTTTCGAAAACCGAGCTAATCTGAGTGAATAATTGCTTTTATTATTCAGTACATACAAACCATAGTCTCGTGGAGGCGTGATGATGTCTTAGAAGTGTGGTAGTGGATTGTTTAGGCATGCCTACAGAATAAAGACGCCCGCTGTGCCTATCTGAATTCATGGACATTCACAAAAGGGGAGCTGCCTGAAGATCCTAGTTTTAACAAACCTTAATTAGCACTGCAATGCGTAACAAAGCGAGCGGTGCATAGAATGAGTTTGAATCGTCAGTAGCTTTTAGGGCTCTACTTCATGTTATGTCTAGTGAAAAAATTCTGCTTTCATGCGATTTTTTTCACGAAAAGTGCTCGTTCTATGTAATAGGTTAGTTGTTGAGCCTTCGGTAGTCTTGACTTGGAAGAAGTTTGAAATAAGTCCCACCTAAATTCTCGTATATCGTTGCATTTCTGGACTACCCATCCTTATCACTGTAACGCCCACCATTCATTTTTTGAACTCCATGCCAAAAAATTATTTCCAAATGCATTAAATAGCTTTCGCTTCAATGAGAAGTAATTGGCAATCGGTGATTTCCAAGTATTTATTTTCAATGCAGTTTAGTAACGGTAATCCATTCATTGTGATGAACTGTCATTTTGTGAGTTAGCGAGGAAAAATATTCGCTGCAAGCGTCAAGGGCAGGAGAAGTGCTGTTTGACGGATTGTTCTTTTCAGTTACATACATTGACCATGCGGACCTTTTGAGGTCACTTTCGGGTCAGTTTTCAAGCCCTAGCAGCAAGACTATTTCTTGGCTCATCAGCTGTGTTGGTAGCAGTGCTGCGGGCTGTATCGAATTCGTGGGTGTCCGTACGAGTTGTTTTCTGTCAGCCCAAAGGAGCAGCTAGTTTAGCTGAGTCAACCAGATTGGATGGTTAAAATACATTTAATTCAATCTACCAGACACGCTTAGATCTATTGAAGATTTCTAATTGTACGGGTTTCGAATGGGCAATATTGATAGTTCCTGTGTGTCCATGGGACAACTTGTGCCCGATGAACTGGGCTTCTTGTGATACCCGCGGATATATTGACTCGTGCCTACTTCAATAATGGAATGCCGAACCGCTCAGCAGTAAGCCATTTAAATGTTCAAACTCTTTAAAGCCGGTAGTACATCTTTTAGTGTCGATCCTGCTCGTGACCTTTCCCAACTCAGCTTCGTCATTCGTTCCCGCGACTGTTCAGCTGTTGTGTGATTTTTTATCTCGGGCACTTGATCTGCGCATAATGTCTTCAATTCGCACAGAATTTGAGTAGCGCGTGGCAAAGTTGGTGCACGCTGACTACTAAGGCACCTCTCACCCAATTAACGCAGAGGAATTCAAGGGTGTGAGTGCTTTCCAGGCACTATTTAAACGCCAGGTTAAACGTGTTTATATAGTAGGACTGGGTGGTAAAGTAAAAGCGATTTTTACTCCTTGAAGCCTATTTCTTTATGGGCTTGAGAGTCCCAGTTTGTCTTGAACGTCATAATAAAGACCTTTATAGTCCTCTGTTTAAATTATTTCGAAATGTTTATGCCATTGTTCTTTAAGTGAAGCCATTCTCAACACTAGTCCCAACCTTCAAGAAAACGACCCATGGAGGTAAACGATGGCGTTGGCAAGAAAATAGAAGACCATGAAAGCAGCCTTGGTTCCCAATCCCCGACATGGAGCAAGCACTCCACTACTACTGAGGCCTCTGTCTCTGCGTCTTCCTCTTCACTTTCTATGGGAACTGGAAGCCCTGACGGCACACCGAGACGGCGCCGTCGAACCACGGTTTCTAAAACCTCCTCCACCAGCACCTTTTCGCCCTCGGTAGCTTTTTCTAATTTGCTCCGCAAAAATTTAACATTTTGGCAGATGAATTAGTAAATTTGCTAGTGGTGGATGTTGACCCATAAAAACAATTAATTTACAATTGATGGAATTGCTTTGGAATTACACGTTTCAATAGAGATCTATAAGTGAAACTATTGAAATCCTTTTTTTGAATTATTTCCTTTTTGACCAGGTAGGAATTGGACGAAACGTGCCGTAAGCAGTTAATCAATCACTGAATTTGTGATTTGATTGGTTCATTAAGTGAGAACTTGTCTGGGGAATGTTGGAGCCTCTTTAAATTTGAATTTCGGGTTATTTTTTAATCTGGATTTATTGCGGCCATGCCTAGGCCTCCAGATACTTTCTGCTTGATTTTAAATTCACGCCGTGGTACGTGCTTTCTAATGTGAGTGGCTTACTTGATTGCATTTTTTTCATCATTCCAGTTGCCAAACCGGCGACGACGTAGATCTACGTTGAGGCCGGCTGTAGTTGCCTCTGGACGTAACTCGATTAGGAATTACTTCAAACCTTCAGAGGACTGATTCCCCCCAAATAATCTGTGATTCGTTGCTGTCTTCCGTCAATGTGGTTTTTATTGCTAAACAGAATAATATTTATTACATATTTTTGTACAATTACTACTCTCAGGAAGTGGATTGTATCTGAAATACTGAAAGCTTCATTTTTCCAACCTTAGAGGTCGATTTGTAACACCGAATTTCAAAATGTGTTTTGGTCTACTGTCACTGACTTTGTTGATTTTATCTAAACATTTGCTAATTCCAACGTGAATGTTATGCAGGAACATTTGTGATAGTAACTGGAAACTGAACGTAGTTCACACCAATCCTGACAGTTTCTCGACACAGAATCTGCTGATGAAAACAAGCAGTTGAAAGAAAGTCCTATCCTTCTTTTCACAGGATATTTCAACACCTCATGGTGGGCCATGGTGTGCACCGTGAGATTTGTATTTCGGGCTAGGAGGGGCTGAACAGGAGGGTGCAGGTACAATCTCATCCTAGATTTAGGCGGTCTTCTGTTGCGCCCAATTTTTATACACTCGTTTTATTATCACTCCCATGGGAAATTATGCGTGACTTCCCCCGATGTCATGCAACCATGGGATAAATTATTCTAGCCTTTTCGATGATACCGTAGCAAGCACGTAAATTTACTAGCATATGATTTGTAAGCGGTTTGAGGAGGGTAGGTGCATCCGCTGGCTTTTACATTATCGACACACCCTAAGCTAAAGCATTGGATCCAGATACCCGTATTATTGTCGTCGTGAAGGTCAAACCACACCGCAGAACAAGCATGAGCATCGTGTCCCGCTCGGCTACTTATGCCCTTATCAACCAATGCTTGACCTACCAGACACTTATCAAAACCACAAAATTTTGAACTAGCGTGCACCTTCAGCTGCACGTGAACGATTACTTCCTAAGCCGGTCCAACTGCTGAATCAGGAAAGCGCCAGTCTCATCAGTGGAATTTGTGGGAAACCAACCCTCCTTCATCAGTTCATTTTGTAAATTGCTATTAACGTTCGTCTCTTAATTTAAACCGAAAATTGATCCAACCGCAAGTCTCGCTGATGTATTATGCCGATTCTCTGTCGAAATCTACCTACATACGGTTCTCATAAAACTACTACCCATCACAAAAAAAAAACAAACACAAGCACCGCATGAAAAACTGCCTTTGCTTATCATGAACAGCTAAGGGAAGGGGGAAGGGAGCATAGGAACACAATGAAGCACATGCTCTGCCTAGGAGATCTCCGCGTCCAACATAGTGGGAGCCTTAATGACAGCATTGGGGCTGTTCTTCAGCTTCCAGGGTACACCCTTGTAGGTGGCCAGGTGTGCACCATCCACGCGCATATCCAGCTTCACCTGTTCCCACACCTTTTTCTTGGGGTGTAGTTGAGCATCCGGTTCGCCTGAAGGAAAGGCATGAAAGAGAAGGGTGAACTTAGTTGAATTACTTAAGTGGAACAGTCTCCAGCCACGGCCATCAGTATGGTTTATAATTTATTCTTAACCGAGAATCATGGTCCAAAATCCATTAAAATTTGCGATGTACGCCAACAGTACAACAGTTTTTCCAAGAGGTGAATGCCTCTTGCAGTTACAAATGGTGCGTGGTACAAAGTTACAGGGAGTGCCCGCAACCTGACCGTTATAACTTTCCAGAAGCTTCTTTCTTAACTAATTTCAAGGCGCTCTGGAACGTCTCGGGAATCGCGCTCTCGTTTGGTTCCCCTGACCGGCAAATACCCCTGCAAATAAGCGTTTAATTCGTTAATAATCACAAACATTAATGCTAATTAAAACACTACAGGTATACGAGAATGAATAAGACTACCCCACATCTTTATTAGTCATCTGTGGACGATTACGCGTATGCTGTCCGCTAAATACGTATAAGTGGTGGGGGGGGAAGTCTTTGTATTTGATCATTTTAGTCGAAAACTCAACAGGATCCAGCCGAACGCAAATGAATAACAATTAACGACGAGTTCGGCGCACCTTTAACTCTCCGCAAAACGAAGCTACTGAAGAATCTAAATTCCGGAGGACTAAACATCAGAAAAAGAAACTTCGTAAGGATAACGAAACATAGCTTGAGGTCCTCCTACAATCCACACTGTAGTTACCGACCATTTTTAAGATATGCATAGAGGGATTCCACCAGTCATAGAATAGAACCGAAGGCGAATCAACCACGTAGCCCTTCCCTCAATAATGATCTCTAGGGTATTCGATTCCAAGGCATCAAAATGGAAAAAAACTTCTACAGAATCAATTGTTAACCATCTCGATTAGGCAACTGACTCCAAGGATCTTCATTTAACTCATTATGATTCATATCTACTAGGAGAGCAGTCTGAAAATCCTTTCAAGTCTTCCGCATTAATTCGAGACGAAAACAAATACAACTTCAAGGCTCTGAAGTCATTGAGAATTTGGCACAATCCGGATGGAACGAAAACAAAAAATCGAATGCCTCCAGAGACCAAGACCCCTTGATAGAAGACAAACGTCAACTTACCGGGATAGCCCTGTACGTAGACCCTGTCACCTAGCGTGAGTTCTGTTGGGTTTTCGATAACCAGAGGTTCCACTCTATCGTTGGCGTCGGTGGCGCACATCAGCATACCCTGAGACTCAATACCGCGCATCTTGACGGGTTTGAGATTGCACATAAAGATGCCCATTAATCCACGCATCTTCTCAATGGGCACATGTGGCACGAGACCGCTGATCACGGTGCGGAGGTTACCTTCGCCCATATCCACCTTACAGGAGAGAATAAAAGAACCCACCATGTGGGAGTCGAAAGTTGGCAAAGAACAGTCACTATGGGAGATCTGGAATGTTCAGTGGATTTGGTAATTAATGAATTTTCAGAGGATAGAGCTCCCTGAAGAATATAAACCATAAAATAACAAAAAACCTTTCCAAGATCTAAGCTGTGACACCAAATAATCAGATAACTATACAGCTAGATTAGCCATCTTGATGTTCCGAAATGGCTAGCCAATTGTCACAAATTTGGGTGAATTTTCAAAAGATATCCTCGCGAATAATCTATTTAGGGAAGCTGCAATGCCTACTGAATTTCTAATAGTCCATTCTGTGCAACCTTTAGGGCGATTGAAAAAATCTACTTGATTCAACTCTTAAATTTTCTGGTGCTTCAAAATGTGAACTAGTATATCAAGAATCAGGCTATCATTACCTTCAAGGTATTCGAAGGACAATTTGTGCAAGATCAGGAATAAGTATAGTTGAATAGCCCCATTGGATTTAGCTTGTGTTTTAAAATGTCCTCATGAAAAACAGTTAAAAATGATATCCCCAGATTCCAATGCGGTGGACTACCGCCATTGCAATCTAATAAGTTTTCAAGAGAAAATAAGTCCAAACTAACTCTCTTCACGCTAAGGCACTCAAAACACGTCTTGGAGGAAAGATGTCAGAGGAAAAAAAGTGCACCTGTATTCATTATGAGATTCTGCTTATTGAAAATTCCAACGGATGAATTTTGATTTACGACTTTGAAGACGGCCAGGACATGTTTATCTGAAGAAACCGCAGTAATTCCATTTCAATAATTTATAATTCGTTGTCATTTAGGCATATAAAATAACCAATCAGATACCACAAAATTTGGATCCGGTTGGTGTAAAATATGAGTCTTTCCAGAGGATTTTATCGTGGGAAGGATTGAAGTACCGAAAAATTGCGTCTGGAACCCCAAAGCTTTGCCGATTGAGAACGCAGGCCAGTGCTTTTCAGCAATACAACTAGCAAGAAATTCGGGACATCTAACAAACGTTACCCTAAAGGAAATAGGAAAAGTTATAACAAGGCTTAAAAACCGCCACTACCACCATCTAGAAGGAAAATTATCAGAAAGAGTTCAGACGACATAACCTATAGAAAAAAAAGCCCAAAAGAAATCTGTCTCTTCATCCCTAATTTTGTATGGGCGGAAGTTTTGGAAATCAAACTATCTTGAAAGAACCATAGAAACGTTCAAGAGGTTTTCTAGCAAGGACCCGACCGTAGAGGAAACGCTTTGACAATTTAGAATGTAGGTAGACTTGCCAAAAATCTATTTGGCGGGAAGAGAATAATAAAGTTTGGACCAAAAAATTACTTCCAGAGGTAGGAACACCCCTTCAATACATTCAGAAAAATCAGAAAAAAAATTTACTTGAGGAAGCAACTTACAGGTGAATAGGAACTAATTCAAATAGCTGAAATTCAGGCTGATGGCAACAAAAACAGGCTAAATCGAGTTGGAACCAATTTTTGGGCGCTCAAAAGTCATTTTCCTAGAAGGGGATGGGAATTACTTCAACACTCCCAGGAAGCCTAGATAAAAGTTGCGTTATGTTCTGCAAAATGCCACAACTACCCTTATCAAAAAGTATAAACAAACACTACACTGCCGATGCCACCTGGAAAGAAAGCGATTCCAACTGACCTTTTCTACATAAAGTGAATCCGCATCAGGATGTCGTTCCACCTCCACAATTTTGCCCACCCGCATGTCTATACGACTGACGTCAACGGGTAGATCTCCACCCTTCTTTCCGCCTTTTGTTGGAGGCACCGGTTTAGCGACAGGAGGGGAGAGTTTTTGATCTGAGTTATAAGAAAGGGAGAACGGTTATTGCCGACTTTAAGAATGATGCAAATATAACTTAACGACACAATCCCATTAATATGAAATAGATGAATTGATAAATTAATGTGAAATAAACTCCTTTATTTTTAAAAAAAAAGGAAGAAAGCCGTTGCTGAGCTTATGGGCCGAATTACTAGAAAATACTAGTGACCAAATTTCAATTACAAAAAATGGTACAAAAGAGGGCAACTCTGGGCTTAAATAAAAAGAGGCCTTCGAAACATGAGGGCGACAGCGAAAGGAATACCAAGTGCGGTTGCTTCTCCTTCTCTGTAAAGCCAGCAGTTTGATCGCAGCAGAAATGGGCTTTGGACTACCTTAAAAGAGGAGTAAGGGGCAGCTATCGACTTCGGACCTGTCATTACCAAATCTCTTCAATTACTGCATGCGAGAGAACATCCAGCGATGACAACGAAAACGCCTCGCTGATAACCTACTTGGTACACCCTACTTAATGAATTTTTCACTTTACCTGAAAGACGCGGAAGAACTAACTCTTCATTTAATAAATATTACACAATCTCCTCAAGTGGTATCCGTGATCGGACAGACAGCACCAGCACGAGGCTACTACATTGGTCAGCAAGCACTGAAGGTGCATCATTTTGCCTATTTAATGATGAGCGAAGGACTTTTAGTTGCAACAAATATTAACTAAACACCCCAATTTTCATCGTAAAAGAACAGATGTGACCGATTATTTCGAAAAAAATGTTACATTTTGAACTGATCGGTACGCGTAATCATTCTGGCGGTTAAAACTGTAAGATTGACAAGCTGGCTAAACCAAAAAATGCACCAAGAAATGTTAAGGTTAATACTAGATACATGGCGTTTACTCACAAAACGTACTTAATTTAAAGCAGAAAAATATTGTGAAAACGCGATGAGGGAATGACGAATTAACGGATTAGCACCAACCATGCAACCCAAACCACAATGAATATGGCAGTTCTAATTTCAACTGCAAATGCTAGCACAGAATTAAGCTAAACGGAAAGAGCGTACCAGGTTTGTCGCATTGACGAACCGAGGTATCCGAAATACTAGATTTCGAGTTTCCAACGGGGTCATCCGGAGGTGAAGGAAGAAAGAATTGAAGGTCTACAAGAAAACCTGTCAAAAATAGGAAAACAAAACAACTTACAACCAGCTATGATTTCCAGATTAATCAATTTTTTCTTAAGAGCACTAATTTCTTGTTTGAGATGAACATTGCTCTTGGCATAAACCTGTTTGGCATGTTCAATTGCGTTTTCATCAGAATTGGTGAGAAGTTCAATCTTATGTCTGACGGAGGCGACAAGTTGTTCAGAGGTCATCTTCATTAATGTATGGACTGGAAAACAGAAAATACACATTAAGTCTTTCAAAATAACGAGCTTCGCTAAATATGTTGCCTACTCTACTCTTGCAAAAGCAAAAATCTGTCAAAAAACCGCATCTGGGATATTACTGACCAGGCGGGAAAAATATCCCGGCACTAACAGTAATGCAAAAGTTTCAGTCACTTAATTTGCGCCTCATTTCCTTAAATACTTGCTATGTAACTGGATTTAGGACTTGTCATTCCAGTAGCAAATCACAAAAACCAAAACAACACCGAGATCCGCAGAGCACCGAACGGCGTCAGCCTACTCGACCGGACCCTAAGTTAACTGCAGTTTGGTTCCATGTTTTTTATAGCCTGGCTAAACACAATTAATAACTTTCATTTTTATTTTTTTGTTTTAATTTTTTAAATGTTTTTTGGTCTTACGTTATGCAAAACTTAATTGAAATGCAGTTAGGAAAGCGGGCTATTTGGTCTGGGGTCCTCGTGTACGTTGGTTGTGTGCTTCGAGTTTAGGTTCTTCTATCTCCATTTATTTGCTGAAACCATTTGAAAGCCTTTGTATGAATAAAGTTGCTGTCTTTTCTAAGATGGCTCTTCCCACAAATTGCTTGTATAGAGCCCCAACTTACACTTCTCCCCCCCGTGTAGTTCCACTTTTTTAAATCTTTCGCAGGTCTACCCCTGCCGTATGGTCTAAACCATGAAGTCAGTCAGAACGCTTAGCACAGTAGTAAGCACATATGGTCTTCGTGGCTTTGCACTGGCTGCACGATGTCATAAACAGTTTTATCGATCCATCTCAATATACGCGCCAGATTTCTCCTCCAATGGGTCTACGAATACCCTTCCTTCTGTTGAGAAACCATGTCGTCCAATAATTATTCCGCCGGAGGAATTGATGACATATATCACTAGTGTAAGTGTCCTTTTGTTGCATTTTTTTCTAATTGGCTTGTAGGAACGTCACACCTTAGATCAGCTTCTCAGTATCGATATACGAGAATTCCCCTGCGAATTGCGTCTGACTTGTTTAGAAGCCGTTCTTCAAACCGCGCTCTTCACCCTCTCTTATTCCTCTCCCTTCGACCGGTACACTCTAGCGGTCGCAAACAGTCTCGGTATTGAGCCCTTGTCCACTGCCGTCCTCGCCTTTCTTCCAGCTTTCACGGCCTTTCCCACTGATTCTGCGTGGCTATCTGACCCTCGTTTCCGCCTCCTTCTACTTAGCACTGTTGCTGGGGCTCGAAATCTTCCTCGTCCACGTATCCTCGTCCTAGCTGCATGTATCCGGCAGCTTCCCGATAACACGAACTCAAAATCTCTTTCTTCTGTTCTTCGTCTCATCACCCATCTTATTAATGACTGCAGCATCTCCGAGCTTGTCTATATCTGTGCTCTGCTGCGCGATCTTCCACGCAAGCCGGTGTCTGTTAATTCTACCTCTCTCTCTCCTCTCAGTGTTGAAGCAGATCTTCTTAGAGACGCTCTACGTCGTCATCTAATGTCTCGGTTGCCCGAAGTGGAAAGCTTAGGTCTTCTTGCTCTTCTCAGATTAGCCCACGACTTTGGTCCAGATTTAGCTGCTAATCGAATGGATGCAATGCGGTTTAGCGCATCGCTAGAAACAGTGATTTCAACAAGGCTAAAGGAGCAGAATCTCTTCACGTTATGTCTTCTCTGCTCGGTCTTGCAAAGGATGCAGACTTTCCGACCGGGTCTCATTCGTAGATGTCTTGGTCAAATTCGACGCAAGCTGCACCTAACCTTGAACTATCCCTCAACCGACCAAAGTGGCTGGTTGGCTGGTGCACTTGCGGCTTTAGCCAACCTGGCTGTAGGTAACTTGGATTCCCGGCCGGCGAAAGCCACATTTTCTGCTGACCAATTTTCCCTCTTACCTTGTGAAATGAGTCTTCTTGGTCCCAAAACCCAGGATCTCTTGCCCTTTGAGTTCTCGTACGGCCTTGATATCCACCCCTTGTTTACTGCTGATTGGGCACGTCAGCTTTTCTTTGATGTTGCTGATTATGTGAGTGAACGCCTGAATTCGGGGAATTGTGATGCCGAATCGGCTATGCGGACCACATTGGCTCTACTCCTACTCGGCGTACGCCATGAAAAGCTTCTTAGTCAACAAAAACCGGTTATTAAGGCGTTTGCGGACTTACTTATTGGCCAATCGAGTGTTCTGCTTCCTGCCAAAGAAATGTCGGGCTTTGAAACTCCTATGGCTTATACTCCACCTGAATCTCGTTAGTTACTCTCCACGTTAAGAAACCTCCTTGGTTCCAACGGTTTAATTAACTGGGTTTTGTCTTTACAGTCGCTCTGGTACCACATTTACCCAGGGTGGACTGGCAAATGTACTATGAGTTGTCCGGCATTGCAACGATGAAGGGACTATCTCAACTAACGCCAAGACAACGCGAACTACTCCGGGCCTACGTGATCTTGAAGAAACCGACTGTGGAGGAATATATAACGCATTTGCAGGGACGAGTCAGTGCTGTACATGGGGTTGAGATTTTGCCTTTCCATGTGCTCGAGACACATTCGAGAGATCAACTGTTTGCTGGTATGCACTACTAATGTTACTTAAGTAGCAGAAAACCCCCTTAATGAACTAATCTTTTGTGAAGCCTTGTTTTTTGGTGACCTCGAAGGGCTTTGTCAGCTGTTTATTATTTTAGATTTTGTTGTTCGTAAGGTGTCCTCTTTGGATCCAGGTTCGTCACGCCTCTAGTCTTTCTGTAGGATTTATTTTGAATTAATATTTAAAGGTGACTTAACTCTTTAGCCGTTTCGAAGTACGCGCTTTGTTTTCTACTCTGGAAACGCGATGATTTGGTATCGCAACCTTTCAATTCGCTTCTGGTGTCGTACAAAAGCGTCGCTTCAATTCCTGTTACTCCAGTAGGTTTCTCCTTTTTAGTTTAACTTTGTGGTTTCCACTAATGGCAAATTCTTGTGGCATTTAAAGCGATCTCGAAGCTGTTTCACAAAAAAGAATGTTATTGTAATTCAACTAATGACATACTAACGGATTGCGGCAAATTTTGTCCCAGAGAAGTTGATGATTTCAGCAAAGTATTAGTATTTGATACGAATGTTATTCTATCAAATTAAATGTCAAATTCAATGCAATGCCAAAAATCTCCTATAAGTACGAATTTATCATATCATTTGAATCGCTTAAGTCTGTAAAAGATGTATTTGGTGAATTCCCACCCTTTCTTATGATAATCTTTCCCTTTTAATCGACCTGAATTAGCTTAATTTTTTATTTCTTTATGGAATTCATCTTTTAACAATCGTTTTGTGTTAATAGGCTTATGAAATAATGGGCCATTTAAGAATTTTCGTCATAGCAGGCGGTTTTGAATTTGAAAGTGCAAGATCTGAGTAGGATAAAGGCCAGGGTGGATAATATGGGTGAAGGGAACCAGCTCTAGAGGGCGGAACCAAATTAGCTGATCTCAATCTTTGGAATATTCAGTGACCGTTTGTCAACTTCTGAACAATAATCTATCTAGATTAGTTTTATTGAAGTCATGGAAAATTAAGCCAAGAATTCATTTATGAATATGAGTTTTATAGTGGAGCAGAGCCGATGACAGCTCGACGGTCAGAGTGCCTGGCTAGCTTACAATTAATGTTCGTCATTGATTTGAATATGGGGCTCTATTCTGGAAGAGAGGCTTTTGGGTGAGGCAGATATGTCCATTCACCAGTGTTAAATCACAGACAAATTAACGACAATCTAATAAAATACACAGCAAGAGCCTAAAGGCGGAAGCTGGGTTCAAAAGTTGATTTAATTGCTCTAAAACTACTTTGCTTTTCTGTTTGCTTTATGCCTATAGACCCTTTACTGCGATTGGCTATCAACACAAGAAGGTAATCACCGTCGCGATGCTTTTCTAAAGAATCTGGCCTTACGTCTAGCTGAGGATTCTGGAGTTCCAACCGCTGCTACTAAGGCTCGACCTCTTTGCGAAGTGGTCAGTTTTGACCAGTTCCCTGTAAACGTTGAGTAAAGTGACAACCTAGCCCAATGCTTTGTTGACTCCCATTCATTATTCAGGAGTTCCCTATATTGAACTTTTGAAATGTATCACTACGGTTGATGTTAATCGAGTCTCCGGATCAGTCCATCGAACTTTGATACAGTTGCTTTGGGCAGCTTACTATGTTACATAGCGAGGTGGTTCGTTTATTGAAAAGATTTTTCCAGAAATTTATGAGAGGAATCGAAAATGGTGGAAGTGTATGGGGAATCGGCATTGGTCGCGCCTATTCAGGTCTATATTGACATGTTCTACTTGAGTTGCCTTGCAAGTGGGTAGGGTTTTCTATTGAAGAAACATCGTCTATAAATGGATTGTAAGGCCCTCCAATTGAAGGAAATGCAAACGAACTCGGTAACAGATTTGGAAAAATGAGCGAAGAACGGTTGAAGGGATCATAGAAGAGCTGAATGTAGGTGTTAACTGGGCCTATTTTCTGACCCATTATATCATTGATCCCAGTATGAAAGTGATTTGGGTTCCGAGGAGGATGGATAAATCTCTTACCTTTGGACCCAGTAAAACAAGAACATGGCAAGATATATTAGGTTCGCTTCATAAGGATTCGCAGTTGATGATATCCTTCTGCTCAGAATCGGATTCAATATTTTGTTAAAATGGGGAGAATTTCTTAATAACAAAAACCGACCGGATAGCTGCCTCAACAAAGAGAGGCAGGGGTGGAGTCGTTTTGCGAGTGTTCCCAAAAGGCGTGAAATTATGGAAGAATATGGATGTTTTTTGAGGAAGTAGATGAAGCACGTCAGCTCATGCTTATCACTCCATACTGGACGGCAATGTCTGGTCAAACGCGCAACTTCCAGAGAAACCCTAGATTGACGTGTCACTGCTAAGTAGAACAGGAGTTTATTATCTAGATGTCAAATGGAAATTTCAGCACCTATTAACATGGGCGAGAACAAGACGCGTCACTTACACCAACATCAATTGAGGTTGAGGAGAAGGCTGATGAAAGCAGGTGGATCCTACTTATACGCATCAACAAGTGTTGACAAGGAGCTCCAAAAAACCTGGCTTGTTTCTACGTTTCTTTTTACGCACGCTATGCAAAAAATGCTTTACTAGTTTAAAATTTCTGCTGAGTGATACACCGATCCCTTGCAATGTGAAATGTCCATCGGGCATTTATGCTGCAACCAATAAACAGGCGAATGTATCAGGTGTTATAACTATCATCACTTTTTTTGAGTGGTCGGTATTCAAGACATTGTTAGCTGAAGCCGTATCCCTTGATTGCCCTGATCGGGGACTCGTCGTTGCCACCGAAAGAAAACAATCAGGACAATAGCGCAACTCAAGAAAGTTACATTTGATTACCTGGCGTTGTTTCAAGATATTATATTCTTCCGTTACCTTGAAATGGTGTGTTTGTGTAGTCACAAAATCCCAATAGGTTACAACGGAATGTTTTCTCCGAGTGGATCCGTCATCGACCTCTAATGTTTAGTTTGCTGCCATGGTTCCGGTTCAGATCTGCCTTCCATGTGCCCGTCTGAAGTTGAATATAGATATAATCAAAAGTTGTCACCGGTTATTGGCTGTCAAGCTTGATAGTCATTAACGAAATCAGCTCTTCGTTTGTGGATACGTCGAAATTTTCTTGAATTTAGAAGACAAATCCAAAATTGCACCCTTTTAAGTCCACATCGTCTTGAGTTCCACTTAGTGTAGTGCACTTTCAAATTGAGTGGGTAGGTAGGTAGACAATTCAAGCATGTTGGATAAACAAACCTGTCAGACAAATACTTAAGTCACAGTGCATTGCAGCGTCCATTAGTAACAGCCCACATCCGAACAGGACAACAGTTAGGTGAGTTGGTGTTTTGTTTGCTAAACTGTGATTAACACAACTTTTGCCTCCTGTGACGTTCAGATTTGGCCATTGGTTCTTGAATACACGAGTTTTGTCCGTTTGGACCGAGTTAATTCAACGCTGACGTCAGTTTGACGCACCGAGCCTTCCCTTAAATCGTAATAAGACATACCGCTTTAAAGAAATTTTTATTGTTATCACACAGAGTGGTTACGATGTATAAACCGCGGTAACTGAGGCGACTGGACAGTCAAATGTGAAACCGAAAACTGGAGGCTATTGCACATCGTTCAATTTTCAAGGTTCTAAATCACGTTTTCTCAATTTTTTCCCCACAAGATCTTTGCATTTTTTAATCCTTGAGATTACTCAGACAAGGGTGCTAATTTGGATGCTAAAACAGAGGATCTTGACCCTGTTGTGGGCTTGTTTTGAGCGTTCTCTGTAATGCTTCGTTTCGTTGCGGTGACAACGACAAATTTTCACCCTGCTACTATGAAACAAAGAGAGTGGTTAAATGGCACCATTAAAATGGCAGGGGAATGTTTATAATTGTATCGTGGATTTCACTGGTATTTGTGTCCTCTTCTACTTAGGTATCCCTGACGATGTAGCAAGATACTTCGAGTTCGACAGCGGTATCAATGTGCACGCACAGAGGGCCTTGAAAACTAGTAAATTTGGAAACAAAATCATGGGAAATTATCGTAAAGCACATGCAATCAAACAAAATGCTCTTCCATCACAAAACAAGCTGTATTGGAATTATTCAGCAAACCCTCATATCGTACCTTTAAGTCTAAAATATGTTCTACCATTGCTTGAAAATAGAAACAACCTTCTCAATTCTTCCATCAGAAAACTTTGCTGTGAAGTGATTATCAAATTAACATCAAATAAATCTCCGCCCAGATCTTTGATGAAACTCAGTTTGGAAGGTTATCGAACATGCGCCTTTTGAGCCGCTTTCACAATACATCTGTGGTTTAACAGATGTGGAAGTCGACTGACACCATTTATGCTCAAACCATCGACAATTTTATTTTAGTGACAAATTTCAAAGATCAATGGGCCGCAGCATTCAATCCAGGGTTATGTGGGCGCTGACTTTGTTGCTGTTAACATCGGCACAATCACTTGGAGAGGATGTTCAAGTTTTCATCGAAGAGGAACATCATGAGGGTAACCTACTTTATCTCACTAAAATTCACCGAGGACACCAAACACGGTATTTAGTGTTGCTTGAAATAAATATAATCTTTAGAAATCCTTAAATATCCATTGTCAAGGAAAAAACAACTTACACCACTTACTCTACCATACATTTCATCGAAAACAGCAAAGTTATTAAAAACGCAAAATAATGACAGGCATAAAGTGTGTGGGTGGAGTCAATAAACAACGAAAGAGAACACTTGCGGGATAAGTAGCTGTTGCATCAAATCTGACTATCTTTTTTTAACCATAAACCTTTTGAATTCCAGTTATTTTACACTGGATAAGCGCTCTCGAGCGGAAGGGGTGGCCAAAAGCAGATTTGGTAGGCTTCAAGTATTTACGAATATTACAGGAATGTCATTTCATTTACATTGTTTTAGGCTATCAGATAAAAAAGATAAACTACAAGCAATCCTTGGACCTTGAGTAATTGCAATAATTCCTATTTTACTTCTCCCATCTCTGAAAATATAGGTGCTTATTATATTGCCCATTTTATGACCATTTTTGGAGCTGGACGACAGTGTACGCTTTACATTATTGAAAATTGAGGAAAAGTAAAAATCCGTAGATTAACTTGTAAATTGGTAAAGTACATTTCTGCAACAATGTACCAACAATCAAGTAATTGTAAAAGACATTCCTAAGATATTCTATTTGCTAAAATATTCGTGTTTGCAGTTCATAATCTAAGAAATAAAAACTCTCTCGGTAGGCCACTTTTCCGATCCCCTTTGCCAGTAAAAGCAAAACTTCCAGCCCCTACTATCAACGCTTCTATCTAAGTCTTATTTGCAAACTGATTACGTTGAGAGATAGTGGAACACTATGAGAAGCTGTTAAAAACCTGAACAACTTAACACGAAATTGAAAGTGTCAAATTCCAAAGCCACTAGATTGAATTTGACTAATCCCCTCGTTTCATATACTTCTACCAAAGCAAAAGTATTCTACATAGTAGATCCACATTGATGGACACAGTGACATGGATTATCCAGAACTTGTCAACAGTCTGCCGGTTGGACATGTCCCAAACTCACCGAGCCAAATCTCCGCAATGATGCAACGCAACGACCAATTCATTCAGGTGAGTTTCGAGTAAACGTAGATCTTAAATATTTTGCATTTTTTGGCTCCGTCCTCGTTGTCCTACCTATGTCAACACTAGCAGTCGACGTCCCATATATGTGACGTCATGACTTTATTAGCTCTTCCCGTACGTCGCACGTGATATTAAGTCAGTTATGGGTACGACTAGAAGGTATGACGTAAAAAGGAAACATAAATTATGGGATTGAAGAGCCTGTGCAGTTAAATGTACGCTAAGCGAATATCGTATCACTTTATTATTCCATCCGTTCGAATGTCATTTCCGGGGTTGCCTGTGGTCTCCCTCCCACTTTTTCCCTAACGAGGCCTAGTGTGAACTACAACTAACCGAAAAACAGATCAGGGTAACTGGATGAATTCTTACTTAGGGATAAATGGTACTCATTCATGATGTAGATCTGGTTTGAACTTTGATGGTTGCGGGCTCTTGGGGGCGAAATATATTGGATAAGAATGGATTTAGGAGACGGTGCAGGGCGACATGCAACAGTGCGCCTATTCATCTTCTTATTCACATTTTGCAACAATATTTGCAAATATTAGATCCATACTATTGAGTCATACATTGAAGTCAATTGACCTCGATTAATAAGTAGCCAGACCTCAAAATTTGAAATTAGCCAAAAACAAACATCAGTTCAACTTCTTAAGACAGCAGAATTTTTCAATTTCTTTAAAAAATTGTTAATGAAGTGTTTGTACCAAAACCCTTTGGTATTTTGTTTTCATTGCCCAAATAGAACTCAACTTTACCCCCATTAAATACTGTCAATTTTTTACCTGACGTCTTAATTTTACTTAATTTTTATCTTGTCGCCTAATTATCTCAGGTCTATTTAAAAAAAGGAAATATATAGGGTGAAATCATTAAATAACCACTTCTGATGTCTTTTTTTACCAAAGGCCAACAAGCTATTTGAAACAAATGAGTACACAATGTTAAATCCAGTAAAATGTTGTGCTTATTACCAGGCAGCCATTGTGGGCAACTTGATTCGCTCCGTTTATATAATTCTTCCCACGTGGACTTCCAGCAAAAGTGTTGCCTTCAATGCCTCGATTGGTAAAACATCCAAAAAATTCACTAACAGGCACCAGCTCTGCCTCTGCTTTACCGACCAAAACTCCAACAAGAATGAAACCTGCCAAACCCGCAGTCTGGGATCTGAAGACACAGAACTGCAAATTTTACCTCACCTGTGCACACCTCGAATTTCCTCATACCGTTACGTGGAACTGAATTCTTACACTGCTGTTAGGGGTACGCTCCAACGAATGCTTCAAAAGCAGGATCCGGCCACCCTAATCATCGATATAGACGAAGATTTCTTTGGGGTTCAACTTCCGGCTTCAAGCCTTCTCCAGAATGATTGTGATCTAATCGACCTTTTTGAAATCTCCAACACATTTCATAGTATTCTCTGTCCTCCCGTCAGTCTGACTGGAGCAGAAGAACTCGAGATCGATTCCTGGTTTCAGCAAACCATCAAATCATTCGCCATGGCTGGATGCTTTTCTCCTACTGTGTGCTTAGATATGTATTATAACTCCAGTCTTCCAATCTACTGTCGGAGTGAAATTTTAAGAGTTGCATCCACATTGAACTCACATTGGAGATGTCAGAATATGGCACGTGTAGTCTTTTACATGGAACGTTTGGTAATTTTGTTATCTTACCAAACAGACAAAGCATTAAAGGCAATATCAGAGACGGGGATATGCTTGGAAGCTGCCAGCAGAACTTTCCAGACCAAACCGAAAATAGGCCTTTGTTTAGGGCACAATCTTCCAGGAGCTTCTGTTGTTCCGGAGTTTGTTCCATCCTACAAAAATATCGTAGGATTGGCTCGGAATATGACTCGCATCCTGAATGCTACCCTTGCCAGAAGACCAATTGTTATCACAATTGCGAGGTCATCTCGGGACGGTTATGTGGTACGAAAGTTGCAACCGATGATTGAATTGGCAATCAAGATGGTACTGAAACGTGTGTTTAATCTCACGGATGCAAATTTCCACTATTCAGAGTATTTGGCTGGTGGCAAAATTGGTTGGGTGGATCGCTATCGTGAAACAATCAAAATATGACCTCTACTTCTGTTTGTCTTTTCAAATTACCTGCAACTTTTTTAATGATGCTGTGACATTTGAAATTTGATTTCTTGATCTTGAGATGGATTTCATGACAAGATCATTATTGCCACTAACATCAACCGGAAGCAATTAGAATCTGAATTTCTGAAAAACGTCTTCAACGTCTCATCTTCAAATTCATCCAAGCATCCAAACAAAAAATGGGCTTGATTGTGAAATCAGGGCTTCGCTTATGAACGAAGGGGCTGCTGTCTCCCTTCGTGACGCATTTAGGTAATTTACTACCGGAACTTGAAGCATATTTGTGGAAAAAAGTATTCAAATGTTGGGCAGTCTAAATTTGCTTTCTTAACTCCAACATGAAAAAGCAGGTCATGCATAACCAATTTTTCTCAGGTAAGAGAAAAAAGCTGTTTTTCCTCCCTATTGGATGTCAGTATACGAAATTGGGAGAAAAATAAAAAATCTGCAAAATGGAATTTTTTCCTGATCACGAGCGTAAAGTAGATGGAAAGTCCAAGCTAAGAAAGTAATTCCGCTAAACCTCAATTGAGTTTTCATTTCATTGTAGCTTAAATCAATTTGTCAATCAGTTAGTATGTAGTTCAGTCTTTTGAGCTCCATGCCATCTCTGTTTGATGCATGTGAGTAGAATCTCTTTGCTTCCACTCACTTTCACCACGACTTTCCAAACCAAGTTGATGTAGGTGTGAACGAACTGTTTCATTGGCACTCACATCTAGCAGTACTCAAATTTCTAGTTTTACACTGACTTGTTCTTCAACTCATTAGTGAGTGACACATTAATGTCGAACCTTGTTTAGAAAAGGTGAACTTCCTAAACGTGATATAAAATTTTTGATTAACTTATTAGCGAAATGGAGTTATTTGTTTAGACCACTTGATTCTCCTAATAAATATCACGCAGTTTGTCGTGAAAGGTCTGCATCTGCAGACTTCTGGCCAAATCACATCTGGTAGACTAAACTGGCATTGAATACTGTGGTGGGAAAAAGGGCAGGAAGAAATATCGGCTACTGCTGACTGACTTATAATTGTGCCTTAAATCCATCTAGATAAGCTCATTTTGTAAGTCCCTACATATTACTATGGCCTATTGGATTGAGCTGTGCCCGAAAACCCCACGAACATTTTTGGTCATCTGCCATTTTTACTTTTAGCTACACGATATCGCCCAATTTGCATGAAATGGCCTTCATACTGGTAGCATGAAACTCCCTTTGCTTCATCAACGCTACCAGTTTTCCGGCTCAAATACCAGATTGACACGCACCATAATTTATCACAAATAACCTGATCGTTGCATTGGTGGTAGCGTTGTTGAATCTGGATCAGCTCAAAGTAATTCCAAATTCCCCGTCTGGGCGTTTTGCACAAGTGTTGTAGAAAAAGCATCTGCTTTGTTCGAGTGGCTGCAAAACCAGCAAGAGCAGAGGTAACGCCACCGTATATTGGCAGTTGTCACAGCTCTTAATGCAAATTTTGGCGAAAAGGCCAGAAATGAAAACGCGGTCAGATGTAAAAAAGCTTAAATCGTAAACAAAAAAAACTACTCATAATGACGACGGTAAGGCATGAGAGAATAGTGCGTACTTCTCGTGTGTTCATTTTGCAAGATATCGAAAATAACCCAGACAAGTGGATGGACAACTAATGGCGAAGTGATAAGGGGAGAAAAAAAGCAGAAAACGGCAATTAATTTGCGTGACGTGCAATTTCCAAATTGCTTTTAGTTCAGGCAAACGCTTCCGTGTTAACGCAGCTGGTCATGAATGCATTGAGGACCGATTGGGATCCGCGTAATGGTAGATACTTTGGTACATTTTTAGCCTTTTTCTCACGGGTTGTTTAACTTCGTATCAGCACGTTTACAAGGGCCGAGACAGGCTAGTAGTCGTCAAAACAACCAATGCCGATGTCGGAGACGAGTTCTCCTATTGTCGGCTTTACACTAATCACCTAAGCCTAATGTAATTGCATAAAGAACCAACCTCTAATCCGAGTATCTTAAGGTCTTGAGGAGGACTCGACCAACACACTACTTAAGAGTTTGGAGATGAATAACTAGAAAACCTTGATTTGCCATATCCAATTCAAGCAAATGTTTGTACTTATCCCTTTTGCTGACCAGTGTTGATTGGAGCAATAGCCTGGGAGGGATTCAAATCCTCCCTGGTTTTGCAGCCATGTCACTTGGGTGAATATTCAAATAATAAAGACCGGAGAGACTGCATAGGTAAATGTGCATTCAAACAGATACCAAGTCACTGCATAGTCTAATTCCCCAAAGCCATTTCCACCGCGAATTCCTCAGGTAGATGGATTGCTATGCACTTACCGGCAAAGATGACCATATTCATCATTTCCGCCTGATTTAGACTGGAGCTTTAACCTGCGATGAATTACCAAGGTCCCATTACAAGAAGCTGATTAGATGCGCGATTTCTGAGCTACAAATTCCTACTAAGTAATCCCCTACAATAGTTGCCTACCTCTCGTCGGAATAACACCTATTTATCCATACTTTGTGCTCTTTCAATTCCAAACCCCAAAGTTGTTAAGGCCTAAATACATCCATTGGAAAATTCATCCATTTGTCATCATTCTCGTATGTTGCGAAACGCGATGGTCCCTCATAGATGGCTCAATTTCGTTGTCCGGCTTGTTGAATTAGGAGCCTTGTCCCGAAATTGGAAGCTTTCTAGTGTAACTTCTTATCTGAGTCAATTAAATCATCAAAAGAAGTGGAGGATGAGAGGGTTGTGACTTGCTGGGAGAAAATCAGTTATTTTGCTGGCAGCTTTTGATAGGGGTATCACTTCTGTGACTTTCTGAGCTTCTCAGATTCATTTTCAGCATAATTATTGCCTCTCCAATGCATACGTCCAAATTGTAAGAGTTACATCCTTCCACCCATACAGCCGCGGTGATCAGTGCTATTGTAGGCTAAATGCAGAACCAAGGCTGCCACCTCATTGGTGCATTCGAGGGCAGAGCTATTGCAAGCGTATGTGCGTGCGTGTATGGTTCTTTGGCATGTAGGAGAAAGGGACGAGAGTGTTTGGGAGAAGTAGGTGGAGAAAAAGACGTCGATGTGCACACAGTGTGGTTACGTCCGTAGCACGTGCATGTACGCATGCAGGCTAGTGTGTAAATACGCTAACAACAAAATCAACCTCCTCCTCCTTACCTTGCTACTTTAAGCGTCCGCAGACTTTTGTGTAGTGAAGCTGATTTAAATAGGATTTATTGGCTAATATTTTACAACAATGGTCCGATACATCTGAATAGAGGTCTACAGTAAGCTCTCAGTGAGTTCCTCGGACCACATTCTCGTAATAATGTCCGACTCACCTCAAAGATCATTAAAAGGGCTGTGTCTGTTAGTGGCCGTTTCCGAACAAATAGAAAGGCTGAAATACTGATATTATAATTGAAATAAGCAAAAATCTGTACTACTAGCATAAAGTTAAACTCACGAGAGATATTTATAGTACCAACCTTCCAAACACTCTAGGTGCGTTTAATGAATCTACATCAATTTGGACGTAGCTCTTTACCTCTTCAGAGCTAACTAGGATTTTGCAAAGCTAGCAATGTGAGGGAATATGCTTAATTTCTTCTACCACTCGATGGATATAGAAACTTTTGCTGAAGGAGAGACTGGAAGCTGATCATCTAGTTTTAGGCGAGGAAGTTTTTCCACGGTAATCAAGAAAAGTCATCTAGGTGCAGTCGTGATGGTTAAGGGAAGAATGACGCCGATGTCCGGAGTAAATCTAGGTTCCTACAAATAAATCTTATAAATTTTATGGTTGTGTAACTTTACATGAGCTATATGATGCAATCTATATGCTAAAGGCGTAAAGCTTTGCTTACCCGCCCAATGTCATTAGTCTTCTAGACCTACTAAATGTTTGATAGCTGAGCTTTGCTGCATCGCCGGAAGTTACTGCGTTGCTAAAATTTATCGGAACGGCAAATATACACATTTTAGTTAAAAGCGTATCATGATGAAAAGTTTTCCCACTATATTTTTTCACTTCCTGATTTCAAGAACCACTTCGAATTACTTTACTCCACCCTCGTAGTATGCACAACACAACGGGCTGCTACGTGTAAAGGGTTCATCTGTTAAACACTCCCTGTAGATTCGAAAAACAGATGTTTCTTTTGCTATTTAAGTATGTAGATTGCGATTTACAAAATAACGAGTACTTAAATAATACTTAAATTAACTACCACATGACCACAAGAGTGCTGTTTTTTCTCTCGTGGCAATTAATCGACCGGACTTTTGCCCACCAAAAGAGATAAGAAAAACATATCGCTACTGCCACTACTGACATTTGCAAACATGTGTAAGAGATCACAGGAGCTAACAAATTCATTTGCTATTAGAAAGCCTGCAGGGAGGCAAGGAGGAGGAAACTGTGGGGAAAATGTACATCCCGTTGCTTACTGGCTGTGGTACGTGCCACCGTTTATGGTTCTCGAGAACGAAAAGTCCTACCATTTGCAATTTTGAAGATCTCTTTTCAATAATCTGGAGAAAGGACGTTTTTACACGTTTTTAATTTACTTTGGTGACATCATTTGGTATGCTAAAGATAAATAAAATACCTGGCCAGCCAATCAAAGGCCTGGCTTAATCTACATCGTCGAAGTCACTTCCTTTTAGTAGCATCTTTCTAATAAATTGAGTCGCAAAAAGTTGCACTTGTAACCCATTACTCGGATTTTAAGGATTTTCCGTAAAATTTAACGAGAGAGACAGATGCTAGAGAGCATTCATACAACTGGTGATAATATTCAACTTTGCACGCATCCGTCGTCCAAGGAACGAACTCATTAATCAAACGTCAATCTGGCAGTTTATTCGGAGTGCATTTGTCAACCAAGGGATTTCAGCATTTACCTAGCCTTCAACCCAACTTACTTCTAGACTGTTAGCAAGAAAACACCTTGATACTCATCGACGTAAGAATGCTTCTTTGATGAATCCGTTGACTGGTTGAAAACGATCACCACAAAAGCAATCCATTGTGAAGACACTTGCGGCATAGGAGGACGCCAAATCACAGGGGGACGCAATAAAGCTGGCTTAATGAGACAAACCCCATGCTTTTCAAGACTTTATTTACGCTGATTTACCCAATCTGACTTAATAAGGGGGGCTGCACAAAAGATCAGACGCTTGCACGACAGCTAATCAGAAGCAACAAGTTGCATCACCGACCGACCAACTGGGGAAAAAAGACCCCTCAACCAGAGTAACATCGATCTAGTGAGAGCACCACCGGCCGAGACGACCAACGATTAGCCACCCCCGCAGACTAGATCGGGACAAGCTCACCCCCCCCTCCCCCAAACAACGACAGAAGGACGAAGAAAAAACACTGAGAAAAAAGCAATCGATTATTCTTATACCAGATGAAATGTTATATCATTAAGATGGGTTGACAATGCACTTGTGGGATTGAAGAGTCTCAGCACAGCTGACAAACAATGAAGCTGAAAAAATTAAGAAAATGAGGTTAAAAAAGACACAAGAGGGGAGGGACACTCTGGGAGAGATAGAGAGGAGTAAACAAGAACGCAAGAATGACAATCACTCCGTGAAGTTTACCTTCCTCGCCAGTCCGTCGATGGAATATGTTGACGAGGAAGAAGGAAGACAAAGCGGAAGAGGGGCGTCAGGGAGAGGAAAGGAGAGGACGGGAAAAGGAGATCGGCCAATGAGTAAGTGCCCACGGGAAGAATGAGAAAAGGACTACCAAAACATACAAAACCGTTTTACCTAGTGTGCGCGTTTGACTGTGTGCCACGAATTAAATGCGAAACGCCAAGACAATGATTGTCATGTTTGCTTTTTTTGTGTAAATCTGTATGCGTGTGCGTATATATGCGTGTACGAGAGACACTACTGATTACGGTAAAATCTCTCGAATTCGTTCTTTTTTCCATGAGAACAAGAGACAAAGCGGGACAAGGCAGTGAGGTTAATGCAATGTAACCAAGGTGGAGGAAGAGGAAGAAAGCAAGGCAAATTTCGTGAGGTATTGCTCTCCCGAAAGACAAGCAATTACAAAAAATGGCGTCGACAAGGATGAGGATTCATATGATGTCGGAGCCAAAAATGAGGCGGGAAAACAGGGAGACATGCAGATGAGTGCACATGCATTTCAAAAGGAACGTATCACCCCAGTTGAAATCACACATCGCACACCAGCGCAGACTGAGGAAAGGAAGATTGAGTAGGATGGGGGCAAGAGAAACGCACACACGCACACGCAAGAAGGCGTAGAGAATGCGAGGAAATATGAGATCATTGGTGGGAATCTAGAGCGTATCACACGTCCTTTTGCCCTTTCGCTTTGTGTACAGGGCCGCCCTAGCTGCTGTCTCAAAGACCTCTCGTACACCCTCCTTTGTCTTGGCAGAACATTCCAGGTAGGCATAAGCATCTAGAATCCACTTTTTTATTATCATAACATTCAATGGCCAGAGAACGACCAAAATCAACACTTACTTAGCTTCTCAGCCATCAATCTGCAATTTTCTGGCTGCACGATCTCTTGCCGCATTTTCGTAAGGCCATGAATAGCAACATCATCATCACGAAGATCACGTTTGTTCCCAACCACCAAAATGGGGACATTTGGGCAGAAGTGCTTTACCTCGGGGCACCACTTCTCGGCAAGATTTTCCAAGCTGTCCGTGCTAAAAGTCAGTATCACTACCAGTAGCTTGATAAATAATTTAACGGGTAATCGATTAGCCGAATTAGAGGAAACTGTGATAGTGCCAGCGACAAATTATGGGAATTGAATAGCAATCCCAGGCCACGAAGGATTTGCTAGGGCGGCAAAACAAATACGCGCTGTTTAGAAAACTTGCCTAGATGATCAGAACATTTGAAATCTGTAAAGAAAGTAGATAATTTAGACAGATAAGCACCACTGAAACAAGCCATAAAATGCTGCCGCAATATTCTGGTCAAAGCAAAAGCATATAAGGGTAAATCTCACTCCATAAAATCCTCTCTCAAGTAAAACGGGGAGGTATGATATACTCGCTAACCTGTCGATGGAAAAGCACATCAAGATAACGTCGGTATCGGGGTAAGATAAGGGTCGAAGACGATCATAATCCTCCTGTCCGGCTGTATCCCACAGAGCGAGCTCTACGTGCTTGCCATCAACCTCGATGTCGGCGACGTAATTTTCGAAGACGGTGGGTACATAGACCTCGGGGAACTGATCTTTGCTGAAAACGATGAGAAGACACGTCTTTCCGCAAGCGCCATCCCCAACTATCACTAATTTCTTGCGAATAGTAGCCATTTACAGGGGGGAAACCTATACAACTCGTCAGACTCAGAGAAGCCGCCCACCCGAGAATGGCTACGTGAAGAAACAAGTTTTTAATGCAAGAAATTTATCAATGAGTGATTATTCCAGATAATTTGCATATGTATTTTTGCTACACAATTAAAAATTCTTATGCTGACGAATATTTTTGTTTGCCTAAATTAGAGATATAACCTCCTTAGTTGTCGTTAATATACATTTCAAAAAATTTATTCACTTTTTATTGTCTTTTGTACAAAGTTTTTAGTAAAATATAGGTCCATTAAAAGGTTCTCCAAAACTACGTATTCTTCTTACTCTGAACCAATTAAGAAATTGTTGGTGACGACTTGCGCCTCCCCTAAAGTCAAAAAAAGGCTTAGTATTGAAAGAAGGTTCAGACCTTTGGCATACTAAAGTGCTGATTTGCTAAAATTCGCTGAATTCAATTTGCAGGTTCCTAAGTGTACGCATAAAAAACTGCATCGTTAAACAAATTATTCACGCCTCACATTACCCACTTTTTTGAACTTTGAACCTGTTATTACTTTTTTAAGGAATAGCAGAAGCCACTACAACACAATTGCTTCCTTAAGAAAAGATCCTTCTAGGCAACTATGACAGCCATCGAAACTGCATAAAAAATGAAAAACATTGACTGCAATATCACCTGCTTCTTTTGAAAATTTCCCAAGATCAGCAGTTTTGCTCTGTTGGCGTTCTGCACTATACTGACCATCTCATGTGTATATCGCCAATCGGAAGGTCACTGGCCTAAAAGATTGAGAAAAGTATTAGGAACCATTAAATAATGGGAACACTTGCGTGAATAGTTTAAACTAAGAAAAAAGGGAAATGGGAACACTAAATACATAAGCCCTTAAATTTCCCTCACACTTTTGATTATCATTTGTCTTCCTATAGGAGAAAGAGTAAGTGTAGTATCCCGAGACTCCCTGAATACGAAAGAAGACACAATACTCGGCAAGAACACATATATTTAGCACGGAGAAGGTGTCTGGGCTATTGGCATGGCCCATAAAGGCCAGCCTACCCAGCGAGGTACAAGGGAGATAATTTAAAGTACAAAAGTGGTACCTCACCAGAACCGAGGGATAAACCACTGTTGTAGTACATAGGAACCCATTTAAATTAACGTTACTTTAAATCATGAAACACCTTTAGAAACGGCTACCACGGAAAATTGGGCACTGAAAAATACTGTAGAATAATTCTTGGTATTTCTCACGTGTACCACTTCGTGACAGATTATTTTGATAAGACGCACGATATTAGAAAACCCACCACATGAACCCACAGCTGGTAAAATAAACAGCATCCCTTTAACTAAAGAACTTTTAAATGTCTTTGTATTTGTCACATTGTTTACTGATGTACAAAAAAGAATTAAGCGGGTCAAAACAGACAAGTGACTAAGTAGTTCAAAAGAATAACTCTCTAAAAGCGTAGATAATTATTCAACAAAAAGTAGGTCTTACATGGCAGTGTTTTGGTTATAATCATGGCCTCGTGACGTTCAGTTTACCTCCATCTCATGTCAGTGCTCATCTATGCTTATTGGCGACCTAAAGGTAACTGGAGGGGCCAAGATACCATCTTGCCTTAAAAATACACCTATTGTCAATAAAACTTGCCTTTCCTTCATTTCTCACTGTAGCAAGAGCTTGGGGACTGAAGTCATTAGGCAACAACCGAGTCCATCCAACATTTTTCTACTAGGCTCTTGACGCTCTTAATTCGGCGCAGTTATCAATCTCTTCATCACTAGCCGATTTCAACATCCTACCAATTAAATTTCGCAACTCTTAAGAGAATAAGCGAAGCATTTTCATGTGATAGAAGGTTAAAAGTGTTGCTGCCTTCTTATGCCCAGAGCAGTAGGATTTTAAGAAGGACTTCTCACTTAAATGTAGGTCACTTGTTCTATTTTATACGCATGGTAACTTTTGCATATCGCAAGTCCTCTTTTTGAATGTAAGAGGGTCAGCTGCTTAATCTGGAAAAAAATGCCTGATTTCAAACAGAACAGGTGGCTATATTTTTAACTTCTCACGAAAACATCAAGTGAAGCTCAACAGGGAACGCTAACTAAGCAACACCATCCATTTTCAATTAAATCATTTTCCACCCTGTTGGAGTGTAATATGCAAGTGCCACAGCTAGAGAGTGGAGAATTATCCAAGAGAATGGATTGTTTTCGCAGCAGTAACTTTGATTAGACGAGCATTTTTTCCTCTTGCGATTCAGCCTTGTGCTGGAAGTACGGGGCTAAGTTATTGGTGCTCTGCATCTTTTATGCGCTTAAACCAAAGTTAAATTGTAATTTGTGTGATCCGCCTTGATGGTGACTTTGCTAAAATGGCTAGATGCCCTACCAAAATGGTGCACAAGAGAGGCGTCTAAGTTGGATGGTCGAACTACAGCAAAAGAAGGTGGGATATTAGAAATGGCAACATTCTTCTGGAATTTCGACATTCTACAAAAATCCTTATAACCTACTGGGAATCGCTGAAAATGTGGCGTTAAAACCATCATGGAAAGTGAAAGTCAGCCCTTGAATAGTGTATTGTAGTACCATGGTGGTTTACGCGAAATTTTTGTGAAGAGTGACTTTTGACGGACCATTGTGCTACACCGGTTGAGCTGGCCTTATAGCCATGCCAATGGCCCTGGTATCTTCTATAAGCCGTACGTATGTATTCATACTCTAACAATTATCACGTCTCCTTTCATCTTCAGGTAAGTATCGGGGTGGTACGATACTAATAGCTTTTTTGCTTGCATGCATCAAACATCTGTGCCATTACTCTACCATACATCCTATAGACTTGTAGTCTTGACAAAACCTTAAACGGCAACCTAAGCAAAAAGACCTTAATAAAAAAGTAATTACTTGACCTTAAAAATATTTGTTTATAAATTATAACGGTATATTATAAACCAATGCTTATTTAATTCATGTGTAGTGTCCCGAGACTTCCCTGAAGAGGAGAGAAGACAAAATACTACAGCAGAATATATATATTCAACACAGAGAAGGTGTTTGGGCTACCGGCGTCTCACCCATACAGGGGGCTAAACTACCATCGTATTACATAATGTATGGAGCTAAGCTTCATCGATTATACATTTATTCTTTTTTGGCAAAACAGAAATTAAACGACAAAACCTGTTTCAGGTACAAAATGAGTTATGTATATTTCGTTAAATGTTGGGATGAAAGCCTGGATGGGAAATATTGTTTGCTAGAGTAAATCACTGAAAAACATTTGTTAAAGTTTATGTATTTAGCTGCATTTTGTAGCCGTTCCTAGCTCGTGTTTGGTTTAGCGTTTTGTATGTTTTAACGTACTAGGGTGTTAGAACAAATAAAAGGCGGACTTTGAATTTACTTTATTTCCACGATAAGTGAAAATTAGCCTGGAAGCTTATGCGGTGGTGAGTCCCGCAAGCTGCATTTTGCTCCTGCAGCAGTGCTTCTCTTTCTTTTAAATCTAGTGCGGTGGGGAGTTGCTTAATTTATTTGCCTATTTAGGTTTGAAATGGTTGAATATCTGTCACAAACTTTCTGGCCCACCATGTCACACTTATGGCCTTTTAACAATTTTTGTAATGATAGGTAGCAGCGATATTTGCCTATTACTACTGTTTTATTACCTTTTAAAGCTAGCATTAAGGCTAATTCTTGTAAATTTATCTTTGTAGTTGTATTTTGACTAAAAGTAGATATCTTACCCATAGAAGTTATCTTCTAGAATGGGTTTGATTGACATTCTAGGTTTTATTACGTAATTAAAAATGACTTGTTTTAAATGTATACCCATTTTAACTTTATAGTCAATGCACAGAACATTGTTTTCGAAAATCTGATCCATATATTTAGTTACCTTTCTTCATTAGCTAAAGTTATTCAATTCCAATTTGGACTAAATATGTATTATTAGGTATGATCCACCAATGTTCCTCGTATAATAATGTATAAAACGGCCTAAAAGCATGTTTTACTTCTAGCTTACGAGAATATATTCAAAATGGGTAAGTCATGTCCAGCTGTACCTTTAACTACCAGATGGAATCGTTTAATGTTGAATGATTCAAATACGCCCCTATGCCTCTATAAACGCAGATAGTTGATTCAAATCTGCATATCATTAACTTACAACCCGTATGAGATTATTTGCTCAGTTTATTTTACTAAATAAGGACATGCCCAGTTTACCTTCCACAGGTATGGTTAACATCCGTTACACTTTATGATTATAAAGAAAAAGTGTTTTGTTGTTGCTAACTACTAATATTTATTTTCTAATTTTTTGTCATCGGATCCAACAAGAAAGCGATGCTTAATGTGTACAAAGCGTCAAGTGATTTACATCTCCCCAATCCCCATTCGTCAACGCACAAAATTGCGGGTAATCCAGATAGTAGTAAAAGTGCACTGTGAGGAAAGTTAGTCAGCATGACAACACAACTAAAACATTTTACTTCCATCATAAAAGTAAAACAAGAAAATTGAAAACATTGTCATTAAAAAAGTGGGGTATAAAAAAATATACAGTGATTTATAGCTGTAACACATTATCTGCGATTTCTTCGTGTTATACTTGTTAAAGAAGAGACCCACAGGTTTAATTAACCAAGTGATGGCAATCACGCATCGATGAGTTAGGAGTAAAACAATGCGACAACCCATAAAACAGCGGTTTCGCGCATTCACAGCTGAGATAAAGGGACCGCAGTAGTTGAGGCATTCCTTCCTACACAATACCAACGTCTTTAAACTTTTCGCAAATTTACCACCTTTTTTCTGCAAGAACTGAGACAAGTGGCAACGCCCCAGCCGAATTATATAATCTTTAACTGTCATGTCTCCTTGCTCACAATCCCGCAGGCATTTTTATCTCTTCCAAGTTGCCACCCCCTCAAGGTGCCTTTTTTCCAGTCAAGATTAGAAGACAGTCAGCACAGCATTTCTCACTCAATGCTCCTTGAAGTGGCGCATTGGCACACTTGCATTTTTCACTGCCTTCCGATGTTGTGACGAGTCCTTCTTCGTACCTCTGAATTCAAAGGGGTGAAACAACACTAACTTCTCATCTCAATTTACTTTCCTTGCGTTCGTTCACAAGCACCTTCGAGGCTACTGATTCCACTTTGCCACTTTCATCGTAAATCGCTCCCACCTTCTGAATCAATACCCCTTGACCTTGACCACTGCCTATTCCCCCACGAATGGTGACTTGGGTTTATTATTTGCTTTTTTGAAAAATGCTTCTAAAGCCTGTTAATTGAATCTCACTCCATCGAATTCAGGTCCCCACCCTTGCTGTAAATCCAAAAATGCCGTCTCCCCACCACAACCATTGAGAATGAATGGAAGTGGTGAGATGACTTGCATTCTCCCCTCACTTCCTTCTCAGTGTCTGGCTTTGCAATTAAAAGGTGAATCACCCTTTAATCAGTTCCATTTGATGCTTCGTTCGCACTTATGAGTGGAGATGAATGGAGTCGAAAAGATAGTATTGAAGCAATGCAAAGGCATTGTCCTCCCTCAAACGACCCTACTCATCTGTTTTTGCTCAGATATTTGGATACGACTCACTTATAGGGAAGAAGAGTCTCAACAAAAAATGGGATTATTTGACCGGGAATTTAACCAACTTATGCGATTTTTGATCACAGAGACGAGAGCTGGGAAAAGTCTACCACTGCTTGATCTCCAATTATTGGGGAAAACAATGGGTCTGTTCACGAGTGGGATGTTGTCTCGAGGCGTGAGTTTCAATTTGCCTACCCCTTCGCCACCAATAAGACATGGATTAGTAAAAGCTAGAGCCTTTTCTCCCAATTGTTCATAAACATAGCCATAGATTATCGTACAAGCGTGTCAGATTCAAGCCCCATTTTCGGTCAAGGTGGAGGACTGTGCCTCAAAGTGGTCCAATCTGTCTACTAAGCCTTCATTTGTCAGCAGATCTGAGGAGCTCTGTTCCCCATCAGAGCACACATACTGACGTCCTACCCCCCCTTCCCCCAAACGGCGGTCACACGGCATTTATTGACCGCAAAATTGCCGATACAAGAGACACGTTATTCATCACTTAAGGTGGATTGTTGAACAAGTCTTCACTTTACTCACTCTTGGTGCCTTTGCTCCCCCCATATCAGCAGCTCCTCACACCGCATTACCATCTTTGTATTGGATGAAATACCTTCAATAATGAATGTATTCTAGTCACTCCATTGGGCGATCTCAGTGCAGGCCATGCTTTTATGACATGTTGCTCTCTGCATTTGAAGGGCTCCCAGAAACCTTGGCCTGCTCAATAGTTGAAATGGAGTTGGTGACAGGTGGCTGGTTATCCCTCTTTCTCTCAAATCCTTCCCACCGGTGGTGATCAGGCCCAGATCACGCCAAAATGGGCAATGGTAGGACGGATGAAACAGCTGCTATTTTTCCTATTCTTCTTCTCCCCCTCCTACTTCCTCCACTTCCCTTCTTTTTCTTCCCAGCATTCTCCTTCTTCTCTTCCTCCCTCTTCTCCATTGCATATGCCGATTCACAGAAACCACTGGCCTTATGCATTATGGTCTCACTGCTGCCTTTCCAAAGAGGTTATTTGGTAACTGCTTCTCAAGTACCTTTCTTACATCCTATCGAATGCCTATGCAGACAAATCATCTTCTTGATAAATCTGACACACTTTTATCCATTTACCTCATCATAACCCACATCACCCAACTTCCCACCTGCCTATGGCCTCTTCTCAGCCAAATGCAAGTTATAGAGCAATGAATAACTTCTCACAAAGCCTCGCCATTCAGTCAGTGACTTCTTTTCAAGGGTAACTACGCAACTGGGCGAGCATTCTACTCATAATAATGCGTTGGAGGAAAGAAGCCCCGAAACAGTGACATAGCTGCGCCAAGTACATTTCACCGCTTTCAGCAGTGAATATCTACTCTGATTCCCGTTGAGAGCAGCCTAGTACGGGAGTTGGTTCTAACACACTCCGGCAATTCTTCCCTTGACACTTGGCAACCATGTTTAATTTGCAAGGAATCAGAACATTCGATTACTTCCTTCTTATTCCCCGTTTGCATTTAATTGCTTCCTCTAGATAGTGCTTACTACTCCCACGTTAAAGCATTCTCCAATGCATGCAGCTTCACATTTTTCCCCTTAAAAAAGATCTGCCAATTCGTTTGACCTAATCAGATGGGTGGTCCAATCCGCAAAACTGGTGTGGCGTGACATTTCCGGTCAGTCAGTCAGCCAATTCATCAATCATTAACCGTGAAGCAGAGCCTGGCAGCAAATCGCATTGAACTGTAATTTGTGCAGTTTATTTTAGTAGTGTTCGTCGGAGGTTGCATGTTGTCTTAACTGAGTATTTTGCCAAAATATACACATCATATGACCTATATTTGGTTGACACCGCAAGTTGTTCACACTCCTGCCCACCTACTTCGCCCCTTCTCATCTTCACAAAATACAAGACACGCCTAACGGTGATGAAATTGTAGAGGTGACATCTCCTTTCTCATAAATTTGGTAAGTAGGTCCTAGTGTTTCCCACAGATCCTTCTATATCGACTTTGCTGTCGACAGTTCCGGCTTGAGTTTCTCTGCTAGAGGAGATTAAGAAGGTCGTCTCCTCCAAAGACAATGAACCGAGTGACGGCCAAAATCAGCAATTATGTTTAGACTCCACAACCACTTTATCAAATACGAGGCTGTCTTGAAGTCGACCGCGAGCAGATGCATCACTCGCATTCATTCTTTTTCTAGCCCTTGTAGTCGTTGTTATTCTGCTTTTGATTGTTAGTTCTCTAGTTCTAGAATATGCGTTTTCGGTTATAACAAATTATTCACCTTAAGCATCAGTTTAGGTGTTTTTCCTAGTTCTCTTTGACAATAAATTGCTTTGGTTTCCTCCTAATATATGCTCTATTTACATGACGCCGGTATAAATTAGGACGTAAGTGCAATCATTATTCACAAATGATTCTTCTGCCCCCATTAAACCCTTGAATGTTTGTTTTTTTTCCAGTGGGGTTATGGCTATAGCTGGCTGAAAGCTTAATGCGTCTACTTTTTAAATTCCCAATCCTCCCACCGGTGATGACGCACTTTCTTCTTGGGGTGGTAAATTTCATTGTGATGCTGCAAGGTGAACCAGCAGGCTGGAGAAAAGTATTGGCCTCACACACACAGATACTACTCGCTCTAGCACAGTCTACGCATTCGAGTTAATTAATATCCCTTTTTACTTTTAGGCGACGATAACGAACTAACCGAGGTCTTCATGGATAAGTGGGTCCCCATCGGCATTGGTAAGTCTTCACTAACATTTATCGGTCCCAAATTTAGCAATCAAATCCTCCAACATTATTAACTTCCTATATTTCAGCCTGTGGTGTCATTCTCGCGGCTGTCATCATTGTCGTGATCCTCTCCCTTCTAGCCTGTTTTATTTGGTGAGTCACAGTGACTAAATCGGTTTAAACGCTTCATTCTCGATGCAAGTACATCAGGCACACACACAGCCTTCATTTCACTCTTGTTGCCCTTAGTGTGCACACAAAATCCGTTTTCGAGTGTGTGAGAAGGGTATATCCGAAATCGCACATACACTCGCTCAATACAACGGATTGCATCATCCCTGAGAATTTAAGTACCTTGTGTAAGGTGAAAAAATGTACATAGTTGCAGTTGATGTTACCTTCGCTGTTAGTAGTTGCTCTTGCATTAAGGATAGTAGTAGAGGCATTCGCTCTCTCCTTTCTTCTGCTAATGTATCACTCAAAAGCACTGGATCACGTTACATGCCATAGCCTACTTGTTAATTTGCGATGAATTCTGGGCAAGGGGACCCCAACTCATTCATCATCAAAGGATCACATGGGGTCACAATTTTTTTCCTTTGCTGAACAGTCACAACCAAATTAAAATTTAAAGTGAATTTGTGGATAGATTAAAAGCGCGAATGGAGGCAAGGCCCTTTCATTAGAGATAATTTCATCTTCTACCAGAACCACACTACCACCAGCAAATTCTGTGCGAGCTTTTGTCATTTACTGATCAATTTTCAACTGTTATTTGCAAAGCTGCTGATCTTACACGCAGTTGGAGAGGGGTGGATACATCTAATGCATTCGCGTCATCCAAGACTTCGGTCTTACCTTGCGTTTGTAGCCTATGTGACTTGCTGTAGCAGAGCCCCGTATCCCCATGTGTCAGCCTATGAGGTCCAGTTTCATCGAGCAATACCGCTTATTTTGAGCTATATTTGATGCTCTACTTTAGGCGAAGAAAGAGTGAGCCTTCAAAACCGCTCAAAAGCAGTTCAGACAGTGAGTCCACCATAAAGGATAAGTCGAATTCTTATGTGCCGAATTTGGTGAATGCGACACAGCCTTACTACGTGCAACCCTCAGAAGACCGGAAGTTGGCACCGTCAGCTGAGATGCTGCACTATCACTACCAGAAGGATCGTAATTCTGCGCAGCCGTGAGTTTCATTGCCCATTTCTTACCTTGCTGCTTTGTTGACCAAAATATTAGCTCAGGTTCTTATCGGCTTTGCAATCGGGTCAAATTAATTCCACTACGAAGACCCCTTATCAAGGGTCCGAAGAAGGAAGATAGCTGTAAATTGTTTATTATTATGTACTATGGCATTGAGCTGAGGCATACATATAGACAAGCGTATGTAGCTGATAAGTCCCTTCAGGATTTAAGAAATCCTTGCAGTGAACTTGATGAAAACTGCACGAGTTTTTCAAACAAGTGTTCTTTGCCATTTTAAGACTACTCGATTTCAGCTTATTCTTTTCTGCAAAATGTATGTTTTCCTTCATAAGAAAAAATCTTAGAATATCGTACAACCCAAGCATTTGGTTAAAAAAATTATTTAAGGTGGTTTAGAGTCCATTTCTGTTTCGAAAGTTGAATAAGAATTGCCAATTCGTTGCATCGGCGTGTGTCTTGTGACTATTGTGCACAAGTTGGGTGGCCTGGAGTGAAGGTAGCTTTGAGTCAAGCATAAATTTCATCACTAAAATGGGATTTCAGTAGAAACAAGGTGAAGTCAGCATGTGAATAAGATTCTCGCAGCTACATAGTTATCTCCTCTGCGAGGATTAAGACAATGGGTAACACTAAATAGAAAGGGCTACAGAGATTCAGCCACAATTGCAAGAAATGAAGGAGGAATTTCAAAGACAGTAGAAGAGTAGAAGACAAATATGAGAGTTGTATTCGCGTACGATGCGATAAAATTCAGCATTGATCCAGAAGTGCGTTCCAAAAGCCTAGAACTAACAATCAAAAGCAGAATAACAACGACTACAAGGGCTAGAAAAAGAATGAATGCGAGTGATGCATCTGCTCGCGGTCGACTTCAAGACAGCCTCGTATTTGATAAAGTGGTTGTGGAGTCTAAACATAATTGCTGATTTTGGCCGTCACTCGGTTCATTGTCTTTGGAGGAGACGACCTTCTTAATCTCCTCTAGCAGAGAAACTCAAGCCGGAACTGTCGACAGCAAAGTCGATATAGAAGGATCTGTGGGAAACACTAGGACCTACTTACCAAATTTATGAGAAAGGAGATGTCACCTCTACAATTTCATCACCGTTAGGCGTGTCTTGTATTTTGTGAAGATGAGAAGGGGCGAAGTAGGTGGGCAGGAGTGTGAACAACTTGCGGTGTCAACCAAATATAGGTCATATGATGTGTATATTTTGGCAAAATACTCAGTTAAGACAACATGCAACCTCCGACGAACACTACTAAAATAAACTGCACAAATTACAGTTCAATGCGATTTGCTGCCAGGCTCTGCTTCACGGTTAATGATTGATGAATTGGCTGACTGACTGACCGGAAATGTCACGCCACACCAGTTTTGCGGATTGGACCACCCATCTGATTAGGTCAAACGAATTGGCAGATCTTTTTTAAGGGGAAAAATGTGAAGCTGCATGCATTGGAGAATGCTTTAACGTGGGAGTAGTAAGCACTATCTAGAGGAAGCAATTAAATGCAAACGGGGAATAAGAAGGAAGTAATCGAATGTTCTGATTCCTTGCAAATTAAACATGGTTGCCAAGTGTCAAGGGAAGAATTGCCGGAGTGTGTTAGAACCAACTCCCGTACTAGGCTGCTCTCAACGGGAATCAGAGTAGATATTCACTGCTGAAAGCGGTGAAATGTACTTGGCGCAGCTATGTCACTGTTTCGGGGCTTCTTTCCTCCAACGCATTATTATGAGTAGAATGCTCGCCCAGTTGCGTAGTTACCCTTGAAAAGAAGTCACTGACTGAATGGCGAGGCTTTGTGAGAAGTTATTCATTGCTCTATAACTTGCATTTGGCTGAGAAGAGGCCATAGGCAGGTGGGAAGTTGGGTGATGTGGGTTATGATGAGGTAAATGGATAAAAGTGTGTCAGATTTATCAAGAAGATGATTTGTCTGCATAGGCATTCGATAGGATGTAAGAAAGGTACTTGAGAAGCAGTTACCAAATAACCTCTTTGGAAAGGCAGCAGTGAGACCATAATGCATAAGGCCAGTGGTTTCTGTGAATCGGCATATGCAATGGAGAAGAGGGAGGAAGAGAAGAAGGAGAATGCTGGGAAGAAAAAGAAGGGAAGTGGAGGAAGTAGGAGGGGGAGAAGAAGAATAGGAAAAATAGCAGCTGTTTCATCCGTCCTACCATTGCCCATTTTGGCGTGATCTGGGCCTGATCACCACCGGTGGGAAGGATTTGAGAGAAAGAGGGATAACCAGCCACCTGTCACCAACTCCATTTCAACTATTGAGCAGGCCAAGGTTTCTGGGAGCCCTTCAAATGCAGAGAGCAACATGTCATAAAAGCATGGCCTGCACTGAGATCGCCCAATGGAGTGACTAGAATACATTCATTATTGAAGGTATTTCATCCAATACAAAGATGGTAATGCGGTGTGAGGAGCTGCTGATATGGGGGGAGCAAAGGCACCAAGAGTGAGTAAAGTGAAGACTTGTTCAACAATCCACCTTAAGTGATGAATAACGTGTCTCTTGTATCGGCAATTTTGCGGTCAATAAATGCCGTGTGACCGCCGTTTGGGGGAAGGGGGGGTAGGACGTCAGTATGTGTGCTCTGATGGGGAACAGAGCTCCTCAGATCTGCTGACAAATGAAGGCTTAGTAGACAGATTGGACCACTTTGAGGCACAGTCCTCCACCTTGACCGAAAATGGGGCTTGAATCTGACACGCTTGTACGATAATCTATGGCTATGTTTATGAACAATTGGGAGAAAAGGCTCTAGCTTTTACTAATCCATGTCTTATTGGTGGCGAAGGGGTAGGCAAATTGAAACTCACGCCTCGAGACAACATCCCACTCGTGAACAGACCCATTGTTTTCCCCAATAATTGGAGATCAAGCAGTGGTAGACTTTTCCCAGCTCTCGTCTCTGTGATCAAAAATCGCATAAGTTGGTTAAATTCCCGGTCAAATAATCCCATTTTTTGTTGAGACTCTTCTTCCCTATAAGTGAGTCGTATCCAAATATCTGAGCAAAAACAGATGAGTAGGGTCGTTTGAGGGAGGACAATGCCTTTGCATTGCTTCAATACTATCTTTTCGACTCCATTCATCTCCACTCATAAGTGCGAACGAAGCATCAAATGGAACTGATTAAAGGGTGATTCACCTTTTAATTGCAAAGCCAGACACTGAGAAGGAAGTGAGGGGAGAATGCAAGTCATCTCACCACTTCCATTCATTCTCAATGGTTGTGGTGGGGAGACGGCATTTTTGGATTTACAGCAAGGGTGGGGACCTGAATTCGATGGAGTGAGATTCAATTAACAGGCTTTAGAAGCATTTTTCAAAAAAGCAAATAATAAACCCAAGTCACCATTCGTGGGGGAATAGGCAGTGGTCAAGGTCAAGGGGTATTGATTCAGAAGGTGGGAGCGATTTACGATGAAAGTGGCAAAGTGGAATCAGTAGCCTCGAAGGTGCTTGTGAACGAACGCAAGGAAAGTAAATTGAGATGAGAAGTTAGTGTTGTTTCACCCCTTTGAATTCAGAGGTACGAAGAAGGACTCGTCACAACATCGGAAGGCAGTGAAAAATGCAAGTGTGCCAATGCGCCACTTCAAGGAGCATTGAGTGAGAAATGCTGTGCTGACTGTCTTCTAATCTTGACTGGAAAAAAGGCACCTTGAGGGGGTGGCAACTTGGAAGAGATAAAAATGCCTGCGGGATTGTGAGCAAGGAGACATGACAGTTAAAGATTATATAATTCGGCTGGGGCGTTGCCACTTGTCTCAGTTCTTGCAGAAAAAAGGTGGTAAATTTGCGAAAAGTTTAAAGACGTTGGTATTGTGTAGGAAGGAATGCCTCAACTACTGCGGTCCCTTTATCTCAGCTGTGAATGCGCGAAACCGCTGTTTTATGGGTTGTCGCATTGTTTTACTCCTAACTCATCGATGCGTGATTGCCATCACTTGGTTAATTAAACCTGTGGGTCTCTTCTTTAACAAGTATAACACGAAGAAATCGCAGATAATGTGTTACAGCTATAAATCACTGTATATTCTGCCTTGCGCTTTTGTACCTTAAAGTTGCCTTGTGTTGCCTTTTATTTTGCTAATAACGTGAGACGCTTTGCGTCAACAATTAAGCACATTCGGACAATCTTCCCGTCAACGTTAGCTTGTTAATTGCGCTTTTCTTTTTTTTCATTCTTTTACTGTCAATTAACTATTACCTTTCTTTACTGAATACTTCAATTAATTTCATCTGATCCTTCAACATCTTTTTCTGTTTATAGGGTGTATCCTCACTCACCCTTACGATAGTAGTGGATTTTCTGATTTTCTTTCAAACTTTAATGTTTACCATTTTTAATAAATATCAGGCACGGGTCCCAAGCTGTAATAAACGGCTCAGAACTATTTTTTGTACTTGAATGGAGTTGCTAAAGCAGCCACTCATTAGTCTATAGACAGCTTTGCATTGCCTATTACTAGATGGTCAACATACCAATTCTCCGAACCTTGAGGTAGATACCACCGTGACGACTAGAATTGATCAAGGTGGCTTAGATTCTCTTCTTTAAAAGGAATGTCTAATTACAATGCAAGGAAAGAAAATGCGAAACCTTAATCAGGACGCATTTTTTGCCATTTCGAAGTAGGGTAATGTGCATGAGCTTGGATCTGCATTCAATCTGGATACAAAGTCTTCATCCTTACTTGCCGACACGTGTGAGTAGGCAGGGGAGTACAACGCGAGGGCATGGGGCCCATACCAACGAATGGAAAGTTGAGGACCGGAGACTTCCAGTCTCGTGCATTTGTGATATTTGATTGGCCTTGATTTTATTGCAATCTTATAGCTCATCTAAAGCCTACCTACAAGCAGAATTGGCCAATCAGGAAAAAGTGAACGACAGCGTCACGTTCTGGGAAAGGTTGACGACATTACTGCGCATAAATTGGAATTGTAAATTAGGGATGAAAGTCCCATTCTTGACAGTGAAAAAGGAAATCCTTGCAAAAATCAAATCCTACTAGTACATAACCTCCACTTTCCATCTTTTAAATCAATTTAAAACTTGAATTGAGCATAGCCAAAGAATTCCGGTCTTTTGGCTTTCTTAATAACCTGCAATAAATCACCCTAAGAAGGTAAATGATGATGTTTCAACTCGTTATGTCCATGGATTTCCTGGTTGTTACTTAGCGAGGACTCGTCTGTCTTTGCTGAGGAGTTTACGGTGGCAACGCCTTCTAGCGTTGATGGGTAGTTTAATTAAACAACTCAAAATTTTGGCCAAAAACCAAAGCTTAAGCTTCGATTTGGAGAATGACCTCCTGTTCTAAACGGCGTTATAGCAAATTACGACTTTTCTACCATCTTTGAGGTGAGATATTTAGCGATAGCTTACTTGAATCGCCTTTTACACTGCAACAAAAAGTCAGTATTTCTATCCTATCTTTTTAATTTCTAACTAACTTCCAAACATTTTACCGGCTTTGTGATTCTTTGAAGATAACCCTGAGCGACTTACCTTAGGGGAGCGGAAGATTTCAACGTTTTCGCAACAGATTGGGGATTCCATCTAGAAATGCAAAACTCCAACGTAAAAAACCGACAAAATTTCTTTGCAGATAAAGAACAGTTGTTGAGTAGTCGTCACTTATAGCTAATTATTTTCTTTGATTTGAAGCCCTCTAAAGGCAATGCCTTCTTCTTCTATGCTAAATGCAGGACATTCTGCATTTTGCCTTGATTGGGTAATGGAAATTAGTTCCTTGTAAGTTGATTTCTGCATCCTTCACAGGTATCCATCTGCACCTCCTATGCCACCATTCCCTGCTGAAGGCGAGTATGTCTACGAAATTCCGGGTCTTGCAATTGTGAGTAAAGAGGAAGAAAAACAAAAATTTCCGCCGCTTCTTGGGACTTCTTTAATCGTTTTTTACTTTTCCTTTCAGCCGCGAGATGGAAAGGAGGTGACAAATCCACTTTACGATAAATAAACGTTACCTTCAGATTACAATGCCCTCACTTAGGCACTGTTCGGTAGTTCCAAACTAATGCTACCGTCTAGAGTCTTTCCCCCTTGTTTCCCACCGCAGTCTTCCAGCTTCATTTTGACAGGACCCAACGAAAATTCTGTAATACCGTCAAACTATTCAGTATGTTGTACTAAAAACCTTCGCTTCTACGACCATGGGTGTTGGGGCGTGCATGACGATGTGACGAGTTTATTGGTGCTTCTTTTTATTTACTTCTGGTCACCTTTTTTGCAAACTGCATATCTTGCAAAGTACTACCCACTTGCCGTAGTATGTGTGAATGACAGTCAAAATAATCACAAGAAAATTTAGTAGGTGTAAGCTCTAATATCAATAAATGCAGGTGAGTAGCAATGTGGGATCCGAAGTCACTTTCACTGTACGAAGAGAATCAGAGCTGGGAAATACATACAGGTACTCGCATCAGGTGCCCAGCTTTACCTCCGATTTAGTCGAAAGATTAGCAATCGGGAGAAGTTTTTGCATCAGGCAGTATGTAAATTAGAAGAAAGACTAGAAACTTCTAGTCCCGGATTTGGGAAGCTTTTGCCCATCCTCATATCATATATTTTTAACGCTAGAGACGTGAGTGTTGTCGCCAATTTGATTAAGCTCTTATTTCGACTTTACATAAACTAGAATTTCTGACGCAATGTTTTGGAGCATGAAGTTAGAAAATGTACTCAATGAAATTGTAAGCGTATTGATGAACAGAATATTTTCATGACCAACAATAAGAAATTATTCGAAACAAAAGCGGAAACACTTTTTTGTGCAGTGTGCCAAAATAAATAAACCTACAGCCTGAGGAATAAAGCAGGGAACCATATGGACTATTTAAATATATCGGTCCGTTAGTTCGATGCCAGATAACTTCATTACATCGATTAGATTCCTGCATATTCAAGGCTGCAAAATGGGGTTAAATACTTTTTGCTACTCGAAAGAGAGGTTATTGATCAAATGGACATAAATGGACCAGCTTTAACCAATCTAACTGGTTTTTTTATCCAAGCTCAGAAATTTCGCAAACGATGTCTAAAGGGTGCAAACAGACCAAAATAACTTCTATCTTTTGAAACTGTGGGTATCCACTTGTTGCTTCAGTCTGGTGAACAATTGATTGGTTATCAATGAATACATTTGAATGGTTAAGCTGCTAAAGTATCCTCACCAGCCATTCCTATGTTACGCCATGTCTCATTCTGGGGATGAGGTTTGCTAATCTCCAATTTTTAATGTTTAGTTTTGGGAGGAAAATGCCTCAGCCCACTTCGAACCCATCGTCTCGCGCCCTTTAGTTGATGTAAAAACACTCGAAGAAGATGAAATGCATCTTTTCAAAGCGTATGTTCTCATCTTTAACCAATGATAAAGGAATTAGTCGGGCAAAACTTTTTCGCTTTGATGCCAAATCGGACGAACCTGAGTGGAAAGAACGGGGGACGGGAGAACTTAAAGTTCTTTCAAACCCTGATACGCACTGTTGTCGAGTCATTATGCGTCGAGACAAGACGTTAAAGGTGTGTATATCTTCTCTTAATGTATGACGTTCTTGTATGCATTTTGGGATTTGTCGCTGTTTTTTCTTCTTAGATTTGTGCAAATCATTGCATTCTTCCCTGCATGGAATTACAAGCAACCGCAGGTTCGACCAGAGGTTTTGTTTGGATGGCGCCTAATGATTTCACCGATAATGAGATAAAGGCTGAAATTTTGGGTGTTCGTTTTGCAAATGCCGAAAGTGCCTCCTTAATTTTGTGTTCTAATGTCCTTTTTCAGTTGCACAAGAATTTAAGAAGGCTTTTGATAAATGTAAGCTGTCCCCGCATGAATTTTCTAATCTACCAGGTAAATAGCGAATTGGCATCGTCGGAATGATTTTCGATCTCTTCACATTTTAACTGCTTCTCTTCATCCTCTTTGTAGCGAAGTTCTCTGAAAAGAGTGCGTTGGATCCGTCCAAAGAAACCGGCAAAATTCCAGGTTCTACAACACTGGAGAGTACATCGAAGGCAGCAGCAAATCAGTTAACCGATAGATTGGCAAAACTTGATATTCAATCACGGGTGGAAAAACAGTCAGTCGATGTTGCAGTCCATTAACGGCTTTATTTGTTCAAATCCATTCTGTAAGATTTTGATTCCTATCTTCATTCATCAAGGTCACTTTTGTAATAAGAAATCCTCCCAACTTATTAACAAATCCTGTTTTTAAATATAATTGTTGGCGTATTGAAGCGATTGCGAAGTCGGTGTCTTTTGTGGAGGGAGAAAGGTCTGCCGATGCGATCACCACTGTGGCACCCAAATTATTTCCCTTAGCTATAATAAGCCAAAATATTTTGGAAATAGCATAAGGCTTAATAAAGTAAAGAATTAATGGGATATTAGCACGGCCCAATGAGCATGTTACAGGACTAAAGTACAATCTACACAAACCGAAGTCTCCGCTTGGCTCGAACCAGAGTTAAAAAAACGTTATTTCACCACAATACCTATGTTAGCGTTTGGTCGTTATAAAATATTTTTTCCCCAAATCACATTTGAGCTGTTTCAAGTATGTTTAACCCCTAAATTCCCTACAGTCGTCTTCAATTTCAACAAATGCGGATTGTGGTATGATAGGGGCGTTTTTAGAAGGCAAAGGACGGCCTTGCTTAGCAGGTCTTATTCACTAGGATTCGATCCAAATTTTCTTGTTCTCTGAAGTTTGCTGCAACTCGTATCATCTTGATAGGTTTCGAGCGAGTCTACTGGAAGTCACAGAAGGGGGTTAAAATCAAAAATCTTTCAGACTGTTACTTTTTGAATTTCTTTGACTGGCACTTGGTGAACTTACGACTTACTACCGGTACAAAAGGTTCTTCCATTCGCAACACTGAATTAGGATGCCATTTTCATGACTGTAATCGCCCGGATTCTCGAATCCTTGTGACATTATCACCTCGATGTATTCATTTTCTAAATTTTCAATTTGCCTATAAACGAAGAGTCAGTAAGATACATCCTTATCTCCACGCAGAGCATGTCAATCGAAAGTGGTGAATTTCCCTTGTTCTCCGGCATTATTTACTTATTTTAATGCACGTACGTAAATGATTCTTTATACTTTTGGGATTATGACTATAAATAGCTGGGCACTCATAGTGCCCTGCGTCCATCATATTAAAGCAACCTTTAACCCACTAGCATATCAGTTCTATAGAGGTGAATCTAAGCTCTATATAAACACACCTGTATGCAATTCCTGCGTAATGTAGTGTGCTTTTCACATTCCTAGTAATTTGTTTAATAATTGGTCGTTTTCACATTAGGATGCAAGATTCTGCATTCAAATGCAAAGTTGTCTTAGTTAGAAAAGCAACATAAGTCCTGTTGCTTATTTAAAAATAGTTTGTCGTACCATTTTTCAAACCTTCTGCCTTCGTTTTCAATTTCTTGAGCGAACAATTCGAGTATTCTCTGACCCCAGAAATAAAACAAAGGCCCTAAACACATCAACTGATAAGGGCGATTGAAGAAGACTACCCTAAAAACAAGTTGCTCAAATGATTCTTACCGTAGCGTAATACGATGGTGGTTTAGCCCTCAATATTGGTGAGGCGCCACTTTTGAACGTTGAATTAGCCCCCTTTGTACCTCGCTGGGTGGGTTGGCTTTTTGGGCCATGCCAATAGTCCAGACACTCTCTTTGCGCTGAACATATATTCTATCCGAATATTGTGCCTTCTTCAGGGAAGTCTTGGGACGCTACATTGTTGGCAACGAAAAGCGAACCCGATCCCAAAGGCCATATATCCTGTTTTTCACTTCTGGGTAATAAGCCTCAGTGGAGCGGAAGAAGTACATATGCTACGGATGGGAGAATGGTGATGATCCCTAATAAAGGGGTTGAAGTTGACGTCTACCTTCAGCATCAATCCCAGTCCCATGTTCCGCAGAAAACCTATTAACAACTGAAGTGGCACTAGCCATGAAGCGTCTGAAAGTTTCGTTACAGACTTCCCCTACCCTCTAAAGTGGGAACAACGTGGCAAGAAGGAATAGACGAGAAACTTCCATGGACCTGCCAGTGTTCCTACATCTATCTATGGACACGCATGATGGCCAGCACAATTCCCTTAAAGCAAACGAAACACCAGACTTGGTTAAGCTGCCAAGAGGGATCAGTGACGTTGAAGTCAAGTATCTCCTCAGTTGCACCCTAATTCGGTGACTGGCACGGCCGGATCGTGGGTGTTTTTTTTACAGCACCGACTGCGTTTTAGTGGCTGACGCAGGAGGTTGACCTGCGGGGGCGTCAGGGGCGCTCGAAAGAGGAGGGAGGCTATGTAATACGATGGTTTATCCCTTGGTATTGGTGAGGCGTTACTTTTGAACTTTTGGATTTGCCTTCTTCTACCTTGGCGGGTGGGCTGGCCCTCGGGCTATACCAGTAGCCCAAACACCTTCTCTGTGCTAAATGTATATTCTGCACCTAGTATTATGTCTTCTGTCGTCTTTAGGGAAGTCTCAGGACGCTACAGTAGAGACCTACTACGTTATTGAACTCCCATTTCGACTACGTGAATAATTTACTCTCCGGGGCTTGCACTTCTGCTAAAGGGCGTGACCTTCGACCCACACCAGTAGTATCTTTGCTTTCTATGTTTCAGTAATATATTTTCTGCACAGCACTGTGGCTTCTTACGACTTCAAAGAAGATGCTGGGTCATATTCGCCTTTACTAATTTTTGTCTTATCGTTTAAAACACTAAAAACGATGCAATTTTTACCGTTATTTTTGAATTTGAATACAACTACTAGCCAATAGCGTGAAGTTCGAATATCCGAAATCCCCATGCTTACAATGTACATAACTTTAATAGTGAAAGTTTAGGTATTATTTGCTTGAAGTAGGTAGTCTGTCATAACAAAACATTCCGAAATTTTGCGAGAATAATTTTAGATATAGTCTTGATGTTACTTACCTATTTCAATTTTTATATGTAAATTGTTTAACTTATCTTCATCGCTAGGTTATTACACACGGTATCTACTATTCCACGGGTTTCAGTAATGAGCAAGCCTAAGGTTGGAATTAATGGATTTGGCAGAATTGGTCGTCTTGTCCTCCGATCTGCCATTTGCAAGGGGACTGTAGATGTCTGTGCCATTAATGACCCTTTTATTGATCTCACTTACATGGTTTATATGTTCAAATATGATTCTACCCACGGCCCATTTATCGGTGAGGTAAAAGAAAAGGATGGAAAGCTGGTAATCAATGGCCATGCTATCTCCGTTTATAAAGAATTGAATGCTGAAGCTATCCCATGGGACAAGGATGGTGTTTACTATGTTGTTGAATCTACCGGTGTTAATACTGACATGGCTAAAGCTGGTGCCCATTTAAAGAACAATCGAGCTAAAAAGGTTGTAATTTCAGCACCATCTAAAGACGCTCCTACGTTTGTTGTTGGAGTGAATCTGGACAAATACGATCCCTCTATGACAATAGTCTCGAATGCTTCTTGTACAACAAACTGTTTGGCTCCGTTGGCTAAAGTTATTCACGACAACTTTGGAATTGTAGAAGGTCTGATGACAACTGTTCACTCCTATACAGCAACACAGAAGTTGGTGGATGGTCCTAATCCAAAAGGGTGGCGCGATGGTCGTGCTGGTGCCTTAAATATCATTCCAGCACAAACTGGAGCCGCTAAAGCTGTCACAAAAGTCATTCCGGAGCTTCAGGGGAAGTTGACAGGTATGGCATTCCGAGTGCCTACTCCAGATGTCTCAGTAGTTGATCTAACCTGCAAACTTGCCAAACCTGCCACTTACGAACAGATCAAAGAGGCGGTCAAAAATGCTTCGCAGAGTCCAGCCTTGAAGGGAATTCTGGATTATACCGATGAAGATGTTGTAAGTATGGACTTCCGAACTAGCACCGCATCATCTACCTTCGATGCAAATGCGGGAATATCGCTGAATGACACGTTTGTAAAGCTTATTTCCTGGTATGACAACGAGTATGGTTACAGTTGTCGTGTGATTGATCTTATAACTTACATGTATTCCAAGGATAACTAATTCCGGTGTTGGGCCTCGTTTACCAATAAAAATACAAATGAGCTGTTCAAAAGTCACTTTCGCTGTTATTGGTATGTATTAAAAGTAGACTACGTTGAATTTACTTATTAAATATTCTATATGCTTAATTCGATTTTATGAAACACCATAAATCCTGTTAAGGTGTTTTAGGCTACTCTTCAGCATAACATAATCTAAATCTTGATATCTATATTGATTTAGGAGCATTTAGTAGTGTATCAATAGCAGATCATTTTAGATCCTCGGAATAAATCAAAGGCTATTCAAAGCATCCATAAAAAAGAAATACTTGAACGAAAGTGGACAGGTGCTTTGCCCCAGAGAAAATTCAAGTTTGCATTAACTCTTAAAAATAATTTTAAAAGCCATCTTTTTTGGCAAGTCACGAAGTCTATGAAAACAAAGTGAAACGCCTTAAAGATGCTCCTGCTTTTGGAAAAAATTACTCAAAATTTTGCGTTTGTTTAATGATAAAAGAACTAATTTCCAATTTTAATGAACATTAATTAAATAGTTTGGTGTAAATTTTAGACGGGTAATTACACTCAAAATTCAAATTTGAAAAGTAATTTCTGGCTATACAAGGTATAAGCCAAAAAGTAAGATTGTTGAGTTATTATAAAATCGACAAAATGCTACTAATAAAACCTAACTTTGGGAAATCGAAGTTTTATCAAACAGCTCCACCAGTAGCATTCAATCACTCGTCTATGCTGTACATTTGCTTTCAAATTGCCTATTCTATTTTGCGTGTGGTGATGTGACAGTCTGGCATAAATAACATGTGTGATAAGCGTCAAATATCCACTTCCGTCCTGTGGGGCGGTCGTGAGGTCTTCTCACAGGTAAGTTTTCCACAGTATGCGTTGCTTCGTAGGCCCAACAATAATTACAACACTCTTCACACCCATTTAGATTTAACATTGGTGTGAGAGTTTATCGTCGCGTAAAAAGCCAAGAGAACTGCTCTTGCCATGTTTTTTGTTAACCATTGCTACATGATCCGCCACTCCGATCAAGGGCAGAGGAACATCTTGAACGAACAAACGAAGCCTCACCCATGCTAAAATGGAGCAGCTCTTGTGTTTGCAGCAGCAATGTCGGGAGTTCAAAACAACTTTACTCAAAAAAAATCAAGCGAAACCTGGTCTAAAATAGTATTAACAAGGCATCTTTACAAAGCGTGAAATAAATAAGAACCAATAGAGAAGGGGAGATAAAGGGGAAGTATGAGAGGTATTGAGGGATAAAAAAGCCGCAATTTCAAATGCAGAAGCATTCTTCAGTTGTCAAAAATTGACGTAGGAAAAATGCACATCAACAAGGAAGGTAAGGATTCAATATCGGGCACTATGTGTAAGAAGCGCTATCCTGCGATTTCAGCATCGGTGTTGCAGTTTTGATGGTAGTGGACACCTTCTGTTGAATTGTTTCATCCTTTCCCACAGCACTCTCTACAACCTTCCTTCGTCGGTGGGCTCGTCCTACCGACTGTGCGTCCACTATTAGACTCTCAAGGTTGGTCTGCGGTTCCTCCACAAATCGGTCAATCACGTAGAGACGTTGTTTGCAGTCTCGGTAGCGATTATACTCGCTCCGTAATCCATCTCGGTCCCGTTTTGATGGTGGATGGTCTATAAAAAGCAGTGACAAAAAAGGATAAAATTACTCGTCACTTCTTGGATCCGTTTCTCGTAGTCGTGAAGAAAGCGTTGGAGTTTGTGTTTCACTGACAATATTTCTGCGCGTCCACGTGTCAGCTCCCCGGGATCCACATTCATTGCGAATTGAATGAACTCAAGGAGGGTAAGTTCCCAATTCAAGAAAAATGAAGGTAGGGATTCTGCCCCATTGCTCATCAAAGAAGCGGTTTGATCAGTTTCCGTTTGAGAAAAGTTGGTAGATGAAGTTCCCAGAAGAGCTTCTGGCGTTAGTGGGGGTTCGAGAGTAATTATGGGTTCAGTTTCTGCAAATTTAACCACTTCATCTGTCTGTGTTGGTTCTACCACTGCTATACCCATCAGAGTTCTGACAGAATCTACAAAGGGCCGTGGCGCTGAACCACTGGAGCGCCCACGACTGAAACGAATAGCTGAATTGGAGGCGAGGCGAACCATTCGACGCACGCAACGGTAGCGATCATAGATAGGTTTCATGACCCGTTTCGTTATAGGATCCGAGGGTCGACCCTTCATCTTTTCGAAGTAAAGCAGGCATTTCTGTAGATCCAATTTCTCTTGTGCCAACTGAAAATGTAAGAAATAAGAGATAACCGACACATGATAGTTGAAGGGTTGGTGGACAGAATAATGGATAGACAGGAGGACCAACCGATAAATCCGTGAAATAGGTTTAGGATAAATGGATAAATCCGACATGTGCAGATGGATAACTGGATGAACACAACCAAGGACTAAAGATAAATTTCTGGACAAGAAAAAGACATGAAACTGGGGAGATCAAAGATGGGAAGAAAATTATGCATCGATGTCTGAACAAATGACTTGACAGATGGATACCGGAGGAATGGATGGGCGGAGGAGACAGGATTGGGTGAATTATGAGATCAGAGGTAGATTCGTTGATGAGAAATTAACGAGTTAACGACACTATGGCAGATGAATGAATGGATCCGGAAAATGAGGTGGTATCGGTGAAAGGAGACTTGCCGACCTGGGATGTTAATATGGAGGAATTTATGAGTAAAAGGAAGATAAACCGATCAAGCACAATTGAATGAATGTGAAACGATTAGGTAACTCAGGAACTGATGGGTAGATTATGGAAGCATATATTAGACGGCAGATAAAGCAGTGTTAGATAAAATAATGAAGAACTGTTTGGAAAGTGAACCAGGAATTGGTATGATGATCAGCAATGGGCAGATCAGAAGTAGACATTAAAGTTGAAGAATATAAGGGGTAAATAGGCGGATAGATTAATATATGAGGAGATAAGTAGATCAGGTCAATTCACGATTATTAGCTGGATTACAATTTCGAGTTCGAGAGTTACTTACCTCCGCCGAAGACATGTGCTCAACATCTTCCGGACGTCGACATTCCTTCCGTCGAGTTTCCAAAACCGCTTGCAGAACAGTGAGGAATCCAGCCACCTCTAGGTGAATGGGATCGGGCAGACTGATGTCCAAACTCGATGAGGGCTCTACTGAACGTTCTTTGGAGGCATTGGAAAATGTAGTAGTTTCGTCTCCATTCGGTCGACCAGTCAGCGGAATGTAGACATCCAGAGATCGTCGGTTGCGTAGCTGTAGGAGAAAATTGAAAACGATATCCCCTTTATCAGACGAATCAGTATTTAAGGAAAAAAGGAAAACGAACACCTGACTTACTCTACTTAGAATATTTCTCTTCCTTGGCCAAGTTAAGATGTGACGGGGACGGGGTGTGATAGACTGGCAGACGGGATTTGCAATAAGTATGCGTGGTGGAAGGATTGGTTGAAGCGGGGGAATATAATCATCTGAGGGATGAATGGAACAAACAATAGCTTCCGCGGAAGGGAGTACTCGAAACTCGCCAAAAGCGGCATCTGCGCTGAGATAGTCAAGGTAGTTCAACACGCCGTGATGAAGGCGGCAACTGGAGTTGCGGTGCTAAAAAGTGATATTATTTAGTAAAAGCAGATGGCACAGAGTACTTGCAAGAGTTCTCAGGCTTCGGTAACCATGCTACAGCTGCATATTCTCACTTTAAACCATTGTAACTTCCATAAATTAAGTAAATATTTGTCAGCAAGAAATTCGGTAGGCTCTTTTGAGCCTCATGATGATTATGCTGCTTTCTGCAAGATACAAACACATTACTAAAAAGCGTTACAAGGTATTTCAGGCATCAATCATTTTTCTAGTAATTAATCCGACAAAATTTTAAAGAGTTCAAAAAGCGTATGCATAATCCATTAAAAAAAGCGAAAGTAAAAAGGAAAGGGTTTTACCTTTGATGAGATTATTTGAAGCGGGATCTCGGATATGAGCAATTATGATTATTTTAATGAAAAATATTCAGAACCAAGAAAAGAGGTACGTTCGGACTGTCAGAAAATCAAAATAATCTCCTATCATATAACTTAACTTTACTGACGACTTAAGTAACTGGTTGAATTTAACACTTTTACCCCATACCAGATGTAAATTCCACGTTAATTGCCCAGTAGAAAAATTAGCAAAAAGAAATTAACTTAACAAAACTGACCAATTCACGAATAATTCAGGTTCGAATCTGACATGTAACAGGAATTAGTCCCCTTAGAATATGGGGAGGAATGGAATCCAATTTTTAAGCAAGCCCATCTCTCATATTAACGATTGTAAAAAAGCACACACAAAAACTCATTGAAACGACCATAGGATTAAAATTCCTTCATAATCCGGGAGATCCCTAATGGCACTTGGTGTAAATACTTGGTGGATTTAGCTGCCTTCACACAGAACTCGAATTGCAGAAGCTACACGTTATAAGAATAAGATATTTATTAGTTGAATACAAATAAGGATACCGAATCTGGAAAATGGATACTTCAAATTTGTTATATTAAAAGGCCGAAAAGTTACTACTGACAGTTTACAAGTAGAAAACGTTACCTGCTTAGGGGCTGAAAAAACGTGCGGCAGACGACATTTAGCTCGAGGGAAGTGGTGAGTGGAAGAAGTAGTTGCTGATGAATTTTCTCTTGTCTCCTCCACATCCTCTTCATCAGCTTGATCCTTCTCTTCTGCATCAGATGTCGGACAGGCAGAATGCATATCATCCACTATGGACTAGGGGACAAAACAAATCATTAAATTTGATCAAAATCAAAAGAAGCCTAATTTGCATTTTTTTTTTCTGCATTTGATTAGTTTCATGAATTGGAGAACCCATTGGTCAATTAGGATTCCATCCAACAAGACCATCCAAATGCTCCGATTGGTCAATCGTAGATCCAGCAGCATGAACAAAATTAAAATCTGTATGTTAATTTTCTACATATAATTTTACTAACTTCAACGACGGCACACGGAAAAGACCTCACTTCTTACTACAGGCGGGTAATCGAATTTCATCCACTCACAAATACAAATGCTTAAAGTCGACGCTCTGTGGACTACGGCTCCGTCTGCAAAAACAACCTTAAGCACGCACAAACACTCGTGTCCTTCGTGCTCAAAAGGGCAACCATGAAACTTCCATACACTGAGAGAGATTTGTAGCCCAAATAATGCAAAGATTTCGATTGATATATGATCTGTCGTTTGAGGAAAACCAACCACTTAGAAGGTGGAGTAACAAATCAATTGACCTTATGAAAATACCAAAGCATTGCCTTTACGGTCAAGTGTTTAGCATGCTGTCGTAGTTGACACCCCCCCCCCCGGGTTCGTACCCTGTCCGTTCCACATTTCATATAGTCCAAAGTTGCCAGCTGGAACCTTACCAGAGAATTATACCTGCCCCCACCAGAGCTGTTTCAATCTCCACCACTATCCTGCTCTCAGATCAGCTCCTCCAAATTCACGCTCAAACTATCGACGAACCGCATTATTCTGCACGTTTATTAGGTTACCACGCGAAACATTGGTTGATTTTTTGAGCTTATCCACATTTTCTAGTATAATGATCGGATCCAATCCCTCGTTTTCAACAATAATAATCTCCACCAGAACGGGGCATCTCACTCAACCCACTGATTAACGTTCCGTGGGTCTTGCATTGGCTGGCGAAACACCACGTTTGCTTATCTCTTTCAAGTTGTTGTCTGAGCAGCCGCATAAATTCTTTTTGCAACAGAGCTTGGGTAAAGGAGTCTAATCCTTGGGTTTTGGTGATTTGAGATGCACACGTCCGACGTCACCCGCTATAGTCCCTTTAGCTCATTCGCCCTGGGCCTAGCCTAACTCAATTTTCAAGATTATTCAAAACACTTACGAGAACAGGACTTTTCACCTGAATCCATCGAGCAAAGCAATGCAATCTTTCATTAGCTAGCCAAACGCAAAATGAATATTCAGGGAAAAGACAAATCTTTGTCATTACCAAAATTGCTACGGACATGGACACTCGAGGGGTACCATTTACAAGGAGAGACACACCTATTCAAAATCGCCTAGTGGATAGATGGGTGAATCTACTGCCCTCTTTCAACAAAATCACCACCATCTAACCCAACTTGCTCCCGACCCGAGTCCAAATATCAAAACAAAACTCCGTAGTAAGTTTTGATGTTACGAGCCGGTTATGCTGCTGTAGTGCCTGCATGCCTATGCTGCTGATTGCCTTGCTTACAATAAATAAATTTCAATACTTGTTTAGGGAATAACGACTGCATTATAGTGACAGTGAATTTTGATGTACCTAGCAAATTTAATCACTACAAAAGACATATCCTGTGGATGGTTGCATCGGTAGATTGGCAATAGAAGAATTCTGAAATCTACGGAAAGAACTATTTCTTAACCAACATCCAGATTTTATGATGCGTGGCATGATGAACAAAAGAATGAGACCCGCGTTGAAAGAGTACCGCTAACAAAAAAGTATACCAGACAAAACAGAAGACTATGGGAGAAATTTGGAAGCTTAAGACTAGCATTAAAATGATGCTTCAAGAGGCCAACTTATGTCTTATAGCTCATGAGATGGGCCGCATTCCTAGATAAAACGCTTGACAAGAAGTGTAACTGCTTTAGAACAAGGTCCCACCTTAAGTCACATCTCTCTCAAAAAATTGTCTCAATGAAATGAAGAACGAAAACCATTGAAACCTACGGGAATGCTGAAGACTTCCTATTACGACGAAAAATCATTTCGCGGTCAGACGGCAACCATCACAATTTTAAGCACCGGACCAAGATGAATAATAAAGCAACATCCAAAAGTTAAAATTGATTATAAAACGGATTACTTACATCAGCCAGTCTCGAGTAAAACGCCATAAAGATAACACCTCAACAGGGAGCAATGACAAGTGAGACCCGCCTACAAGAATCGTAATAATTGTAATACACGGAATTTAGCTCGTCATGATGGACAGAAAATGAAGCAGTCTCCCTCTGTGGGTATCGCATCCCATATCATTCACTAGTCTCCGCTGTTCATCAACAAGAAAAAGAAACGCGTTTTTGCAAACTCAGGCCAATCCAGCCATGCCGTATCACCCACATACTTCACAGCCTTCAACAAATGAACACTCCTTAACAAGCAATTGTTTTCTCAGTCCACCACACACGCATACGCATATACATACACACAACCATCCACAGACAAAGTAGTCTTCTCGGGATTGGGTGGTACGTGCCTCAACAAACGCCAGGCAAGTGGGTGCATAAGTGAGCAGTGGGGAGAGTGGATCGTTCGGATATTACCACTGACATGCACCCCCGCCTTATGAGTGCTCCAATAAAAGACAATATAGTACAATGCAACACAATTAAATAGCACAAAAGTCATTCCTCGTCACAAGTCAGGTATTTAATCAACCAATCAATTGGTCATCCTGTCCGTCTGTCGGTAAGCAAGCAATCCAAGATGAACAACGCGTTGCCACAATGTACGCGCACGAAGAAGGTGAAGAAAAACTATTTGATCACTTTTGAAGCTTGTCATCTGTTGTTCATCCACGGGGGCGAGACCCACCCGCTTAGTGGCTTTCACGACTTTCCACTCAGATTTAACGTTGGCGCGAGACAGTTCTTTTACCACTCACGTCATACCAATGAACGTTATCCTCGACACGTTCACTTCCAGTCACTTGAATGAACAGCAGCAGGTAAGTTTACATTGCCAAGATTGGATCTTTGTGTAGGGGGAAATAGATCCAAAAACCAATAGACAGGCGCATTCTACAAGCTGAAACAAATCATCGCTGCTACTTACACCGGAAGCTGTGCGATTCTTTTGGCTGCCTGAAGAGAGGAGTGGACATCAGAAGTACCGAAGACGACACTCAAGGGAAGATAGGGCTATACAACAGAATTTGGCATGTTACAATACTAGTCCCTTCAGCGAATCGCCGCCTCTCTGCTCTTAAAAGCTACTCACTGACTCGGATAAATCATGATGTCATCAGTGTCCAGGGCAGAAAATCGCCCATTCCAAAACACTGTCGAAACTTCAGCAAAAAGGGAAAATGGAGCCATTCCTTAAAGAACTTGTTCATTGAACTGAAATTAAATTGTGAACGAGGAGCGTAATTTGCAAGCCTTGCACCGTATGTTAGCTCATACTACAAAGGAGGCAGGTACTTGTCAACGACCTTACTGTTAACTAGAAACATTTCCTGTCCTACTGGCGGTTCAGCTTTACACCCCAACCATCATGACTATCAAAAGTGCGGGCATCGACTTAGGTGGCGCATTAAGAACATCACACCTTCGTGTCTTGACCTTAATGGCTCAGCCAACCCATGGGTCAACAGGCAAGGTTTTCTCGTGATCAAATACACACGAGACGATCAGTTATACAATCTTTTGCCAAACGTGTGCATTCATATGCATTGGTGACTCACACCAACCTAACACGGACATATCTGCTGTCTTAGCTATACTAGGGACGAGGACAGAAAAAAGTGAGAGCCAATCACTTAATTACACATGCAGATGATCTTTCTGCCACTTTAACCAATTAGTGAAGAAGAGCAATAAATTTGGTTTAAGATTTGCTCTAAAACATGGTATTGCAATGGACAATATGTTTTGGTTGTACATTTAACCCTTGCAGGACCTTCAGCCTCCGCCTGTTTTGGACCACCATGTTTGTGATCTGGGATTCTGTCTACGGCATTTCAGTTGCCAGACCATCAACTTAGAAATATATTCGCTGGTCTTAGCAAACTCTCTCCAAAGGACCACGATACCGATTTAAATGCCTGAATGCCAGACCTAAACGCCAAAGGTATCTACCATGGATGAGTGAATCCGTAGAGATTTGAAGCACACTCACCCAATCTCCTCCTTGATTTAGGAGCAATTGAACTTGAAGCAACACTGGAGGTGAATGATTGTAAAGCATCCATAATGTAGGTACTCATGCTATTCACGTGGAGATACGTAAACTAAGTGGGAAAAAAGGGTTTTCACGTTTTTGAGACGCTTAATATAACCCAGTAGATGGCTGAGCGATGCTGCAATAAAAAAAGGGCAGCAAAAAGGATTGCTCTTTGACCTTGAGGTCTGTAAAGTGGCTTTGAATTGTGCTTTATTAGACATCCTCTACTTTTAGGTAGATGGAATACACTCGACTAGACTAGGGCTTGAAAGACCAGTGACTCCTGCAACCCGATTTGCAGAGCCCGTTTAAAAAAACACTGGGATGCATCATCGACGCTGGCAATAAATGCCTCCTCCTCTTAATCGAAAAATCCACGCGTGATTTTTCGTTCCTGACTCATGGCTGGTTTTTAAAGCACTAGCGAAGATGATCGACCCCAAAAAACGCCGAGAAAGACGTTCAAAATGGGACAATCATCACACTTCTAATTGACTAGTGTAACATCTTTGCTCTCTATGATTCACGTTTGCTACATTTTAGTGACACGACGCTCATTTCGGCTGACAATCGTCTGCCAGCTCCTCAGTACCAATTTGCGATAACAACAACAATCGTATGGCGCCTTCAGAGGGAATCCAAGTGCAATGCTGGTGTTGTTTGCCTCACCTCACCATATTATCCTTTCTATTCTAGCCTTCAGGAGGACCCGATTTTGCAGACTCGTAGTATGTCTAGGACAAGCTGTGTTGGCACTGGCTGCCCTGATAACACAAATCTGTTTCCAGTGTGTCAAAAGCACGTACACATTTGGTGCATGAGTGTTTGTGTGTGTGTCTTAATGCGATTAAGGAGGCATCCCAATTCGGCCATGGAGGTAGCCATTTGACCTAAAAGACCAGAAAAGGCGGGGCTACATGTGTTGTGTCTGTAAAATCAAAGGGGGCAGGAGGTTTCTCGCCTTTCCCTATGCACGACGTTCTAGTAGACTGGGTTAGATATTCGCACGACTAATAAGAGGGGCATTAATATTAAAACAAAGAAAATTATCTTCAACGATAAAATTTTTCTCTAGAACCGGCGCTATTACAGATACAGTAAAAGCCAAGCTACACAAAAAGGGCGAATTTTCGGGCGTATACAGTGACAAAGTTAACTATGCTCGCCACTTAACAATAAGAATCACTGGACCAGAATAAATCCCGCATGATTTACATTACTTACTTACTTACATTTTCCAGCATGTGTCAAAAAAATAATAGAAAGGAATCAAAATATGCACTTATTTACCCACAATTTTTTGACTGAAATAGTAGCACTTCCACATGGAGTCGAGGAAAAAATGCGAGAAATTTTCATTGAGAAAGTAAAATAGAGTGCAAAATGAAACAATGTAAGCGAGACTAGAGGGATGAAGAAAAGTGGTTACAGATCAAGAAATTCCATTCGAACAATTCATTTCATTTTCCATTGCCCATGTGCTACTTGAATCGTTAGGCTATCGAAGGTCAATCTATGCATACATGCATCCGACCACTACGCACCCATCCTTCCGTTTTTTCAACTCAAATTCACCTATACAGCCCCTCACTCATATTCAACACACATAGAAACTTGTCTCTGATTCATTTATTACTCATCTGCCTACATATTCATTATCCATCCGTCTATATACTCCACAACCACCTTTCCATCTCTTCTCCATTCATTATTTGCGCCTTGATTTATGTCTAATGTTTCCTTTGGGAGCAGTTTGTGGAGCCACAGAAAAATCCAATTGACGACAATTTAAGCTCATTTTAACAATACGTCAACAAATCAATCAAAGACACAATACGGATCGGTGGTTCAAGTGCGTAGTTGCGCTCTCACAGAAGCGGAAGTAGTGGAGTGGATACACCTGCCTCAATCTGCGCATCATTTAATTGTAATGGCAAGATGCGACATAGCTATCATCTCCACGATGTTAGACGGTGTGTGCAAATCAAATTGTAAGGATTCGCAACCACGTGGATTGAACGAGTGAATGAACCAACGTGATTTTCGTTTAATCCACATACGTGTCACCCTTATTTGGTATCATCATCTAGTGGAAGGTTGTTACACTGGTTCAACAGGTGACCAAGAATTTTCGTGGAGTCTTCTCCATGTCTCACCCCAATGACTGGATGCATTCGCATTGAAAAGCAATGAGGAAAGAAAGTGCATAAATCTACCGGAGGCAGTGGCTAGCTAGCTTGCTTGTGTTGAATTTAAAGTGTCACAAATTGCAATAACAAAAATATTTGGATATTTGCTACCCAGGAAGAAACCAACGGTGTCGATGTGGACTGAAAACCACGATCCATTTGGTCAGTTGCCTGATGAATTATTAGTTAGTTGTTGGCTTATCCATCTAGAAGGGAGGAAAACTTCAAAACATTCAACAATTCATGCTGAGTTGAACCGCAGACCAAACCGCATTACACCAAACACACTAAATTTGCTCTACACTCTTAAAAAAGATTCTTTTTCAAAATCACCGATGAAATGGAAAAACTAATTAAAGTATAGTCAAGTCCTACAACGCTGATTGAGCTCTGGAAGAGGCCGTCGACTCGGCTTAAAATACCTGAAAATGAACTAGCTATAATGCTGAAATGAGGAAAAACGCCAGCAAATTATGCAAAGGAAGGTGTACACTTGAACGGATTTGGGTTGCCGAGAAATTGAAGGGGACAGCATAGTAAGTGCAACGAATAATTTTGGAATTCAACATTCCTCAGCGTTTCCATGTAAAATGGTATTAAAACTGATTTGGCCAAATGTAACTTACTTAGCCAAGTTGGGTTAAATGTTGTTTCGCCTATTTGGGGTAATCGAGAGGGGAACGTTGGGACATTTCATTGTCCATCATGCGTCAAACAACTTCATTAAAAAGAATTGCCACTTTTGATAAAAGCAAAATATAAAGATAGGAAATTTCGAAAAGAAGTTGAACTGCTGGTCGTAAGTTCCCATATTGAATGTCCTGGAAAGGCCTCGGATGAAACAACTTGTCTTTGTTCTACACCTGAGGATAAAACTTTGGAAGGAAGAAAACGTTCGTCCTTCAAACTCCTGATAGGGCTAAGAATTAATATGACTGTTTAAATGTAACATTTAAAAAAAATGAAATTAGCTGCAGTTGCAGCGTTGCAAACATCTCGCATTTCACAGGTGATAACACAAAGTTATTAACAATGATTAAAAAGTGGATAGCTGGCTGGATTTCACCCCCACATATACTAAATGTACGAGCGCCTGCAAGGAAATCAAGTTATTACAAAGCCAATAACCCCCCTCCATGATATGTCAAAAAGGCAGTGAACCGTTTTAACCGGTAAGAAGAAACATTGATGCTCGCACACAGGGGGAGGGTTGATCAAATGCTACCCTATCAAAATTGGTCAGAAGGTTTGAGGATGATTCAGACAGAATCAAAAAGCGCAAGTTGATAGAAGTATTAATTTCTCTTCGATAAGATCAAAAGGGATATGGCAGCGTACAGGCGGATAGTTGTCCTGGGGACAATAACAACTGAGACAGCCAAAATGAACTTAGATGTTAGAATTTTCACTTCAAAAACGCAATAAACAGATCTGTGGTAAAGTCAAGCAGACTCATCCTTTATAAACTGTCCAAAAAGGAAAAAACGACATGCAGATGCAACCCATGATATTGGAGAAAACAATCCCCAATGTGATTGACTAAATTATTTCAAAAATCAACAAAAAAGAGAGCAAGAAGTCATCAGAACCAATGATATATTAACTTTCGGTAGGTAGACGATAACCTCTCCGACCTAGAAAAGAGTACAGTGCCTCAATATAATGCTGTATTGACAGTCAATATGACGAATATAATCGCACTCAGTCCCTAATCGAAAGTTAGAGATTACAGAACAGAATCTAACGTCAGTCTGTGCCAAAAACTAGTTCACAAATATCCATAAAGACAGCCATCATTCAACGCATGAATTCATAGAAATCGTACAACTCACTCACCGACGAGAGGTAGGCATGAGCTGGTTCAAACTCTTCCACGGTCAACGTGTGCGTGGTGGTCTCGGTGGTAGATTCCATAAGGAGCTGTGAAAACGTCAAAGCCGCCGCCACTTCCAACAGGGAGGTAGTCGAGGAGGAGTCTGAGGAGATCTTCTCTTTACCTTCAAGTTCTTCACACTGTCCACGCCACACATGATATTTGTGACGGTGGTGAGGATGATGATGCTGATTGTGATGATAGAGGTGAACGAGAGAAGGTAGAGAAGGTGGTGATCGACGAACTTCTACTTTGTCCTCTTCTTTTTCTGACGTTGATTTTGATGATGGCACCGCCACTGTTGTGAAAATAGTGTTGGAAGTCGGTGCAGCATCTGAGAGTTGGTTAAGCTTGGTCACAGAGGGAATCGAGATGGAAGTCATGATGCTGGCCAATTCACGAGCCAGGGCACCATGAGATCTAAAGAAAAGCAGAGTAGAAGAGCTATTAAATGAAAGGGTTGGGAATGAGTGGTGAATAAACGAAAGGATTTAAAATAAATGGAATTGGAGAGGATTGAGGATATATTAACGAATTTCAAGCAGGCACAAGGGTAGACAGAACGATAGAATAAACGGTGAGATTGGACTATAAAAGAATGCGTAGGTCAGGGATTAATAAATATACGGTTTGGTGGATGAATAAATGGGTGGATAAACGGCGGACATTAACAATAAATGACTATGGGAAGCTCCTCCAAATATTTTACTTGCCGAAGTAATAACAAGTAAATCGTTACCCCATGCTCTGGGAAACACAATCTAACCGCAAATTCCATCACACTGTAAAACGCATTTTCCTTAGGAGTAAAATTATATATATATATAATTTCCGGCCTTTCTATTCTACATCTTATATGGGCATGTGACAGTCGAATACCAATTACAAGGAAGGGTGAGAACTATCACCCGAAATTCGCGACCTAGTAAAATTATTCGTAAAGCAAGTAAGCAAGCTCGAACTACATCCACTAGATTCAACAAAAGTGGAAAACAGTCGGGACCACAACGATGAATAACTTAGCGATAAACTGACGCATTCGCATTTGTACCATATAAGACACGCGTACAAACTGGCCAACTTCCCAGGCCCTCATAAATTTTGGTATGTCGTCCGGCAAGGTGTAAACCAAACCACACTTTTTCGAGTATCTTGATGTCATTTAGAAGCAGATTTTGTGCAAATGTACGCTCCATCGCACTTTTGTTCACTCAAATGCAGGCGCCATGCATAGATGGCAAGCCCATATAAATTTTTGCGATCTCATTAAATTATTGTAAATAATTTTTCTCAGAAGGCAAAACTTATGCATACTAACAGAACTATGAAATATAATTCTGATATCCAAGATTTTGCCTCAGCCGAAAGCACGAGGCGAAACCCCATAGAAACCTGACCTTTTTAGAATACATATGCGGCTTACATGAAGCCGTGCAGAAGCTAAATCAAATAGACGAACGGATAGGTCGAGGATGGTTTGGTGAATAAAGGAGAGGGCGAAGGGATTCACAAAGAAAAAATAGATAGAAGGTGAATGAATGGAGACACCAAGGCTGAGCAGAATCAAAGCGAATAAATGAACTGAAAAGAAAATTACCTTTGAATGGATGGGTGAGTAGATCAAAAAAGAAGAGCTAGGCAGATTCACCCGCGGAAGATGAACAGAAGCATGTGGATAAACGGAAAAGATGTAGCTGAATATATGAATGAAAAAACATTTAAAGGAAAAAAGGATGGCTGGATCGATGTCACTCTGACCGACAGTTAATAAACAACACCAAAAATGCCGCAATGAGCAAGAAAAGGAATTTATGAGCACTTAGCATTCGTTTCAGTCCTCAATATAAGCATCATATTAACGATGGATAAATGGACTAATGGATTTATGATAATCTGACGTACTTGTGATGGCTAGACGGACCAATAAAGGATGAATTGACGAAAGACGAATAAATGATCCCGGAATGAATGGATAAATTGACTGAGGTTGAACGGTTGGGTTCAAAATAAATGAACAATTACAAAGTGGACGAATGTCTGGACAAATCCATCAAAAACGGTTGGATAATGGGATCAGAAAACGAATGAATGAAATGTAGGTGGATGAGCCAAACTCCAATTGAAGGACGAGCTGACAGGAAGTGAAGAAATCTGGACAGGTAGGAGGACTAAGTAAGTGGAGAAATTGATAAAAATAAGAATAGCGGAGCTGGAGGTCTACAGCCCCAAAATGTGTGTCCGTTCCAGTTTCTGGACGTTACCCTTTTCGTGCCGGATTTCTGAACATTCAAGGAGGCCTCGAAACTTGCGCTCTGGTACAGTTCTCTTGATTTGCCAGATCGAATTAAAATGTACTAATAAGCACTGTAGGCTCAAGGCCAATCAAATACCATAAATACGCAGGAACGGGATTACAGGAGACCGATAGCCAAGCGGTAGTCACATCGGTGAGCTAGATCCCATATTTGATCCAATGTATCGACAGAAAAAGGCTTTCGAGATGAAGTATTCCAGTTGGAAAGTCAACAGGACCCGCACTCATGCACATAGAAAGCAGTTCATAACGAAATGACGAGGTAACGCAAAAAAATGGTTTCATAATAATTTTAGACCCGTGTTAGCATTTAGATTAATATTCCTTAATTCAATTCATCCTTTTGCCTACAATTACTACTGGAGCTTAATCAACGTTGTAGGACTTGACTATACTTTAATTAGTTTTTCCATTTCATCGGTGATTTTGAAAAAGAATCTTTTTTAAGAGTGTAGAGCAAATTTAGTGTGTTTGGTGTGATGCGGTTTGGTCTGCGGTTCAACTCAGCATGAATTGTTGAATGTTTTGAAGTTTTCCTCCCTTCTAGATGGATAAGCCAACAACTAACTAATAATTCATCAGGCAACTGACCAAATGGATCGTGGTTTTCAGTCCACATCGACACCGTTGGTTTCTTCCTGGGTAGCAAATATCCAAATATTTTTGTTATTGCAATTTGTGACACTTTAAATTCAACACAAGCAAGCTAGCTAGCCACTGCCTCCGGTAGATTTATGCACTTTCTTTCCTCATTGCTTTTCAATGCGAATGCATCCAGTCATTGGGGTGAGACATGGAGAAGACTCCACGAAAATTCTTGGTCACCTGTTGAACCAGTGTAACAACCTTCCACTAGATGATGATACCAAATAAGGGTGACACGTATGTGGATTAAACGAAAATCACGTTGGTTCATTCACTCGTTCAATCCACGTGGTTGCGAATCCTTACAATTTGATTTGCACACACCGTCTAACATCGTGGAGATGATAGCTATGTCGCATCTTGCCATTACAATTAAATGATGCGCAGATTGAGGCAGGTGTATCCACTCCACTACTTCCGCTTCTGTGAGAGCGCAACTACGCACTTGAACCACCGATCCGTATTGTGTCTTTGATTGATTTGTTGACGTATTGTTAAAATGAGCTTAAATTGTCGTCAATTGGATTTTTCTGTGGCTCCACAAACTGCTCCCAAAGGAAACATTAGACATAAATCAAGGCGCAAATAATGAATGGAGAAGAGATGGAAAGGTGGTTGTGGAGTATATAGACGGATGGATAATGAATATGTAGGCAGATGAGTAATAAATGAATCAGAGACAAGTTTCTATGTGTGTTGAATATGAGTGAGGGGCTGTATAGGTGAATTTGAGTTGAAAAAACGGAAGGATGGGTGCGTAGTGGTCGGATGCATGTATGCATAGATTGACCTTCGATAGCCTAACGATTCAAGTAGCACATGGGCAATGGAAAATGAAATGAATTGTTCGAATGGAATTTCTTGATCTGTAACCACTTTTCTTCATCCCTCTAGTCTCGCCTACAGCATCCCTTCTTGCATTCTGTTACTTACAAGGTCGTCTACACATTCAAAAAGCCAGTGCCGGTGCGCCTAAGAAGTGCCTGGACCATTTCCATTCAAAAAAAAATGGACGATGAAGGCTTTAAAATAAAACGATTGTAGTCAAGTTTGTCCCTTTAACCAAGACGATACGTGTCCAACATCTGTTTGTACAATCGTATCCTTCACCTGCCTATAACAGCAGTTTTATAACCGAATACACCAACCCACTCGGAACTGTTTATCAATCATTATTAGAAACCCCAAAAATGTAAGAAATGACACAAAATGGATAAATGAACGAGATGAAAGGATAGGTAGACAGATGAAAGACTAGCCTGATAAACCGACAGACCGTGGTAGAGTCAAGTATAAATTTCATTGGAATCAAAACACACCTTATTTCAATTTCCTCAGCATCCGAGTACAGCCACTTTCTTGACGGTGAAAGTAGCAAGCTGTTGGTGGAGTGGGAAGCTATATTAGAGCTATTTCCAACAGGGACGGAAAGCAGGGGTGATGCACTATCTCCCCATGGACTGATTGTTCGAGAGCGCAAGCCCCCTTCCACTCCTTCTGCCATCGCTTCCTCCGTCGAAGCAGCTGGGGCTATGGAGCGTCGTGGCACGTCATGCCGCCGTCGTTGGAGCAAACTATTCAGACTGGCCGCGGATTTTAGCAGACCGAATTGCTGTACGCTACTGTTGACAGACGTTGCGGGGGAGAATATGGTCCCGAAGTGCGTGATAAAGCAGGTGGTGGCGAGGTTAGAAAGATTTTGCTGTCGAAGGCCCTAGAAGGTATTGAACTATTTACGATATGAAACGCCTACTCCGTGAAACCGGATCAGCTACTAGCGGATTTGTAAAATATGATCAAGGATTTGATTTAGACTCCATTAAACTGTCTTCTAAGCTCTCCGTACAACATTAAGCGAAGACCCCTTCAAAGTGTGGTTGTTTAAATTGCATTTCATGAAATCGATTTAGCCGGGATAGGGTTAAAGGTGTTACAGTGGACCAACGCCAGTGATTAGCCAGGAATATGATCAGATCTTGGGGCCCGTCTTAAGTAAATCGAAATCTTGAACTCAGTCTCAAGACGCTATTTGTAAGAAGCGACCTATTTCCAAAGCCCGTTTAAGCAAGTTGCGCCTTGAGCTGATGTAGACATTAGACAACTTTACATACTCTCATAAAACCCGGTCAGTACGCTTCACTTATCGAGGTGTCAAACGCTTTGCACAAATTAAGTATAATTACGTCCCTAAACAGCATTATGATGTGCGTATTCTCATAAAAAGGGCTCCTGAGAATAGTGGATTAATCTCAAAACACCTTTTAGTACGTTGCACAAATGTATAGTGAAAACCAGAAACATGAGTTGCAAGCTAAATCTTTACTAGCAAATTTGGAACCAATCTATTCAGGCAACTATTGCGTTTTCAATGCACGAATTGGAAATGGAAATGTGCTAACGAACGCACAGAACCGACCGATCAAACCAAATGATGGTCAAAACACTAAGCTCAAGGCAATGCCAGCGAGGGAACACGAAGGATAGGATCGAAACATCCCTCTCCCATGCAATCCCACCCTAAAAGGTGGCATGCGTTGTCCCGTAGGGTCGATAATAAGTACAACACTTTCTTCACACCCATTCATTAGTTCACGCTGTTCATCAGCATATATACACCCACAGACAAAGTAAGTAGTCTTCTCGGGATTGGGTGGTACGTGCCTCAACAAACGCCAGGCAAGTGGGTGCATAAGTGAGCAGTGGGGAGAGTGGATCGTTCGGATATTACCACTGACATGCACCCCCGCCTTATGAGTGCTCCAATAAAAGACAATATAGTACAATGCAACACAATTAAATAGCACAAAAGTCATTCCTCGTCACAAGTCAGGTATTTAATCAACCAATCAATTGGTCATCCTGTCCGTCTGTCGGTAAGCAAGCAATCCAAGATGAACAACGCGTTGCCACAATGTACGCGCACGAAGAAGGTGAAGAAAAACTATTTGATCACTTTTGAAGCTTGTCATCTGTTGTTCATCCACGGGGGCGAGACCCACCCGCTTAGTGGCTTTCACGACTTTCCACTCAGATTTGGCGTTGGCAAAAGCCATTTCTTGTATCCCTTACATCACGCACTACCAAAGGTTGATCCTGATATGACCGCCCACGACTTAAACAATAACCACACAATTCTCCGTCTCAATCAAGAACAGAGAATCCTGCTGAAAGTGGTCCAGCGTCAGGCTATTCGTCCAAAACATCGGCTTCTGGTCTAAAAGACTTTCTGCTAGCGCATATCACATTTTCTCCAGGTGCCATACAACAAATTTGACAAGAAGCTTCTGCAACTTTGTAGCCTGATAAAGTAGTTCGCAAAGCTCTATTTACATTTACTAGGTTCAAAACAAGTTTAAAACACAAGCAGTACCCTACCAATAGATCGGCACACTTTCACCGATGCTTCATTATGCATGCCAACTAAAAGTCCTTGCAAAAGTCTTTGCGGCGATCTATATAGGTAAGCGTGGATAACTGAAACCCCCTTTTAAAGGGGTGACCACTAATCTTGCTAAAATAAAGTAAGTCGTACGCTACTATTGCAAAGGCTTAATTTTGCGTTCTGATAAACCGTGTACTACAAAAATAACATGATGAACATCAAGAGCATTGTGTGAAGTGGTGGCTCCCCCCATTTAGATGGAAACTCCATAAGCGTAACCAGAGAAAGTGGCAAATGTTGTCCAAAAAAATTACATCCAATGTATAAAGTGGCAAAACAGCAGAAATGGGTCAAACGCTGAAAAATTGTACGTATCATAAACCTGTACGATACCCAGATAGCACTTTCAACTAGGTGAAAAGTCAAATCATGGAATACCTAGCGCTACCAAGAAAGTACTCTGTTAAATATGGAATCAACAATAACGTTTTTTGATGGAGAGCACGGATCAACCATAAAGTTAGTTGAGCCTCTCACCCTGGCTCCATCACATCATACTTCCAAGTATCAAACATGAACACGAGCACTTGAAAAAACTGCTAGCTGACTACAGTGAGTTTTAGCTGACAGAAAGTTGGCATAAAATATTTCAGAGATAGTCTCTGAAGCGAGGTAATTAGAAGGTGAATCCATCAAGAGCGTGACGGCCAAATGTCAAAAGAATGGGAACAAGTATTAGGAGATACAATGGTCCTCTTAACTATACGAATCATCATTTTCGCAAATAGCTACGAAATTCTGCGGTGCATGTTAAACGAACCAGGTAGAGGAAGGCATCGAGAATGAGTAAAGGAAACAACAGGTATTTAGTTGGCTAACTTGGTTGACTAAAAACCTCTGAAGGCAGTAAGAAGGAAAGAAATTACAAGTTCTGCCTAAGAATGACGCCACCAAACAATGGAACAATAGAAGGATACAGAACGCAGAACCGTTGCTTATTGCACCTATTAAAGCTCTTGAAAACCTAATTTACGCTTTGAAATGATAATAAACGAGCTTGCTGAGCATAAGCCATTTCCATGAATCCAGACTACTTTTTAATGGGAGCAGAATTCCGAAAACCAAGTAATTCAACAAAAAGACCATTTTCATGGATAACGCAAGATTTAAAATCGTACCACTTTTTGGGCATTGCTTGCTCTTTAAAATAATATAAAGCGTAGGTACTTAGTTGCCAGTGTTTTTTTAGGAAAAGCTACGGTAAAAAGAGCATCAAAAACCTACATAGGAAAAGACAAGGAAAATGGAATTTCTAATAGTCCTCCACAAATACAAGGGCCTGGAAATTACTTTCTAAAAAATAATCAAGACTTCAAGAAAATGGAGTGAAATAAACGTCAGAAGTTAGTTAAAAACAATCCATCACAAGCTCTTTTACATAACGAGTGATCGACATTAAATTAGTTGAAACTGAAACATGAGACCAGTTTAGTAATCATGCCATTAAAACTCTTCTTCAAGGTTTTGATTGAGCCATCAACTGGTTTCCCCAAAACTCCCGGGAAAATCTACAGTAGATTCCGACCCCTTACGGAAAAAGTGGATACTAAAGTGAGTGATGCAAGGAAACAGTAGCACAAGTTGCATTTTGAAGCTGGATCTGTTCACCAAAGCAAATAAGAGAGATTTTTACTGGGAACAATGGGGAAATATATTGCCATTCCTTTCGCATAAAATTCGGCTTGGTTGCATAGTCACTGACATGGTTCTTTAAAGCTGAGGGAGAGGGGAGGAGGAATGTGGAAATAGTTAACACGCAAACGAAGAGCGAAGAGGTTATTACTTACCTTTCAGAAGAAGATCAAAAGTAATGTTCATGCACAAAATAATGCAGTAATTTTCCGTTAAATCTTTAACTTAATCACCAATCGGAATAAATTTTTTATGAATACAGACGCGTTGCAAAAACATTGAGTGCATTACGTGACTAGAAAAGAGAAAAGGAACGAGATCAAGCGAATATCATTGTAATACTTCAAACATAAAAAGGAAAGATGAGAGACCTTTTTGTAGAGAAGATAGGAAAAATGCTTACATGCTTAAGGACGTGAGGTTGATAACGTATGCAGGAAAAATGGAAGAAGATGACATATTAGCATGCGCCCCAAGAAAGGTGCAAACATGAAGGCACCTCGGCTGAATTTAAAGTCAAAAACTTGCATGGAACTATTTGTGCCCAAAAAACGGAACACTTTTCTGTCCGCATATGTGACACCACAATGGGTTACGATGCTAGAAGATATGCCAAAAAGTGCACTGCATTAAATGTGCTGAAGGCACAAAAGCGGAGAACTCTGTATGCTGAGATAGTACCCATCCAAAAGAAAAAGGAATGAGCAAGAGCAATCGCGCGCCTATTAAACTACAGTGTAAGTAGAGGATCTGTATTAAAAGATTTGACAGGAAAATTGGTAAGTCTACAATTTAGTAACTTGAGTATTTTCCAGAAACAACAATATTTCCTTTTGAGAGATTTTTTTGCCAATTTCAGGCGCTATATTATGGAACAAGGTGAAATTTGAGTACAGAAAAATTATGACATGAGCAGTTTAAAATGCAAATAAAGGTAATGCAATCGAATAAGGCAAAAATACTCACCTGAACACCAAGGCCGCACTTAAACAGGCAGGGTCCAAAAACGATGCCTAAGTTGGCAGCCGACATCTTCGTTGAAGCTTCATTAGAGGCCAGTTCTTCCAGAAAGTGACAAATATACCGCAGTAGGTTGTAATTTTCCTCCGGCAGATTTGTCACAACATTCCTTAGCTTTAATAAGCATTGAGGCTTATCGTCTTTTAGATGATCCATGATCTATAAATATATCATCGAATAAATGGTTGTTGACGGTTGAAAGAAAGCACGCAAGATTTATCACGAGGTTGTCGTTCGCTTACCTTGACCGTTTGTCTAGTGGCAGTGTCAGGAATAAGTCCCTCAGGAATCTCCCTAAGGAACAATTTAAAAACCCCACAAATTGCATGAATATCAACACACCCAGTATTACTGATATCATCGGCACAGGTGGCATCAAATTGTGCCTTTAGGTTCGCAATTGCCTTAGCGCTCCCGTTAACTCGAAATATGCCCTCTGTGTGCGAACCAAAATTTAATAAAAATTCACAGATATTCTCCACGATCCGCGGTACCGAAGAGGATTTCTTGTAAAAAAGAGACTTGAGAGGAACACCAAAGCTCCGATTCCCATCAGCCAGAGACTTTCTCTTCAATAAGGGGCTATTGAGTTTCTGAACAATTCTTTCCATTAAGCATGAAATATGGCCAAATTCCCCAGACGCAAATAACACAAACCGCCCAGCCAACTTAACGAACGCGCCAACTCCTACTTGGCGAGTGCCTAGATGATCACTTTTACTTGCTAAAACAAAACACGTTCTCACATTAGTGCTTTGCAAACCTTAAAAGCAGACTTACAACTCGTAAAAAATTTTTAAGCATTTTAATAATACCGGTTACAATCAATATGTGGTGACTAAGCTTTGCTTTTTTGTCGTTGTCCATATTTCTGACCAGCAAAGCTAGTACTTTAGAGGCTTACAGTTTTTTTCAGAAATATGGTATCGGTTCCTCTAAAAACCACATTTGGGCGATCAAAAGATTTTAATCATGCATTTTATTGCGGTTGTAGCACCCCGAGACTCCCTGAAGACGAAAGAAGACACAATACTCGTGCAGAATACATAAATTTAGCACGGAGAAGGTGTCTGGGCTATTGGCATGGCCCAAGAAACCAGCTTACCCAGCGAGGTACGAAGGGACTATTTCAAAGTCCAAAAGTGGCGCCTCACTAGAACCGAGGGATAAACCACTATCATACTACAGCATGACTTCTCGTTATTTTGTGAATAAGAGCTTTTAATTAGCACTGATGATTTCTAGTTTTTGAGAATATTACTTTTTCGCTACCTACTATTTTTTGCGAAATTTGTGACCGTTATTTAAAGTGCCAACGCTCTGGTTCCTGTCCCTTATAATTAGTCTTCTCTAGTTCCTGAAGTTTTACCCGAATGTTTAAAACACTTCTACTCTTTGATAAACGTCAATTCACATGTTAATTGGAGCGTCGGTAATTTCGTAAACCCATAACTGTCATTTTTCTCCGTAAGTCTTTACTTAATAGGGCTAATATCAGGATGGAAATGTCCATTATTGAGAATAATTTTAATGGAAGCATATAGATTGACGGAATCACAAAGTTTGTCAAACCTGTGGTCCCGTTATTCCAGTAGTTTTATTAGAACATGACTTCCGAATTTTTCAGTAAAGGATATATGATGAAAAAACAACCAGGTTGCTCCATGTCCGGAACATGTTTATTTTACGCGCAAAGGCTGACTCAATTCTTGGCTAGTTTCTGCATGTGCTCAAACGTATCCAGTTGTGTTATGTTTATGATGGTATCATTTATGGTTAACACCACCACTGAAAATGAAACTGTTTTATTAATGCTTACAAAACCCAACTTTCAAGACAGTCGCATTTCACATATTCTCTCGCAATAAACTTCGCACTTCACATGAAGCACTTTTCGTGACAAGTTTAACACAACACCGCTCAAACGTACCAGAATCCAAAGCCTTAAAATTATTCGTGGACAGTTTACTGTGCGATGATGCAGATTTGCTCAGCAATTTTCTACTACAAAGAGTTAGTTTTTCAAGAAATCGGTGCCCTTACAGGGCACGCGTAGGCTCAAAGAAGCACCCCTGTATGAAAATCCCTCATCCCCCTAGTTTAACGTATTGAGGGCAAGAGGGCAAGAATCAGGACCTCACAATACCAGCTGTAAATATTCATTTAATTATTGAGCCAAGGGGGTCACTAGATGTGGGTAGGCGGGGGCATGTGTGTGATTCCCTAATGTTCTTAGTTCAGACTGCTATATCCAAGGGCAACAATGCATGGCGAAGCGGTTATCGTCACTTGGTGTCCGGCTGATCTGTTTCTCCAGATTTGCATGAAATTCGTTTATCTAGGAGACGTTTAACTTGCAATCAATGTGGGAAGTTTTAATACTTCCTTATCACCAACAAATGCATGACCAACTTTATTTGGTGGCGCAGAAGATTTGCAGTGCGCAACTCATCTTCCCTGTTTACTTAAAAACAGGGAAGTAAGAATGCGTTCATCCTTTTATCTGTGCCGATACTCCTCCTAGAATATGGCAGAATAGTCAGCCTCCATTTATTAAGAGCTGAAGTTATAGTCTCCTTGAAGGGAAACCAAGATGTCTACCTTCATCCCCAATATTGCCTTGAAAAAGTAGTATGTTGACTGAACGCTATTAAATTAAGCGGACTACAAGGTTGTAAAAAAGATTAAAGTGCTTTAGCAAGGTGATTTATTGAGAAGGCACAAAAAATATCAATTTTCTAAAGCGGCTTCAAATGGTAGTTGAAAATTAATTAGTCGGTTAGTTTGTGCTGTCACGGGCAAAAGATAGACTTAGCAGCACCTCGGCTTCCATGTGAGCACATCGAAATCGTGCTGTTCCCACTCCACGCCGCCATAGGGGAGGTGTGCGTACTCGAGATCTTCGGAGGCCTTTGAAAATTGCAATAATGTAAAGGTTAATGGTGGGAGCTAAACATGCTTGGTTAACACTATTTTCTCAAATAACAAAAATTTGTTATTTTTCAAAAGTCATTTAAGGCTACACATCCTCCTGATGAGGTCAATCCCTTTTAGAAAGTCGATCAATTTTGGGGTTTTAGGAAATTGGGTATTTTGACACTTAAATATATTTAGATATCATAAATTGGCCTGTGGTTGCCACATTTGGTTTAACTGCTATATTTACTTTATTGTAGAATTAAATGATATATTTTTGTGCATTTTGTACTCTCCTCTCTCTGAAGATGGACACTATAACGGAGTAAAATAGAAGGATAATTTACCCAGCCGGAACTGAGTTCGTAATAAGGATAAGGACCATTGAGAGGAATCATGCCCCGGGCAATGTACAACAGCTTTCCACCGGCATCTCGAGCCCCAGCCACAAGGTTTCTTGATCGAATATCTGAAGTGCTGACATGGACCCACTCAATTTCTATCGATCCGCTGATTAAAGAGAACACAAAAATCAACTATAAATTTTGTTTTCCAAGACCGCAATTTACTGAATCCTTAACTCACGCCATATTTGGGTCAAGGCAAAGAATCTTGCCGCATGCAAAATCCTGCTCCCTCCCATCAATTCCGGCATAGAAGGTTCCTTTCGTTTCCAGGTACTTGCATGGAATTTCCCCCTTCCCGGTCTCTACTAAACCCACGTGCATCGGAAGATGCAATTCATGGATGTCAATAGCTCCTTCCGGCAGTGGTACTGACGTTGTCACCCAGTGGAATCCCTTCGGCAAAACAGTAACCTTAAGTTCGGAAGAGTTATGGGCTTCCGTGTGTTCCTCTTCACTTGCGACTGGCTGCTCAGGTTTGTAAATTTGAGATGATTTTCCTTCCGCATTTTCAACAGATTCTTGAGTAGCTCCTATCTCTCGAGGTTCGGAGAATTTCTGAACCTCGTCCCGTTCCACCACCGTCGGAACGACCTCACAAGGAGACTCAGCTTCTTGAGGAATGACCGACTCCTGATCTACAACAAATTCCACTATCTCCTCTGTTGGTGGAACGTTTTCACCTTGAAGTTCATGTTCTTGAGGCAAATTCGACTCCCCAACTTCTCCATGCTCCACAAAGGCTTCTGTGGGAGGAGCTTCACAAGGAGACTCAGCTTCTTGAGGAACGACCGACTCCTGATCTACAACAAATTCCACTATCTCCTCTGTTGGTGGAACATTTTCACCTTGAAGTTCATGTTCTCGAGGCAAATTCGACTCCTCAACTTTTTTGTGCTCTACAAAGGCTTCTGTGGGAGGAGCTTCACAAGAAGACACAGCTTTTTGAAGAACAGCAGATTCCCCGACTTCCATATCTTTCACTATAAGACCTGTTGTTGGAGGAGCTTCACAAGGATATTCAATCTCTGCATTTGTGGCTGTTTCCCGTGCTCCCTCATGTTCCATTATTGTCGCCCCTGGTGAAGCGGTCTCGCATTTATACGATTCATTGATCTCTTTATTATGTTCTGTATGTTCAGAAGATGTAACAAGTTCGTTGGCTACACAATCATTAGGCTGATGAACTTCTGCCACCTGTTCGAAAGTTTTTTGGTCGATATTTTGTGCCCCCTTCCCTTCCTCTTGTCGTTGCAGGGCTACTTCGACTTGCTGTTCTACGCTGGCAGAACTTTCCGCTTTTGCCCCTGCATGATTATTTAAATTAGTCGGTTTGGCACTTTTTCGTGAAATATCGTTCTTAGCTTCTTCCTTCCTGAACAAGGGAGCTTTTCCCTTATTAAACTCTAGAAATAGAAAACATCTTACTATTCTCTTAACCTTATTTTAGAGGATTACAACTAACCTAGATGAATCAAATGTCCACTCAGCTACAAATTAAGTCAGCCGAAAAATCCTTGACATACATTTGTAAAGTTACTACTACTATTTATCAATTTAAATATGACTTGGAGTTTTATTTTTTTAGCTAATCTCATTCTATCGGTCGATCATCACGTCTTACGACTCTAGAGGGAACTTACTCTTTACCTTCCGTCGAAATGAAGGAAAACAGCCAACGGGCATTGTAAAAATCAAACTATATGCAGCTGAAAAAGGGGTAAGGAAAAAACAAATAATGGAGCAGGATGAATATCAGGAACTGAAACATTTGATTGGTCTATTTTTAAGGTTAAAGCAAGTCTTATGCAAATTTTCTGTGTGCAATTTCATCCACTGACAGAACTTATCAGCTGAGCATTTCGTGCCCAGGCATGAGGCAGGATTCGTGTCGCTATACTTAAATCAAGCCAACTTGTGGTCTACCTGGGCCCATAAAACCATTGTTTACGGTTGAGTACATTCTGATTTTACATCAAATAATCAAATAAGTCTACGCATTTCTTCATTACGAAAAGCCTCCTCAAGCATTTATGTATTCAAATAAGGCCCACCATATTATGAAGTCCTTTCCCAAAGAGGTGTAAATTCCACTCTAGTCACATGTTTTATCTTTAGGAACCATAAACCGGGCTCTAACCACCGTTTTTACAACACTTCTTTAGTACCTCGTCTATAAATCATGGAACCATGTAACTGTCTACAACCTTACCAAGAAAAAAATGGTTAGTCATCGCCTAGAGTCTAGAGCGATATCATTGAGGGAAAGTGGAGGCTGGAGGCAAGAATGAATGTGGCCACTACGCCCCCTTCCGACTCCTTTGTCACTGTAAAGTTCATGCCTTCTCATGGGTGAATTTAGTAACATTAAGAGGCACAAGTTCATGCTTTCTTGTAAGAATAGGAATGGAGTTTCCCATCGATTCACGAATATTGACTGTTCCTCAATAAGAAGATACTCATGTACACTTTCAGATTGTCGTATCATAAAGAAAATATCAAATTTAAGTGTTATTTTGCCTTCAAGAAGGCAACAACTCCTAGTGAGCAATTGTATCTGCAATCCGCTTGAACCCCCACCACACACTCGCGAAGCAAGCACAACCTTTTGAAGAAGGAGTGGGGTGTGCCTTAAGAGGGCGGGGGGCAAGCGGTAAACAGTTCAAGGATAAGCGATAGTATGTTCCAGCGAATGGCAGTTGTATTTGTTTTCTTCATGACGTAAACAAAAGAGACCCATTTTGTAATGATTTGTGACGAACGGTGCTGAATTTCAAATACAAGCCACCTAACCCATCCCTGTGTCAAAGGCGCGTGCGTGTGTTTACTGTTATGATGTGCTTATCACACGCAGACTCTTCACCGTGTCCATCTTGAAAATATTTAGACGCTTTAAAAACTCTCCTGCCTATCACGGATTTGGGCAAAAATAAGCACACAACCTTTGGCTCATTCCAAATAAGTTCAAAACTTGAGGTACAAATGCACAAGGTTATGTTAATGCCGAATTCCCGTAGGCGTGTGCATCGCTATTGCGCTTAGTCCAAACACAAAGGTGATCCAAGAAGGCGAATGTTTACACAACTACATCCACCTTTCATCGCATATTTCTCACTCTGCATGTGGTTCATACAAGGTATTCCAATGGTGAGAATGGATACAGATGAGGTAGATGGACACCTAAATTGTCCTTTATAAATCATACACCATTTTTAAAAAAATACATGCAATTCTTAATAGTTTTTCTGTGCAGAAGTTAAGGTAGTGATAAATTACACTGCTTGAGTTTAGCAATGCCTGAATTGGTGAAATTACATAAAATTCCGTTCTTAACCTTCAACTCATGAGAATAAGCTCATAGGTAATTTTCTAAAAGGAATGTTTCTTGGATCGGCTACTTTCATGATTGTTCAGGATTAAACATTATCAATTGTATTTATTATTACCTATAATAATGCAAATATCAGAATGGAAAGACATGTTAAGATAAAACGCATTGGAGAACAAAAAGGAGAATTGAATAAACAGAAGAGAGCTTACCCGAATACCACCGTACTCTGAAGACGCGTACAAGCCGTGTATGCACACGCTTTATAAGCTAGCGCTAGCTGCCTCCTTTGGCTGTTGCCCAATCGCAAGAAGGGTGCTTGGTGCACATATCCTCGGCGTTTTTATGCACGAATTCTTCTGTCAAATGAATGTGAGGATTCTCCTTTCGACCATGCACAGTCTGGCGCAAACAGCAGCACTACCACTTATGCCCACTAGAAGGTTGCGGAGTACAAAATATCTGAGTTTTGTAAGTTGTCCGTTTAACTTCGATTGGTTTTGTGTTCTGCCAATCAAACGTGTAATTTACCATAATGTAAAATTTTCCCAGAATAAATAATCGATCTTCAGGTCATTTCAGCGGCATCTACAGCTCAAATTTTCAACGAATGAGGCATTTGGCTGCTAGTGAATGAATAGAACATCAACCGAAGGTGAGAAATGACATTCTGCTTAGGTATGTTAGTCTTTAAAATAAGACCAGAGTTGGGACTGCGCCGATGATTAAGGTGAAAGTAGTTGTAGTGGAAGTAATTGTTCGTGAAAGAGAAACAGTATGACATTATATCGGATCCAACAATGCCGAATCAGCTGTAATAAAGCTAGGAAATCAAGAATTGCATTGAGAGAACGTTAAGTGCTAGCGCCTACGTGATACCGAAAATAAAATCGTGTAGTACTGTTATTGGTAGCCTAGTGGAACGCACACAGTTTGATTAATTACTGCGATACCAACATGGTTTGGGGAAACTTTCTCTAAATAAAGGCTACCTTGACTTGCTTCCCAGGAAATTATTAACAAATTGTATGGCTACATTTTTCGCCTTAGGAAATTACCTCGGCTTTGAATAAATTCAAAGAAGTACGTATTACGCTAGTAAAGTAAAGCTGTGTTGCTCAAACAAGTTTGAGGACCGTCTCCTATCAATTGGCTAAGATGTCATCATATCAATGCTAACTGCTTCAAATGTAACCGCAATCCTTCACACCTCGGTACCGAAAATAAGACTGGCTTCGTAAAATGGGTCTTATTTTGGTACAGATACTACTTCTCCCTTTCATTTGTAAGGAAACACGTGGTCCCTTCAAGGATGTATTTGTTCTCCAACGTTTTCAGCGCCCTTGATACAGTGAGCCACATAATCACTGATTTCAGAAATAGAGTACGGTACAAAGCGTACCTGACTTAAAATGGCCACCCGAAATAGGCGATTTTAATTGGTGTGTATTGGGTCAAAGCTGCGACTTTCACATGGAATTGTTAGCGTAGTTATGCAAGCATAGTATTCTAGGGAACCTTAAACCTCTAGGTTATCCGGGTTGTTTTTTTGCAGCAAGTTAAAAAAAAGAAAGTAATTCGGCAAATCTTTTCGTAATCTCTCCAGCTTGATTCTCATGCAAAAAGACGAAGAAATATGTAGTAGCCTCTGTTTACCAATTCTACTAGGTGTGTGGGCATTCAACACATCAGCTAACATTTTCAAATAAATGATTGTAAAATGGTCTTCCCTGTTACAACTCCATGTTCATTGAATGATACGGTTAAATAGATCAAATGCTAAAAAAATGACAAGATCGTCTGCTTCTTATTTCGAATAAATGCGTATTTTTCCAAAAAAAAACCTTGTCAAATTAAATGACAGTATTGATGATTGCAGGGAACTGATGGACTTGTTACAAAGTGCATTTGACTTTGATTGGCCATTAAAAAATTGGTTTGTCCACTGCATTTTAAGGGCAACTTTATCCCCACAGCATATTGCGTAGACGACGATCCAGAGAGTTTGGCTTCAGGCAAGAAACATGCTTTTTTTAGAAGTAAAACCTAGTTTAACGTGGACCTAGGAAGAATTTGACTGCAAGATGCTGGCGTCCTTCATTAAAATTTGGAGCTAAATCTGAAATCACATCTTTATAAAACAGCATACTTGTAAAACCAATCTATTTTAAGCCAAAATAAATAGTGAACTTACATTTTGAAGTAAAATGAGAGAAGAATGGAGTAATTGAAAAGTAAATCTAAAAGATTAAACGAATAAATGACAAGGGCAGACGCCAGGGCACCCGTGCCTAGAGCAACTGTGACTGACCCTGCGGTGAGCGCAACAAACATTTGCTAAATGGCAGACATTAGATAATTTTTTAGCACAAGCCATTGTCGACCGATAGTATTGTTCCAAACTCGTGCTAGAAAATGGCATGCAACCAGGCCCACAAGGTTTTAGAGGCATATTTTTCATTGTCTTCCGCGTGTACGGCAATCTGGATCCCCTAGTGGAAGAGGTCTGGCAGGTCTTGCGTTGTTCAATCCTCTGTCGTGCGGTATCACCGATATCTAGTGGTGTACCTGTACATGATGGCTCGCACGTTGAATGGCATCTGGAAATATTGGGTCGACATCCATGAGTCGGAGGAGAACACCAACTCTTACTGCTATCCACTGGAGATTGAAAAACCTGAGTACAGAGTTTGGAATGAGCCATGGAGGTATTCGGCTGACAGCTAGATGAAGTTTCCTTAACCCTTCGAGAGTGAGCCATCGTTGAGCGGACATCTTGTAGACTTCTACACTCATCAGGATTACCATTACATCCATGGTGTTGGTGTTGCTGTTTGTAAGTGCAGTGTTCTGCAATCATGGGACAGGAGGTGGTACAGTTATTGAGTGTATTTAGGTCACCAAGTTCCACAATACTTCGTCTAGCTCGAACACAGTTGCCGTCAGCGAAGAGATGCTCAGTTTTACGAAGAGGAGTGTTCAGTTTGCATAGATACGCCATCGTACCAGTTGAGATGTTGGATGTCGCGGTGGTTTTAGGGAAATCCAGGCACCCAAAGGGTTGAATGGGATTTCTTTCCAGTGGCTGATAATATGTTCCCATTGCTTCACCTTGAGCTGAGGGACTAGAACGACAACATCTCGGCAGTGCTGAGCATTGGCAGACATTACCAAAAGTGGACGGCGATTTTTGGCCTAAATTTGGTGAGATTTTACGGAAACAACTCAGATGGGTGTTCCATGCCATTGCAGGGATTACAGCATCCTATATTACCAACGTGACTCTCACCCTATTATATCGATTTTTTGTCGTCAGGATGCATCCAATAAGCAGAGTTTAGTCAAAAACCCATTAAGATTCTTAAAAGTTGTCCGTATTTTCGTTGTTTATATTATCCGCCAAAACGTAACCTTGCACTCAAATTCACCGTACTTTTATTATCCAGCCAAATACCCTGCCTAATGCGCAATTTTTAGCTACCGGCTACAAAGCTGTCAATCAAGCATATCAGAGAGAATTATGCCTTGTATTTGCCTCCACAAAATGCGCAATCCATTTTCAAGAATCAATTTATCGCTTAGAACGAGATTTCTTACTCGAACTCTCTAACAGCCCATCCTTATCAGTCAACGGGAATTTCAACGCTGACAAGATTTGGACGGAATTTGCTGTAAAAATCTTATGTAAGAACTTCAAAAGACATGTACTCAATTCGAAGAGACACTTGAAATAAGGAAAATGCCATCGTTTTGGTTTAAAGAAGCTATACATTTCAGACATTAATAAACATCAAATTGCGGTATTGTATTGTATATTTTTCATGCGATGTTCTTCTTCCTCAGTAATCATTTCTTAAAAATCATTCACTCCTTTTTCTCTGGTCTCAATAGGTCGAAAATATCAAAAGGAGTGTAGAATTAACACTCTAATAACACAAATAACTATTATTCAACCAATTGTCCGAACTTAATAAGAGGGGAAAAGCAAAATATAAGCACGAAAAGCGATCTACAAAGTCATTCATCAATCTTCTACTGCCTGAATGTATAAAGTGGACCCTCTGTGTTGTACTGTGGAAATTCGAGCCTCAAAGGCAATCCGCCAGAACACGTACATGTCCTTCCACTGTGGAGATACGGACCTCTAACTACTGCCACTGGATGCCCATGGGTTAAGCTGAGTGCGTTGCCTGAGTAAGGGGACGCAGAACCCCAACCGTGGTAGTAAGGGGTACTTGGAGTAAGTGATGGCTGTGGCTGTTGCATCTGCGATTGCTGGTTTGGCTTCTTGTTCATAATGTGGTCGTACATTCGAAGTGATAAGAGTCTCTTCTTAACATAACTCATCGGCTCTTCCCTCATCTTGCGTCCTCCTTTGAATTGCAACTTCGCTCCACTTCAATATCTATTCTTCTATTGATTATTGTCACGTGATGCCATGGGACTTAGCTAATGATGACATGGGCACCACTGAGCGGTTTGAGGTGAGCTTCCACAACTGCCATTGCAGGTGCCATTTCTGGGAGCAATAGAGGAAGCGCTGCAGAAGGTAGCGCATGGAGCACTGCCCGGAACAATCATGGGGCAGAGATCGGGTACGATTTGACGAGTGGTATTCTTGTCGAAAATGAAATCGTGGGCCTTGTAAATATTGTCGTGGAAACGGAACATAAATTGCCGCTTTGGATAGTCCATGGCAGAGAGCGGCGCTTGTGCTGCAGGACTGTTAAACAACTGTTCGATTATTATTGATCTCGTGACAAGCCACGTGAACAAGGATCAATGATGAAGTACACTGGCAGGCCAATTATTTGAAAAGTGGCGGTGTAATTTTTCATCTAAGTTACTTCAGTACTAACACCTAACTCGATTTTGCTTGAATTGTCTTGGATTCATGCTTCTCGTTCCGAGCGAGGTCATATTATTTTAAGTAAATATTAAGGAAAGCAATTAACCTTCCTAAATTCGATTTCATAATTCGTAAGATAACAGGCTTTAGGCCAACTCCCCACTCCCCATTGCAGTAGAAATCTTTTCGTATGTTAAAATGACTCAGTTCCAATTGATCGCTTATCAATCAAAATGTGACTAAGATGACGTCATGAGTTAATCTCAGCCACTATAACGACCTTGAGACACGTTATGCAGAGCAAAATTCAGCCCGCTTAATGGGACGACAAAATCAGCTTATTTAAGTGTTTTCCTTTGCAACTCTTGAAGCCAAAGTTGACACCGAAAAAGGAACTCAATTCATAAGACAAAACAGGCTCCAAAAACTTGCCTTATGTGCATATGCATGACCAAATATGGCTATTTGTGATTTAAGGTTATTAATCGGATTTCTCTTCATAAGCGCGACAGCTGTTGATGTGAATTCACTCGTCTCAGGCGTTGGCCGCAATCAGCCTCCATGTGGTGCGCTCGCTGTGGGTGTCTTGTTCTGTCGTTCCCTTGCTAACATTATCAAGCTTCAAGAAAGTAGGCAGCAGGCACAATTTGCCATTCGTTGTATGGAATGTTAAAGACACGATTTTATTGGGGCTAATTGTAAAATTATTGGGTTACTTTGAGTAAAGATAATTTTTCATTTCCTCAATATGCTGCCTTTTTCCAGACCTTTTGTAGCACTTACCTTGATTTATAATCCGGAAATGGAACAAATAAATACGCCTTCATAAATGTATTTCAAAATGAAATCAAGTCCTAACTTATGGCCTAGCTTTTACGCTGTCGGAAAATAATGCAACAAAGTAGGTCTTTTATGCTTTTCAATTCCAGAAAGAAGAAATTGAAATTATTAACTAAGGGAGATAAGTGAGGACTGAGTCCGTAGGGGTATTTTGGAACAAATTTGATCGAACTGATTTGAGCACTAAAGGTGTTGGAATGTTGTTTTAAGTTCATCCAGTATGGAGTAAGATACCTCAGAACACGCAATTCCACCACAATCATGTTGCTGCCACTAAATCAAATCATCATTAAATGTAAGTTCAACATCTGGGTGATCGTATTTCATGGAAATCTGGTGGAACACTCATTCCATAGCCATAAGCACAGATTAGCTAAACAGCATATGTGCATTGTGTCTGGAAAAGAATACCAAAAAAATTACGCATTCATGCCTCTGCGTCCATCTGGCTACCAACTTGGCTCATTCATCAAATGAATGTTTACATTTGGTATTGTAAGGTGCTGAATTTCACCTTCCGAATGTCAATTTACACTGTCTCTCTATGGCGTTCCTGCCCTTTTCGGTACAAGGCAACGCGTCACGGTAATGGCAAGAATAAAAGCTGGAATTTCCATTCTGTTAAACTACTTAAATGTGGGATGAAAAATTTGCACCCAAATGCTAACATTGTGACTAATGCTTCTCGGGAAAATGTGATAAATTTGAACACTGTATTTGCAGATAAATGATTCTCTATGTGATATATGGATTTTGCAGATTGTTTCAAGGCTGCTCATCTCTGTTGGTAGCTAGATCAAGCGGTGAAATTCAATAACATTTTCTTACAACGCTTTTCTGTCTTCGTAAATGCTTACAAATACGCTGAAGTCCCTACCCCATTTGTATGAAAATGACTCCAGTCCTAAATCCTGTCTTTCTTAAGATCTTCTGGCAATTAGCTTGAAACAGAGTAGCCAAAGGGACCAAGACTTGAATGCAGAGGGCTTATTACCGACCGGTGTAGTTGGGGTAAAGACACCGCGTACGCGTGCAGCCAATGACTGTGTGCCGGAGGCCTAAGGCGATTCCAGTCCTGGATAGTTATGGGGCTTCGATTTGCCTTGGCCTTGGAGCGACTATGTGCACTTAAAGTGTGTTCGTGATAGTGGCCAATCGGAGGAACTGAAGGAGACTGCAAGTTTCGAGACGTTCAAAGATGTGGAAAATTAGGCACAGAAAATAAACTTCTAAAGAAACTTTTCTAGGGTGTGCAGATGTTCCAAGCCGAATCCGTCGGATGCGACTTGAGCTTATTTGCTCTCTACAAACTGGTTTTAACTTGTTTTTAAAGCAACAAAAGCTTCTCCTCAAATTCCTTATGTAGCGTTTGGAAAAAGTGCAAAACAAGGATGGAGTTTCATTATGTTGACAGGGAAAGATCCACCATTCTTGATAGCGAAGAATAATTTTGTTGGCATGGCATAAATATATAGCATCAAGTTCTAAAAACAACCCACACTTACGTCAAAGGAAAAGAGAAAATCGTTGAATCTGCTAGACAGGCTCGTTTCACTCTAATTTGTTAATAGTTGTAAAACAAAGGGTTTCAGAGGACACAATGCGTTATTCCTCGCTCCTTTCACCTCATAACTACCCGTAGACTAACTGGCTTGTGGCGCAAACTGCCGTTTATATTGCAACGTTCATTAAAGCAAACGAATCAATCATTGGGCGCGTCCAATGGTTCAGCCTGCAGCTACCATTTCATTTCCAGAAGTCTACACTTGCTTTGCGAGTGGCGGCTTTTAGATGCAATTGTTTACCTACTGAAGAAAAAGCAAATCCGACATACACCTATCCCTCCGATAAGATATAAGTCGGAAGTGTGCCAGAAATATGACTTCTTGAGAAACAATTTGGATTGGTAAAAGGGTGAATAAGGAGATACCATTCTTAGTCCCACGACGCTTGAAGCCCTTATACCTCATTCTACCGCTAGACGAGGCGATAAGCTGAAGATACTACTCGGTAGCAAGAAGTATGAGACATGTGGAAAGAGGTTTGAGGTCTTGCGCCTCCTTGTCTTCCAATGATTAATGCATTTTGGCAATTTCTCAATAAGATATCCTACTTTCGATTTGTACCCTATCGGGGTGATATATCACAGTTGGGTTTGCTAAATAGCCTTCAACAAATAAGCAAATTCTAACAAACGTTTTTTGTCTATAATCTACCACTAACATCCAAAGCCTTTTGAAAATGAATTGGTGCATTTCTTATACGTGTTTGAAGAGTAGATAGTGGATCATTCGAGTTTTCAAAACCGTTTTTATAATATGTCGATCAGTTAATCAGTGAGTGAGCAATCAATTCAGAGTACACGATGCAACATCTTTGAGTATTTCCCTGCAATAGGCAAATTACTTATTTAAACCACTTCTTAATGGCACTTTCTCCCATTGCACTATCTCAAAGTACTATACACCAGATTTGAGGAGAAAGGTCAGCAGAATTTAACAAAGTTAAAATCTATACAGCAGGTCATTCCATGATGTGCGAATTCAGAAGAGAAAGAAGGCAGTATAGGTTACAAATAAATGATCACGCATTATTTTACAAGTTCCTACGTCTATGAATGAGTCATTAAAGAAAAAGTACTAAAAACATGCTCTTTTTTTTTTTGCTTCACCTAATATCAAGGATTTAAAAAGACGTAACAAGTTTCGTTGACTCCGCTAGTGGAGATTCTTGCTTAAATATCAGAGAAGATGGAATGTGAAATGTTAATAACCAAATACCAAAAAATAAACAACAGTCGTAAAAGTGAAAAGATAATGAGTTTCTTCGAAAGGCACTCATTTTTATTAAAAACGGTTCAAACGTTGGCAATCAGTAGGTGAAATCGTGCATGATTTATTCTTGCTTACTAACAATAATAGGGCTAATGCGTCATATATGCTTGTGAATTAGAAAAATCTCACTATTGACGAATGGTTTAAGCTGTCTACAATACTACAGTGAGTGAGTCATTTGGGTAATACCCGGCGAAGGTTGAGATACAAAAGCTACTTCTCCTCCCAAGCTAAATCAGTTGGTCTGTGATTAAACGAACAGTCTAGAATGCACGGCTAACCTTGAAAACTTGCAGGGAAGAAGTTTACTCCACCTAGAGTGCAAGTTCCAAATGAAACAATACGAATTACATCCGAGTTTTATGTAGCGTTTCATAGTTAGAGACTCTTAAGTCTGTGGGTAAATTAAACCGTGCTTTTTATTCAAAAAAGATGTTTGTTATAAAGAAGGAATTCATTTAACTTGCGTGACTTTAGTCACTTCTGTAATTTTGCCTTTTAAAAAGAAGGTGGATGGGTTGCCCATTTTGACAATTATGTCAAAGAAAATCAAGACGCAATTTCGTAACTGCTAAAAAGTATGTGAAGGAGGATTATTTGAATAGCTGACACTTTTAAAATTTTCTAATTCAACTAAATAAACTTCTGCAGTAGATAACGTCTCGTTTTTCAAAGAAATGACTAAAGTAATCCTATAAAAGCAACCTTTAGTGGACTGAGTTCTCGTGAAATTCCCTTCGTCAGTATTATAAGGCGCCTCAAACAGTATAAATATCCGATTATTAAAAAGGAGCTGTACAGTTTTCGATAAGGCTCACTACAATGCGACTGTTTATATCCTTAGTCTTCGTCGGTACGGCACCCTTAATTGGGGTTGCAGTTCTATCCATCTTTTATATAACGTTCTTATTAGTTGAGTCGGATGGAGTAGATGGATTTGAATTTACTTCCATGGTTGGCAAAACTTCTCGAAATTCCTGGTTTTGTGATATTTAAAGAAGATGTGGTATGCGGTAGTAAATCATACTACCCAAAAAAAGGATAATTATGCTGATGGGTCACTCAAAGTTATGTGCTCCATAGTTAGGAGTGATCTTTTATTGTTGAATAAAGGGAAGGTTCCTAGATGTAGTACACATGCATAAAATAAATATCGGGTCTGCCTTTAGAAGCAACTTATTTCTCCGTAAGTATAATTTCCCAAATTTTTCTCCAGCAGACGTCTTGGCCGATTAGGAGGAGCCTTATAAGGTATTAATAGTGTAGAAAATGCAGGCTTTTATGTTATTCTACCCTCTTTCAGCAACGTCTTCAACTCCTTATTATGCAGTGTTATGTTTCGTCTGCCACACATTTCCCCGTAATTTTTAGTCAAAAATGCAATCCGAACAAATATTACCATATTAATGTTACCTGTAGCATTAAGGTCATCGTATGTCGTAAACTGAGAACTGAGTCCCCATTTCTAATATCCCACCTTCTTTTGCTGTAGTTCGACCATCCAACTTAGACGCCTCTCTTGTGCACCATTTTGGTAGGGCATCTAGCCATTTTAGCAAAGTCACCATCAAGGCGGATCACACAAATTACAATTTAACTTTGGTTTAAGCGCATAAAAGATGCAGAGCACCAATAACTTAGCCCCGTACTTCCAGCACAAGGCTGAATCGCAAGAGGAAAAAATGCTCGTCTAATCAAAGTTACTGCTGCGAAAACAATCCATTCTCTTGGATAATTCTCCACTCTCTAGCTGTGGCACTTGCATATTACACTCCAACAGGGTGGAAAATGATTTAATTGAAAATGGATGGTGTTGCTTAGTTAGCGTTCCCTGTTGAGCTTCACTTGATGTTTTCGTGAGAAGTTAAAAATATAGCCACCTGTTCTGTTTGAAATCAGGCATTTTTTTCCAGATTAAGCAGCTGACCCTCTTACATTCAAAAAGAGGACTTGCGATATGCAAAAGTTACCATGCGTATAAAATAGAACAAGTGACCTACATTTAAGTGAGAAGTCCTTCTTAAAATCCTACTGCTCTGGGCATAAGAAGGCAGCAACACTTTTAACCTTCTATCACATGAAAATGCTTCGCTTATTCTCTTAAGAGTTGCGAAATTTAATTGGTAGGATGTTGAAATCGGCTAGTGATGAAGAGATTGATAACTGCGCCGAATTAAGAGCGTCAAGAGCCTAGTAGAAAAATGTTGGATGGACTCGGTTGTTGCCTAATGACTTCAGTCCCCAAGCTCTTGCTACAGTGAGAAATGAAGGAAAGGCAAGTTTTATTGACAATAGGTGTATTTTTAAGGCAAGATGGTATCTTGGCCCCTCCAGTTACCTTTAGGTCGCCAATAAGCATAGATGAGCACTGACATGAGATGGAGGTAAACTGAACGTCACGAGGCCATGATTATAACAGTACCACGGAGGCCCTAGAACGCACATTTTGTTAACCCAATTTGCTTGAAACAATAACTTTTTTCCTCTTTGGAATGTCACTCTCACACTCTTTCACATTCTCTTCTAAAGTTTAGAAGGGTTTGTTTCTCATTCAAGGTGCGAGTAGTTTTCTTATCCTTAGAGACTAACTTCATTGTTGCGTTTTGTGGTAGAAGTGGTGGACACTTCAAACCGATTTACAGCATTAATTTGGCCTTCTTAGTGTCGACTTTTTCGAAAACAGCCCCAAAAATTATATGAGAAGTAGTGCACCGGTATTTCTCCCACACACGGCTCAAACATGGACTACCATGCTTGTGGAGGGGTGGGAGATAGCCTACTCTTAGGAAGGAACATTCGTGCTGAAACATATGCAAGTACTTGTTCAGGATGTCAGGGCTTAGTTACTGCCCTTAATACCAGGATTTAAATTGTTATGGTGATACTGGAGAATCTAACCTCAGAATTACATTAACTTGTTCACAATGCCGTTCTTTCGCTTGGCTCTTATATAAAGCATTCATTAAAAGGAGAATTTATGCTGTGCCTCATTCCTGAGTGATATTTAGCGGCAAAAGGAAATGCTCTAATCCAAATCTTACTTATATGAGCATTTTTTGGCATTTCCCGTCGATTCTGACCTCAATAACAAACAGAACTGCTCCTAACCACTGCCGCATCGCAACTTCGCTAATTGGTGCTTTAGCTGCTTCTGACAAGCGGATCAAAAAATCAAAAAAGGTGTTTCGCCTTTCAAAATTTGTGACTAATGTGTTCCTCTTCTCCCTTCTTTTAACATATTTTGTTAAAATCTAAGCCAAATCGTTGCCTATTATTCAAAACCGTAAAATTACCAAACGTTGACAGCATCGCCCTTTTTAAATCGACATTTTTTCGAGGAAATTTATTTTATTACTGGTTCTTGGTTCATTGTTTTCATTAAGCCATCGACATTTACTGGTGTAAATCTGAAACTGCCAATATAACTATTGTTTGAAATGCTTTCTTCAGTCTAAACGTCTGACGACGATGGAGTCTACTTCAGACGAATGAAATTCGCTTTTACGCTAACGGTTGCTTGCAAATGTTTGGGCGCGTGAAAGTACTAAAAGTTTATGGCAGTTAGACGTGTTTGTGTGGTTTAATAGGAAAATTAAGTAAACGCCGGAAGGTTTTTGTCATCCAAAACAAACAACCCAGCACTGGAAGCCTACGTTATGATTGGTCTTTTGTTTACCACCTGTCCAGATCATGTCTTGTCAAGAAAATGTGATGGCTGCCACTGCAGATTTGGAGTAATAAAATCAGGAGAATATGGAGCATGCGGATAAGACATCCATTTCTTCGCAAAGTACACATATTCTCACGGCAATTTTATTTACAGTAAGAGGTATGAGGAAGCAGGTGCGAGGCTTTGCGTTGTCTCAACTTTTCACTGATTGTACTCGTTAGGACAGTTTCTTGCCAAACCCTTTTTCTTACACTCCATCGAGTTATGCCGTATCGAGGAGACAGATCTCGGTAGGCATCACTGTTTGTCTACCAGCCAGTGAGCAGTCTCTAACACAACTGTCTACAATCTATCACAAACACACAAAACATGTCTACCCTCCTAAGGATGAAGTGGTGGGTGCTTCACAAATACGCATTGAATTGCGGCGGGTGTCTTTAGAATGGTTTAATCCCATTGTTTCATCACGAACATTCAGAACTGCTGGAATTTTCTGCTGCATAAACCTCTCCCAAGTTCTCTATTATTGAGAGTTTAAATCAAGTCTTGTTAATATGTAGGCTGCAACAATGGCTTCCTTATAGCATGCCTTTTTAATCTGTCCGATGCTACTGAAAGCGACTAGTACGTCTTGTTATCGCCCCAACTCACCTCGAGGTTGACATCAGAAACTATCAGTAGCAATATTTTGAAAACGAATAAATCATGTACTAAAGATAAAATAATCCAAACCAGTGGTCAGAAGAAAACTAAATGGCATAAAATTTGCTTTAGGACCTATAACCTACTATCTTGCGGCAGCTTTTCATGCGCCTTCGCGGAAATTGTCGATGTTGGAGTTGGCGCTCTATCAGCGTGCAGTGGTTTAGTCCATTCTGGCATCCAAACGGGATAGAAATGATGTGGACATCGTTCATATTGTGGCATTGCTTCACCTCGACCGAAAATCCTATCGACCATTGTCACTAGTCTTGCCTGCTTAGAAAAATCACAGTCATCAAAATCAAGAAATGATTTTACGTTGGAGACAACCGAACGGTCATACACTGTGTCCCTCTATGGCATTGATTTTCGTCCACTCACGTGGTAGTCAGGTAGAGAAAAAATCGTAGTTTTCACTCTTTCTTCTTTCATTATTATCCATTCCAACCACACCAATGATCACAGAACAATCTAAAGTGAAGTCAGAAAAGAATGGCTATGCGACAGTGTGTATTAATTAAAGGACTCAAAAAGGACTGCACAATTTCACAGCGTGAAAACTGAGAATTGTAAGGCTGACCCTCTTGAAAGGGGAACCCAAATTTGCATACCACCTGTCCTCCAAAACAGGGTCTACTTTGCAAAGTTCCTGATGCATCTTAGGAGCCTTCTTGTTGTAATGTGCTTCTACCATGGTAAAGATGATGCCAAAAATTTTGTCCCAATAATGTATTACATTCTCCTTTTTGCTTTTATCACCTCCAGATGACATATAGGCCTAAGAATTTACCTCACAAATGGTCGAAGTTGCAAAAATTCCGTATAGTATGGAGAAACTCTTGTGAAGAGCGATAAACAATCGACACGGGACAGGCTTCGGACTCGTGGCTTTGGTGAAACGGTATTTTTTTCTTTATTTGAAAATCAGAAGCTGGCAGACTGTTTCTAGAACCACCGCAATGCACCAGTCCGTACCAGCCATTTGTAGTATTCCTTGCAGAGACCATAGCAAAGTTAGTTTTAATGTACGTTTTGATAGAGGCCTTAACTTTTGAATCAAATCTTGATGTGAAATTAGTCATCCTACCTCCTTGTTCCCCACTGATCTGTTCTTGAGGTCCGCAAGACAGTGGATTATTGATCGCAGAAGTTGAATAGTGTGTCCCGGATGGTGTGAATAATAATTTTACAAGTTTTATGGAACTGATTCTTGATACCGACGATCCACTGTCCCCTTCTTCTAAAATTCTATCCCACTATAGGTCATCGACTGATGGAACAGACTAATCTCCAGGTATTGAGACCTGCAATATGCCAGAGGTAACTAGTTTAGACTTTGTTAATTTGCTTTTATGTTCTTCTCTTTAACTTTGAGGTGTGTTTAAAGAGGGAATACGGGTCAGGATCTAGACCTTGCAGTGGAAAGTGTAGTCAGTGCACCAGGTTCAATTCTTTTAAGTTTAAGCCGATGAGATGATTGACTACCTCTGGCTTTGTCTCCATCCTTTTGTATTATTTTCACTGGTACAATGTTGACTACTTCGCTAAAATTGTTTGATTCGACGGAAGATTTTACGGATGGATTTTTAAACAATTTTTCAGTCTCTACTCTGGCTAGTTTGTAATCAGCCTCTTCATCGTCATCTGAAATATCAATCATCATGTCGTTATCGACTAGTCCACTAAAATAATTCATTTCGAATATAGAATTTCTTACGGTTGATACTTTGAGAAATCTTAATGATGAAACACCTTTTGTTGATACACACTGAACTCCTTCCTCTGACATTTTGCGTCCTGTTTCAGAATTAGCTTCTAAATTACTACTCATTATAGATATCACTGTGTTTCTTGTAGAGGGTGTGCATGGTACGTCAACTTCCGTTTTGGGGTGGTTACTATTGCCTTCAGAAATCCTATTTATTGAATCCCTGTTACGTTCTATGATACAGTTCTGGCCTAATAAATTATTTGCTTTATTCATGTGGGCTAAAAACACAGAAGAGTTTTTCAGAACTGATATGGATGTTTAAGCAACCGTGTCGGTTCCTAATTTTTTAAAATCACCAATTTTGCCAGTATTAGGATTCCCTGAACGGTTAGATTCTTTCAAGAGTATTATAATTACTGGAGAACTTGTTGAGCGCATCATGGAAGGCACTTCAGGTACGCTATTATCAGAAGCAGTTCCAGAAATCCCACGTGCCGATCCCTCCCTGAATTGTTCGAATTGATTCGATCTTATCGACTTTATCAAACCATTCGGGCCGGTCAAAAACATAGTAGAGTTTTTAGGAGCTGCGATGGGAGGAGTTTCTAATTTTTCACTGTTTATGATTATTTTAGCGGATCTGCAGGTCGAATCCTCATTGCCTTTTATTAAATGGATTGACTTGTCTAGATAATTTAAACACTTGGGTAATTTTGAAGCAGGGGACTCTGATATATTGCATTGAATACTCACTAATGAAAGTATACATTCTGATTCTTCAAAGCCTTCTACATTATTGTTTATCAGTTCATTACCAGTTGATACCTGGAAGCTGTTCAAGTGACGTGCAGAATTCCTAGTAGAGGGAACACTAGACGATCCTTCCTAAACGGTGACTTCTGATAGCGGTCAGTAAATTCCTTCATTTAAAATCTGACGCACTGCTTCTTCGTTAATGTCCTTATCGTCGCTAATCATTGCAATCTCCACTGAGTTATTACGGCCTTCTAGTTCTTCTGAACAATGGTTTAACCTTATGGAACCAACGGGATTGCTGGAGGAAACCGATGGATCCTTAGGTACGGGTATAGAAAATTTATGGGAATTTGGCGATTCTGCTAAGTCATACTGAATTCCCCGTAGAAATTCTACATTCAACTTCTCTACTGACATTCTGACTGTTGCCCAACATAGTAGTATCTGCTGATTTAATGTGATGAGAATAATTTTTAGTTGTTAAAGCATTTGAAGTCCGAGCCAATCCTGAGTCTTGAAATTCCGAGTCACTTGAGTATCGTCTCAGTGTTTTGGAACGGGCAGTCTAATTCTTGGAAGTTAATGTATTAGGTGGAGCAGATCTGGGAGACTCCAAGATATCGCACCGAGTTCCCTCATCTGAAATTCGACACTCAGCCATGCCATTAGTGGCTTCGTTGTGGCTCTCAATTACGATCCCAGATGACCTATTCGAATCGGTAATTTTATGCATCTCCGAAGTTTTTGTCTTTTTAACAGCCCCACTTTCTACTTCTTCTGGGTACCCATCTAATATAGAACCATTGATTGGTCCATTTTCTGGAACCAATAGGGACGGCTGAATATGTTTACTGGGTTTTGTAAGGCTGCACTGAATCCAGTGGGATGATTTGTATTTTCCTGTATCCATGGGACCTGGGTTACTGCCAAACATCGGGATGTCAATAGACTGTTCTGAATATTTTGACAATGGTGAACTATTTCGTAATTTTATCATGAACGCTTTTGAACTATTGACCTCCGTAGCATTTTTAGATATCGATTTCTATTGAGATGCATTCGAATCCCTCCTTTAAAATTCGACATTCTGTTTTATCAATTTCGCCTAGACTTATGTGGCCCAACCTTGTAAAAGAATTATTTTCCGAACTGCTACAATCGTCCTCTGATATTAAAATATCGTAATCTTCTTCTGGGTTCATTGCTGAAGTAATGAAAACTTTTAAATAACTTTCATCCCGCGAGGCAAGGTAGGACCTTGTAGACATCACATTCTTTGTTTGATATTCTATGCTCCTCTCTGTATTTGATTTCCCAATTTTTACTACCCTTCGCAAAGTTGATAGATTTATTTAGGTTAATCAAAGAAACAAGCGTGTTTTATATTTCGGCGTTGCTTTCTTCTCCGCTTTAGGTGGTTCTGAATTATCAATTTCCAAAATGTAGCATTAAATTCCCAACGATGTCGCCCCGTATCTAGAAATTGGGCACATTCTAGGAGGCAGCGACCCTTCCACCATTGTGGTCCACATGGATCACTACTTTCCCTTGAAACTACATCTTTGCAATTCAGTCTTTCACATCCAGAGTAACATTTTTGCAGTTGGCAGTTCATCTTCGGTGCTTTTTTTCTTACCTCATTTCCTGGGTTGAGGATTCACACCAATTAACAGGTTTTAATGGACAATACTTTGTTATTGGCCTCTCTAGAGGTAAAAAACAAGACTATATCTATCGATTACTGTCACACACAATTTTGAAGGTCACGTGGAAGGGTAGCTGCCATTTTCCTCCCTCTTTCTAAAATGAACAGCTCTAAAAATGTGTCAGATTCAGTCAGGGTGAAAAACTCTTCGTTTCTTCGAAAGAACCATGCTTATCCTGCCTCTATAGTGATTGAAGTGAAAATTGAGGAGAGAGAAAAGGATAAGATGCCGGACTATATGGAAGAATCAAAATCTCAGAAGAAAGTAATTCGACAAAAACGGAAGATGAAAGCGGGTATTACTCTCAACATTGGTATCTATAACCTACCGGAAGATGTCGTGCAAGGTGGTACGATGTCGAGAAACGATAGTACAGTTCTGAAGATCTCAGAACCCTTCTACTTGAGTGAGTTTGGACATGAACCACGAATTTGCCGTTTACATCCATGTCAATACCCCAAGAAGAAAGATTTTAATGAAAATGAATTAGAATCTTTATTCAAAGGTGGGTTTCAAGTTGAGACACTAAAATTACTCTCCCTACAATCTTCAAGATCCGAACAGGAGGAAGATTCTTCAGGGTTAGCGACTATTCAAGTAACAGCTTCCCTTTCAGCTGAAGTTTCACCATTATTGAGACTAGTCGGTCCTATTCTCGCCAACCATCTAAGGTGCCCAGTTGAGACACTGGAACGAGCAGGTCGCAAGAAAGAAGGCTTTGATGAAATTCTTTCGCGTTTAGCCGCAATTCTCGGTCATAAAACCATTTTATGTGACTTCTTTGGTATTCCAAGGGAGAGCGGTCCCCAAAGCAGTACACAATCCTATTCAACCCATCCATCTTTTCCTCCAGCACCAGAATCAAACCTCTTTAAGTTAAATTCTGATTTTAATACATCATCGCACTTACCCGCGTTAGTTCATCCTTCAGTACTTGAATGCAGTTGTCCCAATGCTAACATTTGTGAATTTAACTATCCATTACACCAACCACCTCACCCTTCTACAGCAGAACCAGATTTTCGTCCTTGCTAAAGCGTTTCAGAATGGTTGTATAGCAAGCATAAATTTCGTTAACATTGTTGTGGTGTGTCTTGTCACTGATGATCTTTATAATAAATTTTAAAATTGAATGCCATTAAATTTTATAGCAATATTCATCCTAATGTGCCATAATTCAGCAACGTTATAACAAATATGAGTTTTTTAATGGTAAAGCTAGTGAGCCTTTATGCTTTGGGGGTTTTTTACAGATTTTATATTTCTGCTACCTTTCTAAAAGTAGAATGAGAAACAGATAGATGGATATGCTCACCAGTCCATCGACATTGTTTTCTTTCACCTTAGTATCGTTCCAACTCTCCCAGCTTTAAACTAAAATCAGCAGTCTTAAAAGGTACATCTCACTAAAACTAGAGATCAGTTATTTAATTATCTCTGTTTTACATTTTTCCAGATGTGAAACTTTTTAAAATGACAAGTTTTTCGATATTTCTTTAAAATTGAAGAAGATATGATCTTTTTCTAACAAGTGGCTTAATTTCAGAATTTAAGGCTAATCCACCTTTTTGGGATTGAAAGCAATATGCTCTTTTTCGAAATTATTTGGAAAGGTCCAAAAATTTCCAGAACACAAACGATTACCTTAATTTAATAACAAGTTTAATCCCTTTATATCCATATACTGAGCAATTTTCGAGTTGAATAGTAATTGAGTAAAATAGTAATGCTTAGTATGATCCATTAATCTCTACATTTGGTTAAAGTGGAAATCTCAACAAGAAAAAACGCTACTTTTTATATTTCAGTAGCAAGTTTAACTGTTCGACTCTACGACACGTCAATTTACGTTAAAGCGGAACTTTAACATATTACACCACTAACGTCATCCCTGTAAAAAGAAAGCGTATTACTAATATCCAAAGGAGTCAGAAGAAAAGTGGTATAAGCGGAAGATCGTTTTCTTAAGTGAAAGCACAATCTACTGCAAATAAAGATCCCTCGTAGTTATGGCGAAATTAAAAGGAGAATTGCATTCATAATGTAAAGCATTTTTAATCAGTATATTATTGTAGCAATGTGACCATTTTTAGGGTGTTATTACTACCATTTAGTTAAAAGAGTCTCTCATAAATTGTTTTTTCCCAGTACATAGTGAGAGTGGGTGATTTCTACGAATAAGGGTAGAATACCACCGAGGATGTTAAGATCACGTATAGAAGAGGTACTTTAAGGGCTCTGGTACCAAGGCCAAACCAATACTATGATTACACGTGGTTAAGGCTACCAAGTGCCTTCAGTATTCTTTAATAACCAGTCAGCTGTCATATACGCACTCTGCGTACTGCTTTGCTCACTCCCTCATGTCATTAAATAAATTAATCCAACTGGGGGCTCGGGAGGATCAAAGCTTAAGTCCATTAACATTAGTTTTTGGCACACAGCCATCTTTAAGAATCAAAAACAAGGATATCTGAATCTTATCTATTGGTTAGAATTGCCATTACCAAACCACTACTAGATATTGGGTCAATAATGTAAAATCCTTTAACAGGTGATTTCTTGCATCGACCTTCTGTTCTCGAGTTGCCTAATTTTCCCTCTAACAAATCATCAAACATGTTTCACAACATCTCAGTTACTTAGCACCTATTCACCTTCTTTAATTTAGCAAGACCCATTTTAGGAAAATTGGCCAACCAGGAGGATGAAATTGTATTTGGCAACGTGGGGGGTCCTCTGGAACCACTGTGGTGGTGGTGATCGTAGTAGTGATGGCAGCGGCCCTCTGTTAACATTACATTAGTAGAAAGACGCTGGAACCCGGCAGTGAGCAGGTCGAATATAACCACCCTGACAGGCAGTTGCAGCTGTTAAATAATTGCAGTGGAAGGGGCTTAGGCTCGTTAATTAACCAACTGACAGCATCGGCATTATGACACCCGTAAAACACATTTACAACTTTCCTTATACCGTATGTACCTATGAAAAGGATTTAATTTTGGGTCATACTAAAGCTATTTATAGCTCTCTTTTAGGCATATATCTCGATAGCCCACAGTGTGATGCACAAGTGTGCGATTTTTGAGGATAAAATCATCCTTTCCGCCACAAACAAAGTGTTGCAAATCTCTTTACTAAGCGCATTAACATTTTTTCAGTTCAAACCCTTACCGGGTGAACGTGGTGGGAGCTGCTCTCTTCTATGAGCCGAGCTTAACGCGGTAGTCATCAGTCCTTCCTGTCACTTGGCACTGATCATAATCGACTAGAAAACTAGACTATTTAAGTGAGTTAGTATTCAAGGCGGTTATTGCTCCTAATTTCATGTTTAGAGACAAAACATTTTGTAAAGACATAAGCAAAGCTGACTTGTTTGTTTGAAAAAGAGTTATAACGAATAACAGTTTCTAGAAACTTCCTGCAGCTATTTTCTTTTATTACAAAGAAAACTTGTTGAAATTCTTTTCTTACCTGCCTACCGCATCTTACTACTCACATCTACAAGTCTTCCATATAACACCGACTCATATTCAAGACACTAGTCGCCAAACTGACGGCCATCTCTTTGCATTTCTGGATTGATTTATTATGCAAAAAGTAGTTATAAGATAGCAAAGTAATAATGATTTACTTACCTTCAGTTCCACCCATGTACGACTCGCAAAGGTTATACGAGCTGAGTGCAACCAGACAGATTGGTCTCTGCGGCTGCTGGGAACGTGATAAAGGAACTCAATACATAATTCTTCCAGCAGCTCCTTAAAGGATTTTTTAAAATTATTTGATTCTAGTGGCACTTCAGGTGTTGCACACTTTCTTGCAGAGCACAAGATTTAAATGATCAGTATGTGTTGACGTATCTTCGCTAACCCGCCAATTGTGAGTCTACTGCACGTCTGCTATAATGTTTGGGTTTTGGTATCTGGTCATCATTTTCACAATTTTGGATGAAATTAGCCTACCATATCAGACAGGCTGTGACGTCCCTGTCCTCTGTGAAAATAACAGTAAGACGCTTCATTGCGAAAGGTTTAATGCTCTCGGCTAGAAGAGTCGAGTCTATAGGATGAAAAGCAGCATAGGCTATTTAAAAGACCACCGTTTTGTTTAAGAGCTACCTACCTATCTGTCTACCTCTTTACACAACCCCTTACATGGGGAACGGGTAAGGGGAGCAGTGGAGTGGCATATGTTTAGCCGCCCACAGGCTCTGGGCATCACTGACAAACCCTAACTGTGTGAGAGACCTGCCAAGGTATCCAACCCTCACATCTGCAGTTCGCGTGGAAGGCAAACATTATTAATTAGGCAACTTAGCGAGTGTATAATAATTTTTAAGCACTTGTATGCCCTAGATGCTAAGAAAAAATCCAATTTTCTCATCATCACATGATCGGAATAGGAGCGAGAAAGGGGGTCATAGAAAGCGTGAATAATAATTCTTCTAGCATACATTTGGTGATGGGGAAGTAGCAAAGTGATGGTGCGGTATATATAAGCAGTAAATTTAGAAGGCAATCATACAATGATTTATTCTGATTGCCAATCTTTAGATGGTAATAAGAGTAGAAGTCATCATGATTATGAAAAATACAAGCAGAAATATTCTTTAATGGGCTTCAGAAGTTTTGCATCAAATTAGTAATAGAGCATTTAGAGGTGTCTCGTGCGGTGGCAGAACAACGCATTTTTGACCATGGTGATGAATTTGTTCAGAGACAGACGCATCAAGCCCTGCGAAATCAATACTGGATTGTGGCGAAAGGAACTTCGAGTAATGTTTGGTGTGATTGACAATAAAATGATTGGCTTACATTTTTAATTGGAGGTCTTGAAGCCTACCGAGCAAGCAAACTTCATCCAATTACATAAAAAAACATGCAAAAAGGACCGACTTATTTTGTTACTTTTATCACGCCCTTTATATAAACGTGCCGTGTATTTAATTTCGTTAGCCAACTGCTGGATGATTTTCTTGTGATGGGAGATGGCATTGTGATTTAGTATTGTAGCCCTCATTATGCGAACTGGCGCATCATTGGTTGAGTCCAAACTGTCTCACTACTAGCCTAAAACTTGTGAAGAACTTTTTGCATCTGCGACCCATCCACTAGACACAAGTTAACTCAAAAGTGTGCGAGAGAAAGTCATTATTGGCAAATGGAGCGGGAGGAATTTGGTGTTATCATTCTCCCAGGATCACATGATTCTGTGACTCACAATGCCATTAAACTTGCCTATGATGAGAAGACATGCCATTTAAGATGGAATAGGAGTAGACAGGTAGTACCTCTGCATCCTCATTCACATTCTCGTCTTGTCTTTTCTGCGAATCAAGTCACTTAGTCACGACATACTTCATAGTACGAATTGCGTCAAGGAATCCCAGTGGTGTAGCCGTACAGAAAGGTACTCACAAGTCAGTATTTGATTAGGTATTGAATACTTGTTAGAAGGTTCATGATAAATTTGTAACGTTTAGTGATGTGCAAAGAAAATGATTGATGGACACATACAATCATCTCAAATCACAAGTTCAGCGCAAACTCAATTATCCATGGTGGTGAGGGTGAGGCATCATCTGCAAGCTGAAGCCTTTTAAACCGCTACACGTTTATTGCCAGCTATCTATTCTATCGGTTGAAGGCATAATTGCAACATTTGCACTGCCACAAGGAGAAGATCCCATGTCAGATAGTGGCTTCACAACATGCGGAACATGCTGTAATTTTCATTTTTTTCTTTACACAACCAAATTAATCCCATGTTTTTGGCGAATGATTTATGCGGTAGACCACCATGTATTTTACTTTGGGTAACAATAGTGAAAAAGGTAAATAAACTCGGCAGCTGCGCGTATTTTCGCCTTGTTAATAGGATGGACTTTTTGAAAATTCCGCTCGTCCCAGCATATGCCAGATAGATTAGGTAACTTGCTACATCTAAGTGTTTCTTTTGATGAATAGGTAATATTTAACAAATTATTCGGGAATGTTACGAGAAAAGTGGTATATTTATTAAATCTGAGACTCATAAATTAAATGTGGACAATGTTCAAGTTAAACGGAGACCTTTGATCGCTCAAAAAAGATTCATCCGGGAAAATCTCTGTTAATCGGCTCACCCACCACTTCTCACTCTCAGGCAAAGAAATTTTGGTTATCAGAGGAGTTTTTGTCTCTTGGGTATCTTTACGGCAGGTCGACAACTTGAACAGCTCTAAAGCTTGTTATTAATGAAAGTGGATGCAATCCATTTTCTTGGTCGACCTCTAGGAGGTGTAGATGTAAACCAATCGCTTCGTTATCACTCACGCCAAATATCACCGAGAAATCCTCTCGGCACGAATTTATTTCGCCATCTAGAGCTTCATTGCTAGCATAAATGAAATATTCTCTCTACTTATTGCAACGAGGTTATCTTCGAGTTGATTCTGGGTAATAGCTCGATCTACCATCCCTACCACTACCTTCACAAATAATCTAAAGGAAATTCTTCAAAAAATTTCCATAGCCTTTAAAGGAGGTAGGTTTTCATCGCGCCAATTTGATTCAACTGACATTTGACGTGCAAAGATTCAAATTGAACGAAAAAAGTTTGAGAACACATTCTAGGATATCGTACTTCTACACTGTCACAAGTCTATCCCAACCGGAAAAATCGAGAGATGAAATTGCGGAAAAGCAAGGTCCCTAGTGTTAAGAAAACGAGTATGCTAAAAGTATGGCATGCACGTAAGTGCCTTCAAGATGGGTGGCTGAAATTTTTCGGCTGGTTATGTTTCGCACAAATTTATAGTAGTATGAATGACCTTGACCTTGTAGTGAACATCAGTACATGCCAAGTTTATTTTTAAATCATATGGTCCAATGCGAACACAAAGGGAGTGTAAATGGTGTAGTTCAACGCCTAAACAGAAGCTTTTGGGATCCTAAGGAGAGAATTTTTTTCTGGAATTGGTAATAACCCTACCAGGTATTGGGACTTAAATAATCTCCCCATTCATACATTATTGAAGAAGAATAATTTGAAGCACGATCTAAAAACTTGAACTCCATCGAAAGTTATTAATTGGCTTCTCGCAGGTCTGGCCACAAAAAACGAGAGCTGTCATAAATAGGTGAGCTCGTATAAACGTAATAGCTGGAAGTAATGCTGATTTGAAGGAGACGATATAATATGCATTTTCCCAGTGGATCAATGTGGAACAATGTGTTCCTCTTCACCTTTTACGGGGATTAACTAATAAATTGCTTATATGTAATATGCATGAAAGTAGGTTCATCACCAGCGTCAGACATTCATGACCGCCCTCTTCTCAGGTACCAGGGCCACAAACATGTGCGGCATGTGCAAATGGTTTCGCAACCAAATTGGTCATTCTGAAAAGTTGATTATTTTGCTCCGAAAATTATCAGTCAGTTTTACAAAGAGTAATGACAAGCGGTATCATATTACCGGAGTCGTCTACAATCCTAGAAAAATTTTAATGTTCCGATATTCCAGATGTTCTCTTTTGCGCCACTAATTCCGACCATTCTGGAGCATTTTCAATGTCCGTGCCCTCGATCAGTCTCTCCTAATTGGTCAATATAACATGGGGCAAATTTTAACAGAAGGCCATACATGAAAGTGGTGACAGCTAGCATATGTCGGTAACCCATCACCTCGGCCAGTAGGCCCGTACCCATACTCTTGCCTTACACAGACGTGCCAGTAATCAAGTCTACTGTTTTGATGTCTCTTTTTCTGTCTTAACGTGTCCACAGGGTTTCGTCTTTAAACTATTTACATGGCAGATTTGTGGATATGAAGAAGAAAAAAGAGCCCCTCTGTAGCTAATTAAAATGTAGCTTATTTTGTCAAATTTTCAAACAACCCGGAAATGCACAAATCGATGTCGGGACTTACATTTTTTTAGCCCTAGCTAATGAACAATCCGTCCACTGAACTAGTTACGAATCACACAGATAACACTGACTTGTTACTGCCTCAAAATGTATCCAGTCAATTTTTTCACAAAGGAACTTTTTAAAAAAGAAATTAAATTCGATACCAATAGGGGTCATTTATGATTCTTTGGTGTAAATACATCACCTCATTTTATGGATATTGGGCTTAATGAATTCACTAATGGAAGGGTTCAAAGAATGCAGAAGAAATTTAATACCGTCGTGCAGATAAACTGGAGCCTTGAAAGCACGGATGACTGGAACTCAGAACTAAGTGCATTCTATCACCTTACCTTCATTTGTAAAGTTCAATAAATTGTTCAAAAGGCCTCACTACGATTGACCCTTAAGTTAAATGGAGACTTTTGTGTTTACGTGAGAAAGCAAACTTAAAATCTTGGAAAGAGTAAGCATTTGGATAACATCTACCAAGAGTGCAAATACATATTTCGACATAGCTAAAAGACTTGAAGACAGTCTGCTTTACTTAAACACTCTATAAAATTTCTGATTTTTGTATTTTTTGGATGGATGTGTAGCCACAGAAGTGTTCATCTCCTGTACTGTACTTCTGCGATAGGCCGCTTATGCGCTGATTAATCAATCGAGATCAGGCTGACTTTCTACGTCCTGCACTGTAGACTAGGCAGCCCTACCACCGATATTTTGCAGTAATAGACGTGTGGTTGCTTGTTTAAAATGCCTACACCAAACATAGCAGCTACTGGTGTACTTAAAGTCGCTTGTATGAATGGATAGTCACAGGTTCGGCTTTTACGTTTCCTTTCCCAAATACATCATCATATAGTTTCATGCATAAGCGTGTGTTATCATTTGTGTCTGGGCTAGAGTGACTTGCAAAATGTGCGCCAGCCATTACGAGTGTTACTGGGGTGTGCATAAGCGCAACCGCGGTAACATCCCTTCTCACGATGTCGAAAAAGTACTAGCTTGACCTAAACGTGATTCACAGAGGGCACTTTACTAAAAAGTAGATTCACGTTAGATAAATTAATTTTCAAACAGGTTTTAGCCATCCTATGTAGTAATTGTGCATTTCCCCCTACTAACGGATTGGAAAAGCGTCTCTCCTTTTTCCTAGTCAGGAAGCAGACAAGTGTCCACTGTATTTCTCATGGGTGGAATGAAATGCAGTCTACTCTCGATGCTATATCATAGGGTTAATAAGGTCAAATTGGTAAGGAGATTGAGATATGGGGAATGCGTGCAGCCACTGGAAAAATGTCGGGTCAATCAACGACCAATTGCAGCCATTAATCAGTGCCCCAATGAAGTCTAATTAGAATCTCACATGCACAAACATGTGAATCGCAAGCTGCATATTAATGAGAACTTGAACAGGAGACATGGGAGAGGATTATTTATGCGTCTCTCTCCGTCCCTCCCTCCCTCCTCCACCTTGTTACCCTTTAGAAAGATGGACGTTTGGGCTACAGAGCCCAGGGCATTACTGCAGATGCAACAGCGCATACTGGTGGGTGCAGGCACGAAGATGTCATGACATTATGATACATAGTTGGTCCTGGTGGTCCTCATGGTTACGCTTCTTCGTCACCTATCAGGATATATTTGGGCGCTTTTAAACCGCCAGTGAGGTAGGACTGATGATAACACATCGATTTTTTATTGAGATGAAACGAAAATTGATTCAGAGGTCAGTGAAACATCTACTGGATTTCCAAAGGTTATTCATTTATGCGGAAATGGTTGAATAGCTTAGGAGGTTGCAAGGTTGGTTAATGTGATACCGAAATATCGATGCACAGACAGCCAAAGCAGTAGGAATAGTTTTCAGTCATTCAGAGGGAGTTTTATAAAGGAATGTGGTACAGCTGTGAGCAAAAAAGCTCATTATTTATTTGCACAAAAGAACCGATAACCAAGTCTGTGTGAAGTCAAGAGTGATTCATGCCAAACCAGGTCATTTAGTTTTGCAGCTACAAAATAGGCATGCCATAGTGACGGCATTACACGGAGTAGTAAGTGCCAAATGTGTCTAATTCCTATTCATAATTGCTGATGGGTGTCATGGTCCAGTCCATTCATGACATCATCAGTTAAGAAACAGTAGATAGTGACCAAAATAGGAGGTGGGAAGAAGACAAGGGCCTTTTTTACATTGATGAAACCCTAATTCACATAGTGGTAAGACCTTCCAGGCAATGTAAAAATGTTTTAAGGACTGCTGTGCCCTTGTTAGAGATGATCTCCACTGTGGTTCCTCTGATCCCAACGATAGGCAGTCTCTCTTGTGAACACCCAACATGTAAAATGCTTGCTCCCCGCCCCCTGATCAAGTCATATTCTTTCACAAACTAGCCCAAGGAATGAAGCTTTTTCTGGATGGATGGTGAGCATAATAATTTATGTGTTTGCACACTAGACGACCTAGGATGGATAGGCCGTATTGGCAACTATTTTTGAAAGAAGGCTGCATTTCAGGTGCTAAGTAAACTCTAGATGAATAATATGACGCATCAAATGTAGGCTGGGTGGAGTGGGTGTGATTCAAATTTGACCAGCTTCCAAGCCTACAGAGGCTTCTTCCCAACTTTTCCGTATAGCAGTTGGAGAAGATGCGACATTCCAAGGGAGAATAACGCAGCGCTCACAACTAAGTGGTTTAAATTACGTAATCTGATTGTAGTGGTGAACCAATCAAGACTGATTCAGCACGTAAAGGTGAGGATATCCGCTATTCTTGATAGCAATGAAGGATTATGTGTTGCTGTTGATATATTTAAGTATTTGGAAAAGTATTTACTGAAATCTTCACCAATCCCAGATGTTAAATGACGACGAAATGATTGATCTACATCAACTTGGAGCGAAAGCCGTGGAGGCTAAAAAGTGGATCTCACCTATTTACTTCAACATCAGATGACTGATAACGTGCCCTGCATCTTGGATCGTTTGCTCACTGGCAAACTGGTTGATGGGCGTGTAATGAGAGATAGCATTTGTGATCGTATAGTGTGGCGTTCATTAGGCGAATCAATGTATCATTTTCTACGTTCAGACCATCAGCAGCCTCCCCATCCACCACCCACTTGTAAGCCACGTGCTGTTTATTTTGTGTGCGTGTAATGCACTGAGAATTGTCCACTTTCCTAAGGGGAAAGTTTACGTTATGGCTGAGATCTATCTACTCAATAGGGTATAGCTTGTTTGAAACATAAACGAGAAGGGTCTTCTTTTGGGAAAACGTCAGGACTAATAAACCGAAGGAAAGAAAGCGCCATTTATGTCACATACCACCGCCATATTCACTCTAGAGAAGATGAACGCTTTGTGACCCGGTGGGGTGGAAGAGAACTACTACCTCATTCTCTATATTCTTCTTACAATGACTTCTTCTACTCCCAATGATAAATCCCACTTTTAGCAACAATATCCCACATTTGCATGACCAAAAGCAAACTACGACCTGCGGCAGAAAAAGAGATGGCCAAAGTTGAGTTTTCTTTCTTCTAAGGGCAAACTGTTTGGTAAAACGTGGGTTTTAACCCCGTTGTCATTCGAACCTGATTTAGTATTTAAAGATGTGCAGTTCTCTTCATCTAGTTCACTTGGAAAGTACTTGAGCGGAGAGCCAAATTTAGTAATCTAAATGCGGAGGCTGAAAAGCTCACTACCCCATTGACCACTCTTTTCTCTTGAAAAATCCGTCAGGTTCCACTCCGGAGACGGTGCCTCTTAGTTGCATGTTTTTCGTGGGAAGTGGTTGCATGATGGGACAGTTTTTAATGTGATACAAATAAAACTGACCACAAAATCGACGGTTGTGTGCGTATGTTTGTGTTTCTTGGGCTGTGCGATTGAAATCCAAGTAGTGTCTCCACACGTAAAATCGCCTAACCCAGAAGCGGACAGTCACACACAAAGAGCGATAGTGCGCGTGTCTCTGATGAGCGAGAGGCAGGTGTCTAGCTAAAACCACACACATAAAACCAAACAGACAATTTTAAACCTGGTCAGAAGACTCTGTGGGTGGTTAGTGTGTTGTATTCACATGGTAACCAAGCCAAACAGAATGATGGACGATTTTGGGGACGTGAAAACTTGTGGTTGATGTACCACTTCTAGATCCTTCTGCCTGTCTGGTAGTCTCTTTGACTTACCACCTTTTGAGGTAAACTGATTATCATATTAATTCATAATTATGGACATTTAACTCCTTTTTTAGTTCTGCTCACATGTCAGACCAAATACTCAGATTAAATGTCATCTTTATAACTCTCTTTAATTAAGCGCTGAAGAAAATGATTGAGAAATAAAATACTAAGAAATCTAATAAAATCTGCTTTTAAGAGATGTTTCACCAGCTTGTCAACTAGGTCGATTCATCTGCATAACTAGTTTGTCGATTAATTGCTCTTTGATTCGCTCTTGAGGAGTAAATTAGAATGAAGATGTTCTGCAAACTTTTAGATCGGCTAACATGTTTATTTTTAATAAATGTGGATTAGGAAAAAAGGTGCCCCTTTATTCTATCTAATTTTCAAAGATGGCGCTTTTACCAAGTTTGGATCTCTGGCATTTTGTAAACCGAACCTGAAGGGGTAAGTTTTACCGGAAAAAATGAAGCTATTTAACAAGCTGATAAAACAATGCGACTGAAGAGGCAATCACTCCCATCTCTGAGGCACAAAGCAAACTCCAAGTCAAAATGATGTAATAATTGTTATTTTCAATCAAAGTGATTAGTAGCCGGAGACGCGCATAGCATCTGCAAGGGCGTGCAAGCATGTGAAGCCATTTGGAATTTGGTCGTCCGATGATTGGTTCACCCGAACGGCTGTATCTTTTGCGCACCTATTTAAAATGCCTCGGGCAACAATGCTGAGACCAGAACTAGCTGTCATGATAGTTAAGTTAGTCTCAATAGTTATAACCTGTCTGGTTCTGGAATTGATTCTTTTTGCCTCTCCATCGACATCAGCTTACATGATTACATCACAGGGATATCAATCCGATCAATCGCAAATTGTCTACAAGATGCCCCGACGGCATTCCAGTGAGTACCAGCGCTAAGTGGACCAAATTATTTAATTATCTTTCAAAATTTTCATGAAATCTTGTTTATTTGATGCCTTAATCGGTATTTTTGCCATCGTTGAAGCTTCATTTCTCTATAAATATATTTGATAATGGCCATACAGTGTTTAATTTAAACGCCTAGGCAACTGGACTCGACACAGGTAACCAATGCTCTAGTTGCAATGACGTCAAGTTGAACCTGATCTTTTAAAGCTCAAGTCCTCAGAGTAGTCTTAGTATTTCCTGCCTCGGGAAGGACAAAGAATCGTTTCCATGTGATTAGCGATTCAATGAAGCTCCTCCCTGAGTTATAGGAATTATGAAACGACTTATTTCCACCCACTTCTTTTACAGAAGTGTTATCTTCTAGACAAAATTTCGCGACAGCTTACGCGATCGCACAGCAGTTCCACCTCTTCAATTCAACACTATTTCCCGTCACTATAGATTTTTGCCTTTCAGCTACCTTACTTCAGCACATTTTAGAGACCAATATCGCCTACCAGCTCGGAGCTTCTCTGCAAATTAATCCAACAGCATTCCCTTCTTGATCTATTTTGAGCTATTGAACTATTGCATTGATTTGACAACAAAGTAAACCTCTTCATCCTCAATATTATACAAAATGTGAGGAAGATGCGAAATTTGAAAGACTACCAGCAAATTGAAACAACATTTGGAAGTGAAAGCCTTTCTGAAATTGTGTTGGTGTTGTTGCGGTGCTAAAACAGAGCCGATATGAATTAAGTAGATATTTAAATTTGCTTTGCGATAAGACATTGTAGTGTTCCGTTCCCGTACTTCCTTTAGCAAGTTGCAACTTTTAAAATTGCAAAAATACCCACGGGCACTTATTTCTGGAAAGGATTTTAATGGTTTATTGACTTCACGTAAAATGCTTATTAGATAAGTGTGAAGTGTTCGAGATGTTATACAAGTAAAAACCTGTCCGGGCGAAATTCAAAACATCCTCAGTAAATCCAATAAACAGCCATTGTGAATGGAATTCTAGGTAATGTGCACAATATCTTAAAATGTTTATTAATTTAATTCCTATTTCCTCACCCAGCAAAGTTCAAGGTGTTCGCGGAATGTCGTCGTGATTGCGCTGGAAAGTGCAATCACAGTCTCTATGCCTACCTAGCAAATAAGGTAATTTCTTTCCTTTTTTATTAGTTAAGTGGACCTAATTGATTCCTCTCATTCACTTGATTAAAACAATGAGCAACTCTTGCTATGTCCGTTAAATCAAAAAGGGGAACATTTTATTACTGATTTAGCGGAAAATATTTCGTATGCGTAAATGCAGCATTTCCATTTGAATTTCTGACTCTCCGATTCGTCAACGTTCCCGACCTCTTGATTCTGTTGTTTAATTAAAAGATTTTATTTTTCTCAGTTAATTTCGTTAATCTGACAAGACTTTCAAAACTTTGTCCTTTTAATGTTAGAATTCTTCGTTTTCCGATTCTCCAAGGTTGACTAACTTAATAATATTCCCTGATGGAACCGAATTTTCTGCACATTTTTAGGTACTTTCCCGTTCATCAGCTGTTAACGTTCAAAAATCACTTTTCGACGACATCTGACGCTTTAGTTCACTGTTAAGCCGAACGTGCCTAAAGTATATCGGTTTCACTTCATCAGACAGCCATTGCTGAAGAGTTTGAAATCTTTATGGCAGCTTAGCCAACACGCACGAAAATTATCAAAGAAATAATGCTCCTCATTTAAAAAGTCATCGAACCAGCCATCCACCCATTTTATTAGTTCAAATGTCAGTTCAGACAAAAAATTTTCGTCAGAAAAGGAATGGAGAGAGGTCAAAGTTGGCAGGATGAGGGAGGACATGCATGTGCACCGACCACCACTTTTTTTCCGCCCCAACTGTCGGAATTTATGTGAGTTGTCTCGCGGAGTGGCATTCGTCGCCTTCTTTTAAGACACTCCGCTATATAGCACTTCTTTTAGACTTGCGTTTCTTGGGTGGTCAACTCTTCCGCGCTGCTGCTTCTTTAGTCGTTCGTTTTGGTACCACTGTGTTGATCAGTATAAACCTAGAATTAAAGCAATTTAATCCATTCGTTCTGTATAGATCCTAACACTGCCTAATCTCCACTTCGTCGCAGTCATTTACCCTGTGATTTGTCTTGGTCGAAAAGTATTCGGAGTCCCGCTTCTGGCGATGCTATTGCTTATAGGCTTAATCAGAGAGCAGCAGGATTCTGTTCGTTCTGAGTAGATCCCATTGTTGTCAATTCTGTCCACCTATGTGTGATCTAACTACGAGAGTTCATAAGTACCCACCTTAAACTGCATTAGAAAATTTAGACATTCATATCTACTCGCATGCTAGTTAAGATATTTAACATTTATACTCTCATTCGACATTGTCAAGCAAGTTATTCACTTCTGGTTCTGATCTCGTTCTTGATCGCAAAGCGTCAGGATACAACAAGATCTAAATGATCGCACCAGAAGTGGCTAGAATACTGATTTTTGGACGTATTGGTATTTCAGGCGTCAAATACACCAGACCAATGATTAGGCACTTCTTTTTGGCTGCAAAAGTGGGCTTTAGTAGGAGATACGAAAAATAAAAGTGATCAAAAGAAGGTTGGCTGGCTTTTCTGTAAAATAGTTACACATCGTTGAGGGCTATGCGAACTGAGTTACCAACTCACCGAAAATAGGAAGTATCACTTTGAACAAAAGAAGGAACCACCTAAGATGTATGTATTTTTAATTTTAGAATGAATGCTTTATATGTCTTCTAGAATGCATGTCAGTGTTCACAGAACAGGCTGAAAAGATGGGAGTAAGTTACAGTCAAGAATCAAGCTACAATCTTTCAAACGTCCTTTTAAACAGATTGCTTTCCAGTTTTGGGAAAAAGATTGTTTTTTTTGGGGCGGTGACGTATATTTGGTGCATTCTTTGGTCACTTTTTCACGTCAGCCATAATCGAGCATTTAAAACCGATCCTTATTCAATCTTCATGACGATAAGAATGCATTATATCGGCAGTTTCACCCTCTTTGCGAACTGCATCAGAAGAGGTTGATTTACGACCTTCATCGAGGCGGGCTTGTGCTCCGCAACAAGTATATTTCATGGCGCCTGATATTCGAAGGAGCTGTTGCCTGGGTCCAGAGCCATGTATTAAAAGGTGTGAATGTAATTAACCTTAATTTATTCCTTTCCACTTTGATGGCATTTTATCATTCCCTAGCCACCTTCCTGGGTTTTATTAATCTACTAGAGATATAGAGGAGGTGTCTTCCATTCTCGTATTCTCCGGGCTCTTGAGTCGGCACTGTAATGATCGTTTTTGAATTGTTGAAACCCAATTGTGCCAAAATGTCATCAATTCAAGCAGATATAACTATTTATATTTTAATCAAAGTTCCCACTCTCTTTTCAGATTCGTACTTTATCAATAGTTAAATCGAGTAAAATATTTTTAAGACCATACTTGAAAAATAAGTAAATATTTACTTGGTATCTCATAAATGCAAAGATTCAAATTTCAGTGGAGGTAATTCGATTCATCTATCGGAATTGACAACAAAAGAAAAATCTGTTTCTCGACAGGTTCCACCTTGGTTACTAGTTAAATTTTTCACGTTAAATTTTAGAAAGATAATCTTTTGTTATAGAATTAAGCCTTCTGCGTTATTTGGATGATTTTAATTTTAAAAACAATTGATGGTGGATAAGCAAAGGGGAACACTTAATTGCCACTTCTACGATTGTTCACTTAGATTCGTGTGGACTCTGAAAAGACCAAAAGACGAGCACGTAGGGTGACAGAATTTGGTTCACCGCCAAATTCGGACAAGAAGAAAGCGGCTTTACGATCGAGTCACCCAATACGGGGTTACATGCGGACACAGAAGAAATAAAGATGGCAATGGCCATCTCATTGCCTGTACATTTTATATCATTTCATCTCTCCTTCCGTCTCCCTCTTCTCGCCCCCTAGTATGAATGGTTCCACTGACGCTCTTCCCCTTTCCATGGGAGTTTTCGATACTCTCTCTCATTTTGTAGAAACAAGTGATATCCATTTCTTACTCATGTCATATCAGTAGCATTGTCCAAACTGTAGTAAATAAAATGCATTTTCTAGTAAAATTATCACTTGGAAGCATTAATAATTATTTAATATGTCGTCGAATTCAGCAATGTAAAGCCGCGACCATTGATAGTGACACTCTTTGATAAATGATACCAAACCCAGCCTTATAAAAACCTTACCTAGAACTTGCCTAACTTGTTTATTTTCTGACCCGTGACAGCATTAATATGTTTGACCCCTTGATTCCCTCTTATGTTAGACAAGCCAGAATTCACTCTAGCACGAGGCAGATTGAAAGAGAAAAGCAAAGTAATAGTAAATGAGTTGGTAGCCGATCCCTGCACTAAACATGTTGATTACGAACGTAAAGTTTCCAGTTATGGTCACAACAAGTTCACTGACATGTTCTGACCAATAGTACAGATGCAAAGGGTAAAATGTGCTTTGAACGTTTAACCAGCTACAACTAAAGTTAAGAGGAAGGAAGAAGAAATTATAGAAATGTCTCACAAAACAGAGCGGATTTCTTTTCAGTTAAGTGTATATCCAAGCAACTGGCTTGGATCCGTTGTCTTGAAAAATACGCCCATCGAATTTTAGTGCAGTGGGAAGCAAGGCATTAACAATGCGACTGACTTAAAAGAAGCTTAAGAGTCCGTCATCGAAATCACCAAAAATCATGTTTCAAAGAAAATTGCCACCGTTTGAAAAGTGCTATGGTAGCTGATAATGATATCGGAACAATTGCAAAAGTAGAGTTGCTTCTGAGACACAAATTATACGCCATTAAAACCTTCGCACTTATAATGAAGAATGAAATCGTATACCCAAAACACAGAGATATAGATAATTAATAACTAGGTACATTCATAAACAGCGCCAAACTGTGGTTCTGCAAATGCACCTGTAATTTAGCATTAAGAGGTGGAGCTGCGGCTGGATACAAGTTGAAGGGATAGATGCAGAGTGGATGGAAGATGAATAAGTGAAAAAAATGGATGGATACAAGATGGAAAAAATGAAGAATAAATGGATAGAGAGATGGATGAACGAATAGACGGAAGAATAAAAGGATACAGGATGAGGATGAAGAGAAAATGAATGGCTTGATACATGGATAGAGGGATGAGTAAATGGAAGGAAGGTTGGATGGATAGATAAAAGGACGAATAATGACTGAAAAGATAGACGAATGGATGGATACATGGACATACATGTGGGCGGATGGATGAATCAATAAAATGGCACAGAAGAGATGGCTAGATCAAGAAAGAATATATTGGTGCATAGTTGGATAGATAAATTTAAAAATGAATGCGGATGGTTGCATCGATGGACGGATAAATAGTTGGATGCAGCGTCTTTAGTAAAGTGAGGAAAAGATATTTGGATGGATAGATGATGACTAGATGAATCGATGGATGAATAGTCGCACATCCCCTTAAATAATAATAAAATTTCTTCTTCCATAAAAGTTTCCTCGATTGATAAATTAGTTGAAAACACATTTGTATGTGAATGCCCGCCGGAAATGTAGTCATTATTTGATCTTCTTCAACCTACTCAAAACCTTGAATTCTTTGTGGTTAAAGTAAGCTGTTTGATACTATTATTATTATTTTTTGAATCATTTAAAAGGTGGTATATTTGGGTGCAAAGTAAGCAGTAAAAACGAATTTCGTGATGGGCACGGAGAAGGAATAGTGAACTGAACATGTTTATTGCTGCCCAATAAGGCATATCCAGGCCAACTCGTCTGACCATTCCAAGAGCGTGAAAGGAGAAGTGGAAGGGAGGAACACTACTTCTACTACGTATACACATCTGTAGTTTCTCGGCTTACTTCAATTACTTCAGCTGTCCTAGATTGTTGAGACTAAAGAAATATGCCAAAAGGAAAACTATATAATTGTAAAATATAAATCGTGCCAATGTGGCACTCAGGTTGATCCGAGATTTTAGTTTTAGAACTTTACGACACTATCGAACAATCTAATGTGAACTCTCGACTAGTAATCAGTAACAAGTGTTTCCATTCTCACATTTAGTCACTATAGCATGTTCTAATCCAGTTCATTCCAGTATCAGATGACAGCGGCAATTTTCATGAGCTTACAAATGTTTGTGATGAACACAGCTTTCTTCTTGTGAATTTGTTGATGCCTACTTCAGGCAGAGTTTAGTAAGATGACAGAACGGGTAGCCTCTCAGTTGTAAGCCTTCGAATGTTGTTAACATTCCAAATATGGGCATGTTACAGTCGGTAGCGATTTTGACCACAGTGAGCCCTATCTTACAACACAAAAAGCATTCCTTTGAGCAAATGGATAATTATGAATAATTAGCAGAAAAGAACAATTTCGAATGAAAGGTGGAAGTGATCACTTAAGGACACTTGTGTAATACGATGGTGGTTAATCCCTCAATATTGGTGAGGCGCCACTTTTGAACTTTTGAATTTGCCTTCTTGTACCTCGCTGGGTGGGCTGGCCTTCGGTCCATGCCAGTAGCCCAAACGCCTCCACTGTGCTGAATATATATTCTGCACCTAGCATTGTGGCTTCTTCCGTCTTCAGGGAAGTCTTGGGACGCTACACTTGCTTTCAACAAAATTTAGCACATGCTGAGTACAAAGACAGTTTACGAATTCCATTGTCTCAAAGCTGAAGCTACCCTAGAAGAACTAGTTGAGGGGTGGGATGAGGGTAGAATCTTGACAGAAGCTGTACAGAAATCAAAAAAACCCTTCCTAACTTTCTGAGGGAAAATCTCACTTCAATAATCACCTCTTTAATTCCGTCTCTACCCAAGGAGAATGTGGTTTCGATTCCACATCAGAGCTGTTCATTTAACAGATTCTCATTCTAAAGGAGCAGTGCGCTACCTACTGATCGAAGCTGCCAATTGAAAGTTCGCAAGAGAAGACAAAGAGGTTAACAAAACATGGCCTTAACTGAATTGTTTGTACTAATGCGTCTCACAACGAAGTTGACTAAGTTAAGTGAACACAATCAAACGTCTTGAAGTATCTAGAATTGCTACCAATCATGGTCAAAATTTAGACGTTTCGGATACGCAGCCATAAAAGACGAGTAGTTTCGCTTACTTATAAATTTTTTAGCAAGCAAGAGGATACAACAATGATAAAAACAATTATATAGGTAGAAGTTTTGCGTGTCACATTCCGGCATTTTAAATTAGCCCCGGGTAGCTGGCTGCGCAATAGTAACGCCTTCACAATTTTAATTAGGTGTATAATATAGGCAAACAAAATTGACGAATTCATTAGTATTTATAGAACAAGCGGTGTTTTAATCAATGTAGTTTAAATCGCCTATTTATGGTAGGTAATCATATGGTTAGGCGGCGCTGGTCTTGGTGCTCGTGGATTTTTACTAAGCAGTTTGTACTGATTATGGCCTTCTGGAATTTTACACAACATTCATTTCGATATTTTTTGAATCACTTTCTTGGGCCATTTCTTGCTCGTCCACTTGAATCTAGCCAACTTCAACTACTTGGCGACAAGATTGTTTGTACAGATGTATACCTAAACATTGAGGTATTTTGTTCTCAACCGTACCAATTGTCCTTATTTTAGAAACTTAATGTCACATTAGCAGAGCAGAATGTCCCACTGACCTTATGTGTTGCCTATGTTGGTCAAATTTCCATTCAACTCCAGGGGAAGTTTGAATTTGTTGATTTGGAACTAGTCGTCCAAACGACGCCACACAATTTCTCCCGCCACAGTGGTAAATTTCGTTTGTTGCAAACACTAATTTTTATTATTTGGCCGAAGCCTTATCCTGTTTGTTCCAACTTCTAGACGGAATGGGTGATTCACTGCTCTCAAGTGTCACTGCCTTGGCTTTTGCAGCAGCATCCGTTGCTGACGATGGAACGACAGTTGAACCTTCAACTGCCGAATCGCAATACGTGGAGAAAATTGTTGAAAAAGTTGACTCCTTTGTTCGAAACTTTGGTAAACCTGAATCTGTGGCCTCATCTCTCGTGGACGATGTTGTAATTGATCGAGCAGCTCGTCTGATCGATATTCGTGCGTATTTTATCTTTCAGCTCTTTAGCACACAAAATATCTGGTGCTTTTTAAGTTTTTTTGTCGGTGTTGTTTTTTAGCATGTACTTTTAGTACAGAATGTTATGTACTGAAATCCTAAGTCCCTGGCTATGTAACCAGACACAAACACGTGGCAGTCTGACTTGTTAATTTTCGCATGATGTTTGTTTATTTAGTTTGGTTACGTAATGAATGGCTTTTTTCCAGTTCATACCTATGTGGCTATGTGGTTCCTGCTAATCGTTAAATAATCCATTCTGTTTACGTGCCCTCGTTTATCCTTTATTGTGTTTATTCTGGATTATTTATGTTTGAATAATCTACTTTTATTGGCCCACATTATTCTATCATAGGGAGGCAAGTTTTGGTCCGTTTGAACTGCTCCAGATTATTTTCGGTACTCCTAGTTATTGCCGTTGCCATTTATCGCATGAGATTTATGGTGTACGAGGTCATGTAAAGGACTTTACATGTGCATTTTTTGGTCAAATTTTGATGTTTCTTCGGCAATTCAGTAATTTATTTCGCTACTCGCGATTATGAAACAGCGTTTGGCCTGATGACTAGTGACCTAAACCTGCCTAGTCGAACCCCCTATGTTACGTATAGGCCATTCAGGTCTCGGGTTTCGGGGGTGGGGACAGAGAAATGACTTGATTTCGGGTTGAGGACTGAGTTACCACTGTCATTCATCATACCTCTCAAAACATCTATGATTCAGCCCTCGGAACTAGCCGTGTGCCGTAAAATATTTTTTTACTATCTGATTTTCACGGGCAGTCGGAGGACTTAATTTTTTTTCGAAGAGTATTCGTGTTAGTTTTGTAATATCGCTCCTCTGTCTGTTCTAGTGTGGAAATGTTTTGTCAAATAAAAATTTTCCGTTTTACTGGAAATTGTCCGATTTTTACCCAGTACTTGGTTTGCTGGTCCATTGTTTGAGCGATGTGTCATCTCAGTAGACGATCTTGGTATTGTTAGTCACTTAGATAACATGAGCCCTGATGCCCTATAGGAACTGATGCTTCTAAGTGCTCACAGAATCACCCTGATTCCCCAATGATTATTATTTATCATTCAAATCATACGCCTTAGTTTTTGGCGTTAATCGACCTCGACTATTTAATTAAATATACCGGTTCTGACAGGCACCTTCAGTCTTTACATTAAACTGAATATGTTGAGAAAGGATTTGAGGTACTTTTTAAGAAGTAATGTTTCTAGCATCTCATCTGAAATCTTCCTGGTTTTGTGGAGATATATCGTCGCGACTGGGGACTTATCTCTCGTTCTCCAAATCATCTCATTGATTTATCCTGTGCTAGAGTTATCGTATAAAAAAAGCAAAAAACCTGCATATTTTGACGAAGTGTGCCATTTGATAAAGATCAGACTTACAGTCCCTCAGTTAAGTGTGGAATACTACTTTGGTGGATGATTAACTTTTGGCATTAGTCGCGTCGACGATGGGTTGAGCTGCGTTTGGGAATAGGTGACTTCTTATACCTTGTTGAAAATAAGCAGACCCTATTTGACACAGGTGCTGCCTTTTTAATCACTGCTTATTAATTTATCTTGGGTTAAGGTAATTTTAGGAAAATTCATTAGCAGACTTATGAACAACTGTATTTTGTCAGAGAACTAGGCTTGATTGTCGGTTATTTAGTATGTGGCTTGTTGGGGAATAGTTCAAGAAATCTTTCCTCAACAAAATGGTCCACTAACCTTAGAGACTTAGGTAGTGAGTTGATTTTGGCGAAGATAATCCTTAAATAACCGCCACAATTTTTTTCCTACTTACACCTTCGACTACAGTTTTTCTGGGGGCAACGGTGACGTTCCGTGACCTTCGCCTTCGTCTCCAATGTCCACTCACTCTCAACGGAGCTCACAGAGCCTGTGATCTTCGGTTACAATTTTCGATTCTCGAAATTAACAATGCTGAAGCCACAGTTATTGAAAGTATGCAATCTGCTACCACAACAGTAACTTTGCCACATCATGGATACGACAGGGAGCATGCCGAGACGTTACCAAAGGCAACAACGACAGCTGCTGCTGAACACGCAGAAACTAGAGGAAACCTCTGGTCGTGGTTCTGGTCTAAAACGTGGATTTTTGGGCTGAGTAAGGACTTGACTGCTTAATATGACTGTCACCGAAACGCTTTTACAAAACAATTCATACGACGTCTCAGATCCCATGCCTTCTCAACCACTGGCTAACAGAGGCGCTGAAGGGAGCACCGGATTGCCTCCCGCTGCTCGGAAATTGTTTCATTTTGAAGGAGTTACACTTCACTGGGATCTTTGGGATACAAGTAATGGCCAAAATTTTGCTTCTTCATCGTCTTCTACGAAATCCACCTCTGTCTCTCCCTCTCAGTCCAACTCTATTCAAGACAGTATTAGCTTAAAGGTGTGTTACTGAAATAATTTTAAGTGGACATTTTATTGTGGTTTTGAAGAACATACACATTGGTGGTGTTTCCGCTATTTTTTATCAGGATGCGTTTTTCTCTGGTCCCGAACCCGAATCCATGGTAGCCTCAGCATGTCTTCTCAGTCTTCCAGGCCCTGATAACTACCTCACCATTCACGTACTCCAGGATTCTACTATCCTGCCAAGGATAATCTCTCGACCATCTCAAATCTCCCGTCCAACACTGGTCGATCTCAATGTCGACCTGGGTCCCCTTGTTGCTTGTCTGTGCCCCAGTCAGATATTTTGGCTTGGCGCTATGGTAACACAGCTTACAAAACTCTTTGAAGCCTACAATACTGTGCAGAAGGCAAGGAAGCAAGTTGAAGAGGACTATGGTCTCAATAACTTGGTACTTAGTGGAGACGGACACTTCATGCTTAATCAACTCTTTGTGCATATTTACATCTTATTGTGTCTTATAGGGTAACGGTGATCCAACAACAGGTCCTTTTACTGACCTAGACATCTCCTTAGACGACGCGAGTGTAACATCTCAGTCGGTCGGTGAGTAGGAATACTGGAGTTCAAGAACTATTTTCGTCTTTAAATATCGTCAGATTCAGTAGGGAGCGGCCATGTTTCCAAAATTTTTGAGAAAATGTAATTAAAGGAAGTTGTTGCACCTGGTATTTGTCATTTTTTAGATGGCATTATGTTTCGATCATGCCTGGGAGCTAGCAATTTCCCCTTACCCGACGGAGGTAACGATGAAGGTAGGTACTTGCAAAAATAGACTTTTTTTTATCGCCTTTAGATATAAACTTCCAGCAGTATTTTTCCGCAGTGTGATGACAACTAGGTCTACTCTTTGGCCACTTACTGCATCCCTGAAATCATTTTCGTGGATGTTATGCGATGTATAAACATGGCGGTAGCTGTTATAAACTGGGAGACAAGTAGCACCAATGACATGGGCAGAGCTTCACGTTACCAACTTGAAGGTCAAATTGTGGAAGACTGGGAAGCCGTGTAGTTCAAACGTGCACTACCCCGTCACATACTTCCCCTCTTATTCTATGCACCGTCAATGGCGCTCCTCTTTGCTTTCATTGCGACTTTTCCATCACAATTTGGTTGGCTCTTTTATAACTATCAAAAAAGTTAGGATGCGAATCACGTAGTGCTTTTCCATTACTATGATGAAATTCGCGCATCTCTTCATGGTCATTATGGGCTAAGACTAGAGGAAATTAACTAATGTACCACAGCAACCACATTTCCTATAGGTCTACGTATTAAATCTATAATGAAAATGCCGCCAATTTTATCAGTCCACTATTACCAAGGTTCTTTCAACCTTTAGCTCCCTTCTCCACCGATTCACTACCCTTATCTATCTGTGCTCGATGCCGCCTCCTCACATTGACGCTCTTCTACACTGACGAAGCAGCTTCATTTTCTCATTCCTTCGCACCTCGTAGCATCAGCGTTGATAGTAGTGGTCCTGAAGAAAGCTTTTACGAAGCTTTTAGCAGTCCTTTAGATCCTGAACCAGCTCAAGGGGCATTGAGGATCCAGAATGACTTCTTTACCGCTGTAGCTGGGGCTGACAGAAGCGTTTGCGATGCTCTTAATGGCAAACACTTGGCCCCGGTCGCGTATTGGCTGGAACATGTGAATTTGAAGTTGGCACGTTCGATCCAGGGTAGAAATCATTTACGGTATGTCAAAGTTTTGGTATTTCGTTCTTCGTAGACTTATCATGAATGTATGTTACTTGTTACTCTAAAAGACGTCCTATAACTTATCAAAAGGGCCGAGAGACCAGTAGTATAAATGTCGTGCTAATTACTGATGTTTTCAAACTAATGTCAACAAGGCACCAAGACTACTTCAAAATGTGCAACTTTTTTACTTAAAAGTGTATTTAGAAATATCGTAAATGCGGTAGTTTTGTGTAAGAAACCAAGGACTTTAAGATCATGCTAATATGTTAGTAGTGAACATAGATGGAATTCTTTTTACGCTAAAATATTTTAATTTTTTGATGAGAACTTTTTTGCTACTTAGGTTATTTTTCAGTTAACAGTTTGCAAACTTTATAGTCCTCAAATTCTTGCCTTATTAAATAACTTTGCTTTGAAAAAATGATATTTAGCTTGTATGTCATTCTTGATTTGTTTTACATAATATCCGAACTAGTTTTATTCCCTAAAACACTCCACTTTATGATCTAAAATCTTTTTTAACGAAAAAAGAGGGTTCTGTGAATTTCGCTTACTCTGTGTAAGCGAAAAACATGCCCCATGCCGCCTCCGCTCCTGTCTTGTTTCGCATGTTATCATGTGATTGTCCAGCATTAATGAGAGGAATGGGTGAGGAATGTCGCTTGAGTTTTGACAAAATAACATCAGTGGAAGAAAATGTACATCGCCTTGTGGGTAAGTGTGGTGGCGAATTGTTGCGTAGTCATGTGAGAATAAGAATATCACTTTCTCACGACTGGTTCACTAGTCCCGACTTTTTGCCAACAAATAGTTTTCTGCACACCTTCGAGTTATACCTTATCGACTAGACAGGTCGCAGCCGTTACGGATAATTTGAGTTTTAAACAACTGTGTTTGTAGTCCACCACAAACAGTGTCGCCATCTATCCTGTTGATGAAACGTCGGATCCCTTAGAAATGTGCAGCGAGTAGAAGGCGAGTGGATTGTTTGGGCATAACCGCTGAAATGTTGGTTCACTTAAGAAACGCTCCGATACATAATTTGTCTTTCATCAAAAGTCCATCAGTCAGTCGGTCAGTGAGCGAACAATGTAGAATGAATGGCATGATTGGATTGAAAGTTGTGAAGGACAGCAAATTGGCAGCCCTTGAAGTTTATTGTCTGGCATCCATTGTTGATGTGTGTGGGAGGAACACATTTGCTTAGTACCCTATGAGACTTCCTCTCCTAGTTGATGGGAATTTGCTGTTTTTGTCATCACTCTTGTTAATCATTACAGAATGTTGTTCTTGTCGCAACAATTCCCAATTATTCTAGCCGGTTGTGACGTACTTCCTTGCCACTATCAATAATTGATGCTTTTTCTGTCCGTAGTGCAGTATTTTCATGTTAATCACCACAAAAATCCATTTTCAAATCTCTTCTGGGTGGCAGTCTCTCAGTTTTCAAATTAGGGAGAAGCTACACTCTACGGCTCGAGGGTGATCAAAATAAACAGTTCTGCACTGATGGACTGATACACAGCTGTGCTTAATGATTCAGGAATTGTAAAAAAACTGCACGCGTTTTACCAGTAGACAAATGTTACAAGTCAGTGGAGAGATAAATGGAAAATCATGTGAATCCTTTTTCGAGGTATTTTTAATATGAAAGACTTCCCGTGTTCGTTCAAAACATTTTTTATAGTTTACCTTTTGAAGCAGCTTATTACTTCGTTTGGAAAGCAAGTCTCACTTCATCATGAAGTATCACAATCTTCCATTTCAGGATCTAACGGTAAAGTACACTCGTATCATCACGATGCCTCGATAAGATTGGACCTTTTACTTCCTCATTTTTGTTTATTTTAGTCCCTTTTAATTTTGTAACTAGATTTTTTTCCAGTTCCATTATCTAACGGTGTTGTTTCACATTTTTTATACTACCATTTTTATTGAAAAGACTACCCTTCTGCCTGTTATTCGACCTGCAGAGGGAATGAGAGTCTACACTTAGGTTATGCTACCAAGGGGTTTGCATAAATCGGAAACGCTGTTGTTTTTTTTATCCGAAACTCACCAATTGTATTTTATAAATTTTGAGGCTTTTCGTGAGGAAAAAGGCTATTCCAATTTGCACCTTTCATTTTCCCACTTTTAGAAAAATTATTCCAACTAGCTTTTGTAGCCGAATCACGCCTCCGTTCTAACCTAGTTTTCTCTTCCTATCCATGCATGTTTTATTTTGAGGCGTGATATTTACACTTCTTTGGATGTTGTTTTTATTGTACTTTTTCAAATAGCCTCTATTTGGAATCAAACCTGCACAAACTGCGTGACTGTTCATGGACGGCGCTAGTTTTTATGTGGCACAAAAGTTATGTATTTTTTTTGAAAATAAAACCGAATATTTTTGACCTTTAACATATTCAAAATGACTGATCTCGCCAGTTGAACTACCTCTAGTGGACAAATGGGACTGTGTATTACTTTATATCTTGATTTAATCGAATTTCCCTCCACAGAAAAGCTTACTTCAAAATCCACGCCGTGGTATTTTCGCTTTGCTGAATTCCCTTTACACGCGTGAATATCGTGTTCCCATCAAAATCCATGTGCTATTCGTTAAGTATACCTAAAGAATCGTATTTCAGCAATTTGCTCAGAAAATTCGTCTTTGTTTTCCAGAAATTCGCGTTTTCTTGGAATTGGTTTCGTCGAAATACCATTGAAATTTGTTTGTGAGTAATGGTTTGAGTGAAAAGATACAGAGCGTCAAGGCGGTGGGAAATAATTTAGGTGAGCTGCAAACGACTGCTAATGATGGGTTCATCCACTCATCCATCCATCCATCCATCCCGAACTACGCATGAATTTATGGCAGTGCAGATAGCATCTCGAAAGATATCAATGAAAGAACGCTCACACACTGGTGGTCGATAATTTGAGTACAGAAGTTCATTCTCTGGGCGACTCTAGTTCCGGGTGTCTCAGGCGGCAAATTTAGGCAAGCTTTACAGAAAAGCAATGAAATTTGCTCATAATCTACGCGCCAAAAGTAATTATACAGCAAAAGTAGAAGAATATTTTGAGGTAGAGAGTTGGTGTGTTTTTAAAATATCGTCTTGAACTTTTTTTGTTAGAAATAATCGTCTGTTGCTAATCATGCTATGTGACCGCTACTTCTGTTTGGCAGGCCTGACTACTCGTTATTCAACTATAAAAGAGTGAAGGTAACTGTTCAATTTGATTTGTGGTTGGGTTTTTATGGATGGAAAGCGTACGTGTTCTTGCTGTTTGTCTTCTTTGTGTCTGAAAAGGATCGTACTGATGTAGTATTTTCGGAGTGCTCCGGGGGTGCAGTCGATTACGTTCATGATCACAAAGAATGCCGATTTTTTGAACTGACTTGTGAATAACGTTTAAATAGATTATAGAAATGTTTGGGGTTTGTATTCCCAATTTCATAATCTAGGTGGTGAAACAGTCACCTTGAGTTTTTTTTCGATTCGACCATATGAAGGCAGATTGGAAATGTCTCTTTGACATTGGATCCGGGCCCCACTGTCAATTTAATCTATTATGCCTTTTTTGATACGAACTCAACGCATTTGTTATTAACTGCTTCTCTTTTAGCCTCTCCATGGGACACTGTGAGTTGGAAATAAACCCTGAACTCAACCGAAGGATAAAAAAAGATAAAGATGCAGAAAGTGCGAAAATTTTCCCATCTCAAGGATTGCTAATAGGTCAAGTAGAGGGTCTCCTTCTCAGTGAATGCCTTTTCTCCCAAGACGAATTAACTTCTTCACTGCAGATTGTTGACGTAAGTTCTGTTTTTTCTCGTTTTTGACCCCGCTTGACCCTTTCCTGTGTTCATATTTAAGGTGGTGAAGACAGTAATCTGGTCTGACAAGCTGATAGCCTCTGGAGTTTGGTGATAAGGTAGTCACTTGAATTGAAGTTCGTGAGCTAATTATGTCCGAGGGGTGCTCAGATTACTTAACTTAGTTTGTAAATTTCCAAAATGGCTTCGCTAGTTTATTAGATAAAGACCGTTGTGAATATTTAACCACAACCATAAGGAATGAAGAGATTCTTAAATTCGTTCGCAAAAGGACTAAATAGGGATGTTTGATCTGCCTCGGGTCTTGGTAAATGTAATTTCAGTGGGCATTGGAGTTCAGTTGATGCAAGGAGCCATAATTCGGATTTTTGAAAGAAATGGTTGTTTCTTCTCTCCTCACATATGGAAAAAAGTTCCCACTTAGATCATGAGTTATTTTTTATGTGATTCAATGGGCACACGCAAATACAATTTCTAACAGTTTTTCCCAATCCAATTAACGATTTAACAAGAAAGTGCCAAAAGTCTGCTATTTTAAGAAAATTCTTAATTTGAAGGTAAAATTGTTTGCCTTTGTCTTTGCGATTAGTCTTCTTTTTGTTTTTTTTTTTAAGATTAACCTTTTTAATATTAACTTAATTTCACTTCATTGATCTACCACTTCTCAGAGCGTCGTTTACAATGTTTTCCTGTAGAAAAGGTAAAGTTAGCTGACTTGACAATTCTGTCATAAAACTTGATTCCTTATGTGGATTTTAATTTTGCTTATAACAGCTGTCCTGTAGTGTCTATCCCCTTGAAATGCAAAGCCGGGAGAAAGCAGGTGCAAAAGTTCTACCATAAACTGAGACTGCCGCGTCCTTTTGGCATTTGCGAAATATCCGTATAAGATTGCATGTTTATGGGGTTTTTTGGTTAGTGGACGAGAACTAGTTTTATTTGTTTTTGTCCGTTTTTTTAGAAAGGCACGAAGACGTGAATTCTATCGAGGCATCATTTAATATCCGATAGAGGTAACCCTGCGGATTGGTGTTTTTTTGCTGGAAGGGGCTTAGATATCATTCATGATAAGAGTTCGCCCTTTAAATACCAGGGGCTAATGTGCAGTTTGGTGTCCAACAATCGAAAATTTCCTATGCAAAGATGAACTGTCATCATTTTTCATACGAGATGTAAGGAAGCGATAAATTTGAGTTATTTTTTACAGGGATTTTTTGGTGAACTCATGTGCCTTTCATTGCCTTTTTTTGTAAACCATCAGTTCCACGGAATACCTCGATAACGGTTTTCTGATCTGCTTGTTAAAAGGAGCAATGGCACAAATTGTAACCCTTTTCCCGTAATTAGACAATTTGTAAAACAGTTTTTAGTGAAAAAAGGAAGATGTTCTGGGAAATCTTACATATTAGGTAGAGCATAAGTGCAAATCCAGCAGTTTCTTTATTATTCTTTCCTTTTTGTGATCCAGAAAAGGGGTACTGCTTACATTCCTTGTGACTGTGGCTGTAGCCGATTGGATGCCGGTTTCGTTTTATCGCCTTCTTTCGGGAAAAAAGAAGGAGTGTTATTTCCTAAAGTAATTCAACGTGCCTCCTTTTTGGTAGCCTAGAACTGACTAACCTATAGTCCTAATTGCTTTAAAGAAATATGCATCTCACTATTCAAACACACATTTCCACAACAATTAGTGGTCTTTTTGCCAAGTAGAAAAGTGACTTTGGTTGAGGTGGAACAGTTTAGATAGCACATTCATCGGTTATCGCAACTTCACAGTAGATCTCATGTCTGTGAGAACAAATATTTCTCCCAGTTTCATCAGCACTTCCTATTTTGTGCATGGAAAGTTGAGTAAAATTCGCTTTTGCTATTGGAAAAGGGAGATTTACTACCAACACAATGCAAATGAGGTGCCAATTGACCCAAAGAACTCATCCAAAATCAATGGACTGCTCAGTGGGGACAGACATGCTTTCAGACTCTGCAAGACCACTCTCCGTATTGTTTCATCTGATGCCTTTTCGATGAATCATGTCTAATAGTCCCTTTTGCGTGGATAATTTTCGAGGTAATGTGGGGTACGGTAAGAACAAGAGTGCGCCACGCCTGACTTCGAAAAGCCGCCCATTTTGTGCGCACAACATCGGTAAGTGATACTGCTGCCGCTGCTGTTAATGACTGGATGAAGAACGATGGCAACGTTTGCCTGCCTGCCTGCATGTGTGTATGTGCGTGTTTCTTCGAGTGGAATTTTCGTTCCCTGATGCAATCGCACCCCAGCATGCAAGCACGGACCCATAAAACCACTCGACTGTTGCTAGCACCCGACTTAATCGAGGTGATGCTCTGCCTACGCGCATACATACCTGCCTATCTGTCTGTATGGTTGCACCTATCAAGCGTACCATCTACTGATGATTGCCTCAAGTGAGATTTTATTCTAACCTCTGGATGCTATTCCGCGGTATTATCAGCAATTTTGATTTACGTGTCCTCTTAATCCATGCCAGATCTTTATAAAGATGATACGGAAGTTTTGCTTTTTTGTTTAAACTTATGTATGGAAACCATTTGTGTTTAATTCCATTGCATCTGGTTGGCGCTCTGGCCTAGTTTGTGCGCTGGCTAGTTTTTAATAAATGTAACTTTTAAATCTTTTGGTTTTTTGAAGCCACGATAGCTGATGTTCCATCTGCCCGTTGGTCTAAGTTTATAATTTCATTAATTTCGTCGTTTAAGCGTACCACTACATCATTAAGGTGGTGAAGCACAGTCTATTTATGATTTTTCTAAGTTCCATTTATTGATAACACTGTCTGACTGCACTCTGATCTGACCTGATGATTTGGCTCTCTGTGAAATTCATTAATCGCCATAAACGTTTATCTGTGTTTATCATGTAGGTAGGGTTTCCCTCATTTAAGTGTCACCGTCTGAGTTTGTTGAGAGGTTTAAAATCTGTCCTGCTTGCATGAAGGATGCACAACAAACGGGAAAAGATCCACGGAAAATGAATGACTGTTGAAGGGAATGCGGAAAGCGGATTACGAGGATTAGGAATGCAAGTGTTTAGATTGGATTTTCTTTATTGTTCCGAACTACTTGAAACCAGCCTAGGTCTTGAACGCAATCTGTTTTGCTGTTGTTTCCGGTCTACTATTTGCCATATGTTAGTGCGTTCAAAAATCTATGTGGCATGATTTTTTTGCTGTTTTTGTACTGCAAAATTTTGCCTTTTCCCTTAATTTGAAGGTTTAATGTAGAATCTACACTATCAACTTATCTACTTTTTAATGAACCAATACTTGTTGAATTGACTAGAGTTGGGTATTTAGCAGAACTTTTCTTGAATCTGATTTTTCAGACCCCTTACAAAACGGAAAACATGCTAATTCTTTTAACGATTCTTAAAGCAGTCTTTTCATTAAGAGAATAATAACATATAAATAGGGTTAGATTATTAAATTTCCAGCGACTTTTACTATTTTCGAGCAACATTTGTGTACGTAATGAATTGATGAATCCTTTTCACAAAAAAAGCTTTAAAACAATTTGTTCTGCTTTACTGTTCTTTTCGAAATCCCAGGTTAGGCCTGCAGAAAACAATATCAGTAGTTCCCTCCCCTCCAAAGTGCCTCGATAAAAGTTTCATGGCACATGTTTAAGATAATTCGCCAGTCCCTCCCTCTTCATCACACGGGCGGTTAAAGCGAGGTCCAGGCTCCAGGGGTGCTAGCCGTTGATGCATATTCCGGAGCACTTTTCTGCCTCATTAACGCACCTCTGGATACTCCAAGTATGTAGGAATCAATCATTTTCTCATCGTTCTCTTCCTGTCGTCGTATTCTCTTCTCTGGCCCAGTTTCAAAGTGTTCATCACTTTCTACGTTCATCCTCACATATCCATTCTCGTCTATTAACAGTTGTGTTGGCACAATTTTTGGATGTTGATAGGTTATCGGTCTTGGCAGTTTTGGACCAGCCAATAGCAATTTTGCTGTCAAATTCCTTTCATTCAAACGTCTAGTTACTGAAGACGGATGTGTTTGCACTTTTGTCCGCACATAGCACTGCATTCCCGTTAAATCTCCCAACGAACCTGTTCCTGTCTGCAAGGGCTGCGTCAGGGTTCTATACTGTTTTGCACGTTTCGGCAACTCTGGACGTCCGTCCACCGTGTTCAAATTCGGCAACGAGTTTTCCATGCAATAGTTTTCCAACTCGTCGTAGGTACTCTCCTTTTGCAGCACGTAATCCGTGTACCTAAGAGGTTCGTTACTTGCCATCGTGGAAGACGTCTCCCTTATTTGCCTTCTTTCTATTCTTTTCCGTCGACAACATATGTATCGAACACAGAGCTACAAGATACACGTGATGAAGATTACAGCACCAGCTGTTGCTAGAATAACCAACCACAATGGCACATGGATGTGATCCATCCTATTTACCGAAACATTTGCCGATGCGGTGATTGTTAGTTCACTGGGTTGAAATATCTGACAGAGGGTGGAACTGGCTGTATTTCTGCGTTCGAGAGCGTTTTGAAAACAGATGGTGTGAGCTCGTTTCACATCGATCGGCTGGACGGAGAATATGTACTCCCTTCCTTCTGTTTGCATCAAGCCCTCTTCCACTACCTGCCATTCTAGGGGTCCTTGTAACTCTTTCATCTGTCCAACTGGCCAGTAAGCTACCTCAAAGACGAGATAACTCTCCTGCAGCCTTGAGATTATTTCTGGGTTCATGTTGCTTAGCTTTGCCAAGACTTTTTGCAGTGCAAAAGCCGGATGCTGAGGCGCTGTTCTAGCAATGTTGCTCCAAGCTTTTAACGTCCTTCCCTTTACTGCGAAGTAAACTTTCTCTAGATTCCTATCGTAACCAAAAACACGAACGGGTCTGAAGGGATAAGTCGAATCTGGCATTTCAATAAAATCCCTTTCCATGCAGTTATTTCCGTTCTCAAGATCCTCCACAGTGACTCTTTGAAACTCACTTCCGGCTATACTATTCTTTCCCGTGCAGGTGAAATTGTCAACTCTGATCCTCTTCCCAGCTAACCAACGGAGTCTGCAATCACAGATTAGAGGATTTCCTCGTAATTTCACTTTAGCTCCATCTGCCAAAAGATTCTGCAAAGAGGTATTGAATCCCAGACTTGGTGGGGACCTTAAAACAGTGCTCAAAGCATTGTTGGTTAGATCTAGATCTTAAATTGATGGACTACTCGTTGATCTTATCACGTCATGTTTCAGAATAAGGAGAGTTTGAAGGTGATTGTTAGAGAGATTCAGGCTGATGAGTTGGGACAGATTCTGGAATGCGTCCTGTGGAATATGGGTGATGTAGTTCCCAGACAAGTCGAGATGTTCAAGTCTTTGAAGCTGATTTAAGCCTAGACGTAAACCGGTTATTTGAAATTCGTCATCCATGTTGAGTTGTAGGCTCTGGCCGATGATTTGACATCGAGAAAGTCCAAGGACTTTTAATTGATCCTTTAGGGCTTCTAAGGCTGCCTGCCAGTTACCTTCCACCCCGTTGATCTTTACAGTCTTAATGTAGGATGCGTTGAGGTAGAGATGTGAAAAGCTAGTCATTCCAGCAGCCCATTCTGGGTCGATTTCTTCAAGGAATGTGGATTCTAGATGGAGTTGTTGAAGCCCTTTTGGGAGCTCTCGAGCTCCTATCCGCCGCAGAAGACTTTTAGTGTAGTCTAACTCCTTAATGTTTGATGCCCGAAACCATGTCGGTTGTTTATAGTTAAGACCCCTGTTTCCACGTAAACTTAGTTTGGAAAGATTTGTAAACCTCCTCAAGCCTCGTAGAGTTTCGGTGGCTTCCTGATCCGAGATGATTGTAAAACTGTTCTCCCCGGCATAGATCTCTTTTAATGCTTTGAAATTGCTTAGAAGCTTCTCTGATAATTCTATAAGAGAACAATTTTCTATCTTCAATGCCCGTAACTTTGAGTTCAGGCTGTAACCGAAGTCGAGCGTTTTATTGGTCATATTATTGCCACTTGAGGATAGTAAGCTTATTCCACCCAAATCCCGCGCCCATCTGTAGGCATTGTTCAACCAATCCAAGTACCTGTTCTGTCTCTCCAAGCGTAGTCGTCGAAGGGATTTGCAACATTCACTCTTCTCAAATGTGTACGGATTGATTGTTACGAGATTATTACCTATCATTTCAACTTCCGTTAAATGTCGGCTTATGTCGTAGAACGCATACGCTACTAGTCCATCACTTAAATCCACGTTTTCAAGAACCAGACGATCTAGCTTCTTAAGGTATTTCAGTTCTCCATCAGCAGTGAATAGCCGTCCAGCTATACCATTGTTAGACCACCGTTTTTCCACGCTTTGAGCATTTCGAATCTCAAGAACTTGAAGCTCTGTCAGTCCCAAAAGTGCTTCCCTCTTAATCACTCGTATTTCGCCTCCCTCGATGACGAGTTTCTGGAGGTTGGCACCGGCTCTTTCAAATACCTTGCGTGAAATTCTACTGAGTTGACGTTCTGCAAAAATGCGTATTTCTTTAACCACTCGACCCTCGGGGTAAATTGTTGGAATACTGTTTCCGAGGATGGCGGAAGCCTTTCGATCACATTCAATAGTATCAACGCTGTCTGAATCAGAAGAGGCTCTGATAAACTGACAGGGATAAAAGTTTTGAGCACCATGGAGATTCCATAGTGTAAAGTGTTGACGAGATGTGTTCAAAGGTACTACTACCAAAGGGAGAATGAGGAGAAGGAGGCTGTTAGTAATCAAAAGAACGATCCAAAGGCGTTGGTTCATGGCATCTGTAGGTTTGCCTAGGGCGCACATCTGCGATTACTACTGTTTGCGGTTTGCTTTTTGCACGATTTCATTGGCTACCGGGAATTAACCAATAACGAAACGATTTCAGGCTCTGTACGTGGCTTTCCATCCTACTTTAATCATTCATTTTTTCTATCAAATTATTTCTTATTTGACTTTTCTGCTTTATAAAACCTTTTAAAATATTTAGGATGGAAGTTTGGAATAATTACTCTATTAAACCTTACAAGGCGAGTATTTGAATTTGTTCACTTTTAGCTGAGATTTGAGGGGAGGAAAGTAAAAATTTTAACTTGGTGAGGAGAATTCTTTTCGTGTCTGTGATGTCGCTTATCTGAACTCATAAGTGCTTGCAAAAATCATTCCCCTTTTCGTTCAAGTTTGGACAAATTTGTCTTATTTCGAAAGGTGATGTGTTAAACAAAAATTATTGCTATTTCCAATTTCTCTCACTTCTTGCATCAAAATAACGACTTCAAAGTATATTATCGAAGAAGAAAAATCACTAAGATTTCTCAAAAAATAAGTTTATAAATGGATCACAAATAAACTTGTTAATGGTGAAGTGGGAAAGTGTATTGGATTTTCGCAAAACTCATGTTTATTTACGAGCTGAGTTAGACTATTTCACTCTAGGCACTTCTGGCTCTTGAATTCGTACACCAGTGTTAGTGAATTCTAAACTTGTCTTATAGATAAATCTAGACGTGATAAAAGTCCGTGAGGTTTTATAGAGAATAAAGTATTTATTTCATTGGCCTTTTTTCTGCTGGAAGAGGCCTTTTCTTCGAAGCAAAACGATATATTTAGTGGTAGATTGCATGAAATACGTAAGCTTTAAAGTTCAGGCATTCTTAACATCTGAATTCAGTACTTTGGCAACGTTAAAACTGACATTGTTGCGTTTGCACGATTTTTCACTCCCTTGACACCGCTTTATTTGTATGTTAAGCGAGATGTTATAAAATTGCAGTGTGAATGCGCAAATAGTTGAATGGCCTGACTGCGTTCTCAGTCGCTGGAAGGGTTGTGATGTGAAACGATAAGACCATTTTATGCATGAATTGGTGAGTGCTGTTTTTGCCTGCTTTTTAACCCTCTCGTTATTGCTGTACTCTCAAGTTTTCTCTGGAAAAGTTTTATGTCGGTGAACTTATTTTCCTTACACTTTCATTGGATGAAATCTAGGGTTTCAGATCTTATTTTTATAGTTAAGTGCCGCCAGTTTTTTCAGTAAAAACCATCTTTCCTTAATTGCGATCGAAAGTGCAATATTTCTTTTTCAAAACCCACTCATTGATTCTGTCTTCTGGAATGATGATTGTCATAAAATCGGACCATTATATGCTGCTCACATTCAGTGTTCACGCAATCTCCTTTGCTCCATTGCAGGTCATAGCTTGAATTCGCTTCTAACTTCCTTTTATTGTTGCTGTGATCGGCTGCACTCCTGGAAAGTTCTGCACTCAAACCTTTTGATCCATTAATAGCTAGCTCAATTTTGAAGACGTAGCACTCTGATGCCTATTCATTATATGATCAAACGCTCCTTTCACTTCCTGACAACACATGAGTTGGGTTGGTATATGAAAGGTCTCCTTTTCAAAGAACTCTAGCTGTAAAAAAATTAGGAACAATTGTCACTTCACCTTTTTACGAATTTTAAACGTGAACAGTCCTTAAAAATGTACAATCGTTTTGCACGCATATGTTAATGGGTAAATTATCTTACTAAAAGCTCGAGCATCTATCCGATTCATCGTACAAGTTTGATTTAATTGGCTACTTGTAGCATTGACTTAAGAATCCTTTTACAAAATATCTTAGTTTCATCCACTAATCAAAGTATTTAGAAAGGTATTTATCTATCAAATTCGTAAGCAAACAATTTAATTTATATGGAAAGAGGTCTTCCAGGAATTTGAAAATATAATGGTAGGTGTATCCGCATCCAGAGGTTAGAATAAAATCTCACTTGAGGCAATCATCAGTAGATGGTACGCTTGATAGGTGCAACCATACAGACAGATAGGCAGGTATGTATGCGCGTAGGCAGAGCATCACCTCGATTAAGTCGGGTGCTAGCAACAGTCGAGTGGTTTTATGGGTCCGTGCGATTGCATCAGGGAACGAAAATTCCACTCGAAGAAACACGCACATACACACATGCAGGCAGGCAGGCAAACGTTGCCATCGTTCTTCATCCAGTCATTAACAGCAGCGGCAGCAGTATCACTTACCGATGTTGTGCGCACAAAATGGGCGGCTTTTCGAAGTCAGGCGTGGCGCACTCTTGTTCTTACCGTACCCCACATTACCTCGAAAATTATCCACGCAAAAGGGACTATTAGACATGATTCATCGAAAAGGCATCAGATGAAACAATACGGAGAGTGGTCTTGCAGAGTCTGAAAGCATGTCTGTCCCCACTGAGCAGTCCATTGATTTTGGATGAGTTCTTTGGGTCAATTGGCACCTCATTTGCATTGTGTTGGTAGTAAATCTCCCTTTTCCAATAGCAAAAGCGAATTTTACTCAACTTTCCATGCACAAAATAGGAAGTGCTGATGAAACTGGGAGAAATATTTGTTCTCACAGACATGAGATCTACTGTGAAGTTGCGATAACCGATGAATGTGCTATCTAAACTGTTCCACCTCAACCAAAGTCACTTTTCTACTTGGCAAAAAGACCACTAATTGTTGTGGAAATGTGTGTTTGAATAGTGAGATGCATATTTCTTTAAAGCAATTAGGACTATAGGTTAGTCAGTTCTAGGCTACCAAAAAGGAGGCACGTTGAATTACTTTAGGAAATAACACTCCTTCTTTTTTCCCAAACGAGAACGATAAATTTGGCCGTTTTAACTTAGTATGGCTCAATAGATCTCTCTTCAATATTTTTTTGCTTCGTCAGATCGTCTCCTTCTCAGAGCCAGACAACCTCCTCCTTCCGGCCATCCGTCTGCGCAGTTCAGATACCGTTCATTATGTGGAACTAGCCACGGTCCTTTTGGATTTGGATCCCAGTCTAGTTGATCGTGTTCACAGAATTGTTGACGCTTTGGAAGCGGTACAGGAAATCTCTCCTATCATTTCGCGAGCCATCGCCGAAGCTGCAGATATTGCGGTGATGGACGACGATCGGTCTGGGATTCATAAATGGCTTGGAGTGGAAGGGTGGGATATGGTGAATTAAACATCTATTAGATGGTTTTATTGCTTTCAGTTATGCCTCCTCTAATTGCTGTAGGAGCATTTTGGGTCTTTTAGAATCTGGGCCGAGACCACCAAAAATCTTACCGTAGTGCGTTCTGTAGCGATCATTGTCGAAGATTTCGTGCATCTCCAATTGAAATCGCCTGTGCTTCCATTCATGCAGTTGTTCGGATTCCCATTCCCTTAGAATCTGTGCCTTCGGTAAGTCTGTTAGTCTTTAATCAAATCCCTCGAGTAGGGATCCCAAACTTCGTTATTACTATCATAACAAGTTGGAATGGGAAAATGAGTCGGGAAAATTGTGGTCCAAAATCTAACCATTAGAGGCGATTTCGTATAATTTCTAGGATTGGGCAAAAATAACTATACTTTATTGCTATTTTCATGGGTTTTCACTGCCTATTGAACATTTTTGATCAAATCATCAACCGAAATTAATTTTGATCATCATTGCCTCCTTCAGCTTTTGTGCCCTCCTTGTAGTTACCCAGTGAAGATTTGGACCAAATGCGTAAGCGTTTATGGGCCCAAACTGCATGTAGACAAGAATGCCCATTGGCATGGTGGAAACCTTGTCTTCGTTCGGAATCTTTGGCTATTCGTTTGTTTGGTCTTATTGCAAACTTTGGAAATAATCAGGGATACCCACCCGGTGTTATGACTTATCAAATCAAGTTTTCCCAACTTGAAGGTTAGTTTGTTTCATCCTGATAAGGATTAGTTGCGTTGCTTTGGTGTTTTTGACTGTTGTCTCATTATTTCGGATGTTACCTCCTTTCACACCTGCTTTCAGATCATTCACATTATCCTCGGTCTAATTTCAAATATCTGATTTTTAAGGTTAAAATCGCCTCTTGGAACTTGGCTTCCCATCAAATCCATCAAATAGGGTTCTGTGAGCTCTTAGCGCCTAATTGAACACTTCATTCGTTACTTTTGCGCTTTAATGCCAGATCTTCACTCGAGGATGACGGCAATTGAGAAATCTTATTATGATTTTCCCAAAGAGGGACAAACTCACTGCGTAGATGTGTACTAAGTAGTCCATGAGTGGGTTAAAAAGTTCTAAATTAGCCATCCTGGCATGAAGGATGCGGAGCGCTACATATATTTATCCGAAGAAAGGACTCTGAAGCGGATTCTTGAAAGCCGCATGTGATTGCTGTCTAAGCAATCATCAACTGTGATCGAAAAAGCGGACTTTCGATTTACCTGATTAAGGGGAAATGGATTGACAAATCGCTTAGTGGGATTAAGTCTCTGGTTTTTGTTGCCTCAAATGGGCAAATTGGAAAATCGTTGCCAAGGTCTTGCATTAGACTTGGCACATGATTCTGATCCAACACCTGACTAAAAGCGTGTACGACGGGAGGGAATGAGATCAAAACAGCCTCTAAATTTATTCACAATAAACTCATAAGATCTTCATCTTAAGATAAATGTATTGTATATTCAGCTATATTAAGTAGTTTTTATTATATGGGAAAAATTGCGTTTTTTGTTAGGGAAAAAAGATTTCAATTTTGCTGAAGCGTAGTTTCATTTTGCAATGCTAATTCCCCAGGCAGTGATTCATAACTATGATTTTTTTTAAATAGGATTAGATTACATAAATTTGTAATCATTTTTGCAAGGTACTGACTAATGTTAGCAAAAAAGCAATGGATTTCTCCAAGGATTGTGGAATCTTGGCAGGGGATGGCTTGATTTGGTAAACATTGAATTTGATTTGTTAAATCTTATGTCGGAGGAGACTCACAACTTAACCTTTAGGGCGTTGAAGGTTGATACCATTGTTTCGTGTAGACGCACTGATTAGAATGCGGAAAAGGTGTGCAGTTGCGTGAAAACACCTCTAACGGGTGGATATTGTGTCTCTGACTTTGGAGAATGAACACTTAAATGATTTGATAGCCCTCCTTTTTTCAAACAGAACTTTTTCGTGAAACATTTTTCGCTCCGATAGACAATTTTAATTTCCATATTTTGCTTTGAGTTGAAGGTTTGCCTATTCAACTGGTGTTTGTTAATCACAACCCTTAAAGTTTGCGCAGAAAGTGTGTGCCTTTTGAATGCACTAGGAAGGGTTCTTTCGACATTTGAAAAGACACCTTTTCCTTTGAAAAATATAGCAGTTTGTTATCAGGATTTGACACTACCTCCAAACAGGTTTCCAATTTACCGCGACCCTCTTACCGATGGAACTAATAAGGCCACATTAATAAAACCCGAAATTCTTTGAATGTTGTACCAAAAATTTATTTTCCCTGCATTCTTTGCAAAAACTTGAGTAATGCATGAAGCATAAATGCTAGATATAAAAGAAAAAACATGACAACAAGATCGTATTTTGTGTCTTCATAGGCACTGATCTCGTTGGTAAATGTCAATTCTTGATTCCTTCAAAGAAAGACACCATTGTTCAATAATCATCATTTGTTCCTAGTTTGATCAAGGTAGCAACTAGATGTCATTACTTGGTGATAATTCACTCATTGAATTACGATTCAGTGAAATTTGGAGATCTCTACAAAGGTCATTTCGTAAATCTTAACGCTACTTAGTCAAATTTCTGAACTAAAGATTTTGATCAGGTTGAAAACATTGGACAATCTTTTACCGGTTATGTTTCATGGAATCTAGTCGTTGATCAGATTTATATTCTATTGAATCTACTCATTACTTAGCGTTTTACAAGGAGTTGGCATGGATTTAACTGCCGTTTAACCACGATAAATCATTACCCACTTTCTCACTTGGCCTTGCCGGAATTCGCCCTTGACGGATGGATTGTGTGCAATTTTATTTGTGATGACTCCATTAGAGTAACGTAGTGATTGCCAATTCATTCATTCCGTATTTCTTCATTCTGTCATCTTCGGTTGCTAGTTGACCAAGAATGAAGTAACAAATTTGGGATTATGAAAAGTGCTTAAGAGTGTAAGTATTTCTGCTGTATACATTACTTCATAATTGGTTTTTTCGATGCAGATTCCAAAAGTCGGTTGTAATTCCTCTAGCCATTGTCAATCTTGAGAGCAGAAATCAATTATTTTCTGGTAGGCCCTCTAAACTTAGTATTTTTATGCAGTTCAAATCAAACGAAGCATTACGGGGAATGAAGTCGGACATCATGATTATGCTTTCAGTAGGCAGTTTCGCTGTAGCTATTTTAATCTATTTCGTAATGCATCGTTACACATCGCTAACCAGCTTGCCCCTTTTTTCGCTTATAGCATCTTTCAATGGGACCGAATTCGACAATAAGTCCTTTCTAGTTTTTAAAAAAACCTCAAATCAGGGAGCTTCAAGGTTTGTCTCCTTATTTTATTGGTATGGATTAATATATTGTACTTTGAGACCTCTGTTTAGGCGGTAATTTGTATTTTTCGAAATTTTACCGGACAAAAGTAAGCATCGTTCAACACTAGACCGCGTCGCATTTTTAATGACTGGTTTGAGTATGTGTAGCTTAATTCATCCTGGTGATAAAAAAGCTAGAGCACGAATGATATCGGCCAATAACTAGACAGTGTTGATTTGCCAATTTTGTGGTGTTTGCTTTGAACTTGTTTTTGTTAATTGCTGCCAATGCTGTTTAGGCTGATTCTTTCACAAATGGGTAAACGGACCCTATTTTAGTTGACTGGGACATCAGTCCAACAGTTTTAACAATACCAATCAATGAAAAAGTGATATTATAGACTGGAAACGGCAGTTTTAAATTTCTTGCTAGAAATCTTGCCACTTAATGATACTGAATTTTCCGAGTTATTTAGTTTCTTCCTTCGAGGAGCAGAAGACTTCTAGCCTGATTAATAACAACTCGATCTTTATTCTACCAAAATTATCTTTGCCACTATTAAGTTTATTTAGAGTCCTGTCATGTGATTGCTTTATAAACGAAAATTACTGGAACACCGAAGTAGTCGTTTCAGTATCTCCGACAATATCACAAGACTGGTGTTATGGCTCTTAGACGCGTATTTTAAGCTCATTTGTTTACGTTTTTTGCATCTCGGCAGTCATTGCTTTTTTTATTGGTTCCAATATTTTCTCCTTCTCCCAGTATCTTCCTTCGCATTGCTCCAGAGGATCGTCGGTGTCTCAGTGGCCTCCCTGTAACATCTCAGTCGCGTTCTCATCATTTAGCCGTGGTTTCAACTGGGAATGTCACAATGGCAACGCAACCTGATGGGTCACAACAGATGTCGTCGTCGTTGGCGATGTCACCCGGACCTAATGAAGAATCTTTTCCCCTGTCGGTTGAACCCTTTCAGAACGAGGATGTTGAAGAGGAACTCATAGCGAATGTCATAGCACAAAGTCAACGAAGCCCCTTCATTAGGAGAGCTATGTTTTTGGGAGAGGATTTACAGAACTTGTGGGATAAGGTGAGTCTTTCTCTCCTGCACTTTTAACCCATTTGGATGAGTAGTTCTCAATGGGAAAAAATAGAACTTTGCAATCGATGAAGGCTCTTTCTGTATCATCGGAGATGGTAGTAAGCAATAGGTATAAGCAGGCATTTTGGGAAGCACTTGCGAAAAGACGACTATTTTGGGTAGACTGTGAGAAACACTTTGATTGGAATAATAAAATTTGATTTTGCACAAATCACTAAAACCATGGTGAGAATCGTCCTGATAGGTCTTGGAATTTCTGGTAGCAATAATGGGACAATAAAACTCCAGACTCTCAACTAATCATATCAATCCTTTCTTCGAGCCATCAACAAACCCTGAGATGATCGAAAGAACCCTCAGTTTGAGGTAGGTGAATTGATTAAACAGTGAGTAGACGGATGAGATTGTACAGAAACGTTACTTTCATATCGCCTATTCCATTCGTCAGTGTCCAGCTCCCTTCTGTGGTCTCTTTTGAATGCCATCCCCGGTCAGGGGCGAATTCCTCACTTAAGCAATGGGCCAACTTTCTGTGTGAGAATGTTCCTTAGGTAGCTTGCCTTTTTTCGCTGAACTTTTAAAATAGCCTACTCACTAGTTTAAATAAACTGTTGAAAAAGTGGCAAGTTTCGTGCCAAGAAGCCTACGTATTTCTTACATATTAAGGGGTGTTTACTTTGGCAACTCCGCATGTAGTGGTACGCCTAAATGTTTAGTCCCTTTCAAAATTTATGCCTCTTTGGAAGAATTAATCGCCCTATTAATGGACAAAAATGTGGCTAGCGTTTTGCAAAAGTCGTTTCCATTATCCCTACTAGTAGTCATTAGCCAGGCATCAGTGGTTGAACTTTTTTTTTCGTCTAGAAATCCCTTTTACCCGGTGATTCCGAACATCTCAAAACCTACAACGTTGCAGCCTCTAACCAATCACAATACCTCGTGGTCTTGTCAATTCCGGATGTCTTGTTAAGGGTTCCCAATGAAAGCGCCCTCGCCTTGCTCTACACTCGGTAAGTGGGTAACTGAAATGAGTTTCAAGTAGTACGAAGTCCCAGACAATCTCTTTGTTGGAAGGCTATCCCAACGAAGCAATTTCCGATCCATACATCTGGATTGCTGGCATCTAGCAGCGTTGGGATGTATATTAACTCTAGATCCTTTTTTCTCCTCATCCCAAAGCCTACTGACTGACCTGGCACTGTGGAAAAGTCTGCTCCCTTCAAAACGGCGAACTCGAGCAGTACTACTAGTGGGTGGTGGCCTACGGCCGCCTTTCAATGTTTCTGATCATCGTTACTGGTTCTACGCTGAACCTGTCCCAATTGGAAGCATTTACGCGCATCCATCGGCTGCTTTGGCTGCCGAAGAACGACACAGAAAGCGCGCATATGGTCTTCGTTTTGGCGAGTCTGCCGAGTCTTCTTCGACAGAATCTGATGCTAACGGTAGGTTTTTGTTTATGAAATCGTGGAGCTGGTATTTTGGTGGGTATTTGCCGCTTTTAACGTCGTTTTGTCATGACTGCTCACTTTAACTGATGTGCCCCCATGCGATCTTTCACGCAATACACTACATTTTATTTTCATTCCATCAGTGTGAAGATAGAGCCAAGGATTTATGCTCTCTGAGGTTTCTTTGTGTCCTTATTAATCGATTTGCAGGCTAGTTGTTCATTTTTTTATGCAAATCTCATGTTTAACTCGTTACACTGATGAAGCTTCAAAGTTATTCACTAAATTGTTTGAGACTAACTACCTCAACAAGATGTTCAATTGAGAGACTCGCAGTTTTCCTTTGTAATCAAGAAAGAATGTGTTGACTCTTTTGGTGTAGAATTTTGTTATTAAGTCTGCTTGCGACATTATATCGGTAGACATTAATTACTAATAGAACGCTTTCTTGTTTTTATCTCCTTCAGCCTTAACTACCCCACTGAGTCCAGAATTAACGGAACAGTATGAATTTGAAGGCATCCATTCTCCTAGCCAAGTCTTTCAGCCTCATCCCTCCTTCTTCTCGATCTCCATTGATTCTTTGGAGGCTCAGATTCGCCTCGACACCTCACAGAAACCTTTCACCACCCCTTTGACTGCCATCCTCGCATCTCGCTCTGTTACCATGACAACGGAGATTAATCCGTGCAGAAAATCAGATCTGGTCTACGTCACGCTGACTTGCGGTCAAATTAAATGTCATGTGTCAGGTACTCGACGAAAATGAATACTAGTATGAGATGTTTACTGTTACTAGAGCACAGAATGGGTGGGGGGCCTATAGTCGTGGACGCTAGATCATACCACGAAAGTGGTGGTAGAAAATACAGAAGCTGGGGCTCTTCTTCGATGAAGTTGTCATAGGAAGAACGCTTTTTAGCAGTGGTGTAGTACTTGCCATAAATTTGGTTAAGATTCCTCAATATCGCTGTCTTGGTAACTTCAACCGTTTCGAAAGTGGATAGACCTATGAATTCGTGCTAAAGACTGGACGATGTTTTACAGCGAGCACATCCTATGCTCCAGTCGTTTTTCATAGTTACATTTATGTCTGGGAACATATGGTCGACCTTGCTCAATAAGTATCTACAGTCGAGCTCCAGTTGCCGTCCGCACAATCAATCATCCACAACAGACATTTTCCTGTGCCGTTTAGGCCTCCTAACCAGGTCATGAAATTATGGTTATTTTTTCACCCGGATTGGGTTCGCTTATAGCCACTATCAATATGGCATCTCATATCATCTCGTAAGGCACAATAAGGGAGATTGGTAGCACAGATTGCCAAATTGCGACAGAATGGAATTGTCTGCAGAATAGCAAAACTTTTTTCTCCAGCCTGTCCTTCGTCTCATTTGCTTTTAGGTTCCATTGAAATAAAAAACAAATCTGGCGCTAACGATAACTCCTCTACCCAATCGAGAACCCACATACCTCTGCTCCTCCCACTTACCCTCTCAAATGATGACACTGCTGAACCCATGTTATCCCTAGCTGTGGAGAAACGATCCATCCCTATCTATGGTCCACTTGGTAAGACCTTCGATTGAAAGTGTAATCGATAATTCTTCTAGAGCCTCTAGCGCCGAGCTATTCAAACGATATTACTGTAGCACTTAAACTGCGTCTGGGATGCCTCTGCTACTGGCCTTGTCTTCGCGCTTGGATGGAACGATTTTCAGGATTACAAGTTGATCAAATTTCAATGGAGTACGCCTCCCTCTTTTGTCCCTCTTACAACATCAAGATTCACTGGCATTTGGAGAATTCTGCCTTTCATATGCCTCCTGTTTGCGCTTTTGATGGAATTGTGGATGGTGAAAGGATGAAAGCCTCTCCTATCAGTCCAGCACCTACTCCCGGTCTGGACTCTCTTCGACCGCTGATTTTCGCGCAAAATGTGACGGCATTTTCGAAATTTGTGACGCCTACTGGTCACATCGCGTTTTTTGAGAGAACAGCTTTGTGGTTGACTCCTTCGCAGCCAGTAATTTCGGCCAAGAAGTCACAGGTGAGTTCATGTGCAAGAGATGGAATCAATTCTCTGATTTGTGTTTATAGAAGCTTCGGATGCCATCTGGTGAACAGCAGGATGTCCTATCGCAAGCCGTATGGAGGGAGGTTAAGGCTTTAAAATGTCTTCTCGGTGACGATCTAAACGTCATTATCCACCGGTCTGTCAAGGTTATCGATCTAGACAACTTGGAGCTGCGTTTTGTCTCTAAAGGTGTTGACAGTGACGGCGCTAATCAGGTGGGGGTAAATTTATCTCTACCCTCATTTCATCTTCAACAGGCTCCCCAGGATATTTCGGTTACTTGTAGATGCATTCCCCACGCGTGGATGTTCGACTGACCGTCAATTTAATTCGACTTACGACCTGCTTGGACAGCTTGGTTGCTCTTCGACTAATTTTGGAGGGTTTTAACCGATCTCCTGAATCTCCACCACCAAGGAAACTTTCTGAGTTTCCCGTTTTAATTAATCCCCCTCTTGATGACGAGGTGAGTGTATTTTTTGTCGGCTAGTAATGATCGTTTTATAGTCATCGAGACGATCGAAAATTGAGAACCTCATCTCGGCAGCCATCTCCGATGTTGACGTAGTAAATTGTCCCCCCCTTTCGTGCTTAACCATCACCCAAAACGAAGAAGATTTCTTGGTGATTGCTAAAGAGTCCTCCGAAATGCCTCCCCGTCGTCAGCCAGTGAAAGTTCTTAAGGATGGAACTCAAGTTATGTCCTATTCTCCCATTTTAAACATCTGCGAAGACTTCTATGGGGAAAGCAAATGTTTAGCCCCCATTCCCAAACGACAAGGACTATTCTCAGATCCCTTTGGCAGCGAAAGTCTGTTTGCCTTCACTATTCATGACGTTTCCGTCGAGTGGACCTTCTTTGGAGGTCTAGATTTTCCTTCTCTATGTTCTGGTGGGCTGACTTATTAATACTGTCCTTGAATTCTTCAAATTCTCAGGCTAACTGTATGCGTCTACTCCTAGGCACTGACGTGGAAGAAAATCTTAGACGGTCTTTATCGATTCCCAACCTTTGTGCACTTTCAAGCTTCTGTCGACAGAATGATCAGGTGAGTAAAAATTGAGGTCTTACTCTTGATCTCCCTATTTCAGAATGCAACCCTTCGTCTTTCAAATGTATACTTTCGCAAATCCATATTCAAGCCACCTGCCGACTATCAACCATTTCGACATAGAACTAGAAAGATATCCAACTTCAGCGGGTCTCCTTTTTCCATCGTCCCAATTTCAAATCATCCGGTGGCACGATATGCTCTACGCATTACGGATTTGAAAATTGTAGACGGTTTGCCACAATCGATGATCAACCATCTTTTTCATGTTCAACAAGGTCGAGCAAGAGAAGGCAGTCGTTTTATTGAAGCTGTGAGAGCCACTGTACTAATGTGGCCCTCTTCCACCCCTGTGATTACAGATTACGAAGCTGAAGTAAAAGTCTCCATCCAACCGCTTCAAATCAATCTGGATCAGGTAGATCCCCACGATTAATGTAATATTGCTACTGGATTTGAAGCTGTCAGTAATGTAATTTTACGCTAAATTTCTAGGCCATGTTTGTATTTTTGCGTGCTCATCATACAGCCCTCACCCAATTGACAGAGCGATACCTGCAGGACATGGAAAAGCGGGTGTGTCTCTTTTGCGTTCGTTCCAGTTCCGCCGAAGGAAATGGAGAAACTGCATCCATATACTTTCTCCCTCCTGCCAGCACCAGCTCAGAAGATGAAGACCAGCCCATTTTCTTCAAGTATGAGTTTATCGATTTTCTAATGAGATGTCTTCGCTATTTTTTTACATTCGTAGGCGGTTGACTCTTACTCCTTCCCTTCCTATACGATTTAACTATCATGGACATCAGTTGGATCTGTCTCAGGTTAGTAAAAAACAGTATATACTTTGAAACGATGTTTAAAATTGGTGATGCTACCTTATTTGCGATTTCAGGGCCCTCTCATTGGTCTACTGGCATTGTGCCTTCGGTTAAAGAATGCAGAATTAGTTCTTCCTCGATGGGTGTATCAGAGGGGCTATAGAGGTGTCTATAGTCTTATCGAAGAAATCATTTCCCATTGGACGTCTACTCTGCACAATAATCTACTCCAAATTTTGGCCACCAGTATTGGACCGATGAACGAAATCTCGAGCATTCGTAAGTCTTGCATCTTCCAACTCTTGACAGCCTTTACAATGAGTTCTGAGTGCTTTTTTATTCTGTGATGTTAGGGGGGGGGGGGGTTCAGCTACTTGTTTTTGATGCTAAACTTACATCACATCCCTATGTCTTCTACCCTGTGTTGTTGATAGCGTAGTGGCGAAGTTACCTCGGAAGAGTTTAGAAATAATTTTACTGTCGATTTACGGAATAGTTAGGAAACTAACGGCGGTGATAAATGAGGAGTTTTGAAAAAAATGTCATTTGGTTGGATGGCTTCCCCATTTTCTGATTTTCGCCCACAACTCAGCACTGTAATCATTTCCCCCTTTTGGTTATCGCAGATCCTCCCGCCAAATCTAGCCCTTTGCAGAACAGGTACAGTGATGACATGGCTAATTCGCATAATAGAGAGGATGCTTCCTATTTCGGTAGTAAATAAGGTTTTGCTGGGTTTGTGGAAATTGCGGCTACTACGAGGTAGACCGCCACGGGATGGGTTAACTTGAGGGGTGATAATTTTTAGCAAGCGCATTTTGTACGCCGCTCGCCTTTTTAAGAATGTTCCCGAGAAAACTCGTCCGTTTGAACCGAAAATCGCACCGGAATAGTCACACTGTCAAGGCTATTTCCATCCGATTTTTTTGTAGTCGTTGGGGTACGAGACTTTGTTCTTCACTCGGTGACTGCTTTTGCAACGCCACTTCGATCCTTCCATCGGAATAGAAATCAGTGTCTGCGTCGTCAGCAGTTAGCACGTCCCTCAGCAGATCAGGTGGTGCAGGGTCTGCGAAGCGGCGTCCGAGCTCTTTCGGACAACACCGTCTGGCCGATCGTCGAGCTGTCCACTGAAGGCGTTCGAACCGTCCAATGCCTTTTTGAGGTGAGATGATATCAGTGGTGCGATAAACAGCGAGTTTTTACATTTTTTGAATTTGATACTCCTCACTTTTGCCTGTTTGATCGATTCAGAAGCAGTCCTTCTACAAATTGGTGCCAAATTGACATATTTTGGGGGTTGAATCAGTGCCTTTTTGAGGCTGCGCAGTGTAAATTTTGCAGTAAATAGCTTTTATTGCAAAAGTTGTGACACCCAAAAGATTAATATTTACCCAATCAAGAGGACGCATTGGTCAATCATTTTCCGTCTAGTTGGTAGAACAAATGAGACATCTTAACTTTCGTTTATCTCTCCCCTCCCCCCGCCCATCTTTTTTTTCTCACCCACCTCTCTTTGTCGTTGACAGATCCGGTAGTTATTTTTAAAAAGTTGAGCAATGCCGGTTTTCCACAGTTTTCCTTTGCTATTCAAGGCTTTCAAATGGGACAAAGTAGAAGCAACACAAGTTTGGGAAAACTCACGTCGATTGCTTAGGTTGATCCAGGATCACAAACTGGTTCTAATTTATTCCTAATTCCTCTGCGACTTTTATGCATTTGTCTCAGTGGCTAGTCATTATCAGTAAATTAGCTTCGAAACGGAAACTTTTGTCTGTACGGCTGATCTAGCCCAAGATAAACTGATTTACTTTATCATCTGTGCTGTTTGAGATCGGAAAGCTGTCTTGGTATCCAGCGTGATTGGTCTTTTCTGCATTTGCACTACATGCTATGCTTTAGTCGGGTGTTCTACTTGTTGAACGTTCACGAGAATAACTGCTGAGTCTGTCGGAGTCGTTGATACCATTTAAGCTTCTTGCTGCAGGGTGGTTGAGTGACAGATCATCACAATATGACCTCGTTTATCATCGTACGCCACTAATGCTATCTTCCACCTTGATTAAGGGTGTCTGGACGTGGGAGGTCAGAACGTATGCGTCTACCACCAAGTTATGGTAACGTTTTTTCATGGTGTAAAATTAAAAATCTCGGTTCAACTTGAGCATTTCGTATATCCGCTTGTTGCTTTCGTGCTGAAACCCATAAAGCGCATTGGTAAACTTGTGAGTTTCAACAATGCCTTCGTTCTAAAACTTAGTTTTTATGTGAGAAGTGCCCGCGAACTACTTCCACTCTAGACTGTCTTCGACGTTCTCTCTCCCGGTCCGTCAATCCGCAACCGCCGTCTGGGTCACGTGAAACAAACAAATACTTCTGTTCCCTCTTACTCCACCAAAAACATTGTTTTGTCTAAAAGCGGGGACGAGTTGACCCCAGCAACGACCACCCAGCCCAACGACCTGCGAGAAGGCGCGGCTCTCGCTGTACAAACGATCCGTCGCAACGCTGCTCACTTCGCCGCTGACTTCAAGGCCTCCTTTGCCGATCCTGATCCCCAAAAAGGCTCCGTCGGAGCCTTGGGTGATGTTCTACGACAAATCCCCCCAGCCACGGTCGTTCCCTTCGTCATTGGTTGTGAGGTGGGTTCATACATGCTCATTGGTTTTTGCGTGATAGTTCCTTGGCGTTAAGCATCTTCCTGGCTTTCTATTGATGAATTAGTGGGCTATTGAATCAACTAACTGGAAGCCCAATTTGGTGCTTTGTTATTCTGGAAATCTTGTGTTAGGTGTTTTCCTATTCCTGTAGTTTGCCTCAGTTGACTGTCCTTCGGGATTAAATACAAGGCAATTTAGCACCTCAAATTTTATTCGATTGTTTTGTGGGTGGCAAGTCTGCTAACTGATCCATTGACGTGATGCTAAGTTTGTTGAAAGCGCGCCAAATAAAACCTCCATTGGCCCCAAGTTAGTCACTCTTCCTGTGTTGTTCCATACTTTGAGTTCTTTTGGTTTTGACTTTTATTCCTTTTGTCGCTTGTTAATTGTTACTTTTTTTACTAAAACTCGTTTAGCAAACGCTGAGCGAAGTTGCCGTATGAAGAGAATTATTGCAAATTATTTATTCCAAGCTATTTTTTGTGTTATCGTTCATAGGTGAGGCTGGATTTCATTTGGCTTATTCATTTTATCGGTGTTTGCTAATTCCAGCATAACATGAAGTCATGCTTTTTCTCCTGTTTAGGTTGGTGCAAACCTCTTACATGGTTTGCGAAATCAACTGCGACCGGAGGCAAAGCTTGAGGATAGAGAAAAGTGGAAAAGTGGATCCAAACTCTGAGGCCCCATGGAAACCCACCCCGTCATTGCATTACTTGTACAGTCTCTACTTTAACTGATTAGATTCCACAACTACTGAACTCTTGCGAGGGAAAAGATTGTTAAAAGAATGGCGCTTTCTATGTGGCATTTATTGCATTGATGCTATGATTACAAGAAACGTGGATAAGGTAAAACGTCTATCGACTTGTCTCACCAGCATCCAGTTGCCTATGCACAGCCTTTTTGTATTCCTCTAGTCCGCCAGCCAAAACGGATACACGACTGGCCTTCAAGGGGTCATTTTTGTCGTCTGGAGAATAGCGGGTGCATACCCAACATTCCGTGCACACCGATGCAATTAGGCGCTCGTCGTGGGAGGCTAGAACAACGCCTCCGCTGAAGTTTTTCAGCGATTCGGCCAGTGCGTTGATTGTCTCAATGTCTAGATGGTTGGTTGGTTCGTCCAGGATCAGTAGGTTAGGCCTTTATGAGAAAGTAAAATTTAAAAACAGCCATTAAAATCTATTAAGTGGAGCCGAGTATTCTTCCACTACCTTAACATGCAGAGAGCAGCGAAGGCGACTCGAGACTTCTGTCCCCCAGAAAGACTTCCAATTAGTTGCTGAGCCAAAAGTTCGCCGATTTCAAAAGACGCCAATTGACTGCGGTAGCGCTGTTCCGTCTCGCCTGGATACTTCTTCATGAGAAATTCCAGACTGGAGATATTGAGATCGAGCTGATCTACATGGTGCTGTGAAAAGTAGGCCATTCGGAGGGAGCGATGACAGTGACGAAGTCCTTTTATGGGTGTCAAATCTCCCAGAAGTAGTCGAAGAAGGGTGGTCTTACCAGCTCCGTTCTCTCCTACCTAGAAAGAGGTAAACACCTGTTCGATCGGGCCACTAGAGGGTCTGGATGATGAATGTCTACTGATTTATGGTCGGAAGCATGGTTTTTCGGCGTACGACGCAGATTCGTGAGCTGAAGAGAACAGTAAGGTCCACGTCTTCGAGTAGAGGCGTTTCGGGCAAATAGTGGAAGTGGACACCCCCCAATTGAACTAGAGGTTGCAGGGTAAGCTTTTCACACTCAGGAAACTTGAAAATAATCATGACGGATTTTTCGGGAGGCACCAGCTTTGGCAATCGTTCAAGGGCCTTGACTCGACTTTGGACTGGCGAAGCGCGCTTTGCGTTGTAGCGGAAGGTATCGATGAATTGCTGAATGAGAAAGGAGTATAATTTGGTCTCAAGCAATGTTATCTCAAAATGTTTGCCGGTTCCTCATTCAAAGAAAAGATCTCAGCCATGGAGAAAAGAAATCAAGATTTGCTAGATATACTTGCTACTCCAGAAAGACATTCCGGGAATTCTAATTCTTCAACAGTTCGGAACAGTCCTCTACTTGCATTCCCAATGGGTTCGCCTCATTGACCATTACTACGTGGAAACTAACTCTATAATGGACTGATAACCACTGTGAGGTAAAGACCAACAAATGGACGCCAAGGCGAATAACGTGCTCCAGTTGAACGTATGTCGCATTGAAGAGCTCGTTTTCCCGATGTTTCCCTTTTTCACTATTCCATTTGAAATCGCGATGGCATCCGTGTTCACAAATGAAGGACAAAACATAACGAATTTAGGCTAAATTGTCATCCACGCCAGTTGGACTGCAAATACCCACTTATTTAACATCAATTCAATCCACTCCATATTTTATGGTGCAAAAACTTTGGATCTTTTCGCTCTAGTGCATCAAGACTCATTAATTTATTGTAGAAAATTGTGCAAATTTAGACGTCCATCATCAGCAACCAAATCACTTGACAGTACAGGAAGTAAAAAAATCAGAGGCATCTTCGAGGATCGGAAGAGTTTCAGGGTATATAAATTCAGGCTTGCTTTTGGATAAGTACTGAACAAAACACCCAAAATAACCACCACATCAAGAGACGGTTATCGGATCAGTTTAAATCTTACAGGCCAATGTAGCATTAAAAATAACAAAAAACGACACAACAGTTCAATCCGCGAATAACCACCTGCTGCTTTCTACTAAGGCAATACCTTCAACGCCAACAATAATTGCATCTAGTGATGGAACGGAGGACGGAAACGTTGCATCGATCCAAAAAAAGCATCAAATGTTTATAAAAGTACCCTGGATGGAGAGGTAAAACTGAGAGGACTCTATCGGTGCGCAATCATCAAATACATTCATTCATCGCTGCTACGGTAAAATTAAAAAAAACTTAGGCCGCGTTGTTTTAACGAATAGAACAAGCAGCCTACAAATATTAAATAAGTACGAAATGCGAAATTTCAAGCGAGAACATTGTAAACATTCCAAAATGAAAAGAGATTCATCATAACAGCCAACTAAAAAATTTGGTGCAGTTTTCGATGTGACCTGTCTGGTGCTTTACGGAGTTGAATTTGACTCGGCTTTAGAGTCAGAGAGGCTACCTTATCGCCCAAATGGTAGTAGGGCATTCGGGGGTGTGGTGTCCACATTTACATGGCTCAGACAAGTTATTTGATTCTGGTGGTAACTCACTCGAGAGCAGATGCGTAACGTTAAGCAGGAAAGACCCCGCATTTGCCAGGCTGAAGAATTGTCATAACTGGTTTCAGTAAGTGGAGATAAAGATGCTAGGAACAGCTTTCAGCACTGTTCAACGTGAGTGATGAAGAGACGATTCATTCATACCTGCACCAAGTCAGGAGACAAAGACGTGGAGGCAAGGCCAGTGCGCGCCCGCATGCACTAAGAGATGACAATGGCCTTTGGAGACTGCCTATCTGTTCTTCACTGTCCTTCCTTTTCTATTATTCAGTAGTTGAATGGCTAGTCAACTGACCAATTGACTGGTTTGTGATAAGAAATGGCTTTCGTACCACAGCATTCATGGAGCAAGCTAGCATATTTACCCCACGCTTCCAGGGTGCACACTACTTCGATCCCAGAAGACTATACCTACCTTATGTGTGTGTAGTGGACGGTAGACGCTATTGCTCGGTAGAACTCTCGCTTGCTGAAGGCAAAACGACTAGGGTTAAAATCTGCCTACTAGACAATGATACAGCCCAAATGTGCATAAAACAACTTCTATTTACTCAAACGAAAGCCCCCTTTTTATTCTTGCAGGATACGTCGCAGATTTCAAAATTTACTTAGAAAAAAAAACATTTAGGGTGAGGGAAGGAATGAGGTGTTGAGGTAACAGGTGCGCGTACAAAAAACGGCATTTCATGTACTTATGCTGTGAGAAACGAAATCTACGGATATGTCAATTTACCAGGAAATTATTCTCTTCACTTGCCAGTAGCTCTATTGTTGCCCTTAAAAGTAGTCAGGATCAAATCTACTTAGGTGTAGGTGGTTTACAAACAACTGACTTGTTTTCGTAATTTGTCATGACGATCCACCAGTTGGGTGAAAGATGACCGACTAAACAGCTACGTGATCGTAACAGGCCTGCATTAACAGCAGATCCCAAGGGAGAAGATATAGATTCATCTATTTAGCACCGAAAACAAAGCTACCTAAGCCAGATAGTAACTTTACTGAAATTATGGGGAAAAGACGCAAAAAGCTGCAAAAGTCCCCCAACCTAGCTAACCAACCTGAATGTGTTCGCGTTCAGCCTTCTGCGCCAGGTACTCGCGTTCCTCGTTGAGCAATCTTTCCTCACGAGCCCTCACGAAGGCGTCATAGTCACCATGATAGACATCCAGCCGCTTCGCAGTGAGATGGATTGTATCCGTTGCGATGGCATTGAGAAAGGCTTGATCGTGCGAAACAACTACCATGATCCCTCTCCAAGTCTAAAATCGAAAAACTGTCAATCTAAAAAGACACTGAAATAGTCGGTTTGACTATTACCGATCCTACTCTTAGATCTTCCATGGTTTGCTCAATACGGTCGGGAACTAAGGTGTAAATTGATAAAACGCCTACTTCAAGACTGGTATTCCCCGATACATGTTTAAGGATGATAGCAGAAAGCAAATTTAATTAAAATTAACAATTGCCATCTTGATTTCATCAGCTAGTTACTACGAGTAAACGTCACCCGTGACTGAACCGACAAACTCACAAAAAAGGATTAAAAGCACGCTGGATTGTGGCAACTATAGTATGAAATTTCCTGTATGCATCTGAAGTGGTGTGCACCCTGGAAGCGTGGGGTAAATATGCTAGCTTGCTCCATGAATGCTGTGGTACGAAAGCCATTTCTTATCACAAACCAGTCAATTGGTCAGTTGACTAGCCATTCAACTACTGAATAATAGAAAAGGAAGGACAGTGAAGAACAGATAGGCAGTCTCCAAAGGCCATTGTCATCTCTTAGTGCATGCGGGCGCGCACTGGCCTTGCCTCCACGTCTTTGTCTCCTTACTTGGTGCAGGTATGAATGAATCGTCTCTTCATCACTCACGTTGAACAGTGCTGAAAGCTGTTCCTAGCATCTTTATCTCCACTTACTGAAACCAGTTATGACAATTCTTCAGCCTGGCAAATGCGGGGTCTTTCCTGCTTAACGTTACGCATCTGCTCTCGAGTGAGTTACCACCAGAATCAAATAACTTGTCTGAGCCATGTAAATGTGGACACCACACCCCCGAATGCCCTACTACCATTTGGGCGATAAGGTAGCCTCTCTGACTCTAAAGCCGAGTCAAATTCAACATCCACTGGGTTTGACCGACATTTGATAATGTGGGAGTAGCGTGCCAATAAGGTGAGGCACATCCAACCATTCTTTAAAGTGCATGCATATGAAAAATTGTACAAATTTGATAAGTTATTGTAACCAGCCGCAGCAAAAGCTGCATAGAATATTCCGTGTTTTACTTAAATCACATTCTGCTTCATCATCTAAATCGATAAAAAGTGAGAAGGGAAGCCATACCTGGACATAATTCTCCAACCAGATCATAGCACGCATATCCAACATGTTCGTCGGTTCATCCAAAAGTAGAAGGTCAGGTTTCGCAAACAAAGCTCTTGCCAGAGCCAGTCGCATTCGCCACCCTCCCGAAAATTTCTTCGTGGGACAGTTCTAAAATAGTACATTAAAACCACTATATTTAGTCAAGGTTGCAATTTTACGATGTCTTTGAGGAAGTGCTAGCAATGTAAGGGAAATTATTCCGAAGAACGCAGATTCTAAGACATAGCATCACTGAATGAAGACATCTGACGAAAAATCATGCCTGGAAAACTTCCAACAGAAGGGCTAGCGAAATTGCGTCGACTTTCGACTACCACCACATTCCCAATTTCAGCATAACGCTCAATAATAAGAGTGACAACGTTTAGAACTAAAAGCATCTCCCGAAAAAATTGCTGTTCCGCACCGACCATAGTGATTGATGCCATTACCAGAGGACATCACGTATCCTTTCCTCACATTGCTTTTAGACCGACGCCCTTGCTAAACACGAATGGCATACAGAATCTGTTTGCCGTAAAACGATGTTCACGAACTCCAAAAAAATTCACAGTATGTACTACTACTACTGGGGTAGAAGTACACTTCCTAGGATACGAATTCATCATACCGTCTCCATTCCGAGGCAGAAGAATGGTCACGCTAATAAGATGGAAGCTGTATAGTAACTCGATACCCTTGTGATCACACAAGCTCTCAAGTCACCGTCTTGCCGCTATCATGTACCGTTCATTCCTATCGCTTCACAACCTTCCTGAGCCTCATATGTATGATAACAATATAAAAAGAAACTCGGGAGTCACCAACGCATTCGGTTAGCTGAATCGCTTACTTGTTTTTGGGAGTCAATGCCAAGACCATGAAGGATGGAAGCAGCACGCGCAAGTGCACTATCAGCGTCAATAGCGATGAGTTGATCGAAAAGTTGGGCGATACGGGAGGACGTTTCGTCAGTCTCCTTTCCTGCACGCAACTTAGCCAACTCAGCCAAAAGATTTGAACGCTGCGTATCTGCCTGGAGGACGCTCTCGATAGCTGAGGTGTTGTCACCTGCCACCTCCTGCTCGACATGGAGAACAGTTAGCCCTGGAGGCAATCGAAGATCACCACTAAAAATGAGGCATTGGGAAAAATGAGAGAATGATTTTTGGAACGATAAGACGGAGAGCTAAGAAGCAGGACGCAGTTTAGCAACGCGAATCAATTCAGCCCCCATGTTAATGCAAGGTCCCTCCTCAAATCTTGCTTCTGGATCAACATCCTATGCATATAGAAGGTAGTCCCTAGTGGACACCATACAATGTAACGCAGTTACCCAAACAGGGGATATGGTAATCTAATGTTCCCATCAAATATGGAGCCTTATCACACCATTTTTGGCCCCTATCTCGCAATACATTGAACTTCACTGTAAAACACTTGCAACAACTGAAACGTAATAACCATCGGGAGTACAAAGGAGGAAACTCGAAATGACGAGAATAAAGTAGTGAATCGATATTTTGAAATCTTGATCTGCGTAGTTGTTCACGGTTTGGCCTCCAAGTCAAAAAACTACCCAGATATCTGCTACGAGTTAACAATCAACATAATATCAGACTTGCAGACCCCATAATGACTTCGAGGGCAACCCATGTCCTCCACTGGTGGCAACAATGGCAAATCCAGCCTAAATGAACCAGATACAGTGCCGAAACGTCATGGAGGGAAGGCATTCGGAATGGATGGCTTAGTCTATGAAGGCTCATGGGAGAAAGACTGCGCAAAGAGAACCCGCTTTTGGCATCATTTCAATCTCGCGTGCAACGTAACGATCCGTAATGATGTAAAGCTAGGTTTGAGGTAATAAAATTTGCCCATAAACGAACCCTCGACGATGAGTATACGAGGCAGTGAATATCAATCATGCTTAGAAGGACTAGCGTTCCCCAGGTTGCACGAAATGGAGGATAACACATACAAGCAGCTAGGTAGGAATAGGGAAAAAACAGCTTTAGGATGCTGCGTTGCATTTTTAGATAAATACTCTTGATAAAAATCATTCTCCGAATATGCAAGCTATACAGCCCCATTCAGCACTGGTACTACTTCCTGTATGGAGACCTGGGGATACATTTTTTTTTATCAAAGGACATGACACCCCGAAATCCTACCCAAGTTCCTGACGTGAACTACTGTGAAAATAGGAACCTCCGCTTTGTATGACGCAAATTATGGCTCTATGACACAAATTCCCAGCCCTATCTTCTCGCTTCAGTGGTAATTTCTTGCAACCATAATAGGAGAACTACCGTAAGGGATGCTGAAGACTGCAACAGAGTTACATCCATTTGACCACAGGTTTCCCAATCTCTCGCGACTAAGACTTCTCGACTGTGAAATTGAACTGCTATTAGTTTCTAAGTTCTTAGTTACAATGACATCAAGACTACTTCCGGGTTAATATACCTTAAAACCCTTTCAGATACAATTTGGATGCCAAAACTCACTTTGCCAAAGCCCGAAGAAGCGTAGTTTTGCCACATCCATTGCGTCCAATGAGACCGTAGCGATGGCCGAAAGAGAGATTTAAATTGGCATTTTTCAGAAGGACCCAACTTCCGAATGATATATCGAAATGCTCGACGTGGAGATTGGTAAACTTGGCTATTCCAGCAGTATACAACTTTTCCCTTCGATCTGACTGCTGACTAACACAGGCTGATTCTACCTCGTAAAGGCTGGTTCTAAGTAGTAAAACCATATGTAAAGAACACAGTTCTACTTGCTTTGAAGAGGAAGCGTCGTTGTCTTGCAGTTTTTTGGTCTGTTTCTCGCGAGAACGTGCCTCGGCTTTGGCAAGTTTTACCGGATCGACGGTCTGTTTTGGGAGGACTGAAGAAAACTGAACGAACCTATGCTGGAAATTTCACGTTTAGCCATCCAGATGCTTGCGGTATCTATAACACGTTGATTGAAGTTGTTCACCAACGCAGCCATGTGAACTGGTTCGTCTAATCGCTCCTGAGTAATGATATGCCCACTCCTATGAAGTAAGACACTATGACATAGTTTGGAGATGACTTGCGGGTGAATAATACTGTAAACTTCTATGCAACACCGGCGAACATCCCTGTTACCCCCTAAATTTTCAAGAAATCCTCCAATGGCTTCGTAAACTTCATCAGTTGACTCGAAGTGTTCTCCGTTTTCGACTATAATACCTGAATAGCATAGAATGAAGGTTAGGTAGATAAACCCTCAAGGTAGGAAGCTGTATCTGGATCAAGGTCCGGATAGCGTTTCCGTATTTCATTGAGAGCATCAACAAGCCTTGCCTGCATGGTAGGACAACGACTAACCAATCAAAATCGGGATTGCTTAATTATTTTTTACTAGTAGAGTTAGAGCAGTATAAATAAAGATTCCTACGTACTGTTAGAATAGGTCAGGAAAGAGCGCTTCAATAATGAAATTTTAGTTAATTTCCCCAATCATGAGTACATATTTATGTCCTTTTTTATCATGCACTTTGCATGAACCATATTGCCCACTACCATATCCCAAAAAGGGTCTGACATAAGACTTTACATTTTAAAAAGGGCAACTAAACATCTGCTCATAATCAGCAACGACTCGTTAGAACTTTATCTCACCTCACCAGCAGTTAATGGTTCTATCTCAGATTCAGGTGTTCGCCAAACAAAGGCGCCCTTTTATCACCTTTGATGGAAAACTTTTCGGAAGAACTGAGGCATTGTAAGCACTGCCAGGAAGCTACTGCACCAATTTGAAAGTATAGTACTTGAGGCCTAGTAAGTTTGTGCAGTTAATCCTGCGCCAAAGTAATTATGAAAACGACGCTGGGGACTTAATATAAGGCCCTTAATTTATTGCAGTTGAATGATTTTAGTTCTCCTTGAATCTTAAATCACATTTAAAGTCTTATTTTTTTCTGATGTACTAGACTACACACTTAGGTATAAAATGACGCTAGCAAATGCTTTACGGTATAGTGTAATTTTAAGCATCAATTATTCACATTAGAGGCCTCACTTTGAACTGAATAGAACTTTAAACGGGACTTTGCATGTGCTTTCATCCATTACACAGACTTGATATATTTGCAAAAATGTGCATTCAATATGCCTGACAGCACATGCTGCATGTAAATTCTCGTAATAGTTATTCGTTATTAGGTTTAGCTTGTCTTAGAACTCACTTATTACTGGTCGGTAAAGATTTTTAGTTCATTGGTCAACATTTGTTTTGTGTGCTTGGGTACATTGAGGAGTCGTCTGTGATTAAGTTATGGTATTTCGGTTCTTTTATTTTATCGTGCTTTTAAGGGTCAAAAGCAGTCAAGTTACGATGATGGGAAGAAAAGTGGAAAGGTGCTATATTTCTTTTCCTTCTCAATAAACTAAAATTTAGGCGAAAAAGAGGGAATTTGAGCCTCCAATTCCGACCAGAATGGGGAAGCACAAGCGATCTAAGGGGCCTGACACGGCTAACAAGCTCCCACAGGTTACGCCTCACACCAGATGCAAACTCCGTTTGCTAAAACTTGAACGGATTAAGGACTATTTATTGATGGAAGAGGAGTTCATCAAAAACCAAGAACGTCTCAAAACAGATGAGGAGAAAAATGAGGAGGAGAGGTCAAAGGTCGACGATCTTCGAGGCACTCCGATGTCTGTGGGCACTCTTGAGGAGATAATTGATGATAATCACGTCATCGTGTCAACTTCAGTCGGCAGCGAACATTATGTTAGCATCCTTTCTTTCGTCGACAAAGGGATGCTCGAACCTGGTTGCTCGGTTCTTCTAAACCACAAAGTAATTGGTTTAATATATTTTTAATTTTGTGCAAAATTTAGGTTCATGCCGTTGTTGGCGTTCTCACAGACGATACAGATCCCATGGTGACAGTGATGAAACTTGAGAAAGCTCCTCAGGAAACTTACGCTGACATTGGTGGGCTGGATGCACAAATTCAGGAGATTAAAGAGTCCGTCGAACTTCCCTTAACCCATTCTGAGCTCTATGAAGAAATGGGCATCAAACCTCCCAAAGGTGTCATCCTCTACGGTCCTCCCGGAACAGGTGCTTCTTTGTTTACAATTTTTTTGACTTTTGCTGGTACTTAATGCCTTTTTTGTTGGACTAAAGGTAAAACCCTTCTGGCTAAAGCTGTTGCCAACCAAACGTCTGCTACCTTTCTTCGCGTTGTTGGTTCGGAATTAATTCAAAAATATCTCGGTGACGGTCCGAAACTCGTTCGAGAGCTCTTTCGTCTGGCGGAAGAAAATGCACCAAGTATCGTCTTCATAGATGAGATCGATGCAGTAGGAACGAAACGCTACGACTCGAACTCAGGGGGTGAACGAGAAATCCAGCGCACTATGTTGGAACTACTCAATCAGTTGGATGGTTTTGATTCGCGTGGCGATGTCAAGGTCATAATGGCGACAAATAGGATTGAAACCCTCGATCCTGCTCTTATTAGACCAGGCAGAATTGATCGCAAAATTGAGTTCCCCCTACCGGACGAGAAAACAAAGAGACGTATCTTTACCATTCACACGAGTAGAATGACTCTTGCTGAAGATGTTAATTTGGAGAGCTATGTCACCTCTAAAGATGAACTTTCCGGCGCCGATATTAAAGTATGTTTGACAATTGTTTGCTGAGTTTGGTTTTCATGCGATCGATTGGTTTACTTTTGCCTTCTAGGCCATGTGTACGGAGGCAGGATTGTTGGCACTGCGTGAGCGTCGAATGAAAGTGACGAACGAGGATTTCGAGAAGGCTAAGGAGAATGTTCTTTATCGGAAGAGTGAGGGAACACCAGAAGGTCTTTATTTGTAATCCATAATATTTTTCGAACACCACTTCTTAGGTGTACTCACACTAGGCTTGTCTGCTTTTCCTGTTTTTGAGCCTCTGCCGGTGAAGTCGCTCTCACGCTTGAGTAGTGAAGCTTCGGATTGTTCTGTTACTAAATTTGATTAAGTACGTATATTGAGTTTAACTGTGAAAAAAAGGATGTGTTGGAATAGGTGTAACCTAATCACAAGGGCCAAAAATATTTCGGGCGTTGTGCGGATGGCTAGCACTGCCGTGCACGCTACTTGATGTTATATCTGTGGGTCATAGGTGGGTGATTTCGACGAAGCCAATTGGGAATGTGGTGCGATTTAGCCGGGCTGAAACCGTTGTTGGGGTTGGGGGTAAGGGCGCCATGGCTGTAGGCAATTTTTCGCTGGGGAAGTGTACATTTATGGTTCGGCAATGTGATCCGCGTTCATCTATGGGTTAAATGGTCGCATAGATTTGGAGAGTGGGGACCGTGATTAGTAGCTGAGTGTACTCTGGGGGGAATGAGTTGTAATGCTGGGATTTTCTAGCGGATAATATGAGAACAACTGTGATGCAATAATCCGTGGTCCAATTGCCTCTAAGTTCTCCTCGAAAGGTGTCTAAAGTAACTGCATAACCATTCTTCATAATTGGGGGTTTGATCGTACACCCTATCAAAAATTTGATTTGTCCTTTCTTATAGCTGCATCTCTGACTGCTCGAGGGTTTCCCCCTCTAATGAAAATAATATCGTATTATCGACACTCAATCGACAAATAGCAGTGGGTCTGATTTTATTACCCAACTAGTAAAACTTCACGAATTCGTCTGAAAATTATTGCAGTACCAACAATCAAAATCGTGTACCTTGCGTAAAATCCACCTGTAAAAACAAAGCAAATAATTCTTTAAAGAAAAATGATTAGCCGGTCAAAAGAGACTATGCCCAAAGTAGCTCATTAAAGTAGCTTGATGATCTTTAAGGAGCAAAGACCCCGGAATGCTTCACACTACACAGAATTTATCATCCAGCTTTTATTGCTATTGTTGAGCCTGCAATCATCGCCTTATTTCCAAATGACTGATACCAATGTTTTAGCTTGAGTGTTGAATTTGCAGTTTTGAAGCAAACTTTTCCCCTTTATTCAAGTAGAAATAAGGCACATTGTTAACTAAAATAACCCATTAGTAGAACAATGTGCTGAAGTCACTTGTACAAACTGTTGCATAGACCAATCTGAAAGCACCAATGCAGTCTAGTGCAGGTGCATTCACGAGAGCCAATCAAAGAGCTGTGTGATCACATTGCGAGAGGTTTTTGCATTCTTGTGTGCTGCTTTGTGATGGAGTACCCCACGAAATCCATTAAGACTGAATTTCAATAACCTCGGAATTAGTCTTCAGTTATCCTGCGGAGTAAGTTCCCTCGTTTCCTATTCGAAATGCATTCTGCATCACTTTTGTCTCTCACTCTGAGTTAGGGTAGTTTCTGCACTGAACTAGGGTCCGCTGTGACTGTTTCAGGGGATACTTTCTCAAAACACCCAGTTTAAAGCATGCTTTCATTGAATTTGGATGTGGCTTTTACCGTGCTCTAATTCAAGTTATAAATGCTATTATGGGATCATCATGTATAAAGTGTCCAAAGTTTGGCTTCAACGGTCTCGCGTCTGTAATCACAACCGCATGAATTCAATAACTATTGCTATCTGGCAGCCTAACTTTTTAAAGTGGCTCTGGAACTCTTAGCTTCTTTTGTGAAGAATGAGCACCATTTGAATGAAGCGTCTTTTGGCTACCAGGTTAATCAATATGTTCAGTTTGGTGCTCTCTCCTTATCTTCGTATCTGACTGGCTGGACGGTCCGCGTTCTCTAGTCATTCTAACCAATCATGTCGAAGCCGTAAATGGTTAGTGACAATGCACATGCATCGATCATTTTCATTGCACTATGACAGTATGGTCCTATTTACCATACCCAATGTTGATCATCCTATTTCCGAACTAGAAACCCTTCCATTTTTCCAACCACCCGCACATCCACTGTTTTCCACTAATGCACCTCTTAGCTCAACCGCACCCTCCACTACCGGGTGGGTCTCATCTCGTCTTGCTTTTTTCCAATATTTACATCGCCCACATATTCTCGTAAAGTGGATTTCCACTTTTAATAATTAGATATGCTTACACAACAATGATTCGATTTCACGACGCAAATCGAACGTATGACGTTTAGCGAGTCCATTTGACCCTTCAAAACATGGAGAAGTAGGCGTCCATTTCCAAATCCAATTTTACAAGTCAATTTACTGTCAAATGACTACCGATTAATTAAATTGATGACTTGAAAACTGCTAGCTTCGGTCATTTAAAATTTCTCCCATTTCTTGATTTTGTAATCGTATCCCAGCGATGGGGCATTATCGTTCACTCAGTTGATAAGTAGATTTTTGCCCCATTCACTTAACAGAAGCATATTTACTAGCAAAACAAAGGCTTTAGTCAAACAAATTAACAACCTCTTGAATAGTAACAACTAGTTTAATTACCTTTCTGCACCGAAAAGCGAAGTTTTATTACACTTTCTTCCCATTTTCAATAAGTCATTTGTCGTTAATACTTCGCTACCTAACGCCAACCATTTTGTATGAGTTAACTTATCAGCTTTTTTTCAATCCAAAGCTCTATTCACAGTTCACTAAATAAGGTGCTAATTTGTAACGTTTGTGAACACCTTCATTGCATATACTTACCCTATTTGAGCGTTGTTACGGTAGAAAAAAATGTCTACTTTCGCACATCAATACGGCGTAGTGCTAGCATCCGGTAAGCTTTTTCTCGATGCTTTGTCTTAAAATTTATAGACACATAAAAATTCCGATTAATTTTCGCCCCGTCACACCCCCTAAACTGAGCTCTGATTATCTTAAACACGGTGCATTTTCGGTCGTTTTTTTTTTCAGAATTCGATACTTGCATCCCCGCCAATCAGTAAACAAAAGTGCTAACCAGTCAACGATCTAATCACTAAACGATCTGAACGACCATTTTTGGATTACTCAAGGCTGTGCTATGGTAATGATTCGGTGGTTTACCAACTGGAAAAGAATATTTGAGTTTCTCGACGCTCAGAACCACCCTAAGCCTTACTATAACGCCTTGCGCTCCCTATTTGAGTCTTTTTTAGGAATTAGTTACTTCTATGGGTCTGAGCACGCCTTATAGACAATATTGTTTGTAAACTAATGCATTTATGATCAATTCTTAACTAAAAGATGCCTTTACTATCATAGGGGGGTGTAATCATGCAACAAAACATTTTGCACTTGGTCACGTGCCCTAACCGTTGAAGCAGTCCCATTAATTCTGCCTTTAAAAACAGCAAGTTTTGGGAGAATTTGCAGCTTTATAAAACAAAGATAGGCCATTTCGTGTATATAGAATTATCACCTAAGGGTTAGTAGGATTTACTTGAGCAGGGTACAATACCTCCATAAAAATTTCACCAATATTCTTGTAAAATTCTCAAAATTTTGTGTCGGCAGTTTGTTGCGGCTAAATTTGTTGCATTTAAATGAGGGTTTTTTGCGTTATACTTTTTACCAAGAATCATAATGGCAATTAATAAGTCAGCGAAGGCACTTTGATTTTACTGGAATGACTACCGTCTCAAGCTGTGCTGCAAATTCAATAATGGTGCGCCGACCTTTACACTGACTACAAATAACCTACAGTAGATAACACGCTCTTGTTCTCATCCAGTTTTCACTTCTCAGAAATAAATTCACCTCCTAAAATAAAGCCTCTTATTTCCCCTCCCCACCCACCCAGACTTTGATGAAATCATACACTTCACTTTTTGACACTCTGGAAACTTGCTCTCCTGGGACACGGATTAACCATCGAAATGGGTGCATAAAATACGGTTCAAGAAAAACATGATTACTTATTCTCTATAGTTTTAAAATCACGGGTAGTATCATCGCGTCGTGGCAAGATCGAGCCTTTCTTACGAGTCAGCCTCCACCTAAGGCTAGTGGAAAAGTACCTCCAATCACCCAAACGCTATAGCGTCACCTTTAGATAATGCATTAGCGCTCTCGCGTAGAGGAGTCGGTCGGTGGAGGCGGCTCCACCAACATCATAAGACATGTTTTGCGCATGCTGTATCCGTAATCAATTTCTTCCTTTTTTCCTGTTATTAGCTACCTTTTTGAGGACTCAACAGTGAAAAGGAGGCAAAAACTTAGGATTTTCTCATTCCTGTGATTCACAAATTGGCCAACTCTTCACTGGTCCTTTTGTTTTACCTATTTTTTGACTGTTCAAGCGCATTTAAGTCATGTTAAATGGACTCTTGGCCAAGTAATATGGTCAAAGCCCATGTCGATCGAATGGATGGGATACGATTGCTTAAATGAGGCACGGAAAGTATCTAACAATTGTTTAGATAAATTCGTTCATTAATTTTAATTAGATTTAGTCCTTCACTGCAAGAGGCAACATTGCTCTCACCCCAATTGTCAGCTTGAAGTTTAACGCTTGAGTATGCGTGCATTAGCCTTCAAAATTGTTCAAGCTTTTTGAGAAGACCTCGAGGAAACCGCTACTCATATGCCTGATCCGAGAGAGATGTGTTGTTGGGATCATCTTCTCTGATTGAGCGTTACTAGTTCGCTACGGTATACCGCACCACCCATTCCGGATTTGATGGTCAAAATTTTGGGCTATCGCTGGAAAGATGGTTTTGGAATGATTATACCTTATCCATTATTGGTAGGAGCCAAGCATCATATCATTCTCAATATCCAATCAGCTTTTTTAACACGTGGCACAAAAGATAGGTCCGAAAAATCGAGTAATTTTCCACCAACACAAGCAGATTTCCCAAAGGGTCATCTGAGAAGGCGAATAAGCATAATGATTAACTACATTTATCTCAGGGTCAGAAAATGGTACCAATCTTAGAAGTTCCATCAGCTTCCTTTAGACCTTAGCTTAGAAATGAGGAACACAATCCATATCCTCCCTCCATGGCAAATATCAGAAGTTTATCATCAGGGCGGTAGAGCTTGTCATCACTTAAGATGGTTCAAAACAAATAATCAAAGTTAGGTAATAATTAGCTACATTTTCGTGAAAAATGGATAGTATTATTTGCTACATATATCTAAAAGTAATAAATCCATCAGAAATTTAAAACATCGTTAATTTTTGGCTTAGGGACCTTATAATATGCCTCAAAAACAGGGTACGAATATTCACTCATTTAATTAACTTTATGAAAATAAACATGAATATAGTACTCATTTGCATATGAATAGGAAGAGGTTTTGGAGTAGCATCTTTTTCAGATATTTTTAGTTTAATTTTTATCATTCTTGCAGCCTCTGCAAGTATCTTAAAGTGACACAGCATAAGCCAGCCAAGAAATTCACTTTTGTATAAAATGTATAACCCTAACCTATCTACCGACCTTTTAATCGCCACTTTGTCGCCCAGCCGTCTAGTCTAATTCGACAGCAAACATTTGACTGTTCAGTGCCAAGAAAAGATGATAAACATCACGCGGAGAAATACAATCGGAAAATACGGAGAATGAGAATGAGGGTGAACATGAGGATGAGATAGTACTTACCTCCGCCTTTCCCTCCCTTCCTTACTCTCTACAGCACTCTATCACTTCTACCCCATCATAAGGTACAAGTCTCACGTCTGTGCCACGAAGTCCGGGGTTTCGCCTTATCTAGTTTTACCTCATTGTAACGATATAATTGACTTTTTGGCTAAAATGTTTTTTTGATTTCACGGGGGATTCTCTGGTATTATTTTAATGGAATTAATTAAATGGAGATTTGTGCATTTATTTTTTTCCTTACACGATCATTAAAATTTAGGGACCTTTTACTTTTTCTGATATTAATTCACTTAAGTACTTGACTCCAATGGAAGCCTTGAAAACACCTTTGTTTGACTTTACTGAAACTCTTACCAAAGCCTGATGATGGTCTTGAGCTGAATGTCCCCGGCCATCTTTTGCTCCAGGCGTCAGACATTCGACAAAACGAATCGCCTAGAAAAGTGTTTAATGTATATTTCAACGCTTGGAATAGATCTCTTTCATAGCCATACATTTAGCAGGAACCCAGCATGCTAGGGGGTAAAAAGGACTCGAGTTAAAAGATAGCGTATTATTCGGGGGGGTTGCATTTTGATGGATACTGTGGGTTCTGTCGTGCAATGGCGTAAGAGCCAGACGAGAAGAAAAGTGAACTGTTGTTACTGATTTAGAATTTCAAAAATAAAATATGATACATGAAGAATGCTGAGTCTACATGCCAGATATAAGTTGTAGATTTCTCAGTGATTCATAATCAAAATCTCTTTTCAAGTGAACTGAAAGGTTTGTGAACCCAATTTGGTATAACTTGAAGTAGTTGAAGGATGGATGGATATGAGCTGAATGTGTCCACCTCCTGATCTTCCAAATTTGCCATTACCTTGTTATTATTTAAGAGCTTTGTCATGGAATTTAAAATCATCCACTTTGAACAAACTTCCAGCGCTGTGCATTAATTAGCTGTCTAAGGACATTACTGCTCGATCTTATTCGAGCGGTTTTCTTACGCTGCATTGCATTAATTCGTTCCGCAGCTGACCTTCCCTTTGAAAGTGTTAAAAATTATGGGTATTAATCAAATCATGGCTTAGAGTGCATCTTCACGATAAGTGACCATGCTTGTGGCATTCTCAAGCTCGAAAATGACAAAATTTAGTTAACTTCCTGCGACGTTTTCCGAACAAGTCTATGTGACTCCTATTGCACAATTTTGAACCCTGACACAACATTATAGGGTGTTGTAAATTTAATTTAATAATGCATGATTACCGATGAACTTAGCTAAAAGGTTTTAGGTCATTAACCTATTTTCTAATTCAAAGAATAGATTTGTGAATTGTACCAACAACCAATCCATTATATATCAATACTTCACACTTTCAAGCCACACGCCATGTCATCTTTAGTCAGCTACACTTGAGTTGTGTATTTGTGGTGGACTGTCCACCTTGGTACACCTAGAAGCTTTCGCCTGTTGACGGCCTAAAGACATCTGCAGCTGGCATCAATCTACTCTATACTGCTTAATGGAAGAGGAAGGTGTCTAGGTATACATGGTCTAGAGGTGCAGTCAGGACTAAAAAATTGGTAGGAAGAGAGTGGAACTCCGATTAGTACTACTGTGTGACCCAGACTTGAGAAGCTTTGCACCTTAGGGTGGCAAAGTGGGAGTGATGGAGTGTTGGAGGAAGAGAGAGAGGATTGAAGGAGGGAAGAAAAGGGGAGAGGTGAGTACTGCCTCATCCTCATGCTCACCCCCATTCCTATTATCCGTATTCCTTGAATATTTTTGTTTCAGAGCGGTGATCATCATCGCTTATTGGCGCTGGGCATTCACATGTTTAAAGTGACAACAGCTTACAATTCTCTTCACATTTCAGCATCGACTACTGTTACAAATACATGTATCATGTCAAAAGAAAACGTGACCGGAAACCGCTCGCGAATGCATCGCCGTTCCTTCTCGGCCCAAACATGCGAATCTGTCTTCCAACCCTTGGAGTTATCGTCGAATCCGACCTCTTCAAACGTCACACTGGTCAATAATCCACCAATCTGTCAACATCATTATCAAGACTCTCGAATCAATAACCCTTACCAAACTCTCAACGGTACTATTCGAATAGTTGAGCGTCGAAATCGACTTAAACAGGAAGGACACCAACCTCGATGCTCCAGTGTACCCGTCTGCACATCCAGAGTGGAGAAAAGTGAAGACAACGAGGTGGGAGATTACTTAACGACTGGCATGAACGTTTCACCTACAAGCGTTTTACGAGGAGTAGCCCCCTGGATGGCTACCGAAGAGAAAGCAGTGGGAATAAAAAAGGACAGCCGAAACCGGATGAAACATTATGCCCATAGCATCCGCGATCACTTGTTACCCTCGTGGGGGCAAGTAGATTCCAATAAAAAACCACCTCCCCACCCTCTATCTACGCATATCCATCCGTTACCAGAACAGTGGTAAGTTGAGTCGACATGTCGGCATATTAAAATCTAGTAATAGTGGTTGGCCACGCTCCTTTATGGAATCCTAAATTCTTTACTATTAAGTAATCTGTAGAATACTGTTTTTTATTTTACAAGTCCTACCATTTTTTAAAATTTCGAAATTGTTTTTGGGTTGAGAATAATTTGTCAGGCACCCCTATGATGGTTCTCGTTAATTTATCCATTTGAAGGGGTTTTTCGAATTTATTTCTGTTTACCACAGTTTTTGAATGCCAAATTTGAACAAAGATGACAGCGGTACCATGCCATCATATTTGTTTCGTGGAATTTTTAAACAAGTAATAGGGAAGCTAAAATCAAGGACCTTGAGTGAGGGCACAGCTCCACTCTGAGTATCGCCATTGAGCCGCATCCATGTATTAGGATGATGGGAGAGTTGGACATCACGGACAGAACGCGTGTTTCCTCCCCCCTCGCAGTCATCTGCCGCAGAGTCCAGTTGCTAGGCTGGGAGGCTTAAGTGCCTGATCTATGGGCGAATGGATACCTTCAGCAGGCACGTGTCATCCCCCTTGTCCCTTATCTCATAGAGCTCCCACGTCAATGACTCATCCTGCACTCCTTTGTCTTCTACCGGGTTAGTCACTAGTGTGTAAAAACTTGAGTGTTGTCACTTTGACTCACACATCTGCGGATGGCAATTTCGGAAGGTATAAAAGAAAGAATAAAATGCGCTCATTCTTCAGTGTAGTCCCCCTTGCTGCCATATTTGTGCACTTATCGCAGGGTCCACCTAATATCTTTTAAACACTGACAAATGAATACCGGTCAGAGCGCAGAAAGCGGACTAATGTTTCGAAATTGTCAGGATACGTGAATAATTCTGTATACAGGTTATTCCTCGTACAATTTCCCGACAGATTATGGTCCATCTATCCATCTAGGATCCGAGGTTCCAGTAGCTAAACATTCATTGGAATGGCTTTTGTGCTTAGGGTTAGGAATCGCTGATCTCTAAATCATCACTGACGATCATACGGGCGCCCTTAAGACTTTTACTCCATTCGAAGAGTTTTATCAACGCTGTCCCACACAAAGGGGCTATTGCGTATCTTTATTGATTAGGAATGTCCGGATCGGTGACTCAATCTCTCAGCCCAATGGTTGATGTCTTAGAGACATTCAGGAGAATACGCATATGCTTTGCTGAAATCAGGGCTATCAGATTAGGTCCTCAACGGAGACAGTAATCATTTCATCTTTACCGCAATCTCTTCAGCTGTTTGTTTTCTAATTCAACAAATCATTGTTGGTCACTGTAATATCTCCATTAGCTTTAAATGAACTAGGAGACAGCCCTCGTTTGAGTTATCCTCAAATAAGTATATTGTAGCCTTTGGGGAGTCACTCACCAATCGAAAAACTTAATGACACTTTACTCACGGTTGGGATTGACTAATTGGGACCCCCGCCCCTCCCCTCCTCTTCAATCAACTTCAGAGAGGGGAATTCGAAAGGGGGAGTAGCGCTCCCTCTTGAAAAGGTGGCAACGAAGGCGGGTTGACTCTTCCTTCTCCACCTCCCTCTACTCCCATCACGTTAAGCGTACCGTGTGCACGCATACATGGCTAGCCAATTACGGTCCTCGTGGTGAAATAGCAGGGTGCCTGTAGTATGTTAGATTCACGAGGGATGTTAGAAATTAAGTATATAGATAGAACAATATTTTAAAGCCTTTACAAAAAACAGCTAGAAATAGACCACTAAACGGTGCTTGTAAGCTAACGAACGATTCCACAGATTGTTGGTCGGCCTGCAAAATCTTATACTGGCTGGGGCCAAGGTGAATAGAATAGAAAGTCATTATAGTCGCCAAAAGCAAGCATATCTATTTCATGCCACCTGCAAATTTGTGGCTTTGACGAAATAACTGCTTGAAACGCATGTAGCTTCCATTGCAGAGCATATTAAACCAGCAGCGCCGACAGCAGCCTGTAGCAAATCTCACGGATAAAGTCTTTGGCTAAGGAAAGCTCACATCACTATGGTCAATGGTTTGAGCAAGATATGCCCTTCTGGCACTATCTGGTATCCAGCTTGGATCTGGATGGCAGACGAAGTGGCTTAGCTGAAAACAGCCACAGTGGAAAGAAGCGACAGATAGACCCGTCTCAACCAATTTAGGAACTAAAGGTCGTTCGGAGTAAAATCGATTTAAAAATCTCATCTTTGTCCCACCTTCTTCCTGAAGAGTCCCATTGTATCACCAACGAGTGTAGTCGCTCAGACAACAGCTGAGAGAGTGTTAGCTAACAACATGCTTGCCCTGCTAGTTACCGCACAGTGTGATTCAATAGAAAGTGCTTTTAATGGTGAAAAAGATGTTTATACGTAGAACAGGATTCCCCTTGAGACTTCCTCATTTACAAGATCACAACTTCTTTTTAATGTAATTAAAAAATTGAGCACACAGGGGAGAGGTGTGTGAGTCATAAAGGGGGTTGTGATTTGCTCCATCGTCTGAAGTTCGTCCGCCCGCTTAATCAACCAATTATTTCGGATCCAAGAGCAGAATGTGATTTGTTGATTGCTTTCGTCTTGAAAGGCAAAAGTTTTGTGTTGATAAATTTGAAGGTAAAGATATCTTAAATTCTATCCTAATTTACCAGCCTTGATCGTAAAAGCCAGTTTTGCGTGGCAGGTTTTGTAGTACCTCGGCCTAAGTCAAACCTGCAGTTCAAGCTCTTAATAATACTGTTTTTCGGAGTTGGAAAAACGAAGATTTAAAGTTATATGAAAATTTTCCTTTTAAAAGATTAGCTATTCAGACGACTTTTCATTGAACTGTCCAGCTACTTTGTAGTTAGATGTCGTGGACAATTGTTCCAAAATATCGGTTTTCAAGCTAAAACGATGAAACCGCTTGGTCTAGGCATTCTTCAGAAGGCACTTCATTTCCAAACCTTTAAATTTTGGCAATGCTCTCCCTACCAGAGTCTCCGATAAAAGTGCACCCCACTTGCTTTAACCCTAACATGGCACACATGCGTGACGCTGATAGTGAAGCTGTGAAAGGTTATCTTACCAGAAAATATATATTAATTTCAAATAAATTCAGTACACAAGGTATCCGTCTTCAGAACCAAAGGAAATATTTTTATCGACTTCCATCCTCGCTTGCTTCTAATTCTGATCAGGCTGTCCCAGGTGACTGTGAGATTCCAAGAAAAGGTTCTGGTCATTGTTTGAAGCAATGTTACTGGAGAGTAAAACAAATGGGGATGAGGCAGTGTCTACCTCCCTTGAAGAGAAAGGCTCTGGCCGTAGTTTTCACATAGCTCGCTATAATTCCAATTTGCCGTCAATTCAACTTTGGAATGAAAAAGAACATCACAAAGCAATCGGACAGTAAGTAAAGCAGTGATTAAGCTATCTGGAACGTATGACGTGGTATTGTAGTGCACGTTAAAGCTGTATAAAGCAACAAATTTATAGTCCTTAGAGCATTTAGTATGCCATTTGCTTCCTGCACTTCCCCTTTCCATCGACTTAGTGTGGGTGTTTAGAGGCAAACTGTTGCATCATCACTCTCCTTCATCATTTTTAGAAGTTGCTTGTCACAGAGTCGTCTCCAATTGCTTTAAGGTGACAATGGCGATATATCATTCTTCTTCGTTTTTAAGGAGTGAGCTCTGTCCCCCTTAGTTTCATGAGACCATCTTTGAGTGATTTATGGATGATTTTTATTAACAGAACTAGATGACAGCTTCAAACAATTGGATTGTTGATGTTATGTTGCCTGTCAATCACAAACTGAACCCCCTTCAAATGCCCTAGTAACTACTTGTAGAAGGAGCCAACTGCTCCAGCGTTGAAACTTGGTTCAACTCATTTCGTAGAGCAATAGACAGCCTCAAATCCAATCCACCGGATATGACCGGCATTTGACGAGGGTACAATAAGGGTGATATACGCACGTTAGAACAGATCGTGCTTCGTCAACCAGGCTGTCTGGACAATGTTGAATTGATTCCTATCCAGTGACGTTTATAATGACGTCCAGAACTCTTCCAATTACTGTCTAGCAAACACACGCGTAATGTTTTTCAATTGCCAGTAGGACATTAACAGCCAAACTAACATATGGATAGTATCAAGTTACTGTCCCTTCAATATGAGAAATTCTAAGAGAATTACGCAGGCAGTAAAGGTCTACCCTATGCCATAAAACCATCTGAAGGTGGAAATTCAGAGGTCAAAGGGGGAAGGTCAGCTTGTACACGTGGGGGAAAGCTTCCTACCAAAATACAGCGGCGATCGGAACAGCTGTTACAGAACGGGAACCTCCTTCGCCCCTCCACCTCTGTTCCCCTCCTCCAGTCCCTTAGTCCTACGCATCTGTCGTGTTTTTGCAATGGTAGAATAGAATTCAGGGTATTGCAGTTGAACGTGATCATTAATTTGCAATATCCTATTACAAATTGAAATTAGTTATGCTGGTCCTTTTCAGGAGGGTAAAGTGTCATCAATTTAGTGACTAACTTGAGAGATATGAGTTGTCAGAGTCCACAGGAAGTGTTTCATTTTTTTGACCAAAAGCATAATGTAATGAACTAAACGACTAGAGATGCAGTTAATTAGCCCCACTTTCTTTCGCATTCAAATGTGACTTCACCATCCTCTTTTATGGAAGGTTGTGACTTTCCCATTTTCGTTTAAAAACATCGAAAAAATAAACGCGTCCATAATTGATACTGCTAACTTGTGCGTAATGAATGGATGGAAGGATGGATACCAAGTGGGTGGATAACTGGCCTGGAACTGATCTGCATTATTCGCCATTCCATGAAATAGGAAAAGAAAAATTATTAATTTCTACAAATTTGACCCTTTTGACGCCGGTTGAAATGGTTGGACAAGGCCACTAGAGCTCTTAAACAATGGATCGTTGGGCCTTCAAAAAACGTAGCTTTCTCAATGTAGACTCACACGAAACCCCAGGTGAAAAGCCACTGAGCGTATCCCTCCCTTTTCGCTCCTCTTTCGAGCTCCTGTCTGTAGTTTCTTTAGCTTTGGTTTAATCTTGTTCATCGTCACAGGGTGAGAAAATTGTACCCTCTCCAACTTAACAAATCCTTGAACAATTTGATCAAATTAGACGGAAACAATGCGACTGGCTCTTGCAAAGGTTATGCGGTTATCCGGATTGCAGTTTTCTGGCAGGGTGAGAATCTATTTCTCAGTATTTTTAAAAGCTGAGATGAGATGGTCTCATCCGCAGTATCTCTTACCTTTACCATAGTCCATGTCTCCTTCTTTCATAGTACGTGACTCTTTTCCAAGATGATTATCACCTGTTTGGATAGAATTTCCTTTGAAATATGGACGAGCGTACCGTACATTAATTTACACTCGAATACCCCTTTGCTGATGCACTTCGGGCTGCCCAAATTATCACATAGGTTTCTCAACGAAACTCAAAGTTGGCCTTTAAAATCCTTCACGACTTCACGAAAACTGCTATGGGACCTAAAATTTGCACCTTTTTGGATAGATGGGTGGATAGATAGATGGTTAGATGTACCTGTTTTACTCCTCCAAACCCCATTCCATTATTTTCCATTCTGATTCCAGCTGTGGAGTATCCCCCACGTGGCACATAGCCAGCATATTTTCAACATTAATCCCCCTACCATTAGGGATAGTTCTCTACCTACCCACCCAAGTTACCATATGGCTAACATAACCACATGGCAAATCCGAAGATTGTAATCTTGTCACGAGATTTTAAAACCCTTTTTCAAGTCTGTTTTCAAAAGGGGAAAGGTAAGGCAGTGGAAGCCGCCATCTGCCACCAGAACCACCTAATCACACATCTTATCCCTCACGGTGAATTTTTTAAGGATTTTTTCTACATTTGGTTCCTTTAAATGTCAACCGTTTTTGAGGATTCTTTCTACACTCCATATGCCCATATAAAATTCGCAGGAAATTTCAGAACATATTTTAATGAATTTTAAAGAATTAAGTATGCTTAAGGGACCTTTTGAAACCATTGGGTAAGCAAAAAGTTCATAAGGTTTAAGATATGGTTCGCTGCAATGACGTCGCGTTAGTTCCATACCATTGCAAAGCATAGGTAGAGATGGATCAGGTGCAGCAGTACAGTTCGCCTCACTGTATTGCACCCTCTTCTGCTATTTCGGACTTCTCATAGCATCAAATGCCGCCAAATGCAGTGGACGTCATTTGAGCTTGTCTACTGTTCTTGGATACGACTTAAACTCGCTTCCAATACTGCAGTAGCTAGCTCCTCCTACAAGACGTTATAAGGCATTTGGAAGGGAAGCGATTTACGGACGCTGGACACCGTAGCATCCACGATCCAATGGTTTGGAGTTGGCATCTGCTTTTCTTGATAAAATACTCGAGGATCACTGGGCGATGGATGCATGACACCGAAGAGGGCAGGCCCCTCTCCTTCGGAACGATGAAGGATGACACGCTGCTATTGTAAGCTTATGGACGTTGGAGACGACTCCATGAAGGACAAATTCTAGGAATGTGGAAGGAGAGCGATTTTCTAAGGACTATGGATATATTTATGTACGTTTATTTCACTTGCGTCACAGTAAAGAAAGGTGACGCACACTTGATTTTTTGCACATCTGCCTGCCTAACTTACGTTGAGGAATGGCTTAATGCTGTTGCATTCCAAGTTGAAGCAAACAATTATACACCGTCTTTTTTTCTAAAGGCTCTCATACTACTTGTATGGGGAACAAAACTTAACGCTTTTTAAAGTCTAGACTTGATATATGAGTGGTGTTTATGGCAGGGTTTTTCTCGTTGGGTTTGGATAATGGGTTATAGTAATATGTTCTCAAAAAAAGTCTTCATTACGAAAGAGGAACTTAAGCACAAAAAGTTAGCGTGCTAAGCAGATTGCAAACGGAAATTTATAAATGAAGCACTTCCTTGAAGTACTTTACTTGACCACTAGCATCAAAAAAACAAAAAACGGTACTTTTCCTCAATTTGCACATTCATGGAAGTTATACATGGCAAATCAACAGGCCTTATCGGGCAAAACACAACTTCTTTTTATAACAACTTGTCCCATTTATAAATTTGATTACATCACAAACAATGTGCACCCCGCAGAGTTCAAAATATGCTCGCGCAACATCGGTCAACCACTTAAGTACGAATAATCAATCTTAATAATAAGGTAACCGCAAAAGTTCGCATAGTCATTTTTAAAAATCAGATGCTTAAACAATGCCTCTCAAAGTGTTTAGTAGTTGCCAGTACTGATTTTAAAGCTTTCCCAATAAGGCACCAGCTAGCTAACATCATGAATGCCATTTGTCATCACAAGTCAGTCAGGTAGGCAGTGTGTAAACGACGCACGTGAAAGAAGAAACCAACATCAAACTTTTTCCTCAAATCAAACAGATAATAGCGAATTGATTGTGATTACTCAACACACAGCTGTAATAACTGCTATGCTTCAATGCAACAATAAACCACCATCACAAATGGGACCACATTTCGGTAGCACTGCCCATAAAACCGCAATTATTCACACGCGGAGGCTAATTAAGCACCCCATCTTACTCTCAGGGTTAACACGTGGCCCCTCAAGGCAGGTCATTCCAGACATCCCTTCGCCTCTAACTTTCATCATCCACTTATGAAGACCACCCGCAGTGTACTAGATGGGCCAGGGGTCACCGAGTAAGCGGCCGAAATGTGCTGGTTCTCATTCTGTACTTAAAACGCTTTATGTGCAAACTGTCCTTTGTGTCTGTCTGGGCACGCGAATAGATTCTTTTCTCTCTGAGGCGACTGTCGAACAAAGTCACCGTAGCCACAAAAAACACTGATTCATACACAGCGGTGCGCCAGATTAGGCCAGACTGGGGTGCGAGTGTACTACTCCCATGCTAAATGGGAGCAAAAATGAATGCATGTTGTACTGCGTCGTAAAATTCGATTGAAGGATGACGTTTACATTATTTTTTAAATTCACTTGTGCAATTAATTAGCATATTTTCCTCTCCTTTTAATAATTTGCGTTTCTAATTTGTAAATTTTTGGTTAGCATTTATACAAATCTGCTTGCATTCTAACTGAAAAAAAATCCTTCAGCAAGCAAACTCGTTTAAAAGAAAGTTCGCCTTCGACGTATGGGAGGTTTGAGCAGCTGTGGGCGTAAGTTTGATACCAAGGTGATCGTTGAAGAACTAGCCCTGCTAAAACAAGTGCCACTTTGGCAATCTTGTTTCCTTCCCGTCCTGGTTACTCTTTCCACAAGTCTTCTGGTGAACTCCAAGCAACCATGAGACAAGGGCAAAGATAAAATGACAGTACGTGTCATGGACTTTGTTGGAATTACTTAAGTTGCCGCCTCCACGGGGTGCAATGTCTCGTGAAGAGGTGTCATAGTGCAAAAGTCAGAACAACACACCACAATGAATTTACTTTCCAGGTTCCTCATCTTAATCTAGAACGTATAGGCCGAATAGAAGTGCTTTAATAGGGTTTACTTACCGCTACCACCAATATAATGCCGCGCCTAAACTATAAAAACTAATTAACAATTTACAAATAAACGAACTAGACTGTCATTTATTATTGAATAGAAGTAAACTGTCATGATAATCCTCTTTAAATCTTTTTATTCGATGAGCTTTAAATTCAGACAACCTTAATACCTGATTAGCACTTAAGCCTTTATCAAAATTTCAAAGAGCAAATCACATTTTTGGCCCATATTTCCTCTAAACAATCATTTTGTTTGCATCAAACTATCATCTGTTATTTTAAAAGCACGAAGATTAGCAAGCATCGAGAATTAGTACATGTGATTTGGCTTAACCCACAACATTTTTAGCTACTTGGACCTCAAGTAATGATCAGACACACGCACTCAGGTAAACACGTGGCCATGCATTTGGCTAAAAATTCGCCCTCCTAATTGGTCCATAAAACTGGCTTTGAATATGATTGGTCAATGGCTATTACTTATAAATCTGCGCCCTTTGAACAAGAGGCGCAGTGCACGGTGGGTATGAAATGATGAGAGGAGAGGCGAAGGAGAATGCAATGATTTTGCCAGTCAAAAAGGTTCCCTTTACCAGTCGCAAAAGTCTAACCACTCCCATAAGTAAATTAATACGTCGTCTGAGTGGAATACCCTCGGAAAGCAGTACTCCTGAACCGCTACGAAAGGCGAGACTGTCGTTTCAAACCTGGAAACGTCGAAAATCTGTTAGTCAGGAAAGGAAAGAAGAGGCTGATGGTAGGGAGAAGCACGAACCTGTGGTGCTTCCATCACTGATTGCAAGCACTCCTACGGGTCAGCCATTACTGACCCTGAAAAGAGCTCCCATTGCTGAGACTGAAGAGGTAAATCTACTGGATGTAAAGAAGCCTCGACTTATTGTTACGGCTGCTCGAAGATTATCCTCTTTATCCACTAGACCTATGCGGGGCGACCACCGCCTCCGAAGCAAGAGAGTGACTGATATTTTGTGAGTTAGAGACTGGAGAAGCAAAAGATTGTATATCCACTCCATTCCTGCTATTTCAAGGAACAAATGCGACGAAAGCTGTTTTTCCCCTTTTAGGTCTCCATCCAAAACAGTCAATGGGGATCGCTATTCTAATACCAGTGATTCGAAACGATCGCGCAGTGCACAGCTAGGAGTAAACTACCTGCCTTCAACCGATGCCATCTTTGATGAATATTCTTTTGGAATGAGCATTGAAGACAGCGCTAGTGTGTCTCGAAAAAACGTAGTGTCAGAACTACCCATACAACCAGTGTCGAATAGTGAGTTCAACGGTAGCGTTGGAACTTCATCTCCAAGCTTGAATCTACCTTCACTGTCTCCGGAACCCTTAACTCCTTCCAATTTCCCTAAATCAAAGGAAATGGTTCAAAGAGTTGGAAAGACCCTGTTTAATAAGTGAGTTGGTCAAAGTTCATTTTCCTCCTTTTGCGTCCATCCAAATAGACATTTTCCTTTTTTTAGGGATCCATATTCGGGTATTGATTACTTGGTAAAACAGGGGATATTATCATTCGAACCGAGAATAATAGCAGAATTCTTGACCAAGGAAGGTCTGAGTAGGCAAGCAATTGGCGAGTACTTCGGCAAACTGTCTGATCCATTGGCGCTTAAAGTGACAGAGGAGTTCGTCAATCATCTAAATCTGCGTCATGTGGAGTTGGATATCGCCTTGCGACGCCTACTAGAAAAGGTACATCCAGACGGTGAATCTCAGAAGATGGAATTTCTCTTGGAGGTACTAAAAAAGTGCTACATTGAACAGAATCAGGAAAAGGTTGGAAGGGAGTTTCACGACCCAGAAACCATTGGAGTTCTTGCTTATTCTATCATGCTCCTTCATACCACCTTCTATAATCGAAGTGCGCGCAAATACGGCAAACCTATGACGAAGATTGAGTTTATCAACAACAATCGTGGCATTGATAATGGCCGAGATATCTCTGCTAAACTCCTTGAAGCTATCTACGACAGGATTGCAGAGAATGAATTTAGAACTCTGCCTGATCCACTTGACCGTCTCCGGAGGGTCGATAGGCTCTTCACAGGTCCTTTGAAACCGGAGAAACTTGTTCAACGTTATCGTCGATTCATAGCTTGGTTTTCCGCTTTGGAGGTTAATGACTTTACTGCTCGAAAACCGCTCATCTCCCGACCTACCTCACTAATTCGATGCTTCTTTATGTTTAACGATCTTCTGGTAATTACCAAACCACTTGGCACGAACCGTGCTAACGCGGTAGATGATCCCCTTGCTAGTGAAAGTCACCGGTCACGGTCGATTGATCGAATGGTTAATAGGGTTGGCAGTCCAGCTCCTTTAACAGTGATAAGTCCTCCGAATACGAACTTTGTTTTAGAAACACCAAGCTGTCAAAAGTGGGGTTCAAGAGCTAATGATATTCAACTGCATTGTTATTATTCTACAGAAGTACCACCCAACGCCCTATTCCTTATTCGGCAGACCATTCCTCTCGTCGACATAAAGGTGCTCAACTTTGAATGTGAATGTAAGTTAGAAGAAATTGCTTCCTATGATTGATAGATAGTGCGGCAAAAATTCCGAGGTTTTGTTCCTCTTACATTTCAGATTACAAGTATGGCGTCCAGTTGTGCGATGAGTTCAACGTACTTATCAGCTTCAGTTTGCCATCAAGTCAAATTCGTAAAAAAATAATCGATCTTTTGCACAAAGGGATTTGGGAGACGAAAGAGGTGATGAATTTCACCACTGGCAAAAGTCGACTACCGCTCATTTCTCCAGAGTCAAATGTATCTACTTCGAGTAACCTGGGCTTTTCTTAATGTAGAGATGCCTTATTTATTTGTCATTATCCTAGCAAGATGAGAATACGCCCATTATTACCTTAGCCGGAGGAATGACATTCATTGTACATAGAGGGAACAGCAACAACAGCTACGGGAGTCCTGCCAGAGACCTGTGTCCTTTTGACATGTATATAGGTTCATAGAGTATTTATAAACAGACACATCGTGAAAGAAAGACCTTAGTTGTTTAATGCGTTTTTTCTGCGCCATTGGTGGTGTATTTCTGTTTTTTCAAAGTTAGAGTGATGTCGTGACTAGATATCGTCGTATTTAGGATTTGTAATCGGTTAAACCGAATTTAGGCTATTTAATCACATCTGTTTTCACTTTTATTATAAAAGCGCATAAAAATAGCTTCGGAGAATGATCGTTTTTGTGAACACCACGGATGCAAAATTCTCTGCGCTTTTCAGTTCTCTTCAACATTGATCCCCTTAAACCCTCAGTTTTGGCAGACGTTATGGGCTTAATGACTTTGATATTCACTAAAATGTTTCCGTGGCTAAAACATTTAGACTTGGGCTAAAACCCCTCTCGCATCTTTGGTCGCGGAATATAAGACACTCTATAAATGATTTAGTGGAGCTAATTGGTTTTTTGAAAGTTTGTCGAGGAACTCAGATTAATGGCCCCTTAAACTTCCACCCAAAACAATCCTTTTGGGAACTCACACGGTGAAAGTGTCAAAATCCTAGGTACCATTGTGACCGCTTCATTCCACCTTGCCTTTTTAATTAAACGGAGGTAGAGTGGAAAACAGTTCGAGTGCATGGAAATCGAAAAGAAAATTCAGGAATGAAATTAAATGCTAATCCATGTGGTGAGCCAAAAGTGTCAGTGGTTTCTGCGCCTATGACTTGGGGGCAGGGGATTTTGAAGGGCATAGGGACGTTTATCTGTATGCTTTTTAGAAGTAGAGATGGATCAGGTGCAGCAGTACAGTTCGCCTCACTGTATTGCACCCTCTTCTGCTATTTCGGACTTCTCATAGCATCAAATGCCGCCAAATGCAGTGGACGTCATTTGAGCTTGTCTACTGTTCTTGGATACGACTTAAACTCGCTTCCAATACTGCAGTAGCTAGCTCCTCCTACAAGACGTTATAAGGCATTTGGAAGGGAAGCGATTTACGGACGCTGGACACCGTAGCATCCACGATCCAATGGTTTGGAGTTGGCATCTGCTTTTCTTGATAAAATACTCGAGGATCACTGGGCGATGGATGCATGACACCGAAGAGGGCAGGCCCCTCTCCTTCGGAACGATGAAGGATGACACGCTGCTATTGTAAGCTTATGGACGTTGGAGACGACTCCATGAAGGACAAATTCTAGGAATGTGGAAGAAGAGTGATGGTGCAGCAGTTCTCTTGCATAAACCCATGTCAAATAACTAGATTTGTTGTTTTTTGATTTCACGGTCGATACAGAAAAGAAAAACGTCGAACACTTCAGTTCCTTTGATTATCTGCCTGCCTGGCTTCTAATAAAAATTAGCTTTGTGTCGTTGTATTTCATGAAACGCGACATTTTCAAGCTATCCCTTCGTCTTCCTCATCACCCATGTAAGGCACGGACTGCCTTACTCTCGGAGGCTTATGCGCACTTCGTGTCTGGTAAATCGTCAATGCAATGTGGGGATAATTATCAACCTTGTTTGCTTCTTAAAGTTCAATCGACAACTTTATTTAAGCAAACAATTCCCTCATGCCATGGGACACTTTCGATAGCTATCTGATTCACCATAAATTCCTTAGGAATCCTTTTAATTGTCATAAATATCATGCAAAAACGTCAATAGTAAAGTTTGTTGGTAATTATTTGGGATCATCTTTGCAAGAAAATCTCAAAATTTTAGTCCATTTGCCTGTACATTAGTAAGCTAGGTCAAATGATGAAGTAATTGGCAACGCTGCATCACTTCTTGTGGCTCTTGAGCTATTTGCATGTTTAGTTGTCTTTTTTGGGATCTTTTCCCAAATTACTTAATGGAACTAATTGTATGGTTTGCAATTGCCTTTTGTTGGTCTGAGGGCAGTGGTATAGATACGTTAGCTTAAATTTGACTAAATCCGTTAGGACATTCTATCATAGTGAACCAGAGGGGCAAGGGGAAAAGATAGAAAAATAAGGAGTAGGGGAATTTCAAATTACTGGGGAGACATTATTGTAGCAAGTGATAGGCGTGGTGAAAATAGGCATCAGTAAAAGGGTTAAAGAACACTTTATAGTGGATGAACTTGGGAGGGGGCAATGAGCAATTCGGAAAACGCCCTTCGTGACATGAGTAAAACAACCTGCGTCCCTTCCATTAGCCGACAGAGGGGTGCGAGTGAAGGGAAGCGAACCTTTGGTCCCTCCCTCTCCACTTCACCACTCCACCTCTCCTCTCCCCAGTGAGTGCACAATTTCATCACCAACAGAACCGTGATAGGTTGGGGTAAAACACCATTTAGTTAGCCCGGGTTGAAGGTGGACCCAAAAAGAGTTGAGTCCTGCTGAGTGGTATTGGCAATATAAGCTGACAAAGGCACTGGCGGTGAATTATTAGTTTACTTGTGTACGAATTTTGAAAGCATTTCACAGTAATGGCTCTGGACTAGTTCTGGGCAATTTTGAGCCTTCTCACTATTAAAAAAGCGTACAATTGCCAACCTATGAGGTATTCTTAAAAAGCTATGCTCTAGGTATTTTTGAATATAGACTTCTTTTTGGCCTCAACCAAATAGTAGTCCAAAAGAAATAGACAAATTGTTTGGTCGTTTCTTCACTCGCAAAGAGTTGGTTGAAGGTTTAAGAGATTCCCTGCCCTTGCAGGTGACGCGCATCTGAAGGATAAATGAAACCTGGGCTGAGAAGAAGTTTGTGGTGGTGCTAGAAGAGAAAAAGGAGTAGTAGTAGTACAAGGAGAAGATTAATGATGAGCTGAATTGAGATCCGATCCAAAACTGTACTATTGGGTGCTATGCAATACAAGAAATATATTTAATTCCAAATGATAGTAGCTTCTTTGGATAGGCTCAAGAAATTCCTTACTCAAGATGAGACAGCTACAATCCTGTCAACCAAAAAACAGGCCCCCAATGTCCTCCGATGGAAGATTTAGTCCCTTTCAGTCCATAAATCGAGATTAACTAACTTCGGGCATCAAAAGCTATCCATGACTTATAATGTTTCTAGCATTTTCTACAACACTCTTGCATCTAGCAAAGTTCGATTGTCGCAGATCCGGCCTGAGAAAAAGCAATTTGTTCGAGGCTCTCAATTCCTCAATAATTAGTGCACTTCATCCTCTCCAAGGCATCGCACAGCTGTCTTTGCATTACACAATAAAGCTGTCTGATTTCATTGTAGAATTTCATACCTTGTGTAACAGATTTTAAAATACATTTGAAACAGGCTGATTTGCATAGAATTCTTACACTCCTCAGGAAACTTAAAGTCAGCTACTGTCGTTTATTCACACGAGAGACCTTCTTTGCTCTATTCACTGTTACTCCACTTCAGTGTATTTATAAGATTACGTTTCACTTGTACAAAAACAGGCTAGGTGGCTCACCTGGTTATCATGAGATCATTTTTATATCGAATTACGAAATCTCGAATAACACATCAAGTAGACATCCTGCACTCGTCTCATTAGGTTTCTTACTAACAACCCAAAATCTTAGCAATATTTCCACTTCAAAACTTCAGAGCCTCTGTGAATGGCATCCGGGAGGAACCACGGATTTCGGCGCAGGGAAAAAATAACCGAGAAACGTTATTTGCTGAATATCCAGCATAGGTGAAAGTGTGAAGAGTGCGCGCGAGTGCATGAACATTTATTTGACCTTAGACGGGATGCAGTTGCGGTCATCACTGTGGCATGAATCAGTCTTGCCTTTAGAACGACAGGATCTTACCAGTCATCAAGTTTCCTTAAGTATGTATTTTTACATATCCTGCTGTTGCATTGTGGATGACGGACTAAAGGCCTAAATGCCATAAGTGAGCTATGCAGCAGAGGCGGTGCACAACGCCGTTGACATGGAGACCGATCCGCCACAGACCGGGAAGATGGGTATTATTAAAATGCCGATCTCTCTGTTGCATAGGCTCTACTTTGTTTTGAACTTCATCCTCCGTGCTTCCAGTGGTTACTCCTCCGAGCTCACAAAATAATATATTTGCCAGCGCTGAAATGAAACCGCTTCTCAAGAAAGCATGATTTACCATGATTCCCCCATCTCAGTGCGAAGACTTCTCCCTTTTGTGGATTTCGGAGGAGTTTGTCCACCGAGGTTTCTAACGTCCGAAAAAAGTAAGGAAAATAGGATCTTGGGCAAGCGCACATGCTATACCAAGTTGCTAGGAATGTCTGACAACCCAAAATATGTTCCTGTTGTGATTATCTCCAGGTTCCCCTTTTGGTGGCCAATTCCTCAGGATTCCAATACGTCACGAAACTCGCGCTGCCGTTCAATTTCCCTGATTGGCATACACATACTAGTAATCACCATACGATCCAAGGCCAATCAAAATATTATCTGCGAGAATGGGTCAACTCCGTGTCTCCAGTGTTAAGCCCGCTGTTGCATGCCCACGCACCACCCACCAGCTTACTCATACGAGTTGGCAACAAAGGCATTTGTATTGAAACCTTCACCATAACGAGTTAGCAGGCCGGGAATTCGGCAGGATCCAAGCTCACGTACACAAATGCGAAATTTAAAAACAATAAGTTCTTAGGAAGCATTTCCTCAAAATAGGCTACGCTTAGAGGATACTCAGAATTTAGGCCTGATTTTATTTCCCCTTTCCACTGCATTATCATTTTTGTACCACCTGGTTGTACATTCACCTGTCTGGAGTGAAGTAGCCAATTAAATCATCTTCTTCATAACAAATAACAACTAAAAGCTTCTTCCCTTTTTAAAATTGCCTACACTCCACTTTTATTTCCCAAATGTCTACTCTGTTATATATGAGGCTCCGCGGTTGACTAATGCTAATGCTAAGAATGGTGTTTTGAGCTATGAGAAATGTCATTAGAGCATGGAGGGTGAGACGCTACCATCCTTCCAACTATGGGTTTTGCATTGCTTTGGAAGAGTATGGCATTAGCAGATTCCAGTTTTTATAGCTTGCTCTGTTTACGCCTTTATGTGAACCTTTAAAACAATTTTAAATTAACACTTTCGGCCTATTCATTACGGATCTATGTCTAATAGCCTCATAGCTTCCAACTGGCTGATGTGCTTTGCATTGCATGACCACCAGTGCCAAATCCCCTAACCCTAACCCGTGACAGAAAGTGGCCCGCCACTTTTCGGAACCGATTGCTAAATATGCTTAGCTGTGCGTGAGTCATGATTAATCCTGGCCCTACTACTGTCTGTGAGTGGTCGTTGGTTAGGCATCAATCAGACCTTGCCAACTCGTAAAATGACCAGATTATCGTTTTGCTATATCTGGCCAATTGGATGCCCTGATCAAGGCCACCCTTGACATGTATAAGTATTTGTGCCGCTGCTATCCTTACAATCGGTTGGTTTTTTTAGCTCCCTTCCCGTTGTGGGTTCTCATAGGTTAGGTCATTTTCATCAGATGAATGTTCTTATGAATTGCTACCCACTTCATTTTGTCAGTATCTCCACGGTTGCTTAGGATGGGGTTCTCTTCGTATCTCACTAGCACAATAGAGAAAGCAGGAGTACCCCTCAAAGAACTACTTATGGCAAAATACAGCTACAAGGCATATAGAAAATTAGAATTTTACACTTTGGACGATGGCCGCTTACCCCTTGTGGTTATGATATCGATGCGAGGCGATGTGCCTATCCACTTCGACAGCTAGTTGTAAGTTGATGGTTCGAGGCAGATCCAAACTGAGTTGGCAGGGTTCTAAAAGTGCCACGCTACTTCCTGCTAGATTCACCAGCAGATCAAAGAAGTTTGAAAAGCTAGAAGAGAATGAAAGAAGGAACCAGGGAATACTTTCATTCAAATGCTACTCATTTACCTCCCTATGGCTAAAATAGCTAAAGGACCAATAAGAACCGGTCCTACTACCGTAAAGAACAAACACATAAACCCTGACAAGCTTGAGACCAGATGGATTACCTTTTGGGAAAAAAATTCGACAAACTAGAATTATGTGTTTCTGCCATTTCAAGAAAAACCCTCCTTAGTAACTTTCCTCTCTGTATAAGTACTGGATGTGTTTTGAATACAAACTGTACTGGCGCAAATCTTCAATCATGTCTTCTGTTTCCATTACTCAGTTCTAGGGTTCTTTCTCCACCCCTCGTGGTCTTGGCTGCAGCCGATCGGATGTCTCCGGTGCCAAGATTTTTTTACGCCAGCATGCCCAATTTTAAACCTCGTGATCCACTTAGACGCTGACTCCGCAAGGAAGAGAACTTCACCTCTATGCTCTGTGCATGACATTATTACTCCCAGTTCGGTACAGGAGTCTCTTAAGTGAAAATTCGGCACCATTAAGACACCAGGAGACAGTAGCAGTAAAACATCTTATAGTGATTCATGGAGTTTCTTGTCAACGAAAGCGTAGTATCGGATATTGCAGATACCCGTATTAGCAGGGGATCACAAGTACAGGATGGCATGGCAATGGAATCCTCTCCCACGGGGTAATAAGATAGTTTAATGGAGCAAACCTTTTACAGACGATTATGGTGACTCAGCTCATAATTTGGGTGATTGTTCCTCTGGGCATTTATTACTCGCGATATCTGACCAAATCATTCCCCATAGTAAAAAATGTACGGGAGATTTTTTGCTGGGACCATTTGCGGTTGTGAGAAATTGGCACACACTTGATGTCCAGGATTGTTCTGTCATTCATATAAATCTTTCTCTGCTGGAGATGCCTCCCAGGTATATGCTGGATCCAGGATTAAGGATATAAATGCGGTAGCCCTTAAAATTTATTCTTTTATGTCAGGAACTTAAAAAGGCCTATGTGGCATGAACGACCGTAGTTATGTAGGATTCACAATGATAGGCAAAATTAGCAGACTTGCCAGTGATATCTAGTCATTAAACAAGCTCCTTCGCAATTTCTATTCTGATGATTGCTCAATTAGTTAAAGTTGTAAGGCCTTTAAGTTAAGAAGACTACCTCCAAATTAAAATCATAATGATGGCTCAAAAGCAACCTTAAAAAGGAACTTTGCAGCAACTAGCTAGAGTTTGTTTCATTTAAAGAACTAAAAATGAGAGGTTTGAAAAAGGTTAAAGTCTGCTCAAACAGATTCTAATTCTCAGCTCTAATCGAGGTAGGAGTGCGTTTGTGTTGCCTTTATTAATTTCCAGTAATTACTAGTGTTGGAGCCCCTTCTGTTAAAAAATTTTAACATTTTAGGCAGTTAGCTGTATTTAAGGAGGCGTATAAACTTCCCGTCTTAAGGAATAGCATATAATCAGTTTAAGGTGTCCATCTGATTCTTAATTTCCTTCAATTAAGGTCGAACGCAACGCAGTAACCATAGTAAAATCCAATTGACTACGCGATCAGAATACGTCACTGCTTCTATGGCAGTTGCGCTTTCAACCCTTCAGCTCGTCGGAACCAACTGAGCCTCCAATATCACTTAATATGGAACTCAGTTTTTTAAACCCAACAAGTAAGCTAATGTGGCAAGCTGACCGAAGAATATTTGCGCCTCCACATCCGTGTGCAAAACTGACAGGTCATTGCATAAATACTTGCGTCCTGCAATACTATAACATTTACTAGATGAAAACAGCTAAAGTGCAAAAATATTAACCCTTTCCGAGTTTCCAGTAAACGAACAAGACGCGTATAGATAGAGAGAAATGTACATTAAACAGTACCTCCATGAAGCCAACTTAAATGTTTCCCTTAGAGATGTTTGCAACCCAAGCGAAAGGTTTTGTGTCAAGAAATTGCTTTTGCGCTTTCGACCACTGGACTTATTTAGTCACGACAAAATCGAATCTTCTAAAAAAAGCTTTAACTCCTAATTTTCTCTGATTGACCAATGCGGCGTGATGATACTTCCGCCGCCCCCAAGGTGACCGGAAAGGTATATACACACTAGAGCCACGCTCCTCACGGGTATGAGGTACACTGCTTAGGCCAGACTAAATCTGCACAGCATCGCTGCTCCGAGTCCTTCTTGGTCTCACTGGTGGTAGGTTAATTTGGAAAGAGTGACAAGTTAATGCAGAGCAACAGTTTTACCAAAGGGTTCGGCATTTGAAAATGTCATCCTTCAAGCTGCAATTAACATGGAATATCTTCATCGTGAAGAATGATCCATCCTCGAGCAGTACCAGAGCAGTGAACTACCCAAACGCGGACAACAAAAAAATGCGTAAGTACATCAACAAAAGTCTACGAACTGACTCAAAAGTTGCATAACTTTTAAATAATCACGCTCCTTTACAAAAATTTAGTAACTCGTAATTCGGTGGTTTCCAAAGTGCATACTGAAGAGGAAACTTTGCCGGAACTTTCCTTTATTTGAAAAAGAATCATTACCAAAAAAGGGGATCTTTATCAGGAATGGCATTAACTTCGCGATTCGTAAAGAAATTCGCTGAAGCAAGCACTTTTTCCCAGTACTATAGGTCTGACATCTAAGTTGTTGGGTGACTATACTTGATTGGCAGATTTCATTTGAAATCAAGGCTTACAATTGATATTAGTAATAAATTACTTGCTTAAATATATTTTCATTCTCATTTCTCCTTCTAATCACTCTCCTACCTCGAACTTCACGGGTTTCAATGATTTGAATCACATCACATAACTGTAAGAGGTGCATTCACATCATTGCGTAGACTTCTGTGGACCAACCAGTCACGCCCACCTGGTGTTGCGACGCATTTCCAAAGTACTTATTGACACCCGACGATGGCTTCGGATGAACGCATTCTACATTTCAGTCAAGAGAACACTTTAATCAAGTGCCAAATATAGAGTAGCATCTCTAGGCTTTGTTCACTTTCCTTTGTGTCTCCACGCTCTCGTATATGTGATCAGTTTGAAAATGAAATGCCGAAGTTCACTATGCTCCGAGCTCTCGAGTTTTGCAAAGATCCGGCTTCCTTCCATTACATAGTGTATCCTATTAGCAGGGGATTGGAAACAATAATTAGGTATTGAGATGCGCACCTTGTTAAAGGTTTACCTGCGTCTATGAATGCGGAAAACCTAGTCAGTATTGCCTAACGATTCTTACCTTTATATCTTCACCGTACCATTTTCCATTTCCATAGTTTATCAGCCACAACTCCCTCAACATCGCAGTGGCGAAATGAGACTAGGACGAAATGCGTCCACATGAACCACAAAGGGAACTATTGAAGGCGCGAGCAAAACTGGAGGACTTGGCATCCCCTCGTATTTCAAAGACCTTACAGTAACGTGGGTAGGAAGCAGGATGACGACATGAAATCCTCATGAGACGCGCTGCTGTTGGTATTCACTGTGTCTTCCATCAAGAAGTTTTTGTTTGGTGTTTTGCGGAGGACTTTTCACCGTGAAAGGACATTTCTTGCAGTCAACTTGTTCATTTCATTTGGTAGGCGCAAATGGTTCATTAAATTAACCGCCAAAGGAACGTTCAGCCGAATGTCAATTATGCTGGTAAACTGTCCCGTAGTTTGATCTCCACGACGATGACAGACTTGCCCTCACGCCAACCCCCATGCTGGTAGTCTCTCAAATCACTAGTGTCACGGATGTGACTACATTTGCTGAAGCTTCAACCCAGACCAGTACCGAACGGAAAGGAATTTGCAGTGAACAAATGAAATAAAAGGAGTCCCATATCATGACAAAAAACTGAGGAATACCTGTAGTGCACATGTTCAAGCTGTCATTCACATAAGAAAACGGTGGAATCCGTGAAATCCCACCACCTTCAAATCGCATAATTACTCAAGCAAGTGACTTAAAACTTTCAAGAGATAAAAACTCCATGAGACTTTACTCTGAAGACCGATTTGGGCACAAAACGCAGCTTATCAATGACTATTTCTAAACACCTCCTCTGATGTAATTTAACCTGCAAAAACAGTGGAAACTCAGGGTGAGAACAGCTCCACCTTACGAGTTACTCTTACCATCAAAACCGCGTCCGTCCCTTTCAGCGTTCTGCAAGTCAAACTTCACCTTCCTCGAAAACCTGTAATTATCCATTCTCCGTAGCAGTAACAATCTTTGGACAAAAAATTGCAATAGCTCTGATCAAATACCGAAACCCTTTAATAAATTATTACAAGTACTGAATGTGAATGCGATTTGAAACGATTTTAAAGTACGGCGTTGAATATTTCTACCTCTGTGCTCCATTATTTGGTTTCCAAGTGCTATTTCATCATCAGTCTTACTTATTCAAAAGTTTTGGCAACCGCTAGTCATTGTACTTGTGCCACTGTAGTTTAATGTATTTGTTAGCTACCTCCTAAAGTATGCGGACTCTGTAGTCTCTATCGTTTGTAGTCTGGCTCGACAGAATGGAGAACAATCGTCATATCTACCCCAGCATAGCTCTTCTCCTAATTAACAATGTACGTTAATCCGTACTTCTTTGCGCACTTACAGCTTCGGAGAGGACTTGAGGCACTTAAGTTGATAAACGCAACTCCTCATTAAATTGATATAAACCACCTGGTTGTACATTCGCCTGTCTGGGGTGCTCTTATATGCTCGCGTAGGGTAGTCAAGTAACCAAGTGAATTCATTTGTTTGCATAAAAAAAACAACTGAAAGCTTCTCTTGCCGTTATAGCTGTTCTTATTTATGAAGGTAAGCAATCTAGACTCAAGCACCTCTACATTTCACTTTTAATTCTTAACTGCCTAGTCTGTGTTTGGCTTATGCTAATGCTGTGAAAGGGTTGGATAAGCCACGCAAAATGAAGTTATGAGGAGCAAAGCCAGAGGGAACCGAGAGTGCGGAAATATTATCCTAAAGTGAAATCATTCTCACGAACGTGAGGTACAGGTTTTGTGCTGCTTATGTTTCATAGTTGCCAATCAGTTACTATTGGCTTCTTAGCCCTTCTTTTGTGATTTTCTAAAGATTTTACTTTTATCCAGGCAAATATGCCGTTGGAATGCGAATAACATAAAGAAATTCACTTTCTCCAGGGGAAAGAAAGAATTAGAAGGTTATAAGATTGCTTATAAAATGGTCCTAGTCTTAAAAAGACACTATAATCATTGTAAGTACCTTAGAGGAACCCCTTCCGTGAATTAGTCGGGACAGTTCCAGTAGCTCTGTTTGTGCTTAAGGATGAGTTTGAATACAGTACCTTTCTGATTCTCGATTCCCTTCACCAAACGTCGAACCCTATCCAATGACCATAGTGAATTCAAATTATGCAACAGTTTTCATCAAAGGGGTGGAATCTTGCATCTTGGGAGCACAATTAAAATAGCATGCGATTCCACGGTGAACGTTTTTCGTATGTTGATGTGACGTGTAATCATCACATCACCTTTGCACCTCCCTTTTGATTAGGTTGATTGATGGTTTCAATGCACCGCTGTTAAGAGGGAGTTGAGGCCAAATTATTGGTGCTTATTCCATTGCGTCAATGCTTCTATGATAATTGTGCTCCTAGCCTTCCGGCCCTTTAGAAATAAATGAGGCGTTATGGGGGCTGGGTCATGTCTAAATTCAGCTCCAGTATCATTTATGGGGCCAGTTGCTTAAGGCTAACAGGTGAACTAATTTGTAGGTGGACTAGATAATGCAGTATACGCAAAAGCGATGGAGCATTGCATAAATAAGTGGTTAAATTCGTGAATTCTCATAATACTGAAGCATTTTTTTCGGTTGAAGTGGTCAGAATTTTAAAGAGACCGTATATCCCCTCCTTGTTGTTGGTAATTGAGCGAATATTGGAATAACGAGTTTCCAGTAATGCAATTCACCAAGGTGATAGAAAGGAATGGATACCGAGCCTTGCCTCCGTAAAGCCAACTTAACTGGTCTTGCTTTTGGGAAACCCTTCCTCCAAGCAACAGTTGACGTGATTTATGCTAACCGTGAAAAATCGGTGAACCTCGAGCAGTACCAGGGCAGTAAAATCCCTCAATGTCAGATACTCAAAGGACGTAACCCAATCTACTGAAGCCTACGAGATGGACAGCTAACTTTGAAGTCACAAGCCTCCCCACTTTCATGGAAAAATCTGCTTGTAAGGTTTGCTCCTGTTTCACTTTTTTGGAACACCAAACAGCAGTGAATTTGGCGACGCAGAAGCGTGCCTTTATACACCCTGAGATCTTCTGTCGTCGAGGCTTCAGTTACGGTCTTAATAACATGGAGATCAGTACATAACACATCAGCTTGTCTGATCACCTGCATACCATTATATTCAAACCATTACATTTCGTTATAGTGAATCAAGGTTTGCTTTTAATGGGCGTCCGAATATAATGAGCAAGCAGACACTCACTACATTTGGCAAATCCTCAACTTTGGGTTTTACTCATTAACCGCTGATGGAACAAAATTAAGTCTTAAATGGCTTATAACTGATTTGGAATATAAGTCTATTCTAATTCTTTGCAAAACGATTTATACCACAATCTAAGATCATGATATTCGGCTTCCTTTTGTCACTTAGTGGTACGCTCCTGCAGAAACCGAGTGACAATCAGAACACTTGCTGTAGCTTTAACCCGTCCTAACCTCAGCTCCAAAACTACTCATTGGTAGGAATTTTTCAAAAAAGGCGAAATGTAGAACTGCAGTTGATTGATTGGATTCCGGTCGATGGTGTAGTGTATGAGCATTTCGTCTGACTGCATCAAACCACGTGAGCACTTTAGTCTGCAGCATGATCTTCGGGTCACTCTAAAAGTCTTCCAGCTCATTTGTGGGTTGGCAATGTATGTTCTTCCGCAGTACTTTCGTTTGTTATAACTTCAGACAAGAATCGAGGCGCCGCGGCAAAGGAATCTTACATCAGAAACCAAATTCACATCTACTCTAATTAACTTCCGTAAGTTTCTAAAACTCGCATACAGTATACCTCAAATAAGTACATTTATTTAAAAAAATCTTGCGTACATACTGATTGGTGAGTACTAGTGAATGGTAGATAAACCACCACTTACTATTGGTGTAATGATGCCACAGAAACATGCAATTATTTTATGCAAGGGGGATTTCTAAGTGACGTCCAAACATAGATAGGAATATATTTCTCCATCAGTTCATAACGAGGTTGTGATGTTAAATTCTAGTAGCAAGAAACCAAAACGTTAGGCAACTTGGAAATCAGTTTGAATTTGGCTAAATTGTGTTACATTCCGGAATAATTCCTGGAACAAGAATTATGCCATCACTTAGGGACAGCATATATGACGTTAATAGTACAGCTGAAACAAAGTAGGCCAAGTTATAAATCCTTTAGGAAAGTTTTAACTAACCTTGAGAGTCCAACTTTTCCTGTTCTCATCGTACCCCAAAATTCAAATCCATTAGGTGTAAGGTACGCATTTCAATAGGGTGGGTGTGTGAGACACTCGTTTGTTATTTGCCCCGTGTGATTGTCTAACAATACTTACCTAACCATCAGAATTCCGAAGTCTTTCGTCATGTTACAAAGTTTATCTCTACTGAGAATTCCTGGTCAGCTGGAGGTGTATCTACTCCTCTTTGTTTTCATGAATTTTGTGACACCTGCACTTGATAATAGGGAGGCAAATTGTTTTTAAGGCTATTTTGCATAATATTAGGAAATGTTAACCACCTTTTGGTCTTTGTATTACACTAGTCTACTGATGAGAATTTGAAGGTTTCTTTTATGCTCCATACTTCATTGCTGTCAATCGAATGTTTGTGGGCTTGGTTGAAGATATCACTTTTATTCCAACTAATTTTACATTGAGGTAAATGGTTCCTTGCCTGACCTTCTCCAACGCATTCACGGTTTAACTGGGTTTCGAATTGATGCCTAAATAAAAGCCTTGAGTCCATTTGCTTTTTGTCTCAATGAATCTCTGCATCCGTGGCACCAGTATGCTAGTACGCAGTAGTTTTGATTATTAGAATCTGTTCTATTCGTTTGCGTGCTGTGACAGTAATTGTGGAATCTCCTCACTTACACTAGTTTGTATGTGTGGTGCAAGCCTAATTTGACTCGTTTTATTCACCCGCCTGGTAGACACTCTGAATGCCATTGAATGCCGACTGAGAAGAAGCCCTCCACCTTTTCCTTCCCTGAAGAGAAGGCGGAGGTTGAGGGTGGTGGGAAGACGGCGGTAACCAGGTTCACAAATTCCGTCCTTTCAGCATCATTGCAACCATCAGCTCCTCTCCGAAAGCGTGTCCGATTTCCTGAAGACGAGACTCAGCTGGCTACCACCCTTCCCACTGGCAACGAGGCCTGGCGTGTTGGTTAGTTCGATAGGCATCTGCTCTAATTCCGCGTATCTAGATCTCGAGACCCCGAATCACGTCATCGTGGACGCCTACGCGGAGGCCTGCCTTCGGTTAGATCTCCGCCCTCTCTCCTGCATCATCGAACAGCTCTCGGTGTGTGGGCTTTTAGGTGTGATCAAACTTTGTCGGACATGGGACTGAATTCATATCGTCGTTATGCTTCGTTCTGTTGAATAAAATTTACTAGGGTTTCCTTCACACCACCAGGGTAACTCTTTTAAGATTCCTATTGAGTTATTCTTTGGCCTGCACTGTCGGGAAAGTACCCGAGATGAGTTGGTTCACCTAGTTCTATTTCATATCTAAATAAAAATCAGCTATGGAGGCAAGTGAGATAGTTGCCACAGTTAAGTTCTGATGTTCCGCTACTAGTACTTATTAATCAATTTAGGTATTTGGAAAGTCACCACTCTCGTCTATTCTCGACTCTTTTCAGTAAAGGTAACAAGAGGCAGCTAGATTGCAAGACTAAGTTGTGATGCAAGACCACTTATTGATCAAGGGCAGATATTTAGATTGGCGCCGATTTCCGGCCTGCTTGATTCAATTATTCCTTATCCTTTTTGATTCAGGTTGTAGTACACAGGTTGACTGTAGGGTTAGCCTAAGTAGTCATCAGTTCTGTTATGGTGGGTAGTTCCCGTTGTTTGTTTATCAAGGGTAAATGTTAGGAAGGTTGCTATTTCTTTTGATTGCTTTATTGATCGGATTATGAGATCCATTTGATAATTGCCGAAATGAGGTGCATTGAAAATCTGGCAAATCGGTAGTGACTAGAGCTGAGTTATGATGTACGGTTCCCGGTGCTTATTGCTCTCTCAACTGCTGTCTTACTAGAAAGTGTCCGCTCCCCTCGCAAAGACCAAAATCCCCGCCATCATTCTCAAGGGCACCCAACTCGCTAAGAAGGATTTGGAAGCACTGGAATGTATTTTCAAGTACTGCCAGGCGTATCATTTGAGCTTTGAGAACACTGGTCTCAACAATGAGGTGAGAGAATGAGTATATAATCTTACTCATTGACACTACCACTAACTTTCTGTATCGCCCCTTGAATTCGTTGTGAGGAACACAAATCTCGAGCTAAGCTTATTAGCGCATATTTTTTGCTCTTTTACTCGTCTTGGTACAAAGCCAGTCCTTCTGTTGAGTCTCTGTGAATTCGGCTATCCACGGTAGATGCTTTTCTTTTGGCAAATCATCTGTATACAAGCCTTCCCTGAACCATCAGTGAGCGTAATGGTATTTTTCACAAAGAGTAAACGATCTTGGTTATATCTCACCTCGTCGGTACTAATTGTACACTTCAAGGAGCTTTATTATTGAACCACGGAATCATGCCGTTCTACATCGCGGCTCTCCGTAATAGATGTTCGAAGGTAATAATCGTATCCTTTGTCGTATGGATTGAAATTGATAGCTAAGATCGTGCGACAGTTTTCCATCATGGGAAAAAGCTTTTTGCATCTTGTGGATTTAAATGACAAATTGAATTGAAGAGATCTAGTCTCAGGAAGCCGTTTCTTGCGTTCGATCGCCGAAGTTAGAATGTTCTATTCTAATGTTCAAAGCCTAAAAATGCAATTTTCCTCGAACTAGGAGTATCACGCATTCATTCGTTTGTTTTGAACCCATCCAGTTTGCTTGTGATACGACAAAGAACATGTAATATGTGTGACATCGGTAGCAAACGTATTAAATCCTCTCACTGGTAAAAAACATTTCGTCAGGATCCAGTTTCACTTGTTTCGGCCATTATTAATTGTAATACAAGATCCAGCGCAGTTTTAATAGCTCTTCCGTGGGGTCTAACATTCAACAATCCACGGAAGATGCCTTAATTCTGTGCCATTTCGATGTAGTCACCCATTCAACAAGTCTGGGATTATTTTTATTTTTCCGCTTTGAATTCGTCAACACTCCTACCGGCGTAACGCTTGAATGACTTTTGTGACTGCAATAGAGTCCCTCATATTGAATGCAGTTTGACTGTCGGTGTGTAGGGAAGGGCTTGGAGACTGTTTTAGAAAATTACTTCTTATTACTACGTGACCAGAAAGTTTCGTGCAGTTTTAGACACCTCGATACAATGACTCGTAACATATAGGCACTTCTAAAATTCATTTAATGGCTTGTATGGATGCATTATAAGGTGGAGTTATCCGTCAGTCTCTCGGTATGGTACTCGTTATTGTGCTCTGTTATTTTTCAACTTTTATAATAAAATGTCAGGTAAACCTGGTGGATGTAATTTGAACTTGTCTGCTGCTCTACGTACCGAGTTTCATTGGCTTACAAAGCCGTAGGAGCTAGTTACTCCTGCAACTTGTTGCCAAACATTTAAAGAAGGCGCGGTATGCGGTAGTGGAACAACGTGCTGCTCAAAATCAAATGTTTTAATAAGTATTTTGACTCGGGTGATGAACCACTCAAAGGTAGATGGAGCAAGCTAAGAAGAGAGTACCATTTAGCCTTAACGTGGATGAAGAATGACGTCATCATCAGAAAAAGTTATTGTCGATTAGTTTGCCTAGAGTAAATTTTACCTGTAGTGTGAGGGATGATAAAACAATCTGTTTTAACCCACATCAACTGGGAGCGGAAAGTTATGGAAATTGCTAAGTAAATGGGTCTTATATAAGTTTGTAGATTCTAAAGAAACACCTAGTCTCCACTTCTTGTACATTATAAAAAGATTCTATCTGGAGTGTTTGATGAATGATTGAGTATATTGTCACGTCAATAGAACGAACATATCTTTTTTATCCCAAAACGTCTATCTTACCATTTGCCGTTCACTTTTAAGGCGTAGCTTCACTCCCACAAATCTATGCTTACTTTTTGTGCCGAAGTTCAAAGGGTAATTACCGCTGAGAATTGTTTATCTGATACTACTCAGAAGGACTGGAAGGTGTCCACGATAAACAGCCAAAATTAGTAAACCAGTGAAAAACGTCCAAAACTTACTGTATGAAACTTTTGACTCTAAGATAGAATGAAAGGAGGGACAGTGCTTCATCTACACCCTCCATACTCCTGAGATGTCTTCCGTCGTAATAATTTTCACCGTGGCATTAGATAATCAAATAATCATGGGAAATGGAGGTGAAATGAAAACGGGCTACCTAGGGTTGGATCGTTCGCTTGTAGGGACAAAACCTTCTATGCACATGGAATTTGCTGCAAGCTTGCCTTCCATTGGGAAAGCATCAAGGAATTCGGATTACTTCAAGCAATGTAAAAAACTCATTCAAATAATCTTTCCGTGATTATTTGATTTTGGCATAAAGCAGATGAACTTCTATGTTTACCATTTACAGTAGGCAACCCCCAACCAGTTGTAATCATTGGCTTTTTCTACCTGACTCTTAAGTGTAGATACAACTTTTTCATAGACTTTTTGTGGAAGGATTGAGAGATTAGTGGAACACTTGGACTGACCAGTCCTGATACGTGGGGGCTGCAGATTCCTTGAGTTGGGTCCAACTGCTTCAATTATTACGTTATTTCATCACATTTTGAGAATTCTGCGATCCACTTTATCAACCGGTTTCACTGTGTGTGTGCGTTTCAGCTCTGGACTTAATCAGAAACCAATGTCTTCAGGATTTTGAGTCTTCTGACATCTCGAAAGCTCATTGGTAAATTCTGCCTGTTGTATTACAGTCCTTGTCCTGTCTCCTCGAGGCGTTGGATTACTACGTGCCGTGCAGTGAACTCTGTCTTGCACGAAACAGGGGCATCACTGAAGGGGGCTTTGAACACATCGCTAATTTTATATCCAAAGTGAGTTGTCTGTTCTTTTCTTTATTTTCGTTGTCTCTTACCTTACGTCCTGCCGTTTGGAGTAAACGCACAGAAGCATTAGGCTGATGTATTCTATCTCCTTTCACGATATTACTCTTTCCTGTACGCCCTTTGATCAAAGTGCTTTTAAAACAGTATAAGCTCATTCAATTACTGATATAATTAAGAAGTACCGAGATTAAGTAGTTTCGATGCAAATTGTGCAAAATTTATTAAATTTTAGCATTAACAAATGTACTGAAAATGGAGTAATGTTTCTCACTAGTTAAAAACATTATTATAAAGTATTCTATTTCCTATTTCAATTGGGTAGAAATTCTTTTCTATTTAAAAACTGATCCACATGTTTTTGTTGGGGCTAGAAATTATCAGAAATATCAAATTGTATTTTGATTTTCTGGGAGGTCGTTTAAAAGCATTCTATTTATGTCAAAATGTATGGGATATCAATTTTCGTGTGCTTTGTGTAAATATTCATGAGCAGTGGCGATGAAATGAGTGATCGAACCAATTAAAACAATAAGGAAGTGCATTATGTGATTGTTACAAAAGGTTTACATCAGGTCTCCTGTCCATCAACATATACTTGCGATTGTGTCATTTGGTTCTTTGTTTGCTCCTTTTTTCACATATGGAAATGAAAATGGGCTAGTTAGGACTAGAAGTTTCGTCTCATCCTGTTTCTATGTATTAATATCCTAATCCACCAAAGAAGTTTTTTGCTGTTCATCTTGAAAAGATCTAAGAGTGGAGCAGTGCTGTACACAATCTGAATTTATTCTTTGCTCAAGTGACATTCCATCTTCTAATCCTAGGAATGTCAACAAATGCCTTAGCAATTTAGGTCTGAATTTAGTCTCTTTTTCACATTTCAACCACACCAGGATTAATTAAAAAGAAGACATTATCTATTTCCCATCTTTGTATGAATTTTCGAACCTAATTGAAACTTTGAATGGTGCTTTTGAGGTTTGAATTTCCAAATTTGTGATTCTCTTATAAATTGCGCTTATTTCACTGGCTCAGAAAGTATTTAGAAGGTTTTGGTAGATAAGGCCTATTTATTTATCTTTCTGTATTATGTATTTTGCCCTAATAGGGATAAGAAGCACCAAAGGCGTTCACAGGTGAATGTCAGTTTCATTTTCTCAAAACGTCTTTAAACGCAATTTTTTTGCATAATCGCTGTTGGACAAATAAGAATTCTATGTATTTAAAGTGGAGAAGCTTAGAGGTGATCTAAAAACTGGCAAAATGACGACATGTTTAACGCAAGTGTAATTTATTTCGGTTCATGTTTCTTCAGTGTTGTAATTTGCTGTGTAATTTGAACACCAGGTGCTGCATTTTGCGCCTGCATGCATTGAGGCGATATTGGTACACCTGCATTTATGAAACAAGTCGTACGTTAGGACCTGAACTAATAATTTTCTTCGAAATCGCATCCTACAGTAACAGGTATCTTCCATGCATCCCTTATTTCTAGGTCTACAACTTCTCTCGGATCAGCTGATCCGTACATCCATTCTTTCGGCAATCGGCCATCAATTTAAGTTGAACTAGGCGGTTACTGATCTACTCATTTCGTATTCACCTGTTTATTCTAGATCTATTTAGTTCTTGTTTATTCACTCACCCGAAACACCATCCGTCTGTCCACTTCCTCCAGATCTATCCCATATCCATCCATCCATCTATTCTTGCGGGCTACATCTGCCGACCAGATACTGCAGCAGTCAAACATAAGAGCCGACAATCTTCACCTTCGCCTACCACTCGAATCACACACAGAAAGATAGGCTTCCACTCACCTCCTATCTTAGACTGGCATCTAAAAATAACAGCTCTGTCTTTCAGTGGGGAAGAAACTGTTAGGCATTCGACAACATCCATCCGACAAGGATTTTTTATCAATCAAGCTTCGATGAGGACCCAGGAAACCTCTTTTACTGAACGTTATGTGCGATTGTAGAGATCCACCTCCCTCTGTTTCCATTGTTAAAATGTGAATTTCTTCACAAGGGCATGTTCGTGTATGCACGCATGTGATGCTGGTTTGAGCAAGTTTCTTCCTGATTTAGCGTTCATTCTGCTACTGCTACCTCTAGTGCACTACTCCATTGGGCTTCAAGATGTGGTAATAATAGGCGACAATAGCTAATCTTCTTTGTTACTTTGTGCTTTGCATCAAAACGAGTAGATGTCGGAAAAGTGTAAGTCACTAAAGGGAGTTTTTTCGTATTTTGGTGTAAGTTGTAATGAAATCTGCAACAAGTGATGCAAACATCCAAATTAGTGGCTTCGTTTTAATCCAATCACCATGGTGTAAACTTGGTTGAATTTGTGAGTCGATGGGAATTTAATTTACAGAACTGTCAGGCTTTGTGAAGATTTGTAGCGATGTTCACGAAAGCACATGCCCTGTTTGGTGCAGTTGAATAGAATCGGCATAATTTCCCCAGAAAACCAGTCAAATCGATTGACTAGAGAATCAAGGGTTAGGTAACAACTGACTCTGATCTTATCGGCCGCTCCAGATTAACTGGACTGACTTCCTTCTAAGGCATTAATCTTTGCTAATAAGCGATAGCCTGTGGAGGTGTATTGCGATCCACTTTGCTGTGCACTTGAATGCATAACCATGAATTTTTTTATGAGCACGTGGCATGGCAGTCTAATTTATACATTGCACTGGAACGCTATTTATTCTTTGTGTTGATACATCCTGCACTTGGCATCAGCCATGAGTCCTGTCTAGTTTACTACAGCAGTCAGATATCTGCCGAATCTAACCAGTTAAGTGGTATTATAGTGAAAAGGGCTGTTGTTAGTTCACAGACCGAAATCGGTTTTATTGTGAAAGGGTGGGTCTGTCCTCGTTGTGAACAAAATTTGACTATAGCTTGTTCCAGGTCTCCAGTAGCTAAACTTGGAATTTGGCCCATCATCCACCTTTTATCTGATCACCAAGTCCCTTGTCCCATCTTAAGGAATGGTTGATTTGAGATGAATGGATAGATGGATGCACGAAGATTGAGTGTCGCATATTCCTTACAGCCTTAACACATGAGCTGTCAAAAGCAAGATCTATTTACACTGGAATCAATCGACGAGGAAGCCTAGGGAGAAAACTTTGTTGCATAATTTGTTTCTGATCTAGCTATTTATGGCTCGTTTATCCACTCTGAATCTACTCACATACTCTGGATCAATTAAGCTACTTTGTTTTTGATTGATTCATTTAGTAGACCTTCAATATATAGGCATTTCTATTTGCACAAGACCTTAAATTTTCGTTCCCTAATTCCGGCTTCGTTTTTGCAGTACCCTCAACTCAACTGGCTTGACCTTCGTGGCATCCCTCTGAACCCTGCTGGCGCAAGACACCTCAGCCGCGGGCTCACCTCCCAGCGTGATGAGGCGCGTAAAGTGGTCACCAAGTTTCTCAGTGTCTGCACCGGTCAGGAGCTCGTCAACTCTGATTCCGCTCGCGACGCCCTATTCGATGTTGAGGCTTTCCAGCTTACCTTTAATGTCTTCTTCTCCTACTTGCCTACACCCGCTGAAGTACACACCCTTTCTGGAGCGTTGCAATGTCTACCTCCCCTCTGTCTTCGGGGTCTCCATCTGGGTGAGACGGGGCTTTGTGGATCCGCGTTACTGGATGTTACCGCAGCGATTAGGGTGGCGGGACATCTTCGGGATCTGCGGTTACCGGGAAACAAGCTAGGAGCGCACGATATAGAGTTGTTGACGCCATTGTTGCGGTATTATCCGGGACTGCAGGTGTTGGATTTGAGTCACAATGACCTTGGGGTGAGTTGGATGATTGAATTGAAAATTCAGAGAGATATGAATAGGCTGGACTGAACAATAGTGGGTGCCCCCATTGTTAATTAAGAACTGGGTAGCTTTTATGACAGGACGAAGTTTGTTTCTGTTTAAGGGTTTTTTTCTCACTTCTAAAAGGTGGATCGGACGTGGTGATAGATGGAAGCAGTACACTCTAGTGCATAAAACTTTACTTTGAATTGTTTCATAGATTCGTCTATCCCTATCCCACATCAACACATCTCTGCTGCATGTTCTCGTACCCATTTCAGCTTCATTTGTTGACTCAGTAGTTATCTAGTCAATCGATTTGACTGGTTTTCTGGGGAAATTATGCCGATTCTATTCAACTGCACCAAACAGGGCATGTGCTTTCGTGAACATCGCTACAAATCTTCACAAAGCCTGACAGTTCTGTAAATTAAATTCCCATCGACTCACAAATTCAACCAAGTTTACACCATGGTGATTGGATTAAAACGAAGCCACTAATTTGGATGTTTGCATCACTTGTTGCAGATTTCATTACAACTTACACCAAAATACGAAAAAACTCCCTTTAGTGACTTACACTTTTCCGACATCTACTCGTTTTGATGCAAAGCACAAAGTAACAAAGAAGATTAGCTATTGTCGCCTATTATTACCACATCTTGAAGCCCAATGGAGTAGTGCACTAGAGGTAGCAGTAGCAGAATGAACGCTAAATCAGGAAGAAACTTGCTCAAACCAGCATCACATGCGTGCATACACGAACATGCCCTTGTGAAGAAATTCACATTTTAACAATGGAAACAGAGGGAGGTGGATCTCTACAATCGCACATAACGTTCAGTAAAAGAGGTTTCCTGGGTCCTCATCGAAGCTTGATTGATAAAAAATCCTTGTCGGATGGATGTTGTCGAATGCCTAACAGTTTCTTCCCCACTGAAAGACAGAGCTGTTATTTTTAGATGCCAGTCTAAGATAGGAGGTGAGTGGAAGCCTATCTTTCTGTGTGTGATTCGAGTGGTAGGCGAAGGTGAAGATTGTCGGCTCTTATGTTTGACTGACAGATGAATACATCAGTTCGAGTCAGTTGAAGGAATGTTTTGGGTATACATCGATAAATGGATAAATATAGCTGGGCTGGCTGGATACAGGGTGAGCAGTTTAAATCTAGAATGAATGGATGCTCGGGTGAATTGTTCTGAAAAGTGTTAATTTGTAGCCCCAGGAAGGATGCATGGACAAATGCACTTGGTGCGATTGGACATGGTCTTGTTAGATGGAGAGTAGCTGTCATTGTCTAATATGATTTTAAAGAAAGATGTGCAACGAAAATTTAACCTTTGCGTGCGATTTATTCAGCAGGTGCACTCCATTGTGTGTGCATGGTAATGTACCTGGTTATCAAGTTACAGCGTACGAATATGTTGGAATCTGAATAGTTCTAATTTCTCGTAGTACTCACATGACACGTTTCGTTACTTTCGCGTTGTTGTTAACAGAAGACCTTGAGTTAGTAATAATCGCACAGGGAGCATACTTTCTACTTCCTATGCTTTCTGGTATACTTTTACTATTTCAAAGCACTGATTAAACTGCGGTTTTATATCAAGTGAAATTTTAAAAAGGGAAGCAGGCCCTGTTGCAAGAGTACTGCTAATTGAATCCTAGAGCAATTCCATGACAGTTTAGCATTCCAGAAGGTTTTTTTTCTAGAAAAGGATGTCGGATGCATGTTCCTCCCTTTCTATTTTAAGTTGTGATGGCGGCTCTGTCCACACACTTCTCTTTATCTGTTGTATTTAATGCCATATTTGCGACTGAATTCATCTCTGCTGCTTTCACTTGTCACGACTGTCACAAATCTAATTGGTAAGAGATTGTAAGACAAGCATCCTCACTTGGTGGATTCATCCCTGCTTGTGTCTGAGTCTTCCCCTCAGTTCGTTACGAGTTATTTCAGGTGAACAGAGGGGCCGAAAAAATGTCAACGTAGGGGCTGTGAATGTGACAATATGCCGCTAATGTGGCAGATTGCAAAAACAAAACTCAGTGAACCAAATTCACCACTAAGATGTCAGCATTCTGACCGTCACACTATCAAACATCATATTATACTTTTTTCACCTCAACAGAAAGACATGCGATTTGGTGGTCCCATCCGTTTTTTTTACTTAGCGAGCTTTTTTTTAGAATTTTACTAGCATCGCCATTAGGACACTTGTCTTACAAAGACAATATAAGGCGACCTTGCGTAACAGTGTTCCATATTCATTTTCTGTCACTTTTCTACCATTTAAATGCTCCCCAGTCGACCATCAGCGCTTTTTTAGATCCATGGAATGTGGAGGAGTACCAGTTCTTCATGTTACGGTTACAAATTAATTCTTCTGCACATGTTTTGATGCAGTTCCCCAATGGAAAGTTTCGTTTTGTTTAAACAGGGCTTGAGACCCGGGGTGGTTACCAAAAGCTGACGCAGATTCAATATCCTGGTTGTGCGTGTGGACAGAGTTGGGCTTTCACGCCACATTCTCTCTTCGTGTGACCATTGGTTGCGGTATACAAAGAAATGGAATTGCTGACTTAACGTACATTCATCCACCGCTTTCACTCTTTTAAATTCAAGTTAACCTTGAAAACCTAATGAATTATATTAGTCTAGAACAGGACACTGCGACACGGAGATAGAGATCCAAACCCAGGGAACGAAAAGCCGTGGAGTGACCGGAGTCTGGGAGCACGAATTGGATTGATTCAGGATCGTGTGCAAATAATGTAGAAGTGTTGAGGAATAGAATGAGTAATCAATAACTTCTTTTGTCGTTATCTTCAGCTACTCATCTACAACAATGGCGCTCAATTGCATTGAAAAAATTCATCAACAAGATAGGAATGAAAGAGCATTGACGAATTTGTGTAATAAAAGCATTGCTGCAATCATTCAATCCATCTATCACGTCCTTTATTAAGTTGAGCTCGATCCGGACCCGAAGGCGTGCCATGTGCGCCGATCGCGTTCCATATGACTAGATCTGTGGAGATCTACAACAAATGGGTTTTAGAAATTGTGGTTGGTAAGTTACTCCAATTTTAAGCCTTAAAACCATGACAAGTAGCAGAATTAGAGAAGCATTGAATAAATAAATATTATCTGTGTGCAAGACTGCTTCCATTGTTGATGCGAAAACAAAGACCTGTTACCCTTCTATATTATGAGGATCAGATACTGTCTCAGATGAATGGCTGTCCAGTATTAAAATGACATCGAAATGAAAGGGAGCCAAGAGAATTAGTTTGTCTAATACAAAAGGCAGAATCGCTGAGTAAATTGGCAGTTTGTCGTTTTCTTTCAGGATGAGGGCTATCGATTACTCGCAAACGCCTTATCCCATCCCTCTTATCCCACCACCCTCGTAACACCTTCTACAGACACCTCGTCTACCGAATCTCGTTCCAATCTACATCGCCTCTACCTCTGCAAGACGGGTCTTAGTCCAATTGGTGCAAAGCACTTCACCACCTGTCTCCCCGTTCTCTACTGTCTCTCTCACCTGGAGTTGAGCGATAACCCGAATCTTAGCTGCCAAGGCGTTTTAGCACTTCGTAGCGCTTTACAAGCCTACACTCGTCGACGGCTAGTCTATCTCGGTCTGGCTCGCTGTGGACTCGCTTGTCAAAGCGCTATTGCGTTGGCCGAAGTCTTGGGTGATGTTCCACGGGCCCTGCGACGCATCGATCTCACAGGGAATTATATTGCTGAGGCGGGACTGATGGCTATCTCAAAATCGATTCCTCTTTGTAGTAGATTGGTACAGTTGCAAGGATTGGAAGACAATCGGCCAATTCAACGGTCAACGATCGGTGGAAGTGGTTCGGCACATTCGGAGACGAGTTATAACAGCCGTCAAAAATACCAAAATGGGAAATTCGTGTCTGATTCTCCAGCGATGAATGGAACATCGGTTAGATTTTTGATATGCTTGAATTTGAAATGACACCTTTAATTTTTCTCTATAACAGTATCGGTGCTCCTCTAACCAACGCTGAAAAAAATGGGAGCATGGCTGCTATGACCGGAGGCATGATGGGCTAACAATATCGACTTTTCAGTTGCCAAATTCCTGTGCTCTCCATTGTGCCAAATGCATTAAACCCATCTGTTTACTCACCAATTGGTGAGATAGCGTAAGACCTCATGGCGAAATTGTTTCATATTTCCATAGCATTAATGCAAGGGCCAGATTCGTCTAGATCTGAAAGATGAGTGATGTTCTTCATGGAGGTCGCAGTCTATTATCCGAATTCTGATGCGGATGCTTGAAATGCTGACGATTCTTCACAAGAGAGCTAAAAACCAATCAAGTGGTTGGCAAATCGCAAGAAAACGGATCCTTTCCTTCAGTAATTAGATAAAAGTTATGCCAAAAGTGTTCTCAAGATGTGTATAAAACAGTAAGGTGTGAATAGAGTACGAAAATATAAGATCTCTACATTTCATTACGAGTAGCAAAGTAATCAAGATGGGGGCATTGTAATGGCAACGAAACGGAACGGCAAAGCGAAATAGGATCGAGGCAAAACTCGGGGAGCTGCCCAAGGAAGAATCTTCATGCGAAAATGGATTAGCATACGGAGAGTTCACGGAGATCACGTGCAGCTCTGATAGTACCTCTTAACCACGTCTTTTCAATTCGTTCTACAAGACGCAGATTTTTATCCCTTTTAATGTAAACCATCAATATCTTTCCTTCTTGTTTCCTAGTTGATTGGAATTCACTAGAGTTATTGGATAGAGTTTGGTGCTCGTTGAAGGGGATCGAGTATCAGCAAGACAACTGGAATTGACTTAATGACATTTTAGAGGATAATAGATTTAAACTCATCGTCAGACACAGAGTGACACTGGAAGTGTCCCGACTGAAAGTAAGTTTTTGCAAAAAAGCGAAAAGGAACCGCATTTGAGATTTCAATGTCGGTTTTAGCAGACTTTGGTGCATTTTAAGTAATTTCATTAATTCTTTTAATCTCTTCTAAGCACTTACCGCTGATTAACTTAGGCGTGGCCTTCTTGGCTTGCAGAACAAAAAGCCATGCCAAAAGGCTTGTAACTTGGATTAATTGAATATGCTACCAGAAGAGCAAAGTACTTCTGTTTCCGTCAGACAAGTTTGAACATTACTCTCTAAGCCTCTTATGTAGATGATTCCGTTCGGAGGGTTGAATATCTGTGCAGTTTCTCAGTTTGGGGGTGAAGATAGATGCAAAATCAGTGTACGACGGTCGTTCATGGACTCAGAAGGATGTATTTTTCAGGGCAGTTCTCCGGTGACGATGTTTGCAGACGTACCGCATAATCCAACGAATAATTAGAGGGTACCTTTAGCAAGGTTAAAGACGTGCCAATTATCCACCCGGCACCAGGCGTTACATACGATGATGGGATCTGCTACGGTCGAGACCGCCTGCACCATTTAAACCTGTAACTTCTGAGGGGCAGTATTTTACTGCCATAACATCCTGTGCTTATGATCTTCTGCGGACACGAGTGTTCACGGTCCCTGGTTTCATATTTTCGTTGACAAGAGACGTCATATATCATCATACGCTGTTTTACGCATCACCAGTCACCTGGCGTCTTAAGTAATGGTGTTAGCGCCGATCGACGATGTGAATACCATCCATTAGTGCGAGTAGTAGGACTTGACACTTATCATTGTGGATAGTTTTGCTTCAGCAATGTTTACGTCGAAGTTCAGCTTGAGCGATCTCTGTACCAAGCTGAGGAGCTATGGTCTGACATACGTAGAGTAGTTTGGATAAATAACATGCATCATGGACCAAAAGTCATCTTCAGCGTAAAGATAGTTACCTCTCACCAAGTCAGCGTCTAGATGGATTACAAGACTTGAACTTAGCTATACTGGTGTAGCGAATTCAGAGCACCGCAGACATCCGGTCGGCTGCAGTCACGACCACAAAAAGTGAAGAAGCCTAGAACTGATTGGTGAAAACAAGACACGATTGAAGATATATACCAGTAAAGTGGGTATCAAATGGACCTCCAGTGACTCAACAGAAAGGGATTATACTAATACGGGGAGAGCTTTTCTCGAACTACTGAAAATCTGCATTTTATTTCGCCGCATCTTCCATTTCTGGAGGGTAATCTGTCTAGTCTGGAGCTTGTCAGAGGTTATACGTTTGTCCGTTGCGGTGGTAGGGCCAGTTCTTATTGGTCCTTTACACTTTAGTCACAGAAATGTCAGAGTAGCGTTTGAATGGGAAGTATTCCCCAATTCCTTCTGTCATTCTTTTCTAGCTTTTTCGACTTCCCCGATCTGCTTCTTCGTATAACGATGCCGGTGAGTCCAACGGGACGCCAATTTGGAACCGAAGACGGCCTACAAGCCGCAGCATGACCCTTTTAGAACCCTCTCAACTCAGTTTGGATCTGCTTCAAACCATCCACTCACAACTAGCTTCTTACGTAGATAAACATATCACCTCACGACCATATCATGACCTCGAAGGGTAAGCGTCAATTTACCGAATTGCTGGCCTTGTAGACACATTCCATCAAGTGAGGTCAGCCGAAGGGAAGAGGGATTGCGTTTCTTTAGAGGTTACGTACGTTTTCCCTTTACCAATGGAATGCGAAGAGAACCTGACCCGAGACACCTCTGTGGGGATACAAGTGAAAGCGAAGTAGATGACGATTTTGAATCTGACTTCTCCTCAGAGAAGACTCCTCCACCATCTGAGTCCGACGCACCGACAGTGCGGACATCTTTCTTAGGCGATAATGACCTCTGCAGGTCTGATTGTGTGGAGTGAGACAGCGATTTCTTGTTGGCTGTGAGGCATATTTTTATCATATCGATGAGGCCTCCCTTTTTTCATCTTTTTTATGCAACTGAAAATGTTTGAAAGCCAAGGTGATGATGGGCTTTTAATTATGTACAATAAAGATTATTAGATCATTAATAACCGTTTGTATTAGTGGGATATTATTGGCATTATTTATTGAGTATTCTGTTAGGCGAGGACACAAATTTGGGTGGATCGTTGAATGGATTGCAGTGAATATTCCGAAAATATTAACTCTGGAATGCCAATTTTAGAAGTTTTTGAAATTAAAAAAGGTGATATTCGAATTTAATTTATAGAGTAATTGAGTCTGAAACCGACTTTGTTACGAAGGTACAGAAAGAAGGGAACACTGGTAAGTCTAATTTCATTCTCATACAGTTAACTTTCAATTTCCCATGATCACTTCATTACAAAAAGAGAATATGTGTTATACCAAAGTCTACTTTTATAATGAACAAATGAAAAATGCATATTCGAAGCCTTTAGTACAACACAGCGTAGGCCAACATGATGGTTGTGGAGACAATGGCAAAGGCACAAAGCAGAAGGAACACAAATTTGAGAACCTGTGTTAACATACTATACCGCCGGCGCCTTAGAGCATAAGCTTGTTGCAAATCAAAGTTCGGCTGTGCTTCTTCCCCTTGAAGCATATCCTGCTGTGCCAGAGCTTCAGGACCCAGGCCCAACATAACTAACTCATCAGGACAGGGTAGATTCTCTGGGCATGCTTCTACCTGACGACGCCTGCCACCTCGACACGTGTCGCCATGAAGACATCCTCGCACTCGGTCGCGGTAACGGATCTTTTTGTTTCCGCAGGCTGGGGAACACGCTGACCACGGACTCCACTGACCCCAGTTCCCACGAAGATTTTCGCAGCGTTTACCGTAGGCCTCCTCAGGGCACAGACAGATCATATTCTAACGGAGGAAAGGTGTTTTAAAACTACACCACTGCAAATATTTAAGTAGATATTACATACAGAACCGTCGGCAGATGATATACAGTCGCCTCGAACGCAGACTTCGGAAGCACATTTATCTTTGAGACCAAGACAGTTATCGAAATCGAAACCAGTATCTTTTGTCCAAGAAGAGGCACACCTGGAAGAGAAGAATGTGTTCTGCCACCCAACTTACTGGCATTCATAAAAGTCACTGCCTAAAGTGGGAATACATAACCCTCCTTGACCCGTGTTGCAGGCCATATTTCCTGGCATCATTTCCTTATCCGAAAGCTCGATACATGGGTCACGTTGTGCACTACACGTTGGTCCCATGGAAGTCAACTAAAAAACTGACCTTCCAAAAGCACCTCACCTTACAGAGGCAGATAGCAGTACTTGTTCCAGGAATCACATCACATCGGCGTGTACCAAGAGGATCGCAGTACGACTCGCAGACATCAATCGCAACACAAGCTCCGATCTCGTCCGAAAGAGGAGTTCTAACTTCAGTCTCCTCAGCCCCTTCCTTACTCCCAGTTACAGCAGCTGCCCACTTGAATCCCGGAAGACACTCACATCCGAAGTCGTTCATGAATAAACCTCGCCCAGTCAAATGACACTGTTGCCCGGCAGTATGAGGCAAAGTTAGACAGGGTGATGTGGCACAAGGATTGGGACAAAATCCACCGGGGATATCGGTTTGCAGGAGTGATTTGTCTTGACGCATTTGAGCGCAGAGGTGAAAGAGAAATGTGCTGCTCAACTCGTCTAATCTTGATGGAGCTCGAATTGAGGTTACGTAATCCTCGCTTTTATGTTGATACAAAGTGTGGTAGAAGTTGGGCATTTGTGAAACAGCTGTCCAGAAAAGAAGTCGCCATCCACTCATTGCCAGGATAGAAAGTGGAATATTTTGGGTTGAGTTGGCGGGGTAGCTGTAGGAGTTCACCAGGGCTACATTGATTGTACCTGCTCTTGCCGTCTTTTCGGCATCCATCATTGCCGTTTCATCGTATATGAGCAAACGAAGTGCACGTGGCTGAATGAAATTCTGGAAATTAGCAGGACGAATTGAGTTGAGCCAAACATGTTTGGTTGACTCCATCAAATTTTCCTGAGTGAAAATTCGTTCCGATTTCACCATGGCAAGGTGAATGAGGTTCTTTACGTAAGTGGGAATATGAAATTCAATTGGTCCCACAGGATTCAGTAGCATCTCGGAAGGAATATTGAAAGCGAGGCTATCTGGCAGGACCTGTGTACGACGAAGGTAAGAAGGAAAACCGAACTCACTAGCTCGTAGAACTAGATCCATCATATCGCAGTATGGCGTGAAGTGGGGGAAGAAAAAGTTAGTAATTTCGTCTCGATTTGGGGTCAGAAAGTCAAGATTTGAATCTTTCTGTTGAGCCTGACACAGTAAAATGTAGCACGATAAGTAGAGATGATGGATTTGCATTATTCGTTTGATTAATACACGTGTGTAGTCTGTTGATCTATTATTTGGTAAACCGTTTTTAAACTTAACTAATTGATTGCTTATTGATTATTCTTATTATTTCCTGAATGAATGCTGTTGAATACTGATTCCTTATAAGATCTCTGCACTCTTACATAAGCTTAATCTTTGTTGAACAAGGGGTTTCAAGCTACGAGTCAGCAAGAGAAATAACAAGGTCCTACAGCACTATCGTTTCTTGTCTTTGCATTGCCTTGTTGGCTGTTTGACTCTTGATTTTGGTAAAGGGGCAACTTAGGTGCTTGACTGTTGTACCGTCGCGGGTGGGCTGGCCTTTAGGCCATGCTGTTAGCCCCAGCATTATGCTATCTTTCGTTTTCGTTGAAGTCCAGGGAGACTGAGACATTGTTCTGATTAGAATTTTGTGGAAATTCGAAAATATGCAGGAAACTACAAATGTTAATCATATTCAAGTCCATGCGATGGCATGCTAGGATGTGGTTGTAGCCTCTCTCAGTACATTATAGGGTTTTTAAAACCCTGGAAACTATTCGTATTATAAAATTGCAGGTATTGAATAGAATTTTTAAGCTAGAAAGTGCTTTTGCAATAGGGGAAGGTGTGAGAAATTGAGCAGGAGTTGACATAGTTGATTCTGCTTCAATTAAGTCAGCAGTATTTTGCAGTCTTTATTGTCGTGTATACTTTTGCTTAGTTTTAAACATCTACAAAATAAAACATGATGAAGCAATAATTGTTGAAGATTGTAGCATTCTGGTTCAATAAATATGATGTAAATAAAGCCATCGGGCTAGTCTTGGATGATCCTGTCCTCTAGTGGAATTGGATTCCCAAATGGTAAAGCCTTGAAGAGGGATAAAAAAGATTCCACAATCTGTCACGAGTAGATTTTAATTTGTTGATGCATCACTTCTAGTCATTAATGAAGCCTCAAAAGGGGCATAAACTGGACATCTGAGGCCAAAACGGAGGCCAAGCCATGGAGGCTGATTAGTTCGCTTTGTTAAACATGAACGTAATAACGTTCTAATAAAGATGTGGCCCCCCAAGACTTCCGAAAAACGAAATAAGACAATACTGGGGCAGAATATATATGTATTTGACGTACAGTGAGGCTTGAGGCTACTAACATCAGAAATCAGGCCACCTAGCGCATATACAGAGGCGGAGTATCTAAGTGACCCCTTCACCAAAACCGGGGGTGTCATCCCCAACGCTCGCTCATTCAACCTTACGCGTCAGCACTCTAAACGTAATCCGTTATGTAAGGAAACATTCACGAGTCAACCGTGCCAGTAACCGAATTTCCATGTAAATGGGAAGATACTTGATGGTGAAGTCACTGATCCCCCCCAACAATTACACTGGATCTGGAGTTCCATCTTGCATGAGAAATGGATTTGGGGAAGGGAGAATGTGCTGGCCATCGCGCGTGTCTGTAACAAGTCGTGGGAACACTGGCCCAAAAGGGGGGTCATATAACAAGCGTTGGGATTTATCACAGTTCTGTGGGAGTAGGGTTTCGCATCAATTCCTCCTCATCGCTCTTTTCTCACTTCATTGCCGCCCAGCCACATCTATCTGGGTTCCAATCAGCTATTGGGGACGTGAAGGAGATATCGAGTGTTCGTACGGATACTATAGACAGCTCCATAAGAAACTTTTCCAAATGGTTCACAGCTAGTGCTTTAGCTTTCCTGCGAAACGCGAGATTAGGGTGGTTGCCAAAGGTAGTCATTTCAGCTCTTCTATTAGGGTACGTCAAAAATACCTCCATCCAAAATAAATGCACCTCCACCTTGCTAAGGCCTATCACTTAGCAGTGAAAATCAGATTAGTGGTCCTTTAAGATCGGGTTTGCATTCTGCTGCCACCAGTGCAGCGCCCCAAAACTTCTCTGAATACGGAAGACACAATACTCGTCCAGAATGTATCGTTGAGGAACAGTAGGACTTGAAGCTACTGTCATGGCTCGGAAGCCAGCTTACCCGGCGAAGGCGCATTGGTGGAGTACCTAAGTGGTCCTTTTCTCAACAACGGGAGTTGAACGAACAGCTAAAGTATTACATAGAGAATATCGAGGTTGCTGCTGGCACCTCAGGTTCTATAATATGCAGTTATAAAAATAGGATGATTTTCAATCAACACTAATGTAACTTGAAAGTTCTTGAAATGAGTACAATATATGAGAATTGGCTAACCTAATTCTAGTAAATAGGGAGTTCGAGAGCCTTAGCGCGAACCGAATTTGTCGGTAATTGCGTAAAGTCCTAGCTACTGATTTGATTCAAGCAAACATAATTCCACCATCGATGTAGGAAGATTAACAGATAACAAGCAAGATGAATGAAGCATTCCTAACGAGATTTGTTTGTGAACTTATAGCAACATCACTGTAAGCATAAGCTGACAAGGAAAGGGTACGCCGTTTTTCTAAACAGAAGTTAAACAACTGCACATGCTCCCCAAAGTATCCCACTCGTTAGGACAATTATCGCCATCAGCCTATGACTACGGCATTACAAAGCCCACTCTTAACAAATGGCTCGCCCTCAGAAAAGAAATATCCAGTCACACCCACTCATATTTCGATTCGTGACGGTCTGATGTCGAGAAGAGTTCATGGTAGCCTGTAAAGGTAACAATCCCCGAGACTAATTCACCACTACCGATTGTTCTCACAGCGGGTTTTATTCAGCAAATGGACCAACTAAAACATCTACCACGCTTGACACGAAAACGAAGAAAATGTCTACTGGAAGACCAGACTAGAGCTACGACGGGGAAAAAATCATTATAAAACCCAATTATTCCCTCCAACAAAAAAAAGATTTCATCAATTTCATTTAGCAATATTGAATACTAGGCCACCCATTCACACACAGACATGAGTATGTTACGAAAAATGGGAACGCATCAAGTACTATTAGCCCAAGGGATAATTAGAAATCCATTAAAAAAGAGGATTTTGCAGGGAGGGAGGCCGTATACCAGAAAGTAACGCTTGCCTGACCGCTCTGTACAGAGTAAATGCCAGTGACATCCAATATAGTACTGTCGCGTAGTATGAGCGATGCTGAGAGATAACTATGACGATCGTAGTTTAAAAAGTGCAGTTAAGTAGAAAAATCAGCCCGTATATCGTACTACGAAGCCGTTGTGTTAGAATCGGCCAGAGTAGCACCTGTATCCACAGTCTCCTTGTCTCCACCGGTGCGTGCTTTGTCTGCCTCCTAGCAAGCCCAAATACGGACTATTAGAAGTGGGCAGGGGTGAACCAAAGGGAATAAAAACAACTTACAGCCGACTCTTCGGTATCCATTGAAGCGACATCCCCTTTGCCAGACTCCTCAATTCGAGCGCGTTTCGCCTGGTTACGGAAAGAGTGCACGTCCTTGGCAGTTTTGATGCCTTTGGGAGCCACTTGCACCCCAACACCGTCCTCCTCTCCTGAATCGTAAAACTCGTTGTCCCGATGCACGGCCTTGTCTGAAGCCATGATAGAGATTCGTTTGTCCGGGTCCTCGTTCTCTATTGCTTCCTTTTCCTGCTCTTCTACGTCAATCGTATCGGGCGGTACATCTGAAGCCAGAAAAGACTTTTAATACAGATGTCGCGGGGAAATTAATATGGCGCGACTCCGTACGTCACTCACCAACCATCTGAACACTAGGAGCGTGAGGAAGCATTCTTAGGTTCTCAAACAACTTATTCTTGATTCGTTCAATGTAATCTGGGGTATTAAGGTTCGTCATGTTGCTTGGGCTAATGTGAAGCTTGAAATCTGGTCCAAAGTACTCGTAGTAGTCGTTGTAAGGAAGATCGTTGGGCACCTCAGTGTTTAGAGCAATCGAAGTCTCGTATGTCCAACAACGCGCGACATTACGGATGGTGTAACCACCACCTCCTAACATGAGCAAAGGAATTGGAAATGAGCGTAGGAACTCCACACACTTTCCATGACCCTTTAGACTGAGATTGAAGCATCCGAGTCGGTCACCACTAAGGGAATCAGCACCGCATTGGAGAACAGCAGCACCGGGTCGGAATGTCTCCATCACCTTGGATACAACTGGTTTGAAGATCTTCTCGTAGCATTCATCATCCATACCATCGCGAAGAGGACAATTAACGGCGTAGTGTTTGCCTCGACCAGCACCGATATCTTTAAGGTCGCCGGTTCCGGGAAAGTATTCACCGTACTTGTGGAAACTGACAGTCATGACTCGGTCAGTGGTGTAGAAAGCCTCCTCGACACCATCTCCGTGGTGAATGTCGATATCAACGTAGAGAACGCGTTGATGGTACTTTAACAGCTCGAGAATACCCATGACAATATCGTTAACATAGCAGAAACCCGAAGCTTCGGATTTCTTGGCGTGATGAAGCCCACCACCCCAGTTAATTGCAATATCTGTCTGTTGTTTGTTAAGCTTCACAGCTCCTGCAACCGAACCACCAGCTGAAAGTTGGCAGAACTCGAACAGCCCATCAAAAACAGGACAGTCTTCACCGACATTAAAGCGTTGCATTTGTTTGGTGTAGTCCAACATGTTGTCAGGACGAATGCTTTGGAGGAATCTGATGTACTCGTCACTGTGAAACTTGGTCATATCCTCAGCAGAGGCTTTTGAAGGTCGGTACACCTCCATCTTCCGATAGAGACCGTAATTGAGCAGAAGATTATGAGTCATGCGTATACGATGAGGTTTCATGGGATGGCCCTGACCGTAGTAATAGTTCCCAATGTCACCTTAATGATATTTCACAAAATATTACCAAACTGCATTGAATTATGCCCATATCGCTCCATTTCAACAATTTGTCGCAAATGCAACGCATCGCTCTGCTAAAACCAAGTCGATGTCTAAACGACATCTCGCACATTTTACCATCATTACGAAAAAATGATTGCAAACGAAACTGGTACGGGAAGGCTTAAATCATTCTTGCTCATAGGAGACTCCAAACACCTACTAAGAAACACTTAAGATCTAGGAGGACCCAATCTTCCCTAAAGCAAGTAGCACTAGAGTAAACACTGGCTACGAGGTATAGAGTCCAAGCCACATTAAGGAAAAAACAGCATACCGTCGTAATAATAGCAGACTTTCTTGTCAACAGCAGGATCCATACTTTGGGCAATGGATTGAGCCGTCCGGGGGCGGGCCGCAGTGCAGTATAACACAAACACTTAACATTTATGCTTATTATTAAGTTTTGAACATTTTCAACATAAAAATTTAACGTTTTTTAGCCCAAATAAATTTTTTTAATTGCGCAGTAGTTTATCTGAATAAAGCAGATTGCGGACGGTCCAAATGCTGTTCATCAATTGTCGATGCATCATCCAGATTTAGCGTATCTTCGGCAGATTGTTAAGCAATCTGATCCTAAGGTAGAATATAAAGTGCTGGCGAACATTGGTAGTGGCACGTATGGGGATGTGTACAAGGTACAGACTGTTTTATTCCCAAAATAAGATACCTTGTTTTTCATCAACGAATTTCAGCTTCCCATTGTATACCTGTACTTGCAGTATTTGGATGCGTATGTGTATGTTTTAATATCTTACAGAGTGCACCATACAGTTCAGAAGTTTACGGGGTCTGGCTTTTACGTCTTGATGCGTTTTCCGCGTGTGTACATTTAAGACACATTTACCTCTTAATTAGAGCTGGATTTGCACATTTTCGATTTAATTTCATGCATTTTGTGAGTGCCACTAGAACTAGTACGTGCGGCTCTGCTGTAATATCTTGGCGAAAATTGATGGCTTCACGATTAACTTTTCGTACAGGCACAACGACGTGATGACCGCCGACTGGTGGCCATTAAGATAATGAAAATCGATCCTAAGGATGACATCCGAGCTATATGCCAGGAGATTCATACCCTCATAGAGTGCTCCCATCCTAATATTGTGCAGTATTATGGCAGCTACCTTCGCCTCAACAAACTTTGGATCTGTATGGAATTTTGTGGTGGACAATCCATGCAGGACATTTATCTCTGTACGTACCCTTAGTTTACAAATATTGATTCTGCACAGATACTCGTATTCCCCTACAAGAGGACTGTATAGCATTCGTTACCAGAGAGACACTAAAGGGCCTGCGACATATGCATGAAAGAAATCGGATTCATCGGGATATTAAGGCAATCCTATTATCTGTACTGTTATTTCAACCATAGGGTGCAAATATTCTTCTTACAGATCGCGGCGAAGTCAAGATAGCTGATTTTGGTGTTGCCGCAAAGCTGAGCACTTCGATGATTAAACGGAGCACGGTGATCGGCACGCCTTACTGGTGAGTTGGGTGCCTGCTTTGATTCCTGCCGTCAGTACAGCTAGTTTTATAGTGCGCGTAGTCTCGCCTGCTATCATGTTACTCACTTTCACATATCGTTTCGTCACTTGTGTGTGGACGTGTTAGTATGCATTTTATGGCAGTGTGGGCACGTGCGCACACTTTCACATAAGTAACCGCGACTGTCGGGGTGTTGTTTTTTAGTAAATTAAAAGTGTCCAGTTTGCGAATTCTTTTGAATGGAAATGTTTGGGGAGGGGGTAGGAGTCAAGTCTATGGTACTTTTTGATCATGGTGAGTCGCTTTCTCTGCTCTACTGGTCTCTTGTAAATCGGCCACATATGATCGTGCAGGATATTGCACCCTGTTCATCCGCCCCCTGTAATGTTAAAGGCGCTTCAAATTTAAGTGAATAGCATTTTTGGCAAGGTTGGGGATGTTTAACACTCTTGCGAATGAACGATATCTCCCTCAGTCTGTTTGGTCACAATCCACCCGAATTATAGCCTGCTCATAGGAAGCCATTTTCAAATTGAATTTTTTCACAGGTCACGCGAAATGGTCCATTTTTTTAAATATGGCAAGTATTCTTTTGGCGCTGAGTTATGCTTGGTTCTTATAGAAGAGGTGCGTACACAACCAGTACCACATATGCGGCATCTCGATCCATTTTGTCTGAGCCCACACGTCACAAGTATCTGACGCTAACGGGTTTTTTGAGCTTAAAATGTTGAGAAAATTTTTCTTCCTAGGATCATTCCGTCCGTAGTTTTTGAGCAGCAGCTGAGTCGGTGAAGTACTTCACCTGTTTTGGCCAATATTTCTCTGAGGCAGACTCTGATGGCAAAGGTGTTAAACTTCGTTGCCATTTTAAGGCTATCTAAGTAATCTTTTAAATGAATTTCTACGCTAGTGATCCGTTTGAGTGTTCGGAAAAGTTGAAACGCTATCCTGGTACGCAGGTTGCGCTTCCCTTCAGTAAAGGGCGAACAGGAGAGTCTTCAATCTCCCGTCATTTATCACAGCAGCACGAAAATCAGTAGAACGATTACGTCTACAGCAAATACTGGATTGGATGGGCTAAATGTGGTGAAAGGCCTGAATTAAACCACCTTGATTGGCTTTCCGGTGAAAAAAACCGTTTTAAATGTTAGGCTGGAATTGAACTAGGATATATTCATCAGGTCCTTTCTCAAGAGTTGCAATCACCGAAAATACTAAGGATTTTCCAACACTTGATGGATCATAATTCTACAGCTAACTGAATTAGAGTACATCTTCTATTATGTCTTGAAAATAACTTAATAATGGCGCTGCAGGTGAATTCTTGATTTCTGGTCCTTCTACTCTTAGGATGGCACCGGAGGTCGCTTCAGTAGAGAATCGGGGGACCGGCTACGATGGGAAGTGTGATATCTGGGCGGTGGGAATTACAGCCATCGAATATGCCGAGTTGCAGCCTCCGCTCTTTGATTTGGATCCTCTCATGTAAGTTCCCCAAACTTCCTTCGAATCTCCAAGACTTTCGTTGTTCGATGGCTTAGATTCCACTTATCGTCCATAAAAAACTCTGAAATTTGACTCTTTGAATTTAGCTGTTATCACTTGGACTTCTCTCACTGAATTTAACTCGATAAGAAAGCGAGCTGACGGTTGCATCACTTATGATAATTTTATTATTTTAACGGGTGGGAAAGGCCTCAATAAGGCATTTGAATGATCTACCCTCCTTCGAATAGGTATTCATTTTGGTCGTTACTTCAGTTGTGAATGTTAAGTTGCTCAAGAATTAGGGGAACTAGATCCATCTAGTGTCTATCAAAGCAAGGCATTTCTCTGAGTTTTGAACTTGGGATGGCTTCTATTGCATAGATTCGCTTATTCATTACCGTAAATTCTCGAGATTCTAAATTTTACGGTCTTTTAGCCCCAATCACGGTTTCTTGAATGTTTTCTCAGTCCACGCTACTGTGTCCTGTTTTGGCGCATAATTCCGTTGGTTCTACGAGGAGAGCAGCCAGTAGCAAAGGGGTTATAATATCTTTCTGCTAATGCGAATTTTCATGGTAAATATCAAGCCGATTCCAGGTTTGACCCATGTTTTAAGATTCCCACTTTAATTTTACTTGAAACGTCTTCAAATTATTCGCATCTTTGTTTCATCTTGGATTTCCCACAATGTTTTTTCACTTTCATGCATAAAATTCAGAACGGAAATTTTTGAACCATCGTTTTTCCAACACTCCATTCCCTATTGTTGTGAATTTTTCACACTACTGCATCTGTTTATGCCAAGATGGAATTCGTATTGGAAACTAGGGTGTACTTCTTACGTAGGTATCCGTTGTTTCACAAAACTGCCCTAAACAGGTGGTAAATTGACGGATAAATTAATGTATCTGCTACTTTTTTACGTTACGACTTCCTTCAGACTATCTTGCCGACCACTGTCTTAGTCTTATCGGAGGTCTTCCACGTCCTAGGCGTATCATTTCCCGCGCTGCATCGTGCCTCAGAACAGAATTTCTCACCTAAGGACCCATTTCTCACCTGTTCATACAAGAAAAAGGCCTTACTTGCCGCTTACTACGCCAGGTAGTACCGCTACGGTAGCCCAGTAAAAAGCTTGAAACCCCCTCTCTCATAAACGGTTCTGGAATTTAAGCAGTTCGAAGTCTTGGTGTTTGGCGATCTGATAGTCATGGCAAAGAATATGTCCCCGGATTTCCGGTGGAGTAGTACAGCCGGTTTAATTAAGTTTCATTTAACTATTCAATAAAATTTTAAAAGTTGGCTTATTTGTACACAGGGCAGATAATGGTAAAACGGCGCCTAAATCATCCCTAAAGGCCCTCCAAGGCGTGCGGATCCGTAGTGTTCTTCAATTTGGACTTGCAAACACCCTGAAAAGCTATTGCTTGAATCTTACTACTGTTGTAGAGACTAAATCAAACCAGAATTTGAAGTCCTCCCTATTCATTTTGAATATATAGATAATAAAGATGGGTACCATTCTGTCGCACAGTTCTTCTCTACCGGAAATCGCTCCAATTAAATGAAGTAACAAGTAATTCAAAAATAAGAAAAATTTTTTAAAGCATACCATTGTAAACTATTCCCGATCAAACTATAGAATCGCTCCTCTTCGATTTCATTGGAGTCTATCTGTTAGTGAACTGTTTAAGTCTGAATGACTTTCTTCAGCGCAGTAATTCTTTCGGAAATTTCAAATGTGAAAACGGTTTTACAAAACCTTCAAGTTCACACAGCTCCTTGAGTTTCCTTTTAGATTTCATTCCATCCTGCTATTCCATTTTTATGTTCATCCTGTTTATCTGGCTGTCTGCCTGAGTCATTGTCAGCCTTCCGCAATATTTAAGGTATTACACTTTTAGGTTTAAAATCAGTATGCACAGGTTCTGTCGAAATATTACCATTAAACCTCGGTCAGATCTGCTCCCGCTGTCTTATTGGTCATAATACGGAACTTGAGGTTAGTGTGGTTGTCAAGATTTGTTATATTTACAATAGCCTTTCAGTACAGATTTGCCTCAGTCTTTTGCCAAGGGGCGATCTCCACCCGGTTGACGGAGCTTTCTTGACCCTTCTCTCTTGCGTCACGGCGGGATCAACATATACCTCTTTAGTAATCAACTGATCCCTTCAGATATCAGCCTCCTTGGAATCCTCAAGAAAAGTTATTATTTATGAGAGGAGTAAGGGTATATTGGACACTTCCAGCGTGGCGCTTATAGACGTTGTTAAGACGTATAAGTTCAGAAACAGCCTTATTATTAATTCACAGATCTTTAGTTGCAGTGTTTCTCACAACTCACAACTAGCCTTGGTCGAAACTAAAAGTTGTGAATTTCCGCCCGCTGATGTCTGTTTGTTTTATTTTTTAGGGCGCTTCAATGTCTTGGAGCACGAAATTACAAGCCACCAAACCTGAAGGAGCGATCGAAGTGGTATGTTTTCATCAGCTATTTGTCTTCATTCAGTCTCTTTTTGACGGCTTTTATGTGTCTGTGTTAACTTTCATCTCAGGAGCGGGGCGTTTCGAAATTTCGTTAAACTTTGCCTCACCAAGAATGAGCGCAATCGTCCCGACGCATCTGTCCTTCTAACCGTAAGTCACATTCCTTTTCTCTGCGGCTTGATACGTTCGCCACTGGGGCTTCTTGAGACGCTCCGCCCTTCCCATCTAGTCCTTGGGTCACAAATAGGCAGCATGTGGTCTTTACTAGCACCAAAAGCGTGTTGGGAGCCGATTATTTTTACTTTACATTACTAAAGTAGATGAAAGACGTTCCTGGTTTAAGGGTTGTTTTACTTTTTCTTCTTGGGCCGGCATTTGAAAGTCAAAGCAACCAATGACGGTGGATGTAATATTTACAGTAAAACGTCTTGGACTTCGGTGGTCGATTTTCCTCTGAGACAGGCCCCAATGGCAAAAGTGCTGCAAACCGTTGGTGTGGTTTTTGCGATCAGCAACGCCAAGAAACCAATGTGATCCTAAATAAGAAATAGATTATCGATGTGCATGAAGGAAATATTGATAGTACTAGTCGCACTGGTTATGGAACTCTGAAACTAATGCGATTTTCTAATTTGCTACAAAGTAGCAGGGAAAAGTTTTTTTTTGACTACGAAGGATGATCGTTTAGTTTTTTTGGTACAGTCTCTGTCTAGTAAATTAAAATCGCGACCACCTGGAATTCAGCTGGTGTCGCTACAACTTTACGGCGATTTTAACGTGGATATTTCTATTTCCACCATAATTTGTTGTATATATCTCATAGTTTAAGCGACTAACCTCACCCACCGGAACGGAATTTTTTGCAAAAAATTGTTTAACATCTTCTGCATTCACCACCAACCAAACGTTGTTTTCGTTGCTGCAAATTAGTTCCTTGAACTAAGATATGTCTTCAGATTTGTTATTCATGGCTCCTCCAAAACTGCTCTATTAGCAGGTAAAAACGTAAGAATGTTAATGAAAAGTGGAAACGGTTGTTCACTATTGCGTACTTTGAGATAGATTTCGCTGCCACCTCCTCCCACTACATCTGCTTTTAGCTTAGGTCATTATTCACCACTTCGGCTTCGGTTCCGATCCTGTATGCTCCAGCTGGACGTGCGGAGTGTTCTGTACTGATCACACAAATATGTTTATTTTTGAATTCCTCAATTTTCTCACAGATGACTATGAGCAAGTGAACTTTGCCTTCGTGTTGCGCCCACCAGTCGATGGAAATGAATTTGTGCTTATGGTAGGTATAATCTGTCCGAAATACTCCACGTATGACAGCAATATTCCTCCCACCTCGGTAACGTTTGCGTACAAAGCCCCCTACTTCTGTGTTAAATCGCAAGAACAGTCGGCATACCGGTCATCAGTCACATAACACACTTGGGAACTATCAATTAATGATCACTCTTTCTGACTTCTTGTTTTAAAGTCAAATATTAAACACCGATAGTCTCTTGAACACGAGTTTTAGATAAATACTGTCTGGAATATTAAGGAAATTGAAAGCTTGATTCCTTATTTCACCTAGGGCATTATAGCCTTCCCTAACGGTTTCCATTGTTTAAATTCTTCTCTAAAGCTTTAACCACTACAGTGGAAATACATTCGACAAGGGCCAAACGTAGAGTACCAAGGCTCGAATGATTCTTCAAAACAAGCCCATATTTTCGCAATAGTCTGTTTCCTACTGCAGCCGATTTCAGCTCAGATTTGTTTCCCACTTATCATGCGATTAGTTTCCAGAATTTAACATTGCTTGATAGGGCAGAAATTTTCAGTAAACAATTAATTCATTGATAGGTTTAGAATTGTCGCTTCCGTTGGTGTGTTAATTTGCTCTACAATAGAACAGAATTGCTATCTGGATAGCACGTTAATTTCTCTCCATATTCTCACGAAATCTTCTCAAATGAGGCTGCTATGGAAGATGGAGATTGCTAGCTACTTTGTGTCTTAAGCCGTCATTATGAAATATTCCAAATTGCCACCAGTCAAGGTGGATAGATTATCTCAGGCTGTCCTAACATGGTTCAACTGTGCTGATGCCTTTCTTCTGTCGAGCTTTTTCGTCTACCATTCGGGGAATGTGATAAGTATCTAAACGCACCAGGAGTTTGTCGGGAAATAAACACATTCTCCACTTCCAAAGTTTGTTATTTCTCTCTGCATTTACAAGAATCCAGATTTGATTCGAAACTTCTGTATTTGGTAGAATAAATCCACCTGGATTAATTTCTTTTTCACCGCTACCGCCACAGCACGACTTCGTCTCCAATCCATGTCTCTCCATCGCCTCCACCCGCGACCTCCTCGACCGTAAATGCACTCTAGAGGAGCGAGAGAAGTTGGCGCTCGCAGCTACCCCTGCTCCCCTCGTTTCCGGTCCAAAGATCAAGGTTGCTATGGAGGCAGTACAACCTCAGCCGCCGCTACCACCGCCTCCTATCCCACAGAAACCGCAGCATCAGCAGCCGCAGCACTTAGTGGCTGCAGAACAACCCATCTGGCCGGTTTCCGCAAGTCGGGAGCGACCACAGTCTCTTTTGGTGCAAAATCGTTTACCTGATCGGAATGGCCGACCTGGAGATGTGGATCAGGTATGTTCTCGATTCTCTTTTGCGAGATATTGAGAGGTGATTAAAAGATTAAGACCTGGTATAAATCCGATGGGAAATGATGTCTCTGCCACCATACAGCTTTTAGATGTGCAATACGTAAGGGGTTTGTGTCTGGATACAAGGAAAATATGGTTACAAATTCGCAACTGTTTAAACTGTAGACCGCACATTTCGTGAAGATGACGCGATGTTTGATTTATTTTCAGGTTTTCTTTATTCGGTCACGTATTAATGTGTGTTGTCTTTGAACATATTACCATAAACTGTAGAACTTATATGAAAAGCGTTGGAATCTCGATTTTAACGATGCTTGAATGGTAGTTTTACGGGTTCTCTTCATTTTACCAGAAAGTACTGATATTCATCTTTCCACGCAAATTGTGATTTGTGGTGAATAGGAAAGAAATACTATTTTCAATATCCTCGGAAGTACTGATTATAGCTTGTTTACGAGTTTTGAATTCCAAAAGTGTGAGGATGGCTAATATATGGTTCAATTTTTGCCGGTAAATGGGGAACAAAAGTTACTACCTAATGACTCATCGTATCGATCCTATTTCTTTGTAATGATTGACTACTTGGTATCTTAAAAATGCAAATCAGAAAACTTTGAAATGGTGAGAGGGGAAGGCTTCATCTCTGTTAATTTTCCTCAAAAAATCTAAAAGTTAAATGTTACCCAAAAGGCCTCAATAATGATGAGGTTGGGATGGTGGAAATCAGCGCCATCTACTTAGGAAAGGAAGCACCAATAGTCACAATTGGTACACCATAGAGTGAAATTTATTATCGGATCAAACAATGTAAGAAATTGAGTTTATAGAGTGCCGAACATTGCCTCGATGCATCTGCTCTTGTGTGCACGGCGTCGAGCAATCTGTAAAAGCAGCACCAGGTGTTAATATATTTGGTAGGTTTACGTGCAAGTTGGATGTGACTTTTGAGGTGTTTTTCCAATTATGGTTATAGGTGTGAAGACCAGTCACGTACTCATTCATTGTGGCTTATCGCTAGCCTCATCTTCACGTCAATCACGGTCTGCTTCTGCAATCCAGTTTGTGTAACACATTCGCCTACTGCCTTGTGGTCGAAAGATGTATAGATAAAAGGCCGATAATAGTGACGAATGTCAGTTACGATATCTTCTGGCTTTCGAAGGAGGAACTAAGAGTTCCTTAATTTTAGGTATCCGTAGGATAAACTACAAACTTTTTGTTCGTGGCTGATTGAGTTTTGATAGGTTATATGAGTCCTGTGTGTTAAACTTTTGTTGTCTTATAATATAGTTAGGTACAAAATCAACATGGAGTTGTATAGAAATGTTTTCAGTAGCTTTACCTTTAGCATTGTCTCCAATATGATGTAAAATAGTATCATTTACTGTCAAATACAATTTAATTCGTTCAAACGGATGGTTAATAGGGTCGCTACTTCCTTTCATGATTGAAGGCCCAAATCACATTATCTTGCCCCACTGAATACCCATCAGTGTGATCTAGTGGATTGCTGAAGAAACCGCAGATCCATTTGGGCTAATCCTGCGGCATAATAATTAACTGTTGCTTGTAAAGTTTGGGGAACGCTTTAGTTCTGCGTCGAAAAGTGAATACGTTCCCTGGGATTCGCCAACAGGGAGGCAGCTGATTTGTTTCCACTAAATGGAGGCTGGCAGAATTTTCTCTCAACTCTGCATTGGTGGAATTCCATTTAATCGCTAACGAAATTGCTTCCCTCTTTGTGAACTTTGAATGATTTATCAGAGATATCGTGAAAGGGTACATTTTTCATATTATCAGGCGCATATTTGTACGATTTAATTTCATAGGGTCGTTAAAATTTCCTACTAGTACATTTTTGGGCTTATGTTCTGCCTTGAGCTGCGATTTAAAATGTGTGGGAGGTGATTATGTGCTTTGACTTAACTAAGAAGGGAATAAGTGTTACTTTGTGAGGCGTCCAAATGTCAAATATCAAACAGTTCTCCTCAACCACTCAAAATAACTGTCTGCACAGATTATGCTTTTGGAAAAGATTTGTCCTATAGCTACATCCAGTTATGTTACGATGACCTACTTGGCTAAACTTGATGACTAAGGTCTTTTTGAGACAATTTAGCACTGGTTGATCACTTTACCAGTTTGTTGATTTGACTTTTGCGAGAAAATTTGGGTTGCACACCAGTTAATCCTGGGCACTCCTCTCCAGTTATTTTTTTTGCGACGTCGTTATCTTTCATTTAAAGTGAGAATGTCTGTTGAATTTCACTGTTGTTGATATTTGTCGTTAGCTCTGCGTGTGTAAGTTAACCAATGAGGTGAGTGGATTGTACTTTTTACAAAGTGAATGTCAAGGTGAGTGGGCTGGTAATAATAAGTGACGGTGGCCAACACTTTCTTTTCTACCCATGTTACGTGGGCATGTTGCCACTCCTGAATAACTAAGGAGCCGGTAGAGCATTGATTTGTGCCCTCTGTACTGATAAATAGGAGGTTATGAGGGGATACCTAGGTATCCTTCAAGGGGATCTGGAATCAAGATAAATTGCGCCGATCAATAAATAGTTGGAGTAGTTAAACTAGAGGGTATAGATCGTTTGAATCGTGCTGATTTCCAATTCTCTGGGATTCAAGAAAAATTGGTCTAACCATACCCTTTTTGCACTACGTCGGATCACTCAATCGGTTATTTAAGAAATTATCTTCCTCCAGGATTCAAAAGGGACTGCTGTCTAAGTGTTGGTGACATTGAATTAAGGCGTCATTACACATGCACTTCCTAGAATGTAAGGCCATATATATTCTCGTCTTGACTGATGATTGAAGAAAGTGGTACGGAATCTTTGACATCTGATGCTGAAAACTCTTCTGGTCGGAAAAATTACATCTTCGTTCTTACTTGCTCCTCCTTTTGCGATTATCAAAACGAGAGCGGCTTTTTAAGGATTTTGTACATTTAAATTGAAAAGTCGTCATCAATTCACTAGAAAAGCATCCATTTTTTCCCACTTCTGCATTTGAACCGGCTTAAACGTGTTTGATACCATTATCATATATCCCTTTTTGTGGTAATTCTTGTCACCTAGACAACTCCCAAAAGTAGCATTTCTCTGAGGTTGTAAACGTACTTTTGGATGCCCTTCAATATAGTCTAATCGGTTTTTCTACCTTTCCTGCAGCCATGATATGGTACATCATTTACTGACACACGAAATGGATCAAAACAAGAGTATAGAGTCATGCTATCCTGAATTCACCGCTTTCCCTCGCAACTCAAATCTGGGAAATGCTAATATTTTGAGCCTATTTTTCACTTATTATCTTTATCTACCCGGTTTTTATCAAACGCAAATCTTTTCTGGTATTTAGTAAAATTTCTCTTCTCTTCCACGTTATTGAGGTGCTTCGGTTGCCTACCTCGTAAATCAACTCTAGAGAAATTTCTCACTCTTTCACCCAGAGGTAAAACCCCTAAGCGGGTTACAACTAGAATTTTATCGCAGTAGACTAATGAATTACGGGGTTTGTGTTGATTTTAGGGTAGGATATTGAAAGCTGTTTTTCTTAACGTAAAAAATAATTTGAAATGGCCGCATGAAGTTATGGTCAGTAAAGGGAATTCACTAAACTTAACCAGCCATGCTATTGGCGATTTTTTTGGGTGAATCATATTTAATCTGTTAGTATGTGGAGACGTATTTACAAGATGCTTTCTACGTGTAACTAAAAGTTTAAAAACTTAAGTTATTGAGGTCTGTATAACGAACTTGATGTCATTCCGATCGCGCATGCTACACAAGGTCCATAGAGCTTATCAAAGCTTCACGGCTCCCAAAATTGGTCTTTTAAGGAAAAACTTGTGGTGATCTGTTTTACAGATGTTTGAAATTGGGAAACCGTTTATCCATTCTTAAACACTAGAACTTATTTTGATTGCTCATCGTTGCTATTAATTTGGACGTAGATACCGAAGCTCCCTCACTTTCATTTCTACAGCTTTTAATCATAGAGCAGTGTGGAGAAAGAACGATTTCGTCGTGATGGTTGATCCAATAATAGGCACTAACGAGTGGGAATGGTGGATTGCTCTAATGAGTTTCATCCAGGAGGTTTAAAATTACTGATGGAAAACCGTAGTATGGGCTCTATACAGGCTCCAAATGTTTGAATCCACATTTTCTAATAGGAACTACAATACACTAGAGGTGGACGTTTCTAGTTCGTTCATTGCATCGGTTGAACTACAGACTTTCGTAGTCCATTTGCAGTTTTAACGCTTGTCTTCTTCACTTTTTTTTATTTTCATATTGCTTTTTGACAAAACTATAGACTTGAATAGGAAGATAACTAGTGTGCTGACGGTAGTTCTTTTGAAGCTGTCTAGCTGCGTCTCGTAACATCGCCAAAATCGCCAAACCTAATTTTTAGAAACTTGCCTTAATTGGGTGGTTAAGTGTGTTTGTATTTTTGCTAGAGAAGTGTTCAAACACCTATTAGGTCGAGAATTGGTTCCACTAATTTCGGTACAAATTACTTAATCTACTCCTCGAAGGACTTGAAGTAGTGTGTTCCAAGCGCTTCTGATCTCTGTACTGGCGGCAGAGAAGTAGTTTGACGATAGATCGACTGGCTTTTTTAGCATTGAGAAGTAGTTCTAGGCGTTTTAAATGAAATCCTTTTTAAATAGTGGTGTTAAGGATTAATTCAAAAATCCTGGCTAATTTTTCTTACAGGCGTTCACCATCTCAAATATGCGCTTCCATTAGCCGTCACTTGGAAATGTTTTGATCTTTAATTTCCAAAAAAGGCTACATTGTGCTGCGGATGGGTTTGATATGCTGATTCCTTGTCGTTTTTTAAATTGCTGATTGTCTTTTCCAAATTACGTTATTATGCTTGATGGATTTTCGATTTGTAGTGATCGGTTTTAGTTTATAATCGATTGGTAAGCACTTGGAAGTTAAAAATGAATTTTATTAAATGTGAACTTGTGTTCTTCCATTCCAACTTCGAAGATCGGAAATATTACCCAGTGTGTATAGATTATGCATTCCGTGCACCCTCCGACTTTGATAAATAGTTCAACAGTCGATTTAATGGAAAGTATTAGAAAGTATTCCAGACAGCGTAGAGCAATTCCCTGCATAATGCCAGTCGGTATACTAAGCATCCATTCACTTGCCTTCATAGGCCAATCAACGCGAACAACAGGCCGAAATCAACATGACAGCATCAGCGACGGCGGAGGTGGCAGAGGATGAGAGGCCCCCGCCACAACCGCCGAGGTCACTAAAGGTTCTGATTTCCGCAGCAACTGGCACCAGCGCAGCGTGCGCGGAGGGTGCACCACGTCTTCGTATTGCCTCCCTTCGACGCCCTTCTGAACCGGCGGGTGGTCAGGATCAACCAATTACTTCTGCTGGATGGCCGCCAGGGGATCATCGACTTCTGCCTGAGAATTGTCTCAATGAGAGCAGTGAGGTGAGTGGAAACTCTAGACTTGGTGGCAGGCCTCGAAGTAACTTATTTTCCGGTCTTATTGATTTATTTTAAGTCTTCTGATACCATTGTACTGCGGTAACTAGGGCAAAACTCACTGTTGCTAATTCATGTAAAGTAATTTAAGATAGATGTATCCATCTTGGGTATTGCTATTGTTTTTTTTTTCTAGTTTATTCACATTTCCCCACCACCGCCTTAGTCTCAGATCCGGTCTATCTAACACGTGCTTCTTAGCTTGCTCATTTTCAGGACCAGAACCTCCTCTATTAGAATATCAGCCAAAATTATATGAGGGCTCATTAGCTAACCACACACTTCGTTAGGTGATCTATTTTGAGCTGTTTGCACCACCGCTTTGGCTTTTCAACGATGAAAATGGTAGTCAAAACTAAAGTTTCTTTTGATTGCTTGGTTTGCTTTGCATTCATGTTATACGATTTGATATGGATGCGTCTGGTCAACGTCGTAGGTGATAACTTAAAAACTAACAGCCTCCAGTACATAGCGTGCCAGTTAACGGTGCACCTCTATGGTATTGTCAGGGGTATCGACAGTTCCGACTTTCAAATACTTATGACTTGTCATTTGAATGAACAAGACGTGATGTCTGGATGCCTTACCTTGTAATCCAACAGACTGCCAGCTCTAAACTTTTGCTTATAAGTTATGTCAGTGTGGTTTTCATTTGTTGTCCTTATATTTAATAGGCTAGATTACGAAATAGCACCTAAGAAATCGAATCCAGAAATGTCAGATTTTGAATATTTAGCAGATTTAAGCTGAATACTGATTGCAGATTTCCTGATTTTTCTATGATTTTAGCCGGTATTTGCAATTTCAAAGTATGTGTTATGATAACGCTTTTACTGGAATTCACGAATCATGTCTTCCATTTTTTATTCATTTTAAACTTTCAATATCGTTGAGTGAAATAGTAATTGCTTGAATTGACGTTGAAGATGGATGATTTTATTGATTTCATCAAATCATTTTTCTGTTCTTACCACCCCATATTCTACAAATTTGAAGTAGTTTATTCAGCCACTAAGCCTGTCGAGCTTCTGCCTCATCAATTGCATACCACCCTTTTTATAGGGTGGTACTGATGCTGAATGTACCAAGACTTGCATTTAGTCATTTTGATCACCTGCTAGTCACATCCATCTTCTCTGTGATATTAGCAGCTGGTAGAAATTCCATTTTGAAGTTAAGACTGTTTTATTCCTGGTATTAACCGAACGGAGCCTGTTTATTAATGTACCCATGCTATAGTCGATTCCTTAATAGAACGTTTCATACTCTTGAAATGGAACAACAGTCACGGAATTTTTTCTTGGCAAACACATGGCAGTCTGTGGGTTTTTTCGCAATTATCAATAGCCAAAGTAAACACGACCTTTGTATTTCAAGTATTCGTGCTGTTTTTACACTATAATCTATCTAGTTACATAGCTGTTGCAAGAAATGACTTGTCTTTGTCTTCTCCCCGTCACAGGACCTGGTTGCCGAAGTGCTGGACGAATACGAGAAGCGACAGAGCCAACTCTTCTATTCTCCTATCGATGGAATGATGTAGGTCCTTTTTGTTCGTTTATTGGGTTCTTTCAGTCTCGTGTACGCAAGCAGGAGCCTTCATTGTTTGCGTATACCGTTTTAAGTGATTACATTTACTTGTATGCAGACCTATGTGTGACGCAATAAAGCTAGATTTTCTTTCCATTTCTATTTGTTTCATTGATCAAATTGTAGCGTTCGAGTCCTTCCCAAAGTTGTGATAAAACCAAGTTTTTTGCAGGTTTGTATGGCATCGCGTAAGACACCGAAACCCGGGGAAATCAGTCTGTATGGTTGTATATTTAGTGTAAATTAGTCTTTCTGTCAGATAGATTTCTTCTCGATTACCTCTTTTTTATAAGTCGTTCTCGTCGATTTCTTTAGTCACTCTTCTGTTTCAGCTATCATAACGTGGTTGGCGATTAAAAATCACTCACTAGCGAGGAATAAAGGTCATGGGAAGGTGAGAAGATATTTGACCCCGGTGTCAGTGATGCCTCGTCACGCCAATTCTGGTGTATTCAGAGCCACAGGGATTCACTAGTTTTGTGCCCCTCTGGGAGAGAGCGTCCTCGCAACGAGGGCATTTTATATGCTAATCTATTTACAGCAATATTTACGTAGAAAAAGCCATTTGATGAAAACCCAGTTGCAAGTTGTTTCAGGGAGCCAAATGTTCTCATCCATTTCGCTCATTTTATTTCATTTCCATGTCGCCAGCTGTCAATCTGGAATCCAATCAGCTACTCGTGACATGAGGAATGTATTAACATGGTTCATGCGTTTTATGCAAATGGGATAGGCAGTCCTGCAGTGGACACATGCTGTTCGTACAACTGTTATTTGACCTTAAGCAAAATACATGATTGGGATGACTAAAAAATGACGTAGCTTTGATAACTTTTGTTGTGAATCATTTATCCGCGGAATATGCTTTCTTCTGTGATGTTCGTATTTGATGCATTAGAAAATACCACCAATACAGCACCTGAGCCCTTCCTAAAGGACTATCCAAACTTCCTGTGGAGGGTTGGTAGAACTTTATAAATTTGCGAAGAGGCTGGTGGGCTGTAGCAGAAAGAATATAATCGTAAGGCCGTTCCACCGGTATGTGGCGGCTGGAACCTCTGGCGACTACTAGAAGTTCTGTGTTGGATGTATAATCTGTACAAGTGGGATTCTCTTCCATTTCTAACGCACCTACTCTTCTTTTTGCAGGGATTCGGAAATTGAGATGGTTGAGGAAGCTGGGAGACTGAGCTTCTATGAATCGGAGAACTTTGAGGATACTGATGAATTTGGTGGGGTAAGTTGCTCACTTTCAAGTCGTTAAAATCTGCTGCTGGTGTAGTATCGTCATTCAGTTGTCTCTCTCAACTAATTCCTTTTTTTATCGGGAAGATTTCTGAAATGCATGGAAAGTTATTTTTTTATTAGTTAGAAAATAACTTGAATCCTTCTTCAACGATTTGCTTTCGTTTACAAACCTTTTTTGTAAAAGTGCCATTAGTGGAATCTTGGTTGGCAGCAGTGCGAATTTAATGAAAGGCAAGCAAAGACTAGCGTTTGAATAGGTGGGTGAATGAATGAATGAATGAATGGATAGGCGGATCATGGTTGGAAGGATTTATGGATGAGTAGATTTATCAACGGCTGATTAAGTGAATACTCTTTGGATAGTATCGTTAATCTTACGTTTATTTTTCGCCTTTTAAAACCCTCACCTCGTGTTTACATGTTCTTTCCATATTCTGCCTAATAAAGGTCAATGCTTTCATAACTAACCACACATGAAACAAACAATGACCATACTCAGTGGAACCCCATCCACCCAAATTCACTATTGATTCACCTATTATCATTATTATTCGTTTCGCTATATTTGTGTGGCCATGTTTGTTTTGTGTCGGTGTCATGTATATGTACCCGAGTAGGTGGGTGACCGGGTTTTAGATAACTGCAGTTTCAAGCATGTGGGTGATTTACCTTTGAGAGAAGAAAAGCCGCTGATCCAAGGTCTCTTTTGTGGTCCTGGTTATGGTTGCCAACTTCACGATCCGACAAACCGAGATTATCGGGCTCGCGCTTCGGTACTTGTTGCTTTGACACACGTGTGGTTGGAAAACGATTCTATCGAGTTTTAATCAATTTCTATCCACTGGTTTGCCTATTTCGGGACCATTTATTTGTCCTGGGTTTGTTTTGAAGCCATTCACCCATTCGTAACTCATTCATCTGCCTTCGAGTTATTTAGGCATAAAGAATGTCTATGCATCCCAGATCTTTCTATTAACCTACGCGTTCATCCACTTGTCCTTTCATCCATCTTAAATATGTTCATGGATCCACCTTTACTGGGAAAACAGTGGACATAACCGACCTTTTTTAAATATCATTTCAAAATTGTTCTTCAGACAAATGGACTAGTTCTCTCAGCTGGTCTCAGCGACGAAGGTCTTTCCCGAATGCGTTCTAAGCGCCGGGCACCCCTCCCTCCTCCTCTCCCTCCTAAAGGCGAGGCCCTTAAGGCTGTTGCTTCGGTGGCTTCGGCTTGTCAGTCATATGCCACTGCTCCCAGTCCCATCATTAGCACAACTCCGTCTACGTTGTCACAACAACAGCAGCAACAACCTATGCATGATTTCGGCATTTCAGCAACGGATACCGATAATAGTGATGCGAGGCGGTTGTCCGGAGGTGATGGGGCGTATCAGGCAAAGAGAACGGGGGTGGGTGTACCACCACCCCGTCCACCCCCTCCTAAATTCGATACGGCATGTGGTCTGCTGACGGACCTTGAGAAACGTGGATTGAGGCATGCGGAGAGGCAATATCAGATGGAGCACGGAATTGGGTTGCCACCTACGCCAAAAGTTCATGTGAGTGGGACTTCGCTTGTTACATGTTAAAAATGCTTTTCCCTATTCTTATTGTTTGTGTTACTTGCATCTGCATAAAATTTAATCGAAATCAATCTCCGCATGGCTCCTGAAATGCTATATTGACCAAAATGTTTTCAATCGTGCCTGTTATAAAATTCGATTTACTTGTATTAGCAATAAATACATAAAAACGGTTCAGTGGCGCAGACCTTCCAGATGCTTTGAATCTTGTAGGTCAATAAGCTATTTTTAAACGGAATTTTATAATATAAACAAAAGTTTCATTTCCATATCATCAGCCTCCACGTAACTTTTATAACGGCCACGTAAATTTATTTTTGTTTGTCCCTATTAAACTCGTGTATAACATCCTTAAAAGCCAGACATCGGCGAGTCCTTGATGTTGTGGACATACTTGTTAATAATCTTCTTACCTACGCCTTAATTGTAGAAGTTAAAGGTGTTTGAATTGTGCATGCAAGGAGTCGACAGAATTATGAAATTTCGTGGCAGTTCGTTTATGGACAGGGTGGACACTATAAGAAACACTCTTCACCGAAACACGGCAAGGAATTATTCAATAAAATTGTCATTTGCATTGATATGGCTTCTGAGACAAACACCTGCGTTTTTCGAGCGGATGTTGTCGGTGGCGGTCATTGTGTTCCTCTTGACACCTATCATTGCGATCTTGGGATCATTGAACCTTCCATATACATGTTACTGAGCTAGGACGTCAAGTGCTGAGTTAACCTGATCATTCACACCTTTTAGTCACGTTCTCCTACGTTGTTTAGGCTGTATAAAAGGGACCAAATTGTCGCGCAATTAATGATCCAAGACCAATAAAGACAACAGTTTTCGGCTTCATCCACTGGTAGCACTTATTATTGATAAGCGATTCTTAATTCAGGGGGGCCACAGGACAATTCCGTTTGTTTACTTCTGTATTGTTAAGGTGGCGTGGGAAGAAACATGTCTTTGTAAAACTATAAATCACGAATACTCAACAGTTTCACTGTGGTTCGTGGGATTTAAATTTGAGGAACCGCATGGGGTAAGTAAATGTTTGAAGTCAGAAAACCATGAAATCTCTGTGTATCGCGCGGAATTGAAACAATCTTGATGGAATACAGGGCCACCTTTAAACAGCTCCCTGTGCCCAGAATATAGTAATGACTTGCACTGTTTGAATATATACCGGCACATTGATCCCAAAGGATTGTTAGAGACATGTAAGCATACGCATTATCCTCATTGTTTACAAGCCTCAGGATCGGCTGGATAAAATTGACGCTCTTAGTAATGATGGTCGAGAACGCTTTCTGTTTGCGATCCCTGATTCATCGTGATTTTTGTCCAAAACAACGCGTAGGGAGTGTATTGTCAGTTTTGGGTTTGAGGCTTTTATGTTGGATCTCGAAAAGGATACAATATATAATGGATCATGTTCTCTTCAGTATCTGAAAACAACAGACATTAAGCTTGAATTACTCTCGCTTTGTAAAATTTCGGCTCTCGTATATATTTTGCCCCTTCCAGTTAAATTATTTCCTTCTCACTCGTCTTCCTCTTCGTCAGATGGGCGCCTGCTTTACCCTCATATTTGAGGGTTGTCCTCTAAAGGTCAACGCCACGGCCACTTGGGTCAATCCCCTTACAAAAGGTTTGTAGCATTACACTTTGTTTATTGATTTATTTATTTGACGCAATCTTCCGCTTTCAGCACAAATGATAATTTTTGGCACCAATGACGGCATTTACTACCTCAACCTGCAGGAATTAGCTGATGCAACTTTGGAACTGGTAAGTGTATCCTTTCCCTTATTTTTTACCTCCCAAATATTATGGAAACACTTATTAGTGTCTGAGTCATTCCCGAAAGGTAATAAGGCGCGTCTCAGTCTGGAGTTAGGTTTATTAACAACCTGAAGAAACGGTAGGCTGATACTATAAAGTAATTTGAGTATGGTTAAAGGAAAAGATCTTTTCCCTCCCTCTTTTTGGGTGCCCATCCCTCTACTTCAGCCATTCCAACAATATCTTACTTAATTTAGATTTTCCGCAAGGCAGGAACGAAAATCGTGAGATTATTTAAATGATTGCTCCAACTCATTTCCCATGGTTTGCCTTACAATGAACATGTTTTTGCATACCAATCACTATTTGTTGAAACATTTACTTAGAAGCCAAATTTATTCAATGAAGCATGCAACGCAAATTAGCCTCACGGGTATATGTTTGGCATTCAGTTCTCATTACTTCCTTGTTACCATTTCTTCGATGTTGTCCACCAGCCAATCCAGGCCATTCCTAGCTTCAGACGGCATTAAATATTTTGTACAGTTCTGCATACACTTGCACTTCCTCCATACCGAGTCTTTCTTACCGATTATTTTGCAAAACTGGAGACTAGAGTAGTTCCCAAAATTAGACTTGATTTAGATGGCTCCCTTGTCTTGATTCTCTACAGATTCAGCTGTCCGCAGTAAACGTCTTCCTCTTGTAACATGCGAAGAGGAACGAAGTTGGGGTCTTGATTCATTTGGATAGGGCTCGCCTACCACTGCCAACAATGTGGTGCATTGAGTGTCTTCAAAGACAGTAATTTATATTGGTGTGGAGGAGTTTATATCAACACAGAATAGCTGGCACCAGGATATAGGCTGGGTATACGTTGTTTCACTATATAACCCTCTCCTTTCAAGCGTCACTGACGCTCTTTGAGGTCAGTCTTCTGAATCGACTATCAAAATTTTCCCCGAGAATTGTAACCAAGTGCTAAGATGATCAGGTGATTTTGAATCATGAGGCGAACGTTTCTTGTCTCAGTGGTAGTAGATTCTCCTGTGGATTAAATTGGGATCCCCGAATATTACGCTATCTATAAGCTGAACCGCTTTGGAAGAGGTTTCACTGAAAAAAGTGCTAACGGCTAAGTAGCTATTGTTGCTAGTTTGGGTTATGCTCATTTACTGCTTCTACCTATGTAGCTTGTGGGCTATATCTGAGGATGCACTAGTCGGGAAACAGGTTTATTATCAGTGTATTAGAGGTTCTGAGAGCTTGGGATCATAGGCGGTTTTGGGACCAGCTTAATAGCCAACCTTCACGAGGCCGAGAAAATGTTTTTTTTATTATCAAAAACCCTTCCGTTAACATTCATCCTGTATTGGCTTCTGTAGTTGATACCGAGACGGTGCATTTGGTTGACAGTGTTCCGTGACACTATGATGTCATTATCTGGTAACACGCCACACCTCTACAGTCACAACCTTGTCAACGTCATGAAGGCCAAGACTAGTCAAGACCTGGCCGGTGGTACCCTAACTGGGCGTCTGCCCATTAAACTCCTTCCCAAGTGAGTCGCTTGTTAGACGAACAGTATGATAATAGCATATTTTTCCCATCAAGTTGGATTTATCACCAAATAAATAAGCAGTACATTCGATCGACTTTCGGTTGACCTAGAGCCAGAGTCACTTGTTCCTCCATTGGTAGCGTCTTCGTTACGGGGATCTCAGAATAAATTTGGCTGTTGCAGCCCTTAAGAAGTCTACTTTCGTCAAACTTATGCTGGTCATAAGCTCAGATTTATTCAACCACCAATCACGAATGTTTTACTGTTTAAATTCAACCGATCTGTTTGTGATTCAACTGGAATCGCATGCCAAACATGTGGCGCCAGTAGCGAACACATTCGTCCCTGTAGGGGTTGGAGTACATTTGGCCAAGATCAAATGCTACCTAGTTTTTAATTAGTAGTCTTTTATGCTGTCAATTGTAGCTCTCTTCCCAACCTTATCTTTTATTAATACGCAATCTCTAAACTCCAATCATTCGCTGATGTTTGGTTTCAATTATCGAAATACAACCTGTTAGCGCTAATTGTAACTTTTTCGTTAGGCGGTATATTCGGTTAAATCGGTACCACATAGTACTAGTAACTAGTAACATTTGATTTGGCTTCATGAACCCCGTTATCCCTTGGTCATTATCACAGACCGAAAGCTTCAGTAACTTTAATAATCCGTAAATTACAAATTCGTTGTTGGTTACTTTTACATCATATTCTCAGCGCCTCGTTGGTGTTGAATCTTTAGGAATAACTTATCCCAAAAATTATCTTCCTTAGTTTTCATTAAAATTACATATGTAGTGGAGCAAAGGAGTCCATTTCTCTTCTTCTCACTGGTACTGCATACAATACAAATAATCCTTTCCTTTTTTGCTCCTTGTAGACGCTTCCAACCCACAGTGAAGGTGCCCAACACCCGCGGTTGCTACATCGCTAGCGTAGTGCGTAACCCTAGCAACGGGAACAAGTACCTTTGCGCTGTTATCGACAAATCCATTCTTGTCTTAGAGTGGTTTAACCCTCGCAGTACTTTCGTCGAAGTGAAGCGGGTACGTCGTGATAGGAATGCTCGGACAATGGTTATGATGAATGAAGAATGTGGATTCATTTATTGAATGCTTTGGCAGCTACTTATCTCTCAGTACCATGTATTGTGTCGTAATCATAAATCATCGGGAATGATTTGAGTCTAAGTCTCAATCATTAGCTTGTTCCTTTCATGTAAAAGTGCTATTTTTGGCTGGCTATTATTTTATCGCCTTTTTTATTTTGGATAAGAAGGATTGCGAATGGTTTAAAGAGGTGCTAGATTAAATTTTTTGCCAAACTGGGGTGTGTCTGTTCTTCTTGGTATAAAAAGGATTGTTAAGTGTTCCCCCACTTGATTTAGCTGGATAGGAGTTAGAAACGCTTTGATGCGATGCATTAGCACTAAATTCGACAAACGGAAACTCCTGCAAACTCTACTTGTTAAATGTTGATAGCGCGGTTTTCATTGTAGTCCAGTATATCAGAGTAGTGTATCTTCATGATTTTTGTTATAAGATCTGAATCAACTCGGTGGATCGACATCCCATTGATTATGGGAAAAGTAGGCTGCCCTTTTTCGGTTATGCAAAGTCGTTGAAACAGGCAAAGTCGGTAATTATTGAATCTGGTGAATATTGTGGCTGCGTTAGATAGTTAGACCTGAATAGTTTTGGTAATTCTCACAGGCTAGGAGAATGGGAGTCGAACTTTTTAATCTGATATTCGCTTATTTTTGGAGCCGATTTGCGTCTTATTCCCTTCGGACCTGGCGGATCTGCTTACATTCTAGTCAGCGTTAAAAATTGGTGCTAAAATACACCCACTGAGATACCGACTCCTCATGCGTTTTTTGAAAAAAATTGAAGAGGTGATCTGTGAAATGGCTATTAGATTAACGTTTGGGACATATACCTATGATCCCTCACCGCGTTATATCGGTGAATGTTAGCATAGGTTCGGCAAATAAAAATAGGTCCGTTGTCCTCGGTCGCCTCAGCATTTTCTGTGTAAATCATGTTCGAGGTACCTTATAGGGGAACGGTAAATGGACTCAAGGTAACGGAATCTCAATTGGACCGATGTTGTCTTGTTGCACGCATGAGTGGCGACTTGTTGCGACTATTTGGATCCCGACAAAGACAGAAGAGATTAGAATGTGTATATGAGATTTCCCGCACTTATTTTTCCGTTGCGATAAATTTTGGGAAATACATGATTTTCTGTCAAGAAGAGCCTGTGATTGATGCAAGAAATGATAGATCAAGTTTATCCAATTTATCATCTCATCATAGATAATTAAGCAGGAATGATTTTCCGATTGCTCACATAGGTTCTGTATTTTTGAGTGGCTTCTTCATTTGACCTCCCGCAGTTAGTTTTTTTCACTGGAATGGCAGAATGATGATAATGATCGTGCGACTTGCTTCCGCTTTTCAACATATTTGGTGAAGCCAATATGCTAAAAGTGAAATGTGACCAAACGAGTATTAATCTAGTGACAGTTTCATAAATTACACGGAACATACATGAAGTTTCGGGTTTTTAAATTACTTAGCGGTTTCTCTGCTTTCCTTCACGTTCTATTTTCTCCTCACCTCTTCTACCATTGGTTAGGTGGAAGTGCCCTCAATGCCCTCTCCAGTGTACAATTTTGACCTTGTCTGCAACCGCGATCAGAGTCTGCCCACAGTGTGTCTGGGTGTCTACAAGACCTCTGATCCCAACCGTTTTCGGCTTCACGTGGTCGATCTCAACAATGATGCTATTAATCCTCCCCCTTACCCATTTTCTCGTGAGTATTCTTCTTTTCCTACTAATGAAGGCAAGATTCTGCCATCAGAAATGTCATTTACATGATGTCTCGAAAAGATCTTAGGCTCTGTAGCAAACGTATAAATTGATGCATTTTTCCATCTCGTTTTTGTACTGAACTGACAAGCAGTCAGAGTTATTAATATTGCTAAAACAAGCATTAATGGTGCTTGGTTTTCGTCATCTCACTATCCGCTTCGTTTATTTTTGTAGTCGCCAATGGCTAATCATCCTTGCATAGATCCAAATTTGAGCGATGACTTGACTGTGTTTCACGGTAACAAGAAAAATATCAACTAGGTGGATTGAACCTTTCCTGTATATTGGATTCATACTCCCATCTCCAGCTATACACCACCGGGATTTAAATGGGCGATTCCTTTCAGGTTCTCGTTGACAGCATCAATCGCGCCAATGGCGATTGGAACAGGCTGGGTTATAAAGATAGCAGTTGCTGCGTTCTCTTCCATTTCCTCTATAGCCTTAGTAGAAATACTGTTTAGTAACTTTCTCCTCAATAATGTGGTAATGAATAATGTTTGGCTATGTGGTTTTGGATATTCAACTGGTGGATCTGTACTCATTTTTGATGTTTATAACGTTTTAAAGCCAGTAAAAGGGTCTATATTGGGTAGATTTGAACTGGCACGCTCTTATCAACTGACTCTACATTCCTTTGGTGTCTAACTGGCGGCTCTTTTCAATTTTTATTCTGAACATCTGTGGTGTAATTTGTAGTTTTCTACCTTTAAATAGTGCACTGACAATGACAAACGTTTCAAGGATTCGCCAAAGCATTTTCATATAGGCGTTAAATTTGTTCAGGGGAGAGGAAGATTTTAAACACATTAGCCCGTCTTTTCAGTGAATTCCGGGCTCAGTGTTTGATTCGATTGATGGATTGGTGGGTCCTTACATTTTTTTCCGTTAATAACAGGAGTTGAATTTATTATTTGAAATCAAAATTCTCTTTTAGCAAGCGTTTTGCCCTCAGAAGAAAGGCCAAACGTTTCGTTTTTGTTCCAGTTTTGTTTCTTAGTTAACTATTGCATGTTATTGTCGAATGATAATAAAAGGTGATAGCAATCGCTTGGAGACATACCATCAGAGGAGATCTTTGCACTGCTAAATTTTGTAGTAAGGCACGAGGTGCAGAAAGTGTGAAGTCTTGGGTTTTCTTGCAACAATCGGGCATCGAGTTTGATCTTAGAAGTGTGAGAAGGGTAGTGGGTAGGTCATTTGAGAATAACCATTGATATATTTGCTTGCTTAACGTTGCACTACTAAAGTCATTTCTTATCCCAAGTCAATCGGTAAATGTATGGCACATTTTCTGTGACGTATGTGAGAGAAGTGAAGGACAATAAAATGATCGCTTTTGAGGCTTTTTGTCTATCGCCTGTTAACGCACAGTACGTGGAACCCATTTGTAGAGTAGCTTCTTGGCCTTTTCCCTTTTGACGTAGGTGCAAACCAGTTATTTTGTCATCGCTCATGTTGAATATTACTGAAGGTTCCTCTTGACGCATTACCATCGAGTATCTTTAAGCAATAGGGACATGTTATCCTCTATTTTATTCAAGAAGCTCTTTTCTTTCTAGCGTCGTGATACATCCACCTTTGAGTGACTAATCACCACAACAAAATTACGTATTTAAATAATTAAATCGAGTGGTGCGCTGTTCTTCTATCGCATACCCCATCTCCAAATGCTTAGCAGTAGTTTTTAAGAGAGGCTTATGACTCTTGATTGTTGTAAAGCAGAAAAACTAGAATCTCATGCATCAGATTTAGTTGATTCTTCACAATGTAAGCGTTCTAGGTAGCAACAGGGGCACGGTTCTGATAGATTGGCACATTTTATATTCCATAATTCATATATTTAATTAATAACTTGCATTTTACAATTGTCCAAGATGCAACAATTTATTGGCCTGAAAACTGTCAGAAATGGCTTCTACAACTGCCTAGAATATACACATGGCAATACGGAGGTCAGATGACAACAATTTTACATTAGCTCATTTGTGATCGGGATCACAAATATGTGACGTGTGTTTTAACTAATTGCATCATCTCAGGCTCAAAATGATGAGATAGACGTAGGTTATTCTTGACTTAAATATTAGCATTAGACTAGAGCTTGGTGACCAACCTTCCTATGAGATTCGTAGCAAATATTTTTAAAACCATATTGTAAAATCGTGCAAATATAATATCGGATTGGTTGATTGATGTTTCCCCCTTCCATCCTTTTCTTTCCTTTTAGCCGAAGACTCCTTGCCCATAGTCAAAGTGGCGCACATCGACTACAGCGTTCTCATGCTCTGTTTCCAAGGTAAGCTTGTGGTGCCAGCCCCGATTTTCTGATAAATGCGCCTTATTTTCCTTAGATCATGCGAAATTCGTCGATTTCCGAGGCAACGTCTGCAGTAACCGGCAGCACATCTCAAAAATCGCCTTCGGCACTCATGTGGCATCTGTCGGTGGGTCCCATACTTTTCTCCTTCCATTTGAATCTGTCAAAACTTAACGTGTTTTTGGGCACAAAATAATTTACAACTACATTTTAGATGTTTTAGTACTTTCATATGATGTGTAGTTCGAATACTACTATTCCTTATGCAGTTTGCTTGCGCGACGGGATCCTGGCTTTCCATCCCTTTGGTCTGCGTGGTTTTGGATTTGATGGACAGGTGAGAGTTCGTTTGGAAAAGTAACTTTTGCTTTTCTGTTCAAAATTTCATAGTGGATTTCATTTTTTCCGCCCTTCATTTTGGTATTTGTAGCTCACACAGGACATCAATGATCCGCAACACATCTACCAGCTTCTAGGGAGTGATAAGTGGGTCCAAATTTTGTCACCTTACCTTTAAAATTTCCATCCACATTGTTGATTCGTTCTTCAACTCCATTCAGGATACATTTCGTATGGACCTTGGAGAAAATCTAGCTGGTTTTAGTCTATCTTTGATTGGATGCCCCTCAATTTTAATATCTACTTATTGTTTCACGAGGAATCCAAGTTGTAGATGCTAGCGAAAGCAAGTAATCTTTGCCGAGCAGAAAAATGGAACTTTATTCTGGTCTCACTTCCCTCTTTTCTCCTTACAGGAATATCGTGGTCGAGAGTCGCCCGGTGGATGATCCAATGTCCAAGTCCAACCTCTATCTCCTCTTTGGCCACGAGAACTCCTATTGAGATTACTCTTCTCCCTTAATTCCCCTCGCCCTGTACCTCCTTCCACTCCGTCTTTCGCCGCCTTCCTATTTTTGCCAGCCTATCAGCCATTCTGCCAATTGATCAATTGGTCAGATCAGTTTGGATAGGGCCAATATCGCTTAATTGTAGATTCCTGCGCCGATCCACATTACCTTTTCTCACCTTTCGCCGCTTTCGTGGCTCTCCCTCCCTTGTACCTGCCTCTTTCCGGCTTGGGTATGTAGCTCTATCTTTACTGTACATATGTGCACACAAAAGCATTCACAAGCATTTGTCCACTCTCATCCCCTTGAAAACATACATACAGCGGATTGGATTCTTTTTTCTTGTAATTTGAGTCTACTTTTTGGGAGGAGGAAAGGGGAAATAAAATTGATCGAAACTCTTGATGTGTGTATGGTTGAGATTCACAATAAACCAGGAAAACCAGCTAACAGCTAACATCGGTGGAAAAGAAGACGGATAACAAGATTAGGAAACCGATCTAGCTAGCGCATCAGATTATTCACTAGGTGAGGGAGGGTTCCCTCCACAGTGTGAGATGGACAAGGAACAAGAAATTTCAATATAGATGGTTATTGGGAATGCCCCATGATGATAGTTGCGTTCATCAGGTTACTAGGGTCTAGAAAGGAGAAATGGGAATCCTTAGGAGCTTTGACATTTTATTTTGAATTTTATAGTAAAACGCACTTGCTGGAAAATACTTTCCTATTTTAGGATCCGGAGTACCAATGAAACCGTCCACTGCATGATAGATTAAAAGCCGCTATTGGTACTCATGAGAGTAACTGATGCTCTTGAGCCTGTGATCGCAACTGCACAAAATTTTCACCTTATACTTGTTTAATTGCTGGATGAAGGCTACCAAATTTTTAACACAAATTTTAATTTTGGAAATTCAGAGGGTGCTGAAAATTCAGAGAAGTTATGGGAACTCAGTGTCTGTTATCAGATCGCGAGGAAGTAAAGAGATGAAATGAAAAACTTAACGGCTTCAGGTTGCATATGAATATCATCCAAATGAAATACTTTATGTGGATCACTTGCAACTGAGTCCTTGAGGCTAGACTATCTTGTGGCTTTGGCTAAATTTCAATAAGGTTTTAAATTGCACTTTAAACTGTAGCGGTACAATAATTTTTTTGTAGACCACAGAAATAAAGTCAGTCTCAAAATTAGTAAGATCCAATGTAAACCTAGCTTTTCTAGGCTTATTATATGATCTCTGATTGTAGGCAGCTTTTGCAGGACAAAAAGTACGATGCACGTTTGTTTAAATACACCCCTGATGCAACCGGTGGCCATTTTGCCCCAGCCGCATGACTGAGCCGACATCGTCGAAACCCTGAGGGGGGGGGGGAGGGAACTAACTCTGATCCTCCTACACTTTGGCAACCTGACGACTTTCATCGTGCTTCTCGAATAGGACGCTCCCTCCTCTAGTGAGCATCGTTACAAGGGTATGAAACTAGGTTTGGGCTGGGAGCGTGGAATCCGCTGCCCTCAGCCACAGCACGAAGGTTGTGGGGTGTTCAGGAGTCGACTGCCGCTCACCATGCTTTCTGCCGTACACGGTAATAGTTTGTGGAGCAAGCTGAGAGCGAATTCCCGGGAATGTTTAGGGAAACTGGTGGAAAACGTTTAGAAATGCCCCAACAACAATCTGAACTTCCTAAGAAGCGTAACTTTCTCTTCTTTACTAATATGAATAGCGTGAGAAGAACAAGTCATCAGTAACTTGCTTTAACTTAGCAAGTTGTTTCGAGATCCCGCAATGCTGAGTTTTCTATCATAACCAGTGATTTTATTTTTGAGCACACCCTGAATGGTGGTATAAGAGGGAAAAGAAAAGCAAAACTTGTTAAGTCTGAGTTGTTATTTAAAATAATAAAGGAAGATAGTAATTGGTCAGTTGGAAGGTCATTTGCAGTTGAACGCCCTGCTACTTGTGCATTTTGGCCGATATTGTGTGTGCATCGTGGTTATGGCAGTTGAGGTGTCGTTAGAAGCAGAGCGATTTAAAATCCAGGCAAACGAGTACTTTTCAAGTACGGTCAAACTTCTGTGATGTCTAGTTTTGCAGAGGGGAAGTATTCTGATGCCATTGATCTATATACAAAGGCTATAAACGTTCAAGAAAAGGCAGTCTACTACGCAAATCGAAGTTTCGCCTATCTTAAGACGGAATTATTTGGTGCGGCCGCCACTGATGCATCTAAAGCAATTGAACTGGATCCTAGCTACATAAAGGTAGCGCGTTTGTCACTGATGACTTATATTCGATAGGGGTATTACCGGAGGGCTTCCGCAAATATGGCTATGGGTCACTATAATCTCGCTCTCAAGGATTTCGAAACGGTATGCAAACCACTTTCTTCTCTACTGTTTCATCAATCCGTATGATTCAATAAGTTGTCATTTGCACGTGCAAGGCTTGTTGGTGTGCTTTCTGGACGGTGGTTTATCCATAATGTTTCGATGCTTTCCTGAACTTTTGAAAGAGCAACAGCTTAATGAGTTTTCACCCTTTGTAGGGTTTGCTTTTTGTATTGGCGCTAATGGTGGGCATGTAAGGAACTGTGGGAGGTTTAATCTTCTGTTATTCCAATAGCGTTTTTCCCTCTAGGTTAAGAAAAAGCACCCAGGTGATAAGGATGCTTGTTCTAAACACCTTGAATGCTTTCGCAAAGCCCGAATGCGTGCATTTGCACAAGCCATTTCACACGAAGAGCGACGATCTCCCCTGGAGACCTATGATCCCTCACAGGTAGTTGTAGAGTCCTCCTACAACGGGCCACATTTGCCTCAAGATGAGGAAGGCGATTACACCGTTACCGTGGAGTTTATGAACGCTCTTATTGAAACTTTCAAGGCACAAGGAAAATTACATCGGAAGTATGCCATGGTGGTATGTCTATTTCGCTTTCTATATTGAACCTTCCCTTATTGTTTTCAGCTGGTCTGTAAATTTTATGACCATATTCGCCAACTTCCTTCTCTGGTTAATATTGACGTTCCTGATGTAAGTTTCTGTCCCTTCTTTGCACAGATTATAAATCTTCCATCTAGGGTACCAAATTTACAGTATGTGGTGATATACACGGTCAATTCTACGATTTGATCAATATTTTTTCACTTAACGGAATGCCATCGCCGGAGAATCCCTACGTAAGCAATTGCGACTCTTTATATTTCCGTCTTCACCATTTAGCTCTTTAACGGTGATTTTGTTGATCGTGGGTCCTTCTCGGTTGAATGCATTTTCACGCTTATTGGTTTCAAGCTCCTCTATCCCGATCACTTCTTTATGTCCCGTGGTAAGTGAGTCGCAGCTAAAACTGTCCTATCCATGTAGTCTAGCAGATTGATGAGAGTAGCGAGGCGCGCTGGCACTTTTCGATCTCAGTGGTTGCACATTTTCGTACATTTCGAAATTTTTCACGCAAAAACTTGCCATCCCGGTTTTTATGTCCATTCTTCTCTCTTATCCTTTTAACAGGGAATCACGAATCGGAGAACATGAATCAAATGTACGGGTTCGAGAATGAAGTGAGGAGCAAGTATAACAATCAGATGGCCGAAATTTTTACCGAGGTGTTTAACTGGCTTCCACTAGCTCATCTCATCAACGGACGCGTTTTGGTAGGACTTTTATATCATATGTTATTTTTGAAAATCGGGTCAATTAGTGACCTGTTTTGCAGAATATTGGGGATTTTTGTGTCAGCAACTCCCTGAGGCCTTATAGTACCGATTGCTATTTCTTCAAAATCATATGAGGTTAAGTGATGTATAATTCGGTGTTTCTGAGACATTTATCTTGTTTTTTTTTCACCAACAATTTAAAATAGAACGTTTTTTCCCATTTAATTGCTCCGCTAAGTAGGATTTCCAATGGTTGTTTCAAGTTTCCAAAACTTGGTCGAAACAGACTGCGAAGCCGGTGTCTTCTGGTTATGTCCCTTCGGAGCTTGCAAAAATTCGCAAAAATTTCATGCCTTTTTAAATTGATTCCATCCCTTTTTCACCATGAGAATCTTTTTGATTTGGTTTATTTCGATGGAATTATATCGTTTAAATCGCCTTCGTCGTGATAACATTCACCTGAAGAGATTGGAAACAGAAATTTTTTGCTTTTTGAACTACAGCTTTTATCAGCTGTTTTCATAGATGGTTTTGTCAATGGTTTTATCATATTTTACACTATTGAATTTTAACTGTTAAATTCCTTTATTTGGCTCTTACAATTAAAATACGAAGCAGTTTGTTAATCATGCGAACTCGTTTGACATTTGCGTTGTTGGTCGCCGAATTCGGTAGCGGTACCAAATTCTTCATTTGTGTCATGGCTGTCAACTTCTCAAAAACTGATTGATATGGTGGGCGTTTTATTGGACTTCATCAATTTAAAATCCTCGAGGTAATGCTTAGAAGCTACTAAAATCAGAGATTTTATAGTGTATTTTATTCGCTGGGCCGTTGTCTAGCTCTACTAATCTCCTCCCATTCCTCTTCCCTCAGACCATGCATGGCGGCCTCTTCAGCTCGGACAACGTAAGTTTAGACGATCTGCGTAGTATTCACCGCAACTGCCAGCCCCCGGATAGCGGGCTGATGTGCGAAATCCTGTGGTCCGACCCCATGGAGGCTCGTGGACGTGCGCCCTCAAAACGTGGTGTCGGTTGTCAGTTCGGCCCAGATGTAACTCATTCTTTCTGCGACTCTAACGGACTCGACTATATTATTCGCAGTCATGAGGTGCGTTTCCAATCACCTCTTTCTACACTTTGTAAGGGTTGGAACACTTCAAATGCTCTACTGCTAGACCATGAAGTGAAAACTGCCTCGCAGGTAGCTCTCCAATTTCGACAATTTTTTTTCTTTCTTTCTGGTATTCACAATGTAACATTCGGACAAACTCAAATCTACCTTGAAGTGGAAGAAATAATTGTCGTAATGTTATTTCGTTACTGTAAGAAGACGTGCTAATTGGCGTTAGGGCAAAATCTTGTAAATTCCGAAGGTTTTTTATTGGCTGCGTCGTTTGTTGGCAAGGTGTGCTGCAAAGTGTTTTTAAAAGTATTGCTCAAATTTTGTTCCTTCTGATTACCTTTCCTGTGAAGACAATTGTCATTGTTTGCATCCTTTTAAGAGTATGCAATTCTGCAGGGAGTGAGCAGACCTTCGATTGGATACCGACTACATATAAACGTCTTCTTTATAGCATGGGATGTGACAATCAAATCTGTTCATCCATCTATCCATCCCCTCCACGAAGTGGACACTGAATTGCAGAGGGTTAAGAAACCCACTTAAGAAGTAGATGTCATTATTCAATGACATTCTTTTGCTTAACTTTCTCGTTAAAAGGTGAAGGAGCAAGGCTATGAGGTGGCGCACGACGGTCGCTGCGTGACGGTTTTCTCTGCTCCTAACTACTGCGATATCACACAGAATCTGGGGGCCTTCATCACACTGCGCAGCTCGCATGAAGCCGGCGGAATGAAACCTGAATTTACGACCTTTAAGGAAGCGCCACACCCACGCGTGAGGCCCATGGCCTACGCCAATTCCCTCCTGGCTAATCTGTTGTAGGAGTCCGTCTACTCTACCCGCCTGTCTCTCTGCCTTTGACCGTCCTCTGTGTACAGTTATTGCGATTGCTTGTTTGTCTGCTGGTCCCCGGCACCAACTCAACTAGCCACCTACTTCATGGTCCATTTGCTGTTATTTATGAATGAACTGCTCTGGAATGATGTCGCAGTATTCCTTACTGTGGCAAACATTCATCGCAGGATCCGAGTTACCGCGGGGAACGTTATAATGTGTGCGTTTGGATGAGGTTCTTTTATAAAGGACTGCAAGACCGGTACGAATACCTCTTATGCTGTGGATGACTGCGGATTCAGGGATCCATTGCAGGAGCCCTTTATCTATGGCAACCAGTACATACACTTAGACATAAGATTAAAATGCCAGAGATTACGTTTTATAGGTGATAAAAGGAGTGAAGAACGCCTGATCATGATGTTTTAATTGTGGCAGTTGATTCCAAAAACAGAACTTTTATCATTCAGCGGGAGGCCCTGGAGGTGGAATAAATCACGTAGGCAGTGGCTTGCGCCGTTTCTGGGACTTTGACCTGTGGAACGCTAAAAGGTGGGGCTCCGTTGTGAGGATGAAAGTAACTTCAATGGAGCGGGAATGTTTCCATTCTTGAATTTCTATTGTAACCTCAGGTTAGATTGTGTCAATGGAAAGGCTCCAAGGGTGCTATGGTTGGGCCATGTTGCAAAGAATACTAAATATTCTGTCGCTTGAGTAATTATGCGATTTGAAGGTGGTGGGATTTCACGGATTCCACCGTTTTCTTATGTGAATGACAGCTTGAACATGTGCACTACAGGTATTCCTCAGTTTTTTGTCATGATATGGGACTCCTTTTATTTCATTTGTTCACTGCAAATTCCTTTCCGTTCGGTACTGGTCTGGGTTGAAGCTTCAGCAAATGTAGTCACATCCGTGACACTAGTGATTTGAGAGACTACCAGCATGGGGGTTGGCGTGAGGGCAAGTCTGTCATCGTCGTGGAGATCAAACTACGGGACAGTTTACCAGCATAATTGACATTCGGCTGAACGTTCCTTTGGCGGTTAATTTAATGAACCATTTGCGCCTACCAAATGAAATGAACAAGTTGACTGCAAGAAATGTCCTTTCACGGTGAAAAGTCCTCCGCAAAACACCAAACAAAAACTTCTTGATGGAAGACACAGTGAATACCAACAGCAGCGCGTCTCATGAGGATTTCATGTCGTCATCCTGCTTCCTACCCACGTTACTGTAAGGTCTTTGAAATACGAGGGGATGCCAAGTCCTCCAGTTTTGCTCGCGCCTTCAATAGTTCCCTTTGTGGTTCATGTGGACGCATTTCGTCCTAGTCTCATTTCGCCACTGCGATGTTGAGGGAGTTGTGGCTGATAAACTATGGAAATGGAAAATGGTACGGTGAAGATATAAAGGTAAGAATCGTTAGGCAATACTGACTAGGTTTTCCGCATTCATAGACGCAGGTAAACCTTTAACAAGGTGCGCATCTCAATACCTAATTATTGTTTCCAATCCCCTGCTAATAGGATACACTATGTAATGGAAGGAAGCCGGATCTTTGCAAAACTCGAGAGCTCGGAGCATAGTGAACTTCGGCATTTCATTTTCAAACTGATCACATATACGAGAGCGTGGAGACACAAAGGAAAGTGAACAAAGCCTAGAGATGCTACTCTATATTTGGCACTTGATTAAAGTGTTCTCTTGACTGAAATGTAGAATGCGTTCATCCGAAGCCATCGTCGGGTGTCAATAAGTACTTTGGAAATGCGTCGCAACACCAGGTGGGCGTGACTGGTTGGTCCACAGAAGTCTACGCAATGATGTGAATGCACCTCTTACAGTTATGTGATGTGATTCAAATCATTGAAACCCGTGAAGTTCGAGGTAGGAGAGTGATTAGAAGGAGAAATGAGAATGAAAATATATTTAAGCAAGTAATTTATTACTAATATCAATTGTAAGCCTTGATTTCAAATGAAATCTGCCAATCAAGTATAGTCACCCAACAACTTAGATGTCAGACCTATAGTACTGGGAAAAAGTGCTTGCTTCAGCGAATTTCTTTACGAATCGCGAAGTTAATGCCATTCCTGATAAAGATCCCCTTTTTTGGTAATGATTCTTTTTCAAATAAAGGAAAGTTCCGGCAAAGTTTCCTCTTCAGTATGCACTTTGGAAACCACCGAATTACGAGTTACTAAATTTTTGTAAAGGAGCGTGATTATTTAAAAGTTATGCAACTTTTGAGTCAGTTCGTAGACTTTTGTTGATGTACTTACGCATTTTTTTGTTGTCCGCGTTTGGGTAGTTCACTGCTCTGGTACTGCTCGAGGATGGATCATTCTTCACGATGAAGATATTCCATGTTAATTGCAGCTTGAAGGATGACATTTTCAAATGCCGAACCCTTTGGTAAAACTGTTGCTCTGCATTAACTTGTCACTCTTTCCAAATTAACCTACCACCAGTGAGACCAAGAAGGACTCGGAGCAGCGATGCTGTGCAGATTTAGTCTGGCCTAAGCAGTGTACCTCATACCCGTGAGGAGCGTGGCTCTAGTGTGTATATACCTTTCCGGTCACCTTGGGGGCGGCGGAAGTATCATCACGCCGCATTGGTCAATCAGAGAAAATTAGGAGTTAAAGCTTTTTTTAGAAGATTCGATTTTGTCGTGACTAAATAAGTCCAGTGGTCGAAAGCGCAAAAGCAATTTCTTGACACAAAACCTTTCGCTTGGGTTGCAAACATCTCTAAGGGAAACATTTAAGTTGGCTTCATGGAGGTACTGTTTAATGTACATTTCTCTCTATCTATACGCGTCTTGTTCGTTTACTGGAAACTCGGAAAGGGTTAATATTTTTGCACTTTAGCTGTTTTCATCTAGTAAATGTTATAGTATTGCAGGACGCAAGTATTTATGCAATGACCTGTCAGTTTTGCACACGGATGTGGAGGCGCAAATATTCTTCGGTCAGCTTGCCACATTAGCTTACTTGTTGGGTTTAAAAAACTGAGTTCCATATTAAGTGATATTGGAGGCTCAGTTGGTTCCGACGAGCTGAAGGGTTGAAAGCGCAACTGCCATAGAAGCAGTGACGTATTCTGATCGCGTAGTCAATTGGATTTTACTATGGTTACTGCGTTGCGTTCGACCTTAATTGAAGGAAATTAAGAATCAGATGGACACCTTAAACTGATTACATGCTATTCCTTAAGACGGGAAGTTTATACGCCTCCTTAAATACAGCTAACTGCCTAAAATGTTAAAATTTTTTAACAGAAGGGGCTCCAACACTAGTAATTACTGGAAATTAATAAAGGCAACACAAACGCACTCCTACCTCGATTAGAGCTGAGAATTAGAATCTGTTTGAGCAGACTTTAACCTTTTTCAAACCTCTCATTTTTAGTTCTTTAAATGAAACAAACTCTAGCTAGTTGCTGCAAAGTTCCTTTTTAAGGTTGCTTTTGAGCCATCATTATGATTTTAATTTGGAGGTAGTCTTCTTAACTTAAAGGCCTTACAACTTTAACTAATTGAGCAATCATCAGAATAGAAATTGCGAAGGAGCTTGTTTAATGACTAGATATCACTGGCAAGTCTGCTAATTTTGCCTATCATTGTGAATCCTACATAACTACGGTCGTTCATGCCACATAGGCCTTTTTAAGTTCCTGACATAAAAGAATAAATTTTAAGGGCTACCGCATTTATATCCTTAATCCTGGATCCAGCATATACCTGGGAGGCATCTCCAGCAGAGAAAGATTTATATGAATGACAGAACAATCCTGGACATCAAGTGTGTGCCAATTTCTCACAACCGCAAATGGTCCCAGCAAAAAATCTCCCGTACATTTTTTACTATGGGGAATGATTTGGTCAGATATCGCGAGTAATAAATGCCCAGAGGAACAATCACCCAAATTATGAGCTGAGTCACCATAATCGTCTGTAAAAGGTTTGCTCCATTAAACTATCTTATTACCCCGTGGGAGAGGATTCCATTGCCATGCCATCCTGTACTTGTGATCCCCTGCTAATACGGGTATCTGCAATATCCGATACTACGCTTTCGTTGACAAGAAACTCCATGAATCACTATAAGATGTTTTACTGCTACTGTCTCCTGGTGTCTTAATGGTGCCGAATTTTCACTTAAGAGACTCCTGTACCGAACTGGGAGTAATAATGTCATGCACAGAGCATAGAGGTGAAGTTCTCTTCCTTGCGGAGTCAGCGTCTAAGTGGATCACGAGGTTTAAAATTGGACATGCTGGCGTAAAAAAATCTTGGCACCGGAGACATCCGATCGGCTGCAGCCAAGACCACGAGGGGTGGAGAAAGAACCCTAGAACTGAGTAATGGAAACAGAAGACATGATTGAAGATTTGCGCCAGTACAGTTTGTATTCAAAACACATCCAGTACTTATACAGAGAGGAAAGTTACTAAGGAGGGTTTTTCTTGAAATGGCAGAAACACATAATTCTAGTTTGTCGAATTTTTTTCCCAAAAGGTAATCCATCTGGTCTCAAGCTTGTCAGGGTTTATGTATTTGTTCTTTACGGTAGTAGGACCGGTTCTTATTGGTCCTTTAGCTATTTTAGCCATAGGGAGGTAAATGAGTAGCATTTGAATGAAAGTATTCCCTGGTTCCTTCTTTCATTCTCTTCTAGCTTTTCAAACTTCTTTGATCTGCTGGTGAATCTAGCAGGAAGTAGCGTGGCACTTTTAGAACCCTGCCAACTCAGTTTGGATCTGCCTCAAACCATCAACTTACAACTAGCTGTCGAAGTGGATAGGCACATCGCCTCGCATCGATATCATAACCACAAGGGGTAAGCGGCCATCGTCCAAAGTGTAAAATTCTAATTTTCTATATGCCTTGTAGCTGTATTTTGCCATAAGTAGTTCTTTGAGGGGTACTCCTGCTTTCTCTATTGTGCTAGTGAGATACGAAGAGAACCCCATCCCTAGCAACCGTGGAGATACTGACAAAATGAAGTGGGTAGCAATTTCATAGAACATTCATCTGATGAAAATGACCTAACCTATGAGAACCCACAACGGGAAGGGAGCTAAAAAAACCAACCGATTGTAAGGATAGCAGCGGCACAAATACTTATACATGTCAAGGGTGGCCTTGATCAGGGCATCCAATTGGCCAGATATAGCAAAACGATAATCTGGTCATTTTACGAGTTGGCAAGGTCTGATTGATGCCTAACCAACGACCACTCACAGACAGTAGTAGGGCCAGGATTAATCATGACTCACGCACAGCTAAGCATATTTAGCAATCGGTTCCGAAAAGTGGCGGGCCACTTTCTGTCACGGGTTAGGGTTAGGGGATTTGGCACTGGTGGTCATGCAATGCAAAGCACATCAGCCAGTTGGAAGCTATGAGGCTATTAGACATAGATCCGTAATGAATAGGCCGAAAGTGTTAATTTAAAATTGTTTTAAAGGTTCACATAAAGGCGTAAACAGAGCAAGCTATAAAAACTGGAATCTGCTAATGCCATACTCTTCCAAAGCAATGCAAAACCCATAGTTGGAAGGATGGTAGCGTCTCACCCTCCATGCTCTAATGACATTTCTCATAGCTCAAAACACCATTCTTAGCATTAGCATTAGTCAACCGCGGAGCCTCATATATAACAGAGTAGACATTTGGGAAATAAAAGTGGAGTGTAGGCAATTTTAAAAAGGGAAGAAGCTTTTAGTTGTTATTTGTTATGAAGAAGATGATTTAATTGGCTACTTCACTCCAGACAGGTGAATGTACAACCAGGTGGTACAAAAATGATAATGCAGTGGAAAGGGGAAATAAAATCAGGCCTAAATTCTGAGTATCCTCTAAGCGTAGCCTATTTTGAGGAAATGCTTCCTAAGAACTTATTGTTTTTAAATTTCGCATTTGTGTACGTGAGCTTGGATCCTGCCGAATTCCCGGCCTGCTAACTCGTTATGGTGAAGGTTTCAATACAAATGCCTTTGTTGCCAACTCGTATGAGTAAGCTGGTGGGTGGTGCGTGGGCATGCAACAGCGGGCTTAACACTGGAGACACGGAGTTGACCCATTCTCGCAGATAATATTTTGATTGGCCTTGGATCGTATGGTGATTACTAGTATGTGTATGCCAATCAGGGAAATTGAACGGCAGCGCGAGTTTCGTGACGTATTGGAATCCTGAGGAATTGGCCACCAAAAGGGGAACCTGGAGATAATCACAACAGGAACATATTTTGGGTTGTCAGACATTCCTAGCAACTTGGTATAGCATGTGCGCTTGCCCAAGATCCTATTTTCCTTACTTTTTTCGGACGTTAGAAACCTCGGTGGACAAACTCCTCCGAAATCCACAAAAGGGAGAAGTCTTCGCACTGAGATGGGGGAATCATGGTAAATCATGCTTTCTTGAGAAGCGGTTTCATTTCAGCGCTGGCAAATATATTATTTTGTGAGCTCGGAGGAGTAACCACTGGAAGCACGGAGGATGAAGTTCAAAACAAAGTAGAGCCTATGCAACAGAGAGATCGGCATTTTAATAATACCCATCTTCCCGGTCTGTGGCGGATCGGTCTCCATGTCAACGGCGTTGTGCACCGCCTCTGCTGCATAGCTCACTTATGGCATTTAGGCCTTTAGTCCGTCATCCACAATGCAACAGCAGGATATGTAAAAATACATACTTAAGGAAACTTGATGACTGGTAAGATCCTGTCGTTCTAAAGGCAAGACTGATTCATGCCACAGTGATGACCGCAACTGCATCCCGTCTAAGGTCAAATAAATGTTCATGCACTCGCGCGCACTCTTCACACTTTCACCTATGCTGGATATTCAGCAAATAACGTTTCTCGGTTATTTTTTCCCTGCGCCGAAATCCGTGGTTCCTCCCGGATGCCATTCACAGAGGCTCTGAAGTTTTGAAGTGGAAATATTGCTAAGATTTTGGGTTGTTAGTAAGAAACCTAATGAGACGAGTGCAGGATGTCTACTTGATGTGTTATTCGAGATTTCGTAATTCGATATAAAAATGATCTCATGATAACCAGGTGAGCCACCTAGCCTGTTTTTGTACAAGTGAAACGTAATCTTATAAATACACTGAAGTGGAGTAACAGTGAATAGAGCAAAGAAGGTCTCTCGTGTGAATAAACGACAGTAGCTGACTTTAAGTTTCCTGAGGAGTGTAAGAATTCTATGCAAATCAGCCTGTTTCAAATGTATTTTAAAATCTGTTACACAAGGTATGAAATTCTACAATGAAATCAGACAGCTTTATTGTGTAATGCAAAGACAGCTGTGCGATGCCTTGGAGAGGATGAAGTGCACTAATTATTGAGGAATTGAGAGCCTCGAACAAATTGCTTTTTCTCAGGCCGGATCTGCGACAATCGAACTTTGCTAGATGCAAGAGTGTTGTAGAAAATGCTAGAAACATTATAAGTCATGGATAGCTTTTGATGCCCGAAGTTAGTTAATCTCGATTTATGGACTGAAAGGGACTAAATCTTCCATCGGAGGACATTGGGGGCCTGTTTTTTGGTTGACAGGATTGTAGCTGTCTCATCTTGAGTAAGGAATTTCTTGAGCCTATCCAAAGAAGCTACTATCATTTGGAATTAAATATATTTCTTGTATTGCATAGCACCCAATAGTACAGTTTTGGATCGGATCTCAATTCAGCCCATTACTTTCCTCCCCTTTCTCCTTCTCTCCTTTTACTAACACCACCGCCACAACCTTTCCTCAACTCAGACCTTATTTGTACTCGGAATACACACCACGGAACATGTCCTTGTTAGCGATATAGTGATCAAAACAGCTAGTACCTTGATTTGCTTTTTTTAAGCTGCTGTCTGTGTCACGGTAGATTGGTTAGTTCGGCATAGAGGCTCACCTACAAAATTACTAGAGTGTGCCTTTTAAGAAATGACACATCAAAGTTTGGCAATCACACACACATGCATAGAAAAAATTCCGAAGTGTCAGTGTGATATCAGCTTAAACCTCATGCTTGATTAGGCTCAATATGTTACCGTGGCTAATTTTAAGGATGCAGTATCTAATAGGCTCTGTAAAATGTTGAATAAGTTGATGCTAATCTACCTCGTTCTAGTTGACTGATACCACCTCCATTTATCAGGTCTTAAATCCTTCACATCCTGTCAACTACGCGAAGTAATGGAATGGTAATTATATCCGCGTACGCCTATGGAATCACTGATTGCTGATGAGTTGGACTGCTCACAAAAAGGGGGTGAGGATGGATAAGAAGATATTCAGAGCAAGAGGCAACGTTTTCCATCCTTTGGCCCCATCAGCTAATGAAACGAATGCAGGTGGTCCCTTACCTAACGAGTCGTACGTTTCCATATGACTCATTTAACCCCTTGCGCTGATGCCTGTGATAGCCACTTCTGAAGCTTATTGTCCATCCCTAATCCTTCCATCTTTTCCTCTTGTTCTTCTGTTTCGCTTTGGTGGGATTTTTTGCCTCATTCCAATCCCCCCTCATTTAAACTTCTAAACTGCAAAATTGGTCAAAACTTCAGTCATTAGACAAGCGCGACGTATTCACAGATCAAGTACCTCGACCCATCAAGTAATTTGGATTAAATTTTGGCTTTAAATTCCCACCTTCGGCCGATGTAAGGGGTCACATGGGAAGGGGAGATTCCAAAAGATCCCACCAAATACGCATTTGACCCCAATGTGGCAAATCGTGTTGAAACGTGATCAAGTACTTTAGCACGTAGCTTACCCAGCTAAAATACAACAGGTCTTGCCTTTATTTTATCACATTTCCTAGCACGAGTAGTCAAGATCTTGACGTTTTTAAGTCCTTATAAGGCAACCAAATAAACAATAACTTGAAGCTTTTGAATACATCTTTTTAATACACAAACGCTATTTTTCATACTTTATCAGCTAATCACAAGCAAGCTATAAAGTCAAATTTTATGAAGTCTTAGTTCTAAAGGTAAACAATCTATTCTTGGACATCTCTACTTACATCTCACTTTTATTTTTCAATTGTTTAGTCTGCTTTATATGAACCCATGTGGTTGGCTGGTGATATTACCTATAAAGGGCGTTGTGGGCTACAAGAAATGGCACCAGAGAATAAGGGGAATGAGGCAGCGTCGTCCTCCCCCCACATCCAAATGCTCAAACCTTCTCAAGAGTAAGTTCAGTGGTATTGAAATGTTTTGTTTAAATGGTTTAACTCTATGATTTCGCCTCATTCAAGTGTTTTCGGATGTAATACTATTATCACTCGTTTAACATTCGGTTTTGGTAACGAGCCACTAAGGGCTTCGCTGTCGTACCTCCGTCGGGTGGTTTGGCCTCTGGGCCATGCCCGGAGTCACCGAACCCGCCTGTGAGTTGACAGTACATATTCTACTAGTGCCGTTTCACTCGTTAATAGCTTTTCTGCAAACCACGAGATGAGGGTAGTCGCCGGAGGTAGACTTCATTTTCCGACCTTCGGGTGGATGTTGCAACACGTTTCCTCATCCGCAGTAAATGCGCTTCTCCCTTCGCGCTAAGATTTATGGCCGTGCAGTAGAAACCAAGATAGTTGTATTTTAAGACAGAGTTTGCCTTCTTCTTCCATCAATGTATCACTTCGAGACATTCCTGAAGACGAAGGATGAAAAGACACTCGGGTAGAATATGTACTGTCAACTCACAGACGGACGGCATGGTACACTTGGGGAGCCCCTAAGTGGCCCCTTACCAAGATTAAGAGTTAAGCAAGCAATAAATTTATCATATTTTTACTCCTGTTTCTATCCAATTTTCTACAACTGGAGGTGTTTAAGTGTATACATCTTGGATTAAGTAAAACGACGTTAACAATTCCTCCTACTTATCTTGCTATTCAGAACATTCATCTGTTTTAGTTGTGAAGTTGAAGCAGTCACATGAGGAGGTGAAAAAATGGGAAAAATACTTGGAATAAAGGAAAAATGACGTTGCAAATAAGGGTAAAGATGACAAAACCTTCATCTTATCCAGTACGTGCATAAGTGCAATTGAGCGGAGGTGAAGGAACGGACAAGTCTACGATATAATGCATCGCTATTGTGAATGGGTTGTTTTTTACTATCACTAAGTGCAACGATATCTACAAAATCCCTACTTAATAGAATGTGACACCAATAGCAAATGTCTAAATTGTAGATGGATCCCCTCATTTATTTGTAAGTTCTTTAATAAAACCCTGATTAACTTCTCGGGCAACTCAAGAACAATTGGCTCATCCAAGAAAAGCAAAGAAAAAGTGAAATCACTCTAGGTTAAAACAAGCGGCTTGAAATAACAAGTAAATGTTTGAAAAAAAATGAGTAGAGAACCGAGTGCATTTAGCAGAAGTAATAGAAACCCGGATTTTGGTGTCATGACCGACCGACACTCCAATTTGTGAAGTCTCCAACTTCCTCGAGGTGCTGCTACTTCTACAAGCTAAGTGGGGATTTAGCTTCATTTTATTATGGGTTAAGTATCTTTTGAGTTAAAGCAAGGAACATTTGAGGTGCTTAAATAATAAGCTTATGTATAAAGTAATCTCAGATTTTTCTTCCCGGAGGTTGAAAAATTGCAAATTGTTTTTTTGTCCAATTCCTCATTCACTACACTAACACTGGTTGCTGTTGTTTTACCAATTCTTATGAGTAACTTTTAAGTGATAGAATAAGAAGTTTTTAAATGCCATATTTTGCCGTTTATAAAGCCATTTAACCATCCATCCACCAAGAATTCACCTGTAAAATGTGGTTTTATAAAGGATCGACATTATTTAAGCCCATTTTGCCTAGCTCACTATTGCAGGTACAATCCTTTATTGTTTGTTTAGCTCACATTTCGATAACGGGTCACTTGGGGGCCTTGCTGAACTTAGAGGATTGGTTTGGATAATTGGACAATGTCCTCACCTCCTCCTCCTCGAGGAGGATCGGATTTACAGTGCCATCTCAGTTACAAGATTGAACCGCTGACGTAGCGTATTCATACAACAGTGTTTTTACAACATACGTTAAATGACAAAATTTGTGCCACCATATTGTACCAGAGTTTTAGTAGATAATATGAAATGTTAAAATAGCATCACTGTGATTAAGAATATTCTAGGCTTGCTTCCTACTACGGCAAAGAAGCCTCTCAACTTCACCTTAAATCTAAGGTGGAGTAAAAAAATAGAAGCGAGACATAGGTGATGACAAAGAAGTAAGGGGAATTTTAAAAACATTATGTGGATTGTTTACCAATCTTTCGAAAGCCTCACACCTTTCCCTCCATTGTCATCTCTGATAGCAAAAATTGCGAAAATCAACTCAAGACATTGCAAATCTCGCCTACTTTGTGTGGTGCACTAGGAAACCAAACCAAGAAATTCATCAGTATCAAAGAGTGAAAGCGATGACAAGCCGCAGACTGTCCTCCATTTGACATTAGAAAACCGGTGTTTATAATCACCCTCACATTCAACTCCGAATGACGTCAATTGAATGAGAGGTACATATACACACACATGGACTGAGTTCTAGCTCTTACTTCGAATGCCCTTATTAATAGCGACGTGATATGCTTTCTCTCCCGAGTAACTGACAGAAGGAGACTTCGACAAGGTGAAAGAAATCTCTCGAGTAATTTTCATCAAAGGTTTGTCTACTTGACTTTAAGATGCAAAAATCGTCTCTGGAAATTTTTTTAATGAAGGTGGAAGTAGTACCTTCACATAGAAGTAACTAATTTGAACCATCCATTATACTTGTCCCCACTCAAAAAAGTATTTCGTAGGTTCAAGTGTCAATTTCATTTATAAACGCGTCCCAGGGTGCAATCTCATTAAATAGCATTATCTGTGACCTTTAAATGTTGATAGGTAAGGATGCAGACCACAAAGAAGAGGTGAGATGACTGCTCCAGACAACCGAATTTTCGGTTAACGAAATTTGAGTCTAGCTTTTAACCATTTCCCAGCATAAAATATCTTGTCGACCTCTGTTTCTTCAATACTGAAATTGATGAAACTCAGTAGGTTGTACTTAGTCATTCTATTTTAAGAGTGGTTTTTTCTGCAAATTAGCACAGTGAAACTAAATTGAATAATACCCTAGTTTTACAATCCTTTGGCAGGTTAATAGAAGAAATCTTAGTGTACCTATGGTGTGTAGCTATGATTAAAGGATAATTATAACCTTTAGGTTGGAGGTCCATTGACGTACGACTCCTTCGGTGTACCAGACCATTATCCCGAGAGAGGCCAGATAGAATTGCTTTCGCTTGGAAAGAATACTTTTCATAAATTCTAAAACAACAGCCTAAGAAACTTTTGACTATCCACAGGCCAAAACTATGGCATATTGCATTTTGCTAGGCTGTAGGGAGATACAGGTAACACCGAAAACAATTTGCTGGTTTTAAAATTGGTGAAGGAGGTTTCATTTTCCTCCTTTTGCGTCCATCCAAATAGACATTTTCCTTTTTTTAGGGATCCATATTCGGGTATTGATTACTTGGTAAAACAGGGGATATTATCATTCGAACCGAGAATAATAGCAGAATTCTTGACCAAGGAAGGTCTGAGTAGGCAAGCAATTGGCGAGTACTTCGGCAAACTGTCTGATCCATTGGCGCTTAAAGTGACAGAGGAGTTCGTCAATCATCTAAATCTGCGTCATGTGGAGTTGGATATCGCCTTGCGACGCCTACTAGAAAAGGTACATCCAGACGGTGAATCTCAGAAGATGGAATTTCTCTTGGAGGTACTAAAAAAGTGCTACATTGAACAGAATCAGGAAAAGGTTGGAAGGGAGTTTCACGACCCAGAAACCATTGGAGTTCTTGCTTATTCTATCATGCTCCTTCATACCACCTTCTATAATCGAAGTGCGCGCAAATACGGCAAACCTATGACGAAGATTGAGTTTATCAACAACAATCGTGGCATTGATAATGGCCGAGATATCTCTGCTAAACTCCTTGAAGCTATCTACGACAGGATTGCAGAGAATGAATTTAGAACTCTGCCTGATCCACTTGACCGTCTCCGGAGGGTCGATAGGCTCTTCACAGGTCCTTTGAAACCGGAGAAACTTGTTCAACGTTATCGTCGATTCATAGCTTGGTTTTCCGCTTTGGAGGTTAATGACTTTACTGCTCGAAAACCGCTCATCTCCCGACCTACCTCACTAATTCGATGCTTCTTTATGTTTAACGATCTTCTGGTAATTACCAAACCACTTGGCACGAACCGTGCTAACGCGGTAGATGATCCCCTTGCTAGTGAAAGTCACCGGTCACGGTCGATTGATCGAATGGTTAATAGGGTTGGCAGTCCAGCTCCTTTAACAGTGATAAGTCCTCCGAATACGAACTTTGTTTTAGAAACACCAAGCTGTCAAAAGTGGGGTTCAAGAGCTAATGATATTCAACTGCATTGTTATTATTCTACAGAAGTACCACCCAACGCCCTATTCCTTATTCGGCAGACCATTCCTCTCGTCGACATAAAGGTGCTCAACTTTGAATGTGAATGTAAGTTAGAAGAAATTGCTTCCTATGATTGATAGATAGTGCGGCAAAAATTCCGAGGTTTTGTTCCTCTTACATTTCAGATTACAAGTATGGCGTCCAGTTGTGCGATGAGTTCAACGTACTTATCAGCTTCAGTTTGCCATCAAGTCAAATTCGTAAAAAAATAATCGATCTTTTGCACAAAGGGATTTGGGAGACGAAAGAGGTGATGAATTTCACCACTGGCAAAAGTCGACTACCGCTCATTTCTCCAGAGTCAAATGTATCTACTTCGAGTAACCTGGGCTTTTCTTAATGTAGAGATGCCTTATTTATTTGTCATTATCCTAGCAAGATGAGAATACGCCCATTATTACCTTAGCCGGAGGAATGACATTCATTGTACATAGAGGGAACAGCAACAACAGCTACGGGAGTCCTGCCAGAGACCTGTGTCCTTTTGACATGTATATAGGTTCATAGAGTATTTATAAACAGACACATCGTGAAAGAAAGACCTTAGTTGTTTAATGCGTTTTTTCTGCGCCATTGGTGGTGTATTTCTGTTTTTTCAAAGTTAGAGTGATGTCGTGACTAGATATCGTCGTATTTAGGATTTGTAATCGGTTAAACCGAATTTAGGCTATTTAATCACATCTGTTTTCACTTTTATTATAAAAGCGCATAAAAATAGCTTCGGAGAATGATCGTTTTTGTGAACACCACGGATGCAAAATTCTCTGCGCTTTTCAGTTCTCTTCAACATTGATCCCCTTAAACCCTCAGTTTTGGCAGACGTTATGGGCTTAATGACTTTGATATTCACTAAAATGTTTCCGTGGCTAAAACATTTAGACTTGGGCTAAAACCCCTCTCGCATCTTTGGTCGCGGAATATAAGACACTCTATAAATGATTTAGTGGAGCTAATTGGTTTTTTGAAAGTTTGTCGAGGAACTCAGATTAATGGCCCCTTAAACTTCCACCCAAAACAATCCTTTTGGGAACTCACACGGTGAAAGTGTCAAAATCCTAGGTACCATTGTGACCGCTTCATTCCACCTTGCCTTTTTAATTAAACGGAGGTAGAGTGGAAAACAGTTCGAGTGCATGGAAATCGAAAAGAAAATTCAGGAATGAAATTAAATGCTAATCCATGTGGTGAGCCAAAAGTGTCAGTGGTTTCTGCGCCTATGACTTGGGGGCAGGGGATTTTGAAGGGCATAGGGACGTTTATCTGTATGCTTTTTAGAAGTAGAGATGGATCAGGTGCAGCAGTACAGTTCGCCTCACTGTATTGCACCCTCTTCTGCTATTTCGGACTTCTCATAGCATCAAATGCCGGCCAATGCAGTGGACGTCATTTGAGCTTGTCTACTGTTCTTGGATACGACTTAAACTCGCTTCCAATACTGCAGTAGCTAGCTCCTCCTACAAGACGTTATAAGGCATTTGGAAGGGAAGCGATTTACGGACGCTGGACACCGTAGCATCCACGATCCAATGGTTTGGAGTTGGCATCTGCTTTTCTTGATAAAATACTCGAGGATCACTGGGCGATGGATGCATGACACCGAAGAGGGCAGGCCCCTCTCCTTCGGAACGATGAAGGATGACACGCTGCTATTGTAAGCTTATGGACGTTGGAGACGACTCCATGAAGGACAAATTCTAGGAATGTGGAAGAAGAGTGATGGTGCAGCAGTTCTCTTGCATAAACCCATGTCAAATAACTAGATTTGTTGTTTTTTGATTTCACGGTCGATACAGAAAAGAAAAACGTCGAACACTTCAGTTCCTTTGATTATCTGCCTGCCTGGCTTCTAATAAAAATTAGCTTTGTGTCGTTGTATTTCATGAAACGCGACATTTTCAAGCTATCCCTTCGTCTTCCTCATCACCCATGTAAGGCACGGACTGCCTTACTCTCGGAGGCTTATGCGCACTTCGTGTCTGGTAAATCGTCAATGCAATGTGGGGATAATTATCAACCTTGTTTGCTTCTTAAAGTTCAATCGACAACTTTATTTAAGCAAACAATTCCCTCATGCCATGGGACACTTTCGATAGCTATCTGATTCACCATAAATTCCTTAGGAATCCTTTTAATTGTCATAAATATCATGCAAAAACGTCAATAGTAAAGTTTGTTGGTAATTATTTGGGATCATCTTTGCAAGAAAATCTCAAAATTTTAGTCCATTTGCCTGTACATTAGTAAGCTAGGTCAAATGATGAAGTAATTGGCAACGCTGCATCACTTCTTGTGGCTCTTGAGCTATTTGCATGTTTAGTTGTCTTTTTTGGGATCTTTTCCCAAATTACTTAATGGAACTAATTGTATGGTTTGCAATTGCCTTTTGTTGGTCTGAGGGCAGTGGTATAGATACGTTAGCTTAAATTTGACTAAATCCGTTAGGACATTCTATCATAGTGAACCAGAGGGGCAAGGGGAAAAGATAGAAAAATAAGGAGTAGGGGAATTTCAAATTACTGGGGAGACATTATTGTAGCAAGTGATAGGCGTGGTGAAAATAGGCATCAGTAAAAGGGTTAAAGAACACTTTATAGTGGATGAACTTGGGAGGGGGCAATGAGCAATTCGGAAAACGCCCTTCGTGACATGAGTAAAACAACCTGCGTCCCTTCCATTAGCCGACAGAGGGGTGCGAGTGAAGGGAAGCGAACCTTTGGTCCCTCCCTCTCCACTTCACCACTCCACCTCTCCTCTCCCCAGTGAGTGCACAATTTCATCACCAACAGAACCGTGATAGGTTGGGGTAAAACACCATTTAGTTAGCCCGGGTTGAAGGTGGACCCAAAAAGAGTTGAGTCCTGCTGAGTGGTATTGGCAATATAAGCTGACAAAGGCACTGGCGGTGAATTATTAGTTTACTTGTGTACGAATTTTGAAAGCATTTCACAGTAATGGCTCTGGACTAGTTCTGGGCAATTTTGAGCCTTCTCACTATTAAAAAAGCGTACAATTGCCAACCTATGAGGTATTCTTAAAAAGCTATGCTCTAGGTATTTTTGAATATAGACTTCTTTTTGGCCTCAACCAAATAGTAGTCCAAAAGAAATAGACAAATTGTTTGGTCGTTTCTTCACTCGCAAAGAGTTGGTTGAAGGTTTAAGAGATTCCCTGCCCTTGCAGGTGACGCGCATCTGAAGGATAAATGAAACCTGGGCTGAGAAGAAGTTTGTGGTGGTGCTAGAAGAGAAAAAGGAGTAGTAGTAGTACAAGGAGAAGATTAATGATGAGCTGAATTGAGATCCGATCCAAAACTGTACTATTGGGTGCTATGCAATACAAGAAATATATTTAATTCCAAATGATAGTAGCTTCTTTGGATAGGCTCAAGAAATTCCTTACTCAAGATGAGACAGCTACAATCCTGTCAACCAAAAAACAGGCCCCCAATGTCCTCCGATGGAAGATTTAGTCCCTTTCAGTCCATAAATCGAGATTAACTAACTTCGGGCATCAAAAGCTATCCATGACTTATAATGTTTCTAGCATTTTCTACAACACTCTTGCATCTAGCAAAGTTCGATTGTCGCAGATCCGGCCTGAGAAAAAGCAATTTGTTCGAGGCTCTCAATTCCTCAATAATTAGTGCACTTCATCCTCTCCAAGGCATCGCACAGCTGTCTTTGCATTACACAATAAAGCTGTCTGATTTCATTGTAGAATTTCATACCTTGTGTAACAGATTTTAAAATACATTTGAAACAGGCTGATTTGCATAGAATTCTTACACTCCTCAGGAAACTTAAAGTCAGCTACTGTCGTTTATTCACACGAGAGACCTTCTTTGCTCTATTCACTGTTACTCCACTTCAGTGTATTTATAAGATTACGTTTCACTTGTACAAAAACAGGCTAGGTGGCTCACCTGGTTATCATGAGATCATTTTTATATCGAATTACGAAATCTCGAATAACACATCAAGTAGACATCCTGCACTCGTCTCATTAGGTTTCTTACTAACAACCCAAAATCTTAGCAATATTTCCACTTCAAAACTTCAGAGCCTCTGTGAATGGCATCCGGGAGGAACCACGGATTTCGGCGCAGGGAAAAAATAACCGAGAAACGTTATTTGCTGAATATCCAGCATAGGTGAAAGTGTGAAGAGTGCGCGCGAGTGCATGAACATTTATTTGACCTTAGACGGGATGCAGTTGCGGTCATCACTGTGGCATGAATCAGTCTTGCCTTTAGAACGACAGGATCTTACCAGTCATCAAGTTTCCTTAAGTATGTATTTTTACATATCCTGCTGTTGCATTGTGGATGACGGACTAAAGGCCTAAATGCCATAAGTGAGCTATGCAGCAGAGGCGGTGCACAACGCCGTTGACATGGAGACCGATCCGCCACAGACCGGGAAGATGGGTATTATTAAAATGCCGATCTCTCTGTTGCATAGGCTCTACTTTGTTTTGAACTTCATCCTCCGTGCTTCCAGTGGTTACTCCTCCGAGCTCACAAAATAATATATTTGCCAGCGCTGAAATGAAACCGCTTCTCAAGAAAGCATGATTTACCATGATTCCCCCATCTCAGTGCGAAGACTTCTCCCTTTTGTGGATTTCGGAGGAGTTTGTCCACCGAGGTTTCTAACGTCCGAAAAAAGTAAGGAAAATAGGATCTTGGGCAAGCGCACATGCTATACCAAGTTGCTAGGAATGTCTGACAACCCAAAATATGTTCCTGTTGTGATTATCTCCAGGTTCCCCTTTTGGTGGCCAATTCCTCAGGATTCCAATACGTCACGAAACTCGCGCTGCCGTTCAATTTCCCTGATTGGCATACACATACTAGTAATCACCATACGATCCAAGGCCAATCAAAATATTATCTGCGAGAATGGGTCAACTCCGTGTCTCCAGTGTTAAGCCCGCTGTTGCATGCCCACGCACCACCCACCAGCTTACTCATACGAGTTGGCAACAAAGGCATTTGTATTGAAACCTTCACCATAACGAGTTAGCAGGCCGGGAATTCGGCAGGATCCAAGCTCACGTACACAAATGCGAAATTTAAAAACAATAAGTTCTTAGGAAGCATTTCCTCAAAATAGGCTACGCTTAGAGGATACTCAGAATTTAGGCCTGATTTTATTTCCCCTTTCCACTGCATTATCATTTTTGTACCACCTGGTTGTACATTCACCTGTCTGGAGTGAAGTAGCCAATTAAATCATCTTCTTCATAACAAATAACAACTAAAAGCTTCTTCCCTTTTTAAAATTGCCTACACTCCACTTTTATTTCCCAAATGTCTACTCTGTTATATATGAGGCTCCGCGGTTGACTAATGCTAATGCTAAGAATGGTGTTTTGAGCTATGAGAAATGTCATTAGAGCATGGAGGGTGAGACGCTACCATCCTTCCAACTATGGGTTTTGCATTGCTTTGGAAGAGTATGGCATTAGCAGATTCCAGTTTTTATAGCTTGCTCTGTTTACGCCTTTATGTGAACCTTTAAAACAATTTTAAATTAACACTTTCGGCCTATTCATTACGGATCTATGTCTAATAGCCTCATAGCTTCCAACTGGCTGATGTGCTTTGCATTGCATGACCACCAGTGCCAAATCCCCTAACCCTAACCCGTGACAGAAAGTGGCCCGCCACTTTTCGGAACCGATTGCTAAATATGCTTAGCTGTGCGTGAGTCATGATTAATCCTGGCCCTACTACTGTCTGTGAGTGGTCGTTGGTTAGGCATCAATCAGACCTTGCCAACTCGTAAAATGACCAGATTATCGTTTTGCTATATCTGGCCAATTGGATGCCCTGATCAAGGCCACCCTTGACATGTATAAGTATTTGTGCCGCTGCTATCCTTACAATCGGTTGGTTTTTTTAGCTCCCTTCCCGTTGTGGGTTCTCATAGGTTAGGTCATTTTCATCAGATGAATGTTCTTATGAATTGCTACCCACTTCATTTTGTCAGTATCTCCACGGTTGCTTAGGATGGGGTTCTCTTCGTATCTCACTAGCACAATAGAGAAAGCAGGAGTACCCCTCAAAGAACTACTTATGGCAAAATACAGCTACAAGGCATATAGAAAATTAGAATTTTACACTTTGGACGATGGCCGCTTACCCCTTGTGGTTATGATATCGATGCGAGGCGATGTGCCTATCCACTTCGACAGCTAGTTGTAAGTTGATGGTTCGAGGCAGATCCAAACTGAGTTGGCAGGGTTCTAAAAGTGCCACGCTACTTCCTGCTAGATTCACCAGCAGATCAAAGAAGTTTGAAAAGCTAGAAGAGAATGAAAGAAGGAACCAGGGAATACTTTCATTCAAATGCTACTCATTTACCTCCCTATGGCTAAAATAGCTAAAGGACCAATAAGAACCGGTCCTACTACCGTAAAGAACAAACACATAAACCCTGACAAGCTTGAGACCAGATGGATTACCTTTTGGGAAAAAAATTCGACAAACTAGAATTATGTGTTTCTGCCATTTCAAGAAAAACCCTCCTTAGTAACTTTCCTCTCTGTATAAGTACTGGATGTGTTTTGAATACAAACTGTACTGGCGCAAATCTTCAATCATGTCTTCTGTTTCCATTACTCAGTTCTAGGGTTCTTTCTCCACCCCTCGTGGTCTTGGCTGCAGCCGATCGGATGTCTCCGGTGCCAAGATTTTTTTACGCCAGCATGTCCAATTTTAAACCTCGTGATCCACTTAGACGCTGACTCCGCAAGGAAGAGAACTTCACCTCTATGCTCTGTGCATGACATTATTACTCCCAGTTCGGTACAGGAGTCTCTTAAGTGAAAATTCGGCACCATTAAGACACCAGGAGACAGTAGCAGTAAAACATCTTATAGTGATTCATGGAGTTTCTTGTCAACGAAAGCGTAGTATCGGATATTGCAGATACCCGTATTAGCAGGGGATCACAAGTACAGGATGGCATGGCAATGGAATCCTCTCCCACGGGGTAATAAGATAGTTTAATGGAGCAAACCTTTTACAGACGATTATGGTGACTCAGCTCATAATTTGGGTGATTGTTCCTCTGGGCATTTATTACTCGCGATATCTGACCAAATCATTCCCCATAGTAAAAAATGTACGGGAGATTTTTTGCTGGGACCATTTGCGGTTGTGAGAAATTGGCACACACTTGATGTCCAGGATTGTTCTGTCATTCATATAAATCTTTCTCTGCTGGAGATGCCTCCCAGGTATATGCTGGATCCAGGATTAAGGATATAAATGCGGTAGCCCTTAAAATTTATTCTTTTATGTCAGGAACTTAAAAAGGCCTATGTGGCATGAACGACCGTAGTTATGTAGGATTCACAATGATAGGCAAAATTAGCAGACTTGCCAGTGATATCTAGTCATTAAACAAGCTCCTTCGCAATTTCTATTCTGATGATTGCTCAATTAGTTAAAGTTGTAAGGCCTTTAAGTTAAGAAGACTACCTCCAAATTAAAATCATAATGATGGCTCAAAAGCAACCTTAAAAAGGAACTTTGCAGCAACTAGCTAGAGTTTGTTTCATTTAAAGAACTAAAAATGAGAGGTTTGAAAAAGGTTAAAGTCTGCTCAAACAGATTCTAATTCTCAGCTCTAATCGAGGTAGGAGTGCGTTTGTGTTGCCTTTATTAATTTCCAGTAATTACTAGTGTTGGAGCCCCTTCTGTTAAAAAATTTTAACATTTTAGGCAGTTAGCTGTATTTAAGGAGGCGTATAAACTTCCCGTCTTAAGGAATAGCATATAATCAGTTTAAGGTGTCCATCTGATTCTTAATTTCCTTCAATTAAGGTCGAACGCAACGCAGTAACCATAGTAAAATCCAATTGACTACGCGATCAGAATACGTCACTGCTTCTATGGCAGTTGCGCTTTCAACCCTTCAGCTCGTCGGAACCAACTGAGCCTCCAATATCACTTAATATGGAACTCAGTTTTTTAAACCCAACAAGTAAGCTAATGTGGCAAGCTGACCGAAGAATATTTGCGCCTCCACATCCGTGTGCAAAACTGACAGGTCATTGCATAAATACTTGCGTCCTGCAATACTATAACATTTACTAGATGAAAACAGCTAAAGTGCAAAAATATTAACCCTTTCCGAGTTTCCAGTAAACGAACAAGACGCGTATAGATAGAGAGAAATGTACATTAAACAGTACCTCCATGAAGCCAACTTAAATGTTTCCCTTAGAGATGTTTGCAACCCAAGCGAAAGGTTTTGTGTCAAGAAATTGCTTTTGCGCTTTCGACCACTGGACTTATTTAGTCACGACAAAATCGAATCTTCTAAAAAAAGCTTTAACTCCTAATTTTCTCTGATTGACCAATGCGGCGTGATGATACTTCCGCCGCCCCCAAGGTGACCGGAAAGGTATATACACACTAGAGCCACGCTCCTCACGGGTATGAGGTACACTGCTTAGGCCAGACTAAATCTGCACAGCATCGCTGCTCCGAGTCCTTCTTGGTCTCACTGGTGGTAGGTTAATTTGGAAAGAGTGACAAGTTAATGCAGAGCAACAGTTTTACCAAAGGGTTCGGCATTTGAAAATGTCATCCTTCAAGCTGCAATTAACATGGAATATCTTCATCGTGAAGAATGATCCATCCTCGAGCAGTACCAGAGCAGTGAACTACCCAAACGCGGACAACAAAAAAATGCGTAAGTACATCAACAAAAGTCTACGAACTGACTCAAAAGTTGCATAACTTTTAAATAATCACGCTCCTTTACAAAAATTTAGTAACTCGTAATTCGGTGGTTTCCAAAGTGCATACTGAAGAGGAAACTTTGCCGGAACTTTCCTTTATTTGAAAAAGAATCATTACCAAAAAAGGGGATCTTTATCAGGAATGGCATTAACTTCGCGATTCGTAAAGAAATTCGCTGAAGCAAGCACTTTTTCCCAGTACTATAGGTCTGACATCTAAGTTGTTGGGTGACTATACTTGATTGGCAGATTTCATTTGAAATCAAGGCTTACAATTGATATTAGTAATAAATTACTTGCTTAAATATATTTTCATTCTCATTTCTCCTTCTAATCACTCTCCTACCTCGAACTTCACGGGTTTCAATGATTTGAATCACATCACATAACTGTAAGAGGTGCATTCACATCATTGCGTAGACTTCTGTGGACCAACCAGTCACGCCCACCTGGTGTTGCGACGCATTTCCAAAGTACTTATTGACACCCGACGATGGCTTCGGATGAACGCATTCTACATTTCAGTCAAGAGAACACTTTAATCAAGTGCCAAATATAGAGTAGCATCTCTAGGCTTTGTTCACTTTCCTTTGTGTCTCCACGCTCTCGTATATGTGATCAGTTTGAAAATGAAATGCCGAAGTTCACTATGCTCCGAGCTCTCGAGTTTTGCAAAGATCCGGCTTCCTTCCATTACATAGTGTATCCTATTAGCAGGGGATTGGAAACAATAATTAGGTATTGAGATGCGCACCTTGTTAAAGGTTTACCTGCGTCTATGAATGCGGAAAACCTAGTCAGTATTGCCTAACGATTCTTACCTTTATATCTTCACCGTACCATTTTCCATTTCCATAGTTTATCAGCCACAACTCCCTCAACATCGCAGTGGCGAAATGAGACTAGGACGAAATGCGTCCACATGAACCACAAAGGGAACTATTGAAGGCGCGAGCAAAACTGGAGGACTTGGCATCCCCTCGTATTTCAAAGACCTTACAGTAACGTGGGTAGGAAGCAGGATGACGACATGAAATCCTCATGAGACGCGCTGCTGTTGGTATTCACTGTGTCTTCCATCAAGAAGTTTTTGTTTGGTGTTTTGCGGAGGACTTTTCACCGTGAAAGGACATTTCTTGCAGTCAACTTGTTCATTTCATTTGGTAGGCGCAAATGGTTCATTAAATTAACCGCCAAAGGAACGTTCAGCCGAATGTCAATTATGCTGGTAAACTGTCCCGTAGTTTGATCTCCACGACGATGACAGACTTGCCCTCACGCCAACCCCCATGCTGGTAGTCTCTCAAATCACTAGTGTCACGGATGTGACTACATTTGCTGAAGCTTCAACCCAGACCAGTACCGAACGGAAAGGAATTTGCAGTGAACAAATGAAATAAAAGGAGTCCCATATCATGACAAAAAACTGAGGAATACCTGTAGTGCACATGTTCAAGCTGTCATTCACATAAGAAAACGGTGGAATCCGTGAAATCCCACCACCTTCAAATCGCATAATTACTCAAGCAAGTGACTTAAAACTTTCAAGAGATAAAAACTCCATGAGACTTTACTCTGAAGACCGATTTGGGCACAAAACGCAGCTTATCAATGACTATTTCTAAACACCTCCTCTGATGTAATTTAACCTGCAAAAACAGTGGAAACTCAGGGTGAGAACAGCTCCACCTTACGAGTTACTCTTACCATCAAAACCGCGTCCGTCCCTTTCAGCGTTCTGCAAGTCAAACTTCACCTTCCTCGAAAACCTGTAATTATCCATTCTCCGTAGCAGTAACAATCTTTGGACAAAAAATTGCAATAGCTCTGATCAAATACCGAAACCCTTTAATAAATTATTACAAGTACTGAATGTGAATGCGATTTGAAACGATTTTAAAGTACGGCGTTGAATATTTCTACCTCTGTGCTCCATTATTTGGTTTCCAAGTGCTATTTCATCATCAGTCTTACTTATTCAAAAGTTTTGGCAACCGCTAGTCATTGTACTTGTGCCACTGTAGTTTAATGTATTTGTTAGCTACCTCCTAAAGTATGCGGACTCTGTAGTCTCTATCGTTTGTAGTCTGGCTCGACAGAATGGAGAACAATCGTCATATCTACCCCAGCATAGCTCTTCTCCTAATTAACAATGTACGTTAATCCGTACTTCTTTGCGCACTTACAGCTTCGGAGAGGACTTGAGGCACTTAAGTTGATAAACGCAACTCCTCATTAAATTGATATAAACCTATCACTACAAAATTCGCCCCCTCCTGCGTTCAACTTTTTCCTGGTCATTGATACATTGACTGAGTAGGAGGTTCAGTGAAATTGGTATAACACGAAGAAAATATCTAAATCTTTAGGTGGAACATCTCACCTCTTTTCAAAAACGCGTAGACCGTGAAAAAACTTACGAAGAAGACCTGACTGCGATTTTTTACTTCAACATGTGAAAAGTAATATACGTCAGTGAAATTGTTGTACATAAATCCACTAACTTTCGAAGCCAGCTGGCCTGAACGGTGATTTGAGCTAATGAAATTCCTATTTAAGCAGTGATGTTTGCCACGATGATCCATTGCTTCGCAGTGCCCAAAGTACTTGACTTGCCGATCTTTGGCATTCCTTGTCTTTACTCTGTACTAGCGACACTTTGTTAGTCAGAGTTCCAAAACCATAATCTACGACCCCACATGGAGGTAGTTGTCAATCCAATCACACAAAACAGGAAACTTTTCTCAATGCTTTATCAAAGTCTCAATTACACAGAATCGCAACGCCACTCTACCCAACCTACCCTTATTCAGTCAACCAGTCCAGATGGTACAATATTATTGCACGCAGAATTCAATTTTTCATTCCATCAAGTCACTTATCTGTGAGATTCTCCCTTGCTCTAGGCATCAGTCTCTAAGCATAATGCTTCTCTGACGTTGAGCTCTAATGCGGTCTTATTCTGTCATGCGCAAATGTTATCAGATCCCAATTCAACATGGCATCCTCTTAAACTCACGTCACATCTCCACCATATCTCAGTAGTTCAACAATTTATTCTCGCAGCTATCGTGAATCAGCGTCAATCACAGTAAACGCGTCCATGCAAAATGGCCAGACAATGAATTACCTAATATCAAGGAGATATCACTGCCACTTCACAAACCCAGTAAACACTAGTTACACCTCCATTCAATTGATGAATCCAGATGCAGTGAAGACGAATGTGAGAAGTTTAATAAAGATTGATAAGAGAAGAGGATAAAAAATGAAATCAACTTGAAGAAAAGGCAAAACAATGGCAGACGATATTAGAAGTACATTACAAAGCACATTGACGACTGAATGTGTGGTAAAAGTAATGTCGAGGAAATGAATGCTTTCATCGACGAATTGGATATTATCATATGAGAAGACATTAGGGAAACTAGGGGGATACTCAGATGTAAGAGGAAATTTGTGCGATTCCCGCGCACTTCATTCCTCCTCATTAGTCAGATTCCCTATTTTCTTTACCATCTGGGTCCTCATCATGTCCACTACCGGACTTCTCTTGTACTTTCTTGCATTTTTCCATACACTCCACATATGATGGACATGTTTTCTTTGATATTTGCAGAAGGAACTCAAAAATCTCCTTCTCATTTTCATTGTTTTCTTTCCTTTTACCTTGCTCCCTCTTTCCCTGTTGTTCCTTTCCCTTCTCCATCTCTTTATCGACTGAGATCTGCTTAATTGCGTAGAGTTTCTAGAAAAGGTCCTTCAAACGACCGGTCACCTCGCTTTTATGCTCTTTCTGCCAGCAATCACGCACAAATTGGCTCGTGATATCTTTCCACAGCCTATTCTTATGCTCAGGCACTGTGATACCTCCGGGTGATCTATTAGTGCACCGCATCTATACTTTGTTCACATTCCATTCTCGTGCTCATTTCACGCGTTCATGCTTCAGTAGTCGTCTATCACTTCCTTATCATAAGAGTTTACCTTGACCCTACTTCTGTGCCTGCACCAAATGTCATCCTGATCCATTACCTTTTTTCCTGTAAAGTGTACTTCTCAGCGAATGCCGGGTGGCCATTAACTTATATATTTGATATGGCTGATAGGCCACTTCCTTTTGTAATATAGCATAGAGTAAGGGTCGCATATTTAGATAGCATGTATCTGGGAACAGTGTCAAATTCACCCATGTTAATGAAAAGCCTAACTAACCCCAAGCTTTGGATGGGTGGATACTTGGCCGTATGTAGAATGCGATGGTAATAGTATATTTCCGGTTGCGTAATGGGACACTGTCTTCAAACCATGAGGCCAGTTCAAAGAGACACATCGAATCCTGGAACGTCGTTTCGATGGCACCCATTTTGGCCTAGATAATTTATCTTTGAGTTGGTGGATGGGGCAACTCTCGATTTCGCTGTAAACTGAGGGAGTTTTCATCTAACTCCTTCACGTCATGACATTCTGATATCACCATATCACGAGGCTTTATTTAGCCACCCTGATGTAACTTATCTGACTGTTAATAAAATCTAGGTAAAGGTAGGGCTCACAATCCAATTAACTACAAAATAGCTGCCCTGAAAACCTTCATTCCGTCTTGTAAATAGGACATGATCTTGCAGCAAATGAATCGCTAAGCTCAAAAGAGGCGACCATCTAAAAGGAGTAGTTTTTGTGAGAACAGGCATTTTAGGATATCACTGCTCAAACTCCAGACCTGGATTAAAAATCTTTATTTGTTGGAAAATGGAGGGATTAGAGGCCGCGGTGAGAAGCGCCGTCAATTATTATATTAGCCAAACGGTTCAAAGGACGATGCTGAAATCCTTAGGCTCTATAACATTATTGCGTCGTTGGGACAGTGTTCTACGTATAAAACTCCACTTGACAAAAGAAAGTTCCCACGAAGAAGCGAAACCATGCATTGGCGAGAAATTGTCGCTACACGAGTCTCGAACAATACCAGGCTGACTTATAAATGTGCCCTTCTTAAGTAAAGTTGTTTACCATGTGTTCACGGACACCCACGTTGGGTACTGCTTTTCTTTGAGTCAAAGTATCCAGTAGCCCTGCTCAGCTATTATTTCCACACAAGGAGTCATCATCATCACCAAGTATTTTTATGAGGCAAATGGATACACGTCTGCAAACCTACCTGTTTGTCTGTCTATTTGATATTCCTATCCTACTACCATATTCTGCATACAGCCATGGGACTACATAGCCATAGGACCGTAAAGCTATGCACCGGCCCATCCAAAACCTGAATCTGGTTAAGTTTTTTATTATTATGAGTTGATTTGATACAGCTTCCAGATATCAACAATTTAGCCATCCACCTACTGCCTTATGCTGTAATGCGAAACAGGGTGGGGTCTGTTAGCAGTTTATGGGTTCATAGCGCAGGAAGCAGTGTCATCCACTGGGAAGTGGGGTAAGAGTAGGGTCAAAATAGATGCTGATTTTAAGGTAGAACTAGGTGACAACTGCGGCAAGAACACGTGAATTGAGCGTGAGAGTAGAATGCGAACAAAGAATGGATGCGGTGCACAAATAGATCACCTGAGGATATCACAATGCCTGAGCACAAGAATATGCGTGTGATTACCGGTAGAGTATTAAAGCGAGGTAGGTAGTCACCCGAGACAGCCATCTAAAGGGCTCGAATGTATGCAAGAAGAACTCAGTTAATGAGAAGAAGATGGAAAAGGGGATGAAAGAAGGAGAGGGGCAGGAACAGCCGACTAGGAAGGCAGATATTAAAAGTAATAAATGCAAAAGAAAGAGTGAAGATTTCCTGGAGATTATCTCAAAAATAGCAAGACAAATATATGAACAAATTGCTGAGTTCTTTGAGAAGTGGCTACCTAAAGCAGAGGAAGAGGAGCAGCCGATTGATGAAGGAGATGGAAAAAAGCCAGGTGATGGAGAGGAGAATTCTGGTGAAGGAAAGGGTGAGACACCAGATAATAAAGAAGAGGAAGAAACTTTTAAAGGAGAAAGGGACAAGTTGCTAGGCGAAGAAGGTGGAGAAACATCTGATGAAATGGAAAAGGGCAAGAAGCCAGATGATAAAGAAGACAAGGAATATCGTGATGGAGGAAAGGGAAAGGGAGACGATAAAGAGGATAAACATGGTGAAAAGGGAAACGTCAAGAAGCCAGACGACGAAGCAGAGGAAAAACCTAGTGGAGGGGAAAATGATGGGGGAAAAGGCGATGAAGATGAAGATAATCGTAGTGAGGGAGCAAAGGACGAGGAGTTAGAAGAGAAGAAAGCTGATGTAGAGGGAAATGATGAGAAGTCGGACGATAAAGAAGAGGAGGAAGTTGGCGAAGGAGCAACGAATGCGGAGTCAGGAGAGGAGAAAGCTGATGTAGAGGGAAATGATGAGAAGTCGGACGATAAAGAAGAGGAGGAAGTTGGCGAAGGAGCAACGAATGCGGAGTCAGGAGAGGAGAAAGCTGATGTAGAGGGAAATGATGAGAAGTCGGACGATAAAGAAGAGGAGGAAGTTGGCGAAGGAGCAACGAATGCGGAGTCAGGAGAGGAGAAAGCTGATGTAGAGGGAAATGATGAGAAGTCGGACGATAAAGAAGAGGAGGAAGTTGGCGAAGGAGCAACGAATGCGGAGTCAGGAGAGGAGAAAGCTGATGTAGAGGGAAATGATGAGAAGTCGGACGATAAAGAAGAGGAGGAAGTTGGCGAAGGAGCAACGAATGCGGAGTCAGGAGAGGAGAAAGCTGATGTAGAGGGAAATGATGAGAAGTCGGACGATAAAGAAGAGGAGGAAGTTGGCGAAGGAGCGACGAATGAGGAGTCAGGAGAGGAGAAAGCTGATGTAGAGGGAAATGATGAGAAGTCGGACGATAAAGAAGAGGAGGAAGTTGGTGAAGGAGTAAGGGGCAGAAAATCAGGCGAAGAAGAGGAAACATCCGGTGAATAATGGAAGGACGAGAAGCCAGGTGATAAAAGAGGGGAGAAACCAAATCAGGGAGAAAAGAATAGAGGCCACGTCATTAAGGATTGGTGAAATCACTTGAATGAAAAGGTAGAGATACCAGGAGAACAACAGAGAGAAAACGTGGCGAATGAGGAAACCAGAAACTAGGCAATGAAGAAACGGCAAAACCTGGTGAATGAGGCAATGGATCGCAACCCGCATAGCCATGGGAAGTTGGGAAGTTAGGCAAAGTTGGAAATGGGGTGGGTGAAAAATACAACAATTGTCATCCACACTTGGAGACCTACTTCGTTTCTCAAATGTCCGCCCTCTTGAATACCTTGAATGCGTCGATAAAGCGTTCATGAACTTTGGGAATCTTAGCATAATTAGCTCTCCATGTAGATTTTCCAATATATATGTATTTTGTACGTATGTAATCCTTTTTATGTTATTATATACGCCGAGAATACCCTCCACCGCGGTTTTACCTTTCCCTCAAGTTGATTCCACTCTTTAACATACTTTCTTACCATTTTTTATTGAGCTGCTCACATTCGTCACCAATTTTTGATCCTAGATGCATTAATTACATGGAAGCGTAACTAGTATTTACTGGGTTTGTGGAGTTGCAGTGAATTGTCCTTGTAATTAGCCAATTCATTACCTGGTCACTTCGCATGGATTAATTCGCTGTGATTGATGTATATGCTAATTCACGAATGTCGTGAGGGTAGGCTGTGGGGATGCTAAGTGGGATCGATGATGTGAAGCGCGTTCAGGGGAATGGCACGTCGAAGTGGGACATGATAAGTTACGCCCCTAATAGTATAGGCCTACGTTAGGTCTCTGTGCTAGAGAAAAATTATGTAAGAATTTAAGTGAACACAGGAAGCTCGAAAGGATGCGCATGCTTAGAGCCTGACATATATGGAGCATGGGATATTCTTGTGGATGTAAGACTTGATGGGGTGCGGAGCGGAATTCCATTTGCAGTATTATCCAAATGTCTTGATTGCTTGAGTAAAATAGGAATGGATGGATAGAGAGCTGCTGATATTGTTATAAGTGGAAGTTTCCTGTTTTCGATAGTTTTATTGGCAGTTGACGGGAGCAACAAAGAACAGACTAAGTATACATATGTGCGAAAATCTATGTATATTCGGATTTTGCCAGATAGAGGAGGATAGATAAATGGTGAGATAAAAGAGAAGGTGTTCAAAAATGCAGGAGCGGTAGGGCTTGGATCGGGAATGGGCTCTAGCCCAGTGTCCGACTGGAAGCAAAAGCCCACTGGGGGGAAAATAAGAAATTTGTTGCTCACATTGACCTGTATGATCGCTGCGTTGGTAGTAAACACTTTCACTCTCCAATTGGACTAATTTGACTACCCTCAAACGCCAACCATGTTACCCCTTACCAGATCTCCAATAGGTCACCTACAATTTACATTAACAACAAATCAGGAGCTCAAGTCGAACCATCCCGTCCTGTTGAATTCCGACTTGCTTTAGTTATCTAACGAACTAATTTTTCACTTATTAGAAGGCGTTGTGTATTGTAGGAGCAAGATTATTAACAAATCATCACACTGTCATCGGTAGTGCTTCAACTCACGATGGTGTACGTCCACATTCTAATGCTATTCGTCACCCGTTTCACCCAAGCAATTTATTTCACTTGGAACTCATGAAATAAGTCCTGCTATTTATTCTAGTGATCTGGATAGCTGCAATGAATTTTCGTCTACATTTGAAATTATATAACCTCAAATTATTTAAGGCGCAAAAAACGCCTCTGTGTCAGATTAAACGAGTTGTCAGCACTTGAAATAGTACATGAACCGGACATCAAACTAATCGCATTTACCACAAAACATACTGGAATTGCGAAGGCGATAAACAAGATACACGAATGTCAGTTTACCATGAAAATACACCTAGATTTAATGAATCAGTTCTAACCTTCCTACATAGTTTACTAATCCAGTTCCTACGAAAGTAGATACACGCGATGAAGCTATAAATTAACGCATAAATCGGTACGAGACTTCGCTTCATCTCTCGTTTCTGCAAGCACACCCTTCGCTCTCCTACTCCTAGGGATGCTAGACATTATTACTGTCAGTTTGATAAAAAACGCCCGAAAAAAGCATTTTCCCTTTCTCGAATTCGTCATCCAAGTCGCAACCAGGATTGCTAACATATCAACTAGGATTGGCGGCAGCTGTTACTGGACACATTCTTTGTTGATCTAACACCAGCGATAGCAAGAATAAAAAACAGCGTCTGAATCTAAATAATCGGTTATATACAATAATAACTAAGCAAATAATAATATATTTTGAATGCTCCACATACCTCCTAAACAATAAATTCATTTTACCGTTCCCTGTTTCATATACAATGGAGATTATACAAAGACGAAAGTAACAAATTGCAAGAACAGCTTGAATGCCCATACTTGGACAGTTTTGCGGAGAGCAGTCAAAAAAAGAATATGAGTTATTTAGAACCGTTTGGTGTACATTACCATCCAACCAAAACAAGGTCATCTTGAATGGATCCACGAAACAGGCTTCCTTGAACCTATACTCAGCCCCGCTAACCTTTCTCAATAATCTTGCCCTTTCTAAAGTAGTCTTTTTGTTTGAAGGCTGGGCAGGAATAGATAAACGATGAGCCTGCTTGAGAAGAGCTGAGTCTATCAGCACAGACCAGAGGGGATGGCTGTGTGCATAAATACAAAGTTGGGGTCTTAGTGACCATGTAACTAAATTGGAGTTAAGTAATCAGAGAATTACCAAAGGACCATGAATACTTAGTAGTACATGCGCCAAGCACCATGGTCTTCGAGGCATGCTAGTAGTCAGGCCGCTTTTATGCGGTTAATAATGTGTGCTCTTCGGGGTATTTCGGCTTGCAGCAACCTCCAGAAAGACCCCAGGGGCTGCAATCACAACAGATGCAACGAATTACGACTAAATTAAGCGGCATGTTCCTCCACTTAGCCTGTTCATTTTACTGCAGAAATATTAGACAAGTCGCTGTTTGTTTTTTGACATCACATCATGCATAAGGTATGGCTGCGCGTGACAACTCCCTTCGTGACCAAGGAAGACATTATATGTATTGCTGACATACGGAAGAGATTAGGACTACTAGCATTATTAAATGCAGTCCACCCAGAAAGGTATAAGTACAATGCGGTGGTTGCCTATTTACCTCTAGGTTTCAGCAATAGAGCTATTTTGGGTCTCTGCTATTGCATTTTTGCCTGCTGGACTAGTCTGTGGGCCGTGTTATCAGCCCCAAGCCCTATTGTAGCGTCCCGAGACTCCCTGAAGACGAAAGAAGACACAATACTCGGTCAGAATATATATATATATATATATTGGGCACAGAGAAGGTGTCTGGGCTATTGGCATGGCCGGAAAGGCCAGCCCACCCATCGAGGCACAAGGAGGCTAATTCAAAGTACGAAAATGGGATAAACCACTATTATTGCCCTTATAAACATATTATGCTCTAGTGTTATGTTTTCTTTCGTCTTCATTCGGGTCTCGAGGCGCGGCACTTTGGCGCTGCCTTTAAAAGTCCAGTTATTAACACTAAGAATTAGCCAGACAGTTCATCTACTACGATTTTTATAAAAACAACTAGTCTATAAAGGTTAAAATTTGCTATCATTTGGAAACAATTTGTGACTGATGGTTTTAAATTAAGTAAGACAGATCGCTTTTGCTTTGAATTGGACATGATGTTTGCTTTAGACATTTTTTAGAAATTAATTTCGTGATTGTGAAAATGAATTATTTAGGGTCACAAGCAGTTCATTTGTGTCTTAAATCAAATTTTTATATAGCGTACGTTGCATGAATAAAAAATTGGCTTTCTATATTTTCAGTTTTTACAACGAAATTGTATTGTTTGTATTGTCCATTTTTAAGGGCCTTGTACATTGATAACCGGTAGGATTGAAATACTGCTCTGGTGTTTGTCTGCTCAGTTTCTCGGGATGAGTGTATGCTTAATTTCATCCTTAACTTTTCCCGACTATGCTTCTAGTTTTTAATTTTTGTGATAGATTAGCTTTCAAAATCTTCAATATTTAAGTATTCCATTGTTTTCAAGGAGTTACGAGTGTTTTTGCTGGCAGGTCTCTGACATTGCTCTCACGGATTATGAGTCTGTTAAATCAGACAATTCTTCCAGTTCAAATTCGAATACCATTGAAATCCCACTACGTGGTGGCGATGAAGTGATTGAACTGGATATAAATCAATTGCCTGATGGGGACGAAGTCATCAACATTCTTACTCAGGAGGTTGCTCCACTTCCCGTTTGGATCAACGTTGCTTTGGCCTACTACAAGAAGAAGCTTTTCGACGATTTCGAGAAGGTCCTTGAGGAGGCCAAGCAGAGTGTCTCTAATCTGCAACCCTACAATGAGAATGACTTCCTCCAACTGCTGGACATGCTTGCCAACTACTGTGGGAAAAAGGCTTCAAGGCAGGTCAGAATTTATGTTTTCTTTACATTGTCAATATTTTTAGAGAAAACAACAAAGAAAAACGCGTGCAGTTGATCACACGAGCCGCCACTCTGTTCACCTCTGCTGACCGAATTGCGATGTACGATCAGAAACACCTTCTGGGACGTGCATTTTATTTCATTTACGAGGGCGAAAAGTGGAGCCAAGCAGACAGCCAGCTCAATTTTGTGCTGAATCAGGGGTCACCAAATGTGCAGGCCTATTTAGGCAAAGCTTGCATTGCTTTCAACAAGCAGGAATATAGGAACGCTCTAGCATTTTATCGCAAGGCCTTACGTCTCCAGCCAAATTGTTCGGCCTCGGTGCGTTTGGGAATCGGGCATTGTTTTGCGCGTCTTGGTAATCCTCAGAAGGCGAGATTGGCCTTCCAGAGGGCTTTGGATTTAGATCCTGAGAGTGTTGAGGCGCTTGTCGGATTGGCAATCCTGGATCTTAATGAAAAGACCCAGGTATTTCACATTGTTTTTTGTTCTATACCAATCTACTCCCTGTCTTGTTATAGGAGTCTATTAAACAGGGTGTTCAGAAGCTCTCTAAAGCCTATAATTTGGATCCAACCAACCCCATGGTTCTGAACCATCTGGCGGATCATTTCTTCTACAAGAAGGAATACGACAAGGTTCATCAGCTCGCAATGCATGCTTTCCATAATACGGAGAATGAGGCGATGCGTGCTGAGAGTTGCTATCAGATGGCGCGAGCTCTTCATGTTGAGGGAAACTATGACAAAGCTTTCCAATACTACTATTTGGCCACTCAGTTTGCCTCTCCGAACTTCCTCCTTCCGTTCTATGGTCTTGGTCAAATGTATCTCCACCGTAACGACCTCGAGCACGTGAGCTGATATCATATAGATTTTCCTCCTCCGAATTGTCACTTTGAATATCCATGATTTCGTTGGCAGGCTGCTATTTCCTTTGAGAAGGTTTTGAAGGTCTATCCGAACAACTACGAAACGTTGAAGATCTTGGGAAGTCTTTACGCTCAATCCAACAAGCTGGACAAGCGAGCTCAAGCTAAGCAACTATTCAAACAGGTCACAGAAAGTCAGCCGGATGATGTGGAGGCGTGGATTGAGTATGCGCAGCTGTTGGAAAACGATACGTCGGGAGCTCTGAGTGCCTACTTAAATGCGCTCAGCATTCTTGAGAATGTTCAATTAGAGGTGTCTCCAGAGATTCTGAACAATATTGGGGTTCTCTACTTCATGAATAATGAACACAGCAAAGCTGGTGTAAGTTTACTTTCCTTGGATTGCTTTTGAGAGCAATGGAACTAGGTTGGATTCCGAGTGCATTGCGATTCACTAATAAAACGATGTAGTGTGTTGAAGCCCAAAGTTTGCCTTACTGATGTTCTCTTCACGTTACCTTTTCGCACCTAGATTTGTTAACGGTTTCGACGAATCCTCTAGTCGAATGGGAATAAGACAGACATTTCTGTTGTCCGATTGTTTCTAAACTCTGTGAATGTATTATTTCAAATACCAAAATTTAAAATCGATTTAAACCTATATCCTTCCACTTTCAGTTATGGAGCATATAATAATGTGAAGTCCTGCTGACTCTATGACAAGTAATTAGAATAGGACGAATTTAACAACTTTTCATCGTAGTCTTTCCTGAACCGAGCCTACGACCGTATTCGTGAGGAACAGCTTCAGGAGGAGGAGAGTGGTGGAATAGATGGGGAGGGGCGAGCATCGCATCTCCAATACCCCGCGCCTTTGACGAGCACAACCACCGCCAACGCAATTTTGGAACTGCATCGCCGCACCGCCACCATAAGTGGTGATACCGCTTCTGCATCTGCTGGCGGTGGCGACAACTATTACCATGACCTTGCTGTCACCGTACATTATAACCAGGCTCGTCTGCATGAAGCTATGAATCGTCCTGACCTTGCAGAAGCGGCCTACAAGTCTATTCTCCTTCAGCATCCCACGTACGCGGACTGTACGTTCTCCTCTTCCCTTCAACTCTAATATAGTTGAAATTTTCCATCGACTCGGCGTTATTATTTTTGAGAGAGCAGGTAGAGCTTATGTAAACAGCTGATTAAAAATTTGCTGATAATGAGGTGTCGATGTGGCTGTGGGTGATTTTGCAACCTTTAAATGCTCCTTTTGCTGTTTTCAAGAACTGGTTTATTGACTATGCTTCAGGAGTGTATTGGTGGTGATTTTAATAGAACTGTTTTGGGCTCGCTTCATATATTGGCAGCGAATAATGTGGGTGCAGCATTGGATAGCTGAAATGGATGCAAACTATTTTCATTTTTTGCTCATCAAATCAGTTTTTTAGCGCCACTATTCGGTTTTTTCTTTTATTTCAGTTCCATGGATCTCCACTATATTAGCATAAGAGGAGTAGCTCATTGTCTGGATGGTAAAGATATATTAGTAGTGCAAAACATTGTTTGGGATGGCCCACCCATCATCTCTGGTGAATAATCCAAATTTTTTAATCGCAAACTTTTGGTATTTTATTTTTCTATAAAGAGCATTTGCTCATTGATTGAGTAACCAGATTTTAAAAAGTTCCATAGATAACACTAGTGCAGTATCGAAGCGTAAGTCAACATTGCTTGCATTACTCTCTTTTCCCAATAACTGAAATTTTTTCGCTCCCGTTTAAATCGTTCTTCAGGCTACATCCGTCTAGGTTGCATAGCTAGCGATCGAGGTCAGCTTCGCGATGCCTCTTTGTGGTTCCGTGAGGTCCTTGAGGTGAACCCCGACCACCCAGATGCCTGGAGCCTTCTAGGCCAGTTGCATCTCTCCCGCGGCGAGGTGGAGTCAGCCCAACGCAAGTTCGAACGCATCATCCGCCAGCCCAAGTACCGCGCCGATGCCTACTGTCGCATTACCCTAGGTAATGTGTGGCTTCGGAGTCTGCACCATCACCACCGTTATAACACCAATCCTAACCAGACTCAACAACAACAGCAACAGGGTCGAGACAAGGACCGGCGGCGCCGACACGAGGAGCGAGCGCTGTCTTGCTACAAGGCGGTCTTGAGTGCAGACCCACGCAACATTTGGGCCGCCCACGGCATCGGCTGCGTGTTGGCGCATAAAGGCTTCATCAATGAGGCGCGCGATGTGTTTGCTCAGGTCCGAGAGGCCACTGCAGACTTCCCCGATGTATGGATGAACATTGCACATGTCTATGTTGAGCGGAAACAGTACACTGCGGCTATTCAGATGGTGAGTGGACGTACAGGCTTCCCCTATTTGACCACTAACCCGTTTGAGTAAGTGACAAAAGCCTGTTTGATAAGTAGCTTAACATCTGGTGGTTGTAGCCCATGAAGTCAAACGTTTGCCTAGTAATCAGATTTAACGATGAGGGTATGGAGGAGTTTTATGCTGGATTTTTTAGGCAAGGCAGGGGCACTTGCACGACTGTATTTTACGGGGAACAGGACATGACAAAGTGGGACTTAAAGTGAATTCAACGGTTTTTGCAGTTTTTCCCAAGCTACTTGATAACATCAGCATATTTCCAATTTTGACTATCTTACTTTGAGTCTTTTGAGCAAGAACTATCCCGGTTTGTGTAGGTATTCACAGCAATGTCCAACTACTTTGCCGACTAGTTTTATCTACTCAAAATTGTATGTGCCTTTGGTGACCACGCGCTTCTTGCCCTGCTGGATTTCATCATTTAATTAGGTTGGATTAACAGTTGGTTTCTACCAGATTAAGTAAAACAAAAACTAACGCCCTCGAAAAGTTCTTTAACCCTGATAACCGCAATTTATCAATCCCTTCTAGTACGAGAACTGCATTCGTAAGTTTAACAAGAGTAGCGATACAGAGCTGCTGCTCTATCTGGCTCGAGCATACTTCAAAGCCAACCATTTGAAGGAGTGCAAAGCTGTGCTTCTGAAGGTATTTTGTTTTCGCAACAACATATTTACAAAATTTAATATCATACTTTTGTGCAATCCTCATTTTGTGTAAACCATTTAAGCATTTAGATCGGAAGGGTTCAGAAACGGTTTCCTTTCTGTCTTTTATCACCAAATGAATTCACCTGATGCATTCAAACTCACTTTTAAATATAATTAAAACACACTTAAGTGCTGCCTTAATTCCTTTCCCCATGTTCTTTGATCCAGAGGAAGATATTACCTACATTGCCGCATCATCCTTCATGTCTGTGTCCTTTTGCCTATTTGTAGGCACGTCATGTGAAACCCTGGGACCCCCTTTTGACCTTCAACCTGGCTTTAGTTCAAAAACGCATGGCGGTTTTGGTTTTGAAGGACGAGGCGAGCAGTTTTGCAGCTGTCTGTGAGGCCATCTCGGACCTCAGCATGGCTAGATGGTGAATTGGTTCAGCAAATTTTCTTCTCTTATTCACTACGAACAATTTCTTTTGGATAGCTAAAGTTGCAAAGTCAGCAGAATGTAAATTTCATATGTTTCTCACCACACAAGCAGTAGCTCACTTTAGCTAGTTTTGGAGAGAAATAAGCTAAGTAGGCTTGAGCATCGAAAGTGTTTGAGTGACCATTTTTTTCACTGCAACGACTGCTTTTCTGCGCAGCACATTTGAGCATATTTCAAAGTCGAGCGAAATTGTTAATCAGTCAATATCGCTGGATGAGGCTCGAGCTTGCCATGATCTGTTGAGTCAGGCCAAGTACCATCTGGATCGGGCGAAATCGCGCGAAGAACAAGAGCGTCTCTTCCGTCAGCGCCAGGTAAAACTCAATTCCACAAAGTATTGTCCATCATCACATTTTTGCTTGTTTAACAAATTATCGATGCGTGATGGCAGGAGGAAGAGCGTGAGGCACAGAGAAGGAAGCAGGTAGAACTTCAGGCAAAAGCAGAGGCTTTACGCCTGGAGCGCGAGCGTCGACTGGAAGAGGAACGTGGCAAGTTCATCGAGAAGGCCAAACAGATCAGTTTGGAGTCTTCGGCTCTGGTACGTTCAACAGCCAAAAACAACGAGTTTATGAGCATATGCTCAGATACGTGAATGCTTTTTTATTCTATTGACAGGAGAAGAAAGTGAGAAAGAGCATCAGCGGAAAGAAGAGAGCTGCAGACGAGGACGGGTTCATAGACGATGGAGTCGACAGCAGCAGTGGCAGTGGGAATGATGTAGACCGGGAGAAGGCGGTTGGGGAGGCTGATGACATCACCTTGAAAAAAAGCGTCAGACGCCTAAAGAAACCCTTACGAGGTGCTGTAGAGACAAAGCGTCGGAAAACTTCCCCCTCAAAAGAACTCAGTGAGCGCCATAATCATCATTACCACCACCACCATCGCCACCATCAGCATCACCACCACCGCAGTAATGATGAAGAGAAACTATTCACTCGACAGCGAGGTCGTGTGGTCAGCAAGGCACTAATCAGTGACGAGGATGACTCTGGAAGCTCCAGTGGAGACGAAGATATGGAGGAAGCGAGGATTCGACACCAGAAGATGGCAGAAGCACAGGAGGTAGAGGGTGCGGAAAGAAGCCTCTCACATCAAGGGAAGCGGAAAGACGCGTTGGACTCCTTCAGTGTGTCCTCGGACGACAAATTGGTATTAAGCAAAGGTAGCGACAGGGCAGAGAAAGTGGAGGGTAGAAGGAGCGTGGAGCGAGGACGGAAGCGAAAGAGCAGTGATGATGAATTGTCAGACAATGAGGGTGGAGGTGGTGGAGCTGCCAAACGAGTTTGTGTGCTGGAGAGCAGCAGCAGTGGTAGCGAGGCAGGTGATACCCAAGAGCGGCAAGAAGAAAATACATCATTAGCGAAAAACGTCGCTTCTTGGTTGGGAACCTTATCTTCGTCTTCCGAAGATGAGTCCTGAAATGTATCCATCCCATTTATTCATCCGTTTGTTTTATTCACGTGAATATTGACTCCTAACATTTGTCCGGTCAGATGTATTTATGCAGTAAAACATGTATATCACTTCTCATTCTTTTTCCTCGATAAGAGAGTAGCACGGTGTCTTGTCGTTTTCTATTCACAATATCTTTTTCAGTAATTCAAGACAATCTCATTGCTATTTGGTGTCAGTCTGAAGCTCTGTTTCCAGATATTCGCGACAGTGTTAGCGTTTTTTTTTCAGAGTTAGAGTCGGACTCCGGAATATATTATCGCGATTTAGGAGGGGCGTTTGGAAGATATTGCCATTCTGGCACGACATTGGGTCACTAATGCGTGCATTATAGACAGTCGGTGAAAACGATGAGTAGTGCACACATTAGAGAGGGAGATCGGAAGGCGCAGATCACACGAAGAGTTTATTCAATTATTTCATGAAGAATAGCTCTGCGCTCCTGTATAGTGGTGGGGAGTAAAGTCTAGTACACTAGCGCTTTCAAGCTTTCCTGAAGATGCCAGAGGAAATAACACTGGAGTAGGACGTGTACCATCTGCGTACTGGCATGGGCCAGAGGTACAATGACGGAGCACATAAGTGGCGCCATTGTCGAAAGCCAAACAATCACCCAATGTATTATGGTGTAGTAGGGTAGAATGGGATATGGCAGAGTGTGGTACAGTTTAGTAGTAGTAATCATAAAAGCATCATATTTGTGGTCAGAAGCAGTTAGGTGTCTTTTCATCTGGGAATTATGAAAGGATAAAGTCTCGGTTGCCTATTTACCGGTGTCAGTAAAATCAAAGCTGATTTTTGCGCCAAGTTTGCACTTATCTCTGGTGGTCATTTTAATCAGTTCTTAATGTTTATGTGGAATATTTAGACTAGAACGCATTTTGTACTTTTATGGGGAAATGTGCTATTAAACGGAGCTCTTGGTGAAAGTTTTGAGTTAGTTTTCATTACTATCCAGGTTAGATACAAAGACCACCTAGATCGAAAACTCAGACAAGACATTTGTTAAGTATCATCTTTAGCAAACCTTGAAGAGGTAAGGCGAATAAACTTCGTCTGCCTCAGACAGAAAACAGTGCCGCAGTGCGGTACAGAGCAATTCCTCCGGGAAATAGGCCGATTGCAGCGGAAAGTGGAAGAAATGTTGGGTAAATGTATTACTTACAAAGTTGAAGTGGCGGCCACTGTCATGTACACGGTTAGTATTGCTTGACGTGTTCGTGCAGCTTAAATGGTGAGGTGAGGAGAGACTTCCAAGTAGCTTACAGTCGTTACTCGATTTCAAGTTCAGTGACTGCCAAGTTGACCTATTTCTTCCTTCACCTCTTTTTTATATTTTTGGCAGTCATTTTGAATCTAGTGATGGCATAGCCATCACCAACATATCATGTTTAGTTTGCCAAAGATATAACTGAAATTAATGAAAAAAAAATTGGTGGCTGGACAAGTTTTGTGCAGCATTCGCGCCTCACTACGCTTCTGGCACTATTTCGCTGCTGCCTGTTATTAAAGTTTGCTCGCCCCGATCTGCTGAAACGTGCAATAGGTGTCACTTCTTCATCGATTGGCCGCTTGAGTAACATTGATGGGCATCTTTGTGAGGTACCACAACATCTCTTAAAATTGTCTGATTGGCCAAGACGACACGTTCTCAATTGTATTTGTATTGAGATTCGCCGTGAGGGGATTATGCCGGACACTGGCCCTGTTCCCGCACTGATATAAACGGAACAGCGTGGCAAGGCATCCAGATGGTGATCAGACTGTAATAAAAGAGGAGACCGAAAAGATAAACATGAATTATCAACAAAGACCGTACTGCTGCAGCTGATTTAATAAAAGAAATTGTGGAAAAGATTTACCGACGGCGTAATAAGATCATGCAGATGTTGAAATCAGTGTAAAAAATCGATGCCACTGAAGTGAAGTTAGCTGAAAATTATTAACTTTATGGCGGCTATTCTCGCCAGCAAAATGCAATGTTATGGATTATTAAATTACTTCTTACTACGAAATCTAATACTGATCATACGGCTTAGGTACAGACACGGAAGAGGACAATTCAAGGCCATCATTGTGTAACTAATGTAAGCAAATCCAAATCATGTCACTATATAACGTTCAGCTTCCAACGGATGGAATTAATGGTTGGATGAGTAAAATAAATGGCCAAAGAGAAGAGGTTATGCATTGCAGACGCCCCATCGGCAGCGATTCAGCTTAAGATGTATACGAAAGCAAATTTAAGGACATTTAATTAATGTAGTTCAATTGAAAGACATTTTCAGTGAGTTCTGGGCAAAGAGACTTAAATAGATTAATAGGCGAAAAACAGCGGGACAACGTGGAGGTGCGTAGTCAGGAACTTAAGCACCACTGACGACAATGCACAATGGCAGTGGCGTAAACTTGGTGATGTCAGGGTTCCTGCAATGCAGAGAGTCTACGAATGCACAAGCCCGCGGTATGCGGGACATTTAGGGCAGGTCGAAATCCATCAAGATGGTTTCCCTTAAGTTGGGCTGCCGACTTATTCATGATGCAAATTGGAGGTGACACAGTGCAGACCTAATACGAAGAAATATAATTGCTGTCTGAGGCTCCTAAAATTGGTCAACTTGGTCCGATTGGTGAGTGAAAAGTCGCCCATTATCACAGATCCGCGTGTCTTATTTCCATCTTCATTGTGTTCTCCCAACCAATCAGTCACTGGACCTTGCCTCCATCACTCCTAGCATAAGTGCTCCCCCTCTCCAACAATGAACTGAGTCATACCACGCAAAGCCACGCAACTAATACCACTGTACGCACTGTACGCCGACAATTCCACTACATACCCATACCTTTCACTATCCACCTCGCCACTCATCCATCTGTCTCTGTAACTGCCCAACTACTTCAATATGCATGTACTCATTCTTATGCAACCATGCTAGTGTTCGGACATGCATGCACAAATACATGCCTACATCTAGTCGCTTCTGTGTTGCGCCCACCAGTCGGCAATGCAACCACGGAAAGCAGGAACATTTCTCGACGCTTTGACTACTCCTCCTTCGTACTTGTCACAATCCCAACACCTCTCCACTCATCTCTCCCTATTTCGATCAACCCATTTGGGCAGTTGAATACTACCACACACAGAACTTCACTCCACACTCCACCAAATCCTCCATCCACGATACTCTCGTCTACCCCAGATGATAGACTTCAAACACACACATTCTCCTGAGCTTCCAGCACGAACTTGATTTCTTACGTCATTCTTCTCCTCCTCCTCCAACGTTGAGCCCTGATGCACACCTATGCTGTCTGGTGCAGAAGACATCACATCCCATTTCTAAGCGGCATTCTCTTGAACCCACCTCACACCACCCACCTCATCCTAACACCTCCACAATTTACTCACACAACTGCCGTGAATCAACGCACATGTTAATCACAGTGAATTCATTCCTACTAAGTGTGGACAGACAATGCATTGTCCAACACCAAGGCGAATTCACTGCCCTCCACAAATCCAACACATCAACCACGCCTCCATGTAGTTGATGCATCCAAACGCAACACTTTGTGACGAATGCCAACATTTCAAATGAAGGATGGTGAGAAAGGGGACGACGAGTGGAATCAACGGGAGGTAAGGACAAAACAACACGGACGGTTCTTCAGACGTATGTAATATAAACGCATCAAGAATCGCATATCTACATGTATATAAGTGGGAAAATCTACGTAGAGAGCTATGTGAGCTGAGGATCCCGAAGAACACGAACACCCTTATCGACGCGTTCACGGTATTCGGGATAGCAGAGGTTTGAGAAACGAAACAGGTGCACAAGCGTGAGCGGAAATTGCGGTGCTTCCTACCCACTGCCACTGCCACTCTCGCCTCACTTCTCCTCTTCTTATCGCTTAGCCAACAGCAATCCTTCTCCTCATTTTACAGAAGTCTACTCCTCTTCCTCCTCCTCCTCCTTCTGCTTCTTCTCCTTTCCTTTCTCACCTGACTTCTTCTTCTCCTTCTTCCCCTCCTCACCTTCCTCTTCACCACCACCACTACCACCGGACTTCTTCTCCTGCTCCTTCTTGCACTTTTCCATGCACTCCACATACGACGGACATAATTCTTTCGCCATTTTCAGGAGCAGCTCAAACATCTCCTTCTCCTTTTCCTTGCCTCCCTTCCCCTTACCCTGCTGCTGCTTCTTCTTTTGTTCCTTCTCCTCCTCCATCTCCTTCTCCTACTCCACTGAGCTCTGCTTGAATGAGCGGGGTCCCTCAGACGGATGCTGCACACGACCAACTACCACGCTTTTATACTCCTTCTACCCGCATCTTACACACGTATGTTGCCTCGTGACATCTTTCCACCGTCTAGTCCTGTGATCACACATTGTGATATCTTTGCGTGATCTATTTGTGCATTGCAAGCATTCCTTGCTCACATTCCGCTCTCAGGCTCACTTCACGTGCTCACAAGGCAGTCGTCATCCGTCATTGCCTTATCACCTGGGTCGATCTGGCTCTGCGTCTACTCCTACTGCAGACAACATTCTGAGGCGATAGTGCCTTTTGCCCTTCAAGGGTGCACTTCTGGGTGGGCGACACTGCTCCCTGCACTCTGGGCTCATCAACTACTCGTTATCTCCACTAAAATGGAGTTGGTGCTGTTAATAGGCGCCACTTCACTGCTTCTTTGCCATCTAATTATACATTTTATTTCACATTACTTTAATAAATATCTCGTTGACTGCAAGTCCAACAACATGAATGGGTTTTATAATGCTTCCAACGTTGCAACGAAGCCATGAAGATCGTAGATAACTTTAATTTTAACAAACCTGTGCCTCTGAAGTTAAATTTAGTTAATTATTACTCGTTATTTGCCGCTTGTTTTTGTATGATAAATGCAGTGGCTCTAGTTTCCAATTTATTTGTTACCATGGGTTCTATAAGATAGTGTATGGTTTATATCCAAAAAGTGAAAGAGGATATTTCAATTTCCTAACTTTGGATGGTGCTGTTAGCTCTGAACAATCCGCCTGATTACGTCGACTATGTGTTTAGACCTAATTGATAAGTTTATTTGAATCAAGGCGACAAAGCAAATATTCACAACATAAGAATAAGGAAACATGGCGATAACATTCCACAGACAAATGCGATAAACTTCTTATTTAGCACAGATCTAAGAATTGTATCATCTACTAACTCCTGGCAAGAGATCAGCAACGGTGATGCGCTACGAGAACTACTTTATTGCGTAAAAAGAAATATATGTATAAATAAAGCACGCATCAGCAAATTTAAATGTCTGGTACCACTACCCTACTGTCAAGACCTACATGCAATCATAAAATCAAATAACCACAATTCAATGTGTTCAATC